>CP032254.1:28826071-30091071 GCA_005610355.1 Gossypioides kirkii | reverse complement strand
CACATGAATGAAGGTGAGCTTCTTAGAGATCACATCAGTCAATTTATTAGTCTTTTGAATGATTTAAATAATGTTGAGGTTCAGATTGATGATGAGGATCAGGCTATGCTATTGTTGTGCTATTTACCTCATTCATACAAGTCTTTTAGGGAGACCTTGATTTATGGTAGAGATAAACTCTCGTTTGAGGATGTGAAGGGTCATTTTTTGAGCAAAGACAAACTCGATAATGAGTTTGATTCAAATAGCAAGGCAGATAAGCAAGCTTCTGTTTTGGTAGCATCAAAGAAGCGAGACAAAAGGTGTCGCTATTGTAAGAAATTAGGTCACGTCAAAGCAGATTGTTACAAACTGTGAAATAAAAGGGCAACTAAGAGTAACGAGGAAGATTTAGCTGGTGCTAATTTGGTCGATGGAAGTGGTGATGATTTCTTGTTAGTGTCAACGAGCGAAAGCTCTGAGATTACGTCTGAGTGGATCCTAGATTCAGGATGTTCTTTCCACATGTGTCCCAACAGAGAATGGTTCTCCACATACAGTTCAATTGAAGGTGGAGTTGTGCACATGGGAAACGATTCATCCAGTAAGGAAATCGGTATTGGTACTGTTAAAATTAGGATGCACGATGGTACGATTAGGACACTATCAGATGTCAGGTATGTACCTGATTTACGAAAGAATCTCATCTCCTTAAGTATTTTAGACTCAAAAGGTTGCAGAATTAACATTGAGTCGAGCGGCATTAAGGTATCTCGTGAGGCTCTTGTTTTGTTAAAAGGTAAAAAGATCGACAGTCTTTATATTCTGGAAGGTTTTATAGTGACCGGTGAAATTGGACGTCCCTCGTCCTTTACGGAGTTGAAGTCAACTCATTTGGAGCGGAAGCAACTTGGTCATAGGAGGGAAAAATGTATGATTGTTTCGTTGAAGAAAGGTTCTCTTTTGGATGCAGGTTTTGAAAAGTTAAGGCATTGTGTTCGTAAAAATCAAACTCGGGTTAGTTTTGATTTAGCAGTGCACAAGTCAAAGGCTAAAAGGCTTCTAGCTTCTAAGCACAGATTCGACTCAGTTAATTTCCTGCATAGTTCAAGATAGGCCCGTGGCGAGCTTTGGCAAAGATGGCATTGTGGAAATATGAGTCAAGGCTTTGGCAAATTTGAGAAATAATTTTTCAGTTAAACTCTGTTTAATTGTTTCAATTAAACTCTGTTTATTTGTTTGAGTCAAACTCTTATTATTCTAGATTATTTTATTATTATTTGACTTAGGAATTTAGCCTATAAATAGGCTATTTTACAACCTCAAAATAAATACCCCATTTAAACATACCTATTAGAGTTTAGAACTCCTAACACTTTTGAAGAATTTAGTGTTTACGTTTTGAGGGTTCTTTATTTTCGGGTTTTCGGGGTTTAGTTTTTATCTCCATCTTTTGCACTCTTCATTCTTTTGCCATTATAGTAAAAATTATCTTTTCCCGTGGTTTTTTATCCTCTTCAGAGGAGTTTTTCTACGTTAAATTTGTGTGTTCAATTTCTCAATTTCTTCCGCTATTTTTAACTTGTTCGTTGTTTAATCGGGTCGATCCCCAACAAATGCCATCAGTGTTGGGGCTGTTTCCCGAAGCTTCGATTCTAAGTTGAGTGGCATGAATCAAAGTAGAGTCTTCGAATGCAATGTGCATTGGTGGACTGTCTTCAAAGCTTAAACCTTTGATATCTACATTCTTGGAGTGTCCTATCATAAAACCCTACCAACACAACCAAGGGAAGTCTTATGCAATAAAACTGTGTGCATTTTACATCAAAATATTTCTGCCATAGCAACTAAAAACCTCAAACACTTAATGTTGGTTTTTGAAGTTGAGAGGCTTGTTGGCAAAGAGTAATCAACATTTATATATCAGTGAAGTTTTACCAGAAAATTATGTAAAAATCTTATGGGTTTGTGATAAAATATAAATAATTACCTTTTGGTTATCTTTGTAAAAAAGTTTCCACCAATTATCTCCCTGCCCATTGATGGTACTAGATCCTTGAATGTGGAGGCCATCGAAATTCTAAAAGCCAATCCAATGGTGACAATCTGTATTGCATTCCCATGCAGAATGTTTGGTTAGGGCTCTGATTCTCCCATCAATCTACACCCCTAATAATGATTATAATTTTTTTATTGACATTATTTTTGAATAATCAAATAATTTATATATGTTAATTATGTTATTAGTTGTTATTTCGAAAAATATTACTTAATATAATTAATTGAAGTAAAACTATGTTGTATATTGAATATGAAAAAAGTTACTATAATTATTTATTGAATTTCTTATTTATAATATTTGAATTGTTAAATAGGTTAGTATTTTTAATTATGTTCAAAGGCCCAAATCCCACGACAAATAAATTATAGTAAATAAAATTATATTATTTTTTAAAAAATTAAACGTAAAAAATAATGTGTACCACATTAGACATTATAAACTAATATATACGATAGGTAGGGGATCAATATTTTTTGAACTTTAATACAACTCAAGTTTAAATATATTTTTTAAAATTTTAAATTTTAAATATAAATATAAATAAATTGACAAAATTCTAAACAAAATGCATGGATTTGCATATAAAACTTAATATTAGTCCCATAAAGGTGATGCTGATATGGATATAAAAAGAGGACTATTTTGTCACTTTTCGATAACTTTAGTGACTGTTTTGTCATATTTTCAAAGTTGAGTGACTGTTTTGTTACATGTAACCTACCAGCTGGATAGCTAACCCACACGCCTCCGACACCGTCACATGCCACGTCACTGTTCAGTGACGTCTGTGACGGAAAACGTCAAAAAGGACCGTTTTATCATATTTTCAAAGTTGAGGGACTGAAATGTAAACCATGTGACTGTTTGTTCCGAAAAATGAAACTTGGGTGACTGTTGGTGTAATTTACCCTTATTTTTAAAAGTAAATACTAAAATACCTCAAATAATATAACTTATTTTAATTGCGAAAAGATATTTCCTTAATTTTCCTAACTAAATTGATGATACGATTGAATATGATATTAACTCAATTAAAATTTTAAATAATAGCATAAGTAAATAGAGAATATTAATACCCAAAAACAAATTAACATTTAATTATTATATAACATTCTTTTAAAATTAAAAGAGGATTGCTTAATTATATTTGCGATTAATTTCTTAAGTTAAATTTATTAAATATATTTATAGATAACAAATTGTACAAAAACTTATTATAAAATTTTACATTAATTTATTTTTATATTTTATTATTAAATATCATATTTAAATTATAATAATATAAATAAAATATTATTTACTTAGAGGATATTAATACCATTTAATACTTATTCTTTTCATATTTTGCATAATGACAAAAATAGCCTCTAACGTTTGGGTGTTTAGTCATCTTGTTCTTTAACGTTTTTTTAGATCATTTTCATACATAAATTTTTAACTACTGGCATGGCAGCCCAAATGTAATTGAATGCCGATGTGGCACTATTTTGTCTTAAATGCCACATCAACAAATAATTTTAAAATTATTAAAATTATTTTTTTGAAATATAAAATTATTAAAATATTAAAATATATTTTTAATGTTTATTTTAAATCATCATCCTCATTACTGTTTCTTCCATCAATCTTATTTTTTTCCTTCCATCTGATTTTTGAAGACAAAAAAAATAAAAATAAAACCTTCTTCTCCATTAATTCTGATATCAAAAGCAATTGAACCTAGTGAACTGAAAAGGAAAACCCATAAATTTAAAGATAAAAAATATATTTTTCTCCATTTATTCTTATCTCAAATGTGAGAACACAATCCGCAGTATGTTAAAAACTTATTTCCTGTTCGAAAACCATACAAATCCCAGATTTAAATAAATCCATAAAACATAATGATTTTCTTGTCAGCAAAATTGTCTCAAAAAAATCGATAAAGTATCTAAGATGAAGCATAGTTATTAATGAGAGCCAAAAGCATTGCTCGTCAAATGTGCGATCTTAACCATTCGTTTCCTCACCATCATCTTTGCATACCCATTCATAGCCCTGCTTGAGAATCCATCCATGCAAGTATTTTCATCCGTCAGAGCAACACTAACTCAGGTTTGAAGAGCACTAACCCCAGATTTCAAATGATGGGTTCTAGCAATTTTTTGCATGAACTTGGATTTGAATTTGTTGACTCTGAAAGTGGTGAAGTATGAACAATCCCCAAAATTCCCAAAATAAAAAACCCTAAACAAAAATCCCAAATAAAAAATCTTACCTAAAATCCCCAAATTCAATCTAAAATCTCCAAATTCGACAACCATAAACAATTCATGGTGTTGAAAAAGATTTAGGAAAACCTAAAATTTTTAGGAATTCTCTAACACCATAAGAATCTTTCATCTAAATCCTAAAAAAAATTGAGAAAAAAAAATCAAGAAACGAACTATAAAAAAATAGATTTACACCGATTTACAGATGATATATGATAGATTCAATAAAGAAATAAAAAGATTTGAAGAGAGAAAAAGAAAAACTCAGAAACTTATTTGTAGATGATGAAACCAACTTCGAATAAGAAAACTTCTCCGTTGATAGCTTCCAATAACATTTTTCAAACAATATTTTCGAAGATGAAAACCCACTAAATTTCAAACTTCAATTTCTAAAGAATTTCAATAAAGAGAAAGAAGATTTGAGAATTAGGATTCTTCATAGGAGTTGCTAATTTTTTACTTGCTAATTTTTTACTTTTGCCCGTGTATGTATATGTGTTAGTTAGGGTGTTTTAAATTATTTTTTTAAATTTTAATTATTTTTTAACTTTAAAATATTTTGCTAACATGACATTTTTTGTCTTATATCTCATGTCAGTATCTTCATACATGAATTTGCCTAGGAGGAAAAAAAATTTACATGTCAACGCCGTTAAATTCTTAATAGTCACGTCAACAATACCATTAAAAAAATATCAATTTGACCCAAAAAACAAAAATTATGTATAAAAATACCAAACACCCAAACATTAAAAAAGTTATTTTTTCATTATACCTTCATATTTTTATACATAAATTTATCCTATTTTATTTCAAACAGAGTGATTCGTTTCCATTCCTACAAACTAAACGTGCCACAAATTGTTTTCAAGTTTCTCCTTGGTTTTACTTAGCTACCTTTGTCACATTTTGAAATTACATTTTGAAATTACCATCATAATATTCTTTGTAAATTTAAAATTTAATCTGTAAGTTTAAACTATTTATTTTTAAAATTTCAAAATTGAACTCTAACAATTAACAATGCTAAAATTATTTTGTTAAATTCATGTTCAATATAATATTTTTTTAATTATATGGTTATTTGAGTTTTTTTTTTTATTTGAAAATGTCACACTAACAATTTAAGAGAAGAATTTAACAATGTAATTAATTAAACCTAAAAATAATTTCCAAGAAATAAAAGTACATTGGCATTTTTTAACCAAACAATTTTATAATCTTTTGACCTTATGCCCTTCACAACACAAAATGCACAAATACAACGTTAATACATAAACATGTCAAAATTATATAAACATATTTTAAACACAATTATGACACAAAAATACATACTGACGGGGCCTATAATATGGCATAAGTTTAAGATGTTATGCAGTGTATATATAAAGTTTATTTTTCCTATTGAAAACTATTTATTTTTTCACCAACAAACTTTAGCAAAAAATTGACTTTGTTAGCTCTGTTTAGTAGTTACCTTCGTAGCTTTCCAGCGCAGAGCCAGTTTTCCCATTGCAGTTGCTTGGAGCATGGAAATGTGTACAGCCAGTCATTTCAGCTTCATCTTTCATTCAAGCGGCACTAATCTATCTTCCCATCTCCCAAGAAGACACATTGTTTACAATAGTGAGAAAAACATATGAAGATCAAGAAAAGGAACTTTTACTAGTAAACCTGTATGAAGTCAGTCAATCGGTATACATCGATAATGGGGCAATGGCACCAAATAAGTAGGTCTCGTAATCTTTACACTCACTAATCTTATTCCAGAAAGGAATGACCATGTAATAACAGCTGATACTGAAGAATGGTACCAAAAACCAAACCAGCATCAATCACATCGCCTCTAAAACGAACAAGTTCTTGCTTCTGTTCATCATATCTAAACAAGATAGATAACAAATGACTGCATTCTCTAAACAATACATCCCCAGACAAATCTGAAAAGCTGGGGCACTACATTTTTGCCACACCTGCAGGCCAGCTTCTGACAAAAGAGCCATAGTTGTGGCTTCTTGTATTGAATATACTGAAACTACATATCCAAATTTTCAGTTAGCCTCAAAATAACTATCGCAAATAGACAGGTGGTCAAATGCATCAAAATTTGCCTTAAGTCCAACAAACTGACTACCAAGCTGAGCACAACCAGCATTTGGCCACTGGCAGCAGCCATCCCGTGTACGCAAAGGACATAAAGTTTCACATGCTTGACCGAGTGGACTGCTGGAAACATCATCTGACACAACTGTAACTGAAACAGGTAAATCTGAGTTGTCATCACGCTCCATTGTACCGTCAGATTCTTTTCTAGGAGGAGACTGTATACTTTTTTCTTGAGATCTTGTTCGATTACTTTCAACATCAACAGTACAGTCACCATTACTTGAGTAGTTAACCCTGCACCCCAGCGATAGTATGGCTCGCTTAATGGCAGCACTTTCCTTGCTGGCTCTTTGGGCCAAGTTCATTGTGGAGCTACTGAGCCGTTTCTCATTCCGTAATTCTGCCTTCAATGTTTCCATGGCCACCGAGTACTCTTTAGCTTTCATTTCAGCTGCTTCTTTAGCCTGTTAGCATTGCAGCACACAATAAATATTTAAAAAAAAATTGCGCTTAGTGAGTACTGTTACATGTTCCCAATTTATACAGTACACCATGTGTTTCTAAATAACCAAAGGGGACAATTAGTGGACGAGAACTGTAATTTTAATACTGATGACAACTCACCAATTTATTAATTTCCATATTGCTAGGAGGCAGTTTAGGAATATTATTTTAATTTTAATTTTTCTCCATTACTCCACATTATTCCTGATTTCTTGCTACCTAGTTTCTAGTAATTTACACATTCTAAGAATTAGAATAAGATAGTTTCTAGCATTAAGTAGCCTAGAATTCCTCAACGGCACATAACAAAGGATTTCTTTCTGTTCTCTTTTACAGAAATTCTTCCTACTCTCTGTTTTCATGGTATCAGATTTATTTTTCCTCTGATTTTTATTTTGGCTAAACAGTCATCAGATGCAACTCTAGAGGAATATTCAGAGGTTTTATCTGAACCTTCATGGAGTATGTCCTCATCTACGATTTCTACTGGTGGGGAAATCCCTCTCTCCAAATAACCCAATACAAACTTTACTGGAACCAATTTTCTTGAATGGTCTCAAGTGGTTATGTTGTTAATTCGAGGCTAAGGAAAACTTGGATACATGATATGTGCAAAGGTAAAACCTAACAAAGGAGAAGCAGGTTACTCAACTTGGGAGTCAGAAAAATCTTATGATCATGGCATGGTTAATTAATTCCTTGAAACCCAAGGTTGGCCAGACTTATTTATTCTACCAGAGAGCAAAGGAGATATGGGGCATGGCCATTGAAATGTAGAAGGATCTGAAAACACAGCACAACATTTTGAGATTCGATCTTCTCTAAGAAACAGCAAACAAGGTGATCTTTCAGTGGCTGGATATGTCTACTGTAGGTAAAGGCTTGTTGTTAAAGAAAAATGAGCAGAGAAGTGAGGAGGCATTTATTGATGCAGATTGGGCAGTTCAGTTGAAGATAAGAGGTCCACATCAGATTACTAGACAATGCTTTGGGGGAATTTGGTTCTTGGAGAAGCAAGAAGCAATCAGTTGTAGCTTGCAGCAGCATAGAGACTAAATTTAGAGCCCTTAGGCTCGGCTTGGTATGGAGGATGGAAAATTTGTTAATCAAATGGTTAAGATTCATAACAATTTTCTTACTTTGTAGTTTAACCATTAGCTTGGGAAATTTTCCATCATCACTCTTTTCCATCCTCCATACCAAGCAGAGCCTTAGAGCCCTTGCACATGCTACTCGTGAGCTGATTTCGTTAAAGAGGTTATGGAAGAACTGAAAGTGCCTAGTACAGAACCTATGAAAGTATTTGAGACAACAAGGCAGCCATAAATAGCAAAAAATCCGGTTCATCAAGACTGAACATAACATGTTGAGATACATATGCATTTTATCAGATAAAAAATAGTTAATTTGCTTGACCTATGTGCCTAGCAAACAACAGATAGCAGATGTCCCTATAAATGCACTACCTAAACCAAGTTTTGAAGTGCTAGTGGACAAGTTGGGAACGAACATCTATTCACCGGATTGCTGGGTTGTTCGGTGTTGACAGGTCAAGGATTTATTTATTTCCAGACATTTAGGAGTTAGTTTAGGGTACACTATTTTATTTTGGTTAAAATGCGATGTTAGTCCCTGTACTCGTATAGAATTTTAGATTTGGTCCCAGTACTTTTAAAGTTAAAAATTCAATCCTCCTACTTTTTCAATTTAAAAATCCTAGTGTAATCATTATTGTTGTCTAGTTTCTATAAAAATTTATCAAATTAACATGTTTATTTTCTGTCAATCATATGTCACATCATACGAGGGTAGCCTAATCAAAATTCCAAGTTGACAATTTTAGACAGAAAATACTTACAATTTTAATGATTGGACAAAGATTTTTAAATCAAACAAGGGCTTAATTTTTAACTTCTTAAATACAAGGACCAAATATCAAATTTTTTCAAAGTACAGGGACTAACAGCATTCTAAAGTTTACAGATTCTAAGCATTAGAATACGATAGTTTCTTTTATTAAGTAGCTTAGAGTTCCTCAATGATCTTTCGGTTTTCTTTTACAGAGATTTTTTCTATTCTCTGTTTTCAAATACCTTTTGCAGTTTAGAAAACTTTATAGCCAAGCTCCTGGATTTAGCCTCAAGTTCACCAGCTTGGGATTCAGAAGGACAAGCCCAACGAAGATGGAATTGGGGCCAAAGTGTAGGGGCCAAAGCAGCTGCTGGAGGAAAAATTGGCCCATTATGTTTCAATGGATCATAAAAGAGGTTATAATGGGCATGAGAACTCCCCTCCAAAGAACGCAGATCAGCCAAATTGGCCCACAAGCATCCACACGCTTCATAGATACCACATTGTTCTCTCTCCTTCTCACTGAAAATATAAATAAACAAAATACTTGACACTTCAAAAGGGGGTTTGGAGGAAATTTGAATGGCAAGGAAAATAAAATTGTTACTTTCAATTCCACGAGGTCATCTTGAAATATATAAAACTTCCTTTATGTACTAATGCAGCTACCCACAAGTTTTGGACTAACCAGTGAAGGAAATAATTTAGGCTCCTCAAAAGTTTATGAAACAAATTGTTGAACTCAGACTTGAAGGTAGAAAGAACTATGTGCTTTTGTTCCACATTTCTACAAGCTTATAAATCATCTGATCTTTCAGAAATGCAGAAGATTGCAACAATAAACACAATGATTCCAGAATAAAGATGCCCATAGGTTTTATGCAGAAATATACACTATTTTCCATAAAGTGCCAAATTATGAAAATTTAAAAAGCAGTAGAATTTTGATGAATGATAGGGGTACAGATGGCTAGTTTTCTCAACAATCGAATTGAATGAACCCCCATGTAATCTCAGAAGCAAAATGCACGTATTTTAAGTAAAGGCATGGTTGAGAATATGTTTGCTCTGAGCCTCGGACTAAAGAGTACCTTATAAATTTTAGATGTTTTGTAAGGCATAGGTCATAAAGGATAGGAAACAAAGATGAAAGTTATTTCAGAGGAATTAATTTGAATTTCATAGATAGAATGGACAATGATCACCTGTGCATTGCCTGTAAAAGGCCCTAAATGTTTGTTGCACCATTTTTTCCCACAGACACCCCCTCTCCCACCAATTTTCACATTTCTCAAATTCTTCAGCAAGCAAACTTAAGTTGGTACAGCAGGCTAAAGCTACTAATAGAGAAATTACCTGTTACATAAGAAATTTCCAAAACGACACGAAAGCACAGAGTCCAAGATATCAACCAGGAAAGTCTAAATCAACATAAAGTAAGAATGTCACTAAGTCAGTAACTATGGAGAAAATAAAGGATAAAGTCAAAAAATTGCCACGTGAAAAGAATTATATTTGACAAAACAAGAAGTGAATGCCATGCATAAAAGAAAGATGCATACCGAGGAGAACTCAAAAGCAAATGGATACATCCTTAACAACTGAGAAACACAATCAACCCACTGCAAAACAACAAATGCACAACTCAGATCTCAAATTAATCAGTGAACTGAAATAATACTGCTGAATTAACAACAGCATCAAAATAAGATATCTATTAATTATAATTTGTGTGAAATAGAAGCCCCAAAGATTTCACAATTTCATTACATGTGAAAATTATCAAACTAAAATGAAACAGAACTTCAATGAAAGAATAACCAAAAATATTTCAGCACGCATACCTGCAAGAATATGGGGGAATAATTGTTCTGCGCATGAGACGTATTAGAAGCTTGAGGTGTGAATGATCCAGAAGATTGGCGTACTGGAGATGATGAAAGATTCCCAGTGGAAGATTGTCTGGTTAAGTCAAATGAAGTTCCAGAAACATTTGGCATTCCAATGCGATCTGAGAATGGGTGACCAAAAGCTAGCCAATCTTTTTCAACAAGTGCCTGTATTAAGATGTAATAATCCAGAATAAGAGACATTTGTCCAAGTTGTTATCCCAATTCCCAAGTTCCCAGGGCACTGAAAAACCATCGGCATCTCACATGGATGTGCCTAAAGGGAATTTAAACTGCAAAACCACTTTTAGGTGGGGGAACATGACAGCTATTTTTCTCAAAAGTAATGCTAAATATGTGATGCTATCTTGCTAAGTGAAGCTAAGAGGAAAAGGTACAAGCAAAACCTAGTACATAATATGTGTCTTGGGCCGGTGTGCTGCAAATGAGAAATAGGTTCAAAAAATGGAGAATGCAAAGAGAGATGGAGGGGTTGTTTGTTGACAAGGCCATTGTTCAGAAAAATACCTGAAAACCTGCGAATGTCCGGTAATATGGATCAAGCATCAGGTTTGCAAGTGAAACCAGCTGACTTGTTCTATCCCATCCATCACTACATTAAAACAGTCCAGAAAGGATAATTAAACTGATACGTGAAAAGAAAAAGAAGGCAAACAACAGATGTAATGGTATTCACATAAATTACAGGTAGATGAATTTGTTGGCATGGCTGAGGAGATTAGAAGGGATTTTTTTTCTTTCTTTCTTTTTTTTTTTTTTTTTTTGGTTGGGAGGGGTGAGATGAGCATAGCAGTGGCCTCATACCACAGGGCATATTGATGAGGAGAGAAACATAGAATTTTTTTTTTAACCTTCTTCCTTTTATTTATTTTATAAGATAAACTGGGTCTGACATCTGACTTAAGTTTTATATCACAATGAAATTTGCCTTGAGGCTTCTACAGGGCTTAGGATTGAATTACTGCATAGGTTTTCACATTTTATCATTTCTTTTACTTTTTCATTTTCAACAATTTTAGTTTTATGCCAACTGACCAACTCAGTACCAGTAAAACAGATTAAAGTGAATAGCTCAATCAAACCAAATTAAAAAGTTAAAAGGATTGATTGCACCAAATAGAAGTCATAAAGTCCATTTCACAAAGTGATACAGGTTCCCCCAGTTAAACAATGATATATAAGCAAGAATAATTTGAACTAATGAGAGCAGTAAAAAAGAATAATGCCAGTGCACTGAACCAAAAAGACCCATTTCACTTGCTCAAGTGCTGATCACTAAGAGAAACAAGTCCAAAGACAATGGAAAGAATTGCCTATCCTCCAATCAACTTTAAAACAAATAGATAAAAGTACTTAAATGCAACAAAGAATAGATCAATAAATGAAGGCATGGACTAAAATAATACTAGCCTGCAATGCACAAGCACAGACGCTGATTCCAAAGCAATGCGTGCAGCGATCCAAGCTGAACCAGCCAAGACACTTTGAACATGTATTAACCAACCACTGTCACCAAGGGTTGATACTGAAGCAGACATACTGCTGAGATGTCCTCCACCCCAAGTTGAACCGCCATGTCTCTGTAAGTTACAACTTCCATAGATTAGATGTTCACTACAATAATATCACGCATCAACATAGTTGACAGGGCCACATAGAACTTCATGTGAAATTCTTGTCAGCATATGTTCTTGATGTATAGCAATCTCAGATGCTCTAAGAAGCTGACTGACCAGTAAACATCAGGAATGACCTAGCATACTAACATATTCATATTCAAAATACTATAAATACAGTTCAACACAATAAATTTCTTTTGTTATTATTATTAATTTTTTTTTTTTTTTGGGGAGGGGAGGGAGAAGGATCATAATAGTACACACTTGGTATTACCAGCTAGATTTTTATCCACAAAAGAAAAGAGAAATAAAAGAAACAAACATAGATTATATTTCTTTAGGAAGAAGGTTTATGCACATTAATTCCTCCCAAACTTTATTCAAGTTAATGCACCAAATATCCTCATGGTTCTCTCTAAATGCACTTCCAGTCTGAAAAGGTTGTGTTGATGCACTTCAATAATAGTAACTGATCAAGATCTTAATAGGGCTAGAACTGCAGGGCTAACCAAAAATGAAGACATTCCATCTGATGATGCGGCACCGTGAGTGTCTAAATAGTCTCTAAGCCGAGCAAAACTTTCTCTCATTGCATGTATGTTGTCTATCCCAAAGAAAACTATCTGACAAGGAGAATAAAAAAAACTTAGGGCACTAAAAACTACAGAGCCAAATTTTATGAGGTAGAGATGCATATCTTCCAAGCTCAAACTTAAGACAGACCTCAGAACGAAAATAGTTTGAAGAAGACTCCGAGCCCCCTCCCATTGCTCCATTTGCCAATGCATTTTTTCTTGGTCTTGCATCAGCAATATATAGCTTTCTAAATTGGCAGAAGAAACAATGTTAAAATAGAGGTAACACCAGCAATTCCTATATGGACATTACTTTCATCCTTCTGGAACAAAAGCAAAACAGAAACAAACCATTAAAAGTTCAAAAAACACCTCTTATTTTAATTTGATAATTGATATACACCTCTTATTCCAGGAGCAGTTTAAAGTAGGGAAGTAGATGCTGATACTTATGATAAGGAAAAACAACCTATGGCATCATACAGGAATGAACAAAAAGGAGTACCTCTTTGAACCCCTTCCACCAACAAGTTGAGTGCAAAGTGAAGCGACCAACTTTTCATCAGCATTGCTATAGAAGAATCATAAAAACAAAAAATTAGATGAACCATACTCCTTGAAAGAAAAACCAAAAAGTTTGCCATAGATATCATTTTAGCCAGGCATCATTTTATTAGAAACATTAGATATGCAATATATATCAATATATTTCTCACTGAAGGGTTTTGGGCTTCATCAAAAACTAAGTAATACCTCCTCATATTCATCACAAGACCAACTAAGGGTTGTGATGAACGGGCAAGAACTGCTCCAGTTCCTGTTATCCAATGCAGGTATCACAAATCAAGGACAAAAATATATCATTGAGAAGGGGGGGGGGGGGTCATACACACACAAATTATCACATACCAGGCTGACACCAAGAAACTACAGGTATCCTACACCTTGCACGAAAAGTTGAAGCTTGGATCACTTCTTCGTCACTAGCAAAAATTAGTTCCAGAATGAAGATTAGTTCCTTAGATATAGCAAAAATTATGAAACTAGCCTTATCCACAACGATGTGATTCAAAAGTGAAAATGAGGAAAGACTGGCTCTGATTTCCTTTTATGTCTTCCTCTTGCCATCTTAAAGGGGATCCCAATACCTTACCTAATACTTTTTGGAACAATCAATGCAAATGGATAACTTGAACACACTGTATAGTTGGAATTTGTGTTGCTTATTCTCCATAAATCATTAGACAATGTAAATGACCCCTCTTCAACCATACTCACAGATGCACAATGGGAGCCTTTTCCAAGAAGACGGAAGTATTCATTCAGTAGCCGCACCTTTGAGTTTGGCTTACTGGATTTGGATGGTCCACAAGTAAAAGCATAAAGATCCCAAATTCTTGCTGGCATTGCACATCTCAGTAATGCATCAAATATAACACGTCTCTACATAGAAAAATTTACAACCACATTAATTTCTTCATATAAATTACTTAAATCTCTGATATGTAAGGTCAAACAATATGATAGTTTACTATTTTTTCTTTTCTATATTAACTGAATTAAAAAGGAAAGAATGTTTGAAATTCCTTGAAACTTGTACAAGTATTACAAGTGTTTATTTTTCCAAAAAGTTAAAACAAAATTTTCCATTTCTAGAAGAAGATAAAGCACCATGTTATGTCTAGAAAAAACTTTCATGGACTTAGTGTCATTACTATGCAATTCTGGCATATTTATTCCCATTGAATATAAGATTCATTTTCCACCTTAACCCTAAAATAATTCCATGCGCTAAGCTTAGCAGAAATTGCACCATCAGCAGTTTGTGGTTGTAGAGACTGATATGATTCACCTCCCACCTAAAATCTAAAATAATCCTATGCACTAAGCTTAGCAGAAATTGCACCTTGTTTTCAAATTCTTTGAACAATACTAAATAGAAAACTTCTTCAAGCCTTTATTGGAACAAATGCACATATATTTATCAACAAGAAAACAAAAAATATATATATAGATTTGGGGAGTGGAGTCAGCTCTTTGAGTAGGGAATACATTCACCTAAAACTGAGCCCAATTCTCAGGTGCAAAGCAAATAAATAAAATATAGAAGTACATACATACACATTATATTGAGAATATAAACAGAAACCAAAAAATAGATTGCTAAAACCGACCTGCTTGGTTCGAGGGCGAAAACCGAACACAATAATTCTCATATCTTTTCCTGCAAAAGTAAAAGAAGCCTTTACGTCCATTATTTCCATACCAATTAAATTAGAAAACCAGAATAGCATTGTCTATGACCTAAAGAACAGTTGTTTGCATTAAACTATAACGAGATTAATTCTGGCAGACATTTGAACCTAACTCAAAATCCTAGTAGGAGTATAGGAATGGGAAAGGTGGACCACATCCCATAAAACCATCTAGCCATTTTAGTGACATTTATCAGTTTTCTTAAACTAAAAGGATCTCTTACAAGAATGTTATAGGTTTCCACTACATATGTGAAAATTTATTATAATAGGAATGTTTTAAATAAGATATTAAAGAAATTTTTAGATATTCTTTTGTATAGGTCTTTTTAGAGTTATTATTTACTTTTACTTTTTTTCTTTAACTCATATGGCTTGTATAAATAGGATACTCAGTGTCATGAGCCGTGGATCAAAGCCCGTGATCAATGCGTGCAGAATTGCCCAACAAGGCCAACTGATTAAATTGCACTCATTCAACCCACTTGGATTGGTTTGATTTGTGCAACATAGATGAAAGCCCATCTACTTGAAGCCCGATGGCCTAGTGAAACACTTCAGTAATTTAGAGTTATTGGGGTAAATATTGTAATCCTAAGGATAATTTTTTAAAGAGTTCAAACTCTTTAGGACTCTTATATTGTAGATAAGCATTAATCTTAATCGTTGATGTAATTTAAACTGTATTGTTGGATTGAGAGGAGCTCAACTATAAATAGAGACTTTCCTCTCATTTGTAATCATCCTATTCAAAAGTAATTGTATACTTTGAGAGCATTTACTCAGACACTTTGTGTGCAATCTTTTTGGTGCCTTTTCCTATTTCTTGGTGTTTCTTCGCTAGTGTGTTCGTTTCCGCTAAGTCTCGATGTCTTAAGAAATTCCTTTAAGAATTCTCACTTTTTGAGAGTTAGGCTGACTTAGACAAATTTGAAACGAAGTTATTATCTAAATTCGCGCGATTTGCTAGACTAAAATTTTAATTCTGTGACAGTTAGGTATCAGAGTCAAGGTTCGTAAAGCGCTAAGTTGAGATGATGAAAGAAGAAGAGGATCAAAATCTCCTAATGGAAACCCGTGGGGGTCCAAGAAAGCTAACAAATCAAGAGATATGATGTCGACTGCGGAAGGCAAGATTGCCAAACTCAAGGGTCCCGTGAGTGACATGAGGAAAGCCTCAAGATAGTTCTAGAGGCTCCGTAGAGCTAGATATAAGGAGAGATGAGCTCAAGGGACAAGTGTTGGACACTCTCAATGCCGCTATGGAGGAGGTGCAAGTGTCGCGGACTTAGAGTTTTCCCACACAATCCGTGCGGCCTTAGGTCGTTTCTTTGCCACAAAAATGCCTAAGTCAGCCTACTTCCAAACACTTGAGGATTCAAGAGAATTCCTTTAAAGCACCAACACAAAAGCAACAAAGAACAAACTAAGGACAACCCACAGAAAAGTCAGAACACAAGAGAGAAGTTTTTGAGTGAATGCTCTCAAGATTTCTATTTCTTAATTAATGAATACAATGAGGGAGAAAGAACTCTATTTATAGTTGATGCTCTCCAAAATCAACGGTATAGATTAAGTAAATTAATAGACAAGATTAAAAGCTATCTACAAATCTAATCTTTAAGATTACAGAATCATATCTTCTAAAGATTACATATCAAACACATATCAAATTCGAGATTGTCAATCTTTGAAGATCACCTTCCATGTTTGCCATGCTTTATAGATAAGCCTTCACTCTTTTCAAGTAACGGGCCAGACTGATTGGGCCAAATGTCTCCTTTTGAACATGATGAGTCACACAAATGAGTCATAGTTATGAGCTCGAATACACAACTCATGATATTCTTCTCCCACCTGTTCTAACAACGCCCTCATCGCATCCTCTTCATGGAACTGGTCTATCTTACTTTGGAATTGCCACAATGCCTCGGCAGGTTCACAACTTGCTTCACTATCAAGAAATCCCTTCCATCATACTAAATGCTCATGCCTCGGACGATGATACTTTTGTCTCACCACACGGTCCATCTCGATGCTTTCAACTTCACGATCATAAGAGACCTTTACCCCCATTAGTGCTCGTTCAGACTTGCCTCGATTCGGATCATATTAATCCGCATGAAATGGCTTAAGCATACTCACATAGAACTCTGGGTGGACTTTGAGCTTCGCCGGCAACTCAAGCTTGTAGGCAACCTTTCCCACTCTCTTCAAAACTCGAAAGGGTCCTTCATATCGTCGCACAAGCCCCCTTGTGCAAGCCATTATGTCGCAAGATCAAGTGTAGCTTCACAAGGACAGAGTCACCAACCAAAATTGCACATCCCTTCGACTTTGATCCACCCACTTCTTGTTCCGTTTGCTTGCCTTGTGTAGACAAATTCTGACTAAGTCATTCTTCTTTTGCCAATCTTTCGCAAAACAATAAGCTGTTGGATTTAGTCCAATGTAACGAGTCACAACAGCATTGGGTGTGAGTGGCTGTTGGCCCGTCACTATCTCAAATGGACTTTGATTCGTGGGCCCACTTCATTGCGAGTTGTATAAGAATTGAGACACGTCCAACAGCTTTGGCCAGTCCCTTTGTGTAGCACTCACATAGTGTCGAAAATATGTATCCAGCAATGCATTCACTCGTTCGGTTTGCCTATCAATTTGTGGATGCATACTAGTGAAAAATTCAAGTTTGAGCCCATTGACTTGAACAATTCCGTCCAAAACCGGGTCGTGAATCGCCCGTCTTGATCACTGATTATAGACTGTGGCACTCCCCAATATTTCACCACATGTCTAAGAAATAAACGAGCTGCCTCCTCAGTAGGGCACTCCTTGATTGCTGGAATGAATGTTCCATACTTGGAAAACCTATCAACCACAACAAGAATACTTCCAAATCCGTCAGACTTAGGCAAATCCACAATAAAGTCCATGGCTAAACTCTCCCATGGTCGTTCCGGAATGGGCAATGGTTGTAACAAATCTGCTGGAAACTATCCCTCTTTAATGCGCTCTAATAGTGAACTATCCAGTTAGCTAATTGCCATAAACTCCATCTTTCGACTAAGTGCATCAGCAACAGTGTTGGCACTCCCCGGCTTATACTCCATCGTGAAATCAAATTCTACTAGGACCTGCCAACTAGCCCGTTTGGCAACATTATCAATATAGATCACGAACCCGGAACCCAGTAAATAATACCTCCATGTGTGCAAGCAATGCACCATAATGGCCATCTCCTTTTCTTGGCCATATACCGTCGCTCCTCATTAAGCTTTTGACTCTCGAAAGTAATTGGATGCCCATCTAGCATCAATACTCCTCCAATGGCAAAATCTGATGCATCCGTACGTACCTTGTACAACTTCGAATAATTCAACAAAGCAAGAACAGGCTCCCTCGTCATTGCTTCCTTCACTTGATTAAAGGCTCCCTCACATTTAAGATTCCAATCCCAAACCTTACCCTTCTTCAACAAGTCTGTCAAGGGTGCAGTGATCTTTGAATAGCCTTCGATGAAGCGTCTGTAATAGTTCAACAGACTAAGGAAGGATCACAACTCCGTCACCTTGGTTGATGCTTCCCAATCGGCAATAGCCTAAATCTTACTCCTATCCATCTGGATCCTACCACCTCCCACAATGTGGCCTAGAAATGGTACCTCCCGTTGGGCAAATGAGCCCTTCTCCTCTTTTGACATAAAGCTCATTTTCCCGCAAGGTTTGGAACATCTCCCTTAAATGTTCCACATGCTCCTCGAGCGACTTACTGTACACCACAATATCATCAAGGTAAACAACCATAAAATGATCTAATGAGGGTTGAAGTACCTTATTCATTAGGATGCAGAATGTAGTTGGAGCGCTCATGAGTCCGAAGAGCATCACAAAGAACTCATATGAACCATACCGCGTCACACAAGCTATCTTTGGCTCATCCCCCTCGGCTATTCAGACTTGATGGTACCTCGATCTCAAATATAACTTGGTAAACCATCTTGCAATACTTGTTCTTCATAGTGATCTTGTTCAAAGTCCGATAGTCAATGCACAACCTTAATGAGCCATTATGCTTCTTTTGAAACAATACCATCACTCCAATTGGGGCTTTAGATGACCTAATGAACTCAGCATCTAAAAGCTTCTTTAACTGCTTCTATAACTCTTCCAACTCTGACGGAGACATCCGATATGGGGCCCTGGCTGGTGGCTTCGAATTGGGCAATAACTCAATCTTATGATCCACCTCCCTCTTAGGTGGCAAATTCTTGGGCAACTTCGCTAGCATCACATCCCAAAAAGAATCAAGCAATTGGCCCACTTCCCTTGGAATCTCACTAATGGACTTAACGGCTTCCTCAACCTTTAAGGTGGCCAAAAAGGAGACTTCATCTCTATGTACTCCTTTGGCAAATTGGATCGCGAACAATGCCTTCCCCTGCAAGTTGCCCTTCCTTTTCATTCTTACCATGCAATTATGGTTTGAATTCGAAATCATGTAATTGCCAGAAGGAACAATAGAGGCATTAACCTGATCAAGGAAACTCAAGCCAACAACAAAGTCATACTCATCAAGCGAATTACCTTGATGTTTGCCCTACCGGTCCATTCGCCAAGTTGAAGATCAACTTCCTTTTGTGAGCCCCTTGATTGGAACACTTTTTGAGTTCACCGTTTTTATCCATCCCGATTCATTTTGGATCTTGAGAGCAAGTTTACAAGCGATCTCCTCGGACATGAACAAATCAGACGCACCTGTGTCAACAAGTGTATTCACTTCTCCATCAGCCACCACGACGTCTACAAACATCAACCCTGGATTCGTCTTATCTTCGACACCCCCTAGTATCGAACCAAGACCCTCGATTGACTTGTCTAGCCCCTGCTTTAACGGCAGAAAGAACGACCTTTTTCGAACAATCCTTTATAAAGTGTGGACCATCACAATGAAAACAACTCATAGGTTTTCCCTTACCAAATAGCTTTTTCCCATTGCCATTCTTAGAGAACTTATCTTTATCTCCCTCACCATTGCCCTTTGGTTTGAATTTGGGCTTGAAAGGCTTGAACTTATCTTTCTTTGCACCAAGCTCGACAAACGATTCCGCTACAGTCATGGGCTTGGTAAGCTCTTGAACTTCTCGACGTTGCAACTCTTACTTCGCCCATGATTTTAAACCATCCATAAAAGGAAAGAATGCTTCCTTTTCGCCTATATTTGAGATCTGAAGCATTAGTTCGCAAACTCTCGCACATACTCCCGTACAGTGCTTTGTTGCGTAAGCCGATGCAACTTTGCTCGAGCTACGTCCTCGACATACTCCGAGTAAAACTATGCTTTGAACTCACTTTGGAACTCCTCCCAAATCCCAATTTCGGTCCCACCACGTTTCACATCAGTGGACCTACAATGCCACCATAACAAAGCAACATCAACATAATACATAACAACAGTATTTACCTTTGTGGCCTCATCCATGATGCCCTTGGCATGGAAGTATTGCTTCATTTCCCAAAGAAAATTGTCCATATCTCTCGCAGACCTTGATCCCTTGAACTCTTTGGGCTTGGGAACATCCACACTCGGCTTGGATGCAGCAACAACTAATCCCTCATTGCCCAAGGCAGCCTTGTAGATTATGAGTTCACCCTTCAGCTCCGCAATCTCCACCTTCAAGGTCGCGACCATAACGTCAATGGTCTCATCTCTACTGGTCAGCTTCTTCTCAAAGGAACCAACAAAATCCTACACACACTCTCTAAGCTGCTCCTTCATGGATTGCAACTTAGTGGGAATTCCATCCTCAATTCCATCAAGTCTCTCCTTGACATCCCCCATGGACTCTTCAAGAGTGATTACTCGTACTTCCAAAGCCGACACAATATCTCTCGAACGACTCAGTTTTCATGCCCTCTCACGGGTCTCCATTGGCTCAACGTTTTCAGCAACTTCCTTCGACATCTTTCGACGATGCCCTTAGAACCTTAACTCGGATACCAACTGTCACAGACTTAGAATTTTCCCACATAATCCGTGCATCCTTAAGTCGTTTCTTTGCCACAAAAACGCCTAAATCAACCTACGTCCCAACACTTGAGAATTTAAGAGAATTCCTATAAGGCATCAACACAAAAGCAACAAAGAACAAGCTAAGAACAAGCCACAAAAAAGCCAAAACACAAGAGAGAAATTTTTGAGTGAATGCTCTCAAAATTTCCATTTCTCAATGAATTAATACAATGAAGGGGAGAGGCCTCTATTTATAGTTGAGGCTCCCCAAAATCAACGATACAGATCAAGTACATCAATGACCAAGATTAAAAGCTATCTACAAATCATATCTCTAAGATTACAGAATCATATCTTCTAAAGATTACATAACAAATACATATCAAATCCGAGATTGTCAATCTTTGAAGATCACCTTCCATGTTTGCAATGCTTTGTAGATAAGCCTTCACTCTTTCTAAGTAACGGGCCAATCTGATTGGGTCAAATGCCTCCTTTTGAACATGATAGGTCACACAAATGAGTCATGGTTGTGGGCTCGAATACACAACCCATGACACAAGGAGCTCTCAATTCAACTATGGCCAATTTAACAAAGAGGGGTGATGCTCTCAAAGTTATGGTGGCAGCTTTGAAAGAGATTAAGGGGCTCATTTTTTGCAAAGCAACCGTGGGTAATAGGGTGTTGGTTGCAACCCCCAAGCCTAACATGGATGTCGCCAAACCTATAAAGTTTAAGGGTACTAGGTCCGCAAGAGATGTGGACAATGTTCTTTAGGGAATAGAGCAATTATATATTTTACTAAAGTCACTCTTTTATAGTGGCGTCGTAGGTCCATAAATGATAAACGAGGTGGAACCACAATTTGGACTTGGGTGAAATTCCAAAATGAGTTTAGGGGGCAATTTTACGAAGAGTATGTCGAGGATGAGGTTTGAACTAAGTTGCGCCAGCTTATGCAACAAGGCACAGTTATGGAGTATGTATGGGAGCTTAGTGAACCGATATTCTAGATTTTTTATATGGGTGAAAAAGAGTCATTCCTCTCTTTCATGGATGGATTGAAGTCATAGGCCAAGTAGGGACTGCAACAAAGGGCCCAAAAACTTACCAAAACCATGACCATAACAGAGTCCTTAATCGAGCTTGGTTTGAAGAAAAACAAATTCGAGTCCTCTAAGCCCAAAAGGACATGCAACGGTGGCAGAAATCATGAGGAACAAGTTGAAAATATAACAATGGCGGCAATGGGAAACCACAAAAGAGGAAGTGAAAGCCCAACAACAAACCAAAGGAGAAGAAGAAAGAAAAGGAGTCAATAAAGTGATTCTTATGTTGTGGTTCGCATAAAATACAGGATTGCCCATAACGATCCAAGCTAACCGTGATCAGTAAAGAGGAGGGGGAGCCAAATAGTGAGGCTTTTAGGCTTGGTATGATAATACTCAAATCTACGAAAGCAAAAAAAGGTCGCAAGCAGAAAAGGTTGATGTTTGCGAACATCAACATCGCAAACCAAAGAAGTAGTGCTCTTATTAATACAAGGGCATCAGACTTGTTTGTGTTGGAGAGCTACGGATAAACTTGGTTTAATTGTTAATAAAACAACTAGAAAGATCAAGACTGTCAAATTCTATTCATTTAGATGATTACGACTTTGTGTTTGGCTCAAATTTCCTTGATCGGATTGGTGCTCTTTGTGTTAAGTTATTAATGGGTTCATATGAGAAGTGAGTTATACATTGAACTTTGTTGGTAAAAATGTGACGAAAATTGGACAATCAAAAACAGTAAATACGACGAGTGAGGTACATTTCAAACAATTTTCTAATGTTTTACATTATGACTCACCATTGACTTAATAAAGACACATTGGCCCTTTCAAAGTTCTAAAGTGTTCCTTGTAAGGAACAAGGGGATCCTAAGAATGGTGGCCTCTTACGATAGAGATGTACAAAAGGGAGAAATAGTTCGAATTAGACAGCAACAGAGACATAAGCCAAAGCAAATGTTTCGAAGGAAAGAACTACTTGACAGAGCAACTAGTTGAGAATCGGCCAAGGCATCGTGGCAGTTTTAAGACGAGTTAGACCAACATCATTCTGGGGACACGGGTGTCGCTAGAATGGGTAAAGGAGTCATGGACCATAGATGGAAGCTTGTGACCAATGTGCGCAAAATCGCCTAACAAAATCATCTGATTAAATTGGGCTCATTCAACCCACTTGGATTGGCCCGATTTGTGGAACATGGAGAGATTATCAAAGTAAATATTGTAATCTTAAGGATAAGATTGTAAAGAGTTTAAATTCTTTAGGACTCTCATCTAGTACATAGACATTAATATTAGTTTTCGATGTAATTTAAACCATATCGTTGGATCGTGAGGAGTTCAACTATAAATAGAAGTCTTCCCCCTAATTTGTAATCATCCTATTCAAGAGTACTGTGAGAGCATTTACTCAAACACTCTGTATGCAATCCTTTCTAGTGTTCTTTTCTGTTTGTTCATTGCTTCTTCATTTGTGTGTTTCCTTTCACTAAGTTCGGTGCCTTAGAAAATTTCTTTGAGAATTCTCGCCTTTTCAAAAGCTAGATTTACTTAAGCAGATTTAAAGCAAAATTATCGTCTAAGGTAGCACGGTTTGCCAGACTAAAGTTCTAACACCGTGACATTAGTAGTGAATAATATAAGTTTTTCTTTACCCATAATTTTTTTCTTTATATTCACTTGATTTCTACCTTTGTTACAAGGAAGAGAATTTAAGTATGATCCAATTTCCTACAATTCCTAAAGAAACACTTTACAGGTAAATTTTTATTTATCAATCTACAAAATCTATTAAAACATTAATTCCAAAGCGAAGTATAATGGTAATAATTCTACCCTTACTCCCATTCTACAAATAAAGGTAAACCCTAATCATTATCTCTGTCCCCCTCTAGCCCCTACCACTTCCTGTAGCCTCATGTCCCATCAAACTTCAAAATTTTCAAAAATATTTTATTACGGGAAAAGAATGTTCCCAATATGTATTTGGACATTCTCTTTTCAACTACCTTATGCATAATGTGCATCATGTAGGTGCTTTTTCTTTTATCTGCAAGCCTATGCACTAGAAATAAAATGAAACAATTCACATAGTTGCTAATTACAGACACTTGACCACTTATATCAAATAAACAATGAATAATATGTTAGCACAAAATTTAAAATACTGAAAACATGTTTTTTAAACAATTAAAACATTAAACCATAGCATACCTATGATTTGAAGGAGACGGCGAGATGGCGATCTATCAGTTTGGCGAGGAGTTGATTGATTCTTCACTACCTACACAAATCCCCATCAATGCAAAATATATTAAAACAATCCACCTAGACAATTTTTAGACTTAATATGGGCATTCATCAGTTAGAACAAAAAAAATAGTATTATATACATAGGCACACACGTCTAAACCCAGTCTAAACTCTAAAGAACAATATAAATGCAAGTGTTAGGAACTAAAAACGTATCTATGCTATTGCATGTATTCTTTAATTATTTCTTTTTTCTCTTCGAATGTCTAGGCATGTTATGGAACTAGGCAAGGGACCTATCAGC
This sequence comes from Gossypioides kirkii, assembly GCA_005610355.1. NCBI lineage: Eukaryota > Viridiplantae > Streptophyta > Magnoliopsida > Malvales > Malvaceae > Gossypioides > Gossypioides kirkii. The sequence continues at coordinate 30,066,337 of CP032254.1, read as the reverse complement.
TTAGACCTTCTCAAGTATCATCAGTGAAATTGGTTATTCAAATAACATAATACAAATAACAACATAGTCGCTCTTAGATCACATATGATCTAAAGATTGCGTAGGCCTCCATTGAATAATCAAGGTGGCTTCCGACATTTATTTCACCTAATTCGTGACAATTGCAGTTACTGTTCAATTATCTCGTCAAAGATGAATAAAGATTTTCCCGAAATGGCTTTTTAATCCCAACTCTTTGCACAAAATCACACTCAAATTCATTCCAACATACTTTATTTATGTAGTTTGTCATATCCACATCTATTAAGCATTCAAGTTGTTGTGATGAATATTCCATTGGGTCTAAACATTGAATTCAAAGTTCATATCTCCAAGCTTAACAACAAATAATTAACTTACCATTTTGTTGAATTTCTCAATTGTTGCCAAAGGAATGGTGCCTAGTGGAACAATATTTCTGGTGCCATCACTCTTTTGAAAAGAGGAAAATTAGATCAATTGCATTGAAGTTGTAACAAAAATGTAAAAAAAAAACTTACTACATTACTATTAATGCATGCATATAAAAGAAATTTGTGAAAGGCAATGTTAATGAAGTTTTATAAAAGGAAATAGAAACAATAAGTCCCAAAGCCATGCATCATCCCGCCCATTTTTTATTATCAACATTAACTCATACGAGCACTATTGTAATTCTCAGCACGTCTAACACCAATGAGTTCTTTTGAAAAAGCATTTCATCTCTTCCATCTGTTCTCTCATCTTCATCTTCTTCTCAACATTAAAACCATTATATAGAATGAGTTCATATTAAAGCTGAGTAGTGTGAGACTGACAGTTTTCATGCTGATACCAATGTCAAAACAGATAGTACGGTGAGACCATTTAATTTGCAATATTAAGGCTGATATCAATCTAAGAAGTTCTTAGACAAGCATAAAATTTGGCCATTTGTTTGCAAAACTGGAGAATGAACTCCATTGTTAGAATACCAAGTAACTAAGTGCATTTTCAGGAGCTTAGAACTAATTTTTATAATCCCCATGGGAAATGTCATATTTCAAGTTTGAAATCTCGGAATATTTGTTTGTGCTACTACCCAAAAATTTCTTCATTCACCAAAAAAAGCTTAAAGTGATGCTGATGTATGTTAGCAAAATAATGCAAGAAAGCAATAGTTAACCAAATGCTAAATGCCATAAGGCAAATTACTTACAAGAAAGAGAAATCGAAAGTTGGTAACGAACAAAGTTCCGGCCTCATCTCTATTAACAAGAACAACACCATGGCCCTAAAAATAAATATTCCAAAATACCATAACTTTAAGATATGCTATTATAATATTTAAAAAAGAAGCAGAAACTTCATTTTACAGAATTCACCTACTTATCAAGATTCTTGAAATTAACAATCTTGGAATTTCTCATTTCAATCAAAATGGTAAATTCAAGAAAAATCGTAAGGAAATAAAAATAAAAGAAAAAATGTCAGAAGTACCTCCTCTATAACTCGCTCAGCTTCAAGCAGAAACTCCGAATTAACATGAGAAACAGATCTTGTAACCGGCTACAGTTAAAAATTTATTAATTACTTATTAAAAATGATAAATTAATTAAAAAAAACAACCCTAGAATCCCCAAAAAGATCAACCTCAATTTTGGTCCATTCAAGGGCGTCCCAGCTACCAGCACCGTCCAACCTCTCGCTACCATCAGAACTGTCTCGGGCGGTGACCGATCTAGGAGGCCGAAGTGCAGCCATGTCAGACGAGTATTGACTCCAATTCCTCAGTTTTTTTTTTTTTTGTGAAATTTTATTAATGTCGGAGAGACAAAGAAATGAAAGGAAAGGATTAGTAATGTTGACCGCAAATGTGGCGGGTTGGATTTTCCAGCTGTTCGCTACATGTACAAATGTATTAGAATCTTTATCAATCGGGACAGATTGACAATTAAATGGTTTTTAGGGGTACGCCTTGACTTACAAACAGCTTATCATACGGTTTATCATAACCATTCATTTATTTGGTATTACAGATTAATTTTTTAAAATTTAAATTTAAAAATATAAAAATAAAATATTTGAAATAATTTAATATAAAATATTTTATTTAAAATATAATTTAAAATAAAAAGTTTTTAATATAATATAATATAAAAATAATTATATTAAAAATATTATTAAATTATATATTATTATTTGTATGAAATTATATTTAATAATAATTTTATTAAAATTTAATAACAATAATAAGATTTATCATTTACCTAAAAAAATTCTGCAAAAGGTATTTTGGTTATTTTAACTTTTTTTCTTATGCTATTAGAATATTTATTCTATTCAACTAAACATAATAATGTATTTACGATACGTTTAGTTCACTGGAATGAAATAAAATAAGTCTGTAATAGAAGAATCAAACGAAATAGGATTCTAACCGTGGCTTGGTTGGATGGAATTAATATTGTAAAAATATTCATGCGTTTGGTTGCGAGGAATAGATATATAATAACAAAAAAAATACTCGAATGACGAATATGCCTTTTAATATTTTAACCTATTTTTCACATCAATTTAATATTAAAAATAATATTTGCTATCAAAAATTAATATTTTTTATGTTTATATTAAATTACATTAAAATATTTAAAAAAATTATTTTATATTTTTGAAATTTGAAAATAATATATATTAATTTATATTTTAAAAAATATTTTATTCATCTTGTTCATCTTCGTTGGTCCTCTCTCTCTCCAAATTCATCTTAATTTTCATATTCTTTTCCAATAGTTTTCCAGAACCCAACAAACCACCATGGTTGCTACTGCCTTTCGCCACCATCAATCACCAACATGAATTTTCCCAAATTTTATCAAGAACTTTTCTTGATCTCCTGTACATTATTTTCCATTTTAGTTTTCCTAAAACCCTTCCAAAAGCCTGGATATACAAAGTTTTTGTAATAATTTCTTGGTTATTTTATTTACTAGTATTGTTTAAAAGTGTTACTATCAAAATAAAAATATTGTTAAAGAAGTAACACCAAACGCAACAAACCATGGTAATATGAATAGTCTCTACTTTTAACCTTACGAAACACATTTCTTACGTTAGCGTAAAAAACGTATGATTATTAATATAAACATGTGGCAACAATTAACATTTGGGTGTAGCTTACAAAATTAACAAAGTATCAAATTCATAACATCACTGATCAAAAAACAAGAGTTGCCCCGTATATACATGTTACAAATAAAAAAAGCTCACAGCACTGCCAGATGATTTATGGTCGAGTCCTTTCCCCAATCTCGAGAGCAAGATTTAGTAACACCTGAGAGACCATAAATAAATTGTTTGAGTTCAATATGATCAATTATATGTCGATTATTTGTAATTAAGCAATAAGTAATTGCACAAATATCTGTTAAAATTGAACCCTTTCCTCGATGAACTGATGAACTCAAGTCCAGGCTGGAAACAAAAATACCACAAGATGTGGAGCACGATAAAATAATTTCTCTCCCCAAGCTAGGAGGTTAAAGAGACCTTGACTTGACGGATTCATCCAATTGAACTCACACCCAAAGGAGGACCACAAGCTCGGGGCTCGACGAAACAAAAAGTATCAACATTTAGAAACTTCTTAGGGTTAGCAGTGAAGGTATGGTTGGTGATGGACTTAAATAGAAATGGGCATTTTGCATGTTTAGGACATAATGACTAAATTGAATAAAAGTAAAATATTGAGGGTGATTTTGTAAAAATACTAAAAAAGGACTTAATTGCATATAATGATTTAAATTTAATGTTGATTGAGATAATTGAATGATTTAATGTATTAGATCAAGAACAAGTTGCGGATCGTGGGAAAGGAAAAGTTGCGGAGTAATCCCTAGAACTTAGTCATAACCGCAATTTCGTCCGATAAGTTCGTACCATTTATTTCTCCTTCTAATACTTTCAATTATAATTATTTTAGAATTATTCTTAAATGTGAATTATTGGGGAGACTTGAGAATTTCTCTATATTCTAGTTCGTAAGAGCATAACTCTGTATTCTGGCTTCTAAGAGCATAACTCTGTATTCTAGCTCGTGTGAGCATTATTTGTATTTTGGCTCGAAAGGGCGATATTCTATATTCTGGCTCGAAAGAGTATTATTCTGGGTTTGGCAAACAAGCCATTATTCTGTGATCTGGCTCAAGTGCAAGCAATACTTTGTTTTGAGCTCGAATGAGCTATATTTTTGTAACAGCTCGAGTAAGCTTATCTAGTTACAGTGGAGTTGGGATAACATCAAATTTCTTTATTTTCTATTGAAAGATTGAATAATTTAATTTGGTAAGTTAATTGTTTCTGCGGACTTACTAAGCTATGTAAGCTTACCTGTAAATCTGTTTATTGTTTTGTAGATTTCGTTTTGCTGTTAGAAGATTGGATCCTCTTGAAGATTCACACTATTCTAGAAGCACTTTTGATAGTTTTTACATCACTTGGCTTATATGGCATGTACTAGGAGAAATGTTGTTTGACCTACTTAGTGTGTATCAAGTTGTATAGAACATGATAGAGAAAGAATGTTAAAATACATTTTGATGGTTTAGGCATAAATGTAACATGGATGTTCATGTATATCTATATATATTTTGAAATGATATTTTGTTAGTATGTCATTGAAAGGATTTGAATGGTAAGATATATATATGTGTGTGTGTGTGTGTGTGTGTATTGGTCATATGAATTTAGTTGTATGGCATTAGGGAAATAGATGGTTAGAAGTTATATGCATGTTTTGGCTTAATAGGAAAATTTTGTACCAAACTAGGGATTTTCAAATGAACACATGGCCTCCACATGGGCGCCAACCACGGGCGTGTGCCCTGAACTTTGAAAGCAGGATTTACACGGGCTGAGACATGGCCATGTGGCCCCAATTCATATAGACACACGATCCAGTACACAGCTTCACACACGGATGTGTAGGGTAATTTCGCATACTCACACGGCCTGTCACACGGTTTGTGACATGACCGTGTGTTAGTATTTCGAGCATGCACATGGTCTGGCACACGATCTAATGCACGGGCGTGTATAACCGGTCACACAGGCGTATGTTTGAGGCACACGGCCATATGACCCCTATTTTGGGAAAATTGATGTTTTCGTATAAAGTTTCAACTGTGATTCAATCAAGTCCCTGATAGTTTGAAATGTTGTAAATGTGTATGAAACATTTAATTGAGTTGTAATCTAGATTGATTAATGTAATTATATGAAATGATAATTAAAATTGTAACTATTAACGGGTGTAAATGATCTAAAAGACTTGAGTTCCTAACCGATGACGGTTCTGTGTTTTAGGTGTTACATACCTTTTCTGAATTAGGTACAATTTACATGCCTTTCTATCTCTAAGAATCTTCATCCCAAACATCTTCTTTGCTGCTCCCAAATCTTTCATCTCAAATTCTTCACTGAGTTGGGCTTTAACATTTCTCATCTCTCCTTTATCTTTCACAGTTATCAACATGTCATCAACATAGAGGAGTAGATACAAAAAAGAACCATCACTGTTTTTCTTAAAATAAACACAACTGTCAAAGCTGCTTCTATTGAAATCATGGGCAGTCATAAAAGAATCAAAGCTTTTGTACCACTGCCTTTGTGATTGTTTCAAACCATAAAGGGTCTTCTCAACAAGCAAACATAGTTATCCTTTTCTAAGACTATAAAGCCCTCTAGTTATTGCATGTAAATATCTTCCTCAAGTTCTCTATGCAAAAATGTTATTTTTACATCTAACTGGTCAATCTCTAAATCATACATGACCACAATATCATGTAAGGCTCGAATCGAACTACGTTTCACAACTGGAGAAAACATCTCTTTGAAGTCTACATCGAGAATCTAACTGTAACCTTTTGTAACAAGCCTTGCTTTATATTTAGGTTTTTCAATTCCTAGAATCCCTTCTTTCCTCTTGAACATTCATTTACAATGAACAACCTTTTTACCCTTTGGGAGCTTTACTAGGTCCCACATTTTATTCTTTTGTGGTGATTCCATCTCTTCTTGCATGGAAAACATCCTCTTTTCTAAGTCTTCACAACTAATAGCCTTAGAATAAATAGATGGCTCTTGATTTGCATCAATATCTTCAGCCACGTTTAAAGCATAAGCCACTAGATCAACCTCAGCATACCTCTTCTTAGGTTTGTGACATGGCCATGTGTTAGTATTTCGGGTATGCACATGGTCTGGCACATGGTCTAATGTACAGGTGTGTATAACTGGGCACACAAGCATGTGTTTGAGGCATACTATCGTGTGACCCCCGTTTTGGGAAAATTGATGTTTACGTATAAAGTTTTAACTGCGATTCAATCAAGTCCCTAATAGTTTGAAATGCTGTAAATGTGTATGAAACATTTAATTGATTTGTAATCTAGATTGATGAGTGTAATTATATGAAATGATAATTAAAATTGTAACTGTTAACGGGTTAAATGATCTGAAAGACTTGAGACCCTAACCGATGACGATTTTGGGGGTTATATTTAGTGGTATCAGAGCTATGGTTTAGCCAATTCTTGGACTAAATTTTATATGTCTAAAAGTTTAAATTTACATGTCATATAAACCTGTGATAGTGTAATCACAATAGATCCGATCTAACCTTAATTTTTACAGATAACTAAGGATTTTAGATTCAAAACGAGGAGAAACAAAAAAGGTAAATAGTAATATTTCGACCACTGATTTTGGTGCAAGTTACGGTGTGCTAATTCTGCTAATGACTGAAAATGAAGTTAAAAATATGTTCTTTGGTCTGATGGGTCAATGGTTTCCTGAATTTGTGAGAAACAATCCGATGACTCCGCAACCTCCACCTCCTGCTACACAACCTGTTGTACGACCGGTGGTTCCCCTTGTTATACCTCCACCTCCTCCAGTAATTGAGCAAAGACGACGTATTCCAACTGATAAGGTAAGAAAGTACGAGGCGAATGAGTTCTGAGGGAGTATTGAAGATGATCCGTCTAGAGTTGAGTACTGGTTGGAGAATACTCAAAGAGTTCTGAATGAAATGGCTTGTCCTCATAAAGATTTCCTTAGATATGCAGCTTCACTGTTAAAAGACGAGACTTATAACTGGTGGACGACGATGTTAGCAAGGGTACTTTGTAATGAAATTAATTGGGAATTTTTCCAGCCTGAATTTAGAAGGAATTTTTGGAATTGAGGCAACGAAACAAGTCAGTTGTTGAATATGAGAGAGACTTCATATATCTTAACAAGTATGCTCGGGAAATTATACTGACAGATGAGGATATGTGTCTTCATTTTGAAGATGAGTCGAATGATGAAATTAAGATGATGGTTGATGGCTCAAACATATGGTCGTTCGTTGTTTTAACTGATCGTGCTCAAAAGATGGAAGAAATTTATAATCATAAGAGACAGAGGGAAAGGAGAATCTGAGAATATGGGAAAAAGAATCCTTCCAAAACTTTCTTTATGCTACCGCCAAAGAAATTCAAAGAAAATGAAAATCATATGACTGCATCATCTTAATTCCAGAGTAGGAGCAGATCGAGGCAACCTGAATCAAGATTTCAGAATCAACCTGCGGATAGTGTAGCCAATGTCCATAATGCATCGAATCCTGTATGTGAGCATTGTGAAAAATTTTAACCTGGAGAGTGTCGGTTGAAGAGGGATGCATGTTTCAGGTGCGGAGCTACTGATTATTTTGTATGTAATTGCTCGATGGCACATGAAGACCGAAGTGTAAAACCCTCAGTCACACCGTAAAAGGGTAGGCGTCCGGGTCAGAGTAGCAGTATGGTCGGGAATGAGGTGATATTAAAGATAGTACGAACAGGTTTGAGACCCGAGAACCTGTATACATATATGCCATCCGAGCCAAAGAAGAGGCTACCATGCCTAATGTTGTTACTGATATATTCTATCTTTTAAATGATATTATATGTGCTTTGATTGACCCATGTTGACTCATTCATATGTTTATACTACATTAGCAAATGATAAAAATTTACCTATTGAGTCAACTGAGTTTGATGTCCAAGTTACAAACCCTTTGGGTCATAGTATTATAGCTAATATGGTGTGTCATAAATGTCTACTGAAAGTTCAAGGCTGTGAATTTCCTACTGATCTGATGTTATTACCTTTCCACGAGTTCGATGTGATCTTAGGTATGGATTGATTATCTGAGCATGATGCGGTGGTTAACTGTAGAAAGAGACAGATTGATTTAAAATGCCCGATAGGTGAAATGATTACAGTTGAGTTTGGCAGATTGAATAGTGTTACCAGAGTGATTTCAGTTATTTCTGCATAGAAAATGGTTCGTATGGGTTGTAAAGCATTTCTAGCCTACATACTTGATACATGGGATTCCGGAACATATTGAATCAGGTATCGATTGTTAATGAATTTACAGATGTGTTCTCTGAAAAGTTACCAAGATTGCCTCCGATTAAAGAAGTGGAATTTGTTATTGATTTGGTACCCGAAACTACATCGATATCGATTCCATCGTATATAATGACATCGATTGAGTTGAAAGAGCTTAAGGCACAGTTGCAAGAGTTGCTGGATAGAGGTTTTAATCATTCGAGCGTATCATCTTAGGGTGCACCTATAATAGCCCGATTTTCAGTGGTTTCAGGGCCACAGCTCTGATGAGTCGATCCGTAAATTTTATTTATTTAATACTAATGATGTCATTAGCATCGTATTAAATTTTGGTTAAGAAATTTTATCGTTTAGATAGTTAATTAAGTAAAAAGGACTAAATTGTAAAGGGTGAGAAAATTGGATTTTATTAGCTGAAAGAGCTAAATAGCTTAGGGAAGCTAATAATGAGGATCATTATGGTTAATAAATCATAAGAGATATTAGTAGACAATTATCGGTAAGCTTATATGGAATATTTAGTTAAAATAAAAAAGGGTAAAGTGGTAATTAGTAAGTAAATGTTATAAACTAAATTAAAAGAAAAGAAAGAGTTATCTTCTTCAATTCTTCTCACCATAGCCGAAACCTTAGGAAGAAAAGAAAGAAAAATCGGCCAAGCTTAAACCTTCAACTTGAGTAAGTAATTGTTGTCGTTTTTAGTAATTTTTATGTTTTTGAGTCCGTATTAGCTTAATTTAGCTAACCCAAGTAATAATTTGTGAATCTGTCAAATGTTAAATATTTTATCATTTATGAATAAGCTTGTTCTTGAAAGTTTATGAAAGTTTTGGAAGTTTGGTTGTTAGATTTGTTGATTTTGTAAAGTGATTTTTTATGATTTTAGGGTTTGAGGAATAATTGCTAAAATAATAAAAATACATGTACTTGATGTGAAATTACTAAATTGCTAAAATGATAAAAATACATGTACTTGATGTGAAATAAATGCATGAAGGGATTAGGAAGTACCCTTGTATAATCGATTGGTATGGGTTTGAAGTGAAAATGGTTATTTTGCATATTTTAGGTTTAAAGACTAAATTAAAAAAAATGAAATGTTAGGGGTAAATTTTTAAATTTCCCAAAAAAGACTTAAATGTAAGAAATAATTTAAAATTCATGATTTGATGTGAAAATTGAATGATTTATTGATTTAGATCATGAGCGTGCCACAGATCGAGAAAAAGGGAAATAGCAGAATAGTCCTTGAAGTTTAACCTTAACTGTAGTTTCATTTTGTAAGTTCGTGTATTTATATTTGATAATTATAGTTTCATTATTTTGGTGATATTCTTGAATTGGATTTTGGATTTTGGCTCAGGGAGCAATTTTCTGAACTTTGGCTCTTAAAAGCAATATTCTGTTTGAGCTCTTAAAAGCTAAACTTTGTTTAGGCTCATATGAGCTAAATTTCTAAAAGACCTGAATAGATCAACTCGATGCCAATGACATGAGATTACGAAGATGTTTTACCACTCTTTTATAATCGAATATGTTATTCTGTAAGTTAAATGTTCTTACGAACTTACTAAGCTTTGTAAGCTTATCTGTGTATTTTTTTTATTGTTTTGTAGATTTCATTTTTGCTGTTGAAGATCAGATCCTCAAGAAAAATAACACTATCTCGAGAGCTCGTTCGATAGTTTTTGAATCACTTGGTTATATGGCATGTTCTAGGATGATAAATTGTATTTTTGCTTAATTTGGCTAAAACCATTAGAATGAAGATAACTTAGAAGGATGAATTATGGCTATATGAATGCTTGTTGTGACTTGAATGTTTTGTTATGTGTTTGAAATATTAATTAGTTTATTCAGAAATTGATGAATGTTAATGGTATGACATCTATATGAGTATGGTTTGCTTGAATTATAGGCAATTGAATCGTGGTAAGTTAAGTACATGTCGAGTTGGTTGCATGAAATTTTGCTTGTTAATTTCGGCATTTCGCAGGTACACACGACCTAGAACACGGGCCACCACACGGGTGTGTGCCCTGGGAAAATTAGGTATAGGTCTCACACGGGCTATACACGGGCTGGGACACAACCGGTGGCCCTATTTCGAAATCACACACGGTCCAGCACATAGTTTCGCACACGGGCGTGTAGGGTAATTTCGTATGCTCACACGACTTGACACACGGTTTATGACATGGCTGTGTGAAGGTGGTTCGGGTATGCCCACGGCCTAAGGCACGGGCGTGCACAACAAGGCATATGGGCTTGTGTTTGAGACACATGGCCATGTGACCCTTATTTTGGGAAATGGACATTTTCGCAGGTTATTTTAATTATGATTCAATTGAGTCCCTGATGGTTTTAGATTGTTGTAAATTTTTGAGATTCACAGTTATATTGAAATCTATATTGTTGAATGTAATTTAATTGAAATAAAGGATAAACTATTCTTTGTTATCTTCCGTGAATGTCTAGAACCCTTAGGACCCTAGTCGACGACAGCGTCGGGTATAGGGTGTTATAACACCAGTGTTGTTTGTGAAGAAAAAAGATGGTTCTATGAGAATGTGTATAGATTACTGATAGTTGAATAAAGTTACAATAAAGAATAAATATTTGTTGCCTCGTATTGACGAGTTGTTTGATTAGTTGAAAGGTGCAATCATATTTTCAAAAATAGACCTCAGGTCGGGATATTATCAGACGCGAGTAAAGGACTGTGATGTGCCGAAGACTGCATTCCGGACTCGGTATGGACATTATAAATTTCTAGTGATGCTGTTTGGATTAATTAACGTACCGACAACATTTATGGATTTGATGAATTGGGTTTTTCAGCTTCAATTGGATAGATTTGTGGTAGTGTTTATTGATGACATACTAATCTATTCCAAGACAGAGTCGGAGCAAACCTAGCATTTGAGAGAGGTGTTACAAATTTTGCGGGAAAAGTAACTGTATACAAAATTTAGTAAATGTGAGTTTTGGCTTAAAGAGGCTGGATTTTTAGGTCATGTGGTTTCTTCAGGAGGAATACAGGTAGATTTGGGTAAAGTTTCTACTATTCTTAATTGGAAGGTTTTGAAGAATGTAACGACCCGGAAGTCAATGGTGTTGGGAAGTGTGATTTCGAGACTCGTTTTCATAAACTGGACTCGTAAATATTTTTTTATTTACGGAGTTATTTTTTTAAAATTTTGGTTAAATAATTTTGTTGAGTGTTCAATTATAGTATAGGGACTAAATTAAGTATGTGATAAAAGTAGTGATTAATATTAAATTACATGGTAAGACTAGAGTAAGGGTCTTATCAAATAAATAGACCATTATTGTTATAAGTTGTTGATAGTGGATGATTATAATTGATATAATTTATTATATAATAAATAGTAACAACCCATTTTCTATAGAGTTAGAAAATGGTAGTTTTGAGACCCTAATTTTTTGACAAAATGAGTTGGTGTTTATTTCTTAAACAACGTTTATAGTGCTTGATGAGAGTAGTACTAAAATTTAATTCATGAAGTTTTAAGGCTAGTTAGTTAGTTAGTTAGGTAAGAAGGAAAAAATTATTAAAATTGTTAAAGTGGGTGCCATTAGTTAAAAATGAAAATTTGTTTGGAGGGATTTATGAGATTATTATACCTAAATAATATTAGTGGACAGTTTTGGAATTGATTTACAAAGAAATGATAATGATTATAAAAAGGGGTAAAAAGGTAATTAAAATGAATAAAGTTTAAAGAAATTAAAACAATAGAAGTGGTCATCTTCCTTACCCACTGCCGAAAGTTTATGAAAAGAAAACCCCATTAGAGAAGCTGGGCTTTGGATGAAACAAAGGGGAGTGCATGTAAGGTTTTTCTCGCTCTATTTTGCATGCAATTTGTATTTTTGTGATCATTACCTTGATATCTGTCTAGATTAGGGGTTGATTTGTGAAGTTGTCAAAGATAGGAAAATTTACCATTGATGTTTTTGAGGTATTTTCGATATTGTTCTTGAGCATGGAACTCGATGATAATAAGAAACTTGTGGTAAAGTGATTTTTTTATATAGTCATGTTAAATGACGTGATTGAGAATAAACTAAAACAGATGGGGTTTTGTAATAAATATAGAATTTTGGGGCTGGTTTGAACTGTTAGTTGTGTTAAAATGTTTAATGGTTTGAAAGATGTTTATATTGTATAGTGACTTTACTTGTGTTAGTTTTCAAAGATTTAAATGCTATGTATTTGAAAATACCATGATTTTAATTACAGATTTATTGATGTTTATGGGGCTGTTGGAAGAGCATGTAATTTTGGTTAGATGGAGAGGAAATATTTTTTTTTCTATATGTTAATGGATTAAATTAGAAGTGGGGGTTAAATGGAGTGAAGTTAAATCGTTGGAAGTAGATGTGTGAAAAATTAAATTATTAGGATAAATTGTTAAGTTAAATTATTGCGACTATGAGATTGATAACTAAATTGAATATTGAGATTGAGCATGATATTGTTGTGTGAAAATCTTAGCATGCAAGGACTGTTTTCCTTGGATATTTCTTGTGCTGGAGGTGAAATATAAATTTTATTTTATATTTGAATTACTTTGTGTATTGTTTTGATGGTATTAATCCTTACGGATGTAATTATTATAAAACTAAAGTGCCATGGTATTAAGTTATAAATTTCAGAAGTTTAGGGACCGTTTAGGAAATATATATATTCGGTTGGCTGAAGAGTTTGTTTTAAATGTTGAATTGATTAGTTAGTGATAAGGATTAAGTGGTGTGAATGCAAAATATTAAGGGATTACTTGAGTGATTATGATTATTGAATTAAAGTGATTATAAGTTAGATGATTAAATTAAATTATTATTTCTAAATCGAGAAACGAGAGACCCCGTTGCTAATCGTGGAAAAAAGAAGGCTACTGAATAATCGTATGCAATTATAAATAGTAAGTTCGTACCCTCAAACTTGTTATTCAATTTAAATATTGATTAAAGTTTAAATTATTTAACTGTTATATCAATTCATGACACATTGAAGTAGTTATATAGATACATTTATTTAATTGTCGATATCAATTAATAATTGATGAAATGATAGGAATGAAATATTAATTATTTTGTCAGTTTAACTGACTAGAGCTAGGCTCACATTTGCGGGTTATCCGCTAGGCACTGGGTGCCATGATTTGACGGATATTGTTGGTTAATCCAACTAGAATTGGGCTCACTTTTGCTGTTTATCTGCTAGGCACTGGGTGATAGAATCGTCGGTTTATCCGACTAGCGCTGGGCGCAAACTGTTGGTTAATTCAACTAGAGTTGGGCTCACTTTTGTGGTATATCCGCTAGGCATCGAGTGCCATGAATTGATGGAAATTATAAACGACAAAAATGAATGAATTATTGGAAAGACTTGTCAATATATATACATTGAGTAAGAAATATATTGATTTGGAGTATTATACATAGTTGATTGTTTGTGTTATATGCTATATTGAAATTAAAATTATGAATTGTCAAATGAAAGCATCTATATGAGGATTTATATACATCCATGTGAATGGTTGTTTTGGTGAATAAAAGTTTACTAATGTAATTAAATTTATCATGATTACAGGTTAATTTAGCAATAGATTCAAACTCTGTATCAAGACAGAAATCCCGTATTCAAAGTCGGTGATGTCTTCTTTTGTTATTTTGGCATGTACCTAGGATTAATTTTATGTTTAGAAGTCTTTAAGAGATGAACAAATGTGATTATTAGTACACGATAGTTGGCTTGATATATATATATATATATATATATATATATATATTGAATGATACACTAATCTAACAAATTTTGAGGTTATATAAATATTTTAAATATAATGGAACATTATGAAATAGGTATGGCTTGTACGTCGATATTGGTGATTGTTTGAGTAGTAAGTTTGGTTGAATGGTATGACTATGAAATGGATAAGAGGTCATTATGGTTAGTAATTTAATGATTGTAAATTATCTTGTAATACTTCGAGACCCTAAATTGACGACGATTTTGAGTTAAAAGTGTTACAATTAGTGGTATCAGAGCCTACAGGTTTAGTCGATACTCAATTTAAATCAAGCTCAGAATTATGTCTAGAGGTACATGCCAAAGTTGAGTTAGGATTTGGATGCTGATTATTATTGTTTTTGTTATAGTTAAAGATGTCGAATGAATTTAATAATGTGGTAGATCAAGAAATCCATACTGATGATAATACTATTGAGGAATTAGATGGAATTGAGTCGATAACATCGAATGTTCATTCTGATGGTACTTAATGACCAAATGTTAATAGAGGTCCTAATGAAGGGCAAGGTGATACAAATATATTACATGCTATTTTCAAAGCTCTTTAGAGAGTAACAGGAATTACTCCTCCGATGATACCGCACTGGTGGTTAAGAGAGCTCACATTAAAGAATTGAGAGGTATGAAATGCCATTAACCATTTCTTTTATAGATAAAAGATTTCATCCAATCGAGCCAATACCAATAAAGCTAAGCGTTATGTTCTAGCCATCGATGAAGGTACTGATCATAATATGCTTGAATTTCTTAAGCATAAAGATGAGGTTCATAGTACTTCTCTTAATTTAAGGAATGATATGTTTAATATATATATATATATATATATATATATGAGTGTGTTGTGGTTCAACTGATATGGAAGGAAATAGATAGTAGTGATGTACTTAATGTCGTTGGATTCTTGTCTGAATGTGATCTAGTGTATCGAATTAATGTTGTGAAAATTAGTTTGTGCATTAAAATGTCTGAAACTTGGTCATTTATATGGTTAATGCTGCCATCATGAGGGCTTTTTTGTGAGCATAAATAAAATGCGTAGGTTGCTTAACCTATATTTAAGGGTTACTTAATCTACTAACTTTAGTGACTTTTTGAACTCCATAGTTTAAAATTTTATTTATTTAAATGTTTATTTAATATTGCTTTCATCTAAATTTGGTTGAAGGTACACTTGAATTTTTGGTGGATAAAAAGATTAATAAATTGTGATAATAGCTATTTGGGTGGTGAATGGTTCATTATAGTCTAACAAGCACCTTTGAGGGAGTTAAAGTTGAACTTAATATAGATTAATACTAATTAATATGTGTTGTTATATTATAAATCATTGGCTTTCCAAATTAAGACAATTTATGATTTTTTTTTAGATAATTAAAATGCTAATGTTGTGGATTTCTTACTGCTCAAGCGAAGTAGATGTTGTTGTTGCTTGTCTTTGTACTTTTAGTGCTCTATTGTACTACAAATTGAAGTGTTTAGCCGCTGGAAATTTGGTGCTAATTGATCAGATTTTATATGGTACATTGTAGTTAAATAATTATAATATATTGAGGTTTAAAATTAATGTATTTGTTGTTCGAGATAAGAAAAATGTTAAGTTAATTGTTAATAACTGTTATTAAGCATGTTCAAATTCAAGTATGAAATTGCTAAACTGAACATATTTAAATTGTTGAGGAGATGGGCTACTACTAGTTGAAATAATAGGGAATTATGAGAGGTTAATATGCTAACTTTAGCTTATGTCCAAATGTTGGATTTTCAAAATTTGATTTTCTTGTTTAAAGATGTTTTAAAACTTACTGAAAATTCAACAATTGCATATGTTATTTACTTAATTAAGTAAATAATAGTGAGTTCTGTACCGTTTTTTCATTGGTTGTTTTGTTGCATCTTTATATTTGTATGAGTGATGGAATTAAGAGGAATTTTAGTGAAAATTCTAGCTATTGAGGGAGTTGTTGACGCATGCATTTTGTATGCATGCTGTCTAATTTCGTAACCATCCATGTGCTCCGATCGATGGTTGTTTACTATCGTCTAAATATTAAATAAAAATTGCCCAAGTGATCAGGAAAATTAAATGGTCTGAATAGTGTGAGACTAAATTGTTAAATGTTAATTAATGATGTCCAAATGGATGCGAATTTATGATGATAGTAAGCTGAAAATTTATGTGTTAAACGCTGCAAGATATGGTGTCTGAAGGCTGTGATTTATGATGTTTGAATGATGTATTTATGTTGTTTATATTGATGTTTAAGTAAGTCAAAATACTGTCTGAATTAAGGTTGTTCAAGCTGTCCATTTTGGATATCTTAATGAGTCGTAAGGTTGTCCTATTTGTGTGAACAAACTCTATTTGAATGGAGATTGTTTACTATCGTCTAAATATTAAATAAAAATAACCCAAGTGATCAGGAAAATTAAATGGTCTGAATAGTGTGAGACTAAATTGTTAAATGTTAATTAATGATGTCCAAATGGATGCGAATTTATGATGATAGTAAGCTGAAAATTTATGTGTTAAACGCTGCAAGATATGGTGTCTGAAGGCTGTGATTTATGATGTTTGAATGATGTATTTATGTTGTTTATATTGATGTTTAAGTAAGTCAAAATACTGTCTGAATTAAGGTTGTTCAAGCTGTCCATTTTGGATATCTTAATGAGTCGTAAGGTTGTCCTATTTGTGTGAACAAACTCTATTTGAATGGAGATTGTTTACTATCGTCTAAATATTAAATAAAAATAACCCAAGTGATCAGGAAAATTAAATGGTCTGAATAGTGTGAGACTAAATTTTTAAATGTTAATTAATGATGTCCAAATGGATACGAATTTATGATGATAGTAAGCTGAAAATTTATGTGTTAAACGCTGCAAGATATGGTGTCTGAAGGCTGTGATTTATGATGTTTGAATGATGTATTTATGTTGTTTATATTGATGTTTAAGTAAGTCAAAATACTGTCTGAATTAAGGTTGTTCAAGCTGTCCATTTTGGATATCTTAATGAGTCATAAGGTTGTCCTATTTGTGTGAACAAACTCTGTTTAAGCAAGTCAAAATACTGGCGACGGTTTTAGGTTAAGGGTGTTATAGAAGAATGTCTTTGAGGTACGCAGTTTCCTATGATTTATGGGTTATTACCATCGATTTGTTAAAGTTTTTTCTATAATAGCATTACCAATGACCAAGTTACTTCAGAAGAATGTTCAGTTTGTTTGGTCGGATAAGTGCCAACAGAGTTTTGATCAGTTAAAAAGAATGTTAACAAAAGCTCCAGTATTGACACAGTCGGAGATCAAAAAAGAATTTGTGGTCTATAGCAATGCATCACTAAATGGTTTGGGTTGTGTACTGATGCAAGCTGGGAAAGTGATAGCTTATGCTTCTCTTCAGTCAAAGCCACATGAGAAGAATTATCTAGCCCATGATTCGGAATTAGCTGCTATCGTCTTTGCATTGAAGATTTGACATCACTATCTTTATGATGAAAGATGTCACATATTTACAGATCATAAGAGTTTAAAGTACTTGATGACTCAAAAATAGCTAAATTTAAGGCAACATCGATGGTTGGAACTACTGAAAGACTATGATCTTATTATTGATTATCATCCGGGAAAAGCTAATGTTGTTGTAGATGCCTGAGCCAGAAATCATTGTTTGCATTTAGAGCGTTAAACACACATTTACCTCTAGAGGGTGATGATTTTGTTATAGTTAAACTCAGGACGAGACCATTATTTCTACAAAGGATTCGGGAACTGTAGGAAAATGACCCGAAGGTAATAGCCAAGAAAGAACAGATTCTGAATGATTCCTCTATATGGTTTACTGTCGATGCTAAAGGTATGATGTACTTCCAAGACCATATATGTGTTCCCGATGATCTGGATTTAAAACGAGATATTTTGGCAGAGGCTCATAGTAGTACCTATTCCGTTCACTCAGGAAGTGCAAGAATGTATAATGATCTGAAGAAAATGTACTGGTGGCTAGGTATGAAACATGAGATCTCTGAGTATGTAACTAAATGTCTGGTTGTTAGCAGGTAAAAGCTGAGCATCAGGTATCGTCAGGGTTACTACAAACTATTACTATTCTTGAATGGAAGTGAGAACGAATTACTATGAATTTTGTTACGAGACTACCAGTAACGCCGAGAAAGAAGGATTCAATTTGGGTTTTAGTTGATAGATTGACTAAATTAGCTCACTTTATTCTTGTCGTGTGGATTATACAGTTGAGAAGTTAGCAGAGCTATATGTGTTAAAGATTGTGAGATTTCATGGAGTGACAGTATCTATTATTTCTGATAGGGATCCGCGGTTTACTTCGTGATTTTGTGGTAAACTACATTAAGCTTTGGGAACTAGACTGAATTTCAGTACTGCATACCATTCGTAGACAGATGGACAGTCCGAACGGGTAATACAGATTTTGGAAGATATGTTGCGATGCTGTGTACTTGAGTTTGAAGGCAGCTAGGAAAGATACCTACCGTTGGTAGATTTTGCGTATAATAACAGCTATTAGTCTAATATTAAAATGGCACCATTTGAGGCTCTATATGGTAGAAAGTGCAGAACATCACTATACTAGTCGGAGTTGAGTGAATCTAAACTGGTTGATACTGATTTGATACATGAGACAGAAGATAAGGTCCGGATAGTCCGTGATTGCTTAAAGGCAGCATTTGATCGGTAAAAGTCATGCAGATCTCAAGAGAAAGGATATAGAATTTGTTGTAAGAGATCGAGTTTTTCTAAAGTTTCACCTTGAAAGAATGTATTACGTTTTGGCAGGAAAGGAAAGTTAAGTTCGCGGTTTATTGGGCCGTATGAGATTATTAAGAGAGTAGGTCATGTAGCGTACAAGCTAGCTTTACCCTCAAAACTTGAAAAGATTCATAATGTATTCCATGTTTCAATGCTGAGATGGTATAGATCATATCCATCCCATGTGACCACTCCCTGTGAGGTTGAGATACAACCGAATTTGTCGTATTTAGAGGAACTAGTTAAGATTTTGGCTTGAGAAGTAAAAGAGTTACAAAATAAGAAAGTGTCATTGGTGAAAGTCTTATGGAATCATCACGGTATTGAAGAGGCTACATGGGAAACTGAAGCTTCAATGAGATCACAGTACCCTAATTTGTTCATTGGTAAGAAATTTCGAGACAAAATATCTTAAGGGGGAGAGTTGTAACAACTTATTTTTTAGTGGTGTCGAAAATAGTGGTTTCGAGACCACAACTCTGACAGTTCGGTCAGTAAATAATTAATATTGATATTTATGATGTCTTTAGAGTTATATTAAATTTTGGTTAAGAAATTTTATCGTTTAGATAGTTAATTGAGTAAAAAGGACTAAATCGTAAAGGTTGTAAAATGTAGGAATAATTGATTAAATATGCTAATTGTAAATGGATGGCCTAGAAGAGTCCTTAAATAGTAATTATGCCTTTAGGAGGTGTAGTGGATGGTTTGGGTCTTTAAAGGGTGAAATTTTGGTTAAAATCATTAAGGACGATATAGTAATTTAGGAATAAAAGAGATTAAAGTAAAAATTATAATGAATTAAGTCATATTTTCACCTTCTTCTTCATCAAGAGAGATGAAACCCTAGTAGGAAGCTTAGAAAACTTTGGTCTAGCTTTGGTTCCTCAATCGAGTAAGTAAACTCTGCCAGTTTTTAGTAATTTTTATGTTTTTGAGTTCGTATTAGCTTAATCTAGCTAGCCCGAGGACTAATTTGTGAATCTATAAAATGTTATAGATTTTGCTATTGATGAATGAGTTGTTTCTTGAAAACTTATGGAAGTTTTATAAGCTTGGTTGTTAATTTTGAAGATTTTGTAAAGTGATTTTTGATGATTTTAGGTTTAGGGACTAGATTATTAAAATGATAAAAATACATGTACTTAATGTGAAATAATTGCATTTATGGGGCTTTTATGAGGTTTTTGAAGGCACGGTTGGTGATGAATTTAAATAAAAATGGACATTTTGCATGTTTCAGACTTAGGGACTAAATTGAATAAAAGTGAAATATTAAGGGTGATTTTGTAAAAATACCAAAAAGGAATTAATTTTCTTTTAATGATTTAAATTTCATGTTGATTTAGATAATTGAATGATCTAATGTATTAGATCAAGAACGAGCTACGGATCGTTGGAAAGGAAAAGTTGCGGAGTAATCTTTGGAACTTAGTCATAATAGCAATTTCGTCCGGTAAGTTTATACCATTTATTTCTCCTTCTAATACTTTCAATTATAATTATTTTAGAACTATTCTTGAATGTGAATTATTGGGGAGACTTGAGAATTTCTCTGTATTCTATCTCGTAAGAGCATAACTCTGTATTTTGGCTCGTAAGAGTATAACTCTGTATTTTGGCTTGTAAAAGCATAACTCTATATTCTAGCTCGTAAGAGCATTATTCTGCATTTTGGCTTGAAAGGGCGATATTCTATATTTTGGCTCTAAAGAACATTATTCTAGGTTTGGCAAACAAGCCATTATTCTGTGATCTGGCTCGAGTAGGAGCAATACTCTATTCCGGGCTCGAATGAGCTATATTGTAACAACTCGAGTAAGCTTATCTAGTTACGGTGGAGTCGGGATAACATCGAATTTCTTTGTTTTCTATTTAAAGATTAAATAAGTTAATTTGGTAAGTTAATTGTTTTTGCGAACTTACTAAGGTAAGCTTACTTGTGAATCTGTTTATTGTTTTGTAGACTTCGTTTTGCTATTAGAAGGTTGGATCCTCTTAAAGATTCACACTATTCTAGAAGTACTTTCGATAGTTTTTACATCACTTGGCTTATATGGCATGTACTAGGAGAAATGTTGTTTGACCTACTTAGTGTGTATCAAGTTGTACGGAACATGATAGAGAAAGAATGTTAAACTATAATTTGATGGTTTAGGCATAAATGTGACATGGATGTTCATGTATATCTATATATATTTTGAAATGATATTTTGTTGGTATGTCATTGAAAGGATTTGAATGGTAAGATATATATATGTGTGTGTGTGTATTGGTCATATGAATTGAGTTGTATGGCATTAGGAAAATAGATGGTTAGAAGCTATATGCATGTTTTGGCTTGATCAAAAATTTGTACCAAACTAGGGATTTTCGAATGTACACACGGCCTCCACACAGGCGCCAACCACGGGCGTGTGGCTTGAACTTTGAAAGAAGGATTTACACGGGCAACATACGAGCTGGGACATGGCCGTGTGGCCCTAATTCGTATAGACACACGATCCATCACACATTTTCACACACAGTTGCGTAATTTTGCATACTCACATAGCCTATCACACGGTTTGTGACACGGTCATGTGTTAGTATTTCGAGCATGCACATGGTCTGACACACGGTATAATGCACGGGTGTGTATAATCGGGCACACAGGCTTTGTAACAGCCTGTTTTTCAGTGGTGTTGGAAACAATGATTTTGGGATCATAAACCCAACGAGAAAATTTTTATAATGAGTGTTTAAATTAAATAAGTCAATAATAATTTTATATGGAAATTTGAATTGAAGAATTTTAATTATTAAATTAAAAGTTAGTATAAGTGATTTGGTTCAAAAGTTAAGTGGTTTTAGAAAATGAGGTATTGGGACCTTGTTTCTTAAATTAAAGGCTAAAAATATTTCTATTAAATATTTACAGAGTCTTATTATATGAGAATTGAAGTTTGGTTGGGTAATTTTGATGATTAATTACTTAATTAAGAAAAAAGGAGTAAATTATAAAAGAGGTAAAAGTTAATTGCTACAGATTAAAAATAGTAAAGAGACCAAAATGGTAATTAAATCATGGTCAAAAAGTCCAAGCGGTGGTGACATGATTACCATCCACAAAATTTTAGGTTATTTATTCATTTAGTCCTAATTAGTTTAGGACTAAATTGAAAATAAGTTTATTTAATCAAAATTTAATATAATTGAAGGACCAATTGTGAAATTTGACCCTCCTTAAATGGCATAATAATAGAAATGATGTGGAACTTTTTAGATTTTGGTAAATTGCAATTATATCCTAATTAAAGGATGATTTACTAATTAGTTTATTTTTAGTATGATCGGGAATAGTGATTTTGAAGCCACAAATTCGATGCGTTAGACCGTAAATATTAATTATTTAATATTTACGAGGTCATTAGTATTGTATTAAAATTTGGTTACGAAATTTTATTGTTTAGATAGTTAGTTAAGTAAAAAGGACTGAATTGTAAAAGGGACAAAAGTTGAATCTCACTAATTAAACGTATTATATGTCAATTTGAAGACTAGCTAAGGAACCTAAATGGTAATTAGACCATTTAAAGATTTAGTGGATGGTTTTGACTAAATTAGAAAGAAAATAATGTAATTTATTAAAGGGTAAAAAGCTATATTACATAAAAACTTAAGTAATTAAACAAAAGGTTAGAAAATCATTTTCTATTTTTCTTTCATCTTCTTCCTCCAGCCAAAACCCAAGGGGAAACACCAAGCTACATTCAACCAAGCTTTGAGTTTAATTTGGTGAGTGAAATCTCGCCCGTTTTTAGTAATTTTTATGTTGAGTCCGTATTAGGTTAATCTAGCTAACTTAAGGACTAATTTGTGATTTGTCAAATGTTATAAAATTTTCCTTTGATGAATAAGCTTGTTCTTGAAAGTTTTTGGAAGATTTAAAAGCTTGGTTGTTAGATTTAATTATTTTGTAAAGTAGTTTTTGATGATTTTAATGTTTAAGGACTAAAATGTTAAAGTGATAAATTTGAAAGGACTTAAGGTGAAATAATTGCAAAAGTGGTCTATAGGAAGGCATTTAAACATTTGAAAAAGCTAAAAATTTAAATAAAATGGTTAATTTGCAAGTTTTGAGCTAAGGGACTAAATTGAATAAAAGTGAAAAGTGAAGGGTAATTTTGTAAAAATTTCAAAAAAGAATTAATTGTATAAAATAATTTTACCTTACTATTAGAATTAGTTAATTGAATGAAATTATTATTTTAGATCAAAAATGAGTTGAAAATCATGGCAAGGGAAAGATGTGGATTAGTCCCTAGAGTTCACTTTAACTGTAATTTTGTTTGGTAAGCTCGTAACATTAAATATGCATTTAAATAGTATATTATTGTATTTTTTTATAATTACAGAACATGTTATGCTACGTGAAATTGAGAAAGATGAAAAAGAAATGAATGAAAAGGATATTAGGCTTTGAGCCGGTGATTTGAAATCGATGCGATGGCTGAGGTACCGCATAAGTTGCGAGTCCTCGATAGCTCATGTGAGTAGCATCGTGAATCAAGAAATGAGAAATAAATCTAATAATAGATTACAGGTCCTACGATGGTTGGTATTTATGCATAAGTGCATATTCTCGACAGCTCGTGTGAGCAACATCGTTAGGAAATAATTATATGCACAGATACCGTATCGATGGCTGGGGTATCGCATATGTTGCGATTCCTCTACAGCTCATGTGAGCAACATTGTATACTGGTAACAGAGTTGATATAGACATGAGAATGGAATTCTGGATTATAGCATACTGTATCGATGGTTGGGGTACCGCATATGTTGCGAGTCCTCGACAGCTTGTGTGAGCAGCATCGTATACTGGTAATAGAGTTGATACAAACATAGAATGAAATTCTAGATTATAGCATATTATATCAATGGCTAGGGTACCGCATATGTTATGAGTCCTCGACAGCTTATGTGAGCAGCATCGTATATTGGTAACAGAGTTGATACAAACATGAGGATGAAATTCTGGATTATAGTTTGTGGAAGCAAGGCCCTATTCTGGTTCGAATGAGTCAAAGACTATTCAAACATGATGTTTGGTATTTTATTAAACTCTACGAAGTTACTAAGCTATGTATGCTTAACTATGAAATTGTTGTTGTTTTGTAAATTCTATTTTGCTGCTAGAAGATCGAATCACGTCAAGAAGTCATACTATCTCGAGAGCTCGTTCAGTGGTATTTATGTCACTTGGTTTTATGGCATGTATTGGGAATGATGTTATCTTTTGAAATGCTTGATTTTGGATTGTTGGATTCATTGTTGAAATCATAATTAAATGTTGGACTTAAACTTGTATTCTTGCTTAATGATATAAGTAAGCAAATATGCATTGTAATGTAATGACATGTAAATTCATGGATGCTAGAGTTGTTTCATTTGCATTTGTGGTCATGTGATGTTTTTGCTAGTTATGTTCTTGATCAATCGTTTTGGGATGAATAATGTTAGGTAAACTTGGGAAACTTATGTATATTTGAATTCTGCACACTTGTTTCGGTAGAACTCTTGCATGTATCGGTAGAAGTACAGGGTATTTGAACTTTCGTTATTGACTTGCATTATTTCAGTATAAGTTTCTGAGGTATCGGTAGTTCTGTACATAATAGTATCGGTAGTCTAATCACTTGTATCGATAGAAGCCATAGTGTAAAACTTATTAGCTCTTTGGAGTTTGTTGTGTCGATAGAAGTGTTAATTGTTTCGGTAGTAGTCTCATTTGTAGCGGTAGAACTATCACCGATAGAAAACTACAGTTATTTTCCAAAGCTTACTGTCTTGACTTTTACCGATACTTGTCCAACAGGTACTGGTAGAAGTCCCCCAGATTGTGTAAAATAACATTTTGACCCTTATACAAAATGAAAATGTTATCAAAGCTAAAAATTTATTACATGTATATTCTTGTGATACTAAATTGTTGAGATATAAGAATTTAATCATTGGTAAATGATCTGAAAGACCTCGAAACCCGTATCGATGACAGTGTCGGGTTTGGGTACTGCATAGCGATAGTAAGAATGATTAATGTAACTTGGTTTGATATGAAATATAGATGTCATGATATGTGATATGAATACTGATTTCATCTTGGAAATGTATTGATGATTATGTTTTGGATTATAATTTCGTTGGCTAATTATGAAAATTGCGTGTTGAAACACAAGGTCACATGACCCTGGTTAGGAAAATTTCCGATTGTGATCCTAAGATTTAGTAGAGTTTGAATTGATCCTTGATTGGTTGGAATGATTGCGAATGAATGTGTAAGATTAAATGAAGCTAGTATTCCGGATTGCTAGTTTGTAATTGTATAGATTATGATTGAATTGTTTATAAGAAAAAAAACTTGTAAAGTTCTGTAAACCCTGAGACCTTAGATCGAAGATGGTTACGGTTTTTGGGTGTTACAAGCCTGTGTTTGAGGCACACGGCCGTGTGACCCCTATTTTGGGAAAATTGTTGTTTTTATATAAAGTTTCAACTGCGATTCAATCAAGTTCCTAGTAGATTGAAATGCTGTAAATGTGTATGAAACATTTAATTGAGTTGTAATCTAAATTGATGAGTGTAATTATATGAAATGATAATTAAAATTGTAACTGTTAACGAGTGTAAATAATTTGAAAGACTTGAGGCCGTAACCGACGACGGTTTCGGGTTTTGGGTGTTACATACCCTTTCTGAATTTGGTACAATTTACATGACTTTCTATCTCTAAGAATCTCCATCCCAAACATCTTCTTTGCTACTCTCAAATCTTTCATCTCAAATTCTTCACTGAGCTGGGCTTTGACCTTTCTTATCTCTCTTTTATCTTTTGTTGTTATCAACATGTCATCAACATAGAGGAGTAGATACAAAAAAGAATCATCACTATTTTTCTTAAAATAAAGACAACTGTCAAAGCGGCTTCTTTTGAAATCATAAGTAGTCATAAAAGAATCAAATCTCTTGTACCACTACCTTGGTGATTGTTTCAAACCATAAAGGGACAATTCAACAAGAAAACATAGTCCTCCTTTTTTGAGACTATTAAGCCCTCATGTAAATATCTTCCTCAAGTTCTCCATGCAAGAACGCTGTTTTCACATCTAACTGATCAAGTTTGAAATCATAAATAGCCACAATATCAAGTAAGACTCGAATCGAACTGTGTTTCACAACAGGAGAAAACACGTCTGTGAAGTCTACACTAAGAATCTGATTGTAACCTTTTCTAATAAGCCTTGCTTTATATTTGGGTTCTTCAATTCCTGGAATCCCTTCTTTTCTCTTGAACACCTATTTACAACGAACAACCTTTGTACCCTCTGAGAGCTTTACTAGGTCCCATGTTTTTTTCTTATGGAGTGATTCCATCTCTTCTTGCATGGAAAACATCCACTTTTCTGAGTCTTCATAGCTCACTGCCTCGGAATAAGTAGATGACTCTTGATTTGCATCAATATCTTCAACCACGTTTAAAGGATAAGCCACTAGATCAGCCTCGGCATACCTCTTCGGAGGTTTAATTTCTCTTTTAGGTATATTTTTGGCATTAGAATATTGTGGTGAAGAAGTGACTCTATTCTAAACTTCTGTACTAACTTGAGGAGTCGACTTTATTGTAGATACTAGATTATTTTGAAACTCCACTTGCTTTTTTATTCTTTATTGGAAGACTCTTTAAGAGATAAGTTAGGTATCATAGCAGTTTCATCAAAAACAACATCTCTGCTAATCGCACTTTTATATTTTTAGGACGCATAACTTATACCCTTTTACACCAGCCTTATAACCAAGAAAAACACATTTAATGGATCTTGGTTCCAATTTTCCATTATCAACATGAGCATATGCGAGACACCCAAAAATCTTTAAATCAAAATAATTAGCAGGTTTACCAGACCATATCTCTTGTGGAGTCTTTTTCTCAATGACAACAGATAGAGATTGATTGATCAAAAAAATGCAGTAAAGGCTGCTTTAGCCTAAAATGACTTCGATAAATTAGCATTCAACAACATACATCGAACCTTCTCCATGATAGCTCTGTCCATTCATTCTGCAACGCTGTTTTGTTGTGGAGTAAGACGAAATGCCTCACGATCCCTTTCAATTTGCACAATTTGTTAAACTTATCAGAACAAAACTCCAAGCCATTATCTATGCAGAGGTGTTTTATTTTTTTTCCTGTCTATTTTTCAACCATAGTTTTCCAAGACTTAAATGCAGAAAACACATCGCTTTTCTGCTTCAAGAACAACACCTAAACTTTTCTGGAAAAGTCATCAATAAGAATTAGCATATAATTAGCTCCACCTCTCGAAGACACTCTAGATGGTCTCCAAAGATTAGAATGAATATAATCCAACGTTCCCTTTGTGTTATGGATTCTTGATGGTATTGCACATGACACGTATTTTCTCCTTAAATTTGTGTATTAATTGTCTCTTTTGTATCACATTTAGCATGCACATTAGGCATTTCATACTTAGTTTTTATGTTTTCTAACTCAGTGATGCTTGATTTAATTTTCTTAAATTTTATATTATTTTTTCTACTAATGTCGCCACAATTAGTTGTTTTGATTGCACCCAAAGTTGTCGCCACATTATTATTTCCACCCAAGACTGTCGCTGCATAAGTATTCCTCAATTGCACCCAGGAATATTGCTGTATTCAGTATCAATATATTGCGTTTTAGAATTATCAGCGTAGGAGCTTAGCCTAGAAGATCAATATTGGCAGAATGCAGCCACAAGATTAGCTTGGAATTGCGACCAAGAAATATTGTCGCATTGAATTGGAACCTCAAATGAGTAGACTCAAGCTGAATTTACATCTGGAAGCACCAACACAGGAATATCACAGGTGTCTCTGCAATTACAATCTCAGATTGTGACCAGCAATGCAGCGACAACCTGCAAATCTCTGAAGAACACACTAGATCTGCGTGAGTGCACAACTGTACTCTAACTAATTGTGACAGCTGTAATTAGATCTGGATCTGAGAAGAGATGTCTAGAAGTGCGGCAACGTTCTGCTGACAAATTGTCGGCACAATTTATAAATTGCACCGACATTCTGGAACAGTCCAGTAAATAAATCAGATCTGCATAGTTGTCAATAACAAGCCTTTACACCTGTACAAAGTTGTTGGATCTGAGAATGGAGGAAATCTGCAATTTCTTGAGCTTATAAATAGAGGAAAGAAGAAGGAGATAGTATCAAGAGAAAAGGGGATTTAATTTTAGAAAATCTTTTTGAATTGAAGATTTGAGCTGGAATCGGTGAACTGATGAAGCAAGCCTGCAACTGCTTCTGACGAGAAGTGTTAGATGCCAAGAAAGAGGAATAATTAGGAAGTAAGCCTAGCAGTCTAAAGATAGTAAACTTCGTTGTACTCGTTAATTCTTCTTAAACGATGATGAATTCTGATGATGTTAAATGAATACGAGAGTATCTTTTAATGTTATATCATTTTGATTCTTACTTTACATTGCTTATCCGTTTATTCTTGGATTTAACCGTTCTAAACACAAAAGTGAAATTGTAGTACACCGACATCGAAAGATGCAATGACAGGTTAGATTAACAAGTGGGATAGGCGAGAGCTACTCGGGACTAGGATAGACTCCAGTTACTTGTTCTTGGATACACATCATTGCTTTCACCGAGAGGTGGAGTAGTGTATTTGAGTTAGGATTAAGTAAGAAGCTATTGTGGGTAAGAACTCGAAGGGACTTCTCTGCTGCAACAATTCATCTATACTCTACCTTGTCGACACATCCAATGTTGCAACCTATAGAATCAGTGAACCACTTCCACCCTTTTACACTTGATCATTTTTATATTTCCTGCATTTAAATTTTTAGCACTCAACACTTAACACATTTGGATTTATTTTCAGTACACTGACATTTAATCTCTGATATTTAACTCTAATTGCATTAACAGTAATGATTATTTTAGTGTGCAGAGCTAACATAATTGCGCTGACATCCTTACTCGCATTACACTAATTTTTAGTATTAATTGCACCGACATTAAAACATCGGTAACCATTTCCTCGTGGGATCGATATTCGATAGCTCTGTCTATCAACTATACTTGCATCGACGTGTGTACGCTTGCACAATCGTTGTGTCGTAAAAACATAGGTCAATTCCTCTGGTGAATCAAACTCTCTTTTGCTTCCCAAAAATTCTGTGCTCACAGAACTTCAATTTTCTTATCAAGAAGTCCTCTTTTTCTCAATTCTGCCATGTCGTTTTCACTCATATGCCCTAAACACATATGCCAAAGTCTAGAAACATCATCATCTGACAAGGAAAAGGAAGTGACTACAACATCACCAGTAACAGTTGAACCTTGCAAAACATATAACTTGGCAGTCTTTCTCTACCCTTTCATCACAACGAGGGAACCCTTGCTAATCTGTAGAACCGCACTTTCAACTGTGTACTTGTACCCTTTCAAATCAAGAGTACTTAACGAAATCAAATTCTTCTTTAATTCTGATACATGTCGGATGCCATTAAGAGTTCTAATGACTCCATCGAACATCTTTATTTTGATTGTGCTGACACCTGCGATTTTACATGAAGTATTATTTCCCATCAAAACAACACCTTCAGACATAACTTCATATGTTGCAAACCAATCTCGATTAGTACTCATATGGAAGGTGTAACAAGAATCGAGGATCCACTCCTCGCTCACTTTAGAATTATTGATAGAAGCAACTAGGAGTTCACCATCACTGTAGTCTTCTACTACATCAGCTTCACCGGATTGTTTTGGTTGTTTTCCCTTTTGATTCTTTACCTCTCTTTTGATATTATTTTGTAACTTGTAGCACTCTTTCTTAATGTGTCCTTTATTCTTGCAGAAATTATAAGTTTTACTTATGTTTGAAGATTTCGATCTACCTTTAGATTTATTGCGGGGATTTCGTTCTTGTGTCCTTCCACGATTATCATCACTATTTCGATCTTGTCTTGCACGAACAGTGAGACCCTCTCCTTGAGAGTCAGATCCAGCCACAAGATGCTTCATCTTGTCATACGAGGCTAAGGAAGCATAAAATTCATCCACTATGAGAGATTCATGACTATACAAAATTGTATCTCTAAAGGTTGAATGAGACAGTGGCAACGAACAAAGGAGAATTAACCCTAAATTCTCTTTATCATACTGAACTTCCATGACCTCCAAATCTGAGATAATTTCTTTAAACACATTCAAATGTTCGTGCATAGACGCACCTTCCTCTAAACGATGAGAATACAGATGCTGCTTCATATGCAATTTGCTGGTTAGGGTTTTCAACATACATAGCTGTTGCAATTTTTCCTATAATGCAGCAGCGGTCTTCTCCTTTAACACATCCTATAGAATTTCATTCGATAGATGCAACTGTAATTGTGTCAATGCCTTCCGATCTTTACGCTTCTTCTATTCATCCATCATAGTCGAAGGCATCTTATCCAACCCTAACAGGGCATCCTCCAAATCCATTTGCGCAAGAGCTGCCTGCATGTTTACCTGCCACAATGCGAATCTAGTACTGTGATCCAACAACGGAATATTATACTTCAATGTCGCCATTAACGTGATCGAGACTAGCAACCCAAAAAGCTCTTGATACCAGTTTGTTAAAATTGAACGTCAACAATGAAGAAATACCGTAAAGAAAATGAAAAAGAAAGAACACACAAATTTTACGTGGAAACCCTTTCGGGGAAAAAATAACGGGTAGAGAAGAAGAAAATTCACTAATGTCGAAAATCGAATGATTACAAGAGGAGATGACTACGTCTATTTATAGGTTGAAAAACCTTATCTAATCAATAACTAATAGAAATAATGTAGTAAGATTGAAACACCTTGTTCTAATTAAAATAAAATATATGACTTATTCTAATTAAAATAAAATAAAATAAGTCTAGTTCTATTTGGACTTTATTTTTATTTTATTTTACTGTTTTATTTTATTTTAACAAGAATTTTAGTCGCCCAATTCTAACAATACCAATAGCTTTCAACAGTTTAATATAACTGGTAACACCGAATCTCGCATTACAAATTCTGTAAAGTAAAGAATAATCATTGCAACACAAATTTTAACATTTACTTTCGATCTCCATTCAACCCATCCAAACCTCCACAAAGCTATATTAACAACATATTCAATCTCCATACAACCCATTTACGATTTGACCGAATAGGGTACTTTACAAGCCCATATATATATGTTACAGTTCACAAATACAAATTGACAGTGCATTGGATATAGTTTGACATTGAACAACACTTCCGGAAGCTTAATTTTAAGCTTACTCTAAATTAATTTAGCATGTGAATAGAATAACATATGTTACACTTACAACATGACTTATTCAACTTTAAAACAGGGGCGCAAATAACCTCTTTTGACAGCGGCCAAGTTTAACATTTAACAACTAATATTTTATTTTCTTTTAACACCAAAGCAGCGGACCGATTATACAATAATTTACTGCACATTTTACATCAGTCACATGCTGTAACAAAATACATTCGTGAAGCAACATTCAACAGTCAACTTGTGCATATACTTATCACATTTTCATCACTTCTAATAGCAGTATTTTTAACTAATAAACTCATTTTAACAGTCCATTTGCCGAACCACACCTACATGAAATATTTATATTTTAAACATAATAATTTTACACGTTACCTTAGAAGAACTTACTAAAATTTCTCCAAGTTGAGCTATCTAGCCGACTTGCTCCTTCCCCTTCTCGCCTCTTTAGCTACAAACCAAACCATATTTACAAGGTAAGAACAACACAAATCATACATGGGTTTGCATGCAAGGGATAACTTCACATAACCGATGCATGCATTAAAAGAATTCAAGAAGAAGTAGCATTTTCCTTAGCCATCACAAGAAATTAGGCCAAAATTATGCCAATCGTGCCAATCGTACGGATCAAAACCCCATTCTTGAATAAATGTCTTGTTAGAAGATTTTTAAATATTTATAATGTTCCCGTAATTATAAATGAATGGATGTAATTAATTAAAAATTAAATTTTTTGGTCATTGGTCAAGAGTTATATCACTTGATTTTTGAAAAAGAATTATAATTATTCAAATAATATTACTTCAATAGTTATACTATTAGATAAATAATTATATGTCTTTTTAAATATGTTATTATTAAAAAAATACACCTATTGAAAGATGTCTCTATGAAGAGACATGAAAATTCCTATAAATATGAACAATTTTTCATTTGGAAGTAATACCAACAAATTCTAAAATTCTTTCTATCCTTCTTCCATTTTCTAATATTATTAGATTAATCTATAAAGTATTACTGCAGAAATTCTTTATAGAAATTGAGTTTCTTGTTATACATTGCTCAATGCTTAGTGGATTATTCTTGTTTGCGTAAACCACAAATAGTCAACAGCTTCATTGTATCTTTGAGGTTAATTTGCTTGAAATTTTTTTGCACACCAAAATAGGTGGGGACGAATATAACCTTAAAGATAATGGCTTGATACACGCCTTGGAGCCTTGTCCTATTTCTTCCTTTTTTGTTCAAGTTTCATTCGTGTGTTCAAGATTTTCCTCACAGGAGATTTGTACTAACAATTTTAAGGTTAAAGGGAGTTGGCTTTCAACTTTATCAAACTTGATCGATTTGATGGTGGCAATTTCCAACAATGGTAGAAAAAGATGCACTTCTTATCATCAACTTTGAAGATTTCCTAAGTTTTGGATACTCCAAGACCGGAAGAGAATGAAAATGAATATGTTGCTGCAACTTGAGAAAGACAAAAATGAGACAATGCTGATTACATGTGCATAGGCCACAAATTGGATACAAGATACATGACCGAAGATGCTATAAGTAAGAAATTTCTTGTTATTCATTTCAATAATTATCAAATGATAAATGTTCGTTCTGTTATGGACCAATTTCGTGATATTGAAAAGCTATTAAATCAATTTAAGCAATATGATATGAAAATTGATGAAATGATTGTTGTATCCTCCATAATAGACAAACTTCCTCCATCTTGGAAAGACTTTAAAAGAAGTCTAAAACATAAGAAAGAGGAAATATCTCTTGAGGCTTTGGTAAATCATCTTCGTATTAAAGAAGAATATCAAAAGCAAGATCAAAATCTAAATGTTAAAAATACCAAAGTGCATGTTATGGAGGAAGTACAGACTACTAAACCATCCAAGAGAAAGTTCAAACAAACTGATAAAGCACATAAGTTCAAAAAAATGAAAGGGCTCATGCTATCATTGTGGTAAGACGGGACATTTCAAGAATGAATGTTGATTTTTAAAGAAGAAATCATCTTCTAAGGTTGATAATAACAAAAAGTTTGTTGCAATGATATCTGAAATTAATATGGCATAAGATGATAATACATGGTGGATTGATACTGGAGCAACCAAACATGTGTGCAAAGATAAAAGCATGCTAAAAAAGTTCACACAATGTGAAAATGACAATGTCTTGTACATGAGAAATTCTTCCACCACGGCAATCAAAGGCAAAGGGTTTGTTGAACTGCAATTCACTTTTGGAAAAGTTTTAACCTTTAATGATGTATATTATGTACTAGAAGTTAGGAAAAATTTAGTGTTTGGAAATCTGTTGAATAAGTTTGGTTTCAAACTTGTTTTAGAGGCATATAATTTTATTCTATCTAAGGGTGGAATTTTTGTAGGGAAAGGGTATATGTATGACAGCATGTTCAAACTCAATATTAATAATAAGAATAAAAATACTATTTCTGCTTATATGATTGAATCTTCTTGTTTATAACATTATAGATTAGGTCATTTGAATTTTAGAAAATTAAATGACATGCATAAGTTAGATTTAATTCATGTATTTAATTATAACATTGAAAATTGCAATACATGTATATTGACAAAATTACAAGAACCCTTTTCCCCAAGGTTAAAAGGAAAACAAAGTTGCTTAATTTTATACATAGTAATTTATGTGACATGCATAATACTCCTACATTAGGTGGAAAACAATATTTTGTTACTTTTATTGATGATTGTTCTAGATATTGCTATGTATATTTATTGCATTCTAAAGATGAAGCGCTTGATAAATTTAAAGTTATAAATCTAAAGTTGAACTTCAGTGTGAATCTGTAACACCTCCTAACCCTAAACCGTCATCAAAATAGGGTTACGGGATATTACCAGATATATCGGATAATTTATAAATAATAAATAAATAATTAATGAAAATATTATAAAATAATCATAAAGTCCCTTAATTAGACCCTCTAGGCTCAAAATACGTATTAGAAGGGAATTGAGACTTGTTCTACTGCTCCGCAGATTTTTCGTAATTTTTTTTTGGAACTCGATATAACCCCCTTTATAAACATCTAACCTTCCCTACAATTTCAACCAGGAACCAAAATAATTTATACTGAAATTCACCTTAATCATAATCAATTCATTAACATATTAATTTAATAATTAAACATTCTTAATATTACTCAAAATTTACTAATAACTTTATTCATTTTTCATTCAAACTTAATGCCAAATTTTATAATATACTCTTTACCTTTTTATTAAACTAATATCAAAATATAGTATATATATATGTATATATTACAACCAATATTACAAGCATATACATGTAACTTATACAACACTTAGTACATGCCACTTTTACCAAAAGGGGAAAATTACATCACCAAGTTTATACTGAGGTCGGGATCGATCTGGATGCTGAACCAGGACCTTAATTTCTAATAACCTGCACGCGGAAACAATCGTACGCTGAGTATTTCATACTTAGTGGTATTACTATAATTCAAATTATAAATAACCAAATAAATTTCACATAATCAATCATATAGTACATGAACACATCTTAATTTATACACCACTTTCATTCCATATCAATAACAAATCAATTTAACCAAATAACAACTAAATATCATAAACAATTAGGTACTAATAACTTTTGAAACCTTTGATTTAACCATTTCATTCTCATTTCTCAATTTCATCACATATCACTTTGTATGCATCAAATTTTCATTTCTATTCAATTTTTCTTTTTCACATTGTTTACACCTATTAACAAGACTTAGACCTTGGCTTATACACGGATCCAACCAAACACACCAGAATGACACTCAGTGCGTCATCGGATAGTTCGAAGCAATAAATTGACACCCAGTGTCTCATCGACCTAGCCGAAGTAAAGTGGTACCCAGTACCTCATCGAATCTATCCGAAGTAAAATAATGACACTCGGTGTCTCATCGACTCAAGGTCGAAGTATCCCTGAACTCTTCCAATCCTATGGCATGCCAACTATATCCAACTCAGCCCGACTAGTTAATAGGGATTTTCAATTTACAATTCATATCACTTTCAATTCCAATTTCACTTTCACTTTCAACTTTGATCACAAATCATTCAAATTCCATTCAAATATATTATTAATTCAATATCAATTTTCATTCATCTCAATATTAACGCTTACCTCATATTCACTAATTTGTTCAACATGAACTATGTTCAAAAACCTTAAAACTTTCAAGACCTCAACTTAATTTCATCAAAACTTTATTCTAAAGCTTCTAAAACATCTAATTTAAGAGAAAAGGGCTTAATTGACTTACCAATTAATGTTTAAAGCTTCAAAAGTGTAGTTTCCCCTTTTTCTTTTTTCTTCCCTTTTCTCCCTTCTTTTTTCGTTTGAGCTTTTGTTCTTCTATCCCTTTTTTTGTTTCTTTTTCTTTTCTTTATTCTTTTATGTTATATATACATTAGTTAGTAATAACATTAATAAATTATAAATATCTATTTACTTAAATAATAAGTAAATTAATATTTATTTTATAAATGTACAAATATAATTTTTACACATGTATATTTTATTACCATACATTTGGCTTTAATTTATATATATATATATATATATATATATATTTCATTAATATAATAAGATAATATTAATTAAATAATAATTTATACTATTATATTCTAATATTAATTAATAATAACTTAAATCATAAAAAAATATTTAGATTTTTCTCTTGTTTTGCCGCCTCAAATTATGAAATAGGCATAATTACCATTTTAGTCCATTTTTCTTTCTTTTAATTTATAATTAGGCTTTCACCCCTTATTCAATTTAGTCCTTTTTACTAATTACTCTAAATTAAATTAAATTCACCTAATCAAAGCCTAATTAAACACACTACTAAACTCATAATTACTTCTAATAATTATTTAGGAACTCGATTTACTAAGATGGAGACCCTATAACTCACTTTTTCGGTGCCCGTGAATTGAGGTCATTACAGAATCATTTTTCAAGTGCTTAAGATCGGATCGAGGTGGAGAATACTATAATCCAAGTTATTTTGAATCCACTCAGATTGTCCATCAAGTTTCAGCCCCTCACACACCACAACAAAAGGGTGTAGTTGAAAGGAAAAATAGAGTCTTGACTGAAATGGTAAAATTTTTAGGGAGAAGTTATTCTAACGGCTTGTCATATATTGAATAGAGTTCCTAATAAGGAAACAAAAAATAACCCCCTATGAACAATGGAAGAAAAGAAAATCAAACCTTAATTATTTGAAGGTTTGGGCTATAGAGCTATTGTCAAAGTTCCAATACGTAAACGTAAAAAGTTAGGTAAAAGAGGAATTGAATGCATATTTATAAGATATGCACATAATAGCAAGGCATATATAGGTTCATGGTAATTGAACCAAATGGTTCAATTTCAATTGATATTATTATTGAATCAAGAGATGCTACTTTTTATGAAAATAGATTTAATTCTATTTCAAGACAATTACAACCACAATAATTGATTCATTCTTAAAATGAGAATGAGATTCCATTCGAACAAGTTGATAATAATGATGAATCTTGTTAAGAATTAAGAAGAAGTAAAAGGATTCAAAAGATCAAAGATTTTGGACCAGATTTCATTATGTTCATTGTAGAAGGAAAATATGAAAGTATATGTAATAAGATACTTTATTGTTATAATACAAAATCTGGTCCTATTACATTTGAAGAGGCAATAAAATCACTAGACTCTACTTTTTGGAAAGAAGTAATAAATGATGAGATCGATTCAATAATGAAAAATCAAACTTGAATCTTAGTTGCTTCCACCGGGTTCCAAACCAATAGGTTGTAAATGGATCTTCAAATAAAATGAAGGTCGATGGAACCATTGATAAATTTAAAGCAAGATTGGTAGCCAAAGGTTTTACACAAAAACAAGGTATTGATTACTTTGATACCTATGCTCCAGTAGCTAGAAATTCTTTGATTACTTTGATATCACTTCCTCAATGTATAATTTGGTTTTTCATCAAATGAATGTTAGAACTGCATTTTAAAATTGTGAATTGGAAGAGGAAGTGTACATAGAACAATCTGAAGGATTTTGTAACACCCTTAACCCATCTCCATCACCAGATTAAGGTTACGGAGCGTTACCTAGTAATTGCAAACAATTAAACTCAAACTAATATCCAAAATTCAACTTAATTCTCATGTCAAAATATTTTATAGAACCATATACATTTGAACCTTAAATCAAGCCCCAAGGTGTTAAAAACAAATTAGAAACAATTCGGGATTAATTTAAAATAATTTGAAATTTTTTAAAGAAAGTTAAAAATTTTGGGAAACAGGGGTCACACGTGTTAAAGTATGCCCAAAGACCAATCATGAGATGATTGTAATTACGTACTCATTTTACCTTGGTTATTAATAAAAAAACATTGCCATTGTTATTTCAGTTTCTTTTTCTATGTATTTAAATAAACTGATTTATAATAATGTCTTGAGGATAATATGATTATTCTTAAAAGGTCCTTAGTCAAGTATTATTGTGGGCTTGGACAACAACAATGCATTGAGACTAATATGTAGTTGGTTAATGACAAAGTGTTGTCATTGACATAAGGATGTCAAAATCAATACATGAGTATGTGTTAGAGAATGACATATTGGACTGACCCGCTATGAGTATGTTTATTGGATTATTATGTAATAGTCACGACATTACTCATATTGATAACTATGTATACAATCCTTAGACTTGAGATAATCATTGTCCCAACATAGTGAATCGTATATTTTGATACAGTCAAACGTCTACTGTAACAAGTTTGACTATAAAGACTGATGTTGGGCATGCCACAATCTATGTAGTGGGATATGATTGATCATGATAGGATATGTCCCTCCTACATAATGGGAGTAATATCTTAGGCCACTTGATAATGTGAGACTAGAAATGCATGACCATGCTCAAATAAGTTAATATGAGATATTACACTTATTTGTTTATTTTAGTCTACTTCGGATATCAAGAAATATGAGATTGGACTATACAAGTGTGACTGCTCCATGACTTGTGTCCAATCTAGATATAAAGGACAAAAGGATATAATACATGCGAATTTATCACACAAAGGTTATGTCGAACCACAACTTCTTGTAACTTCTGTAGCAATGATGCATTTCTAGATGCCACTCATTGTTTGTAATATTAGAATCGTTCTAATATTGCTGCTAACGTTACAAGAACCTATAGGGTCACACCCAATCGTTGAAATGAATGAAATCCAATCACAATTGGTGTTATGTTTAGCTATCACATTATTTAAATTAATTATCAAATTACTTTAATTTGACAGTTAAATATTATACACATTACGTGTACAAACTTGTTGCATACGTATAGAGGACATAGTTAATATTAATATATGAATTTGATTCATACAAAAGTTTAATATTTACTTAATATAATTTAACTATTAATATATGAATTTGATTCATACAAAAGTTTAATATTTACTGAATATAATTTAACGTAATTATAATTATTAATTCTAATGATTTCGTTAAATATTAAAACATGGAAGATAATATCCTTTTGGAAAGGATATATTGTTCCATATATTTCTTTAAAATAATATTTCCATTTTAATATTAGATCTTATACAAAAAGGAAATTGAATATTAAAAACATGAAAGTTAATATCCTTTTGGAAAGGATATAATGTTTTAATAAACCTTTCATATATTTCTGTAAAGGAATATTTCCATTTTAATATGAGATATTATATAAAAGGAAATTGAATATACATGAAAGTTAATATCCTTTTTGGAAAAGGATATAATGTTTTTGATAAACCTTTCATATATTTCTCTAAAGATATATATTTCCATTTTATTATGAGATATTAAAATAAAAGAAAAGATAGTAGAATTGTGTGGTTAATTTTTTTAATCAAAAAGAGAAAAATAAAAAAAGGGTCTAGCAACTGTCAAAATATTCTCTGAAAAGTTTATAGGGTATTTTTCTGTTTGTTCTTGATCGGGTGGACTACGTAAAGGCCGGGACAATTTTGTTGCGGCTTGGGATCGGCAGTGTGCAAAGGAAGATTTCATAGCACCATTTCCAGGGATTTTCCAGATTTAAAAGGTATAATATCGAACCTTTCCTTCTCGATTTGTTCCTCATACACGGACCCAAGGTTAGAGATCGTCGGAATAAATTTTTTGTTGTGCCACCGGGCGTACCGGCGACCTAACAACACGATCGTGTGGCCAAGCTGTGTGACTTTTGTTCAGACTGTGTGAGCATTCGAAATAGGGACACACGACCGCGTCCCAACTTGGGCCCCAGACCGTGTGACCATTTGGAGCAGGGACACACGACCATGTCTCAGCTCGTGTCCCAGACCATGTAACTCACTGACTTGAGGCACACAGTCATGTCCCAGTCCGTGTGAAACTTGCACCAATATTAACATAGCAAACACAGTTGTGTGTGGTGACCGTGT
The DNA here is from genome assembly GCA_005610355.1 of Gossypioides kirkii. Taxonomy (NCBI): domain Eukaryota; kingdom Viridiplantae; phylum Streptophyta; class Magnoliopsida; order Malvales; family Malvaceae; genus Gossypioides; species Gossypioides kirkii. Next base: position 30,026,336 of record CP032254.1, on the reverse strand, counting down.
ATGGAGCACGACTGTGTGACAGCCCGTGTCTCAGACCGTGTGCAATTAAATTTGCCCTTACTCAAGCTAAAGTCATACCAAAACTTGTCCAACAAGAAACAACCAAAACACCTAATATCCTATGTACAAATTCATCCAAAACACATACCTAACATGCTAAACTAACCTATAATAACAACCAAATGTACCATTCAAAGGTACCTCAAGAGTATCCAAACATATTAGCACAAGACATATTGCATAGATGCCTCAATCCTTATGAAAGCAGTCAATTAAGCATAAAACTTGTTTAACTTAATACTACAAAACATACTTAAAATTAACCATTACAAACAACTTTCCAACTAAAACCACAAGCAATGACCATTTCACCTAAAGTCCTATATACATGCCATAACCCAAACAAAAGATGCAAAATCTACCAAAATATGTGGATAGTGTGAGCCTTGAGCTTAATCCTTCCCAACAATCAACCACAAATATCTACAAAACAACATAACCAAAATCCATAAGCTACAGAGCTTAGTAAGTCATAGTTTGAACACAATTAACTTCCTTAAAAAAATAAGGTAAATACCTAACACAGAAAAAACTTTAAGTACTAATCTAAGAGAAGTTGACAAGTTCAAGTACTAATTTTATATTTAACCCAAAAATAGAAGCCCTCAATAAAAAAATAAAAAAAATCAATTGAACCCTTATGAAATAAGTGCACCCAATTGAGCCCTCAGTGACAAAAAAAAAATAATTGGCCCCTTCAGTTAACAAAAATTGTTAGTTAATGATACGAGTCGTTTTTATTGTTATTAAAATGAGGAGTTTTAGTGGTTTATAGTTTAATAAAAACTCTGATTTTTTTTATTAATGAAACGGTGCGTTGTACTGAGTACAGCTGTCAGTAACAACTGGTTGAACTAAATTCCAATTTTGTTACACCTTATGTCCTTAAAAATAGATGATGTATGGAGAGAAGGTTATGAATTTGGTTATCAGTAAAAACATCTTTCTTTCTTCTTCTTCAAATTATTTTTTCTATGTTTTCTTTGGATTTTTAGAACCAATTTGTATCTAGGTATCAGATCTTGGCCTTCCTACATGGTCGGGGATGGAGTCTCAACACGATTACAAAAGGAAGTGAGTCATCTGCAACAGGAAATGATTAAGTTGCAGACTGACTTAGCTTAGTGGAAAGATGAGTTCAGGGGTGAGTTTAAGATAGAGTTGCAAGGCATATTTGAGCAATATATGGGGAAAGTGGTTGTCTCTTCTTCTTCGGGGCAAGTACCAAATAAAAGAAAAGAAGTAATGGGGGGACCTCCACTTGGGCTCTCGCCTAAAAAGCCACTACTAACCTTTCACTAAAGGGGACTTGGGAACCATATACATGTTCAACCTTCAAGCACTATGGACAACATTTCAGGAGGTCATAAGTTAGAATGCCCACGTTTTGATGGGTCAAATTTTTGTGAATGGTGGGCTAAGTTGGAATGGGTTTTGCGCCTACAATCTGACCAAATTGATATTCTAGAGCTCATATGGATTCAACTTGATTCTGAAGCACAACATCAGTCTTGGAAATATATTGTCTCAACAAATTTTCAATTGATGAAAACTCTAATGCTTCGTCTTGCTAGATATTTTGCCTTGACAAAGGTTTATCATAATTGGGCAATGTTCACTCGGATCTAACATCATTGTCTATACTTCCAGGGTCTTGATTGTTCCAACAAAAATTTGGATGTTGCTTCCACCCTAGCGTGTAAGTGTTGGAATATGGATTTTCATTTCGATAGAAATTCCCCATGTGGTACACATTTACTGGATCTGATGGGCATTCTTCAAACTCATGGTTGCCCCCACAGTAATTACAAATTGTCACTGTAAATTTCCATTCTGCAACTACTATAGCATTCTGCATATTAGTCAAAGAAGATATTTGGGCTATTATGGCATCAAGCTCCATTTCTACAACATCACTCATGTCAGTCCAAAATCTTGAGGTTCTATATACCTCGTTCCTAGCCATATTTCACTAAAAAAATGTAAAAGTAAACAACAAAAAGGAAACAAGTTAGTAACGAATAAAATTTAGATAATAAAGAATAAATGCAACGACAAAAATAAACATCAAACAAACGCTATTCCCCAGCAACGGTGCCAAAACTTGATCGACTTGTAACGTCACAGTAGTTGTGCAAGCGGACACACGTCGATGCAAGTATAGTTGATAGATTAATTCTATCGGAAATTGATCCCATAGGGAATGGGTTCTTGATGTCTATATGTTGAGACAATTAAAGCTAAAATTAGAGATAATGTGAGTAAAGATGTCAGCGCAATTAAATCTGATCTGCAAACTAAAATAGTTAAAATTGTCAATGTAATTATAAAAGTTAAATGTCAATGCAACTGAAAGTAAATCAAATTGCTGTTGAAGTGTTAAGAATTTAAAACGCAGAAAAATAAAATGATGATCAAGTGTGAAGAATTGGAGTGGATCGCTAACTTCACTAAGTCGCAACGTTGGATGCGTCGACAAGGTACTATATAGATGAATTGTCACAGCAATAAAGCTCCAATGAAATCTTACCAATAACAACTCTCTCTTTAATCGAGACTCAAGTACCCACAATTACCCTATCTCTCGATGTAGATAACATTGTGTACTTAAGAACAAGTGATAGAATATCTTCTAATCCCAAGAAACTCTCGCTGACTTGCTTGTTAATCTAACTTGTCATTGCATCTCTCGATGTCGGTAGGCTACAATGCCACTCTCGTGTTTAAAGTAATTAAATCCAAGAATAAACAAATAAGAAGGATTAAGTAAGAATCAAAGTGTTATAATAATGAAAGATATTCTCATATTCATTCAATTGTCAAGAGTAATTCATTAGCATAAAAGAAGGGTTAACAAATATATCGAAGCTTACTATCTCTAGACTACTAGGACTATTTCTTAACTGTTCCTCTTGTGCCTACACCAAGCACTCCTCGTCAAGAGTTGTTGCTCATCTGCTCAGTTAGCTCACCGATCTCCAATAAAACTTCAAAAAACACAAAGTAATTACAGATTTAATTCCTAAACTCTTGATATCCCTCTCTTTCTTCTTTCCTCTATTTATAAGCTCAAGAAATTGCAAATTTCCTCCATTCTCAGATCCAACTACTTTGTACAACTGTAAAAGTTTGTTATTGACAACTACGCAGATCTGATTTGTTTACTAGACTGTTGCAGAATGTCGACGTAAATTATGATTTTAATTTGAGGCGACAATTTGTCAGCAGAATGTCGCCACATTTCTAGACCACTTGTGGCCGCAATTCTGAATGCTTTCTTACTTTGATCTTCCAAGGTGGATCTTTGCACTGACAACCTTAGGCACAAAATTGATACTGAATACAGCGACATTCCTGGGTGTAATTGAAGAATACTTATGCAACGACAGTCTTGGGTGCATTCCAGAAATAATAATGTGGCGACAACTTTGGGTGCAATCTGGAACTGCTCATGCGATAACAGTTTTAGGTGCAAATTTGGATCATATTTTGCTGCGACAATTTCGGGCACCTTCATGCATTGATCCTTCAAGATAGGTTCCTGCAGTGACATCTTTGGATGTAATATTGAATAACTAATTGTGGAGACATTAGTAGTAAAAACATTATAAAATTAAGGAAAATTAAACCAAGCATCACTGAGTTAGAAAATGCAATTACTAAATATAAAATGCTAAAAATGAATGCTAAATATGATACAAAAGAAACAAATAATACACAAATTTAAGGAGAAAATCAGTGTCATTTCTAATGCTATCACCTCCTTTGGGTACAATCTTTGGAATACTTCCAAGTGTTCCGTTATAAACACACTATATTTACAACCTGACCCGTATACTTGTGAAAGCCAAAATCTACAACGAACGGGATTACGTTCGGGGGCGATCAAGTTGTTGGCACCGTTGTCGAGGAGGCAACGCTTTAGTAAATCTTATTCTTTCATTGCACATAGGATAATTAGGAAAATTTCAGGATATAGATACAATTTTATTTTATTTTGTTTTCTTCGCTCATAGTTTATTTCTTTTAATCTATTCATAAAATTATTTAGTTAAAAAAATGATGAAAAACGCATTGGAGATTATTTTTATTTGGAATTGTTACAGTCTAGTATTGCTAGACCATCAATTTATCAAAACCATTTTTAATTAAACCCATCTTTAATATCTTTGATTACTAACAATGTTACATTCTCTGATCCTTCGACAGAGGGTCCTGTTGTATTCTTATGGAAATTTGAGGCCATTTGTAGCACAGTTTCTTGACAGATGATCTTGATAGTCAAAGGACTAATATCTTCCATTCTCAGTGTTTCATTAAAGGTACACTATGTTCGTTTATTATGGATAGCGGGAGTTGTGCTAATGTTGTTAGTAGCTATCTTGTGGACTCTTAGAAGTTACCTTGCTCAAAACACCCTAAGCCATACCACCTTCAATGGCTTAATGAATGTTCAGAAGTGCGGGTTACAAAACAGTCCTTGATTACATTTAAACTCGATAATTATGAGGATGAGGTATGGTACGATGTTATCCCCATGCATGCCGCGCATTTACTGCTTGGAAGACCATGGCAATATGATCGTGATGTCATACACCATTGCAAACAAAATCGATATTCCCTTATCTTTAAAGGGAAGAAATTTACTCTAGCTCCTTTGAATCCTAATGAACTGTATAAAGATCAAATAAAAATGATGAAATTCTGTGAGGAGGTTAAGGGGAAAGGACAAACAAAAAAGATTGAGGGAAAAGAGGTCATTAGTATTAAAAGTCAAAATTCAAACGGCCCAATGGTGAGTGAACCCTCTAGTGGTAAAAACAGAGTGCAAAGTCTATTTGCAAGTGTAAAAGATGTGCGAAGAGCCTTGTTAAACAAACAGCCTTGTATCCTTGTGAGGTTTAGGCAAAATTATTTATCTTTAGTTGACCTTGACAAAACTTTGCCTAGTCTATTTAACTTTCTTTTGCAGGATTATGTGGATATTTTCAATGAGGCACCTAAAGGTTTACTACCTTTACGAGGAGTTGAGCACCAAATTTATGGGTTGAGATGTCTGCATGGATTTCGAAGATCTATCTCTTATCTTCGAAACGCACTTTGAATCACTTGATTTCAAGTTCAGGAGCTCAATTTAATAAAGACTTCACAAGCAGAATTTCTGGACGTGATTATGACGAGAATTATGAGTTCAGGCTTTTAATTCGAGTTTAAATCATATTGGGTTCGATTTTTAGGTTTAATTTTTTTATAAATGAGCCCAATATTGTATTATCAGCTCTTATTATTTTATTGTTATTTTTTATTCCGAATTTTTAATAATTATTAAGTAGTTTAAGTTTTTAGGAGTTTTATGTCAACAAGAAAGTTTCTTGTTTAGATTAGTTAGAGTTCTAGTTTAATTAAGAGTTTTATTTAGATTTATTTAGCTTGCCTCTATATAGGCCTTGGAATTGTAAACAAAAACACTGGATTTTAATTATTTTGAGTTAATAATAATTCTCTTTGAGTTTTTCTTCAAGAATTGCTCTTGAGTTTTTTTTAGAAGTTGTTTTAACAATCTCTTTCTTAGAGAGGAAATTAGAGCCATTGAAGGGAGTTGTGGATTCTTATTGTTTCCAAGGCTTCTTAGGACGTTATCTTCTCTTTTCTATCTTTAATCTATCGTTCTAGTTTGATCTAGTTTATTTCTTGCTGTTTAGGGTTACTGATTTAGTTGATTTTTGTTCTTGGTTGAAATTTCTTCAAGGGGGACATCTTCCTACCTTGATCCATCAAGAAACACATCAAAAATTAGGAGATCCAATCTTTTCTTGCTGTTTCAATCATTCTTGCCTAAACAGTTTGTTTTTATCTTTTAAATCACTTCTAACGAATCTATTTGTGTTTGTATTTTCCAGATTTGGTTGGGCCTTTTCTTGAGGTCCAAGGATGGTTTCTTTCATCTAAGAAATCCTAATTTCATTCTCTATTGGTTCCGTTACCAGCCATTCATCTTTCTTTCATTTTAATTTCGTTTGATTATTCTTCTTGTCAATTAATATGTCTTTCTTTGTTTTAGGGCAGATCAGCATCTTGACAACTTTACGATCCTCAGCCTTTTCGTTCGTATCATTGGTATTAGATTTTGGGTGTTTTAGGTGTTCTTCGTTGCTTTCTACACTGATTTCCATTACAAACAGCCAACAAGCAGTTTTTACCCAGTAATTTTTTTCGGAAAAAGATATTTTTGAGTGGGTAAACATTTTTCAATTGTTCTAAAATTTTATATACTGATTCTTGGCACTCTATTACAGTATTAAAAAAATATTTCCCCACAAAAAAAAGTGATCAAAAAGTCGAGAAAAAAAAGAAAAATACGAGAAAAATAAAAAAAAAATCTGTGGGTTGAATTTTGTGCCAAAAATTTCCAGATCAAAAACACATTATTTGGAGAGGCACCAATTTAAATTTCATGATTTTGGAAGTCGGGAACACCTCGAACGAAGTTTGTCAAGTTGCTTCGCAGTTTTTGGGTTTTCGGGTTTCTGCAATTTTATTGATTCTTAGTTTTAGGTTTTCATTTATTTTTGTTTTTTATTGTTTCTTTACACATTTTAACACTTTCTTATTTCTTGTGTTTGTAGGTTAACGAACATTGCACCTTCCTTCCTCCGTGCAACACAATTCTTTGGTGTTTAGCTGATTTTGGACTCATAGTGCTATTAGGATTACTTTGTTAGTTTGATTTTAATACATCCTGATTGATTGACATAAATACTTCTAAAAGACTCACAAGATTAATTCTTACCTTATTGAGAATTTAATTTTTCTTTTTAAGTGCATAACGATGAGGTTTGTTTAATTTTTTTTTGAGTGTTGTGTTTTTTTTCCATATTTGTCACAATGTCTCATAGTAGAAAAGGGAGTGATGAATAGAGTGCCAAACCGCTAGTTAACATCGAAAATCTTGCTGGTGTCGCAACAAAGTTACATCCCCATGCCATCATTGATAAGTTCGAAACCATGTTCAATCAATTGAACAATACCTTAAATCAGTTGCGAACTGAGCAAAGGACTCAATGTTGGGGTGCTAATGATGATGATGGGTTTGAACAACCTCGCGCTCGTAGACATCAAGCTAGACGTGTCCCTCATGTGGATGAAGATCCTTTATTTCCCAATGATCGCGGACAACCTTCGTTGGCAAAGCCAAAGTTCACAATTCCTCAATTTCGTGGAAAGAATGATCCCGAAGCATACTGTGAGTGGGAATAAAAAATAGAGCTTCTGTTTCGTTACTATAAATGCCCAGAAGATGAGAAAGTTCCATTGGCGACCCTTGAGTTTTCAAACTATGCGTTGAGTTGGTGGACTCAACTTGGTATAAGTCACCAACGAAACTACAAGAGAGAAATTACCACATGGGATGGGTTGAAACAAGTTATGCGAAAACGCTTTATCCCAACACATTATTATAGGGAGGTCAAAACTAGACATCGGCGACTTGTTCAAGGAAGTAGATCAATTGATGAGTACTTCACGAAGAGATGGCCAAAAGAAAGGAGGATTCCAAGTGATCTCTCACATTTTGAGCAATGTTGTTGGTGTAGTTCAAAAGATCATGAGAGTTTTCGATGTCCAATCCAATATCCAACTAGAGAAGAAAGTAAGTGTGACTTTGTGCCTTTTGTTGACTCTTACTCTAGTGAAAAAAAGATATGTTGTGATGGTGAACTTTGTGAACCGGAAAAAGATGATAATGAGAAAATCTCCCTTGAATCTATAGATGAAGTAGAAACGTCATGTTCTCCTACTGAGATGCCTTGTACTAAATTCAATATTCAAAATACTTGTGAGGGGGATATGGGAAGTGAGGAAAAAATATGTGAAAAGACCAAGAGAAAAGAGATCTTGAGTGATAAAAGTCTACTTGATTGTCCAAATTTGGTGAGTGATAATCCATATGAGATAAAATTGGAGAGTTCTCAAGAGGAAAAAGAAAATGAAAAACAAGAAGATACCCATACAAAAGTGAGGAATGATTATGTTTTAACTAACCATAACTCGAATTTGTTTAGTGGTGTTTCCTTGTTACAAGATTTTAAAGATCCATTGGCGGACTTCCAATTACATTACTCTACCATCGATCGACACATTTACTTGTAGGAGAGAGTAAAAGATTCGAGGACGGGTATTCTTGAGGAAGTGGGGAATGATACGAGTCGCAAGGCCCATATTCAAGCTTATGAACATGATGGGATCAAAGTTTCTCAAGGTCCAATAATGAGCTCGAAGGCCAAGCAAATTCGTGCAAGATTGAATGGGACCATCCAAGACTTCGTTACCAAGGCCTTAGATGTGCACACAGCCGAAAAAGAAAATCAAGATTCACTTTCTTGTTTTCAAGAAAATCAAGAAACCGAATCTCGGTCCAATTTTTCCATTCCAAACAATTTTAAGAATCAAGAAAACCAAGATTTCAAATCTTTGTCCAAGAAACTGAAGCTGCCAATTTCTTGGAAATCTTGGAAATCAGCAGGCTTGCGACGACCTTTTGGATGGGATCTAGGAATTTATGGGTTGAGATGTCTGCATGGATTTCGAAGATCTATCTCTTATCTTCAAAACGCACTTTGAATCACTTGATTTCAAGTTCAGGAGCTCAATTTAATAAAGACCGCGCAAGCAGAATTTCTCGACGTGATTACGACGAGAATTACGAGTTTCGAGCTTTTAATTCAAGTTTAAATCATATTGGGTTCGATTTTTAGGTTTAATTTTTTTTATAAATGAGCCCAATATTGTATTATCAGCTCTTATTATTTTATTGTTATTTTTTATTCCAAATTTTTAATAATTATTAAGTAGTTTAAGTTTTTAGGAGTTTTATGTCAACAAGAAAGTTTCTTGTTTAGATTAGTTAGAGTTCTAGTTTAATTAAGAGTTTTATTTAGATTTATTTAGCATGCTTATATATAGGCCTTGGAATTGTAAACAAAAACACTGGATTTTAATTATTTTGAGTTAATAATAATTCTCTTTGAGTTTTTCTTCAAGAATCGCTCTTGAGTTTTTTTTAGAAGTTGTTTTAACAATCTTTCAGGTTGTGGGAATCATCTTGAAGCTTTTTCTTGCCAAGATCTCTTTCTTGGAGGGGAAATTAGAGCCATTAAAGGGAGTTGTGGATTCTTATTGCTTCCAAGGCTTCTTAGGACGTTATCTTCTCTTTTCTATCTTTAATCTATCGTTCTAGTTTGATCTAGTTTATTTCTTGCTGTTTAGGGTTACTGATTTAGTTGATTTTTGTTCTTGGTTGAAATTTCTTTAAGAGGGGCATTTTCCTACCTTGATCCATCAAGAAACACATCAAAAGTTAGGAGATCCGATCTTTTCTTGCTGTTTCAATCATTCTTGCCTAAACAGTTTGCTTTTATCTTTTAAATCACTTATAACGAATCTGTTTGTGTTTTTATTTTCTAGATATGGTTAGGACATTTTCTTGAGGTCTAAAGACGGTTTCTTTCATCCAAGAAACCCTAATTTCATTCTCTATTGGATTCGTTACCACCTATTCATCTTTCTTTCATTTTAATTTCGTTTGATTATTCTTCTTGTCAATACTGTCTTTATTTGTTTTCGTTTCAGATTACATTTGTCTAGAGTTTTAGGGTAGATCCGTATCTTGACAACTTTACGATCCTCTTCTGCATTTCTTTCGTATCATTTAGTACTCGGAGCATCGATTCCAAATCGACCAGCTTATCGAAGTAATCCCGAGGAGACAAAGGAGTTGCAAAGGCAAGTTGAGGAACTATTAGCTAAAGGGTACATTCGAGAGAGTTTAAGTCCTTGTGCCGTTCCTGTCTTGTTGGTGCCTAAGAAAGATGGTTCATTTTGAATGTGTGTTGATTGTCGTCCCATCAACAAAATCACGGTAAAGTATAGACATCCAATCCCTAGACTTGATGACATGCTTGATGAATTACATGGATCAACGATTTTCACAAAAATTAACTTAAAAATTGGTTACCATCAAATTCATATGAGGGAAGGAGATGAATGGAAAACAGCCTTTAAAACTAAGTTTGGATTGTATGAATGGCTTGTTATGCCTTTTGGTCTAACTAATGCAGCTAGTACGTTCATGAGGTTAATGAATCATGTTTTAAGACCTTATTTGCGTAAATTTGTGGTGGTATATTTTGATGATATTTTAATTTACTCAACTTCTTTGGATGATCATGTTTTCCATGTTAAATCTATTTTGGACATTTTGCGAGCTGAACAATTATTTGCCAACCTTGATAAATGCACTTTTTGTTATGATAAGCTAATCTTTTTAGGGTTTATAGTAAGTGCTCAAGGTATTCATGTCGATGAGGACAAAGTAAAGGCAATAAGGAAGTGGCCCACTCCTAAATCGATTACTGAGGTGAGATCTTTCCATGATTTAGCAAGTTTTTATAGACGTTTTGTGAAGGATTTCTCCACTATTGCTGCCCCATTAATTGAGGTTAGTAAAAAATCAGTGGACTTCAAGTGGGGTGAAGCTCAAGAAAAGGCGTTTCAAGCCTTAAAGAATAAGTTATGTTCTACTCCAATTCTTAAATTACTTGATTTCTCTAATACTTTTGAACTTGAATGTGATGCTTCAAGTATTGGAATTGGTGTCGTCTTGATGCAAGATAAAAGGCCAATAGCATATTTTAGTAAAAACTAAATGGGGTGCAACTGAACTACTCAATGTACGATAAAGAGTTATTGGTATTGGTGCGAGCTCTTCAAGTGTGGCAACGTTACTTGCTACCCAATAGTTCATTATACATACGGATCATGAGTCCCTCAAATGGCTAAAGGGACAAGGTAAGTTGAGCAAAAGACATGCAAGATGGGTGGAATTTATTGAAACATTCCCATATGTAATTAAGTACAAAACAGGCAAAGAGAATGTAGTTGCTGATGCCTTATCTCATAGATATTCTTTGATAACTACATTACATTCTAAAATCTTAGGATTTGAGCATATAAAAGATTTGTACCTAAATGATTCTGATTTTTCAAATATCTTTGCTAATCGTGGGAATAGTTCCCTTGACAAATATTATCTTGTAGATGAATTTCTTTTTCGCCTAAACAGGTTATGTGCGCCACATTGCTCTATGAGGGAGTTACTAATTCGTGAGGCCCATGGTGGAGGCTTAATGGGACACTTTGGTGTCACCAAAATGCTAGATGTTCTACAAGAACACTTTTATTGGCCGCACATGAAGAAGGATGTTGACAAGGTATGTTCTAAATGCATTGCTTGTAAACAAGCAAAATCTAAGGTAATGCCTCATGGACTCTATACTCCTTTGTCGATTCCTTCTTCACCATGGGTAGATTTATCCATGGATTTCATTCTTGGTTTGCCTCGAACTATAAAAGGTAGAGATAGTATATTTGTTGTTGTTGATAGGTTCTCAAAAATGGCACACTTTATTCCTTGTCACAAAACAGATGATGCTGCACATGTGGCGGACTTATTGTTTAGAGAGGTGGTGTGACTACATGGGATACCTTTCACAATTGTCTCTGATTGAGACGTAAAATTCCTCAACCACTTTTAGAAGGTATTGTCGGGTAAGCTTGGTACTAAATTATTATATTCCACTACATGTCACCCCCAAACTGATGGACAAACAGAAGTAGTAAATCGAGTTTTAGGCACTTTGCTACGAGCTGTTGTGGGTAAGAACCTTAAGAATTGGGAAGAATGTTTACCATTTGTTGAATTTGCATATAATTGATCTATTCACTCTACAACTGGATATTCACCATTTGAACTTGTTTATGGTTTTAACCCACAAACTGTACTTGATCTTGTACCATTGCCTATAGAAAATATTTCTAGTTTGGATGGTGCGAAGAAAGCTGAATTGGTTAAGTCAATGCTTGAAAAGGCATTCCAGCAGAGCTAACAAGGGGTGCAAACAAGTTATCCTTGAACTCGGTGATTGGGTTTGGGTCCATATGCGCAAAGAGCGATTTTCGAGTAAAAGGAGGACAAAATTGGACCCTAGGGGCGACGGACCTTTCCAAGTGCTAAAACAGATTAATGACAACGCCTATCAAATAGATCTACCCAGTGAGTACAATATAAGTTCTACTTTTAATATTGCTGACTTGTCTCCCTTTGATGTTTCAGATTCAAGTACGAATCTTTTTGAGGAAGAGGGGAATGATACGAGTCACAAGGTCCAAAATCCAGCGTATGAACGTGATGGGCTTAATCTTTCTCAAGGACCAATAACGAGGTCAAAAGCCAAGCAAATTTGAGCAAAATTGAATGGGACCATCCAAGACTTTGTTACCAAGGCCTAGATGCGCACATGATCGAAAAGAAAATCAAGATTCACTTTCTTGTTTTCAAGAAAATCAAGAAATTGAATCTTGGTCCAATTATGTTGTTTCAAACAATTTCAAGAATCAAGAAAATCAAGATTTCAATTCTTGGAAAAAGAAACAGAATCTTGCAGCCAAGGCACATTGGATTTCTTGTACAACCTTAAACGAGCGAATTTCAAGAGCAAATGGATCACAAGACCAAGTTCTTGCAAAAAAGCCCATTAAGATATCTACAAGCTCATCTTGAAGTTTAGAAAGTAATTTAATTGAATATCAGGCCAAATTATTAAAGTAGCCCAAATTGGAAAGTATTTAAAATTAGGTCCAATTTTTATTTTAATAAGTGGATCATCATGTAAGAATTCAGCCCAAGGAGCCCATTCAAAGCCCTTTGGCCGAAATTCCCCATATCCACACTTAAATTTATTTTTTTATTTTATTTGATTAGCTGTCATGGTTAGAATTCTATTAGGGTTAGGAAAGCTTATTTTGGGGGCCTATAAGTAGCATGGTCATTCCGCCCTTGAAAAAACACTTGATTTTGATTATTTTGAGTTAATAATAATTCTCTTTGAGTTTTTCTTCAAGAATTGCTCTTGAGTTTTTTTTAAAAGTTGTTTTAACAATCTTTCAGGTTGTGGGAATCATCTTCAAGCTTTTTCTTGCCAAGATCTCTTTCTTGGAGGGGAAATTAGAGCCATTGAAGGGAGTTGTGGATTCTTATTGTTTCCAAGGCTTCTTAGGACGTTATCTTCTCTTTTCTATCTTTAATCTATCGTTCTAGTTTGATCTAGTTTATTTCTTGCTGTTTAGGGTTACTGATTTAGTTGATTTTCGTTCTTGATTGAAATTTCTTCAAGAGGGACGTTCTCCTACCTTGATCCATTAAGAAACACATCAAAAATTAGGAGATCCAATCTTTTGTTGCTGTTTCAATCATTCTTGCTTAAATAGTTTGCTTTTATCTTTTAAATCACTTCTAACAAATCTGTTTGTGTTTTTATTTTCCAAATCTGGTTGGGACGTTTTCTTGAGGTCCAAGGACGGTTTCTTTCATCCAAAAAACCCTAATTTCGTTCTCTATTGGATCCGTTACCAGCCATTCACCTTTCTTTCGTTTTAATTTTGTTTGATTACTCTTCTTGTCAATTAATCTGTCTTAGTTTTCGTTTTAGATTACATTTGTCTAGAGCTTTAGGGTAAATCCACGACTTGATAACTTTACGATCCTCTTCCGCATTCGTTTTGTATTAAAAAGGCAATTGGCTAGACGATCACTGATATAAAAGGGATAAACCCAACATTCTGTCAACATAAAATTTGATTGGAAGAAGGCAAGAAACCTGTTGTTGATGCAGAGAGACGATCAATCCTGCCATGAAAAAGGTGGTGAAAAAGGAACTAGTAAAATGGTTAGATGCAGGGATAATTTATGTCATTTCTTATAGTGAATGGGTAAGCCCAACACAATGCATACCAAAAAAAGGTGGGTTGACAGTTGTAGAGAATGATCGCAATGAGCTAATCCCTACAAGAATAGTTGCTGGGTGGAGAGTTTGTATTGATTATAAGAAATTAAATGATGCAACAAAAAATGATCACTTTCCACTACCTTTCATTGATCAAATGTTGGATCGGTTGGCTGGTAAGGAGTATTACTATTTCCTAGATGGGTATTCAGGGTACCATCAAAGCCCAATACATCTCGATGACCAGGAGAAAATAACTTTTACATGCCCTTTTGGGACTTATACTTTTAAAAGTATGCCTTTTGGACTTTGTAACGCACTAGCTACTTTTATGAGATGTATGACAGCTATTTTTGTAGATATGCTAAAAGAAGGGTTGGATGTCTTCATGGATGATTTCTCAATATATGGAGATTCTTTTTAAGAGTACCTGCGGAATCTAGAAAAAGTCTTGTAGAGATGTGAGGAGACTAATCTAGTGCTTAATTGGGAAAAATGTCATTTCATGGTAAGAGAAGGGTTGGTTTTGGGGTATCAAATATCACATAGAGGGTTAGAAGTAGACAAAGTGAAAATCGAGGTAATCAAAAACCGTCCATATCCCACAAACATCTAAGGTAGTCAAAATTTTTTGCTCATGTAGGGTATAGAAGGTTTATCAAAGATTTTGCTCATATTTCTAAACCCTTAAATTTATTATTGCAAAAAAATGTTCCATTTTTTTTATAATAGTTGCATTGAAGCTTTTGAGAAGATAAAAGAGAAACTGATAATTGCCCTTATTATTGTGACACCAAATTAGAATGAACCTTTTATCGTTATGTGTGATGCTAGTGATTATTCTATAGGTGTCATTTTAAGGCAGAAGAAAGACAATCTGTTAGGAACGATTCATTATTCCAGTAGGCCTCTTACCCCTACTCAATGCAATTATACTACTACTAAGAAAGAAATGTTAGCTGTAGTTTTTGCTTGTGATAAATTTCATCCATATAATGGCTAATCATGTAAATTTATATAGATCATTCAACTTTGAAATATGTAATGAAGAAAAAGAAACCAAAGCGCGGTTGATGAGATGGGTATTACTACTGTAGGAATTTGATTTATGGATCATGGACCGGAAAGGGACACGGAATCAAATAGCAGATCATTTATCACGCTTGGAAAATTCTACTATCCCTGTACCTTTGGAAGAAATAAAGGAAACTTTTTCGGATGAGCAACAATTTAGAGTAAAAACTCGAATCCTAGACACAGGAGCACCATGGTATGCCGATTATGTGACTTATTTGGCCAAAGGGGTGTTCCCAGCAAAAGCCTCCTGGCAACAGAACAAGAGAATCATGCATGAAGCAGAAAATTACATTTGGGAGGATCCTTATGTATTTAGGCAATGTGTAGATCAATTAGTATGAAGATGTGTAGCAAAGGAAGAAATCAATAATATCCTTAGAGGATGTCACGATTCTCCTTATGAAGGCCATTTCGGTGGAAAACATACAGCTCAAAAATTTTTGCAATCCAAATTTTGTTAGCCTACTATGAATCGATGCTCATGTGTTTGTGCAAAAATATGATCAGTGCCAGTGAATAAGGAATATATCAAAAAGGAATGAAATGCCACAGGTGGGAATTATCGAGGTAGAAATTTTTAATGTATGGGGAATTAATTTCATGGGTCCTTTTCCTAGTTCATTTGGGAATCAATACATCTTATTGATTGTATATTATGTTTCTAAATGGGTCGAAGTAGTGGCATTACCTACTAATGATACCAAGTCAGTGGTAAAATTCTTAAGAAAAAACATTTTCTTAAGATTTGGAACTCCTAGAGTATTGATCAGTGTGATAAAGGATCGCATTTTTGCAATAAACAATTTGAAGCAACTCTCGCAAAATACAGTATTCGGCATAAGATGCAACTGCATATCACCCTCAGGCGAATGGGCAAGCTAAAGTCTCTAATAGAGAAATTAAACAGATCTTAGAGAAAACTGTGAATCCTAATTGCAAATGTTGGGCAGAAAAATTTGACGACGCTTTATGGGCCTATCGAAAAGCATATAAAACACCCTTGGTATGTCTCTGTATAAACTCATATATGGGGAAAATTGTCACCTGCCTATTGAATTAGAAAGAAAAGCATATTGGGCTATTAAAGAATTGAATTTAGATCTTGAATTAGCAAAAAAAAAAAGAGAGAGAGAGATTGTTCCAGTTACAGGAATTAGAGGAATTTCGATTTATGGCCTATGAGAACACAAAACTTTACAAAGAAAGAAGTATGTTGCTCCATGATGCCAAGATTCAAAAATGAAACTTCGAGCCGGGACAGAAGGTACTCTTGTTTAATTCTAGATTCAAACTATTTTCTGGAAAATTAAATCACAATGGACAAGGCTGTATATCATTGATCAAGTAAAACCATATGGAGCAATCGAGTTAATAGGAAAGAGTGGTGAAACTTTCCTAGTTAATGGGCAAAGGATAAAACCCTATTACAGGGGAACTACAGACATTCTTTTTGAGGAACAACCTTTACACTGCAAAATGATATGGCATAAAAAGCGAGAGCTAGACTCAAACATCCGAAATACCCAAGGAATAGAAAATAGCTCTGATTCAGAATTAGAGAGAAGTTGGTTTTGATGTCGCAACAATCATACCCATTGTCACGACAACCACATATCTGAGCAACATAATTATTGGCCTCGACGTCACGACATGCCACCACTACGTCGTGACGAACACTGCTTCACAAAATAATAATCCTAGGACTAAAGTCGCAACATACTTAATGTATGTCATGACATACCGACGTAACAACGATAGTACAGGTATTAGAGAAAACACTAGGCAATAAGCATGTTATGCTAGATAAAGATAATAGTTTCAGCCTAAATCTCACAAGGACACAAGGTTGTTTAGTAACAAGAGCTCTCCTCACATATTTTACACTCGCATATAAATTTTGTGCACTCTTTTACCACAAGAGGATTCACTTACCATTGGGCCTTTCGATTGACTTTTGTTACTACTGGCCTCTTTACTCTCAATCTTTTCAATATTCTTATCCTTAACCCCCTCACAAAATCTTAGCATTTTGAGTTGCTCGTCATGAACTTCTTTAGGTGCCAATGATATTAGAGTGTACTTTTTCCCTTTAAAGATGAGGGAATATCGGTTTAGCTTGCCATGGTGTTGCACATCTCTATCATATTGCCATAGACAACCAAATAACAAATCAACAGCTTGTCTATTTACCTTAACTTCGATGCCATCATTAAGCCATTGAAGTCGATATGGCCTAGGGTGTCTCGAATACGGAAAGCTAAGGGAATCAACTAGGAAGCTGTTAATCAAATTCGCATAACTCCCACTATCCACAATGAATGAACATAGCTTCCTTTTAACCGAGCACCTCGAATGGAAGATATTTGTTCGCCGATTTTCCCAATCTTCCTTTACATTTACATTAAGAGTGCGTCTCGAAATCCTCTCCTTCAACCTATGGAGCCAACAATTCCTCCTCATAAAAATCTCCCCCATGTAGAATATTCTCCATAAATTCGATCAGATGGGGATCGTCGAAATCCGAAGAGTATTCACCATTTTCTCGAACCACAAGTAATCTCATATTAGGGGAATCACGACTATAATGGCCATGCCCTTTGCATTTGAAGCACTCAATGTCTCAAGTTATCTTTAGGGCTGAACTATTCGGATTATTTTGTTTAGGAGGGACTTCGATGTTTGATCACTACTTCATCCAAACTTATTAGTAGTAAAAGGCAGTTTAGAATTCCAAAAAGAAGCATTGGAATTGTTACCTTTGTAATACTGACTTGAGGAGAAAGATTGAGGACCTTGTTCGTGCAATTGTTGTTCAATCTCCATGGCTTTTTGAACGGCTTCCTCAAGGTCGATATAGGTTTGCAATCGTAATATGTTCGCAATTGGTTTATTCAACCCCTTAACAAACCAAACCATGGTAGACTCATCATCTTCTTCAATACTAGCTTGCTGCATTAAAGTCTCCATTTCTTTGAAGTAGTCATCAATGACCAATTACCTTGCATCAAATTCTAGAGTTTTGTTTTGAGCCCCCTATAATAGTGAGGAGGAATAAAACGTTTTTGCATCACTATCTTGAGTTCCTCTTATGTATCAATCGCACCCTCATGGTTACGGCGGCAACTAAGTCCCAATTGAGTCCACCAGTTCAAGGCATAATTAGAAAATTCTAAAGTTACCATGAAAACTTTCTCATTATCAGGACACGTAAAGTACTGAAATAGATTCTCCATTTTTGCTTCCCAATCACAATAAGATCTGGATAATTTTTTTCCATGAAATTATGGAATGGAAAACTTCGGTTTAACTGAGGAGGGCTGTCTATAATCATGGTAACTAAAGTTTTCATCCAACTCATGAGGGCCTCTACGAACAGGACATGCATAAGGACCATCACCGCGTCGATTTTTATGAGCATCATGAGCACGAGGTTGGTCAAGCTCAAACTCATCACCATCAGCATTACAATTGTGTTAATGATCAACTTGAGTACTTAGTTGCTCTATGGATCGTGTTAATTGAGCAAAAAGATCAACCTGTTGTTTGGCTTGTTCTCGTATTTGGGCCAACTGCTCATTCATATTTTCTTCTAGCTTTACAATGGAACCTGCCAAAGCCTCTCATGTATCTGGTACTTGCTCACGTGTTTCCTCACTTCCTTTGTTACTACGAGTGGTAACCATCCTGAAATCCACAACACTTAAAAATAAAATCAAACCTCACTGTTATGCACTCAAAAAAAATAAAGTTCTCAACGAGGCTAGAAAAACTCTTATGAATGTTTTAATAGAATTCAGATTAACACGTCACTTTTAAATCACAATTTAATCACTAATCAAAGAACCTAAGAGCTCTATGAATCCAAAGAAAGGCTGGACTCCAATAGAATTAAGTTGCTCGGAGGAAGGAGAAGGCAACTTTTTCGTCCTATTAACACAAGAAAAAGAGAAAGAGTTAGATTGTGTAAAAGAAGAAGGAAAGCTTAAAACAAATGAATACTTAATCTAAGAGTAAAATAAAATAAACCCAAACCCGAATATGAGTATAGATGAAACAAGATAGATTTCATTTAGAGTGTTCCAAAAGAAGTGCAAACTAAATTAAAACTTAACAGATTCGATTTTGTGTGAGGATATTTTTTTCTTTTCTTTTCTTTTCTGGTTCAAACCTTTGGTTCTTTCTTTTTCAAGATCGAACACACAAACGTCTGAAATTTGATACCACTTGATAAAAACACGCACGGAACAAAATCATAAGTCGTCTCGTTACGGATTTGTCTTAGGGCTTTAGACGTTTAAACTCAACTGATTCATTTTTGTGTGAGGATATTTTTTTCTTTTCTTTTCTTTTCTGGTTCGAATCTTTGGTTCTTTCTTTTTCAAGACCAAACACACAAACGTCTGAAATTTGATACCACTTGATAAAAACACGCATGGAACAGAATCATAAGTCGTCTCATTACGGATTTATCTTAAGGCTCTAGACGTTTAGAGATGGCTTGTTTACTTGTTGGATCTGAAACACATTAAGAAACAAAGAAACAAGTCAGATATGAAAGAAAATAAATTGGCTGGAACTAACAAAACAAACTCAGTAAAGAAACCCTAAATAATAAAGACTAAGATGTAGTTCGAATCTAGGCACCAAAGGATGAATTTGAGGGTTTCTTGAACTCAAAAAACCTTAATTTAAGTGGAGAATTTCATCCAAAGTCAGATCTGAAAGGGGAAATAAAACAGATTTGTTAAACAGATTTTTAAGCTCAAAAGAAAACTGTTTTGTAATTAAATATTCCAAACAAGGTAAACGACCAAGAACCCCTAATTTTATGATGAATCTTGTTAATTTTGGGTGGGAAAAGATGAATCTTGGTGGTTTTAGGACCTGGAATGAAATCAAACAAAATTAGAATCAAATAATAAAGAAATAACAAAACAGAATTTTTAAAGAGAATAAAAGATGGAAATGTGATGATGTTATTTGAAAGATGTCCTCGGCAGCCTTGAATCCACAAGGAGATCCACAACCACCTGCTAACAGCTCTAATTCTCCCCTCCAAGAAGATGATGAAGGCAAGAAGAAAGGTGAAGACTACTCCTACAATTAAAGAGACTACCAAAGCAACTTCTAAAATAAACAAGACCTAAGAGAATTTCTTAAGACTCAAAGAGAACTTGATTAATCATAAAAGAATTAAAATTGAATGACAAAATGAGGGGTGGCTAAGGCCTTTAAATAACCCCTAAAGTTAGACTCCTAATCAAACTTAGTAGTTTAAAGTCAAATAAATAACTTGTTACAACTTAGAAGAATAATCAAATAACTAATAAATAAAAGTAAAACAACAATTTAATATGGAATTTTAGCTAAGACTTAAATGGCTTGTGCTTGGGCCGAATATTTACTTGGAAAACTAAGATAAATTCAATTTGGGCTCTGTTGGGCCTGATTTGCAATGCGTGCTCTTCTCAGCTTCCAAATAGTGTCCAAAACTTTAAGTTGGGCTTAGTGACGTGTGAATGGACCTATTCTGATCTTGTACGTGGTTTCCTTCCGAGATCGATCCGCTTACGCTCGAACACATTATCCATCGGATGTCAGTTTCAAGATTTAGTTTCTTGGACCAAGAATTCCAAGATTTGG
The DNA here is from genome assembly GCA_005610355.1 of Gossypioides kirkii. Lineage (NCBI taxonomy): Eukaryota > Viridiplantae > Streptophyta > Magnoliopsida > Malvales > Malvaceae > Gossypioides > Gossypioides kirkii. The sequence continues at coordinate 30,005,718 of CP032254.1, read as the reverse complement.
GTTCTTGGTTTTCTTGATTTCTGAAATCTCCACAAATGACATAATTAGACCAAGATTTGGTTTCTTGATTTTCTTGAAAACAAGAAAGTGAATCTTAGTTTTCTTTTTGGCTCGTATGTGCGCCCAAGGCCTTTGTGATGAATTCTTGCACAAATCTGTTTTATCTTGCCTTCATCTTCCTTGCCTTTGACCTTGTAATTGGGCCTTGAGGTAAAGTCAGCCCATCAGCTTTAATGCTTGCATCACTTTTAAGTTCTATGGATTATATTAAGTATAGATAATAAGGTATTATTGATACCAGGTGATGTGCAAGATATAAGGAAACAACCATGCTAGTATATATGATAAATGATAATTTTGAAATTATGTGATGAAATTGATATTTGTGCATATTAAGGTGTTTAGGGATGACCTAAGGCATTGTTTGGACACACATAAAGCTAAAAAGTCAAATCCTATTTTGAATTTTTAATTAGTACCCATTTTTAGCCTTATGACCTTTCTTGATGAACCATATTACAAACCCCTTAGCTTTAAAATGAAAAATTGTGTATACTCTTTTCTTTGGTTCTGTTTGCATGGAAATAGATGTATGACCATTGGTATTGAGGGTAAGTAGACACATTAAGGTGGAGATTACAAAATCAAATTAGGAAACTCAATATAATATATGAACTTTAGTTTAGCGAGGATAAGAAAAATAGAGAAAAAATCAAAAGAAAAAGAAAAATAAGTAGAAATAAAAGAAGTGTGAGTAAGACAACATGTGAAGAGTGATAGAATTATAAATTCACCAATAAAACAAAAAAGAAAGAAATCTTACTCAGGAACCAAAAAGAAAGAAAATACTCATAGGCTAGCTAAAGGGATTATTTTATTTTGAGGATCCTAAAATAGGGAGAAAATGATGGTGAGAGAAGGAGAAATAAGGGGGTGAGATGGAGTGGGATATAAAAGGGAAGAATAGGGAACAATACAATGTGTTGAACTATTTTTGTGTTTGTAAGCTGTTGTGCTTGACTGTTGTTTGAAATTCATACCTATCCTAAGCCTCAACATGTTACAAGCCAAAAAGCCCTATGTGACTTAAACAACTCTAAGCATGAACAAATATTGAAATTGCATGATTTCATTATGGTTGTCTATATTGTACTAGGATAATTAAAATATTTATATTTGACATTGCCGGATATATATTGATAAAATCTTAACATGTGTATTTCCTATAATCTGCTGAACTTATATAGTTTCTAATAAAAAATGGTAAAGTTACTTAATTATCATGTCAAAGTTATGGAGAAATATATGATGCCTAGACTACATGCTATGAGCCACTCTATGTATAACTATAAAACTCAAGCTCTTCATTTTTCTTTTTGTTTTGTTTGCTTGAGGACAAGTAAGGACTTAAGTGTGGGGGAGTTTGATCTGCTGGTTTCATACCTAGCAGATTAAACTATTTTTCACACTTAAAGAGCTTGAAATCAAGTATTTTTCGTAATGTTTTCATAAGATTTAGTTAGGTTTCTTATTTGAATAAATTGTGTAACCTAAGTGTTAAAATGCTGTTTATTTGTCTTTAAGGCCAAATGAGGCCTAAAGGTTAGCTAACATACTTGGTAAGTGTGTAGGAGACCATAAGAAGTGTACTAAACGGAAACTTATCACTTCGTCATGATATAGGCTGGGTTATGTCGTAACCAAGGGACCAGACTTAAGGAAATTGACATCTGACTTGTCGCGACACACAGGAGCTATGTCACGACAACGTCTGTGTCACAACACAGGACCTGGTGTGTCACAACATCGACCCCTAGACATAGATCTCACATTTAATGAAGGCTGTATTGGTCTTTACAATACCACTCAAACTCGAGGAGCGGCAACTGACCTAAGGTTGAGGAAAAACGACCATCAAAAGCTATAAATAGGACATTTAGCACTAGGGTTTTACGCACAATTACTTAGACTTTAGTTTTCAATTTTCAATTTATTTGTATTTTCAGTTTTTGAGATGAGATTGTAGAAACTCACGTAAACGATCGAGGAATTTTTCCCGACTAATCACTTAATACAATTTCAGTTTCTTTTTCTTTCAATTATTGATTTAAATGTTTTCATATATTGTGTTATTGATGAATAAAGAAACCATGAGGAACTAATTCCATTTTGGGGAATTAGGGAGTGGACGTATGAATAATTAATTATTATTTTACAGTGGTTTTACCTTTCAAATCAGCTGTTTGGGAAAGGATGAGCATCAAACAAACACTAGGCCTGACAACCCTAGATAGTCATCTAGGTGGGAATGAACCCAAAATTGGTATTGTCCATCCATGAACATCTTTTCCTCAAATCGATTTAGATTGTGACATCTAGAGATAAATATCTCTATCGACTTGCTATGACGACGAAATATCGAGAGATCCAATTGGGGTAGTGACTAGTTTATGAGAAAAAAATCCTCAAAGTCCAACAATCGAGAAACTCATATGGAAACGACCTAATATCCCCAAGCCGTTTATAAGATTTCAACAACTCAAGTTTTTTCTCTTATTTACTTTATTTTATTTTTTACCTTTTTATTTTTATGCTTTCACATAACTTTATTATTTTCCCTTGTACTATAAACCCTAAAACCAGTACTAATTAATTTTATTTTTTGTAAGGATTCCATTTATTATCGCCTTAAGCCTCCTTCGGGTACGATCCTCAAAATACTTCTAAGTGTTCCATTCTAAACACACTATATTTACAACCTGGCATGTATACTTGCAGAAGCCAAAATCTACATCGAACAGGAGAACGTTCGGGGGCGATCACGCTTCCATTTCCAACGGTTCAAACCGTGCTGATTGAACATAGTCTCTCAGATTAGCTTCCATCAAAACCATGTTTTCTTCACCTTCTTCATCTTCCAAAGGGTCAAAGTCTAAAGCATTCTCTAATGGATCTTCTATAAAATTGCTTTCCATAAAATCAAAATTTCTATTTCCTCCATAACTGAACACTCTTCTGTCAGATTGGGAAATTTCATAACCTTAAGAATGTTAAATTTTACCGGATCGTCTTGAAGTCGCATGGTGAGTTCGCCTTTTTGTGCATCAATTAATGTTCTTCTCGTGGCTAGGAAAGGTCTTCCAAGGATGACCAACACTTCCTTATCTGCTTCAAAATCTAAGACCATGAAATTAGCAGGAAAAATAAACTTATTGACTCTTACCAAAACATCCTCGATCTTTCCTTTGGGATATGCTAAAGATCGATCTGCTAGTTGAAGAGTCACAGTGTAGGTCTTACTTCACCTATTCCCAACATCTTGAAAATAGACTTGGGCATCAAGTTGATACTTGCTCCTAATTCGCACAAAGCTTAACCATGGTAAGATTCTCCGATATTACAAGGTATAGTAAAGCTTTCAAGGTCCTTCAACTTCGACGGCAGCTTGTTCTGCAGGAATGCACTTCACTCCTTCATCAAAGTAACAGTCACATATTCGCTAAGTCTTTTCTTCTTGGATAGAATAACCTTCATAAAATTCACATAATTTGACATTTGTTCTATAGCCTCTATAGCCTCCACCAGTAGGATATTGATGTGTAATTTCTTTAAAACATCCAAAAACTTCTTTAATTGCACCTCCTATTTCTGCTTGTGTTGCTGCAATCTTTACTGGTGCAGAGGTGATGTAACTTTCAGTTGGATAAGAGAATTGATACGAAACGAATGCGGAAGAGGATTGTAAAGTTGTCAAGTCGTGGATCTTCCCTAAAGCTTTAGACAAATGTAATCTGAAACGAAAACAAAGAAAGACAGATTAATTGACAAGAAGAATAATCAAACGAAATTAAAACGAAAGAAAGATGAATGGCTGGTAACGAATCTAATAGAGAACAAAATTGGGGTTTCTTGGATGAAAGAAACCGTCCTTGGACCTCAAGAAAATGTCCCAACCAGATCTAGAAAATAAAAACATAAACAGATTCGTTAGAAGTGATTTAAAAGATCAAAGCAAACTGTTTAGGCAAGAATGATTAAAACAGCAAGAAAAGATTGGATCTCCTAATTTTTTATGTGTTTCTTGATGGATCAAGGTAGGAGAACTTCCCTCTTGAAGCAATTTCAATCAAGAACAAAAATCAACTAAATCAGAAACCCTAAACAACAAGAAATAAACTAGATCAAACTAGAATGATAGATTAAAGATAGAAAAGAGAAGATAACGTCCTAAGAAGCCTTGGAAACAATAAGAATCCATAACTCCCTTCAATGGCTCTAATTTCCCCTCCAAGAAAGAGATCTTGGCAAGAAAAAGCTTGAAGATGATTCCCATAACCTGAAAGATTGTTAAAACAACTTCTAAAAAAAACTCAAGAGCAATTCTTGAAGAAACACTCAAAGAGAATTATTATTAACTCAAAATAATCAAAATCAAGTCTTTTATTTACAATTCCAAGGCCTATATATAGGCAAGCTAAATAAATCTAAATAAAACTCTTAATTAAACTAGAACTCTAACTAATCTAAACAAGAAGTAGTTTTAAACTAAACTTTCTTGTTGACATAACTCCTAAAAACTTAAACTACTTAATAAATTCAAAATTCGGAATAAAAATAACAATAAAATAATAAGCGTTGATAATACAATATTGGGCTCATATATAATAAAAATTAAACTTAAAACCCAAACCCAATATGATTTAAAATCAAATTAAAGCTCGAAACTCGTAATTCCTGTCATAATCACTTCCAGAAATTCTGTCCGTGCAGTCTTTATTAAAACGATCATAACTTGAGCTCCCGAACTTGAAATCAAGTGATTCAAAGTGTGTTTCGAAGATAAGAGATAGATCTTCGAAATCCATGCAGACATCTCAACCTATAAATTCCTGGATCCCATACAAAAAGTCATTGCAAGTTTGCTGATTTTCCCAACTTGAAAATTGGCATCTTCAGTTTCTTGGACCAAGATTTCCAAGATTTAAAATCTTGATTTTCTTGATTCTTGAAATTGTTTGGAATGGAAAAATTGGACAAAGATTCGGTTTCTTAATTTTGTTGAAAACAAGAAAGTGAATCTTGATTTTCTTTTTCGGTTGTGTGCACATCTAGGGCCTTGGTAATGAAGTCTTGGATGGTCTCATTCAATCTTGCTCGAATTTGCTTGGCCTTTGACCTCGTTATTAGGCCTTCAGAAACTTTGATCCCATCACATTCATAAGCTTGAATATAGTCCTTGCGACTCGTATCAACAACTCTTCTAAGAAGGTAAATTTGCATCTAAAAAAGATGTTAGCTTATCAAAATTCATAGGTTTAGGGTTTACCTTATCAGACTTTGTAGATTCCGGCTCTTTTGGTGCAAGAACTTCAACGGCTGATTGACTTTCCTCCTCTCAGTGGGTTCATCCTCAACATCAATCACTTGGGGTTCCAAAGTCTTACCACTTCATAAAGCCACTACCTTGCAATGTTTCTTATCTAAACTTCTTGGATTCTCTATATCGCTCGATAAGGCTCCTTGCGATCTATTATGAAGCTCCGTAGCTAACTGACCCATTTGGTTCTTCAAATTTTTTAGTGTTGCTGCTTTGCTTTAGATCAAAGCATATGATACAAAACAAAAATAGAAGAGGCAGCAGAGGATCGTAAAGTTGTCAAGTTGTGGATCGACCCTAAAGCTCTAGACAAATGTAATCTGAAACAAAAACAAAGAAAGACAGATTAATTGACAAGAAGAATAATCAAACGAAATTAAAAATGAAAGAAAGATGAATGGCTGGAAACGGATCCAATAGAGAATGAAATTAGGGTTTCTTGGATGAAAGACACCATCCTTGGACCTCAAGAAAACGTCCCAACTAGATCTAGAAAACAAAAACACAAACAGATTCGTTAGAAGTGATTTAAAAGATAAAAGCAAACTGTTTAGGCAAGAATGATTGAAACAGCAAGAAAAGATTGGATCTCCTAATTTTTTATGTGTTTCTTGATGGATCAAGGTAGGAGAACATCCCTCTTGAAGCAATTTCAACCAAGACGAAAATAAACTAAATCAGTAACCCTAAACAACAAGAAATAAACTAGATCAAACTAGAATAATAGATTAAAGATAGAAAAGAGAAGATAATGTCCTAAGAAGCCTTGGAAACAATAAGAATCCATAACTCCTTTCAATGGCTCTAATTTCCTCTCCAAGAAAGAGATCTTGGAAAGAAAAATCTTGAAGATGATTCCCACAACCTGAAAGACTGTTAAAACAACTTCTAAAAAAACTCGAGCACTTCTTGAAGAAAAACTCAAAGAGAATTATTATTAACTCAAAATAATCAAAATCAAGTGTTTTTGTCTACAATTCCAAGGCCTATATATAGGCAAGCTAAATAAAACTCTTAATTAAACTAGAACTCTAACTAATCTAAACAAGAAACTTTCTTGTTGACATAAAACTCCTAAAAACATAAACTACTTAATAATTATTAAAAATTCGGAATAAAAAATAACAATAAAATAATAAGAGCTGATAATACAATATTGGGCTCATATATAATAAAAATTAAACCTAAAAACCAAACCCAATATGATTTAAACTTGAATTAAAAGCCCGAAACTCGTAATTCCCGTCATAATCACGTCCAAAAATTCTGCCCGCGCAGTTTTTATTAAAATGATCATAACTTGAGCTCCCGAACTCGAAATCAAGTGATTCAAAGTGTGTTTCGAAGATAAGAGATAGATATTCGAAATCCATGCAGACATCTCAACCCATAAAGTCCTGGATCCCATACAAAAAGTCGTTGCAAGTCTGCTGATTTCCCCAACTTGAAAATTGGCAGCTTCGATTTCTTGGACCAAGAATTTCCAAGATTTTAAATCTTGATTTTCTTGATTCTTGAAATTGTTTGGAATGACAAAATTGGATAAAGATTTTGTTTCTTGATTTTCTTGAAAACAAGAAAGTGAATCTTGATTTTCTTTTTCGACCTTGTGCGCATCTAGGGCCTTGGTAACGAAGTCTTGGATGGTTTCGTTCAATCTTGCTCGAATTTGCTTGGCCTTCGACCTCGTTATTGGGCCTTGAGAAACTTTGATCCCATCACATTCATAAGCTTGAATTTGGGCCTTGCGACTCATATCATTCCCCACTTCCTCAAGAAGATTCGTCCTCGAATCTTTAGCTCTCTCCCACAAGTAAAAGTGTCGATTGATGGTAGAGTAATGTAATTGGAAGTCCACCAATGGATCTTTAAAATCCTGTAACAAGGAAACACCACTAAAGAAATTCGAGTTATGATTAGTTAAAACATAATCTTTCCTCACTTTTGTATGGGTATCTTCTTGTTTTTCATTTTCTTTTTCCTCTTGAGAACTCTCCAATTTTACCTCATATGGATTTTCACTCACCAAATTTGGAACATCAAGCAGACTTTTATCACTCAAGGTCTCTTTTCTCTCGGCCTTTTCACATATTTTTTCCTCACTTCCCATATCCCCCTCACAAGTATTTTGAATATTCAATTCAGTACAAGGCATCTCTGTAGGAGAACATGACGTTTCTACTTCATCTATAGATTCAAGGGAATTTTTCTCATTATCATCCTTTCCTGGTTCACAAAGTTCACCATCACAACAAATCTTTTTTTCACTAGAGTAAGAGTCAACAAAAGGCACAAAGTCATACTTACTTTCTTCTCTAGTTAGATATTGGATTGGACATCGAAAACTCTCATGATCTTTTGAACTACACCAACAACATTGCTCAAAATTTGAGAGATCACTTGGAATCCTCCTTTCTTTCGGCCATCTCTTCGTGAAGTACTCATCAACTGATCTACTTCCTTGAACAAGTCATCGATGTCTGGTTTTGACTTCCCTATAATAATGTGTTGGGATAAAGCATTTTCGTATAACTTGTTTCAACTCATCCCATGTGGTAATTTCTCTCACGTAGTTTCGTTGGTGACTTATACCAAGTTGAGTCCACCAACTTAACGCATAGTCTGAAAACTCAAGGGTCGCCAATGGAACTTTCTCATCTTCTGGGCATTTATAGTAACGAAACATAAGCTCTATTTTTTTATTCCTACTCACAGTATGCTTCGGGATCATTCTTTCCACGAAATTGAGGAATTGTGAACTTCGGCTTTGCCAATGAAAGCTGTCCGCAATCATTGGGAACCAAAAGATCTTTATCCACACGAGGGACACGTCTAGCTTGATGTCTACGAGCACGAGGTTGTTCAACCCCATCATCATCATTAGCACCCAAATGTTGAGTCCTTTGCTCAGTTCGCAACTGATTTAAGGTATTACTCATTGTCTGAAATACAGCATCCCGTTGTTTTTGTTCTGCCGTTTGATGGTCTAGACTTTATTTCAATTGATTGAACATGGTTTCGAACTTATTAGTGATGTCATGGAGATTTAACTTTATTGCAACACCAGCAATATTTTCGATGTTAACTAGCGATTTATCACTCTAGTCATCACTCCCTTTTCTTCGCCATGTACGCCTTCAACAAATTCTCCAAATTGGTAGATGATTCGGCTTACGGTGGTTTTGGAGCTTGCTGATTAAACCTTTAGGATTGGTTGGGTTTATGTTGCATGAATTTGTTGTTCGGCCCATTTCCTTGGTTGCTCCAAGAAAAGTTAGGATGGTTATGCCATGAAGGATTGTAAAAGTTTGATTGGGGTCCTTGTCCACTTCTATCCTGATGTTAATTCCCCACATAATAAACAGACTCAAGGTTTGATGGACGATTCTCGAAAGAATGACCATCCTTATAGTACACTCTGGAAACAACTTCAAATTGACTTGGTGATTGAGCTACAAAATTATTAACACCATTAACGTTAAACTTTTTAACATAGAAGAAATAGACAATACCTGAGCTGATAGTGAAGTGAGGGCATCAACTTCATGAACTTCAGCTACACGTCTTCTTGAAGTTGCTCGATTTATTGGCCATTGATAGTTGTTGCTAGCGATCCTCTCGATGATCTCATAAGCCTCATTATAAGACTTAGACAAAATAGCACCATTCGCAAAAGAATCTACCATCAATCTTGTGTGTGCGTTGAGACCATTATAGAACGTCCCCAACTGGATACAGTGAGGAAACAAATTACGAAGTAACTCCTTGAATCGCTCCCAAATCCTTCTGCTAATTCTTGCCAGGTAGATATTGGACTTGGTGGAAACAAATTAGGCCATGCTCGTGCTCAATCTCGCAACATGTATGGAAATAGCTTCAATCTTAGTGCGTCTTCAGTCACACCGGCTATCTTGAATGAATCACTCACCTTAATGAACAATCGAAGGTGAAGATGTGGATGTTCCGTGGGCATACCATTGAACTAGCCCACCGTTTGTAGCATTTGAAACATCATTGGTTTCAACTCAAATTGGGGTGCCTCAATATCCGACCTTCTAATTCCCACATTTAACTTACTGAAGAGTGGCACAGCATACTGTATTATTCATCGATCCCTATCATTGACAATAAGGATGGCATTGCGCATATGATCAGCTTCATTACCTTGGCCATTATTCTAATTTCCAAGGTCCATCTCAGCTTGTCTTTGAGCTAATTGTTCATGTCTTCTTTGTCTAAAAGTTCGCTCAATTTTAGGGTCTACAAGGATTAAATTGATAATTCAATATATGCTCATAAACAACTGAAAAAAGTAAAAAAAATAAAAGAATAAATTAGTAATGTTAGAAATAAAATAAAAACCAAATTGCAGATAAATAAATCCATAAAAAATGATTAAGGCAAAAGTCCATGGCATCGGCGCTAAAAACTTGTAACGGCATAGGTTTGTGCAAGTGTACACAGTCGTTATCAAGTGATAAGTAAGTATCGAGTTATCGTCTTCACAGGGACTGTATATGTTAATCAATTAATTGTAAAATTAAATTAAACAACTTGGTAATAAAAACACAATATTTGGAGGGTTGATGATTTAAATTAAATGTAAATGATTTATATGCAATTAATCTCTAATGCAAATTAACCTTAGTATGAAAATTATCTATATGAATCGATGAATTTAGCAACAGATTAAACACAATTCACAACAATTAATAACATAAATAAACTATGTAATCACTTTAATTAATTTAATTCATTCACTACATGGTTATTAACATTCGGAAAAACATTCCATGGCAACTCGATCTTTCCTGGGCTTGGAAACCAAATTAAGTCCTCTCGGAATCTTACTTAGTTAAATACCCATTTTATTGATCATATTAAACTAAGGGTTTCTTAGTATTCAAGTGAAGTAACAGGGACTAGGTCGGTTTGAAATAATTTAGTCTCATGAACCTAAAAGTCATGCAAGGTAATAGAGCAAGGTCAAGTTATTAAAAACCTTCAATTCATTCTAGGTCAGATATGAACTAAGCAAGCACATTTCAATTATTGTGTCTAGTAGCCAATGTCTGGTTCGGATCACTCAACTAATTCTAATGCATCCAATCATGTACGAATGAAATACGTGCTTAATATTAATTAAAAACATGATCGATTGAGGCACAAACACCGTAAGCATGAATCAAATGAATATTATACAATTAAAGCAATCATCCTAGCTTAAATAAAATTAAGTTATCATTGTTGATGACAAGATCGAAGAACACATAGTAAACATTATAAACTTAAATATAAGAAAAGAAAAATAAACCCTATCGAAGTGGCTGTCACCCAAACTCCGACTGAGATTACTCCTTCGAACCTTTGCTTCGCTTCTTTGTTGATGGCTCTCTGAGGTGGCAGGTGGAAGGATCTTTGAGAGGTTAACTAGCTAAAATATGGAGAGAAAATTGAGATGTTAGGCGTGGGAATGGAAAAAGGATTGAGAGGATGAGAGAATGAGAGAATGAGAGAATGAAGAATGATTGAATGTTGAGGGATGATGGATGATGGATGATGGATGATTTGAAAGTGTGGTGGAATGGCTTTATTTATAGGTGAGGGTGAAGGTCACATTTTTTAAAAATAGGGAGTTTGAATCCCGCATTTTCCTCTCATTCTTGGTAGGCCATGCTTTGGGATTTTGAATTGATTTGATTGCTTTATTTTGAAGCATTCAACTTGCCACGTCAAGCAGGGACCAAGACTCAGCCAACAGCATCCTTCTAGGCCAAATGTCTGATTTCTTTTCAACTACAGGGACTCCTTGCAATTAAACCAAAAATAATTTATTGGGCAGCCATGGTGTTACTGAAACTGAGCTTCAAATCCCCTTGGATTGGACGGTTTTAATGACTCAGCAAAATAATCAGACCTGTCTAAAGCAATTTAATTTATATTGGGTCAAATTAATTAATTTAATTAACCTAATTTCATAACATTTTAATCAACCCAATTTTAATGAAATAATTTATGTTAATTATGAAATATAATTTCATACTTTAAAATTAGTTAAATTTTCTGTGACCCACTTTATACATTAAAATGCAACATATTAAATTAAACCACAAAATAAGCCATTTTGTGCATAAAAACTATATAATAAAGGATAAAATCACATTTAAATGATTTTCATGTGTTAAATTACTATTTAAGCATATTCCATTAATTTATTAAGCTATTAGTCGGTTTTAACATCAATTTTAAAAAAAAAGGTGATGAAAATCCATAGGAAAAACCTATATATTTTTTCGTTTACAACGATCCTAGGAATACTTACCAAAGTGTTTCGTTGTAAACAAACTATATTACAACTTGACTTGTATACTTGCAGAAGCCCTAAAATACACATCGAATGAGAATACGTTCGGAGGCGGTCAAGTTGTTGGCGCCGTTGTCGGGGAGGCAATGCTTTTAGTGATTTTTATTTTTGCATTGTTATTAAGAATAATCAGGAAATTTTTAGGATATAGTTACGATTACTATTTAACAGTACTAACAAACATTTACTTTTAGGAAACCCTTTGTCGACTGCGTGCCATGGACTATTACTAATATATGTGGTTAGATGAGAAATAGGATTATGACAATGATATTTATGAGGATGGCTTTTATGAAGAATGGGAAATCATGGAAAATAAAAAATTGTTCATGATCGAGATAAGACAACGAGGGAATGAAGCTTCAACATACCAGTGGTGTAATGAACAAGGTACTGATATAGCCAAACATCCACAAGAGTTCACTGGTAATTAGTGTGAGGTACTTGAAGAAGATCATGACATGCCCAAATATTTAGACGAGCCTCCCTATGATTTGTATAGAATGCCTTCATGTGAAACCAACAAGACAACAAACATGTTAGAAAAGATGGAGCAAATGATTAAAAGGATGCAAGAAAGATCCGAAGCGCTGCCTCCAAAGAATGAAGACATGTTTGACGCTCAAAACTTGGATCATGAGAGCCCTTGTATTATCAATGACCATGATGAGAATTATAGTGAGATTGAACTTGAGCTTGTAATTGAAGACCATGAAGAGGAGATTGAACATATTCTAAGGATTGAAAACAGGCCTCAATCTAGTGATGAATCGGTTCCTTTGAGTAATTGTGGTGACCTCAACTTGCAAAATGTGGGCCTTCAATTGATAACTACTACCTACAGAGATAGAAGAAATGTTGGAAATTGAAGAATCCATAAATCAAGTGTTCATCCTTGAATGGAGATAGCTATGACATGCAACGTCTCTATTTTGAAACAAGTTCCTAGAGAAATCAATAATATCGGGGTTTTTCATACACTTCAGACAACCGAAAAGATCTACATTTATGTCTCATCATCTCGTTCTTCAAATGTCAAGGTAATTGTGACCTCACGAAAAAGGAAACAAAATTGTGGGAAGTGATACTATTCAAGCCCACGAAAATATGTGATGACGGTTGGGAATGGAATTTAAGGAAGGATATAGCAGTACCGACATTGATACAATCACATAAAAATTTATTGAGAGAACCTTTTTTGCTAGATGAGATGATCGAGCAGCTATTAGGGCATCACAATCAAACCTATATTTTTCACGATTGATCCAATAAAGGCAGTAACTATAGAGTCGAGTGGTGGTGTCGATTCATACCCGTTATCGATAGATGTGATCGACGTGGGGAAATATTAGTAATTAATACGGGTCGAAAGGGTAAATTTCGAGAACGAGACAAACGCCAGAGGATAGCCTAGCATGATGGATGTTAGACTAATAGTGACAGAGCGAACTATTCCAGAATGTCGAAATGCACACTAACTAACTTGCCAGACAATTCTGGCAGGCACCAATGAATATTTTTACTTTTATATATGAACATACTAACATTAATATATTTTATTTCAAGTTTAACCTAAAAGATCGTGATGCATGTGTCGCGACATAGCTTGCCCATTCCGCGACAAGGGAATCAGAATACCCCAAAAACACCTCGATGACGCGACACACATATCAAGTGTTACGAAAAAGGAGCTAGACTACCTCCCTTACAAGAAGTTTCAATACTGGCTGGTATGTCACAACACGAGGGAGCCTGTTTCATGACAAAAGCATCCTGATGGGTACATCGTGACACAAGATACCCTATTCGCGACATCGTTTGCAATTTTTTCAGGGTCGACCCGACCTAATTGTGTAACCTGATGTTTTAACCCATGTTTTACCCGATTCTCTAAACCTAAAACCCTAATTTTTAACCCCCTATATGTACTAAACTTAGTCTAAGCCTATTAACCACTTAAACACTTTAAACACTCTTCCAAATTCTCCAAGTTTACTAGCTTCTCCTTCCCAAACCCAAAGCCATCATCTTCACCATCCAACCAAAAATGGTCGATTCTAGCAACTAAAGGACCAATCCAAACAATTCAGCAAGAACAAAACCAAGGATTAACGTATCTCTCGAACTATTACAATTTCATTGATTACTGTTCATCATTTTCTACTGTGCAGAAATCAGAGATGCCTCCTAGAAAGAGCAAACAAACCCCGTTACAATAAGAGGAAGACGATTCAGATTGTGAGAGGTTTGGGAACACCAAAATCGAAAAATATTTCTTGGCTTCACAAGGACGCTCCGTAGTTCAAGAACGAGGATTTGAACCTTCCATGGTTCACTACAAAGAGATCTTGACACTAGTCAGGTACCACCAATGGGAACGATTTTGTGTCACCCCAATAGGTAACGTTGTCGTACATGCATCTCTTAAAGATGATATTATTAAAAGAAGGACTTGTAAGAAGGTAACAGTAAGAGGGTAAGGGGTTCCCATTTTACCTGAAGATATCTGTGAATATTATAACGTATCATATTATGAGGAAGATTACGTAGATAGTGTGGATTTTAACCTATTTAAAAATGTCAACATGGAAGAAATTATTAGGTTCTTGACACAGAGAAGGGGTGTTTGGAATTATAAACCGAACATAAGTACACCTTCCAACTTTAATTAGGCCATCATGTTTCCAGTCGCGAAAATGTGGATGTACTTTTTGGCAACTCAAATTGCACTAGCTTTAAATGTTTTTAATGTTAACGCTTTTCGAGCTGTCTTGTTGTATGGTATCTTGCAAAGGAAACAAATTTTTGTAGGTGCTTGGATCTAAAGAGAAATGAAGCGCTATACGTAGAGCCAAAAAATTGGCCTCTTCTTTCTTCATTTGGTAATGGCACTATGCAAAAAGACGAGAGTACCCATGAGTGAAAATGAGCAATTCTTAAAACCAACCCGAAGCATCATCGGGATTCCTTATACAAGCAGTACGTTAAGCTTCAATGGAAACAAATTAAGGAGTGGAACCAACGGAGGAAAGAAAAGATGAATGTATGGGCTTCGTTGAAAAGGAAAGAGAAATAAAAAAAACAAGAGAGAGCTAAGAAAGCATTGACACAAAGCTTGATGGCATGATTCGTTGGATGCAGGAAACTGGACCTGTCTTAAGGGAGTTTGCATGAATGAATGGGCTACCCGCCTCAAACTATCCACCAAACATGTTTGGACTGGAAGAAAGAATTGATGAAGAGGCTGATTTGGAGGGAACCAATGTAGAGAGAGGACCCAAACACGGAGGACGATTATGAGGCTATGTTTCAACCCTAATACTCGATTCCTAAGGGACCAGTCATTCAGAGTCCAACATGATAATAGGGTGAGAGCTCCCACCAAAAATACTCTAACAAAGGAAAAGCTCCAATGGACCCACAATTCGACTTAGAGGAAGATTGAGTGTTTTTAACATTTATTATTTTAAAGACTTTATTTTTAAATAGACTTGTAATTTGGATAATTTGTTTTTTGTTTTTAAGACTTATTTGTTAATAGGAGTAAGAGTAGAATTAGAATTTGTTTTTGCATGCATATGTCTTAATTTTTATGTAGGAACCCCACATAATGGAAGCACAACATTTGGAGCTATTCACGACAAAAGGAGAAGGAACCCACCATTAGTAGAAGAGCCTTTCACGATCAATCAAATAACTTCAATCCTTACTTTTAGGGGCAGGACATTGAGGACAATGTGTTTTCTAAAGTGTGGGGGTAACATAGAAATTATTGCATTTTCTTTGTTTTTCCAGTATTTTGTTTTATTTTTGTTATGAGCTTGAGCTTGTAGAAATATAAGTGATTGATTAGGAGCATGTGCAATAGGTTGATTGTATCTTTTAAATATATTTGGCATGATGATGAGTAAATTTTAAATTTTTTAGCATGAAACTACTAAGTTCTATAACTTACACTAAATATAGATAAAAGATTTTATTCGTACCAAATGATATGAATAATATCATTTGGGATTAAATTGACATTTGTGCATATTAAGATGTTTAGGGATGACCTAAGGCATTGTTTAGATAATTTTGGAATTATGTGATTAAATTGACATTTGTGCATATTGAGATGTTTAGGGATGACCTAAAGCATTGTTTGGAAAATTTTGGGATTATGTGATTAAATTAACGTTTGTGTATATTGAGATGTTTAGGGATGACCTAAGGCATTGTTCAGATACATTTAGAGTCAAAAAGCAAACCTTATTCTAAATTGTCATTTAGTACCCATATTTAATCTTATTGACCCTTCTTGGTGAACCACATTACAAACCATTAAGCCTAGAAAAGTCAATTTGTGTTTTTTCTTTTCTTTGGTCCAACTGGGGTAGTGAC
Organism: Gossypioides kirkii; assembly: GCA_005610355.1. Taxonomy (NCBI): domain Eukaryota; kingdom Viridiplantae; phylum Streptophyta; class Magnoliopsida; order Malvales; family Malvaceae; genus Gossypioides; species Gossypioides kirkii. The sequence continues at coordinate 29,989,594 of CP032254.1, read as the reverse complement.
TAGTTGATTGAAGGAAAATTTCCAAAACCCAACAATCGAAGAAAGCATGCAGAAACGACCTAATTTTTCCAAAGTCGTTTATAAGATTTTCTACTTCTCAAACTTTCACTCTTATTTCCTATTTTATTTATCTTTTATTTTTATGCTCTCTATGACACACTCTTTTATTTTTCGTACTATAAAACCCTAAAATAAGTACTAATTACTTTTACTCTTTGTAAGGATTTAGTTTACTATCACTTCAAGCCTCCTTTGGGTACGATCCTCGGAATACTACCAAGTGATCCATTGTAACACACTATATTTACAGTCTGACCCGTATACTTACAAAAAGCCGAAATTTGCATTGTAGGGGAATACGTTCGAGGGCGATCAGTATTTTAAGAATTTTAGCCTGTATGTGCTCAAAAATCCATGAGATTGGTAACCAATAATGCTTTCAACAATGAATTTTAGGAAATTAAATCAAATTTTGAAAATTAGTTTTAAATACCTTTAATTTTAAAATAGGATTGATTTGTAAAAGAGTCAAAATTGAGAGTTTTTTTTAAGAATTTAACCAAAATTTAAAAATCAACCTAAAACCCCTACTTTTCTACTGTATGTTTCACGTTAGTTAGCCCCTCTTGTGTCTTGCCGTCCCTTCCATTCTCTCAACCCTTGAAATCGATTTTTACTTCCAAATTCTAATTCCTATTGATTTCTGCCATCAACCTAGCCTTAAACCCCATAAACACCAAGAACAAACACCCAAAACACCATTAATATTCTCATCTTCAACATTCATGGGTTTTTTGAATTTTTGACTAAAACTTCATTTTTCTTCCATTGAAGGTAAACAGTCGTCTTTCTATTAGTTTTAAATGTTATATAGACTTTTAAATCGAATTTATAACCATTAAATCACATGTTTCAAATAAAAGCCGAAAATTGGGTCGTTAATGGTGGATTTCAGGATTGTGAATTAAAACATGGTTCCGAAGTGTTTTTCAACTTGTTTTAACAAGATAAATTTTTTTCTAAAGTTACTTTGAAGTTTCGTTAAGAATTTCTCAAGTTTTAATGAATTTTCGTCATAATGGCCTTTATACGTCGAAAAATTTCGATACCTTGAAACGTGTAGTTTTGTGTAGTTTAAAGGTTGGGAATTAGTCGTAGATGAATATGTATATGAATGGAATTCGTTTCATGCAAAAATATTAAGTGTACACTGAGATATTCGAATTTTAAGTTTTCTATGTCGAAGGTTTCAGTTAAAAGAGAACATAGCTTAGGTTTTGCTTGTGACTATTTGAGGAAAGTTGTTGACTTATTATTTGTTGTAAATTTGTGTGGCTTGTAGTGTCGAAGTCAATAGGACTTTCAACGAGTAGAGACAAAGGCAAAGAAAAGCTTGTCTGAGCTTTCGACTCTTCGACTAAAGCATATATTTTTTGTGAGTGTTTTGGAACACTGCTCGTAGATGATTTATTGTGTGATTGGGAGTTTAGAGGTATCCTAAACCCCTACTCTAACTTTTGAGTGTAAGTGTTCTCATACTTATGATTATTTGTGATATATGTGTGCTTGTACAAATATGAAATATGAACATATATGAGATGTTATGAAATGTGTTATAAGCTTGTGATGATTGTTGTAACAGTCAATATGAGGGTATGTTATTGATGCCATGAGAAAGTAAATATGTGTGTATAATATTCATGTCATGTGACAGTGAATATATTGTGCTAATGATGTAAATATGTAGTGATGATATGTGAAAAATTGGTAAGTAAATGTGTGATAATAATATGGATCTTTTGGCCTTGTGACCTTATGAGACCATTGGATATAGTTTCCATGCATCGGATTGTGAGTACTCACCATTGTGTTGTGATTTTGAGGCATTGAGGCTAAGGGACAGTTTTGGACAGATAAGAGAATGCGAGCTAAGCTCCATTCAACGAGATATGTGTGTTTGGTCTGTTTGGTGAGTTTTAGCTATATGCTATACTTATGGGACATGTTCGACTCTATGAGTCATATTTGGTGTGTTTGGAGATCCGCATATCCGATGTGTGGTGATAGAGTGCACTTTATATTTCATAACCTCAAGAGCCAAATTATCATTAATATGTGATGTGATAAATGCTAAAATATTCATGTAACTAATGTGATTAATGTGTAAAAGAATTCATGAAAGATGATTAAACATGTGAAGTATGATATTAAAGTTAAAAATGTTATGAGTATGTTATATGTATGTTTCGTTAATGCATAATGAATTGTTCTTGTTTGATCTAGTTTATTTCTTGTTGTTTTGGATTACTGATTTAGTTGTTTTTCGTTCTAGGTTGAAATTGCTTCAAGAGGGTCGTTCTCCTACCTTGATCCATCAAGAAACACATCAAAAATTAGGAGATTCAATCTTTCTTGCTGTTTCAATCATTCTTGCCTAAACAATTTACTTTTATCTTTTAAATCACTTCTAACGAATTTGTTTGTGTTTTTATTTTCTAGATCTAGTTGGGACGTTTTCTTGAGGTCCAAGGACTGTTTCTTTCATCCAAAAAACCCTAATTTCATTCTTTATTGGACCCTTTACCAACCATTCATCTTTCTTTTGTTTTAATGTCGTTTGATTATTCTTCTTGTCAACTAATCTGTCTTTCTTTGTTTTCGTTTCAGATTAGATTTGTCTAGAGTTTTAGGGTAGATCCGCGACTTGACAACTTTACGATCCTCTTCTGCATTCGTTTCGTATCGCTTGATTTTAGAAATTAACATGTTTTCTCAAAATAAAGACAAATAACCAAGGTCACTAGTTTTGAAGGACAAGGAAAATGGTTTTAAAATATGTTTGAAATTACAGAAGTTTTTCTATGCCATTTCGGTGGATAATGTAGCCTTTAGAATTCGGCCATAACGTCTAGGTCGGGTTTGGGAGGTTACAAGATCTATTGAGATCTTGATTAAACCAATTAAAACTCGAACTAGAGATTAAATTTTAATATGCTCCAGACCACAAAAATACAACATATATCAGCATAAAGAGATAACATACTTAGTTTAATCATAAAAGTCAGGATGCTACATCAATTTGAAGAAATCAACGAGTTAGAGATCAAATTTGACTAAAACGTGTTGATGAAAATGGTGAAATTGAAGGATAAAATATGATTCTCCTTTAAAATTGAAGAAGGAAATTGTGTTTGTATGGGTAGAAATTCTAAAAGAATGAATCAATTTTGAGAGAAAAGCCTTGATTTGGTGTTTGGGAAAATTTTGAATAAGGAGAGAAATTAGAGGGAAAGGACAGTGGGGGTTGTTAAATAGGCAACCAATTTTTAAAATTGGGTTATTGTCCTTTAACTGCCTCCAATTTCTTCCCTTTTTCAAATAGGTCCTTATTTTTAATTAAAATTGACTTTCTAAATTCTTTTCAAATCTGATCTCGTTTTAAAAATTTGTTTTAAGGAAATTAAATCCCGGGAACCTAATTTTAATTTCTTAACCTAAATTTTTAATTCTAATTATTTTATTTTATTTTATTTATTCCTACTTATTTTAATTATGTAACCTAATTTCGACTTTCGGTTCATTAATCCTCATTTCCTAACAGATTCTACTAACCCAATTTTTGGGATGTGACATACCGTGAATATGAAGTTGTAACTCTTCAAAGCGTTGAATGGATCAAAAGCTAACACAAGGAAAGGGTCCATGAATTGTCCATGCTAGGCATACATATATTAAGTAAAGTTTTTGCACGTGAATAGCGCTTAATTAGAATAGGTATCCGCATGTGAACTAATTCTGGTTATCATTTGAAATTTGCTTGGGATTTGTAATTAGATATAGCTAATATTCGCATGTAAGCTGAAATTAATTGTGACATGTATTCACCAATGGTGTGTACTTAGTAGCAGATAGAATCCACCAATGAACAATACTTGACTTGTGATTTGTATTTGCCAATTGATTGTACGCAATTGTAACGACGCATCCGCCTGTAAGCTGTATGATAACATCAAGTGTTTTAATTATTTAGCTTGATTTTGTTTCCTTGAAACCTTGATAAAAAATTATCAGTTATCCTTGGAACTCACTAAATTCATTTTGAAATTACCTAGTTTCCTCTACCATTTCAGGTGTCATAAAGCACTGCGGACTCTTGTAAAGGACTCAGTCAGACTACAAACTCGTTTGTGAGTCATTCATTGTTTAGTTTGTAACATGTATATCAATTAGGGTGGCCTCTAGTCTCAATTTATCTTGTTTGACGATGTATGAAATTAATTTGGGATTTCCTTCATATAGCTTTTTGTATAAACCGAATGGTGAAACTTCGCCAAAATTTTAACTTTTATGTCAAACATTTTTCAATGTACTCTAATCTTGCCATGGGAATGTGCTATATCAACTATAATCCATAGAACGGTATTTTAAAATTGGTTTACTAAATTCATATTGAATGATGTAACTACCGAAATCTTTATTTTTGATTTTATGTTACGTGATATGAAATGAATACGGAAGAGGATCATAAAGTTGTCAAGTCGCGGATGTACCCTAAAGCTCTAGACAAATGTAATCTGAAACGAAAACAAAGAAAGACAGATTAATTGACAAGAAGAATAATCAAACAAAATTAAAATGAAAGAAAGATGAATGGCTGGTAACGGATCCAATAGAGAACGAAATTAGGGTTTCTTGGATGAAAGAAACCGTCCTTGGACCTCAAGAAAACTTCTCAACCAGATCTGGAAAATAAAAACACAAACAAATTCGTTAGAAGTGATTTAAAAGATAAAAGCAAACTGTTTAGGCAAGAATGATTGAAACAGCAAGAAAAGATTGGATCTCCGAATTTTTGATGTGTTTCTTGATGGATCAAGGTAGGAGAATGTCCCTCTTGAAGCAATTTCAACCAAGAATGAAAATCAACTAAATCAATAACCCTAAACAGCAAGAAATAAATTAGATCAAACTAGAACGATAGATTAAAGATAGAAAAGAGAAGATAACGTCCTAAAAAGCCTTGGAAACAATAAGAATCCATAACTCCCTTCAATGGCTCTAATTTCCCCTCCAAGAAAGAGATCTTGGCAAGAAAAAGCTTGAAGATGATTCCTACAACCTGAAAGATTGTTAAAACAACTTCTAAAAAAACTCAAGAGCAATTCTTGAAGAAAAACTCAAAGAGAATTATTATTATTAACTCAAAATAATCAAAATGAAGTCTTTTATTTACAATTTCAAGACCTGTATATAGGCAAGCTAAATAAATCTAAATAAAACTCTTAATTAAACTAGAGCTCTAACTAATCTAAACAAGAAGTAGTTTTAAACTAAACTTTCTTGTTGATATAAAACTCCTAAAAACTTAAACTACTAAATAATTATTCAAAATTCGGAATAAAAATAACAATAAAAAAATAAGAGCTGATAATACAATATTGGCCTCATATATAATAAAAATTAAACCTAAAACCCAAACCCAATATGATTTAAAATCGAATTAAAAGCCCGAAACACGTAATTCCTGTCATAATCACGTCCAGAAATTATGTCCGCGCAATCTTAATTAAAACGATCATAACTTGAGCTCCCGAACTTGAAATCAAGTGATTCAAATTGTATTTTGATGATAAGAGATAGATCTTCAAAATCTATGTAGACATCTCAACCCATAAATTCTTGGATCCCATACAAAAAGTCGTTGCAAGTCTGCTGATTTCCCCAACTTGAAAATTGGCAGCTTCAGTTTCTTGGACCAAGATTTCCAAGATTTAAAACCTTGATTTTCTTGATTCTTGAAATTGTTTGGAATGACAAAATTGGACCAAAATTTCGTTTCTTGATTTTCTTGAAAACAAGAAAGTGAATCTTGATTTTCTTTTTCGGCCGTGTGCGCATCTAGGGCCTTGGTAACGAAGTCTTGGATGGTACCGTTCAATCTTGCTCGAATTTGCTTGGCCTTCGACCTCGTTATTGGGCCTTGAGAAACTTTGATCCCATCACATTCATAAGCTTGAATATGGGCCTTGCAACTCGTATCATTACGATTTATGCTTTTTCAGTAATATCTCCACCGAAACGAGGGTGTTACAAAGATTCCTTTTACATTATAATATCATGTTTAAAATACACATTTTAACTTTTCATAACATTTTTTTTACATTAATGCCAATCACATTAAATCTTAAACCATAATTTTCAAAAAGTTTTTTTATAACACTTTTCAAAATTATATTTTAAAAAGAGATACTAATCTATCATATTCAAAATAATTCATGTGTCAAATTAAACATGAGTGACTAAATATGAAATAATTATAATTTGAAATAGCTTAAACAAAAATAATTTAATTTGAAAAGCTCAAAATAATCTAAATTAAAAGCTTAGCTAATTATTCGAATAATTTTAAAATCTTAAATTTTCTTGACCCAAAAATAATTTGAAATAACCCATTTAATTAAAACCAATAACATTTATATCCAAACTCATTATTTTTTTTCTTGCACTATAACACCATTTTGAGTTAGTTTCCTCGTTGCAAAGCATTGTTTAAAAGAAAAAAAGGGTAAATAAAGTTTTTTTAAAAAATCTTTTTGAAGCTTTTTTTCATTAAGGCTCTATTTGTTTTACTGAAAATGATTTTTGAAAAATAATTTTTAGAAAATTACTTACTTTTCTAGAAAAACTAAAATGTTCTAGTGTTTTGATGAATCTGTGTAAAATATTTTCTGTTGTTTAACAGATTTCCTAAAAATATTTCATAAAAGTTGTTTTCAATGAAACAAACATGCATTTGAGATTTTATTATCTTTTCATTGTTTAATTGAGTTTATTTCATAAAACTTATTTATATTTTAATAATCATGCTTTAGTTTAATTAATCTTAATTTACTTAATTAAGCTTAATTGTCAATTTCATACATTAGAGAATATAAGTTTATGTTTAATCAAGTTGAAAGTGGTAAATATTTATTTTGAATATGATTTGGATGAGTAAGTTAAAAAATATTTTAATTTGATAAAAAATAAAGTAAGGACCAAATTGTGAAATTTGTAAATTTTCAAAATCTAAGGGTTTCAGTAGTGAAATCTGAAACATTGATGTAGTAACTAAATCATATTATTATAAAATATGAAATTATAGAAAGTTGAGCATAAAATAGTAAAGTTTGAAATTATAGGGGCTAAATTGTAAAGATTTTAAAACTTGAGTTTTAGGACTAATTTACGCTATTTGGGAATTTACAATTATGAAAAATAGAATATGAAAGTTTAGCTATTCAAAAATCAAAGATAAATTTTTGGAAATTTTGACAATTTTAGTTGTAAGGATTAAATTATAAAATTTAAAAATTTTAGAAAATGACATTTGGCAAATTTTTACAAAACAAGGTTTAGGATTGAACTGTAGAATAAAAAGATCTATTTTTGAGGAATTAAATTGTAGAATAGTAAAAATTTGGATTTCAGGGATTAAATCATAAAAAAAAAATATAATTAGAACATAAGGGACTATTATCTTCGATAGTGAAAAGAGGTTTTCCTTTGTTGTTTAGAAAGCTTCCTCTTTTTGTTTCTTCAACAGTGAAGATAGTGAACAAAGCCTTATCAATTTGGAAAATATCTTACTAAAAAAATTGATAAGATATTTTCTTGAAAAAAGGCCTTGATTTTACTTTTTTTGGAGAATAATTTCTTTTTGTAATTTATTTTTCACTAAACAAACACAGTAAAATAATGAAAATATTTTACATACAAACAAACAGACCTAAATTTAATGTTTAGATTATATTCTATTATTATTTGAAAAAAATATCATGACTTGACTCAACATTATTAAACTTTTATATTTTAAAAAAATTAAAATAAATATGTTTTACTTGAGTTGTAATAAAATTGACTCGTCGTTAAAGTGTTATAATTTTATAATTTTTTATACAATGTTTAAAATTATTCATAAAAAATAATAAATATTGAGATTGTTTGAATTCAAGCTTTCTTGATAACAATGTCGATATCAACCGATTTAAGACTCAATAAATATATTTTATTGTTAATGTAGCTAAATTAGGGGTGTACAAATTTTAGGTAAAATTGAATTAATTTGGTTAACCTGCTGAATTCGATTAATCAATCGGTTAACCGAATTAATTTGATCAGGGTCGGTTAATAATTTTTTGGAAGTTTGGTTAACGATTAATTCAGTTTAAAATCGATCGGTTAACTGACTTAACCGAACTTAATAAATAATATTATAATATATAAGTATTTTTATATGTTTTATACTTATTTTAACCAAAAATAAAAAACATATAAATTTCGATTAATTCTGTTAACCAACTGAATTAATTGAAAAAGTTCGATTCGATTAATTTTTTTGAAAAGATTTCAACTCAATTAACGACTAAAATTTTAAAAAAACTGATTAATTCAATTAATGATTGTTCAGATTAATTAATCGATCAATTAACCAATTTAACACTCCTAAATTAAATATGGTGTTAATCGAACTTATCCTTTTACTATAACATGTTTGTATGCTGAATAAATGAATTAATTCTTTAAAAAATTAAAATTGATGGAATTATAAAGATAAAATTATATATGTTAAAGTGGATCTATTCCCCAAATTCAAAGCAAAATATTTCAATATCCCAAAGAAAAAAGGAAAAAAAAATCTCAAAGTCCCATTTGCAAAGTTATCAAACACCTTGCTTTTTCTCTTGGATATGGGTAGCCCTTTACAATTCCATATCTGATTTTAATCCTTATACTTCTTTTTCCTGTTCATTTCGTCAGTTTCTTGCTTATATCAAGTTTCTGCCGATAAAATATAAGATAAAAAGGGTAATCTTTTTGGTTTGGTTTAGTTTGTTGTTTTTTAATCTTAGTCTTCTGCATTTCTTCACCTTCATTAATTTTTTTAATCATTGGATTTTGATCCGATTGTTCTGATCTGAATGGGCTGCTTGGTTCATTATACTTTTCTGGGATTCCAGATTTTCCATTTTAATGCCGATTTACTCTGATTTAACTTGCAATCTAATCTTCTGCTGGGTTTGGGTAAGTTTTGCCTTTTAGCTTATTTGCTATTAGCTTTGTCTTTTTCATACTGTATTCGGAGGTACTAGTTTTAGCTGCTTGGTATTGTAGATAATCTACATTATTGACTTTTATTTTTCAATGGGTGTTCAATCTTTCCTGCTTGGAACTTTTCTGTATTCTATTTTGGAACTAAAATCCTCTTCTTTGTTCATTTTTACAAGTTAATGTTGGCAAATCTCTTTCTTATTTTTAACGTGATTTCTTTAGTTTCTGCTTCATCATATGTGGATTTTGTTGCAATATCATCTTTTCAATCATGTACAAATGCGGATTTCATAAATATTTTACTTGTAGGTTGACAAGTTGAGGTTTTGTTTAGCATTACTAAACAAATTTCTTTTAAATTTTTCAAAAATGTTTTTGGTACCAAAAATACTTTGGAAAAGCTTTTTTTTTGGCAAAAAATAGAAAAAAATTTCACGTTTTTTCAAAAGTGTTTTTTGGCTCAAAAGTACTTTTAAAAAATATTGTTAAACTAACCCTAAGTGAAATATGCACCACCTTCTTAGGCTTGCGCAATTATATCAAGAATTATGACTGCCTAATTTCCATCTTAGGCCTAGACTCCTAGCAAAACAAGACATTTACTTTCTGAATCCTTTATGCTTATTTCCATTTTTCTCCTTCCATTTTAGTTTGGGATAAAGAAGTTGTACTTAGAGATGTGTTGGCCACTACATTTATTTTTGTAGACTGATCCAAATGTATAAGAAGTAAATTGCTTTTGGAGAAGGATGCAATGATAATTCTTCTCATTTGATTGTCCGTAATGATTGACATTCCCAACTTTGACACAATTTGCAGACATGGCAATTGAACAGCTTCATCAACTAAAATAGAAAAGATTGTGCTGCAAAATGCATTTTTTTTTTCTGAAGTAATATAAATATTGAAAACTTTCTATTACAAAGATTCGAAGAAAATGATCAAGAACCACCGAGTTTAAAATCGGATTGTGTTAGCATCATGTCTAATAGCAGTAGAATTGCTTTAAATGTTTCAAGTAATTGCTCTAATATGACTAATTCAGAAGCATTGTCCTTCTGAAAGCATTCTGCAGTAGAATAGTATGGTAAGAATAATCTTTGAATGACATTGAAACCATATGCCCCCTGTGTTTTTAGGGTAGAATACAAATTATGTTAAAATCCCATGTTGTCTTTTTTTTGGTAGGATCTTTAGTTATGTCAAATTAATGAAATGTTCCCTTTGTTTTTTGTATTGGGAACAAAGTCCTTATGGTTAAATTCTTATTCTAGCAAGAATGATGTACTAGTTTTCGTTCTTATTTAGTGGATCCTTAGATGTATATAGCTAACAATTTATTTTAAACCTTAAAAAGGTTCAATAGAATTTATCTTTTCAAGTGGAAGTTCCCTGAATTTGATTCTTGGGTTGAAATTTGAAGTTTGGGAAGCCTCCAATTTACCTTGGATACATGGTTAAAAGTATGTCTCCTATTTTTTTGGGTAGATATCTAATATCTGCTATTTGTGAGAATGTGAAGTTCTTAAGAATAGTTATACTATGACCTTTTGAAACTGACTCCTGTCATAAATTACATCATGCTCTCTTTACTTGAATGGCTTCTTACAGTCATGAAATTACTTCAAGTGGGTGTTGATATCTCCTCCAAACATGGATTTGTGGAGGTTACATTGTTGTTGCTTAGGAAGTAAACCAAAAATGATGTGACCATCTGCATCTAAGCATATTTCTATGGATTGACTCTGTTATTGGAGTACTTTTTAATGTTAATTGGGATATTTTAACCATTATGTTAAAATAGAATAGCTGGAAAATTGGAATTATGCTTAGAGGTAAAGCAAAACTTAATTCGATTCGAAAAGATTAGAAAAATTTCGAATTTTGAGTTAATCGAATTGAGGTATTTGAGTTATTCAAGTCAAATCAAATAAGTAATTCGAGTTTCAAGTTCGAGGTGAGTTGAATTTTACAATTCGAATAATTTGAATAATTTGAATAGCAAATTGGTGTAAATACCTTTTTGGTCCCTGGTGTCTCTCTCAACAAAAAATACAAAATAATTCAAAATAACTTTTGAAAATTCAAAATAACTTTAAAATTCAAAATATTTAAAAAATTACAAAATATATATATTTTCAAAAAAATTATAATTTTTTTAAAAAAAATCTAAAGAATATATAAAGAAAGTTAAAAATTTAAAAATTTTCTAAAATAATAATTTTGGGATTTAAATAAGCTAATTATTTATTCAAGTTTATCATACTAAAGTATTTTTTTTATTATTTTGCTTTAAAAAAATTTTCAAATATATATGGTTTCAAAATTATGTGCTAACATAAAAATAGTTATATTGTAACAAGATTTTAATTTGACATGTTTAATTTTTTTTAATTTAACTCGAACAATTTTACTCGATTCGATTCGATTTAAATTTCATTTCACTCGACTCGATTTTCGAAAAAAAATTCAAATCGAGTTAGGATGATAAAATAGGACTTGTCAACTCGATTAATTCGAAACTTTTTCACTTGATTCAACTCGATTCGATTGAACACCCTAACTGTGACATTGGGCACTTAGTCTTAAATTTCTAGCTCTTTTTGGCTAAAATTTCAAGTTTGGGACGTCTCCAAAGTGATAAAGAATGTGTTCTATTATTATTTTGGACAGACAACTTATATCTGCTATGAGTATGTTAAGTTCTTAAGGATGGATATACTATGGAGTTTTTGAAACAAACCCTTGCCTTAGATAAGATGTTGCTCTCCTTACTTCCTAAGATCTTTTATGAAGGATAAGTATAAAAAGCTTTGTATTTGCATATTTTATGAAGGATAACTGAACTGATTACTTTTAGGAAATAACATGTACCCTTCTCATAATTGCGTGTGTTTTTTATGACTTAATCATGTTATATTTTGGACGGTGATAATGGTGAGAGTTTACTCTGTGAGTCTGTATCTTTCTTATGCTCAAGTTTAGAAACCAACAACTTCTTATTGACTATTTTATGCAGGGGTTTATTGGCATTGCTACCTATTGCTATTGTTTTACCACTTAAATAATATATGGGCTGAGGTGCACATTTCATGGGAGGTGTAGAGGATGATGAACCAGCCTCAAAACGCATGAAATTATCCTCTAAAGAATTGAGACGTCTTTCAAACGGTTCAACTGTTAAAGAGCCTATAGTTGGGTCTTCAAGAGACTTGATGGCTCAGGCCCTGCAGTCTGATGGGGGCGAAGAAGTTGTTGGTTCAAAAGGAGTTATAAGGAAAGTAGAATTTGCCCGAATAATAGCAAAAGCATTATACTCGCTTGGTTATATAAAGAGTGGTGCTCATTTAGAAGAGGAATCAGGAATAGCGTTGCATTCTTCTATTATTAACGTATTTATGCAGCAAGTTCTTGCGGGAGATTGGGATGCAAGTGTCGTTACATTGCACAATATTGGTCTAACAGATGAAATGACCATAAAATCAGCCTCTTTTCTGATATTGGAGCATAAGTTTTTTGAATTTTTGGATGAAGAAAAAGTCATGGATGCTCTGAAGACACTGAGAACTGAGATATCTCCTCTTTGTATCAATCATAGTAGACTTCATGAGCTTTCTTTGTCCATTGTGTCACCCTCTCACTGTTTTACTGTTCAGTCTCCAAAACAAGATACTTCAAGGGCAAGATCCCGGACTAAGTTATTGGAAGAATTACAGAAGCTGTTTCCTCCAACAGTTATGATTCCTGAAAGAAGGTTGGAGCATTTAGTTGAACAGGCCCTTGGCTTGCAAAGAGATGCTTGCATGTTTCACAACTCTTTGGATGAGGAAATATCACTATTTGCTGATCATCAGTGTGCGAGAGATCAAATTCCTTCTTATGCATTGCAGGTTAGATTCTATTTTGGTAATCAGATTTTATAGTATTGTAGAAATTAGAAATCTATTTTACATCGTTCTTTACCAATATGGGTTTTGTTGCAATATAAACGCTGGTAATTTGCTTCAATAATCTTTTCTTGATTCAGGCATGATAGAAACGATATTAGGCGTTTGTTTATAAAATAGTTTTTAAATTCTAGTGTTTATACTTTCATTGACATTAATGTTTTGAATACTTCTGTTTTTTATAGATAATTTCTATATTAGGTGCAATCGTGAGGCTTTCACTACCAATATACCTATTACCCTAGCATCAAAAATGTGCTTCAGGGTTTCTAAGATCTGAAAATGGTAATGGGAAGACCAATCTTGAGTCATTGATGATGGTTTGTGTTCTAGGATTCTCACCTTGAATATGGATGATGTGCTAGAAAAGTATCTAACATAGATTAAATTGTAGAACTTGTGGGCTATAAGAAACGATATGAAGTCTGTAATTGACTAGATAGTGAGCGCTTTGGTATCTCATTCATTGTTGGAAGAATATTGCATGGAATGGTCCTAACCATGGTGCTTGAGAACTCATTGTGATTTCTGAAAGAAAATACTAATGGAAGGTCATTTTCTAAGTTGATCAATGTCCAAGTCAATATCTTCATTCTTGGTATCCAAAGCTTTGTTCCAACAAATAAATTAGGCGAGTAAAACTACTCTTGATATGTTGTAATAGTTCGTTAAACCAAATTTCCTTGATTCCTTTCTTACATAGAATCTTCTATAATTGATATTGTACGTGTATCCAACACTTCATCAGTTGGATAAAACACAAAGCATCTATTCCTGATTCTTCCCACTGTTGAATTTGTTGACTTTGGCCCTCTTTGTATAGTTTGATCCATACATTAGCTTTTCTTGAATTAATACTATTAATAATTTGGATGGTTTGAATTGAAGTTGGGTAATAATTAGAGATGAAAACAGAAAGTTTATTGAGGAGTATGCAAAGTGAGTTCAATCTTATAGTGTCCAAACTAAAGGTATCACTATTAAGGAAGCAGTTATAACATAAAAAAAAGGATCATTGTTTGAAATTTGAATACAATGATATAAATGCCATTCTAAATGCATTAATTAAATCAAATAAATAATTTATATATAATTAAATGAATAAATGTAGAAGTAAAAATCATACCATTGATTTATAAATGATTGCATTATTTGCATTCATATTATTTATTTAAGGCATTGTTATAATCTGCATATCCTATCTAATTATTGGATCCTTTTTGGTTTATTTTGTGGGTTCAAGCTTTTAAACAAAAGGTAAGTCAGACACGCGGACACATACTATTATTGGGTGTTAGTACTTGAATCCCTGTAACATAGCTTGACTCATCTTTACTTTTTCTTGGTGGTCATGGCTAGAATGGACAGTTGGTGTTTGGGAGGAACTCATAAGCTACACTCAATGTTTAAAAGGAGACCGGAAATCGAACCGGTCAAGTCTCTAGTTTTTGGTTCAACAATAGTCCTTAACATTGTCCTCTATCAAATATACACAGCCTGAGAAAATTATTTCTTTTGACAACTTCCCCATCTTTCTTCTGTATCTCATTTCTCCATCTTCCCTTCCCTTAACATTTCTTATCTCTCCTTCTCACCTCCCATCTTTCTTCTCTTTCTAATTTCCCCATCTTCCTTTCTCCTTCCCATTTCTCTTCTCCCCCGCCCCCCTTGTCCTAATCACTCTCTTCACACCTTTTATTGCCAAAATACGACAAATTTTAAAAGGTCGGTCTTGTCTATCTCCTTTTGTCTACGCCAAACACCCACCCAAAAATAAGAAACTTGTTGGAAACTTTGGAAAAGAAAAATCGAGTTTAGATCTGTACTAGCAGCTTTTATCTCTTGCTTTTGTCTTCTCCTTGTTGGGGTGACATGGTCAAGAAAAAATAATTGGGAGTTTTTCCTGATTTCACCTTCAACAGTTCTTTATTTTATTGTGTATTTCTGGGTTGACCGACCGATTCTCGGTTTTGGCTGGTTCTATGCAGTTAGTCCATTTTTGGGTTATATTACTATAGTTGAATTTCTAGACATACAAGTTTCTAGTTGAACCTGCAGGTCCGGTCCAAGAAAATTATAAATCACATTTTAGGGAATGTGATAGCATTTCCATCCATAAAGCTATCTTCTAGGACAAATGGAAAGTGCACTTGGGATTTTAAGTTTGCTAATTACATTCTATTTTATGGTTAAAGAGTATTTTGGTAGTTTTGCATTTATGAAAAGGGTACCATTTATATATCAAGTCCCATATATTATTATCAATCATGTTTTGATTGATGGTTGTTGGTGCCATAAAACTTTGTTAATGAAGATTTTGTCACTAGCTTTGAAACAAGTTCTTAAAATGTGCATAAAACATGTACATTCATTATCTGACATGATTTCTCAAGGATAACGTAATTGATTGAGACGTGTGATATGCGATAAACTAAGGATAACCATGTGAAGTCTTCCGGTGAATGCTTAAGACAAATCTCAAGGTGTTCTAAACAATTTCAAGAATATGTTTTCCAGGCAACATAGTGTGTCAAGGTAATAGTACAACAGGTAAATTAGCCGGCATTGACATTGCATTATCAGTTAATCATGTCAAAATTTTTTACACGAATACGATGTGTCTATTATTCTGGTTACATAATTTTAAACTGGTAATACATTTAAATATGATCATCCTGTTTAAACATGACCTGATTAATGCGTTTAGACATGATTAGTAATTTAAACATGAACAATAATTTCAGTTATGTATTTTAAATATTAATAATTCAATAAATGAGTTAAACCTGTAGATATTTTGACTGATGACCATTGATATAATTAATAGAACATGTATAAACGGGTCATATACAGGTTAGGCAGATCAGCTTGCATGATATGAATTTTTTTTTTCATAAACAGGTTGACATGATCATGGCACTAATACAATCATATGACACCGAAATTTGTTTACCTCTGTCTTGTGTTTGTCTTTTTAGTGGACTTGTCTGGTTGATTGGATTATTTGTTTAAATATTCTTCCAAGTGATTTGCTTTAGTATATTCTGACTGGAATATTTTCTCATTCTTGATTTATTTTTATTTGTCTATTCCTAATCTGAAATTTATCAACTTCTGATTTGCCTTTTTTCTTTTTATTAAATTATTTTTGCAATTTCTTTTTTTTAAAATCCTTTTTCCCTCCATTTCTCGTGCAACAGATACTAGAGGCGCACACTGATGAAATATGGTTTTTGCAATTTTCACATAATGGGAAATACTTAGCTTCATCATCACATGATTGCTCAGCAATCATTTGGGAGGTATTGCTATTCCTTGTTACATGGATATAACATATAAGGTTTATCTTGCTTAGGATAAACTTTTCCTATAGCTTATGCCTTGCAATTTTTATTTTTTAAATTCCTACTTATGGTAATAAACTGCTTTACGTTTTCAACTCTGTTTTTCGTATTCCGATGTGGACATAAGGGCAGTATTGTATTATGTACTTTCAATTAAATATTGCAACATATGATATCTTTTTAGATGCTTATGTCCACTTAATCTTTGGCATCTTCCTTTGATACTTTATGCTTCATCTGTATCTTATAGCCTACCTTAGCTGTCAACTTAATAAAATGAGGAAAGAAATGATTAAAAGAGAAGTGGTTCTTGTTGATTAAACTTAAGTAAGCTTGATTGTTATTTTGCTACTTGATTTTGGCTCTCCCCCTGCCCTTTTAAAATATTCAGTTCACTACAAACAACATGATTTTTTTATTGGACAGGTTATGTCTGAATGTGGATTATTTTAGCCATTTTTTAATTTTAATCAAATGTGATTTTGCCTTTTCCTCATTATTGTGTCTTTTTATCAAGTTTATGAAAGGTGAAAAGAACAACGAAGAACAAATAACGAAAACTAGTAGTCAAATCTAACCTTAGCAAACAGTACCCGAGATGCTACAACGAAGGAACTCTGATAATTAAAGCTAGTATTTTCCCCTTATAGGACCTTAGTTGTGCAAGTGATTGCATCAAATTAATATCATGATGAAATTGTGAGAAAGGGTGATGAAACAGAAGTTAAGGACTGAGTGACCTATAGCTTTCTGGGCTGCTTCACGTGCATCAAACTGAATGTAACCCTTATCATATCCGACATCAAAATCAGTATACTTCAAATGTAGAAGGATATGCATCATTGGTAATAAGTAAAAAGGAAGATTTCAAATTTAATTAAAAGGAACAAAGAGAAAAAATTGTCTGGAACTAGGTCTGTTATTGAATCTTTCATTTAGTTTATCATTTGAATAGAATGAAAAAACATAAAAAATTATATAATCAGATGATTACTAAAAGGGAGAGCTTGTCTTTTTAGAACAAGGCCTGTTATTGAACATTTTCTACTGTACATTTCCACATATGTGTCTGGTCAAAATGCTTTTCTACTCCATCTTTTTCTTGTACTTCCTGAACTTGTTTTTGTAGCAGTGGAAAGTTTAATTATTCATTTTTTGAATTGTTAAACCCTCTTGAGGTTTTATTTATTCAAATTTCTTCTCCTGTAGTTTTTCCGCGTTTTAGTTTCGTCAAAATGCTTTTCTACATTTTTTAATGGACTTCCTGAGTTTGGTTTTCTTTTAGCAGTGGAAAGCATAACTATTTATTTTCTTGAAATCTTAAGCCTTCTTGAGGGGTTATTTTATCCTAATTTAAGAAACTTATGGGGAACATCTCCATCTAACTTCAAAATCTATGCAATGGTCACTTTTCTTTTTTCATCCTTTATCAATTTATTATTTAAGTCCATTCTCTTATTTCGTTTTCTTGTTTTGGCAAGTTTTTAGTACTTTCAAACACAAGGGACTCAGTCTTTTCCTCTTTTTCAAAATTTTCTACAATCATGCAAGGGTGCTGGTGAAATTAAGAGTTTCTGTTGGCTGGAATCTGTATTTTCAAGCATACAACGATCGTATTAATGTGTGAGAATGCTTAGATCACTGTGAATCAACTATGTTGTCACTTCTCAGAAGCCTAGAAGTCAGTTGATTTTCTCATTCTAATGTTTTGACTTATTGTAGGTTGATGCAAATGGAATATCTTTAAAACATAAACTCTCTGGTCACCAGAAACCCGTCTCTTCTGTTTCATGGAGTCCTGATGACCACCAGCTTCTCACATGTGGGGTAGAGGAGGTTGTAAGGCGCTGGGACGCCTCTTCTGGTGAGTGCCTCAGTGTTTACAAAAAAGCTGGTCTTGGTATGGTTTCATGTGGATGGTCTCCAGATGGCAAATGGATTTTTTCTGGTGTTAATGATAAGAGTATTAGTATGTGGGAATTGGATGGGAGAGAGCTAGAGTGCTGGAAAGGGCAACGTACCCTAAAAATTTCTGATTTGGAAATAACAAGTGATGGAAAACAGATTATAAGTATATGTAGGGAAACAGCAATATTATTACTTGATAGGGAAGCGAAAGTTGAGAGATTTATTGAAGAGGATCAAAAAATAACTTCGTTCTCATTATCAAGAGACAACAGATTCTTACTGGTAAATCTTCTAAACCAGGAAATCCATCTATGGAGCATAGAAGATAATCTGAAGCTTGTTTCTAAATATAGTGGCCACAAACGCGCCCGCTTCATCATTAGGTCTTGTTTTGGTGGACTTGAGCAAGCTTTTGTAGCTAGTGGTAGTGAGGACTCACTGGTATGGACTTTATATTTGTACTATATCAATATGTAGCAGTAAGTTCGCCAATGATCCATATGGAAAACAGTAGTCTGATAATCTGGTTGCCATGTTTTGGTATATAGAGGATCCATTTCTGCATTAATGTGTCATTTAAGTGAGATTGTAGTGTAAATAAAAGACTGAAGTTTTGTGAAGGTTACTATAGATAAAATTTTCCTTTATCGGTGAAAGTTGCAATGCTTTTCATGTTCGTTGGTCATTTACATATGCTTACATGCATAAGTGATATTTCTAGCTGATTTGAGCCTCTAATTTTCTTATTCATTTGTTTTCACTAATTTACAAGGAATGCTATTTATTGCTGAAGTTTGAATGAAATTTAATTTTGTTTTACTGTATGTTTAGGTCTATATTTGGCACAGGGGCACAGGAGAGCTTATAGAGGCATTACCAGGTCATTCTGGAGCTGTTAATTGTGTGAGCTGGAATCCAACAAACCCTCACATGTTGGCATCAGCCAGCGATGATCGTACGATTCGGATATGGGGCTTGAATAATCTAAGCGCTAAGCAGAAAGACACTCAAGGTAATGGTATCCATTATTGCAATGGAGGTACCTGAGATTGAATGCTAGGAATCTCCAAGCTTTGATGCTTGATATGATTGGTTTCATGTAAATACTTCACCTTGTTGAATGCTGACTTTCATATAAAAAAAGATACTCAACAATGCTGCAGCTTTTTGACAATAAATTTGCTATCTCTTTTTAGCATTTAACTAATTTCATTACTGTTTATGGTGAAAATTTGAAGCTGGCTTGCTCATATATACCCCAGCAGCATATGTTTTCCGATGTTTACTTGCATTTTCATGGAATATTACTATTAAAGGATCCGTCAGTAGCTTTTGTTTACTGTTGTCACTCATAGGGATAGGGGTGCAAATGAAATATATGAATTTGGTTCAAAAAGACTCGAATTTAATTGTCACTATCGACTTGAGCAACTTGAGTTATAATTTAAATATTTTGATGTTCTAACTTGAGTAGTTTGAGTTGATTTTTTTTTCTTTTAAATTTTTTACTTATTAAATATAAGGAGTATTGAACAAAAACAATAATTGGAGGTCATAATTAATTTGGAAGTTGAGCATGCTGTATATCTACAAATTAAACTAGGTTAATTGAGTAAGTTTGAATAAAACTTGATTGAGCTAGCAGTGTTTTGAATTGCAAGTTTTAAATTGAGCTGGAGCTGTTTATTGTTTGGCAAAAGTATTATGGTGATTATTGTATTAAAAATTGAATTGCATTTTGTTTTTTTTTTATTTAAAAAATTGGTAAATTGATTCCTGTACGATAAATTAAAAAGTATTTTTTTTTTAAAAATTTCAATTATTTTTATTGTTAAAAATTAGTTTTTATATGTCAACATAAGATTGACTTGTTCATTGATTTTATTTATATTGATTAATTTACTTATTTTTTGAGTAAAGAGAGATAAAATGTAATATAACTCTTCATATATGAGTTTTCATGTTACTTTTACCAATTATCATTTAAACTCGTTAGATTTTAGTTGTTTGAATTTTGTTGAATTTGATCATGCCCTAATAACATGGTGTATCTCCCGATCAAGTCTAAATTATGGACCCTCAGAGTTTTCTTCTGGTGTCTAAATTGCATTAAACTTTTAAAATTATTTTGATTTCTCTTTCGAATTGACTCTTTGTGCATCTACTTCGTTTCTTTTCTCAATTTGCTTTCGACCTTACTCATGAATTGATTTCACTAAACCTTTTTCCCACCATCAAAGCTCATGTGAAGGCAAACGAACCAAGTCCAAAGTAATTAATGGGTTAAATCCTTAAATAATCTCAAATGGCGAAAAACATGCAAAACAATTTATAGATCTATTGTAAGCAAACTTAACAAAAAGTTAAGCATCCTTAACCAAAACAGATGTAACCAAAAGCTCCAAAAATTCTATTATCAACTCCAGTTTGTCAATAAATTTATCGATGGTAAATAGTAGAATAAAAAGGTTTAGTACCAAGTTTACCCTCACAATACTTTTCAAAAGTGGTTAAGAAACTTTACATCTCGATTAGAAACGATGATCTTAGGGACTCCATGTAATCAAACTACTTCATTAAAGAACAAATCAACTACGTGTAATGCATCATCGATTTTATGGCATGGAATATAAAGTGAGTGATCTTACTAAACTTGTCAGCAACAACAAAAATACTATCTTTACTCCTTTTAGTTCTTGGCAAACCTAAGACAAAATCTATAGAGATACCTATCCAATGAGAGTTAGGAATTGGCAAAGGAGTATATAATTCATGTGGCATTACTATGGACTTAGCCTATTTACATGCAATACACTTAGCATAAAGATTTTCAAAATATTTCTTCATATGAGGCTAATAAAATATTCATTTAAAATTTCATAAGTCTTAGAAACACTAAAGTGACACATCAAATGTAACACCCCTTAACCAGTTCGACCGTTAGACCGAGCTACTAGATGTTACTACTGTAATCGAAAATAAAAACATTAAAATAATCATGCAACTGATAACTCTTGAAAAGAGTTATCTTTTATACCTTTTCAGCCGTGAGAAAGTGTTTGGACTAAGGTAAAATTAGGCATTTTAGGATAGAATTTAGTATTTTTTATGCATTCATGCATAAAGCTTGGTTGTATATATTTTATTGCATTTTTACTCTAACTTTGGAAGGAAAGATGGTGCGGTGGTAGAGTGTGGTGCAGGTGCAGGAGAAGAAAGATGGAATCCAGGATGAAGGATTATGCCCTGACAAAGTTTTGTTGTCACGTTAATCTTGGGAGTGTTGATTGTCATAGTAAATCATGGAGTACTGACTTAGTATCTTCTAGAAGATGCCGTTGGATTCTGATGTGCTAGAGGAATACACTAGAATGCATGTTGAAGGTGTGATCTTGCCAGACTTCTTTTAAAAGTTGTACGGAGTGCTGAGTTGTGCAAGGAAGTATCAGTCTGCTTCATCCTATAAATACTTGTGAGAAACAATGAAAAAAGTGTGAAGTGTAAATGGAAAAATCTGAGTGAAGAATTGAGGGAAATCATGCACGACCAATGCGCAAATTATGACTGGATTTCAAGGCAGGTAGGGAAAAAAGATGACGACTGCATTGAAGAGCTGAGCACGAGGGAGAAGACGCCTTACCCTCCAAATCTAGCTAGAGCGCCAAAGAAGGAGGAGGCTGGTGACAACAGCTCCTGTGTTCATCCTTGGGTTTTCAGTTATTTTAGTTGAGTTTGTTGAGACACTTATGAATGCTATTTTTTGGGTTTATTCGGATGATATTTTGTTATATTTTTATGAATGATTTATCGTTAATCTAATGCTTTATTGTTTATTCAATTGGACTTCTTACAACACATGCTTACCGTAAAAAGGGAGTTTAAGTGTGTAATAAAAGGCAAGAGAATTGCGTCACAGATCAATATAAGCTTTAAAGGTTTGCCATGACATTTCTAGGATATACGAATCTAATCTGAATATACTCAAGTTTATCATTCATCATAGTCTCCCTTGATATCTTTTCAACACTTCTACCGTCGTTCGTCACATATCATTTATTTTTCGTACTTAGTTTATCCTTTATTTTATCATTTACTTTTCATTATCTTTTATATTTCAGTATTTTGTCTACTTGAATTATTTTATATTACTTTTCCATAGCATAATTTCTATTAACTTTACCTTGTCATTATTTCTTTGTCATGACATTAACCTACACTGACTATACCCTGACATTATTCTTTTGCCAAGACAATAACTTAATTAGATCATATTAATTTCGATCCCTATAGAGAACGATAACTAACTTATCACTTTATTATTTGAGCGATGTGTATACTTGCACAGTTTGCGCATTCGTTACGCACGCAACAAGTTTTTGGCACCATTGTCAGGGATCAACAATTTAAGGAGGTTTGATTTAGTTATTGTTAAGTGCATTAATTTTTTGTAAGTGCTAACTATTTATTTTTGTTTTTTTACAGGTTTTGCCAGTGTATGAGAAGAGGCATTCCTCTTGAAGAGTATAATTTTGATTTGGAAATAGAAAGAACCCTAAGAAGAAGAAGAAGGGAGATGAGGAATATGGCTAGAAACAATCCTGGTGTAGAGGATCCACTAAATCCTGATGGAAGGAATTTGCTTGTGGTAGCATTCAATGACAGGGATAGACTAATACAGGAACATGTTATCCCAATCTTAGACGATTTAAGCCCTGCCATTCTGAGGTCACAAATCCATGCACCTCATTTCAAATTAAAGTTAGTTATGTTCCAAATATTACAAATAGCTGGGCAGTACAGTGGTATGCCAACTAAAGACCCGAGGCTACATTTAAGATTATTTCTTGAGGTCTGTGATTCATTTCACTAGCAAGGTGTTCCTGATGATGCCCTGAGATTAAAGTTATATCTATATTCATTGTAGGATAGAGCAAGAGCATGGCTGAATGCTTTGCCCTCTGGAACAGTTTCTTCATGGATTGACCTTTGTCAGAAATTTTTGTTAAGGTAAAATCCTCCTAACATTACTGCTAGATTGCGTAATGATATTACTTCTTTTAAGCAGGGAGAGGATGAAACTATGTACGAAGCTTGGGAGCAATTTAAAGATCAATTGAGAAAATGTCCAATGCACGATTTCCAACACTAGACTCAAATGGAGATGTTCTATAATGGTTTAAATGGCCAAACTCACATGGTGGTCGACGCGCCTACTAACGGGAGATTGTTAGACAAATCTTACAATGAGGCATATGAGATTCTAGAAAGGATAGCCACCAATGATTATTAATATCCTACAACAAGGCTGGAAAGTGGCAGAAATCTTCAGGAGCAATGAAGCTTGATGCCATAACATTGCTGACAGCCCATGTATCCTCTCTAACCTATATGATTAAAAATATGCAAAGACTTGTAGTGACCAAAGAGGTGAAGATTGCCAAGACAATCTGTGTCTACTGTGGAGGCAATCATGAGTTGGAAGACTACCATTTGAATATTGAACTTGTGTGCTATGTAAACAACTTCAACCACAATAGAAATCCCTGCTCGAACATGTACAATCCTGGTTGGAATAATCATCCAAATTTCAACTTGGAATAATCAAGGGGAGGAAATCCAAGAAATATGGTGCGCCAGAATGCCACCAATGCTCCACAAGGCTATAACCAAGCAATGCCACGACAAAGTCAGCAACAACCATCAACATCAACATCATCAATTGAGAATTTACTGAAGGAATATATGTCAAAGAATGATTCTTTGATTTAAAGCCAAGCTGCATCGTTACGAGCCTTGGAGAAATCAAGTAGGCCAGATAGCCAATGTGATAAATGTAAGACCAAAAGGAGCATTACCAAGAGATATAGAGAATGCCAAAGCAAAAGGTAAGGAACAATTCCAAGAAATCACACTCAGGAGTGGAGTAAAGTACCAGATCGTGTTGCTAACCAAAAGGCCACAAAAGAAGGAGGAGAGGCAGATATGCCCAAGAAGAAGAAGATGAAGTGCCGAAAGAGAAACCTTTATATGAGAAGGTTAAACAAAAAGCAGTGTTAGACCTAGATACTAGGGTTGATAAAAATGTCAAAGCAAAGCATTCACAACACGCAGAAGGAAGGCCACCGCCACCATTTCTCCAAAGATTTTAGAAATCAAAACATGGTATTCAATTCAAAAGATTTTTGGATGTCCTGAAACAATTACACATCAACATTCTACTTGTTGAAGCTTTGGAGCAGATGCCTAACTATGTCAAATTAATGAAGGACATATTGTCGAAGAAGAAGCGATTGGGAGAATTTGGAAACCATTGCTCTCATTGAAGGGTGCACATCAATGTTGATGAACAAATTGCCACAAAAGTTAAAAGACCCAGGGAGTTTTACTATTCCCTGTTCTATAGGAAATCATTATATTGGCAAGGAATTATGTGATCTTGGAGCAAGTATAAATCTAATGTCTATGTCTATTTCAAGAAACTTGGAATTGGGAAAGCGAGGCCTACAATAGTGACGTTACAACTTGCGGATAGATCGTATGCACATCCGAAAGGTAAAATCGAAGATGTTTTGGTAAGAGTGGACCAATTTATATTTCCTGCCAATTTTATTATTCTTGATTGCGAAGCCGAAAACGAAGTACCTATCATTTTGGGAGACCTTTCCTTGCCACGGGACGAAATCTCATCGATTTACAAAAAGGAGAACTCACAATAAGGGTTAATGATCAGTAAGTGACGTTCAATGTTTTTGATGCTGTGAGAATTTTGATGTTAAGGAAGAATGTCATGACATTAAGCTCATAGACATTCTAAATGAGAAAAAAAAAACACGATGCCATGAACCTGATGGGGTACATTGAACTTGGACAATGAGTTTTATTATTTGACTCAGAATTGTTCAAGGATAAACCAAACTTCTATTGGTTTGAATCTTTTAAAATTTTTCATGATTTCATGGACGAACATTCAGAATTTTGATAGAACACTGAGTATTCAAGGGCACAAGATGGATTCTGATGGAGAAAATGCAGTGAATAGGAAGACCTATATTTTAAACCCTTTCGAAATATTTAACGTTTTCTTTTATTACATGTGATTTTAATTCAGGTGGTTTATTTTTGTCTTATTCTAAATTCATGTTATTTTAATAGCTTTGTTAATTTGTTTCTTCTATTTGATAATGTTACAGTGTATGCAAGTATATTTGAGGGATGCATGAAAGGGGAATGTTCCACCTATGGACGCACGAACACTCAATAGCCTTACCATCATGGATGGATAACACCTGGAAAAAGTCCAAATAAAAAAAAATTCAACCTTCCCTGATGCGAGCACGAGTAGTGCGAACACGACTAATGTAACCATGGACCTTGCGAGCTTGGAAGATGAGAGAACTGGTGTTGCGAGCACACATGCTACGAACACTAGATCTGTGAACATCCACATTATGAACAATGATGTTGAAAACACTCACGTTACGAGCATGGACGAAGGGCGAGCCTCGCACGATCCAATCAAGCTACCTAGAGGACCAATTACACGAGCACAAGCCAATAAATTCAAAGAACTTGTCACGAGTTTAATTAAACAAGTGATTTCTCAAGTATGGAATGTTCGGAAAATTGCTCGATGGAATGGATCGTCTTGAATACTCTAAGGAATCAAAGTTATAAAAGAACTCATAAAAGTTTGACAAGTTCGGAAGTTCGTCCAAGAACCAAGAGTGAAACAACTCTCATGTAAATAAGATTTTAATTCAAAAACCTAAACATATTTACAAAATGACAAACTATTTAGACCAAATGATACGATTTCCCGAGCATGGAACGTTCGTAAAATTGATCGAAGGAATGGACCGTCTTGAATACTTTAAGGAACCGAAGTTATAAAAGAACTCATAAAAGTTTGGCAAGTTCGAAAGTTCGTCCATGAACCAAGAGAGAAAAAATTCTCACGTAAATAAGTTTTTAATTCAAAGGCCAAAACTTGTTTACAAAATGACAAACCATTTAGACCAAATGATACGATTTCCCGAGCATGGAATGTTCGAAAAATTTCTCGAAGGAATTGATCGTGTAGAATACTTTAAGGAATCGAAGTTATAAAAGAACTCGTAACAGTTTGACAAGTTCAAAAGTTCATCCAAGACCCAAGAGAGAAATAATTCTCACGTAAATAAGTTTTTAATTCAAAGACCAAAACTTTTTTAAAAAATGACAAACTATTGAGACCAAATGATGCGATTTCCCGAGCATGGAATGTTTAAAAAATTGCTCGATGGAATGCATCGTCTTGAATACTTTAAGGAATCGATGTTATAAAAGAACTCGTAAAAGTTGAACAAGTACGGAAGTTCGTCCAAGAACCAAGAGTGAAACAATTCTCACGTAAATAAGATTTTAAACTTATTTACAAAATGACAAACTATTTAGACCAAATGATGCAATTTCCAGAGCATGGAGCGTTCGTAAAATTGCTCGAGGGAATGGATAGTCTTGAATACTTTAAGGAACAGAAGTTATAAAAGAACTCATAAAAGTTTGACGAGTTCGAAAGTTCGTCCATGAACCAAGAGAGAAAAAATTCTCATGTAAATAAGTTTTTAGTTGAAAGGCCAAAACTTGTTTACAAAATGACAAACCATTTAGAACAAATGATGCAATTTCTTGAGCATTGAATGTTCGAAAAATTTCTCGAAGGATTGGATCGTCTAGAATACTTTAAGGAATCGAAGTTATAAATGAACTAGTAAAAGTTTGACAAGTTTGGAAGTTCTTCCAAGAACCAAGAGAGAAACGATTCTCATCTAAATAAGTTTTTGACAAATTTGAATGTTCATCCAAGAACCATGAGAGAAACAATTCTCATGAAAATAAGTTTTTAATTCGAAATCCAAAACTTGTTTACAAAATGACATACTATTTAGACCAAATGATGCAATTTCTCAAGCATGGAATGTTCGAAAAATTGCTCGAATGAATGGATCATCTTGAGTACTTTAAGGAACTGATGTTATAAAAGAACTCGTAAAAGTTTGACAAGTTCAAAAGTTCATGCAAGAACCAAGAGAGAAACAATTCTCTTGTAAATAGGTTTTTAATTTAAAGACCAAAACTTGTTTACAAAATGACAAACTATTTAGACCAAATGATGCGATTTCCCGAGCATGGAATGTTCGAAAAATTGATCGATGGAATGGATCATCTTGAATACTTTAAGGAATCGAAGTTATAAAAGAACTCGTAAAAGTTTAAGAAGTTTGGAAGTTCGTCCAAGAACCAAGAGTGAAACAATTCTCACATAAATAAGATTTTAATTCAAAGACCTAGACTTATTTACAAAATGATAAACTATTTAGAACAAATGATGCGATTTCTCGAGCATGGAATGTTCGTAAAATTGCTCGATGGAATGATCGTCTGGAATACTTTTAGGAATTGATGTTATAAAAGAACTCGTAAAAGTTTGACAAGTTCGGAAATTCGTCCAAGAGCCAAGAGCAAAACAATTCTCACGTAAATAAGATTTTAATTCAAAGACCTAAACTTATTTACAAAATGACAAACCATTTAGACCAAATGATGCGATTTCCCAAGCATGGAACATTTAAAAAATTGCTCGAAGGAATGGATCGTCTTGAATACTTTAAGGAACCGATGTTATAAAGGAACTCGTAAAAGTTTGACAAGTTCGAAAGTTCATCCTAGAACAAAGAGAGAAAAATTCTCGTTTAAATAAGTTTTTAATTCAAAGGTGATGCAAGTCGTAAGGCCCAAATTCAAGTTTATGAATGTGATGGGATCAAATTTTCTCAAGGCCCAATAACGAGGTTAAAGGCCAAGAAAATTCAAGCAATATTGAACAGGACCATCCAAGACTTTGTTACCAAGGCCCTAGATGCGCACATGACCGAAAATGAAAATCAAGATTCACTTTCTTGATTTCAAGAAAATAAAGAAATTGAATCTTGGTCCAATTTTCCCATTCCAAACAATTCCAAGAATCAAGAAAATCAAGAATTCAAATCTTGAAAATCTTGGTCCAAGAAATCGAAGCTGCCAATTTTCAAGTTGGGGAAATCAATAGACTTGCAATGACTTTTTGGATGGGATCCAGGAATTTATGGGTTGAGATGTCTGCATGGATTTCGAAGATCTATCCCTTATCTTCGAAATACGCTTTTAATCAATCAATTTTAAGTTCGGGAGCTCAAGTTATGATTGTTCTAATAAAGACTAGGCGGGCAAAATTTTTGGACGTGATTATGACGGGAATTACGAGTTTCGGGCTTTAAATTCGAGTTTAAATCATATTGAGTTTGGGTTTTAGGTTTAATTTTTATTATATATGAGCCCAAGATTGTATTATCAGTTCTTATTATTTTATTGTTATTTTTTATTCCGAATTTTTAATAATTATTAAGTAGTTTAAGTTTTTAGGAGTTTTATGTCAACAAGAAAGTTTCTTGTTTAGATTAGTTAGAGTTCTAATTTAATTAAGAGTTTTATTTAGATTTATTTAGCTTGCCTATATATAGGCCTTGGAATTGTAAACAAAACACTTGATTTTTATTCTTTTAAGTTAATAATAATTCTCTTTGAGTTTTTCTTCAAGAATTGCTCTTGAGTTTTTTTTAGAAGTTGTTTTAACAATCTTTTAGGTTGTGGGAATCATCTTCAAGCTTTTTATTGTGAAGATCTCTTTCTTGGAGGGGGAATTAGAGCCATTGAAGGGAGTTGTGGATTCTTATCGTTTCCAAGGCTTCTTAGGACGTTATTTTCTCCTTTTTATCTTTAATCTATTGTTCTTGTTTGATCTAGCATATTTCTTATTGTTTTGTGTTGCTGATTAGTTAATTTTCGTTCTAGGATGAAATTGCTTTAAGAGGGACGTTCTCCTACCTTGATCCATCAAGAAACACATAAAAAAAATTAGGATATTAAACGTTTTCTAGTTGTTTCAATCGTTCTAGCCCAAACAGTTTGCTTTCATCTTTAAAATCACTTCTAACGAATCTGTTTGTGTTTTTATTTTCCAGATCTGGTTGGGACATTTTCTTGAGGTCCAAGGACGATTTCTTTCATCTAAGAAACCCTAATTTCGTTCTCTATTGGATCCTTTACCTGCTATTCATCTTTCTTTTGTTTTAATTTCATTTGATCATTCTTCTTGTTAACTAATCTGTCTTTCTTTGTTTTCATTTCAAATTACATTTGTCTAGAGCTTTAGGGTAGATCCGCGACTTGACAATTTTATGATCCGCATTTGTTTCGTATCAAAAGGCCAAAACTTGTTTGCAAAATGACAAACCATTTAGACCAAATGATGTGATTTCCCAAGCCTGAAATGTTCGAAAAATTGCTCGAATGAATAGATCATCTTGAGTACATTAAGGAGTCGAAGTTATAAAAGAAATCGTAAAAGTTTGACAAGTTCGGAAGTTTGTCCAAGAACGCTGAGAGAAACAATTCTCACGAAAATAAGTTATAAAAGAAATCGTAAAAGTTTGACAAGTTCGGAAGTTTGTCATTTTGTAAACAAGTTTTGGACTATAAATTAAAAACATAGTTACATGAGAATTGCTTATCTCTTGGTTCGTGGACAAACTTCCGAACTTGTCAAAAACTTATCTACGTAATATTTGTTTCTATCTCGGTTCTTGGACGAACATCTGAACTTGTCAAACCTTTACGATTTCTTTTATAACTTCAGTTCCTAAAAGTATTCAAGACGATCCATTCCTTAGAGAAATTTTTCGAACATTCCATGCTCGAGAAATCCCATCATTTGGTCTAAATAGTTTGTCATTTTGTAAACAAGTTTTGGTCTTTAAATTAAAAACTTATTTACGTGAGAATTGTTTCTCTCTTGGTTCTTGGACGAACTTTCGAACTTGTCAAATTTTCACGAGTTCTTTTATAACTTAGGTTCCTTAAAGTATTCAAGACGATCCATTCCTTCGAGAAATTTTTCGAACATTCCATGATTGGGAAATCTCATCATTTGGTCTAAATAGTTTGTCATTTTGTAAACAAGTTTTGGACTTTAATTAGTAACTAAGTTACATGAGAATTGTTCCTCTCTTGGTTTTTTGGTCGAACTTCCGAACTTGTCAAAAACTTATTTACATGAGAATTGTTTCTTTGTTGTTTCTTGGACGAACTTCCGAACTTGTCAAAAACTTATTTTTGTAAGACTTGTTTCTCTCTTGGTTCTTGGACAAACATCTGAACTTGTCAAACTTTTACGATTTCTTTTATAACTTCGGTTCCTGAAAGTATTCAAGATGATCCATTTCTTCGAGCAATTTTTTGAACATTCATGCTCGGGAAATCGCATAATTTGGTCTAAATAGTTTGTCTTTTTGTAAACAAGATTTGGTCGTTGAATTAAAAACATATTTACGTGAGAATTGGTTCTCTCTTGGTTCTTGGACGAACTTCTGAACTTGTAAAAAACTTATTTACGTGAGAATTGTTTCTCTCTTGGTTCTTGGACGAACTTTCTAACTTGTAAAAAATTTATTTACGTGAGAATTATTTCTCTCTTGGTTATTGGGCGAACATCTGAACTTGTCAAACTGTTACGACTTCTTTTATAACTTCGGTTCCTGAAAGTATTCAAGACGATCTATTCCTTTGAGCAATTTTTCGAATATTCCATGCTTGAGAAATCGCATAATTTGGTCTAAATAGTTTGTCAGTTTGTACACAAGTTTTGGTCTGTGAATTAAAAACTTATTTACGTGAGAATTGTTTCTCTCTTCGTTCATGGACTAATTTCCGAACATGTGAAACTTTTACGAGTTCTTTTACAACTTTGGTTCCTTAAAGTATTCAAGACGATCCATTCCTTCGAGCAATTTTCCAAACATTCCATGCTCGAGAAATCACATCATTTAGTCAAATCTTTTGTCATTTTGTAAACAAGTTTTGGACTGTAAATTAAAAACTTAGTTACGTGAGAAATGTTTCTCTCTTAGTTCTTGGAGGAACTTCCGAACTTGTCAAAAACTTATTTACGTAAGAATTGTTTCTCTCTTGGTTCTTGGACAAACATACAAACTTGTCAAACTTTTACGATTCTTTTATAACTTCAGTTCTTGAATGTAGTCAAGACGATCCATTCCCACAAGCAATTTCGCAAACATTCCTTGCTCGGGAAATTGCATCATTCGGTCTAAATAGTTTGTCATTTTGAAAAATGTTTCGGTCTTTGAATTAAAAACTTATTTACGTGAAAACTATTTCTCTCTTGGTTCTTAGATGAACTTCCGAATATTTCAAACTTTTACTAGTTGTTTTATAACTTGGGTTCCTGAAAGTATTCAAGATGATCTATTCCTTCGAGCAATTTTTTTAACATTCCATGCTCGCGATATCGCATAATTTGGTCTAAATAGTTTGTCAGTTTGTAAACAAGTTTTAGTCTTTGAATTAAAAACTTATTTAAATGAGAATTGTTTCTCTCTTCGTTCTTGGACTAATTTTCGAACACGTGAAACTTTTACGAGTTCTTTTATAACTTCGGTTCCGTAAAGTATTCAAGATGATCCATTCCTTCGAGAAATTTTTAAAACATTCCATGCTCGGGAAATCCTATCATTCAGTCTAAATAGTTTGTCATTTTGTAAACAAGTTTTGGACTGTTAATTAATAACTTAGTTACATGAGAATTGTTTCTCTCTTGGTTCTTGGACGAACTTTCGAACTTGTCAAAAAGTTATTTACGTAAGAATTGTTTCTCTCTTGGTTCTTGGACGAACATCCAAACTTGTCAAACTTTTACGAGTTGTTTTATAACTTCGATTCCTAAAAGTATTTGAGATGATCCATTCCTTCGAGCAAATTTCCAAACATTCCATGCTCGAGAAATCACATCATTTTGTCAAAATAGTTTCTCATTTTGTAAACAAGTTTTGGACTATTAATTAATAATTTAGTTACGTGCGAATTGTTTCTCTCTTGGTTCTTTGACAAACTTCCGAACTTGTCTAAAATTTATTTACGTGAGAATTGTTTCTCTCTTGGTTCTTGGACGAACTTCCGAACTTGTCAAAAACTTATTTACGTAAGAATTGTGATACAAGTCGCAAAGCCCAAATTCAAGCTTATAAATGTGATCGGATCAAAGTTTCTCAAGGCCCAATAACGCGGTCGAAGGCCAAGCAAATTCGAGCAAGATTGAACAGGACCATCTAAGACTTCATTACCAAGGCCCTAACTGCGCACACGACCGAAAAAGAGAATCAAGATTCACTTTCTTGTTTTCAAGAAAATCAAGAAACCGAATCTTGGTCTAATTTTGTCATTCCAAACAATTTCAAGAATCAAGAAAATCAAGATTTCAAATCTTGGAAATCTTGGTCTAAGAAACCAAAGCTGCCAATTTTCAAGTTGGGGAAATCAGTAGGCTTGCGATGACTTTTTGGTTGGGATCCAGAATTTTATGGATTGAGATGTCTGCATGGATTTTGAAGATCTATCTTTTATCTTCGAAATACACTTTGAATCACTCGATTTCAAGTTCGGGAGCTCAAGTTATGATCATTTTAGTAAAGACTGCGCAAGCAGAATTTCTGGACGTGATTATGACGGGAATTACGAGTTTCGGGCTTTTACTTCGAGTTTAAATCATATTGGGTTCGGGTTTTAGGTTTAATTTTTATTATATATGAGCCCAATATTGTATTATCAGCTCTTATTATTTTATTGTTATTTTTTATTCCGATTTTTTAAATAATTATTAAGTAGTTTAAGTTTTTAGGAGTTTTATGTCAACAAGAAAGTTTCTTGTTTAGATTAGTTAGAGTTCTAGTTTAATTAAGAGTTTTATTTAGATTTATTTTAAGTCAATAATAATTCTCTTTGAGTTTTTAAATAATTATATATAGGCCTTAGAATTGTAAACAAAAACACTGGATTTTGATTATTTTGAGTTAATAATAATTCTCTTTGAGTTTTTCTTCAAGAATTGCTCTTGAGTTTTTTTTAGAAGTTGTTTTAACAATCTTTTATGTTGTGGGAATCATCTTCAACCTTTTTCTTGCCAAGATCTCTTTCTTGGAGGGGAAATTAGAGCCATTGAAGGGAGTTGTGCATTCTTTTTGTTTCCAAGGATTCTTAGGAAGTTATCTTCTCTTTTCTATCTTTAATCTATCGTTCTAGTTTGATCTAGTTTATTTCTTGCTGTTTAGGGTTACTGCTTTAGTTGATTCTCGTTCTTGGTTGAAATTGCTTCAAGAGGGACG
This sequence comes from Gossypioides kirkii, assembly GCA_005610355.1. Taxonomy (NCBI): domain Eukaryota; kingdom Viridiplantae; phylum Streptophyta; class Magnoliopsida; order Malvales; family Malvaceae; genus Gossypioides; species Gossypioides kirkii. Next base: position 29,956,054 of record CP032254.1, on the reverse strand, counting down.
TTCTCCTACCTTGATCCATCAAGAAACACATCAAAAATTAGGAGATTCAATCTTTCTTGCTGTTTCAATCATTCTTGCCTAAACAGTTTACTTTTATCTTTTAAATCACTTCTAACGAATCTGTTTGTGTTTTTATTTTTTAGATCTGGTTGGGAAATTTTCTTGAGGTTCAAGGATAATTTCTTTCATCCAAGAAACCCTAATTTCGTTCTCTATTGGATCCGTTACCAGCCATTCAACTTTCTTTTGTTTTAATGTCGTTTGATTATCCTTCCTGTCAACTAATATGTCTTTCTTTGTTTTCGTTTTAGATTACATTTGTCTAGAGTTTTAGGGTAGATCCGTGACTTGACAACTTTACGATCCTCTTCCGCATTCATTTCGTATCAACAAGGTTGACAAAACACGATTCACCACCATTGTTTGGCCATCTGTTTGGGGGTGACAAGTTGTTGAAAATAGTAGCTTCGTTCCAAGCTTTCCCTACAACGACCTCCAAAAATGACTAAGAAATTTCGCGTCTCGGTCAGATACGATGGTTCTCGGAATGCCATGCAATTGAACTATTCCCCTAAAGAATAAATTGGCAATATGAACAGCATCGTTAGTTTTTGTGCAAGCTATAAAATGAGACATCTTAGAAAATCTATCTACAACAGCAAAAATCGAATCCTTTCCGGTTTTAGTTCTAGGTAATCCAAGGACAAAGTCCATGGAAATGTCGACCCAAGGCTCTTTGGGTATTGGTAGTGGCGTGTATAGCCCATGTGGCTTGATCTTTGATTTTGCTTTCTTGCATGTCACGCATCGAGCACAAACTCTCTCGACATCCCTTTTCATCCTCGGCCAAAAGAAATGCTCTTGAAGCATTGCCAAGGTTTTCCCCATGATAAAAATGCCCATGAGACCCCCACTATGTGCCTCGTTCACCAATAAGTCCCGAATGGGACTTTGTGAAATGAAAAGCTTGCCTTCTCTAAAGAGGAAGCCTTCGTACCTAATAAAAAGCGAAAAGCAGAAGAGGATCGTAAAGTTGTCAAGTCACGGATCTACCCTAAAGCTCTAGACAAATTTAATCTGAAACAAAATCAAAGAAGACAGATTAGCTGACAAGGAGAATAATCAAACGAAAATTAAAACACAAGAAAGATGAATGGCTGGTAAAGGATCCAATAGAGAACAAAATTAGGGTTTCTTGGATGAAAGAAACCGTCCTTGGACCTCAAGAAAACGTCCCAACCAGATCTGAAAATAAAAACACAAAACAGATTCGTTAGAAGTGATTTAAAAGATGAAAGCAAACTGTTTAGGCAAGAACGTTTGAAACAGCAAGAAAAGATTGAATCTCCTAATTTTTGATGTGTTCCTTGATGGATCAAGGTAGGAGAACGTCCCTCTTGAAGCGATTTCAACCTAGAACAAAAACAACTAAATCAGTAACCCTAAACGCAAGAAATAAACTAGATCAAACTAGAACGATAGATTAACGATAGAAAAGAGAAGATAACGTCATAAGAAGCCTTGGAAACAATAAGAATCCACAACTCCCTTCAAAGGCTCTAATTTCCCCTCCAAGAAAGAGATCTTGGCAAAAAAAAGCTTGAAGATGATTCCCACAACCTAAAAGATTGTTAAAACAACTTTTAAAAAAAACTCAAGAGCAATTCTTGAAGAAAAACTCAAAGAGAATTATTATGAACTCAAAATAATCAAAATCAAGTGTTTTTGTTTACAATTCCAAGGCCTATATATAGGCAAGCTAAATAAATCTAAATAAAACTCTTAATTAAACTAGAACTCTAACTAATCTAAACTAGAAGTAGTTTTAAACTAAACTTTCTTGTTGACATAAAACTCCTAAAAACTTAAACTACTTAATAATTATTCAAAATTAGGAATAAAAATAACAATAAAAGAATAAGAGCTGATATTACAATATTGGGCTCATATATAATAAAAATTAAACCTAAAACCCAAACCCAATATGATTTAAAATCGAATTAAAAGCCCGAAACTCGTAATTCCCGTCATAATCACGTCCAGATATTCTGTCCGTGCAGTCTTTATTAAAATGATCATAACTTGAGCTCTCAAACTTGAAATCAAGTGATTAAAAGTGTCTTTCGAAGATAAGAGATATATCTTCAAAATCCATGCAGACATTTCAACCCATAAATTCCTGGATCCCATACAAAAAGTCATTGCAAATCTGCTGATTTCCCCAACTTGAAAATTGGCAGCTTCGGTTTCTTGGACCAAGATTTCCAAGATTTAAAATCTTGATTTTCTTGATTCTTGAAATTGTATGGAATGGAAAAATTGGACCAAGATTCGGTTTGTTGATTTTCTTGAAAACAAGAAAGTGAATCTTGATTTTCTTTTTCAGCCGTGTGCGCATCTAGGGCCTTGGTAACGAAGTCTTGGATTGTCCTGTTCAATCTTGGTCGAATTTGCTTGGCCTTCGACCTCATTATTGGGCCTTGAGAAACTTTGATCCCATCACATTTATAAGCTTGAATTTGGGCCTTGCGACTCGTATCAGTACCTAAAGAACTTGTCAACAACAACGTTTTCACAAGAAGCATAGAACTCACCAAAATCAGCATCAGAAGCATACAATTCTGTCAAAAACGCAAATCCAAGCAATTTTGAATCTAAGTAAGACAAAAGAGTATACCTCCTCGAAAGTGCATCAGCCACGATATTTTCCTTACCTTTCTTATATTTTATAACATAAGGAAAAGATTCTAAATACTCTGCCCACTTGGCATGGTGCTTATTCAGCTTGTTTTGGCCTTTGAGGTGCTTCAACACCTCATGATCCGAGTGAATTACAAACTCCTTGGGCCACAAGTAGTGCTGCCAAGTCTCTAAGGCTCGAATGAGTGCATACATCTCCTTGTCGTAGATCCGGTAGTTCAAAGCGGCTCCATTTAGTTTCTCACTAAAGTATGCAATGGGCCTCTCATCTTGAGTTAGAACGGCTCCGATTCCTACACCTGAGGCATCACATTCAATTTCAAATGTTTTAGAAAAGTCAGGCAAAACAAGCAAAGGTGCATTAGTAAGACAATCTTTAGTGGAGTTAAAGGCTTTCTCTTGTTCTTCGTTCTATTGAAAGGATGAAGTCTTCTTGATCACACGTCAAAGGTGCGGCCAAGGTGCTGAAATTTGGTACGAAACGCCTATAGAAGCTCGCCAAGCCATGGAAGCTCCTCACTTGGCTTATGCTCGTCGGTCTAGGCCAATCTCAGAATGCCTTAACTTTTTCTTGGTCTACCTCGAGTCCATCCGAGCTGACCACAAAACCTAAGAAGACAAATTTATTAGTACAGAACATTCATTTCTTAAGGTTTGAGTACAAGGTCCCCTTTCGAAGAACCTCCAAAACAGATTTAAGATGCAACACATGTTCATCCAAAGTCTTACTATGACAAGGATATCATCAAAATACACAACGCAAAACTTACCAATAAAGGCCCATAAAACATAATTCATAAGGCGCATAAATGTACTAGGCACGTTGGTTAGGCCAAATGGCATGACTAACCATTCATACAAACCGTATTTAGTTTTAAAAGCGGTCTTCCACTCGTCACCTTCACGCATCCGAATCTGGTGATATCCACTTTTAAGATCAATTTTAGAAAATAAATTAGCACCACTCAACTCATCAAGCATGTCATCTAAATGCGGTATAGGATGCCTATACTTGATTACTATTTTGTTCACCGTACGGCAGTCAACATACATGTGCCAAGTTTTATCCTTCTTTCTCACCAATAACATAGGCACGACGCACGGGCTAAGGCTTTCGTGGATGTAACCCTTTTCCATAAGTTCGTTAACTTGTCTTTGCAACTCTTTGATTTCCTCAGGGTTGCTTCGGTAAGCTGGCCGATTAGGGATGATGGCTCCAGGAACAAAATCGATTTGGTGCTCAATCCCTCAGATGGGTGGCAACCCGCTAGGGACTTCTTCCGGGAAGACATTATTGAAATCCTGCAAAAGAGACACAACAGAAGAAGGGAGATTTTCAACCAAGTCATTAGTATTCAAAAAGTTTTCCTTGTACATAAACACAAAGATCGGCTGTTTCATCAAGTAGGATTTTAGAAACTCCCTCTCTTTTGCATACACGTTTAATTTTTCTATCTCTTTTTCTTCCTTTTCATCTTTTTCTTTTCTCTCTGTATTTCACTTTCTTTGCTCTTTTCTCTCATTTTTCCTTTCTTTTTTTTTCAATTTTCTTTTCTTTTTCATTCTCACTCTTTTCTTTTTCCTTCGCTTGATCAACAGAATTTTTCAATTTGATTTGGTCTTCATATACTTGTTTTGGCGTCAAGGGAGCCAAAGTTACATTTTTACCCAAATGTTTGAAAGTATGCCGGTTGGTATAGCCGTCGTGAATAACTCGCCTATCAAATTGCCAGGGTTGTCCTAGCAGCAAGTGTCCCGCATGCATGGGAACCACATCACATAGGACTTTATCCGTATACTTTCCAATCGAAAATGCCACGAGCACTTGTTTGGTCACCTTTAACTTGTCACCTTCAATTCGCCACCATCATTTAGCCATTAAAGCTTATAGGGATGTGGGTGCTTAGTTGTTGGCAATCCCAATTTTTCTACCATCAAAGTGCTGGCCACATTGGTGCAACTCCCACCATCAATAATAACGCAGCACACTTTACCTTGTACTTGGCATCGGGTGTGAAAGATATTTTCTCTTTGCTGCTTGTTCTCCACACTTTGAAGACTTAGGCTTCTTTTGATGGCAAGGATTTCGCCATCAACAACATACTCTAATTCCTCCTTCTCATCGGTGGTGGCATCGGGTTCTTCTCCATTCTCCTCCTCCGACTCAATCTCTCCGTTTGCACGAACCACCATGTTACTTCAGTTAGGACATTGGCTAGCGATATGCCCCCTCCCGAGGCATTTAAAACGTTTTATGTCCCTTGACCGAATGGGGAATGATTTGGCCTTGCCTTTGCTAGATCACCCATAGGTTTGTTCGGCTTTGCTGGCACCATTTGCTCCTTGGCACGACTTGATGGATCTTTCTTGCTAGTGCCTTGGCCCGATTTTAAGGCATTGGGGTTGGAACAGCCTCGAACGAAACCTTTGCGCTTAAGTTGCTTCTCCACCTTGATGGCCATGTGCACCATGTCAACTACTTCAACATAGTGTTGAAGTTCCACAATGTTGGCAATATCTCGGTTGAGTCCGGTTAAAAATCTGGCCATGGTTGCCTCTTGATCTTCTTCCACATTCGCACGTATCATGGCAATCTCCATTTCTTTAAAATAGTCTTCCATGCTCCTAGTGCCTTAAATAAGGTTTTGGAGCTTTTGGTAGAGCTCTCGGTGATAGTAGGATGGAATGAAGCGCCTACGCATCACAGCCTTCATTTTGGCCCAACTGGTTATTGGCCGTTCACCGTTCCTTCTCCAACTTGTAGTGAATTGATCCCACCAGATCATGGCATAGTCGAAAAACTCGATTGCTGCCAACTTCACTTTCTTAGCTTTCTAGTAATTGTGGCACTCGAAAACTAATTCAATCTTCTTCTCCCATTCAAGGTGGTACGCCTACGGATCCGATCTAGCTTGGAATGGTGGAATGGATAACTTTATATTCTTCAAATCGTCATCCACTAGTTCTCGCTCTCGAGGACCTCGATTTCTTTGGCCTCTTTGCCTTTCCCTTTGATTTGACACTTGGTCGCTCTCCACATCACTTGGCTCATATAGATCATTTTGATTGAACCTTGGATGACCTCGCTCCCTTTGTGGACTTTCGGGAGTTCTCTCTCGCTGGCCCCTCTCTTCAACTTGCTCCAATCGTTCTTGTATGGGCTCTAGCTTTCTATCAAACATGCGCTCCATCTCACGCATAAGGGCTTAGAGTGTCAAATCTGGTACTCCTCCATCAGTCGTGTTTCTTTCCGGGCTTTGAGACATGATATTTTAATCCTCACCATAAATTCTCACAATTCACTCGCAAAGAAAAGAATAGATGACACTCCACTCATGTTTGTACTCAATATTTTGGCTTTTTCTACTCTCTAATAAGCTCACCACTCTCGTGCCTTTTACCACTCAATTCTTCTCTCAAAGTTCGTAAAATAACTCGTTTAGACTTGTAAGCTAGTCTAGGGGTTGTTTTCAAAGGGGTGCAAAGGTAGATGATGTCTTTCGTAATAGGTAGGCTGAAAGAAAAAAAATGGTTTTTTTTAAGTGTGGCGAAATGGGTTGTACAGAAAATTTCTTAAAATTGGGAAAATAATCACTATCATAACTAGCCTTTTTTTTTATACTTTTGAAACTCTTTTTTTTAATATTTCAAACTTTGCACTTCTAATATGCTTTATATTTTTTTTATCACGAATTTTTTTTCAAGAACTTACTCCAGGAATGCTCGAACGTTTGTACTCCTCGATTTTAGCTAGCTCTGATACCAAATGATACGATCTCGAGTTTGTGAAGGTATTCGAGTCGTAGTTATGCCCGATCGTTAAATGGAGAAGTATCGTTCTTAGTTTGAGTTTGAGGGAATTCGACTAAGTATGGATGTAGTTCGGCTAGGAATGAAACGAAGTAAGACAAAGATGAAAGTTAAAATGGATAAGACACTTAAGGTGATGGAAGGGTGATAGAAAGTACCTTGACCCATTATCTATGAAGAGATAGGAACCAAAGGTATCAAAGGTGAACACCACACTCGGTTTAAGAGTGATAAGTTCAAAGAAACAAGGATGATGCCACTAGCAAGCTAGATAAGTCAACTTGAGTCTTAAACAGAAATTGAGAGTTGAATAAACTCACTAAGATATCAAAATTCATCAAAGTATCAAAAAGTCTCCAATACAACTAAAGAGCTTCGTATTTATAGCTCAATTACATGGCTAGCCGAATAGACACTTAGGGAACCGAATCGGCAGCATGTGTTCAGCTTAATGGAGCTGGAAACTTCCTTGAACCTTCTCTAGCATTGGTTATGCCATTAGACAAGTCTCTTGATGTTTCCAATCAGCTTAAATTAAATGAAATTAAGTAAGGAGTTGAATGGAGCTGAATGGACTAGGCTAGATTCAGCCAAGAGGTGTGAAAGGCTTTTAAGGGGCTGCCTTGAATATTTGGAGAGTCTTGGACTTTAAATGGCAGTTTGGGGCACTTCAACAGCCTTGGAGTGTGAACAAACGAATTTGAGCAGCCCTTGAGTGTGAAAACTCAAAATTGAACAGCCATGAGTGTGAAAAGAACCTCTAGCAAATATGAAAGCACTTAAGCAACTAAATGGTCATCTTTGGGAAGACAAATCTGTAGCTCAATGGCTCTTGGCATACGATAAGAGGTGCTTGCAGCATTTTAATCATCAGCACACCATATTCAAGCCATCCATGCATGTACCTGAAACACATTAATCAGCTAATTAAATTCGGCTAGGACATTAATTCAAACATGAAATTAATTTGTCTCAATCTTAGACACATTAAAACAACTATTAAATATGTATCGAACTAAGACACATTAAACCTCATTTAATGAAAATGTCCAGATTATGACACATTTAATAACTTAAACTAAATAACAAAATTAACTAAAACAAATTAAATATTTATTCCAACAAAATAATGCTAAGTTAAAAATGAGTTGAAGTTGAGCTTAATGAGCTACGAATGAGCTAGATGAACTTGTAGGAGGTTGCAAGGCCGACTTAGTTGACTTGTCCAAGATTGATCGATAAGTCCCGCAACGGTTTCTCCCCACGCTCGATCAATTAGAGCCGAAACAGCCTCCTTGAAACGTTTGGCTCGTGCTCGAGTTATAGGTCCTAAGGGCAGCTCCAAAGGTTCCTTGTTAGCACTTGGTGAGTCTCAGACCGTGGCCGTATCATCCACCCCTCTTTAAAATGATTTGTCCCCAAATCGTCACCTACATCATAGGGAGATAAGTCAAACACGTTAAAGCTTGTGCTGATGTTATACTCACCTAGAAGGTCAAGCTTATAAGAGTTCTCGTTGATCCGTTCTAGCACTTGGAATGGACCATCTCCTCTTGGCAATAACTTAGACCTTCATTGGGCTGCGAAACGCTCCTTTCTCATGTGAACCCAAACCCAATCTTCGGGTTCGAACACAACACGTTTTCGTCCCTTATTTGCCTTGTGCGTGTAGCTTTCAATTCTAGCCTCAATATTGGCCCTTACTTTTTGATGTAGTTGCTTCACGTGCTTAGCCTTCCGCTTAGCATCTACATGAATAAGCTGATCGTTAGGCAAAGGAACAAAGCTAATGGAGTCAAGGGATTAAAACCATAGACAATTTCAAAAGGTGAGTGTTTGGTTGTCGAATGAATGGATCGATTGTAAGCGAACTCGATGTGTGGCAAACACTCCTCCCATGACTTTAGATTTTTTTGGATGATAGCTCGTAACAAGGTTGACAAAACACGACCCACCACTTTCATTTGGCCATCCGTTTAGGGGTGAAAAGTTGTTGAAAACAGTAGCTTCATTCCAAGCTTTCCCCATAACAACCTCTAAAAATGACTAAGAAATTTCGCGTCTCGGTCAGATACGATGGTTCTCGGAATGCCATGTAATCGAACGATTTCCCTAAAGAATAAATTGGCAATATGAACAGCATCGTCAGTTTTTGTGCAAGCTATAAAATGAGACATCTTAGAAAATGTATCTACAACAACAAAAATCGAATCTTTTCCGGTTTTAGTTCTAGGTAATCCAAGGACAAATTCCATGGAAATGTCGACCCAAGCCTCTTCGAGTATTGGTAGTGGCGTGTATAGCCCATGTGGCTTGATCTTTGATTTTGCTTTCTTGCATGTCATGCAACCAGCACAAACTCTCTCGACATCTCTTTTCATCCTCGGCCAAAAGAAATGCTCTTAAAGCAATGCCAAGGTTTTCCCTACGCCAAAATGGCCCATGAGACCCCCACTATGTGCCTCGTTCACCAATAAGTCCCGAATAGAACTTTGCGGAATGCAAAGCTTGCCTTCTCTAAAGAGGAAGCCTTCGTACCTAAAGAACTTATCAACAGCAACATTTTCACAAGAAGCATACAACTCACAAAAATCAGTATCAGAAGCATACAATTCTTTCAAAAACGCAAATCCAAGCAGTTTTGAATCTAAGTAAGACAAAAGAGTATACCTCCTCGAAAGTGCATCAGCCACGATATTTTCCTTACCTTTCCTATATTTTATAACATAAGGAAAAGATTCTAAATACCCTACCCACTTGGCATGGCTCTTATTCAGCTTGTTTTGGCCCTTGAGGTGCTTCAACGCCTCATGATCAAAGTGAATTACAAACTCCTTGGGCCACAAGTAGTGCTGCCAAGTCTCTAAGGCTCGAATGAGTGCATACATCTCCTTGTCGTAGACTGGGTAGTTCAAAGTGGCTCCATTTAGTTTCTCACTAAAGTATGCAATGGGCCTCCCATCTTGAGTTAGAACGGCTCTGATTCCTACACCTGAGGCATCACATTCAATTTCAAATGTTTTAGAAAAGTCAGGCAAAACAAGCAAAGGTGCATTAGTAAGACAATCTTTAATGGAGTTAAAGGCTTTTCTCTTGTTCTTCGTCCCATTGAAAGGCTGAAGTCTTCTTGATCACACTTGTCAAAGGTGCAGCCAAGGTGCTGAAATTTGGTACGAAATGCCTATAGAAGCTTGCCAAGCCATGGAAGCTCCTTACTTGGCTTATGCTCGTCGGTCTAGGCCAATCTCGGATTGCCTTAACTTTTTCTTGGTCCACCTCGAGTCCGTCCGAGCTAACCACAAAACCTAAGAAGACAACTTTATTAGTACAGAATGTGCATTTCTTAAGGTTTGCATACAAGGTCTCCTTTCGAATAACCTACAAAACTGATTTAAGATGCAACACATGTTCATCCAAAGTCTTACTATGACAAGGATATCATCAAAATACACAACGCAAAACTTACCAAAAAAGGCTCGTAAAACATAATTCATAAGGCGCATAAATGTACTACGCACGTTGGTTAGGCCAAATGGCATGACTAACCATTCATACAAGCCGTATTTAGTTTTAAAAGCGGTCTTCCACTCGTCACCTTCACGCATCCGAATCTGGTGATATCCGCTTTTAAGATCAATTTTAGAAAATAAATTAGCACCACTCAACTCATCAAGCATGTCATCTAAACGCGGTATAGGATGCCTATACTTGATTGTTATTTTGTTCACCGCACGGCAGTCAACACACATGCGCCAAGTTCCGTCCTTCTTTGGCACCAACAACACAGGCACGACGCACGGGCTAAGGCTTTCGCTAATGTAACCCTTTTCCATTAGTTTGTTAACTTGTCTTTGTAACTCTTTGGTTTCCACACGGTTGCTCTAGTAAGCTGGCCGATTAGGGATGACGGCTCCAAGAACAAAATCGATTTGGTGCTCAATCCTTAGGATGGGTGGCAACCCGTTAGGGACTTCTTCCGGGAAGACATCATTGAAATCCTGCAAAAGAGACACAACAGAAGAAGGGAGATTTTCAACCAAGTCATTAGTATTCAAAAAGTTTTCCTTGTACATAAACACAAAGATCGGCTGTTTCATCAAGTAGGATTTTAGAAACTCCCTCTCTTTTGCATACACGTTTAATTTTTCTATCTCTTTTTCTTCCTTTTCATCTTTTTCTTTTCTCTCTTTCTTTTCAATTTGTTTGCTCTTTTCTCTCATTTTTCCTTTATTTTTTTTCAATTTTCTTTTCTTTTTAATTCTCACTCTTTTCTTTTTCCCTCGCTTGATCAACAGCATTTTTCAATTTGATTTGGTCTTCATATACTTGTTTTGGCGTCAAGGGACCCAAAGTTACATTTTTACCCAAATGTTTGAAAGTATATCGGTTGGTATAGCCGTCATAAATAACTCGCCTATCAAATTTCCATGGTCGTCCTAGCAGCAAGTGTCCCGCATGTATGGGAACCACATCACATAGGACTTCATCCGTATACTTTCCAATCGAAAATGCCACGAGCACTTGTTTGGTCACCTTCAACTCGCCACCATCATTAAGCCATTGGAGCTTGTAAGGATCTGGGTGCTTAGTTGTTGGCAATCCCAATTTTTCCACCATCAAAGTGCTGGCCACATAGGTGCAACTCCTACCATCAATAATAACGCAGCACACTTTACCTTGTACTTTGGCATCGGGTGTGAAAGATATTTTCTCTTTGCTGCTCGTTCTCCATACTTTGAAGACTTAGGCTTCTTTTGATGACAAGGATTTTGCCATCAACAGCATACTCTAATTCCTCCTCCTCATCGGTGGTTGCATTGGGTTCTTCTCCATTCTCCTCCTCTGACTCAATCTCTCCATTTGAGCGAACCACCATGTTACTTCGGTTAGGACATTGGCTAGCGATATGCCCCCTCTCGAGGCATTTAAAACATTTTATGTCCCTTGACCGATTAGGGAATGATTTGGCCTTACCTTTGCTAGATTCACCCATAGGTTTGTTCGGCTTTGCTGGCACCGTTTACTTCTTGGCACGGCTTGATGGATCTTTCTTGCTAGTGCCTTGGCCCCATTTTGAGGCATTAGGGTTGGAATAGCCTCGAACGGAACCTTTGCGCTTAAGTTGCTTCTCCACCTTGATGGCCATGTGCACCATGTCAACTACTTCAATGTAGTGTTGAAGTTCCACAATGTTGGTAATATCTCGTTTGAGTCCAGCTAAAAATCTGGCCATGGTTGCCTCTTGTTCTTCTTTCACATCCGCACGTATCATGGCAATCTCCATTTCTTGTAGGGATGTGGGTGCTTAGTCATTGAATTAAAAACATTTTCACGTGAGAATTTGTTCTCTCTTGGTTCTTGGACAAACTTCCAAACTTGTCAAAAACTTATTTACGTGAGTATTGTTTCTCTCTTGGTTCATGGACGAACTTTCGAACTTGTCAAAAACTTATTTATGTAAGAATTGTTTCTCTCTTGGTTCTTGGATCAACATCCGAACTTATCAAATTTTTACGATTTCTTTTTTAACTTCGGTTCCTGAAACTATTCAAGATGATCCATTCCTTTAAGCAATTTTTTGAACATTCCACGCTCGAGAAATCGTATAATTTGGTCTAAATAGTTTGTCTTTTGTAAACAAGTTTTCGTCGTTGAATTAAAATCTTATTTACGTGAGAATTGGTTCTCACTTGGTTCTTGGACAAACTTCCAAACTTGTCAAAAACTTATTTACGTGAGTATTGTTTCTCTCTTAGTTCTTGGACAAACTTCTGAACTTGTCAAAAACTTATTTATGTAAGAATTGTTTCTCTCTTGGTTCTTGGACGAACATCTAAACTTGTCAAACTTTTACGATTTCTTTTATAACTTCAGTTCCTCAAAGTATTCATGACAATCCATTCCTTCGAGCTATTTTCCAAATATTCCTTGCTCGGGAAATCGCATCATTTGGTCTAAATAGTTTGTCATTTAGAAAAATGTTTTGGTCCTTGAATTAAAAACTTATTTACGTGAGAATTATTTCTCTCTTTGTTCTTAGAAGAACTTCCGAACATTTTAAACTTTTACAAGTTATTTTATAACTTTGTTTCCATAAAGTATTCAAGACGATCCATTCCTTCAGGCAGTTTTTCGAAGATTTCCAAGCTCGAGAAATCGTATCATTTGGTCTAAATAGTTTGTCATTTTGTAAACAGAATTTGGTCTTTCAATTAAAAACTTATTTACGTGAGAATTGTTTCTCTCTTGGTTCTTGGATGAACTTCTGAACTTTTCAAACTTTTACGAGCTCTTTTATAACTTCGGAACCTTAAAGTATTTAAGACGATCCATTCCTTCGAGAATTTTTTGAACATTCCTTGCTCGTAAAATCGCATCGTATGGTCTAAATGGTTTGTCATTTCGTAAACATGTTTTGTTTTTGAATTAAAAACTTATTTACGTAAGAATTGTTTCTCTCTTGGCTCTTGGACGAACATTCGAACTTGTCAAACTTTTGCAATTTCTTTTATAACTTCGGTACCTTAAAGTATTCAAGACAATCCATTCCTTTGAGAATTTTTCAAACATTCCGTTCTCGTAAAATTGCACTGTACGGTCTAAATAGTTTGTTATTTCGTAAACATGTTTTGGTGTTTGAATTAAAAATTTATTTACGTAAGTATTGTTTCTCTCTTGGCTCTTGGACGAACATCAGAACTTGTCAAACTTTTTCGATTTCTTTTATGACTTCGGTTCCTGAAAGTATTCAAGATGATCTACTCCTTCGAGCAATTTTTCGAATATTCGATGCTCGGGAAATCACATAATTTGGTCTAAATAGTTCGTCAGTTTGTAAACAAGTTTTGGTGTTTGAATTAAAAACTTATTTACGTGAGAATTGTTTCTCTCTTGGTTCTTCGACGAACTTCCAAACTTGTCAAAACCTTATTTACCTGAGAATTGTTCTCTCTTGGTTCTTGGACTAACATCCGAACTTGTCAAAAACTTATTTACGTAAGAATTGTTTCTCTCTTGGTTCTTGGACGAACATCCGAACTTGTCAAACTTTTACAATTTCTTTTATAACTTCGGTTCCTGAAAGTATTCAAGATGATCCATTTTTTCGAGCAATTTTTCAAACATTCCAAGCTCGAGAAATCGCATAATTTGGTCTAAATAGTTTGTCTTTTTGTAAACAAGTTTTGGTCGTTGAATTAAAAACTTATTTACATGAGGATTGGTTCTCTCTTGGTTCTTGGACAAACTTTCGAACTTGTCAAAAACTTATTCACGTCAGTATTGTTTTTCTCCTGGTTCTTAGATGAACTTTCGAACTTGTCAAAAAACTTATTTATGTAAGAATTGTTTCTCTCTTGGTTCTTGGACGAACATCCGAACTTATCAAACTTTTACGATTTCTTTTATAACTTCAGTTCCTGAAAGTATTCAAGATGATCCATTCCTTTGAGCAATTTTTGGAACATTCCATGCTCGGGAAATCGCATAATTTGGTCTAAATAGTTTGTCTTTTTGTAAACAAGTTTTGGTCATTGAATTAAAAACTTATTTACGTGAGAATTGGTTCTCTCTTGGTTCTTGGACGAACTTCCGAACTTGTCAAAAAGTTATTTTTGTAAGAATTGTTTCTCTCTTGGTTGTTGGACGAACATCCGAACTTGTCAAACTTTTCAAACTTTTACGAGTTCTTTTATAACTTCGAAACCTTAAAGTATTCAGGACGATCCATTCCTTCGAGAATTTTTTGAACATTCCATGCTCGTAAAATCGTATCGTATGGTCTAAATGATTTGTCATTTCGTAAATATGTTTTTGTTTTTGAATTAAAAACTTATTTACGTAAGAATTGTTTCTCTCTTGGTTCTTGGACGAACTTTCAACCTTGTCAAACTTTTGCAATTTCTTTTATAACTTCGGTTCCTGAAAGTATTCAAGACGATTTATTCCTTCGAGCAATTTTCTGAGCATTCGATGCTCGAGAAATCACATCATTTGGTCAAAATAGTTTGTCATTTTGTAAACAAGTTTTGGACTGTTAATTAATAACTTAGTTACGCGAGAATTGTTTCTCTCTTGGTTCTTGGATGAACTTCCAAACTTGTCAAAAACTTATTTACGTGAGAATTGTTTCTCTCTTAGTTCTTGGACAAACATCCGAACTTGTCAAAAACTTATTTACGTTAGAATTGTTTCTCTCTTGGTTCTTGGACGAACATCCAAACTTGTCAAACTTTTACAATTTCTTTTATAACTTCGGTTCCTAAAAGCAATCAAGATGATTCCATTCTTTCGAGCAATTTTTCGAACATTCCATGCTCGGGAAATCGCATAATTTGGTCTAAATAGTTTGCTCTTTTGTAAACAAGTTTTGATCGTTGAATTAAAAACTTATTTACGTGAGACTTGGTTCTCTCTTGGTTCTTGGACGAACTTCCAAACATGTCAAAAACTTATTTACGTGAGTATTGTTTCTCTCTTAGTTCATGGATGAACATCCGAACTGGTCAAAAACTTATTTATATAAGAATTGTTCTCTCTTGGTTCTTGGATGAACATCCGAACTTATCAAACTTTTACGATTTCTTTTTTAACTTCGGTTCCTGAAAGTATTCAAGATGATCCATTCCTTTAAGCAATTTTTTGAACATTCCATGCTCTAGAAATCGCATAATTTGGTCTAAATAGATTGTCTTTTTGTAAACAAGTTTTGGTCGCTGAATTAAAAACTTATTTACATGTTGATTTTCTTGATTCTTGAAATTATTTGGAATGGAAAAATTGGACCAAGATTTGGTTTCTTGATTTTCTTGAAAATAAGAAAGTGAATCTTGATTTTCTTTTTCGGCCGTGTGCACATCTAGGGCCTTGGTAACGAAGTCTTGGATGGTCCTATTCAATCTTACTCGAATTTGTTTGGCCTTCGACCTCGTTATGGGCCTTGAGAAACTTTGATCCCATCACATTCATAAGCTTGAATATGGGCCTTGCGACTCATATCAGAAGTTATAAAAGAAATCGTAACAGTTTGACAAGTTCGGATGTTCGTCCAAAAACCAAGAGAGAAACAATTCTTACGTAAATAAGTTTTTGACAAGTTCGGATGTTCGTCCAAGAACCAAGAGAGAAACAATTCTCACATAAATAAGTTTTTGACAAGTTTGGAAGTTCGTCCAAGAACCAAGAGAGAAACAATTCTCACGTAAATAAGTTTTTGACAAGTTCGGAAGTTCGTCCAAGAACCAAGAGAGAAACAATTCTCACGTAACTAAGTTATTAATTAATAGTCCAAAACTTGTTTACAAAATGACAAACTATTTTGACCAAATGATGTGATTTCTCGAGCATAGAATGTTTGGAAATTTTTTCAAAGGAATGGATCGTCTTGAATACTTTAAGGAACCTAAGTTATAAAGAACTCGTGAAAGTTTGACAAGTTCGAAAGTTCGTCCAAGAACCAAGAGAGAAACAATTCTCACGTAAATAAGTTTTTAATTTAAAGACCAAAACTTGTTTACAAAATGACAAACTATTTAAACCAAATGATGGGATTTTTTGAGCATGGAATGTTCAAAAATTTTCTAGAAGGAATGGATTATCTTGAATACTTTTGGAACCGAAGTTATAAAAGAAATTGTAAAAGTTTGACAAGTTCGGTTGTTCGTCCAAGAAGCAAGAGAGAAACAATTCTTACGTAAATAAGTTTTTGAGAAGTTCAGAAGTTCGTCCAAGAACCAAGAGAGAAACAATTCTCATGTAACTAAGCTTTTAATTTACAGTCCAAAACTTGTTTACAAAATGATAACTATTTTGACCAAATGATGTGATTTCTCGAGCATGAAACGTTTGGAAAATTTCTCGAAGGAATGGATCGTCTTGAATACTTTCAAGAACCGAAGTTATAAAAGAACTCGTAAAAGTTTCACATGTTTGAAAATTAGTCCAAGAACGAAGAGAGAAACAACTCTTACGTAAATAAGTTTTTAATTCAAACACCAAAACTTGTTTACAAACTGACAAACTATTTAGACCAAATTATGCGATTTCCCGAGCATCGAATGTTCGAAAAATTGCTCGAAGGAATAAATCACCTTGAATAGTTTCAAGAACCAAAGTTATAAAAGAAATTGCAAAAGTTTGACAAGTTCGGATGTTCATCCAAAAGCCAAGAGAAAAACAATTCTTATGTAAATAAGTTTTAATTCAAAAACCAAAACATGTTTACGAAATGACAAACTATTTAGACCATACGATGCGATTTTACGAGCATGGAATGTTCAAAAAATTCTCGAAGGAATGGATCGTCTTGAATACTTTAAGGTTCCGAAGTTATAAAAGAACTCGTGAAAGTTTGAAAAGTTTAGAAGTTCATCCAAGAACCAAAAGAGAAACTATTCTCACGTAAATAAGTTTTTAATTGAAAGACCGAATCCAGTTTAAAAAAATGACAAACTATTTAGACCAAATGATGTGATTTCTCGAGCATGGAAATCTTCGAAAAATTGCCCGAAGGAATGGATCGTCTTGAATACTTTAAGGAATCCAAGTTATAAAACAACTCGTAAAATTGTAAAATGTTCGGAAGTTCGTCTAAGAACAAAGAGAGAAACAATTCTCACGTAAATAAGACATTTTTCAAAATGACAAACTATTTAGGCCAAATGATGCGATTTCCCGAGCAAGGAATGTTTGGAAAATAGCTCGAAGGAATGGATCGTCATGAATACTTTTAGGAACCGAAGTTATAAAAGAAATCGTAAAAGTATAACAAGTTTAGATGTTCGTCCAAGAACCAAGAGAGAAACAATTCTTACATAAATAAAATTTGACAAGTTCAGAAGTTCGTCCAAGAACCAAAGAACCAAGAGAGAACTAATTCTCACATAAATAAGTTTTTAATTCAATGACCAAAACTTGTTTACAAAAAGACAAACTATTTAGACCAAATTATGCGATTTCCCGAGCATGGACTGTTTGAAAAATTGCTCGAAGGAATAGATCGTCTTGAATACTTTTAGGAACCGAAGTTATAAAAGAAATCGCAAAAGTTTGACAAGTTCGGATGTTTGTCCAATAGCCAAGAGAGAAACAATTCTTGCATAAACAAGTTTTTAATTCAAAACCAAAACATGTTTACGAAATGGCAAACTATTTAGACCATACGGTGCGATTTTACGAGCATGGAATGTTCAAAAAATTCTCAAAGCGTCTTGAATACTTTAAGGTACCGAAGTTATAAAAGAACTCGTAAAGGTTTGAAAAGTTCAGAAGTTCATCCAAGAACCAAGAGAGAAACAATTCTCACATAAATAAGTTTTTAATTGAAAGACCAAATCCAGTTTAAAAAATGACAAACTATTTACACCAAATGATGCGATTTCTCGAGCATGAAATCTTCAAAAAACTACCTGAAGGAATGGATCGTTTTGAATACTTTAAGGAATCGAAGTTACAAAACAACTCGTAAAATTGTAAAATGTTCAGAAGTTCGTCTAAGAACAAAGAGAGAAACAATTTTCACGTAAATAAGTTTTTAATTCAAAGACCAAAACATTTTTCAAAATGACAAACTATTTAGACCAAATGATACGATTTCTCGAGCAAGGAATGTTTGGAAAATAGCTCGAAGGAATGGATTGTCATGAATACTTTTAGGAACCGAAGTTATAAAAGAAATCGTAAAAGTTTGACAAGTTCAGATGTTCGTCCAAGAACCAAGAGAGAAACAATTCTTACATAAATAAGCTTTTGACAAGTTCGGAAGTTCGTCCAAGAACTA
This sequence comes from Gossypioides kirkii, assembly GCA_005610355.1. Classification (NCBI taxonomy): domain Eukaryota; kingdom Viridiplantae; phylum Streptophyta; class Magnoliopsida; order Malvales; family Malvaceae; genus Gossypioides; species Gossypioides kirkii. The sequence goes on along the minus strand of CP032254.1, from coordinate 29,937,768 downwards.
AGAGAGAAACAATACTCGCGTAAATAAGTTTTTGACAAGTTCGGAAGTTCGTCCAAGATTTCAAATCTTGGAAATCTTGGTCCAAGAAACCGAAGCTGCCAATTGTTGGAAATCTTGGAAATCAGCAAGCTTGCGACGACTGTTTGGATGGGATCTAGGAATTTATGTGATACGAAACGAAAGTGAAAGAGGATCGTAAAGTTGTCAAGTCGTGGATCTACCCTAAAGCTCTAGACAAATGTAATCTGAAACGGAAACAAAGAAAGACAAATGTAATCAAATGAAATTAAAATGAAAGAAAGATGAATGGCTGGTAACGGATCCAATAGAGAATTAAAAAAAATTAGGGTTTCTTGGATGAAAGAAACCGTCCTTGGACCTCAAGGAAACGCCACAACCAGATCTAGAAAATAAAACCACAAACAGATTCGTTAGAAGTGATTTAAAAGATAAAAAAAAAACTGTTTAGGCAAGAATGATTGAAACAGCAAGAAAAGATTGGATCTCCCAATTTTTGATGTGTTTCTTGATGAATCAAGGTAGGAAAACATCCCTCTTGAAGCAATTTCAACCAAGAACAAAAATCAACTAAATCAGTAACCCTAAACAGCAAGAAATAAACTAGATCAAACTAGAATGATAGATTAAAGATAGAAAAGAGAAGATAACATCCTAAGAAGCCTGGAAACAATAAGAATCCACAACTCCTTTCAATGGCTCTAATTTCCCCTCCAAGAAAGAGATCTTGGCAAGAAAAAGCTTGAAGATGATTCACACAACCTGAAAGACTGTTAAAACAACTTCTAAAAAAAAACCCAAGAGCAATTCTTGAAGAAAAACTCAAAGAGAATTATTATTAACTCAAAATAATCAAAATCCAGTGTTTTTTTTTACAATTCCAAGGTCTATATATAGGCAAGCTAACTAAATAAAACTCTTAACTAGAACTCTAACTAATCTAAACAAGAAACTTTCTTGTTGACATAAAACTCCTAAAAACTTAAACTGCTTAATCATTATTAAAAATTCGGAATAAAAAATAACAATAAAATAATAAGAGCTGATAATACAATATTAGGCTCATATATAAAACAATTAAACCTAAAAACTGAACCCAATATGATTTAAACTCAAATTAAAAGCCCGAAACTCGTAATTCCCGTCATAATCACGTCTAGAAATTCTGCTTGTGCAGTCTTTATTAAAATAATCATAACTTGAGCTCCTGAACTTGAAATCAAGTGATTCAAAGTGCGTTTCGAAGATAAGAGATAGATATTCAAAATCCATGCAGACATCTCAATCCAAAAATTCCTGGATCCCATCCAAAAAGTTGTCACAAGCCTGCTGATTTCCCCAACTTGAAAATTGGCAGCTTCGGTTTCTTGGACCAAGATTTCCAAGATTTGAAATCTTGATTTTCTTGATTCTTGAAATTGTTTGGAATGGAAAAATTGGACCAAGATTCAGTTTCTTGATTTTCTTGAAAACAAGAAAGTGAATCTTGATTTTCTTTTTCGACCGTGTGCACATCTAGGGCCTTGGTAACGAAGTCTTGGATGGTCCCATTCAATCTTGCTCGAATTTGCTTGGCCTTCGACCTCATTATTAGGCCTTGAGAAACTTTGATCCCATCACATTCATAAGCTTGAATTTGGTCCTTGCAACTCGAATCATTCCCCACTTCTTCAAGAAGATTCGTCCTCGAATCTTTAGCTCTCTCCCACAAGTAAAAGTATTGATTGATGGTAGAGTAATGTAATTGGAAGTCTACCAATGGATCTTTAAAATCCTGTAACAAGGAAGCACCACTAAACAAATTCGAGTTATGGTTAGTTAAAACATAATCATTCCTCACTTTTGTACGGGTATCTTCTTGTTTTTCATTTTCTTTTTCCTCTTGAGAACTCTCCAATTTTACCTCATATGGATTATCACTCACCAAATTTGGACCATCAAGTAGACTTTTATCACTCAAGATCTCTTCCTCTTCAGCCTTTTCATTCGTATCATTTGGTATCAGATTTTGGGCGTTTTAGGTGTTCCTCATTGCTTTCTACAATGATTTCCAACAGCCAACAAGCAATTTTTACCCAGTAATTTTTTTGGAAAAAGATATTTTTGAGTGGGTAAACGTTTTCAATTGTTTTAAAATTTTATATACTGATTCTTGGTACTATATTACAGTATAAAAAAATTTCCCACAAAAAAAAATGATCAAAAAGTCGAGAAAAAAAAGAAAAATATGAGAAAAATAAAAAAATAAAAAAATATTTTGTGGGTTGAATTTTGTGCCGAAAATTTCCAGATCAAAAATACATTATTTGGAGAGGATCCAATTTAAATTTCAAGATTTTTGGAGAATGGGAACACCTCAAACGAAGTTGTCAAGTTGCTTCGCAGTTTTTGGGTTTTCGGGTTTCTGCAATTTTATTGATTCTTAGTTTTAGATTTTCATTTGTTTTTGCTTTTTATTGTTTCTTTACATATTCTAACACTTTCTTATTTCTTGTGTTAGTAGGTTAACGAACGTTGCACCTTCCTTCCTCTGTGCAACACAATTCTTTGGTGTCTAGCTAATTTTGGACTCATAGTACTATTAGGATTACTTTGTTAGTTTGATTCTAATACATCCTGATTGATTGACATAAATACTTCTAAAGGACTCACAAGATTAATTCTTACCTCATTGAGAATTTAATTTTTCTTTTTAAGTGCATAACGATGAGGTTTGTTTATTTTTTTTTGAGTGCTGTGTTTTTTTTTTCAGATTTGTCACAATGTCTCATAGTAGAAAAGGGACTGATGACCAGAGTGACAAACCACTAGTTAACATCGAAGGTGTTGCAACAAAGTTAGATCTTCATGCCATCACTGATAAGTTCGAAACCATAATCAATCAGTTGAACAATACCTTAAATTAGTTGCGAACTGAGCAAAGGACTCAATGTTGGGGTGCTAATGATGATGATGGGTTTGAACAACCTCGTGCTCGTAGACATCAAGCTAGACGTGTCCCTCATGTGGATGAAGATCCTTTATTTCCCAATGATCGCAGACAGCCTTCGTTGGCAAAGCCGAAGTTCACAATTCCTCAATTTCGTGGAAAGAATGATCCCGAAGCATACTGTGAGTGGGAATAAAAAATAGAGCTTATGTTTGTTACTATAAATGCCCAGAAGATGAGAAAGTTCCATTGGCGACCCTTGAGTTTTCAGACTATGCGTTGAGTTGGTGGACTCAACTTGGTATAAGTCGCCAATGAAACTACGAGAGAGAAATTACCACATGGGATAAGTTGAAACAAGTTATGCGAAAACGCTTTATCCTAACACATTATTTTAGGGAGGTCAAAACCAGACATCGATGACTTGTTCAAGGAAGTAGATCAGTTGATGAGTACTTCACGAAGAGATGGCCAAAAGAAAGGAGGATTCCAAGTGATCTCTCACATTTTGAGAAATATTGTTGGTGTAGTTCAAAAGATCATGAGAGTTTTCGATGTCCAATCCAATATCCAACTAGAGAAGAAAGTAAGTATGACTTTGTGCCTTTTGTTGTCTCTTACTCTAGTGAAAAAAAAGATTTGTTATGATGGCGAACTTTGTGAACCGGAAAAAGATGATAATGAGAAACTTTCCCTTGAATCTATAGATGAAGTAGAAACGTCATGTTCTCCTACTGAGATGCCTTTTACTGAATTGAATATTCAAAATACTTGTGAGGGGGATATGGGAAGTGAGAAAAAAATATGTGAAAAGGCCGATAGAAAAGAGATCTTGAGTGATAAAAGTCTACTTGATGGTCCAAATTTGGTGAGTGATAATCCATATGAGATAAAATTGGAGAGTTCTCAAGAGTAAAAAGAAAATGAAAAACAAGAAGATACCCATACAAAAGTGAGGAATGATTATGTTTTAACTAACCATAACTCGAATTTGTTTAGTGGTGCTTCCTTGTTACAGAATTTTAAAGATCCATTGACAGACTTCCAATTACATTACTCTACCATCGATCGACACATTTACTTGTGGGAGAGAGCTAAAGATTCGAGGACGAATCTTCTTGAGGAAGTGGGGAATGATACGAGTCGCAAGGCCCATATTCAAGCTTATGAATGTGATGGGATCAAAGTTTCTCAAGGCCCAATAACGAGGTCGAAGGCCAAGCAAATTCGAGCAAGATTGAATGGGACCATCCAAGACTTCATTACTAAGGCCCTAGATGTGCACACGGCTGAAAAAGAAAATCAAGATTCACTTTCTTGTTTTCAAAAAAATCAAGAAACCGAATCTTGGTCCAATTTTACCATTCCAAACAATTTCAAGAATCAAGAAAATCAAGATTTCAAATCTTGGAAATCTTGATCCAAGAAACCGAAGCTGCCAATTTCTTGGAAATCTTGGAAATCAGCAGGCTTGCGACGACTTTTTGGATAGGATCCAGGAATTTATGGGTTGAGATGTCTGCATGGATTTCGAATATCTATCTCTTATCTTCGAAACACACTTTGAATCACTTGATTTCAAGTTCGGGAGCCCAAGTTATGATCGTTTTAATAAAGACTGCGCAAGCAGAATTTCTGGACGTGATTATGATGGGAATTACGAGTTTCGGGCTTTTAATTCGAGTTTAAATCATATTGGGTTCGATTTTTAGGTTTAATTTTTTTATATATGAGCCCAATATTGTATTATCAGATCTTATTATTTTATTGTTATTTTTTATTCCGAATTTTTAATATTTATTAAGTAGTTTAAGTTTTTAGGAGTTTTATGTCAACAAGAAAGTTTCTTGTTTAGATTAGTTAGAGTTCTAGTTTAATTAAGAGTTTTATTTAGATTTATTTAGCTTGCCTATATATAGGCCTTGGAATTGTAAACAAGAACACTTGATTTTGATTATTTTGAGTTAATAATAATTCTCTTTGAGTTTTTCTTCAAGAATTGCTCTTGAGTTTTTTTTAGAAGTTGTTTTAACAATCTTTCAGGTTGTGGGAATCATCTTCAAGCTTTTTCTTGACAAGATCTCTTTCTTGGAAGGGAAATTAGAGCCATTGAAGGGAGTTGTGGATTCTTATTGTTTCCTAGGCTTCTTAGGACGTTATCTTCTCTTTTCTATCTTTAATCTATCGTTCTAGTTTGATCTAGTTTATTTCTTGCTGTTTAGGGTTACTGATTTAGTTGATTTTCGTTCTTGGTTGAAATTGCTTTAAGAGGGACGTTTTCCTACTTGATCCATCAAGAAACACATCAAAAATTAGGAGATCTAATCTTTTCTTGCTGTTTCAATCATTCTTGCCAAACAGTTTGCTTTTATCTTTTAAATCACTTCTAACGAATCTGTTTGTGTTTTTATTTTCCAGATCTGGTTGGGGTGTTTTCTTGAGGTCCAAGGACGGTTTCTTTCATCCAAGAAACACTAATATCATTCTCTATTGGATCTTTTACCAGTCATTCATCTTCTTTCGTTTTAATTTCATTTGATTATTCTTCTTGTCAATTAATCTGTCTTTCTTTGTTTTCGTTTCAGATTACATTTGTCTAGAGTTTTAGGGTAGATCCGCGACTTGAAAACTTTATGATCCTCTTCAGCATTCATTTCGTATCAACTTCGGTTCCTGAAAGTACTCAAGATGATTCCATTCTTTCAAGCAATTTTTCGAACATTCCATGCTCGGGAAATCGCATAATTTGGTCTAAATAGTTTGTCTTTTAGTAAACAAGTTTTGGTCATTGAATTAAAAACTTATTTACATTTGAATTGGTTCTCTCTTGGTTCTTGGACGAACTTCCAAACTTGTCAATAACTTATTTACGTGAGTATTATTTCACTCTTGGATCATGGACGAACAACCGAACTTGTCAAAAACTTATTTATGTAAGAATTATTTCTCTCTTGGTTCTTGGATGAACATCCGAACTTATCAAACTTTTACGATTTCTTTTTTAACTTCGGTTCCTGACAGTATTCAAGCTAATCCACTCCTTTAAGCAATTTTTTGAACATTCCATGCTCGAGAAATCGCATAATTTGGTCTCAATAGTTTGTCTTTTTGTAAACAAGTTTTGGTCATTGAATTAAAAACTTATTTACGTGAGAATTAGTTCTCTCTTGGTTCTTTGGTTTTTGGACGAACTTCCAAACTTGTCAAAAACTTATTTATGTAAGAATTGTTTCTCTCTTGGTTCTTGGACGAACTTCTGAACTTGTCCAACTTTTATGATTTCTTTTATAACTTAGGTTCCTGAAAGAATTCATGACAATCCATTCCTTCGAGCTATTTTCCAAACATTCCTTGCTCGGAAAATCGCATCATTTGGTCTAAATAGTTTGTCATTTTGAAAAATGTTTTGGTCTTTGAATTAAAAAACTTATTTACTTGAGAATTGTTTCTCTCTTTGTTCTTAGACGAACTTCCGAACATTTTTAACTTTTACGAGTTGTTTTATAACCTTGATTTCTTAAAGTATTCAAGACGATCCATTCCTTTGGGCAGTTTTTCGATGATTTCCTTGCTCGGGAAATCGCATCATTTGGTCTAAATAGTTTATCATTTTGTAAACAGGTTTTGGTCTTTCAATTAAAAACTTATTTATGTGAGAATTGTTTCTCTCTTGGTTCTTGGATGAACTTCTAAACTTTTCAAACTTTTACGAGTTCTTTTATAACTTCGGTACCTTAAAGTATTCAAGACGATCCATTCCTTCGAGAATTTTTTAAACATTCCATGCTCGTAAAATCGCACCGTATGGTCTAAATAGTTTGTCATTTCGTAAACATGTTTTGGTGTTTAAATTAAAAACTTATTTACGTAAGAATTGTTTCTCTCCTGGCTCTTGGACGAACATCCAAACTTGTCAAACTTTTGCAATTTCTTTTATAACTTCAATTCTTGAAAGTATTCAAGACGATCTATTCCTTCGAGCAATTTTTCTAGCATTCCATGCTCGGAAAATCACGTAATTTGGTCTAAATAGTTCGTCAGTTTGTAGACAAGTTTTGGTGTTTGAATTAAAAACTTATTTACGTGAGAATTGTTTCTCTCTTGGTTCTTGGACGAACTTCCAAACTTGTCAAAAACTTATTTACGTGAGAATTGTTTCTCTCTTGGTTCTTGGACGAACATCCGAACTTGTCAAAAACTTATTTACGTAAGAATTGTTTCTCTCTTGGTTCTTGGACGAACATTCAAACTTGTCAAACTTTTACGCTTTCTTTTATAACTTCGGTTCCTAAAAGTATTCAAGATGATCCATTCTTTCGAGCAATTTTTCGAACATTCCGTGCTCGGGAAATTGCATAATTTGGTCTACATAGTTTGTCTTTTTGTAAACAAGTTTTTGTCAGTGAATTAAAAACTTATTTACATGAGAATTGGTTCTCTCTTGGTTCTTGGACAAACTTTCGAACTTGTCAAAAACTTATTTGTGTAAGAATTATTTCTCTCATGGTTCTTGTTTCTCTCTTGGTTCTTGGATGAACATCCGAACTTGTCAAACTTTTACTATTTCTTTTATAACTTCGATTCCTGAAAGTATTCAAGAGGATCCATTCCTTCGAGAAAATTTCCAAACATTCCATGCTCAAGAAATCACATCATTTGGTCAAAATAGTTTGTCATTTTGTAAACAAGTTTTGATTGTTAATTAATAACTTAGTTACGTGAGAATTGTTTCTCTCTTAGTTCTTGGACGAACTTTCGAACTAGTAAAAAACTTATTTACGTGAGAATTGTTTCTCTCTTGGTTCTTGGACGAACCTCCGAACTTGTCAAAAACTTATTTACGTAAGAATTATTTCTCTCTCAGTTCAGGGACAAACATTCGAAGTTGTCAAACTTTTACGATTTCTTTTATAACTTCGGTTCATAAAAGTATACAAGATGATCCATTCATTCGAAAATTTTTTCGAACGTTCCATGATCGAAAAAATCCCATCATTTGATCTAAATAGTTTGTCATTTTGTAAATAAGTTTTGGTCTTTAAATTAAAAACTTATTTACGTGAGAATTGTTTCTCATTTGGTTCTTTGACGAACTTTCGAACTTGTCAAACTTTCATGAGTTCTTTTAAAACTTAGGTTCCTTAAAGTATTCAAGATGATCCATTCCTTCGAGCAAATTTCCAAACATTCCATGCTTGAGAAATCACATCATTTGGTCAAAATAGTTTGTCATTTTGTAAACAAGTTTTGGACTGTAAATTAATAACTTAGTTACGTGAGAATTTTTTCTCTCTTTGTTCTTGAACGAACTTCTGAACTTGTCAAAAACTTATTTGCATGAGAATTGTTTCTCACTTGGTTCTTGGACAAACTTCCAAACTTGTGAAAAACTTATTTACGTAAGAATTGTTTCTCTCATGGTTCTTGGACGAAAATCCGAAATTGTCAAACTTTTAAGATTTTTTTTATAACTTCGGTTCCTAAAAGTATTCAAGACGATCCATTCCTTCGAGAAATTTTTTGAATGTTCCATGCTCGGAAAATCCCATCATTTGGTCTAAATAGTTTGTCTTTTTGTAAACAAGTTTTGGTCCTTGAATTAAACACTTATTTACGTGAGAGTTGTTTCTCTCTTGGTTCGTGGACGAACTTTTGAACTTGTTAAACTTTCACGAGTTCTTTTATAACTTAGGTTCCTTAAAGTAGTCAAGACGATCCATTCCTTTGAGCAAATTTCCAAACATTCCATGCTCGAGAAATCACATCATTTGGTCAAAATAGTTTGTCATTTTGTAAACAAGTTTTGGACTGTTAATTAATAACTTAGTTACGTGAGAATTGTTTCTCTCTTGGTTCTTGGACGAACTTCCGAACTTGTCAAAAACTTATTTACGTGAGAATTATTTCTCACTTGGTTCTTGGACGAACTTCCAAACTTGTCAAAAACTTATTTACGTGAGAATTGTTTCTCTCTTGGTTCTTGGACGAGCTTCCGAACTTGTCAAAAACATATTTACGTGAGTATTGTTTCCCTCTTAGTTCTTGGACGAACATCCGAACTTGTCAAACTTTTGCGATTTCTTTTATAACTTCGGTTGTTGAAAGTATTCAGGACGATCTATTCCTTCGAGCAATTTTTTGAACAGTCCATGCTCAGGAAATCAAATAATTTGTTCTAAACAGTTTGTCAGTTTGTAAACAAGTTTTGGACTTTGAATTAAAAACTTATTTACGTAAGAATTGCTTCTCTCTTGGTTCTTGGACAAACCTTCGAACTTGTCAAAAACTTATTTGCGTGAGAATTGTTTCTCTCTTGGTTCTTGGACGAACTTCCAAACTTGCCAAAAACTTATTTAAGTGAAAATTGTTCCCTCTTGGTTCTTGGACGAACATCCGAACTTGTCACAAACTTATTTGCGTAAGAATTGTTTCTCTCTCGGTTCATGGACAAAAATCCGAACTTGTCAAACTTTTTCGATTTCTTATATAACTTCGGTTCCTTAAAGCATTCAAGACGATCCATTCCTTTGAGCAAATTTCCAAACATTCCATGCTCGGGAAATCACATCATTTGGTGAAAATAGTTTGTCATTTTGTAAACAAGTTTTGGACTGTTAATTAATAACTTAGTTACGTGAGAATTGTTTCTCTGTTGGTTCTTGGACCAACTTCCGAACTTGTCAAAAACTTATTTACGTGAGAATTGTTTCTCCCTTGGTTCTTGCATGAACTTCCGAACTTGTCAAAAACTTATTTACGTGAGAATTGGTTCTCTCTTGGTTTTTGGACGAACTTCCGAACTTGTCAAAAACATATTTACGTGAGTATTGTTTCTCTCTTAGTTCTTGGACGAACATCTGACCTTGTCAAGCTTTTGCGATTTCTTTTATAACTTCAGTTCTTGAAAGTATTCAAGACGATCTATTCCTTCCAGCAATTTTTTGAACAGTCCATGCTCAGGAAATCAAATAATTTGTTCTAAATAGTTTGTGAGTTTCTAAACAAGTTTTAGAGTTTGAATTAAAAACTTATTTACGTAAGAATTGCTTCTCTCTTTGTTCTTGGACTAATTTTCGGACATGTGAAACTTTTACGAGTTCTTTTATAACTTCGATTCCCTAAAGTATTTAAGGCGATCCATTCCTTCGAGCGATTTTGCAAACATCCCGTGCTCGAGAAAAAACATCATTTGGTCAAAATAGTTTATCATTTTGTAAACAAGTTTTGGACTGTAAAATACAAACTTAGTTACGTGAGAATTGTTTCTCTTGGTTCTTGGACGAACATCTGAACTTGTCAAACTTTTACGATTTCTTTTATAACTTCGGTTCCAAAAAGCATTCAAGATAATCCATTCCTTCTAGAAATTTTTCGAACATTCCATGCTCGAAAAATCCCATCATTTGGTCTAAATAGTTTGTCATTTTGTAAACAAGTTTTGGTCTTTCAATTAAAAACTTATTTACGTGAGAATTGTTTCTCTCTTCGTTCTTGGACGAACTTTCGAACTTGTCAAACTTTCACGAGTTCTTTTATAACTTAGGTTCCTTAAAGTATTCAAGACGATCCATTCCTTTGAGCAAATTTCCAAACATTCCATGCTCGAGAAATCACATCATTTGGTGAAAATAGTTTGTCATTTTGTAAACAAGTTTTGGACTGTTAATTAATAACTTAGTTACGTGAGAATTGTTCTCTCTTGGTTCTTGGACGAACTTTCGAACTTGTCAAAAACTTATTTCCATGAGAATTGTTTCTCTCTTGGTTCTTGGACGAACTTCCAAACTTTTCAAAACTTATTTAGCTGAGAATTGTTTCCCTCTTGGTTCTTGGACAAACATCCGAACTTGTCAAAAACTTATTTACGTAAAAAAATTTTCTCTCTCGGTTCTTGGACGAAAATTTGACCTTGTCAAACTTTTACGATTTCTTTTATAACTTCGGTTCCTTAAAGTATTCAAGACGATCCATTCCTTTGAGAAATTTTTTGAACGTTCCATGCTCGAAAAATCCCATCATTTGGTCTAAATAGTTTGTCTTTTTGTAAACAAGTTTTGGTCCTTGAATTAAACACTTATTTACGTGAGACTTGTTTCTCTCTTGGTTCGTGGGCGAACTTTTGAACTTGTTAAACTTTCATGAGTTCTTTTATAACTTAGGTTCCTTAAAGTATTCAAGACGATCCATTCCTTTGAGCAAATTTCCAAACATTCCATGCTCGAGAAATCACATCATTTGGTGAAAATAGTTTGTCATTTTGTAAACAAGTTTTGGACTGTTAATTAATAACTTAGTTACGTGAGAATTGTTTCTCTCTTGGCTCTTGAACGAACTTCCGAACTTGTCAAAAACTTATTTACGTGGGAATTGTTTCTCTCTTGGTTCTTGGATGAACTTCCGAACTTGTCAAAAACTTATTTACATGAGAATTGGTTCTCTCTTGGTTCTTGGACGAACTTCCGAACTTGTCAAAAACATATTTACTTGAGTATTGTTTCTCTCTTAGTTCTTGGACGAACATCCGAACTTGTCAAACTTTTGCGATTTCTTTTATAACTTCGGTTCTTGAAAGTATTCAAGACGATCTATTCCTTCGAGCAATGTTTTGAACAGTCCATGGTCTGGAAATCAAATAATTTGTTCTAAATAGTTTGTCAATTTGTAAACAAGTTTTGGAGCTTGAATTAAAAACTTATTTACGTAAGAATTGCTTCTCTCTTTGTTCTTAGACTAATTTCCGGACATGTGAAACTTTTACGAGTTCTTTTATAACTTCGGTTCCCTAAAGTATTTAAGACGATCCATTCCTTCGAACGATTTTCCAAACATCCCGTGCTCGAGAAATCACATCATTTGGTGAAAATAGTTTATCATTTTGCAAACAAGTTTTGGACTGTAAAATAAAAACTTAGTTACGTGAGAATTGTTTCTCTCTTGGTTCTTGGACGAACATCCGAACTTGTCAAACTTTTACGATTTCTTTTATAACTGCGGTTCCAAAAAGTATTCAAGATAATCCATTCCTTTTAGAAATTTTTCGAACATTCCATGCTCAGAAAATCCCATCATTTGGTCTAAATAGTTTGTCATTTTCTAAACAAGTTTTGGTCTTTAAATTAAAAACTTATTTACGTGAGAATTGTTTCTCTCTTGGTTCTTGGACGAAATTTCGAACTTGTCAAACTTTCACGAGTTCTTTTATAACTTAGGTTCCTTAAAGTATTCATGACGATCCATTCCTTTGAGCAAATTTCCAAACATTCCATGCTCGAGTAATCACATTATTTGGTGAAAATAGTTTGTCATTTTGTAAACAAGTTTTCGACTGTTAATTAATAACTTAGTTACGTGAGAATTGTTTCTCTCTTGGTTCTTGAACGAACCTCCGAGCTTGTCAAAAGCTTATTTGCGTGAGAATTGTTTCTCTCTTGGTTCTTGGACGAACTTCCAAACTTGTCAAAAACTTATTTAAGTGAGAATTGTTTCCCTCTTGGTTCTTGGACGAACATCCGAACTTGTCAAAAACTTATTTACGTAAGAATTATTTCTCTCTCGGTTCATGGACGAAAATCCGAACTTGTCAAACTTTTACGATTTCTTATATAACTTCGGTTCCTTAAAGTATTCAAGACGATCCATTCCTTTGAGCAAATTTCCAAACATTCCATGCTCGAGAAATCACATCATTTGGTGAAAATAGTTCGTCATTTTGTAAACATGTTTTGGACTGTTAATTAATAACTTAGTTACGTGAGAATTGTTTCTCTCTTGGTTCTTGGACCAACTTCCGAACTTGTCAAAAACTTATTTATGTGAGAATTGTTTCTCTCTTGGTTCTTGCACGAACTTTCGAACTTGTCAACAACTTATTTACGTGAGAATTGGTTCTCTCTTAGTTTTTGGACGAACTTCCGAACTTGTCAAAAACATATTTACGTGAGTATTGTTTCTTTCTTAGTTCTTGGATGAACATCCAACCTTGTCAAACTTTTGCGATTTCTTTTATAACTTCGGTTCTTGAAAGTATTCAAGATGATCTATTCATTCGAGCAATTTTTTGAATAGTCCATGCTCAGGAAATCAAATAATTTGTTCTAAATAGTTTTTGAGTTTGTAAACAACTTTTGGAATTTGAATTAAAAACTTATTTACGTAAGAATTGGTTCTCTCTTTGTTCTTGGACTAATTTTCGAACATGTGAAACTTTTACGAGTTCTTTTATAACTTCGGTTCCCTAAAGTATTTAAGGCGATCCATTCCTTCGAGCAATTTTGCAAACATCCCGTGCTCGAGAAAAAACATCATTTGGTCAAAATAGTTTATCATTTTGTAAACAAGTTTTGGATTGTAAAATAAAAACTTAGTTACGTGAGAATTGTTTCTCTTGGTTCTTGGACGAACATCCGAACTTGTCAAACTTTTACGATTTCTTTTATAACTTCTGTTCCAAAAAGCATTCAAGATAACCCATTCCTTCATGAAATTTTTCGAACATTCCATTCTCGAAAAATCCCATTATTTGGTCTAAATAGTTTGTCATTTTGTAAACAAGTTTTGGTCTTTAAATAAAAAACTTATTTACGTGAGAATTGTTTCTCTCTTGGTTCTTAGAGAACTTCCGAACTTGTCAAAAACTTATTTACGTGAGAATTGTTGCTCTCTTGGTTCTTGGACAAACTTTCGAACTTGTCAAACTTTCATGAGTTTTTTTATAACTTAGGTTCCTTAAAGTATTCAAGACGATCCATTCCTTTGAGCAAATTTCCAAACATTCCATGCTCGAGAAATCACATCATTTGGTGAAAATAGTTTGTCATTTTGTAAACAAGTTGTGGACTGTTAATTAAAAACTTAGTTACGTGAGGATTGTTTCTCTCTTGGTTCTTGGACCAACTTCCGTACTTGTCAAAAACTTATTTACGTGAGAATTTTTTCTCTCTCGGTTCTTGCACGAACTTTTGAAATTGTCAAAAACTTATTTACGTGAGAATTGGTTCTCTCTTGGTTTTTGGACGAACTTCCGAACTTGTCAAAAACATATTACGTGAGTATTGTTTCTCTCTTAGTTCTTGGATGAACATCCGACCTTGTCAAACTTTTGCGATTTCTTTTATAACTTCGGTTCTTGAAAGTATTCAAGACGATCTATTCCTTCCAGCAATTTTTTGAACAGTCCATGCTCAGGAAATCAAATAATTTGTTCTAAATAGTTTGTCAGTTTGTAAACAAGTTTTGGAGCTTGAATTAAAAACTTATTTACGCAAGAATTGCTTCTCTCTCTGTTCTTGGACTAATTTCCGGACATGTGAAACTTTTACGAGTTCTTTTATAACTTCGGTTCCCTAAATTTTTTAAGACGATCCATTCCTTCGAGCGATTTTCCAAACATCCTGTGCTCGAGAAATGACATCTTTCGGTCAAAATAGTTCATCATTTTGTAAACAAGTTTTGGACTGTAAAATAAAAACTTAGTTACGTGAGAATTGTTTCTCTCTTGGTTCTTGGACGAATATCTGAACTTGTCAAACTTTTACTATTTCTTTTATAACTTCGGTTCCAAAAAGTACTCAAGATAATCCATTCCTTCTAGAAATTTTTCGGACATTCCAAGCTCGGAAAATCCCATCATTTGGTCTAAATAGTTTGTCATTTTCTAAACAAGTTTTGGTCTTTAAATTAAAAACTTATTTACGTGAGAATTGTTTCTCTCTTGGTTGTTGGACGAACTTTCGAACTTGTCAAACTTTCACGAGTTCTTTTATAACTCAGGTTCCTTAAAGTATTCAAGACAATCCATTCCTTTGAGCAAATTTCCAAACATTCCATGCTCGAGAAATCACATCATTTGGTGAAAATAGTTTGTCATTTTGTAAACAAGTTTTGGACTGTTAATTAATAACTTAGTTACGTGAGAATTGTTCTCTCTTGGTTCTTGGACGAACTTCCGAACTTGTCAAAAACTTATTTGCATGAGAATTGTTTCTCTCTTGGTTCTTGGACGAACTTCCAAACTTGTCAAAACTTATTTAACTGAGAATTGTTTCCCTCTTGGTTCTTGGACGAACATCCAAACTTGTCAAAAACTTATTTACGCAAGTATTTTTTCTCTCTCGATTCTTGGACAAAAATCCGAACTTGTAAAACTTTTACGATTTCTTTTATAACTTCGGTTCCTTAAAATATTCAAGACGATCCATTCCTTTTAGCAAATTTCCAAACATTCCATGCTCGAGAAATCCCATCATTTGGTGACAATAGTTTCTCATTTTGTAAACATGTTTTGGACTGTTAATTAATAACTTAGTTACGTGAGAATTGTTTTACTCTTGGTTCTTGGACCAACTTCCGAACTTGTCAAAAACTTATTTACGTGAGAATTGTTTCTCTCTTGGTTCTTGCACAAACTTTCAAACTTGTCAAAAACTTATTTACGTGAGAATTGGTTCCCTCTTGGTTTTTGGACGAATTTCCGAACTTGACAAAAACATATTTACGTGAGTATTGTTTCTCTCTTAGTTCTTGGACGAACATCCGACCTTGTCAAACTTTTTCGATTTCTTTTATAACTTCGGTTCTTGAAAGTATTCAAGACGATCTATTCCTTCTAGCAATTTTTTGAAAAGTCCATGCTCAGGAAATCAAATAATTTGTTCTAAATAGTTTGTGAGTTTGTAAACAAGTTTTGGAGTTTGAATTAAAAACTTATTTACGTAAGAATTGCTTCTCTCTTTGTTCTTGGACTAATTTTCGGACATGTGAAACTTTTACGAGTTATTTTATACCTTCGGTTCCCGACAGTATTTAAGGCGATCCATTCCTTCTAGCGATTTTGCAAACATCCCGTGCTCGAGAAAAAACATCATTTGGTCAAAATAGTTTATCATTTTGTAAACAAGTTTTTGACTGTAAAATAAAAACTTAGTTACGTGAGAATTGTTTCTCTTGGTTCTTGGACGAACATCCGAACTTGTCAAACTTTTACGATTTCTTTTATAACTTCGGTTCCAAAAAGCATTCAAGATAATCCATTCCTTCTAGAAATTTTTCGAACATTCCATTCTCGGAAAATCCCATCATTTGGTCTAAATAGTTTGTCATTTTGTAAACAAGTTTTGGTCTTTAAATTAAAAACTTATTTACGTGAGAATTGTTTCTCTCTTGGTTCTTGGACGAACTTTCGAACTTGTCAAACTTTCACGAGTTCTTTTATAACTCAGGTTCCTTAAAGTATTCAAGACGATCCATTCCTTTGAGCAAATTTCCAAACATTCCATGCTCGAGAAATCACATTATTTGGTGAAAATAGTTTGTCATTTTGTAAACAAGTTTTGGACTGTTAATTAATAACTTAGTTACGTGAGAATTGTTCTCTCTTGGTTCTTGGACGAACTTCTGAACTTGTCAAAAACTTATTTTCATGAGAATTGTTTCTCTCTTGGTTCTTGGACGAACTTCCAAACTTGTCAAAAACTTATTTAACTGAGAATTGTTTCCCTCTTGGTTCTTGGACGAACATCCAAACTTGTCAAAAACTTATTTATGTAAGTATTTTTTCTCTCTCGGTTCTAGGACGAAAATCCGAACTTGTCAAACTTTTACGATTTCTTTTATAACTTCGGTTCCTTAAAGTATTCAAGACGATCCATTCCTTTTAGCAAATTTCCAAACATTCCATGCTCGAGAAATCCCATCATTTGGTGACAATAGTTTCTCATTTTGTAAACATGTTTTGGACTGTTAATTAATAACTTAGTTACGTGAGAATTGTTTTACTCTTGGTTCTTGGACCAACTTCCGAACTTGTCAAAAACTTATTTACGTGAGAATTGTTTCTCTCTTGGTTCTTGCACAAACTTTCAAACTTGTCAAAAACTTATTTATGTGAGAATTGGTTCTCTCTTGGTTTTTGGACGAATTTCCGAACTTGACAAAAACATATTTACGTGAGTATTGTTTCTCTCTCGGTTCTTGGACGAACATCCGACCTTGTCAAACTTTTTCGATTTCTTTTATAACTTCCGTTCCTGAAAGTATTCAAGATGATCCATTTGAGCAATTTTTTGAACATTCCATGGTCGAGAAATCGCATAATTTGGTCTAAATAGTTTGTCATTTTGTAAACAAGTTTTGGTCACTGAATTAAAAACTTATTTACGTGAGAATTGGTTCTCTCTTGGTTCTTGGATGAACTTTCGAACTTGTCAAAAACTTATTTACGTGGGTATTGTTTCTCTCTTAGTTCTTGGACGAACTTTCGAACTTGTCAAAAACTTATTTATGTAAGAATTGTTTCACTCTTGGTTCTTGGACGAACATCTGAACTTATCAAACTTTTATGATTTCTTTTATAACTTCGGTTCCTGAAAGTATTCAAGATTATCCATTCCTTTGAGCAATTTTTTGAACATTCCATGCTCGAGAAATGGCATAATTTGGTCTAAATAGTTTGTCTTTTTGTAAACAAGTTTTGGTCGCAGAATTAAAACTTATTTACGTGTGAATTGGTTCTCTCTTTGGACGAACTTCCGAACTTGGCAAAAACTTATTTACGTGAGTATTATTTCTCTCTTAGTTCTTGGACAAATTTCTGAACTTGTCAAAAACTTATTTATGTAAGAATTTTTTCTCTCTTGGTTCTTGGACGAACATCTGAACTTGTCAAACTTTTATGATTTTTTTATAACTTCGGTTCCAGAAAGTATTCATGACTATCCATTCCTTCGAGCTGTTTTCCAAACATTCCTTGCCCGGGAAATCGCATCATTTGGTCTAAATAGTTTGTTATTTTGAAAAATGCTTTTGTCTTTGAATTAAAAACTTATTTACGTGAGAACTGTTTCTCTCCTTGTTCTTAGACGAACTTTCGGACATTTTAAACTTTTACGAGTTATTTTATAACTTCGATTCCCTAAAGTATTCAAGACGATCCATTCCTTCGGGTAGTTTTTCGAAGATTTCCATACTCAAAAAATCGCATCATTTGGTCTAAATAGTTTGTCATTTTGTAAACAGGATTTGGTCTTTCAATTAAAAACTTATTTACGTGAGAATTATTTCTCTCTTGGTTCTTGGATGAACTTCTAAACTTTTCAAACTTTTACGAGTTCTTTTATAACTTCGGTACCTTAAAGTATTCAAGACGATCTATTGCTTCGAGAATTTTTCGAACATTCCATGCTCGTAAAATCGAACCGTATGGCCTAAATAGTTTGCCAATTTGTAAACATGTTTTGGTTTTTGAATTAAAAACTTATTTACGTCAGAATTGTTCCTCTCTTGGCTCTTGGATGAACATCTGAACTTGTCAAACTTTTTCTATTTCTTTTATAAGTTTGGTTCCTGAAAGTATTCAAGACGATCTGTTCCTTCGAGCAATTTTTCGAACAGTCCATGCTCGGGAAATCGCATAATTTGGTCTAAGTAGTTTGTCAGTTTGTAAACAAGTTTTGGTGTTTGAATTAAAACTTATTTCCCTAGAATTGTTTCTCTCGTCGTTCTTGGACTAATTTTTGAACATGTGAAACTTTTACGAGTTCTTTTATAACTTCGGTTCCTTAAAGTATTTAAGACGATCCATTCCTTCGAGCAATTTTCCAAACACCCCATGATCGAGAAATCGCGTAATTTGGTCTAAGTAGTTTATCATTTTGTAAACAAGTTTTGGACTGTAAAGTAAAAACTTAGTTACGTGAGAATTGTTTCTCTCTTGGTTCTTGGATGAACATCCGAACTTGTCAAACTTTTACGATTTCTTTTATAACTTCGGTTCCAAAAAGTATTCAAGATAATCCATTCCTTTTAGAAATTTTTCGAACATTCCATGCTCGAAAAATCCCATCATTTGGTCTAAATAGTTTGTCATTTTCTAAACAAGTTTTGGTCTTTAAATTAAAAACTTATTTACGTGAGAATTGTTTCTCTCTTCGTTCTTGGACGAACTTTCGAACTTGTCAAACTTTCACGAGTTCTTTTATAACTTAGGTTCCTTAAAGTATTCAAGACGATCCATTCCTTTGAGCAAATTTCCAAACATTCCATGCTCGAGAAATCACATCATTTGGTGAAAATAGTTTGTCATTTTGTAAACAAGTTTTGGACTGTTAATTAATAACTTAGTTACGTGAGAATTGTTTCTCTCTTGGTTCTTGGACGAACTTTCGAACTTGTCAAAAACTTATTTGCATGAGAATTGTTTCTCTCTTGGTTCTTGGACGAACTTCTGAACTTATCAAAAACTTATTTACGTGAGAATTGTTTCTCTCTTTGTTTTTGGGCGAACTTCCAAACTTGTCAAAAACTTATTTACGTGAAAAAATGTTTCTCTCTCTGTTCTTGGACGAAAATTCAAACCTGCCAAACTTTTAGGATTTCTTTTATAACTTCGGTTCCTTAAAGTATTCAAGATGATCCATTCTTTTGAGCAAATTTCAAAACATTCTATGCTCGAGAAATCACATCATTTGGTGAAAATAGTTTGTCATTTTGTAAACAAGTTTTGAACTGTTAATTCATAACTTAGTTACGTGAGAATTGTTTCTCTCTTGGTTCTTGGACGAACTTTCGAACTTGTCAAAAACTTATTTACGTGAGAATTGTTTCTCTCTTGGTTCTTGGACAAAAGTCCGATTTGTCAAAAACTTATTTACGTGAGAATTGGTTCTCTCTTAGTTCTTGGACGAACATCCGAACTTGTCAAAAACATATTTACGTGAGTATTGTTTCTTTCTTAGTTCTTAGATGAACATTCGAACTTGTCAAACTTTTGCGATTTCTTTTATAACTTCAGTTCTTGAAAGTAATCAAGACGATCTATTCCTTCGAGCAATTTTTCAAACAGTCCATGCTCAGGAAATCGCATAATTTGTTCTAAATAGTTTGTCAGTTTGTAAACAAGTTTTGGAGTTTGAATTAAAAACTTATAAACTTGTTTACGTAAGAATTGTTTCTCTCTTTGTTCTTGGACTAATTTCCGGACATGTGAAACTTTTACTAGTTCTTTTATAAATTTGATTCCCTAAAGTATTTAAGACGATCAATTCCTTCGAGCGATTTTCCAAACATCCCGTGCTCGAGAAATCACATCATTTGGTCAAAATAGTTTATCATTTTGTAAACAAGTTTTGGACTGTAAAATAAAAACTTAGTTACGTGAGAGTTGTTTCTCTCTTGGTTCTTGGACGAACATCCGAACTTGCCAAACTTTTACGATTTCTTTTCTAACATCAGTTCCAAAAAGTATTCAAGATAGTCCATTCCTTCTGGAAATTTTTCGAACATTCCATGCTCGGAAAATCCCATCATTTGGTCTAAATAGTTTGTCATTTTGTAAACAAGTTTTGGTCTTTAAATTAAAAACTTATTTACGTGAGAATTGTTTCCCTTTTGGTTCTTGGACAAACTTTCAAACTTGTCAAACTTTCACGAGTTCTTTTATAACTTAGGTTCCTTAAAGTATTCAAGACGTCCATTCCTTTGAGCAAATTTCCAAACATTCCATGCTATTGAAATCACATCATTTGGTGAAAATAGTTTATCATTTTGTGATCAAGTTTTGGACTGTAAAATAAAAACTTAGTTACGTGAGAATTGTTTCTCTCTGGGTTCTTGGACGAACTTCCAAACTTGTCAAAAACTTATTTAAGTAAGAATTGTTTCCCTCTTGGCTCTTGGATGAACATCCGAACTTGTCAAAAACTTAGCTACGTAAGAATTGTTTCTCCCTCGGTTCATGGATGAAAATCTGAACTTGTCAAACTTTTACGATTTCTTTTATAACTTCAGTTCCTTAAAGTATTCAAGACGATCCATCCCTTTGAGCAAATTTCCAAACAATCCATGCTCGAGAAATCACATCATTTGGTGAAAATAGTTTGTGATTTTGTAAACAAGTTTTGGACTGTTAATTAATAACTTAGTTGCGTGAGAGTTGTTTCTCTCTTGGTTCTTGGATGAACTTCTGAACTTGTCAAAAACTTATTTACGTGAGAATTGCTTCTCTCTTGGTTCTTGGATGAACTTCCGAACTTATCAAAAACTTATTTACGTAAGAATGGTTCTCTCTTGGTTCTTGGACGAACACCCGAACTTGACAAACTTTTACGATTTCTTTTATAACTTCTATTCCAAAAAGTATTCAAGATAATCCATTCCTTCTAGAAATTTTTCTAACATTCCATGCTAGGAAAATCCCATCATTTGGTCTAAATTGTTTGTGATCTTGTAAACAAGTTTTGGTCTTTAAATTAAAACTTATTTACGTGAGAATTGTTTCTCTCTCGGTTCTTGGATGAACTTTCGAACTTGTCAAACTTTCATGAGTTCATTTATAACTTAGGTTCCTTAAAGTATTCAAGACGATCCATTCCGTTGAGCAAATTTCCAAACATTCCATGCTCGAGAAATCACATCATTTGGTGAAAATAGTTTGTCATTTTGTAAACAAGTTTTGGACTGTTAATTAATAACTTAGTTATGTGAGAATTGTTTCTCTCTTGGTTCTTGGACAAACTTCCGAACTTGTCAAAAACTTATTTACGTGAAAATTGTTTCTCTCTTGGTTCTTGGACGAACTTCCAAACTTGTCAAAAACTTATTTACGTGAGAATTGTTTCTCTCTTGGTTCTGGGACGAACATCCGAACTTGTGAAAAACTTATTTACGTAAGAATTGTTTCTCTCTTGGTTCTTGGACGAACATCCGAACTTCTCAAACTTTTACGATTTCTTTTATAACTTTGGTTCCTGAAATTATTCAAGATGATCCATTCTTTGGAGGAATTTATCGAACATTCCATGTTCGGGAAATCACATAATTTGGTCAAAATAGTTTGTCTTTTTGTAAACAAGTTTTGGTCCTTGAATTAAAAAACTTATTTACGTAAGAATTGGTTCTCTCTTGGTTCTTGGACGAACTTTCAAACTTGTCAAAAACTTATTTACGTGAGAATTGTTTCTCTCTAGGTCCTTGGACGAACTTTCGAACTTGTCAAAAACTTATTTACGTGAGAATTGTTTCTCTCTTGATTCTTGGACGAACATCTGAACTTGACAACAACTTATTTACGTAAGAATTATTTCTCTCTTGGTTCTTGGACTAACATCTGAACATGTCAAACTTTTACGATTTCTTTTATAACTTTAGTTCTTGAAAGTATTCAAGAAGATCCATTCATTCAAGCAATTTTTTGAACATTCCATGCTCGAGAAATCACATAATTTGGTCTAAATATCTTTTCTTTTTGTAAACAAGTTTTTGTCCTTGAATTAAAAAACTTATTTACGTGAGAATTGATTCTCTCTTGGTTCTTGGACGAACTTTCAAACTTGCCAAATACTTATTTACGTGAGTTTTGTTTCTCTCTTGGTTCTTGGACGAACTTCCGAACTTGTCAAAAACTTATTTATGTAAGAATTGTTTCTCTCTGGTTCTTGGATGAACGTCTGAACTTATCAAACTTTTACGATTTCTTTTATAACTTCGGTTCCTGAGTATTCAAGATGATCCATTCCTTTGAGCAATTTTTTGAACGTTCCATGCTCCAAAAATCGCATAATTTGGTCTAAATAGTTTGTCTTTTTGTAAACAAGTTTTGGCCGCTGAATTAAAAACTTATTTACGTGAGAATTGGTTTTCTCTTGGTTCTTGGACGAACTTCCGAACTTGTCAAACTTTTACGATCTCTTGTATAACTTCGGTTCCAAAAAGTATTCAAGATAATCCATTCCTTCTAGAAATTTTTCGAACATTCCACGCTCGAAAAATCCCATCATTTGGTCTAAATAGTTTGTCATTTTGTAAGCAACTTTTGGTCTTTAAATTAAAAACTTATTTACGTGAGAATTGTTTCTCTCTTCGTTCTTGGACTAATTTTCGAACTTGTAAGACTTTCACGAGTTCTTTTATAACTTAGGTTCCTTAAAGTATTCAAGACAATCCATTCCTTTGAGCAAATTTCCAAACATTCCATGCTCGAGAAATCACATCATTTGGTGAAAATAGTTTGTCATTTTGTAAACAAGTTTTGGACTGTTAATTAATAACTTAGTTACGTGAGAATTGTCTCTCTCTTGGTTCTTGGACAAACTTCCGAACTGGTTAAAAACTTATTTACGTGAGAATTGTTTCTCACTTGGTTCTTGGACGAACACCCGAACTTGTCAAAAACTTATTTATGTAAGAATTTTTTCTCTCTTGGTTCTTGGTCGAACATCTGAACTTGTCAAACTTTTACAATTTTTTTATAACTTCGGTTCCTGAAAGTATTCATGGCGATCCATTCCTTCGAGCTATTTTCCAAACATTCCTTGCTCGGGAAATCGCATCAGTTGGTCTAAATAGTTTGTCATTTTGAAAAATGTTTTGGTCTTTTAATTAAAAACTTATTTACATGACAACTGTTTCTCTCTTTCTTCTTAGACAAACTTTCGAACATTTTAAACTTTTACGAGTTGTTCTCTAACTTCGATTCCTTAAAGTATTTAAGACGATCCATTCCTTCGGGCAGTTTTTCAAAGATTTCCATGCTCGGGAAATTGCATCATTTGGTCTAAATAGTTTGTCATTTTGTAAACAGGATTTGGTCTTTTAATTAAAAACTTATTTACGTGAGAAATGTTTCTCTCTTGGTTCTTGGATGAACTTCTGAACTTTTAAAACTTTTACGAGTTGTTTTATAACTTTGGTACCTTAAAGTATTCAAGACGATCCATTGCGTCGAGAATTTTTCGAACATTCCATGCTCGTAAAATCGCACCGTATGGCCTAAATAGTTTGCCATTTCGTGAAAAGTTTTGGTTTTTGAATTAAAAACTTATTTACGTAAGAATTGTTTCTCTCTTGGCTCTAGGACAAACATTCGAACTTGTCAAACATTTGCCATTTCTTTTATAACTTCGGTTCCTAAAACTTTTCAAGATGATCTGTTCCTTCGAGCAGTCCATGCTCCGGAAATCGCATAATTTGGTCTAAGTAGTTTATCAGTTTGTAAACAAGTTTTGGTGTTTGAATTAAAAACTTATTTACGTAAGAATTGTTTCTCTCTTCGTTCTTGGACTAATTTTCGGACATGTTAAACTTTTACGAGTTCTTTTATAACTTCGGTTCCAAAAGTATTCAAGATAATCCATTCCTTCTAGAAATTTTTCGAACACTCTACGCTCGGAAAATCCCATCATTTGGTCTAAATAGTTTGTCATTTTGTAAGCAAGTTTTGGTCCTTAAATTAAAAACTTATTTACGTGAGAATTGTTTCTCTCTTGGTTCTTGGACGAACTTTCAAACTTGTCAAACTTTCACGAGTTCTTTTATAACTTAGGTTCCTTAAAGTATTCATGACGATCCATTCCTTTGAGCAAATTTCCAAACATTCCATGCTTGAGAAATCACATCATTTGGTGAAAATAGTTTTTCATTTTGTAAACAAGTTTGGGCTGTTAATTAATAAGTAACTCACGTGAGAATTGTTTCACTCTTGGATCTCGGACGAACTTTCGAACTTGTCCAAAACTTATTTACGTGAGAATTGTTTCTCTCTTGGTTCTTGGACGAACTTCCAAACTTGTCAAAAACTTATTTACGTGAGAATTGTTTCTCTCTTGGTTCTTAGACGAACACCCGAACTTGTCAAAAACTTATTTACGTGAGAATTGTTTCTCACGTAGTTCTTGGACGAACATCTGAACTTCTCAAACTTTTACGATTTCTTTTATAACTTCAGTTCCTGAAAGTATTCAAGATGATCCATTCTTTCGAGAAATTTTTCAAATATTCCATGCTCTGGAAATTGCATAATTTGGTCTAAACAGTTTATCTTTTTGTAAACAAGTTTTGGTCCTTGAATTAAAAAACTTATTTACGTGAGAATTGGTTCTCTCTTGGTTCTTGGACAAACTTTCGAACTTGTCAAAAACTTATTGACGTGAGTATTGTTTTTCTCTTGGTTTTTGAGCGAACTTCCGAACTTGTCAAAAACTTATTTTTGTAAGAATTGTTTCTCTCTTTGTTCTTGGACGTACATCCGAACTTATCAAACTTTTATGATTTCTTTTATAACTTCGGTTCCTGAAGGTATTCAAGATGATCCATTACTTTGAGCATTGTTTCGAACATTCCATGCTCGAGAAATCGCATAATTTGGTCTAAATAGTTTGTCTTTTTGTAAACAAGTTTTGGTCGCTGACTTAAAAACTTATTTACGTGAGAAATGGTTCAACCTTGTATCTTGGACGAACTTCCGAACTTGTCAAAAACTTATTGACGTGAGTATTGTTTCTCTCTTAGTTCTTGGACGAACTTCCGAACCTGACAAAAACTTATTTATGTAAGAATTGTTTCTCTCTTGGTTCTTGGACGAACATCCGAACTTATCAAACTTTTACGATTTCTTTTATAACTTTGGTTCCTGAAAGTATTGAAGATGACCCATTCCATTGAGCAATTTTTCGAACATTCCAAGCTCGAGAAATCGCATAATTTGGTCTAAATAGTTTGTCTTTTTGTAAACAAATTTTTGTCGCTGAATTAAAAACTTATTTACGTGAGAATTGGTTCTCTCTTGGTTCTTGGATGAACTTCCGAACTTGTCAAAAACTTATTCAGGTGAGTATTGTTTCTCTCTTAGTTCTTGGACGAACTTCCGATCTTGTCAAAAACTTATTTATGTAAGAATTGTTTCTCTCTTGGTTCATGGACGAACATCCGAGCTTATCAAACTTTTACGATTTCTTTTATAACTTCAGTTCCTGAAAGTATTCAAGATGATCCATTCCATTGAGCAATTTTCAAACAATCCATGCTCGAGAAATCACATAATTTGGTCTAAATAGTTTGTCTGTTTGTAAACAAGTTTTGGTCGCTAAATTAAAAACTTATTTACGTGAGAATTGGTTCTCTCTTGGTTCTTGGACGAACTTTCAAACTTGTCAAAAACTTATTCACGTGAGTATTGTTTCTCTCTTAGTTCTTGGATGAACTTTCGAACTTGTCAAAAACTTATTTATGTAAGAATTGTTTCTCTCTTGGTTCTTGGACGAACATCCGAACTTATCAAACTTTTACGATTTTTTTATAACTTCGTTCCTGAAATTATTCAAGATGATCCATTCCTTTGAGCAATGTTTCGAACATTCCATGCTCGAGAAATCGCATAATTTGGTCTAAATAGTTTATCTTTTTGTAAACAAGTTTTGATCGCTGAATTAAAAACTTATTTACGTGAGAATTGATTCTCTCTTGGTTCTTGGACGAACTTTCGTACTTGTCAAAAACTAATTCATGTGAGTATTGTTTCTCTCTTAGTTCTTGGACGAACTTCCGAACTTGTCAAAAACATATTTATGTAAGAATTGTGTCTCTCTTGGTTCTTGGACGAACATCCGAACTTATCAAACTTTTACGATTTCTTTTATAACTTCGGTTCCTGAAAGTATTCAAGATGATCCATTCCTTTTAGCAATTTTTCGAACATTCCATGCTCGAGAAATCACATAATTTAGTCTAAATAGTTTGTCTTTTGTAAACAAGTTTTGGTCGGTGAATTAAAAACTTATTTACGTGAGAATTGGTTCTCTCTTGGTTCTTGGACGAACTTCCGAACTTGTCAAAAACTTATTCACGTGAGTATTGTTTCTCTCTTAGTTCTTGGACGAATTTCCGAACTTGTCAAAACTTATTTATGTAAGAATTTTTTCTCTCTTCGTTCTTGGACGAACATCTGAACTTATCAAACTTTTACGATTTTTTTTATAACTTCGGTTCCTGAAAGTATTCATGGCGATCCATTCCTTCGAGCTATTTTCCAAACATTCCTTGCTCGGGAATTTGAATCATTTGGTCTAAATAGTTTGTAATTTTGAAAAATGTTGTGGTCTTTGAATTAAAAACTTATTTACGTGACAACTATTTCTCTCTTTGTTCTTACACGAACTTTCGAACATTTTAAACTTTTACGAGTTGTTCTATAACTTCGATTCCTTAAAGTATTCAAGACAATCCATTCCTGCGGGCAGTTTTTCAAAGATTTCCGTGCTCGGGAAATCGCGTCGTTTGGTCTAAATAGTTTGTTTGTAAACAGGATTTGGTCTTTCAATTAAAAACTAATTTACGTGAGAATTGTTTCTCTCTTGGTTCTTGGATGAACTTCTGAAGTTTTCAAACTTTTACTAGTTCTTTTATAACTTCGGTACCTTAAAGTATTTAAGACGATCTATTGCTTCGAGAATTTTTCGAACATTCCATACTCGTAAAATCGCACTGTATGGCCTAAATAGTTTGCCATTTCGTGAAATGTTTTGGTTTTTGAATTAAAAACTTATTTGCGTAAGAATTGTTTCTCTCTTGGCTCTTGGACGAACATCTGAACTTGTCAAACTTTTGCCATTTCTTTTATTACTTCGGTTCCTAAAACTTTACAAGACGATCTGTTCCTTCGAGCAATTTTTCGAACAGTCCATGCTCAGGAAATCGCATAATTTGGTCTAAGTAGTTTGTCAGTTGGTAAACAAGTTCTGGTGTTTGAATTTAAAACTTATTTACGTAAGAATTGTTTCTCTCTTCGTTCTTGGACTAATTTCCGGACATGTGAAACTTTTACGAGTTCTTTTATAACTTCTGTTCCTTAAAGTATTTAAGACGATCCATTCCTTCGAGAAATTTTCCAAATATCCCATGCTCGAAAAATCACATCATTTGGTCAAAACAGTTTATCATTTTGTAAACAAGTTTTGGACTGTAAAATAAAAACTTAGTTACGTGAGAATTGTTTCTCTCGTGGTTCTTGGATGAACTTCCGAACTTGTTAAAAACTTATTTATGTAAGAATGTTTTCTATCTTGGTTCTTGGACGAACATCCGAACTTGTCCAACGTTTACGATCTCTTTTATAACTTCTGTTCCAAAAATTGTACAAGATAATCCATTCCTTCTAGAATTTTTCGAACACTCCACGCTCGGAAAATCCCATCATTTGGTCTAAATAGTTTGTCATTTTGTAAGCAAGTTTTGGTCTTTAAATTAAAAACTTATTTACGTGAGAATTACTTCTCTCTTGGTTCTTGGACAAACTTTCGAACTTGTCAAACTTTCACGAGTTCTTTTATAACTTAGGTTCCTTAAAGTATTCAAGACGATCCATTCCTTTCAGCAAATTTCCAAACATTCCATGCTTGAGAAATCACATCATTTGGTGAAAATAGTTTGTCATTTTGTAAACAAGTTTTGGACTGTTAATTAATAACTTAGTTACGTGAGAATTGTTTCTCTTTTGGTTCTTGGACGAACTTCTGAACTTGTCCAAAACTTATTTATGTGAGAATTGTTTCTCTCTTGGTTCTTGGACGAACTTCCAAACTTGTCAAAAACTTATTTACGTGAGAATTCTTTCTCTCTTGGTTCTTGGACGAACACCCAAACTTGTCAAAAACTTATTTACGTAAGAATTGTTTCTCACTTGGTTCTTGGACGAACATCCGAACTTGTCAAACTTTTACGATTCCATTTATAACTTCGGTTCCTGAAAGTATTCAAGATGATCCATTCTTTCGAGCAATTATTCGAATATTCCATGCTCGGGAAATCGCATAATTTGGTCTAAATAGTTTGTCTTTTTGTAAACAAGTTTTGGTCCTTGAATTAAAAAACTTCTTTACGTGAGAATTGATTCTCTCTTGGTTCTTGGACAAAGTTTTGAACTTGTCAAAAACTTATTTACGTGATTATAGTTTCTCTCTTGGTTCTTGGGCGAACTTCCGAACTTGTCAAAAACTTATTTATGTAAGAATTGTTTCTCTCTTGGTTCTTGGACGAACATCCGAACTTATCAAACTTTTACGATTTCTTTTATAAATTCAATTCCTGAAGGTATTCAAGATGATCCATTCCTTTGAGCAATTTTTCGAACATTCCATGCTTGAGAAAGCGTATAATTTGGTCTAAATAGTTTGTCTTATGTAAACAAGTTTTGGTCGCTGACTTAAAAACTTATTTACGTGAGAATTGGTTCTCTCTTGGTTCTTGGACGAACTTCCGAACTTGTCAAAAACTTATTCACGTGAGTATTGTTTCTCTCTTAGTTCTTGGACGAACTTCCGAACTTGTCAAAAACTTATTTATGTAAGAATTGTTTCTCTCTTGGTTCATGGACGAACATCCGAACTTATCAAACTTTTACGATTTCTTTTATAACTTCAGTTCCTGAAAGTATTCAAGATGATCCATTCCATTGAGCAATTTTTCGAACATTCCTTGCTCGAGAAATCGCATAATTTGGTCTAAATAGTTTGTCTTTTTGTAAACAAGTTTTGGTCGCTGAATTAAAAACTTATTTACGTGAGAATTGGTTCTCTCTTGGTTCTTGGATGAACTTTCGAACAGGTCAAACACTTATTCACGTGAATATTTTTTCTCTCTTAGTTCTTGGATGAACTTCCGAACTTGTCAAAAACTTATTTATGTCAGAATTGTTTCTCTCTTGGTTCTTGGACGAACATCCGAACTTGTCAAACTTTTACGATTTTTTTATAACTTCGGTTCCTGAAAGTATTCATGGCGATCCATTCCTTCGAGCTATTTTCCAAACATTCCTTGCTCGGGAAATCGCATCATTTGGTCTAAATAGTTTGTCATTTTGAAAAATGTTTTGGTCTTTGAATAAAAAACTTATTTGCGTGAGAGCTGTTTCTCTCTTTGTTCTTAGACGAACTTCCGAACATTTTAAACTTTTACGAGTTGTTCTATAACTTCGATTCCTTAAAAGTATTCAAGACGATCCATTCCTTCGGGCAGTTTTTCAAAGATTTCCATGCTCGGGAAATCGCATCATTTGGTCAAAATAGTTTGTCATTTTGTAAACAGGATTTAGTCTTTCAATTAAAAACTTATTTACGTGAGAAATGTTTCTCTCTTGGTTCTTGGATGAACTTCTGAACTTTTCAAACTTTTACTAGTTCTTTTATAACTTCGGTACCTTAAAGTATTCAAGACGATCCATTACTTCGAGAATTTTTCGAACATTCCATGCTCGTAAAATCGCACCGTATGGCCTAAATAGTTTGCCATTTCGTGAAATGTTTTGGTTTTTGAATTAAAACCTTATTTATGTAAGAATTGTTTCTCTCTTGACGTTTGGACGAACATCCGAACTTGTCAAACTTTTGCCATTTCTTTTATAACTTCAGTTCCTAAAAGTTTTGAAGACGATCTATTCGTTCGAACAATTTTTCGAGCAGTCCATGCTCGGGAATCGCATAATTTGGTCTAAGTAGTTTGTCAGTTTGTAAACAAGTTTTGGTGTTTGAATTAAAACTTATTTACGTAATAATTGTTTCTCTCTTCGTTCTTGGACTAATTTTCGGACATGTGAAACTTTTACGAGTTCTTTTATAACTTCTGTTCCTTAAAGTATTTAAGACGATCCATTCCTTCGAGCAATTTTCCAAATATCCCATGCTCGAGAAATCACATCATTTGGTCAAAACAGTTTATCATTTTGTAAACAAGTTTTGGACTGGAAAATAAAAACTTAGTTACGTGAGAATTGTTTCTCTCTTGGTTCTTGGATGAACTTCCGAACTTGCCAAAAACTTATTTACGTAAGAATGTTTTCTGTCTTGGTTCTTGGACGAAAGTCCAACTTTTACGATCTCTTTTATAACTTCGATTCCAAAAATTATTCAAGATAATCCATTCCTTCTAGAAATTTTTCGAACACTCCACGCTCGGAAAATCCCATCATTTGGTCTAAATAGTTTGTCATTTTGTAAGCAAGTTTTGGTCTTTAAATTAAAAACTTATTTACGTGAGAATTGCTTCTCTCTTGGTTCTTGGACAAACTTTCGAACTTGTCAAACTTTCACGAGTTCTTTTATAACTTAGGTTCCTTAAAGTATTCAAGACGATCCATTCCTTTCAGCAAATTTCCAAACATTCCATGCTCGAGAAATCACATCATTTGGTGAAAATAGTTTGTCATTTTGTAAACAAGTTTTGGACTGTTAATTAATAACTTAGTTACGTGAGAATTGTTTCTCTTTTGGTTCTTGGACGAACTTCCGAACTTGTCCAAACTTATTTACGTGAGAATTGTTTCTCTTTTGGTTCTTGGACGAACTTCCAAACTTGTCAAAAACTTATTTACGTGAGAATTGTGTCTCTCTTGGTTCTTGGACGAACTTCCAAACTTGTCAAAAACTTATTTACGTGAGAATTGTGTCTCTCTTGGTTCTTGGACGAACACCCGAACTTATCAAAAACTTATTTACGTAAGAATTGGTTCTCACTTGGTTCTTGGACGAACATCCGAACTTGTCAAACTTTTACGATTTCTTTTATAACTTCGATTCCTGAAAATATTCAAGATGATCCATTCTTTCGAGCAATTTTTCGAATATTCCATGCTCGGGAAATCGCATAGTTTGGTCTAAATAGTTTGTCTTTTTCTAAACAAGTTTTGGTCCTTGAATTAAAAAACTTATTTACGTGAGTATTGTTTCTCTCTTAGTTCTTGGACGAACTTCCGAACTTGTCAAAAACTTATTTATGTAAGAATTGTTTCTCTCTTGGTTCTTGGACGAACATCCGAACTTATCAAACTTTTACGATTTCTTTTATAAATTTGATTCCTAAAGGTATTCAAGATGATCCATTCCTTTGAGCAATGTTTCGAACATTCCATGCTCGAGAAATCGCATAATTTGGTCTAAATAGTTTGTCTTTTTGTAAACAAGTTTTTGGTCGCTGACTTAAAAACTTATTTACGTGAGAATTGGTTCTCTCTGGTTCTTGGATGAACTTCCGAACTTGTCAAAAACTTATTCACGTGAGTACTGTTTCTCTCTTAGTTCTTGGACGAACTTCCGAACTTGTCAAAAACTTATTTATGTAAGAATTGTTTCTCTCTTGGTTCTTGGATGAACATCCGAACTTATCAAATTTTACGATTTCTTTTATAACTTCAGTTCCTGAAAGTATTCAAGATGATCCATTCCATTGAGCAATTTTTCGAACATTCCATGCTCGAGAAATCGCATAATTTGGTCTAAATAGTTTGTCTTTCTGTAAACAAGTTTTGGTCGCTGAATTAAAAAACTTATTTACGTGAGAATTGGTTCTCTCTTGGTTCTTGGACGAAATTTTGAACTTGTCAAAAACTTATTCACGTGAATATTGTTTCTCTCTTAGTTCTTGGATGAACTTCCGAACTTGTCAAAAACTTATTTTGTAAAAATTGTTTCTCTCTTGGTTCTTGGACGAACATCCGAACTTGTCAAACTTTTACAATTTTTTTATAACTTTGGTTCCTGAAAGTATTCATGGCGATCCATTCTTTCGAGCTATTTTCGAAACATTTCTTGCTCGGGAAATCGCATCATTTGGCCTAAATAGTTTGTCATTTTGAAAAATGTTTTGGTCTTTGAATTAAAAACTTATTTACGTGAGAACTGTTTCTCTTTTCGTTCTTAGACGAACTTCCGAACATTTTAAACTTTTACGAGTTGTTCTATAACTTCGATTCCTTAAAAGTATTTAAGACGATCCATTCCTTCGGAAATTTTTCAAAGATTTCCATGCTCGGGAAATCGCATCATTTGGTCTAAATAGTTTGTCATTTTGTAAATAGGATTTGGTCTTTCAATTAAAAACTTATTTACGTGAGAAATGTTTCTCTCTTGGTTGTTGGATGAACTTTTGAACCTTTCAAACTTTTACTAGTTCTTTTATAACTTCGGTAACTTAAAGTATTCAAGACGATCCATTGCTTCGAGAATTTTTCGAGCATTCCATGCTCGTAAAATCGCACCGTATGGCCTAAATAGTTTGCCAATTCGTGAAATGTTTTGGTTTTTTGAATTAAAAACTTATCTACGTAAGAATTGTTTCTCTCTTGACGCTTGGACGAACATCCGAACTTGTCAAACTTTTGCCATTTCTTTTATAACTTCGGTTCCTAAAAGTTTTCAAGATGATCTATTCGTTCGAGCAATTTTTCGAGCAGTCCATGCTCGGGAAATCACATAATTTGGTCTAAGTAGTTTGTCAGTTTGTAAACAAGTTTTGGTGTTTGAATTAAAAACTTATTTACGTAAGAATTGTTTCTCTCTTCATTCTAGGACTAATTTTCGGACATGTGAAACTTTTACGAGTTCTTTTATAACTTCTATTCCTTAAAGTATTTAAGACGATCCATTCCTTCGAGCAATTTTCCAAACACCCCATGCTCGAGAAATCACATCATTTTGTCAACACAGTTTATCATTTTGTAAACAAGTTTTGAACTGTAAAATAAAAACCTAGTTACGTGAGAATTGTTTCTCTCTTGGTTCTTGAACGAACTTCCGAACTTGTCAAAAACTTATTTACGTAAGAATAGTTTCTCTCTTGGTTCTTGACGAACATTCGAACTTGTCAAACTTTTACGATCTCTTTTATAACTTCGGTTCCAAAAAGTATTCAAGATAATCCATTCCTTCTAGAAATTTTTCGAACATTCCATGCTCGGAAAATCCCATCATTTGGTCTAAATAGTTTGTCATTTTGTAAACAAGTTTTGGACTTTAAATTAAAAACTTATTTACGTGAGAATTATTTCTCTCTTGGTTCTTGGACGAACTTTCGAACTTGTCAAACTTTCACGAGTTCTTTTATAACTTAGGTTCCTTAAAGTATTCAAGACGATCCATTCCTTTGAGCAAATTTCCAACATTCCATGCTCGAGGAAATCACATCATTTGGTGAAAATAGTTTGTCATTTTGTAAATAAGTTTTGGACTGTTAATTAATAACTTAGTTACGTGACAATTGTTTTCTCCTTGGTTCTTGGACGAACTTCCGAACTTGTCAAACACTTATTTACGTGAGAATTGTTTCTCTCTGGTTCTTGGATGAACTTCCAAACTTGTCAGAAACTTATTTACGTGAGAATTGTTTCTCTCTTGGTTCTTGGACGAACACCGAACTTGTCAAAAACTTATTTACGTAAGAATTGTTTCTCTCTTGGTTCTTGGAGGAACATCCGAACTTGTGAAAAACTTATTTATGTAAGAATTATTTCTCTCTTGGTTCATGGACGAACATCCGAACTTATCAAACTTTTACGATATCTTTTATAACTTCGATTCCTGAAAGTATTCAAGATGATCCATTCCTTTGAGCAATTTTTTGGACATTCCATGCTCGAGAAATCGCATAATTTGGTCTAAATAGTTTGTCTTTTTGTAAACAAGTTTTGGTCGCTGAATTAAAACTTATATTACGTGAGAATTGGTTCTCTCTTGGTTCTTGGACGAACTTCCGAATTTTTCAAAAACTTGTTCACGTGAGTATTGTTTCTCTCTTAGTTCTTGGACGAATTTTCGAACTTGTCAAAAACTTATTTTCGTGAGAATTGTTTCTGTCTTGGTTCTTGGACGAACACCCGAACTTGTCAAAAACTTATTTACGTAAGAATTGTTTCTCTCTTGGTTCTTGGACGAACATCCGAACTTGTCAAACTTTTACGATTTCTTTTATAACTTCGATTCCTGAAAGTATTCAAGATGATCCATTCTTCGAGCAATTTTTCGAACATTCCATGCTCGGGAAATCGCATAATTTGGTCTAAATAGTTTTTCTTTCTGTAAAAAAGTTTTGGTCCTTGAATTAAAAAACTTATTTAGATGAGAATTGGTTCTCTCTTGGTTCTTGGACGAACTTTGAAACTTGTCAAAAACTTATTTACGTGAGTATTGTTTCTCTCTTGGTTCTTGGACGAACTTCCGAACTTGTTAAAAATTTATTTATGTAAGAATTATTTCTCTCTTGGTTCTTGGACGAACATCCGAACTTATCAAACTTTTACGATTTCTTTTATAACTTCGGTTCCTAAAAGTATTCAAGACGATCCATTCCTTTGAGCATTTTTTTGAACATTTCATGCTCGAGAAATCGCATAATTTGATCTAAATAGTTTGTCTTTTTGTAAACAAGTTTTGGTCGCTGAATTAAAAACTTATTTACGTGAGAATTGGTTCTCTCTTAGTTCTTGGACGTACTTTCGAACTTGTCAAAAACTTATTCACGTGAGTATTGTTTCGCTCTTAGTTCTTGGACGAATTTCTGAACTTGTCAAAAACTTATTTTCGTGAGAATTGTTTCTCTCTTGGTTCTTGGAC
Source organism: Gossypioides kirkii (assembly GCA_005610355.1). Taxonomy (NCBI): domain Eukaryota; kingdom Viridiplantae; phylum Streptophyta; class Magnoliopsida; order Malvales; family Malvaceae; genus Gossypioides; species Gossypioides kirkii. The sequence goes on along the minus strand of CP032254.1, from coordinate 29,902,680 downwards.
GAACACCCAAACTTGTCAAAAACTTATTTACGTAAGAATTGTTTCTCTCTTAGTTCTTGGACGAACATCCAAACTTGTCAAACTTTTACGATTTCTTATATAACTTCAGTTTCTTAAAGTATTCAAGATGATCCATTCTTCGAGCAATTTTTCGAACACTCCATGCTCGGGAAATTGCATAATTTTGTCTAAATAGTTTGTCCTTTTGTAAACAAGTTTTCGTCCTTAAATTAAAAAACTTATTTACGTAAGAATTGGTTCTCTCTTGGTTTTTGAACGAACTTTCGAACTTGTCAAAAATATTTTACATGAGTATTGTTTCTCTCTTGGTTCTGGACGAACATTTGAACTTATCAAACTTGTATGATTTCTTTTATAACTTCGGTTCCTGAAAGTATTCAAGATGATCCGTTTCTTTGAGCAATTTTTTGAACATTCCATGCTCGAGAAATAGCATAATTTGGTCTAAATATTTTGTCTTTTGTAAAGAAGTTTTGGTCGCTGAATTAAAAACTTATTTACGTGTTCTTGGACGAACTTCCGAACTTCTCGAAAAATTATTCACGTGAGTATTGTTTCTCTCTTAGTTCTTGGACGAACTTCCGAACTTGTCAAAAACTTATTTATGTAAGAATTTTTTTCTCTCTTGATTTCTGGATGAACATCTAAACTAATCAAACTTTTAAGTTTTTTATAACTTCGGTTCCTGAAAGTATTCATGACGATCCATTCCTTCGAGCTATTTTTCCAAACATTCCCTGCTCGGGAAATCGCATCATTTGGTCTAAATAGTTTGTCATTTTGAAAAATGTTTTGGTCTTTTGAGTTAAAAACTTATTTACATGAGAACTGTTTCTCTCTTTGTTCTTAGATGAACTTCCGAACATTTTAAAGTTTTACGAGTTGTTCTATAACTTTGATTCCTTAAAGTATTAAAGACGATCCATTCCTTCGGCCAGTTTTTCGAAGATTTCCATGCTCGGGATATCGCATCATTTGTCTAAATAGTTTGTCATTTTGTAAACAAGTTTTGGTCTTTAAATTAAAACCTTATTTACGTGAGAATTGTTTCTCTCTTGGTTCTGGGACGAACTTTCGATCTTGTCAAACTTTCACGAGTTCTTTTATAACTTAGGTTCCTTAAAGTATTCAAGACGATCCATTCCTTTGTGCAAATTTCCAAACATTCCATGCTCGAGAAATCACATCATTTGGTGAAAATAGTTTGTCATTTTGTAAACAAGTTTTGGGCTGTTAATTAATAACTTAGTTACGTAAGAATTGTTTCTCTCTTGGTTCTTGGACGAACTTCCAAACTTGTCCAAAACTTATTATTACGTGAGAATTGTTTCTCTCTTGGTTCTTGGACAAACATCCAAACTTGTCAAAAACTTATTTACATAAGAATTGTTTCTCTCTTGGTTCTTGGACTAACATTCGAACTTGTCAAACTTTTACAATTTCTTTTATAACTTCGGTTCCTGAAAGTATTCAAGATGATCCATTCTTTCGAGTAATTTTTCGAAGATTCCCTGCTCGAGAAATCGCATAATTTGGTCTAAATTGTTTGTCTTTCTGTAAACAAGTTTGGTCGTTGACTTAAAAACTTATTTACGTGAGAATTGGTTCTCTCTTGGTTCTTGGACGAACTTCCGAACTTGTCAAAAACTTATTAACGTGAGTATTGTTTCTCTCTTAGTTCTTGACGAACTTCCGAACTTGTCAAAAACTTATTTCTGTAAGAATTGTTTCTCTCTTGGTTCTTAGACGAACATTCGAACTTATCAAACTTTTACGACTTCTTTTATAACTTCAGTTCCTGAAAGTATTCAAGATGATCCATTCCATTGAGCAATTTTTCGAACATTCCATGCTCGAGAAATCGCATAATTTGGTCTAAATAGTTTGTCTTTTTGTAAACAAGTTTTGGCCGCTGAATTAAAAACTTATTTACGTGAGAATTGGTTCTCTCTTGGTTCTTGGACGAACTTTCGAACTTGTCAAAGACTTATTCACGTGAATATTGTTTCTCTCTTAGTTCTTGGATGAACTTCCGAACTTGTCAAAAACTTATTTATGTAAGAATTGTTTCTCTCTTGGTTCTTGGACGAACATCCGAACTTGTCAAACTTTTACAATTTTTTTATAACTTCGGTTCCTGAAAGTATTCATGGCGATCCATTCCTTCGAGCTATTTTCCAAACATTCCTTGCTCGGGAAATCGCATCATTTGGTCTAAATAGTTTGTCATTTTGAAAAATGTTTTGGTCTTTGAATAAAAAACTTATTTACTTGAGAACTGGTTTCTCTCTTTGTTCTTAGACGAACTTCCGAACATTTTAAACTTTTACGAGTTGTTCTATAACTTCGATTCCTTAAAAGTATTCAAGACGATCCATTTCTTCGAGCAGTTTTTCAAAGATTTCCATGCTCGGGAAATCGCATCATTTGGTCTAAATAGTTTGTCATTTTGTAAACAAGTTTTGGTCTTTAAATTAAAACCTTATTTACGTGAGATTGTTTCTCTCTTGGTTCTTGGATGAACTTTCGATCTTGTCAAACTTTCACGAGTTTCTTTTATAACTTAGTTCCTTAAAGTATTCAAGACGATCCATTCCTTTGTACAAATTTCCAAACATTCCATGCTCGAGAAATCACATCATTTGGTGAAAATAGTTTGTCATTTTGTAAACAGTTTTGGGCTGTTAATTAATAACTTAGTTACGTAAGAATTGTTTCTCTCTTGGTTCTTAGACGAACTTCCAAACTTGTCAAAACTTATTTACGTGAGAATTGTTTCTCTCTTGGTTCTTGGACAAACATCCAAACTTGTCAAAAACTTATTTACATAAGAATTGTTTCTCTCTTGATTCTTGACGAACATTCGAACTTGTCAAACTTTTACGATTTCTTTATAACTTCGGTTCCTGAAAGTATTCAAGATGATCCATTCTTTCGAGTAATTTTTCGAAGATTCCATGCTCGAGAAATCGCATAATTTGGTCTAAATTGTTTGTCTTTCTGTAAACAAGTTTTGGTCCTTGAATTAAAAATCTATATTACGTGAGAATTGGTTCTCTCTTGGTTCTTGGACAAACTTTCGAACTTGTCAAAAACTTATTTACGTGAGTATTGTTTCTCTCTTGGTTCTTGGACGAACTTCCGAACTTGTCAAAAACTTATTTATGTAAGAATTGTTTCTCTCTTGGTTCTTGGACGAACATCCGAACTTGTCAAACTTTTACGATTTCTTTTATAACTTCGGTCCCTGAAAGTATTCAAGATGATCCATTCTTTGAGAAATTTTTTGAACATTCCATGCTCGAGAACTAGTATAATTTGCTATAAATAGTTTGTCTTTTTGTAAACAAGTTTTGGTTGCTGAATTAAAAACTTATTTACGTGAGAATTGGTTCTCTTTTGGTTCTTGGACGAACTTCCGAACTTGTCAAAAACTTATTTATGTAAGAATTTTTTTCTCTCTTGATTCTTGGACGAACATCTGAACTTATCAAACTTAAGTTTTTTTATAACTTCGGCTCCTAAAGTATTCATGACGATCCATTCCTTTGAGCTATTTTTCCAAACATTCCTTGCTCGGGAAATCGCATCATTTGGTCTAAATAGTTTGTCATTTTGAAAAATGTTTTGGTCTTTGAGTTAAAAACTTATTTACGTGAGAACTGTTTCTCTCTTTGTTCTTAAACGAACTTCCGAACATTTTAAACTTTTACGAGTTGTTCTATAACTTCGATTCCTTAAAGTATTGAAGAGGATCATTCGTTCGAGCAATTTTTCGAAGATTTCCTTGCTCGGGAAATTGCATCATTTGGTCTAAATAGTTTGTCATTTTGGAAACAGGATTTGGTCTTTCAATTAAAAACTTATTTACATGAGAATTGTTTCTCTCTTGGTTCTTGGATGAACTTCTGAACTTTTCAAACTTTTACAAGTTCTTTTATAACTTCGGTACTTAAAGTATTCAAGACGATCCATTGCTCGAGAATTTTTCAAACATTCCATGCTCGTAAAATTTCACCGTATGGCCTAAATAGTTTGCCATTTCGTAAACATGTTTTGGTTTTTGAATTAAAAACTTATTTACGTAAGAATTGTTTCTCTCTTGGCTCTTGGATGAACATCTAAACTTGTCAAACTTTTGCCATTTTTGTTATAACTTGTCAATTTTTCCATTCCAAAGAATTTCAAGAATCAAGAAAATCAAGATTTCAAATCTTGGAAATCTTGGTCCAAGAAACCGAAGCTGCCAATTGTCAAGTTGGGGAAATCAGCAGGCTTGCGATGACTTTTTGGATGGGATCCAGGAAATTATGGGTTGAGTTGTCTGAAATGATTTCGAAGATCTATTTCTTATCTTCGAAACGGACTTTGAATCACTTGATTTCAAGTTCGGGAGCTCAAGTTATGTTCGTTTTAATAAAGACTGCGCAAGCAAAATTTTTGGACGTGATTTTGACAGGAATTACGAGTTTTGGGCTTTTAATTCGAGTTTAAATCATATTGGGTTCTGTTTTTAGGTTTAATTTTTATTATATATGAGCCAAGTATTGTATTATCAGCTCTTATTATTTTATTGTTATTTTTTTTAAAAAAAACTTTGCTTGAATTTAAATGATTTGTGAGAATATTTCTCTCTTGGTTCTTTGTTGAACTATTCAAACTTATCAAACTTTCTTCAAAGTTTGCGGCGTTTAAAATTTATCTTATCACTCTGTTTACTATCTCGAGGTGTGACGACTTTGATACACCAAGATTCGAGTATATGGTCAAGTTTAAGCGGGTTGTAGTTTTAATATAGCTACGGTTCCTTAGAGAATTCAAATGCTTCGAATTAAGGTTTCTACCTTGTGAACCATTTCAAGATGATTCTTTCAACAAGCTATTTTTTGAACCCTCAAAGTTCGAAAGCTCACATCATTTGGTATTAGAGCTCAGGAATCTTGAAATTCGATTCAATTCTATCTTTACTGTTATTTTATGTTTAGAAAAGTAAAAAAAGAAAAAATTCGAAATATTGAAAAAAATCAAAGAAAATTCGAAGTTTGAAAAAAAGAAGAAAAAAATTCGAATTAAAAAAATTCAAAAGAAGAAAAAAAATCGAGTATTGAAAAATCAATTTCTGTTCTTGTCTTCTATTGAAATCATTTCGAGCAATTTTGAGTAACTTTCTCATTTCTATGAGCTTTCTAACATTTGTTCTTGTTCCAAGCACCCGTGAAAACAATAAGGCAATTTTTCCAAGCTGCCAACTTTTGTAAGGAGTGAAAGAGTTCTTTTAGTTCTCTTAAGAGCCTACGAGAGGAAATTGCGAGTGGAAAAAGACACGAGTATGGTAAGAGCATCCGAGAGAGAAAAAGCCAAAGAATTGTGGAGTGAAACACGCGTGGAGTGAAATTTTATTCCGAGTGACTCATGAGGATTTGTATTTGGTGAGATATATATCTTTTGTTACATTTATTCTTGTTTTTTCTAATCCTTTGCTGAAAATCATGTCTGAAGAAAATCTAATTAGAAGAAAGGCTACAAACATTTAACAAGAAAAGTCATTCCAAACACGCTGTCAAGTCTACGACAAAGTATGTAGTCTTATCATCGATGGCTGAATATGTGCTAACATTGTGAGCCCTTACATGGTTGAGAAGATGAACCTACTCATGTTGGAACATCCACAACCCTACAATCTTCAATGGTGCAACAAGTGCGAAAAAGTAAAGGTAATCAAACAAGTGTTGGTTCCACTCTCTATTGGAAAGTACCGTGATGAAGTTTGGTGTGACGTTGCTCCTATACAAGATAGCCACATTATTTTGGGTCAAGCTTGGTAATTTGATCGTCGAGCCAAGTATGATGGACAATCTAATCGTTTTTCTTTAGTGTTTTGAGGAAAATCTATTACACTAGTTTCTTTAACTCCAAACAAATTGTTGAAGATCAAATGAAGTTAAAAACTAGTGAGGAAATTGAAAAGTAAAGGAGAATGTGTAAAAAAAGAAAAAGAAGATGAAAGAGATATTGAAAAAAAAATTGTGAAAGGAAAGAAAAAGAAATTGAGAATGAAGAAAGAAAAGAAAGAGTGGGTGATGAGCGTATCCTTGTGGAAAAAGAAAGTGAGGTTGAGAAAGAATGTGAAAAAGAAGAGAGTGAAACCAAAGAACTTGTTCAAACAAATGCGAGGGATATTTTAACTAACCAACATACAAATTTGCCTCGTGTTTTCTCTTCTTTTCAGGTCTCTAAAGATCCAATTGACAAGTTCCAACTTCAATACCTTCCCGATGGGAGACGATTCCAATTGATCGAGAAAGGTAAGAACGAAAATGAAATTAGTCTCCAAGATCAAGTGTTAGAAGGTGAGCAAGGTAATAAATTCTTTGAGGATAAACCACGATATTCTTTAAATTTCATTAATAAATTTGTCGATATTTTTTATCTCAAAACTCTTTACAATAATCTATTTTGTTGTTATTCATTGAAAGATGTTTCTGATCTTGACATAAGTAATGATTTAAAACATTTTTCTCATGAAATGTATCGAGTTGGTGCAAACAATTTTGAATAGCAAGTTGATAAAATCATTGACGTCTTTGGTCCAACTAGATGTTTGCAAAATCTGATTGTTTTGAACGATAAAGAGTTTTCACATAAAATGCTTAATTTGTTTCATTATGATGGTTATGTGAATTCTTCAAATTCTTGTGGGAAATTTTCATGTAAGTACCTGTTTGCTCAAAGAAAGATTGAGAGATTTGTTTACGTGAATTTGCATATGTATGAATTTTGTACATTTAGTATGTGTAATTTGTTTTTGAAAGGAAAGCATGTGATTCATTTGGAGATAAATTATCAAAATTTTGTTTTCAATCCTGGAGATTGTGAAGGAATTTGAGCATCAGAATTTTGTTTTGCATGACTATGTGAATAAATTTCAAATGCTTTATGATTCTTCCATGTTACCAACAATGAACTTTTTGATTCATTTTGAAAAGGTAAGGCAAACTTATGTCTTTGATCCCGACCATGGTTTGCACCTTCAGACTCTGAAAAGGATTCTGGAAAAATATTTTGTGTGTATTCTTCTTAATGTCACTGATTTGTTTCACTCATGTGTAGGTGACAACTTGAAATTGAACCGTTCTAAAGAGGGAGGGTTTGCAATTAACTTTCTTTCTTTTCAAACTATGTTTGATTTTCAGGTTTTTGGAAATGATTTTGTCAAGTTCATGACCAAAAGGGGTTGTGACCGTAAAAGTTTTTTTGCAAGCAAATGGCCCAATTTGAGGACAAATCGTTTTCAAGAGGGAGGGTATGATGTGAGCACGGTCACATCATGTTATGATGCAATTAGAAGATATTGAGATTGGCTCAAACACGAGGGGCCCAAGTGCAAAATGAAACATCTCACAGGCCTGATTGATTATTGGGCTAATATTTTTAAGGACTTTTTAATTTTATTTAAGTTTAATTTTAGTTTAATAAGTGTTTGCATCTTTAATTATGTCTTGCATTAAGTGTTTTGCATTTAATTAAGTCATTCATAAAAGCATCTCCTATGTTTATTAAGATTGTGATTTAATTATGTCATGCATTATTAATCTACATCTTTTAAATATGATATGCATTATGTGATCTGCATTTACTAAAGTCGTGCATTATGTAATGACATCCATTAACTCTCATCATTAGTTAAGTTTGCATCATAAATAATGACATGCATTAAGTAACTTACATGATAGTTAAATATGCATCATAAATCCTATCATGCATTATGTAACTCCCATGTTAGTTAAAGTTTACATCATTAAATCAAGTCATGCATTTAGTAATCCATTAGTTCATTTAGTTTGCATTTTTATACCATTCATTAAAACATCTTGTGTGTTTAAACATGAGTTAGTGTGTTTATTTTTATTATAAATAGGGTGTTTTAAGTTAAATAAGAATTCGAACAGGTTGCAAATGTTTATGATATGAGTCGCAAGGACCAAATTCAAGCTTATGAATATGATGGGATCAAAGTTTCTCAAGGCCCAATAATGAGGTCGAAGGCCAAGCAAATTCGAGCAAGATTGAACGGGACCATCCAAGACTTCGTTACCAAGGCCCTAGATGTGCACACAGCCGAAAAAGAAAATCAAGATTCACTTTCTTGTTTTCAAGAAAATCAAGAAACCAAATCTTGGACCAATTTTTCCATTCCAAACAATTTCAAGAATCAAGAAAATCAAGATTTCAAATCTTGGGAATCTTGGTCCAAGAAACTGAAGCTGTCAATTTTCAAGTTGGGGAAACAGCAGGCTTGCGATGACTTTTTGGATGGGATCCAGAAAATTATGGGTTGAGATGTCTGCAATGATTTCGAAGATCTATTTCTTATCTTCGAAGCGCACTTTGAATCACTTGATTTCAAGTCCGGGAGCTCAAGTTATGATCGTTTTAATAAAGACTGCGCAAGCAGAATTTTTGGACGTGATTATGACGGGAATTATGAGTTTCGGGCTTTTAATTCGAGTTTAAATCATATTGGGTTCGGTTTTTAGGTTTAATTTTTATTATATATGAGCCCAATATTGTATTATCATCTCTTATTATTTTATTTTTATTTTTTTTAAATAAAAACTTTGCTTGAATTTAAATCATTTGTGGAATATTTCTCTCTTGGTTCTTCGTTGAACTGTTCGAACTTATTAAACTTTCTTCAAAGTTTGTGGCATTCAAAATTTGTCTTATCACTCTGTTTACCATCCCAGGGTGTTGCGACTTCGATACTCCAAGATTCAAGTATATTGTCATGTTTAAGAGGGTTGTAGTTTTAATATAGCTACTGTTCCTTAGAAAATTCAAGTGCTTTGAATTAAGGTTTCTACCTTGTGAACCATTTCAAGACGATTCTTCCAACAAGCTATTTTTTGAACCCTCAAAGTTTGGAAGCTCACATCATTTTGTAAACAAGCTTTGGTCTTTGAATTGTTTACGTGAGAATTCTTTCCCTCTTGGTTCTTGGACGAACTTCCGAACTTGTCAAACTTCTTCGAGTTCTTTTATAACTTCGATTTCTTAAATTATTCAAGATGATCCATTCCTTCGAGCAATTTTCCAAACATTCCTTTCTTGAGAAATCGCATTTTTGGTCTAAATTGTTTGACATTTTGTAAATAAGCTTTGGTCTTTGAATTAAAAACTTATTTACGTGAGAATTGTTTCTCTCTTGTTTCTTAGACAAACTTCCGAACTTGTCAAACTTGTATGAGTTCTTTTATAACTTTGATTCCTTAAACATGCTCAGGGAATTGCATTATTTTGTCTAAATAATTTGTTATTTTGTAAACAAGTTTTGGTCTTTAAATTAAAAACTTATTTACGTGAGAATTGTTTCTCTCTTGGTTCCTGGATGAACTTCTGTACTTGTCAAACTTTTACGACTTCTTATATAACTTTGATTCCTTAATGTATTCAAGGACGATTCATTCCTTCGAGCAATTTTTCGAACATTCCATGCTCAGAAAATTGCATCATTCGGTCTAAATAGTTTATCATTTTGTAAACAAGCTTTGGTCTTTGAATTAAAAACTGATTTACATGAGAATTGTTTCTCTCTTGTTTCTTGGACCAACTTTCGAACTTGTCAAACTTGTACGAGTTCTTTTATAACTTCGATTCCTTAAAGTATTCAAGACTATTCATTCCTTCGAGCAGTCTTTCGAACATTCCATGCTCGGGAAATCACTTAATTTGCTCTAAATAGTTTGTCACTTTGTAAACAAGTTTTGGTCTTTGAATTAAAAACTTATTTATGTGAGAATTGTTTCTCTCTTGGTTCTTGGACGAACTTCCAAACATGTCAACCTTTAACGAGTTCTTTTATAACTTTAGTTCCTTAAAGTATTCAAGACAATCCATTCCTTTAAGCAATTTTTCGAACATTCCATGCTCAATAAATCTCATAATTTGGTCTAAATAGTTTGTCATTTTTTAAACAAGTTTTGGTATTTGAATTAAAAACTTATTTACATGAGAATTGTTTCTCTCTTGGTTCTTGGATGAACTTCTAAACTTGTCAAGCTTTTACGACTTCTTATATAACTTCGATTCCTTAAAGTTTTCAAGACGATTCATTCCTTCGAGCAATTTTTCGAACATTCCATGCTCGAAAAATTGTATCATTCGGTCTAAATAGTTTATTATTTTGTAAACAAGTTTTGGACTTTGAATAAAAACTTATTTACGTGAGAATTGTTGCTCTCTTGGTTCTTGGACGAACTTCCTAACTTGTCAAACTTCTACGAGTTCTTTTACAACTTCGTTTCCTTAATGTACTCAAGAAGATCCATTCCTTCAAACAATTTTTCGAACATTCTATGCTCAAGAAATCGCATCATTTGGGCTAAAGAGTTTTTCATTTTTTAAACTTTTGGTCTCTGAATTAAAAAATTATTTACGTGACAATTATTTCTCTGTTGGTTCTTGGACAAACTTCCGAACTTGACAAACTTTTACGAGTTCTTTTATAACTTCAGTGATGCGAGCACGAGTAGTGCGAGCTTGGCAGAAGCGAGCATTGGTGTTGCGAACACTTGTGTTGCGAGCATGGATGAAGGGCGAGCCTCGCATGATTCAATCAAGCTACCTAGAGGACCAACCACGCGAGCACAAGCCAAGAAATTCAATCAAGCTGTCACGGGTTTAATTAAACGAATTTGGGAAGACACTTCATGCATTCCATGCATTTCATACAACCCGTCATGCATTCCATGCAATGTGCTGCATATTCAATTTTAATTTTAATCTAATTAAATTACTGGAAAATAAAGTATTGACTATTTAGTTATTTTAATCCATGTTTTAATTATGTTTTGTGTTATTTTGTTAAGTTTTTTAGTATGTCCTAACCAGTATGTTTAAGATGATGTAGGGATTGTGCATGGCTGGCCAACACAAGCTTTTAATGCACCTACCAACATTTAAAGTGCTAAAAACACCTCTCCAAAAAGGCATTTCGTGATCAGCAAAGGAATTTAATGTTCTCCTCATGCATGGCTGATTGGGTTCATCAAAGGTCTCAAGGTTCTTAAATGCTCAAAGGCTGATCGTGGGAACATGAAAAGTGGCTGTTCGGTTTACTCAAAATCATTAATGCACCGCCCACATTTAGTCCAAGTGCTTGGGGAATTTCAGTAGAATTTAAGAGCACTTCTTCCTAGCCAACCAAGCACTAAATTCGGCTAACTACTCTATTGAAGCAGCCACCACATTAACTTAAAGTGCATGGGGAATATTGGACGAATTTATGATGTGATTTTGATTAATTATTTCATGACTTTTCAGCTGGTCATTTGTAAGCCTTTAAATATGAGGCTTGAAATATTTTGTATCAACTTTTGATGAATATTAATCTTATTGTGAGTTTGTAAACTCCTTGTTCTTATTTGACTCAAATTGACTTATCAAGTAACCCTTGTGGCGTCAATTTGATTCTTTCAAACTTATCACTTCTTTGAAGTGCGGCATTCACCCTTATACTGATTGGTTCATATCTTGCTAGATAGAGGGTCACGGTCTTCTTGTTTTCATTCTAAGAACTAATATAGGAATGGGGTCAATATTCTTCTATAAAATTGGTTCATTCTTGAGTCCTTAAAACCGAATTCAAGCCTATCCAACTATATCCTTTGCATATCCATTCATTAACCATTTCAAAGCCTATCATTTTCATTTCCAACCTTCACAAAGTCATTACGAATGATACTTCTTAATTTCGATTGGGAACTCACGCGACTCATAATCATCCCTCGAGGACGAGCTCGGATCATTTGGTTCCTTAAAAGTATTCAAGATGATCCATTCCTTCGAGTAATTTTTCGAACATTCCCTGCTCGGGAAATTGCATCATTTGGCCTAAATAGTTTGCCATTTTGTAAACTAGTTTTGTATTTTGAATTAAAAACTTATTTACGCGAGAATTGTTTCTATCTTGGTTCTTGGACGAACATCTGAACTTGTCAAACTTCTATGAGTTCTTTTATAACTTCGATTCCTTAAAATATTCAAGATGATCCATTCCTTCGAGCAGTTTTTCGAACATTCCAAGCTCGAGATTTTGCATCATGATACGAAATGAATGCGGAAGAGGATCGTAAAGTTGTCAAGTCGCGGATCTACCCTAAAGCTCTAGACAAATGTAATCTGAAATGAAAACAAAGAAAAATAGATTAATTGACAAGAAGAATAATCAAACGAAATTAAAATGAAAGAAAGATGAATGGTTGGTAACGGATCCAATAGAGAACGAAATTAGGGTTTCTTGGATGAAAGAAACCGTCCTTGGACCTCAAGAAAACGTCCCAACTAGATCTGGAAAATAAAAACACAAACAGATTCATTAGAAGTGATTTAAAAGATAAAAGTAAACTGTTTAGGCAAGAATGATTGAAACAGAAAGAAAGACTGAATCTCCTAAATTTTGATGTGTTTCTTGATGGATCAAGGTAGGAGAACGACCCTCTTGAAGCAATTTCAACCTAGAACGAAAAACAACTAAATCAGTAATCCAAAACAGCAAGAAATAAACTAGATCAAACAAGAACGATAAATTAAAGATAGAAAAGTGAAGATAAGAAGCCTTGGTAACGATAAGAGATCTTGGCAAGAAAAAGCTTGAAGATGATTCCCACAGTCTGAAAGATTGTTAAAACAACTTCTAAAAAAACTCAAGAGCAATTTTTGAAGAAAAACTCAAAGAGAATTATTATTAACTCAAAATAATCAAAATCCAGTGTTTTTGTTTACAATTCCAAGGCCTATATATAGGCAAGCTAAATAAATCTAAATAAAACTCTTAATTAAACTAGAACTCTAACTAATCTAAACAAGAAACTTTCTTGTTGACATAAAACTCCTAAAAGCTTAAACTACTTAATAATTATTTAAAAATTTGGAATAAAAAATAACAATAAAATAATAAGAGCTGATAATACAATATTGGGCTCATATATAATAAAAATTAAACCTAAAACCCGAATCCAATATGATTTAAACTCGAACTAAAAGCCCGAAACTCGTAATTCCCGTCATAATCACGTCCAAAAATTATGGTTGCGCAGTCTTTATTAAAATGATCATAACTTGAGCTCCTGAACTTGAAATTGAGTGATTCAAAGTGTGTTTCGAAGATAAGAGATAGATCTTAAAAATCCATGCAGACACATCAATCCATAAATTCTTGGATCCCAACCAAAATGTCATCGCAAGCCTACTGATTTCCCCAACTTGAAAATTGGCAGCTTCGGCTTCTTGGACCAAGATTTCCAAGATTTGAAATCTTGATTTTCTTGATTCTTGAAATTGTTTGGAATGACAAAATTGGACCAAGATTCGGTTTCTTGATTTTCTTGAAAACAAGAAAGTGAATCTTGATTTTCTTTTTTGGTCGTGTGCGCATTTAGGGCCTTGGTAACGAAGTTTTGGATGGTCCTGTTCAATCTTGCTCGAATTTGCTTGGCCTTCGACCTCATTATTGGGCCTTGAGAAACTTTGATCCCATCACATTTATAAGCTTGAATTTGGGCCTTGCGACTCGTATCACTTGGAGTGTAAACAAACGAATTTGAGCACCCCTTGAGTGTGAAAACTCAAAACCGAACAGCCATGAGTGTGAAAAGAACCTCCAACAAATATGAAAGAACTTAAGCAACTAAATGGACAGCTTTGGGAAGACAAATCAGCAGCTCAATGGCTATTGGCATACACGAAGAGGTGCTTGGAGCATTTCAATCATCAGCACACCATATTCAAGCCATCCATGCATGTACCTAAAACACATTAATCAACTAATTAAATTCGGCTAGGACATATTAATTCAAACATGAAATTAATTTGTCTCAAACTTAGACACATTAAAACAATTATTAAATATGTATCAAACTAAGACACATTAAACCTCATTTAATGAAAATGTCCAAATTATGACACATTTAATAACTTAAACTAAATAACTAAATTAACTAAAACAAATTAAATATTTATTCCAGAAAAATAATCCTAAGTTAAAAATGAGTTGAAGTTGAGCTCAATGAGCTACGAATGAGCTAGATGAACTTGTAGGAGGTTGCAAGGCCAACTTAGTTGACTTGTCCAAGATTGATCGATAAGCCCCGCAACGGTTTCTCCCTACGCTCGATCAATTAGAGCCGAAATAGCCTCCTTGAAATGTTTGGCTCATGCTTGAGTTATAGGTCCTAAGGGTAGCTCCAAAGGTTCCTTGTTAGCACTTGGTGAGTCTTGGACTGTAGTAGTATCATCCCCCCTCTTCAAAGCGATTTGTCCCGATATCATCGCCTACATCATAGGGAGATAAGTCAGACACGTTAAAGCTTGCACTGATGTTATACTCACCTGTTAGCTAATTAATGTGTTTCAGGTACATGCATGGATGGCTTGAATATGGTGTGCTGATGATCGAAATGCTCAAAGCACTTCTTCGTGTATGCCAAGAGCCATTGAGCTGCTGATTTGTCTTCCCAAAGCTGTCCATTTAGTTGCTTAAGTGGTTTCATATTTGCTGGAGGTTCTTTTCACACTCATGGCTGTTCGGTTCTGAGTTTTCACACTCAACACCTGCTCAAATTCGTTTGTTCACTCTCCAAGGATGTTGAAGTACCCCAAACTACCATTTAAAGTCCAAGACTCTCCAAATATTCAAGGCAGCCCCTTAAAAGCCTTTCACACCTCTTGGCTGAATCTAGCCTAGTCCATTCAGCTCCATTCAGCTCCTTACTTAATTTCATTTAATTTACGTTGTTTGGAAACATTAAGGGACTTGTCTAATGGTGTCACCAATGCTAGAGGAGGTTCAAGGAAGTTTCCAGCTCCATTAAGCTGAACACATGCTGCCCATTCGGTTCCCTAAGTGTCTATTCGGCTAGCCATGTAATTGAGCTGTAAATACGAAGCTCTTTAGCTGTATTGGGGACTTTTTTTTTGATACTTTGATGAATTTTGATATCTTAGTGAGTTTATTCAACTCTCAATTTTTGTTTAAGACTCAAGTTGACTTATCTAGCTTGCTAGTGGCGTCATCCTTGTTTCTATGAACTTATCACTCTTAAACCGAGTGTGGCATTCACCTTTGATACCTTTGGTTCCTATCTCTTCATAGATAGTGGGTCAAGGTCCTTTCTATCACCTTTCCATTTCCTTAAGTGTCTTATAAGTCTCGGGTCAATACTCCTTCATAGTATTGATTCATTCTTGACCTTAAGCTTACTTATCCATTTTAACTTTCATCTTTGCCTTGCTTCATTTCATTCCTAGCCGAACTACATCCATACTTAGTCGAATTCCGCAAACTCAAATTAAGAACGATACTTCTCCATTTAACGATCGGGCACAACTAAGACTCAAATACTTTTGCAAACTCGAGATCGTATAATTTGGTAGCAGAGCTAGCTAAAATCAAGGAGTACAGACGTTCGAGCATTCCCAGAGTAAGTTCTTAAAAAAAGAAAAAAAATTCATGATAAATATATATATATAGCATATTAGAAGTGCAAAGTTTGAAATATTAAAAAAAAGAGTTTCAAAAGCATAAAAAAACAAAAGGCTAGTTTGTGATAGCGATTATTTTCTCGCTTTTAAGAAATTTCCTGTACAACCGGTTCTGCCACACTTCAAAAAAAAACCATTCTTTTTCTTTTAGCCCACCTATTACCAAAGACATCATCTACCTTTGCACCCCTTTAAAGCCAATCCTTAGACTAGCTTATAAGTCTAAATGAGTTGTTTTACGAACTTTGAGAGAAGAATTGAGTGGTAAAAGGCACGAGAGTGGTGAGCTCATTAGAGAGTAGAAAAAGCCTCATTAGAGAGTAGAAAAAGCCAAAATATTGAGTACAAAAACGAGTGGAGTGTCATCTATTCTTTTCTTTGCGAGTGAATTGTGAGAATTTCTGGTGAGGATTAAAATATCATGTCTCGAAGCCCGAAATGAAATGCGACTGGTGGAGGAGTACCAGATTTGACGCTCCAAGCCCTTATGCGTGAGATGGAGTGCATGTTTGATAGAAAGCTAGAGCCCATACAAGAACGATTGGACCGAGTCAAAGAGAGGGGCCAGCGAGAGAGACTCCCCAAAGTCCACAAAGGGAGCAAGGCCGTCCAAGGTTCAATCAAAATGATTTATATGAGCCAAGTGATGTGGAGAGCGACCATGTGTCTAATCAAAGCGAAAGGCGAAAAGGCCAAAGAAATCGAGGTCCTCGAGAGTGAGAACGAGTGGACGACGATTTGAAGAATATAAAGTTATCCATTCCACCATTCCAAGGCAGATCGATCCGGAGGCATACCTTGAATGGGAGAAGAAGATTGAATTAGTTTTTGAGTGCCACAATTACTCAGAAACTAAGAAAGTGAAGTTAACAGCAATCGAGTTTTTCGACTATGCCATGATTTGGTGGGATCAATTCACTACAAGTTGGAGAAGGAACGGTTAACGGCCAATAACCACTTGGGTCGAAATGAAGGCTGTGATGCGTAGGCACTTCATTCCATCCTACTATCACCGAGAGCTTTGCCAAAAGCTCCAAAACCTTATTCAGGGCACTAATAGCTTGGAAGACTATTTTAAAGAAATGGAGATTGCCATGATACGTACGGATGTGAAAGAACATCAAGAGACAACCATGGCCAAATTTTTAGCCGGGCTCAATCGAGATATTGCCAACATTGGGGAACTTCAACAATATGTTGAAGTAGTTGACACGGTGCACATGGCCATCAAGGTGGAGAAGCAACTTAAGCGCAAAGGTTTCTTTCGAGGCTAGTCCAACCCCAATGCCTCAAAATGGGGCCAAGGCACTAGCAAGAAAGATCCACCAAGCCATGCCAAGGAGCAAATGGTGCCAGCAAAGCCGAACAAACCTATGGGTGAATCTAGCAAAGGCAAGGCCGAATCATTCCCCAATCGGTCAAGGGACATAAAATGTTTTAAATGCCTCGGGAGGGGGCATATCGCCAGCCAATGTCCTAACCAAAGTAACATGGTGGTTCGCACAAACAGAGAGATTGAGTCGGAGGAAATGGAGAAGAACCCGATGCCACCACCGATGAGGAGGAGGAATTAGAGTATGCTGTTGATGGTGAAATCCTTGTCATCAAAAGAAGCCTAAGTCTTCAAAGTGTAGAGAACAAGCAGCAAAGAGAAAATATCTTTCACACCCGATGCCAAGTACATGGTAAAGTGTGCTGCGTTATTATTGATGGTGGGAGTTGCACCAATGTGGCCAGCACTTTGATGGTGGAAAAATTGGGATTACCAACGACTAAGCACCTATATCCCTACAAGCTTCAATGGCTTAATGATGGTGGTGAGTTAAAGGTTACCAAACAAGTGCTCGTGGCATTTTCGATTGGAAAGTATACGGATGAAGTCTTATGTGATATGGTTACCATGCATGCGGGACACTTGCTGCTAGGACAACCATGGTAATTTGATAGGCGAGTTATTCACGACGGCTATACCAACCGGTATACTTTCAAACATTTGGGTAAAAATGTAACTTTGGCTCCTTTCACTCCAAAACAAGTATATGAAGACCAAATCAAATTGAAAAATTATGTTGATCAAGCGAGGGAAAAAGAAAAGAGTGAGAATGAAAAAGAAAATAAAATTGAAAAAAAGAAGGAAAAATGAGAGAAAAGAGCAAAGAAAGTGAAAAGAAAGAGAGAAAAGAAAAAGATGAAAAGGAAGAAAAAGAGATAGAAAAATTAAACGTTTATGCAAAAGAGAGGGAGTTTCAAAAATCCTACTTGATGAAATAGCCGATATTTGTGTTTATGTACAAGGAAAACTTTTTGAATACTAATGACTTGGTTTAAAATCTCCCTTCTTCTGTTGTGTCTCTTTTGCAGGATTTCAATGATGTCTTCCCGGAAGAAGTCCTTAGCGGGTTGCCGTCCACCCGAGGGATTGAGTACCAAATCGATTTTGTTCCTGGAGCCGTCATCCCTAATTAGCTAGCTTACCGGAGTAACCCTGAGGAAACCAAAGAGTTACAAAGACAAGTTAACGAACTTATGGGAAAGGGTTACATCCGCGAAAGCCTTAGCCCGTGCACCGTGCCTGTGTTGTTGGTGCCAAAGAAGGACGAAACTTGGCGAATGTGTGTTGACTGCCATGCGGTGAACAAAATAAAAATCAAGTATAGGCATCCTATACCACGTTTAGATGACATGCTTGATGAGTTGAGTGATGATAATTTATTTTCTAAAATTGATCTTAAAAGCGGATATCACCAGATTCGAATGCGTGAAGGTGACGAGTGGAAGAGCGCTTTTAAAACTAAATGCGATTTGTATGAATGGTTGGTCATTCCATTTGGCCTAACCAACATGCCTAGTACATTTATGGGCCTTATGAATTATGTTTTGCGGGCCTTTATTGGTAAGTTTTGCGTTGTGTATTTTGATGATATCCTTGTCTATAGTAAGACTTTGGATGAACATATGTTGCATCTTAAATCTATTTTGGAGGTTCTTTGAAAGGAGACCTTGTATGAAAACCTTAAGAAATGCATGTTTTGTACTAACAAAGTTGTCTTTTTAGGTTTTATGGTCAGCTCAGATGGACTCGAGGTGGACCAAGAAAAAGTTAAGGCAATCCGAGATTGGCATAGACCGACGAGCATAAGCCAAGTGAGGAGCTTCCATGGCTTGGCGAGCTTCTATAAGTGTTTCGTACCAAATTTCAGCACCTTGGCCGCACCTTTGACAAGTGTGATCAAGAAGACTTCAGCCTTTCAATGGAACGAAGAACAAGAGAAAGCCTTTAACTCCATTAAAGATTGTCTTACTAATGCACCTTTGCTTGTTTTGCCTGACTTTTCTAAAACATTTGAAATTGAATGTGATGCCTCAGGTGTAGGAATCGAAGCTGTTCTAACTCAAGATGGGAGGCCCATTGCATACTTTAGTGAGAAACTAAATGGAGCCACTTTGAACTACCCGATCTACGACAAGGAGATGTATGCACTCATTCGAGCCTTAGAGACTTGGCAGTACTACTTGTGGCCCAAGGAGTTTGTAATTCACTCGGATCATGAGGCATTGAAGCACCTCAAGGGCCAAAACAAGCTGAATAAGCGCCATGCCAAGTGGGTAGAGTATTTAGAATCTTTTCCTTATGTTATAAAATATAAGAAAGGTAAGGAAAATATCGTGGCTGATGCACTTTCGAGGAGGTATACTCTTTTGTCTTACTTAGATTCAAAACTGCTTGGATTTGCATTTTTGAAAGAATTGTATGCTTCTGATACTGATTTTGGTGAGTTGTATGCTTCTTGTGAAAATGTTACTATTGGAAAGTTCTTTAGGTACGAAGGCTTCCTCTTTAGAGAAGGCAAACTTTGCATTCCGCAAAGTTCCATTCGGGACTTATTGGTGACGAGACACATAGTGAGGGTCTCATGGGCCATTTTGGCGTAGGGAAAACCTTGGCAATGCTTCAAGAGCATTTCTTTTGGTTGAGGATGAAAAGAGATGTCGAGAGAGTTTGTTCTCGATGCGTGACATGCAAGAAAGCAAAATCAAAGATTAAGCCACATGGGCTATACACGCCACTACCAATACCCGAAGAGCCTTGGGTCGACATTTCCATGGACTTTGTCCTTGGATTACCTAGAACTAAAACCGAAAAGGATTCGATTTTTCTTATTGTAGATAGATTTTCTATGATGTCTCATTTTATAGCTTTCACAAAAACTGACGATGCTGTTCATATTGCCAATTTATTCTTTAGGGAAATCGTTTGATTGCATGGCATTTCGAGAACCGTCGTATCTAACAGAGATGCGAAATTTCTTAGTCATTTCTGGAGGTCATTGTGGGGAAAGCTTGGAATGAAGCTACTATTTTCAACAACTTGTCACCCCCAAACGGATGGCCAAACAGAGGTGGTGAATCGTGTTTTGTCAAGCTTGTTGCAAGCTATCATCCGGAAAAATCTAAAGTCGTGGGAGGAGTGTTTGCTGCACATCGAGTTCGCTTACAATCGATCCATTCATTTGGTAACCAAACACTCAGCTTTTGAAATTGTTTATGGTTTTAATCCCCTGATTCCATTAGACTTAGTTCCTTTGCCTAACGATCAGCTTATTCATGTAGATGCTAAGCGGAAGGCTGAGTACGTAAAGCAGCTACATCAAAAAGTGAGGGCCAATATTAAGGCTAGAATCCAAAGCTACACGCACAAGGCAAATAACGGACGAAAACGTGTTGTGTTTGAACCCAATCCGTTTCCCAGCCCAACGAAGGTCCAAGTTATTGTCGAGAGGAGATGGTCTATTCCAAGTGCTAGAACGGATTAACGAGAACTTTTATAAGCTCGACCTTCCATTAATTTGTCTCAAACTTAGACACATTAAAACAACTATTAAATATGTATCAAACTAAGACACATTAAACCTCATTTAATGAAAATGTCCAGATTATGACACATTTAATAACTTAAACTAAATAACTAAATTAACTAAAACAAATTAAATATTTATTCCAGCAAAATAATGCTAAGTTAAAAATGAGTTGAAGTTGAGCTCAATGAGCTACGAATGAGCTAGATGAACTTGTAGGAGGTTGCAAGGCTGACTTAGTTGACTTGTCCAAGATTGATCGATAAGCCCAGCAACGGTTTCTCCCCATGCTCGATTAATTAGAGCCGAAACAGCCTCCTTGAAATGTTTGGCTTGTGATCGAGTTATAGGTCCTAAGGGCAGCTTCAAAGGTTCCTTGTTAGCACTTGGTGAGTCTCGGATTGTGGCCGTATCACAACCACCCTGAAAAACAAATTAGCAATATTGGAAGCATCGTCAATTTTGTGCACGAAATAAAGTGCGCCATTTTTGAGAACCTATCCACCACGACGAAAATGGAATCTCTACCATTCTTTGTTCTAGGGAGTCCTAAAACAAAGTCCATGGAAATGTCAACCCAAGGCTCATTAGGAATTGGTAATGGCTTGTACACCCTTGAGGTTGGAGTTTAGATTTTGCCCTTTTGCAAGTGATACATCTCGCTCAAATTCGTTCCACATCCCTTTTTATTTTTGGCCAATATAGATGCTTTTGTAGGATGTTTAATGTCTTATTAACTCTGAAATGTCCCATAAGTCCTTCACTATGGGCCTCATTTACTAGGACCTCATGTGCACTACTTTGAGGGATGCAAAGTTTCCTTTCTTTGAATTAGAAACCATCATGCCTATAAAACCTATCAATTGCACCTT
The DNA here is from genome assembly GCA_005610355.1 of Gossypioides kirkii. Classification (NCBI taxonomy): domain Eukaryota; kingdom Viridiplantae; phylum Streptophyta; class Magnoliopsida; order Malvales; family Malvaceae; genus Gossypioides; species Gossypioides kirkii. The sequence continues at coordinate 29,881,391 of CP032254.1, read as the reverse complement.
TCTCGCATGCCTTAAAGATTTCTCCAAAATTAAAATCAGTAGCATAGAGTTCTTTAAGAAATGCAAATCCAATCAGTTTAGATTTAAGAGAATTAAGAAGAACATACCTTCAAGATAAGGTATCAGCAACAACATTCTCTTTTCCCTTTTTATATTTGATGACGTATGGAAATGACTGAAGGAATTCAACCCATTTGGCATGTCTCTTGTTGAGCTTATGATGTCCCTTGATGTGTTTCAACGCCTCATGGTCTGTGTGCACAACAAATTCCTTTGGCCATAGATAGTGTTGCCATGTTTCCCAGGCTCATAGCATAAATTTCCTTATCATATGTCGGGTAGTTCAATGTTGCTCCACTGAGTTTCTCGCTAAAGTAAGCCACTGGATGCCCCTCTTGTAACAAAACAGCACCGATTCCTAAACCTAAAGCATCACACTCGATCTCAATTGTCTTGTCAAAGTTTGGTAAGGAAAGCAAAGGTGCCGTTGTTAAGCACTCCTTAATTTGATTGAAAGCTTATTCTTTCTCATCATTCCAAAAGAAACTTGCATTTTTTTAAATTACGTTAGTTAAAGGTGCAGTAATGGTACTAAAATTATGGACGAACCTTCGATAGAAACTGGCAAGTCCATGGAAACTCCTTACCTGGCTAATGTTTGTAGGCGTCGGCCACTCTTCAATTGCCTTCACCTTTTCGTGATCAACCTCCAATCCTTCAGAACTCACTATAAATCCTAAAAACACAAGTTTGTTTGTACAGAAAATGCACATTTTCAAGTTAGCATATAGTTTCTCCTTTCGAAGTGTATTCAAAACAAACCTGAGATGCATTTCATGATCCACTGAGTTTCTCGCTAAAGTAGGCCACTGGATGCCCCTCTTGTGACAAAACAGCACCGATTCCTAAACCTGAAGCATCACAATCGATCTCAAATGTCTTGTCAAAGTTTGGTAAGGAAAGCAAAGGTGCCTTTGTTAAGCACTCCTTAATTTGATTGAAAGCTTATTCTTGCTCATCATTCTAAAAGAAACTTGCATTTTTTTTAATTACGTTAGTTAAAGGTGTAGTAATGGTACTAAAATTACGGACGAACCTTCGATAGATACTGGCAAGTCCATGGAAACTCCATACCTGGCTAATGTTTGTAGGCGTCAGCCACTCTTCAATTGCCTTCACCTTTTCGTGATCAACCTCCAATCCTTCAGAACTCACTATAAATCCTAAAAACACAAGTTTGTTTGTACAGAAAATGCACTTTTTCAAGTTAGCATATAGTTTCTCCTTCAAAGTGTATTCAAAACAAACCTGAGATGCATTTCATGATCCTCCATTAAACCATGCAGTTTAAGTTGATGTGGTGGCTGCTTTAATGGAGTACTTGGCCGAATTTAGTGCTTGGTTGGTAAGGAAGAAGTGTGTTTAAATTCTGCTGAAATTCCCCAAGCACATGGAATCAATGCGGGCGGTGCATTAATGATTGGAGTAAACCGAACAGCCACTTTTCATGTTCCCATTGTCAGCCTTTGAGCATTTAAACACCTTGAGACCTTTGATGAACCCAATCAGCCATGCATGAAGAGAACAATGAATTCCCTTGCTAATCACGAAATGCCCTCTTGGAGAGGTGTTTTTAGCACTTTAAATATTGGTAGGTGCATTAAAGCTTGTGTTGGCCAGCCATTGACATCCCTACATCATATTAAACATGCTGGTTAGGACATATTAAATGGGCAGTAATATTTGTCTAAAACTAACAACTAACTTAGGACATATTTAAAGACTTATCAAAATAACACAAAACATAATTGAAACATGAATTAAAATAACTAAATGGTTGATACTTTATTTTCCAGCAATTTAATTAGATTAAAATTAAAATTGAATGTGCAGCACATTGCATGGAATGCATGACGTGTCTTCCCAGATTCGTTTAATTAAACCCGTGGTAGCCTGATTAAATTTCTTAGCTTGTGCTCACGTGATTGGTCCTCTAGGTAGCTCGATTGAATTGTGCGAGGCTCGCCCATCCTCCATGCTCGTAACACAAGTGTTCACAGTATTAGTATTCGCGTTGTGAGTGTTCGCGACATGAGTGTTCGCAGCTCACAAGGTCCATGCTTGTATTATTAAAGCTCGCACTATTCTTGCTCGCATCAAAGTCCATGGAAACTCCTTACCGGCCACTCTTAAATTACCTTCACCTTTTCGTGATCAACCTCCAGTCCTTCAGAACTTTCTATAAATCCTAAGAACATAAGTTTGTTTGTATAGAAAATGTGCTTTTTTAAGTTAGCATATAGATTCTCCTTTCGAAGTGTATTCAAAATAAACCTGAGATGCATTTCATGATCCTCTACGGAACGGTTGTAGATGAGAATGTCATCAAAGTAAACAACACAAAACTTACCAATATAAGGTCATAAGATGTGATTCATTAACCTCATAAAGGTGCTGGGTGCATTTGTTAAACTGAAAGGCATCACAGTCCACTCATACAAACCTTGTTTTATTTTGAAAGTTGTCTTCCATTCATCACCTTCCCTCATTCTGATTTGGTGATATCTGCTTTTAAGATAGATCTTTGAAAACACAGTGGATCTCCACTCATCATCCAACATATCAACTAGGCATGGTATAGGATGTCGATATTTGATAGTGATCTGATTGATTGCTCGATAATCCACACACATGCGCCATGACCCATCTTTCTTGGGTACCAACAACACAGGAACGACACATGGGCTTAAGCTCCCCCGAATATAACCTTTTTCCATCAATACTTGTACCTGTCGCTGTAACTCTTTTGTTTCCTTGGGGTGACTCATATATGTTGGACGATTGGGTAATGTAGCACCAAGAACAAAATCAATTTGATGTTCTATGCCATGAATAGGTGGTAAAACTCCTGAAATTTCGTCGAGAAAAACATCTTCAAAATCCTACAAAAGAGAGACAATAGAAGAAGGTAATGTTGCATCGAGTTTGTTAGTGTTCAGAAAATCTCCTTGTACAAGAGTACAAGAAGTGTTTGCCTTGCCAAACACATTTTCTAATCTCACTTCCCTCGCATAAACATTCATTTTTAGGTTTTCTGCCCTGCTTTCAAATTCACTCTGTCCCTTCCCTTCCCTCTTTTCCTAGCACTTGCTGTTTTTCTCTCGATCTCTCACTCATTTTTCCCTCAATTTTAGTTTTTTTTCATTTTTGTCTCTTTTTCAAGTGCGTCTGATCATTGTGCACTTGTTGTGGTGATAAAGGTGTTACCGTGTGCTTCCTTCCTTCAAAAATGAATGAATATCGATTGTTATACCTGTCATGATTCACTCTTGAATCAAATTGCCAAGGCCTCCCCAAAAGTAATTGGCTGGCGTGCATGGGTACAACATCACATAAGAGATATATTTTTCAATGGAAACGGTATGATCACTTGCTTGATTACCTTTAACATCCCACCATCATTAAGCCACTAAAGCTGATATGGATGTGGATGCTTTGTCGTCGCCAATCCAAGCTTTTCCACCATTAATGTGCTGGCAACATTAGTATAACTACCGCCATCGATAATTACAACACATACCTTCCCATTGATATGGCAGCGTGTATGGAATATGTTTTCATGTTGCTGATCGCCTTGCACAACTTCTGTATTTTGACTATTCTTTACAACGAGCACTTCTCCTTCAGCAGCAGGGTTTAAATATTCATCCTCTTCACTCATAACGTCAACCTCCTCTTCTGATTCTGATTCTGATTCGATTTCACCACCTTCTCGAATCACCATTGTATGCCTATTTGGACACTGACTGGCTATATGCGCCTTTCCAAGGCATTTGAAGCATTGTATATCCCTGGACCGATTTGGTGTATTCTGTTGCTTTCCTTTGTTCACGTTAACAGCCTTGCTGGGTTTGAAAGTCCCAATGTTATCCTTGGCTTGATTTGCTTTGTATGATGTCTTAGGAGTATTCTGTCCCCATATAGAATTCTGACTCCATTTAGAAGTAGAAGAATTGTTTCGAGATGTACCTCTATTTTAAGCTGTTGTTCAACCTTCATGGATAAGTGAACCAATTCTTCAAGGTCCACATAATATTGCAATTCTACAATGTTGGCAATCTCTTTATTAAGGCCTGAAATGAACCTAGCCATGGTAGATTAGTATCTTCTTCAATATTTGCTTGAATCATCGCCAGCTCCATCTCCTTATAATAATCCTCCACACTCATATTGCCTTAAGTGAGATTTTGGAGTTTCCGTACTAATTCCCGATGATAGTAGCTTGGTATAAACCTCTTGCACATTATGCCTTCCATTTCCTCCCAAGTGGTCACTGGACGTTCTCCATTTCGATGTCTATTAATGGTTAACTGGTTCCACCAAACTATTGCATAATTAGTGAATTCAAAGGTTGCTATCTTCACCTTCTTTTGCTCAGACTAATTGTGACAATCAAAAATGTGTTCGATCTTCTTCTCCCATTCAAAATAATCCTCTGGATTTATTTTCCCTTGAAATGACTGAATGTTCATTTTTATATTCTCAAGATTATCATTAAACTTCTCTTGATTCCTCCGTTGTGGGCATCGGTTTTGTACAATGGCGGGTTGTTCGTTGTCGTACACAATCCCCTTCTTGAACGCCTTGTCCTTGGTTACCTTGTACAAGAACGATTTGGTCTCCTACGAATCTCTCTTCTAAGCCATCATGCGTTCATGGATGGCTTTGAGTTTATGGTCCATAAGTTGTCCCAATTCTCGAACAAGTGCTTGGAATTGCAAGTTCAGGATTTCTCTTGATTGTATGTCACTAGTTTCCCCAGTGTTCTTACCTGTATTCATGATTAGTAAAAAGAAAAAAAATTAAAAAAATTAAAGCAAAAGCCTCGCTGATCACTCCAAGAAAATTCACTCGCTCTCTTTGGCTTACACCATAAATTCGTCCAATATTCCCCATGCACTTTAAGTTGATGTGGTGGCTGCTTTAATGGAGTAGTTGGCTGAATTTAGTGCTTGGTTGGTGAGGAAGAACTGTGTTTAAATTCTGTTGAAATTCCCCAAGCACTTGGAATCAATGTGGGCAGTGCATTAATGATTTCAGTAAACCGAACAGCCACTTTTCATGTTCCCATGGTCAGCCTTTGAGCATTTAAACACCTTGAGACCTTTGATGAACCCAATCAGCCATGCATGAAGAGAACAATGAATTCCTTTACTGATCATGAAATGCCCTCTTGGAGAGGTGTTTTCAGCACTTTAAATATTGGTAGGTGCATTAAAAGCTTGTGTTAGCCAGCCATTGGCATCCCTACATCATATTAAACATGCTGGTTAGGACATATTAAATGGGCAGCAATATTTGACTAAAACTAACAACTAACTTATGACATATTTAAAGACTTATCAAAATAACACAAAACATGATTGAAACATGAATTAAAATAACTAAATGGTTAATACTTTATTTTTTAGCTATTTAATTAGATTAAAATTAAAATTGAATGTGCAGCACATTGCATGGAATGCCTGACGAGTTATATGAAATGCATGGAATGCATGAAGTGTCTTCCCAAATTCGTTTAATTAAACCTGTGGCAGCCTGATTAAATTTCTTGGCTTGTGCTCACATGATTGGTCCTCTAGGTAGCTCGATTGAATCGTGAGAGGCTCGCCCATCCTCCATGCTCACAATGCGAGTGTTCGTAACATCAGTGTTCACATCGTGTGTGTCCACAACATGAGTGCTCGTAACACCAGTGCTAGCATCTTCCAAGCTCGGAAGGTCTGTGTTCGCATTGTTAGTGTTCACACTACTCATGCTCGCATCATGTGCTGTGTGTTATGCTTATATATATATGTGTGTGGTGCAAGGTACAATGAAGGGACACAACTATTTGGATGAGATGATTCAAAGTGTGAAGACTCTTGGAAAAAGAGTGGATAACATGGATGGATCTATGGACAAAGGATTATATTGATTGAATCAAATTATTTACACCAAGAGATGCATTTTTTTAAGCCAAGAGACACCTTTATTGGACTTATGAATGGGCAGCAATGATAATTACAAAACATGGACCAGAAGTGCCTATTCAAATGATATCCATTTAGCACACATATGGAGGGATACAATGTTTCATTCAAGAATTTTCAAGTGAATCAATACATTCATGAATGAATGATGAATGACAGCTGTTCACTTTCATTTTGTAAAGACTATAAATAGAGGTTATCTTCTCCATTTCTAACAGACAATTCAGATTCAATATATATATAGTCTTATCTCTTCTGTTCATTTATAGAACTTTATCGATCCTTCAAGTGCTGTTTGTTGAATCAACCCTTGATATCTTTGGTTCCTAGTTCTTAATAACTAGTGGGTCAAGATCCTTTTGTTCAGTGACTGTTATAGAGTTCGAGTCTTCACTTTTTAGTTTCGATTCATCTCTCAAGTCCTAGACCCCAATTCCATCATCCACCAACCATCCCTACCATCATCCATCATCCATCATCCACACCACTATCCTTTTTTTTTAATTTCCAGTATTCTATTCATCTTTTGTCCTTCAAGCATATAAAACCATCCAAATTTTGTTGCGTGCCTTAAACATAAAGTTATTGATTTAACGATCAGGGCAATACAAGCATCTCGGTATTTCAACAAAGTGAGATCATACCAGAATCATATCATTCTGGATGAACCTTCGAACTTGTCAAACTTTTAGGAGTTCTTTTATAACTTCGATTCCTTCGAGCAATTTCCCAAACATTCCATGCTCGACAAATCACATCAATTGGTCTAAATAGTTTGTCATTATGTAAACAAGTTTTGGACTTTAAATTAAAAACTTATTTACGTGAGAATTGTTTCTCTCTTTGTTCTTGGATGAACTTCCGAAATTGTCAAAAACTTATTTACGTGAGAATTTTTTCCCTCTTGGTTCTTGGACGAACTTCTGAACTTGTCAAAAACTTATTTATGTGAGAATTGTTTCTCTCTTGGTTCATGGACAAACTTTTGAACTTGTCAAACTTTTCCAAGTTCTTTTATAACTTTGGTTCCTTCAAGTATTCAAGATGATCCATTCCTTCGAGCAATGTTTTGAACATTCCATGCTTGAGAAATCACATAATTTGGTCTAAATAGTTTTTCTTTTTGTAAATAAGTTTTGGTCTTTGAATTAAAAACTTATTTACGTGAGAATTGTTTCTCTCTTGTTTTTGGATGACCTTTCGAACTTGTCAAACCTTTATGAGTTCTTTTATAACTTTGGTTCCTTAAAGTATTCAAGATGATCCATTCTTTCGAGCAATTTTCCAAACATTCCATGCTCGAGAAATTACATTATTTGGTCAAAATAGTTTGTCATTTTGTAAACAAGTTTCAGACTTTAAATTAAAAATTAGTTACGTGAGAATTGTTTCTCTCTTGGTTCTAGGACGAACTTTCGAACTTGTCAAAAATTTATTTACGTGAGAATTGGTTCTCTCTTGGTTCTTGGATGAACTTTCGAACTTGTCAAACTTTTACAAGTTCTTTTATAACTTAGGTTCCTTAAAGTATTCAAGATAATCCATTCCTTCGAGCAATTTGCAAACATTCCATGCTCGAGAAATCATATCATTTGGTCAAAATAGTTTGTTCTTTTGTCAAGTTTTGGGCTTTAAATTAAAAACTTAGTTACATGAGAATTGTTTCTCTCTTGGTTCTAGGACGAACTTCTGAACTTGTCAAAAATTTATTTACGTGAGAATTGTTTCTCTCTTTGTTCTTGGACGAATTTTTGAACTTGTTAAAAACTTATTTACATAAGAATTGTTTCTCTCTTGGTTCATGGATGAAAATCCGAACTTGTCAAACTTTTACGATTTCTTTTATAACTTTAGTTCCTGAAAGTATTCAAGATGATTCATTCCTTCGAGGAATTTTTTGAACATTCCATGCTCAAGAAATCGCATAATTTGGTCTAAATAGTTTGTCATTTTGTAATCAAGTTTTGGTCTTTGAAATAAAAACTTATTTATGTGAGAATTGTTTCTCTCTTGGTTCTTGGACTAACTTCCGAACATGTGAAACTTTTACGAGTTCCTTTATAACTTTGATTCCTTAAAGTATTCCAGACAATCCGTCGAGCAATTTTTCGAACATTCCATGCTCAGGAAAGTGCATCATTTCGTCTAAATAATTTGTCATTTTGTAAACAAGCTTTGGTCTTTGAATTAAAAACTTATTTACCTAAGAATTGTTTCCCTCTTGGCTCTTGGACGAACTTTCAATCTTGTCAAACTTCTACGAGTTCTTTTATAACTTCGATTCCTTAAAGTATTCATGACGATCCATTTCTTCAATTTTCCAAACGTTCCATGCTCGGTAAATCGCATCATTTGGTCTCAATAGTTTGTCATTTTGTAAACAAGTTTGTAGATTAAAAACTTATTTACGTGAGAATTGTTTCTCTCTTGGTTTTGGATGAACTTTTGAACTTGTCAAACTTTTAAGAGTTCTTTTATAACTTCTGTTCCTTAAAGCATTCAAGACAATCCATTCCATCGAGCAATTTCCCAAACATTCCATACTCAAGAAATCACATCATTTGGTCTAAATAGTTTGTCATTATATAAACAAGTTTTGGACTTTAAATTAAAAACTTTTTTACGTGAGAATTGTTTCTTTCTTTGTTCTTGGATGAACTTCCGAACTTGTCAAAAACTTATTTACTTGAGAATTGTTTCTCTCTTGGTTCTTGGACGAACTTCCAAACTTGTCAGAAACTTATTTACGTGAGAATTGTTTCGCTCTTGGTTCATGGACAAACTTCCGAACTTGTCTAACTTTTACGAGTTCTTTTATAACTTCGATTCCTTAAAGTATTCAAGACAATCCATTTTTTGAGCAATTTTTTGAACATTCCATGCTCGGAAAATTGCATAATTTGGTCTAAATAGTTTGTCTTTTCGTAAACAAGTTTTGGTCTTTCAATTAAAAACTTTTTTACTTGAGAGTTGGTTCTCTCTTGGTTCTTGGACAAACTTCCCAACTTGTCAAACTTTTATGAGGTATTCTATAACTTAGGTTCCTTAAAGTATTCAAGATGATCCATTCGTTCAAGTAATTTTCCAAACATTCCAGGCTCGAGAAATCACATTATTTGGTCAAAATAGTTTGTCATTTTGTAAACAAGTTTTGGACCTTAAATTAAAAACTTAGTTACGTGAGAATTGTTTCTCTCTTGGTTCTTGGACAAACATCTGAACTTGTCAAACTTTTACTATTTCTTTTATAACTTCGGTTCCTGAAAGTATTCAAGACTATCCATTCCTTCGAGGAATTTTTTGAAAGCATAATTTGGTCTAAATAGTTTGTCATTTTGTAAACAAGTTTTGATCTTTGAATTAAAAACTTATTTACGTGAGAATTATTTCTCTCTTGGTTCTTAAACAAACTTCCGAACATGTGAAACTTTTACGAGTTCCTTTATAACTTCGATTCCTTAAATTATTCCAGACAATTCGTTCATTCGAGCAATTTTTCAAACATTCCATGCCCGGGAAATCAAATTATTTCATCTAAATAATTTGTCATTTTGTAAACAAGCTTTAGTCTTTGAATTAAAAACTTATTTATGTGAAAATTGGTTCCCTCTTGGCTCTTGGACAAACTTTTTGAACTCGACAAACTTCTACAAGTTCTTTTATAACTTTGATTCCATAAAGTATTCAAGACGATCCATTCCTTCGAGCAATTTTCCAAACGTTCCATGCTCGGGAAATCGCATCATTGGGTCTAAATAGTGTGTCATTTTGTAAACAAGTTTTTGTCTTTGAATTAAAAACTTATTTACATGAGAATTGTTTCTCTCTTGGTTTTGGATGAGCTTTCGAACTTGTCAAACTTTTAAGAGTTTTTTTATAACTTTGGTTCCTTAAAGTATTCAAGATAATCCATTCCTTCGAGCAATTTCCCAAACATTCCATGCTCAAAAAATCACATCATTTGGTCTAAATAGTTTGTCATTATGTAAACAAGATTTGGACTTTAAATTAAAAACTTATTTACGTGAGAATTGTTTCTCTCTTTGTTCTTGGATGAACTTCCGAACTTGACAAAAACTTATTTACTTGAGAATTGTTTCTCTCTTGTTTCTTGGACGAACTTCCAAACTTGTCAAAAACTTATTTACATGAGAATTGTTTCTCTCTTGGTTCAAGGACAAACATCTGCACTTGTCAAACTTTTACGAGTTCTTTTATAACTTCGGTTCCTTAAAGTATTCAAGACAATCCATTCCTTCAAGCAATTTTTCAAACATTCTATGTTAGGAAATCTCATAATTTGGTCTAAATAGTTTGTCTTTTTGTAAACAAGTTTTGCTCTTTGAATTAAAAACTTATTTACGTGAGAATTGGTTCTCTCTTGGATCTTGGACGAACTTCCGAACTTGTCAAACTTTTACGAGTTCTTTTATAACTTAGCTTCCTTAAAGTATTCAAGATGATCCATTTCTTTGAGCAATTTTCCAAACATTCCAGGCTCGAGAAATCACGTCATTTGGTCAAAATAGTTTGTCACTTTGTAAACAAGTTTTGGACTTTAAATTAAAAACTTAGTTACGTGAGAATTGTTTCTCTCTTAGTTCTTGGTTCCGAACTTGTCAAAAATTTATTTACATGAGAATTATTTCTCTCTTGGTTCTTGGACGAACTTCCGAACTTGTCAAAAACTTATTTACATAAGAATTGTTTCTCTCTTAGTTCTTGGATGAACATCCAAACTTGTCAACTTTTACAATTTTTTTATAACTTTGGTTCCTAAAAGTATTCAAGACGATCCATTCCTTCGAGGAATTTTTCGAACATTCCATGCTCGAGAAATCGCATAATTTGGTCTAAATAGTTTGTCATTTTGTAAACATGTTGGTCTTTGAATTAACAACTTATTTACGTGAGAATCGTTTCTCTCTTGGTTCTTGGACTAACTTTCGAACATGTGAAATTTATTAATTCTTTTTATAACTTCGGTTTGTTAAAGTATTCCAAACAATCCATTCATTCGAGCAATTCTGATCATTCCATGCTCGAGAAATTGCATCATTTCGTCTAAATAATTTGTCATTTTTTAAACAAGCTTTGGTCTTTGAATTAAAAACTTATTTACCTGAGAATTGTTTCTCTCTTGGCTCTCGGATGAACTTCTGAACTTGTTAAACTTCTACAAGTTCTTTTATATCTTCGATTCCTTAAAGTATTCATTCGAGCAATTTTCCAAACATTCCTTTCTCGGGAAATCGCATCATTTGGTCTAAATAGTATGTCATTTTGTAAACAAGTTTTGGTCTTTGTATTAAACCTTATTTACGTAAGAATTGTTTCTCTCTTTGGTTCTTGACAAACATCCGAACTTGTCAAACTTTTACGATTTCTTTTATAACTTCGATTCCTGAAAGTATTCAAGACGATCCATTCCTTCGAGCAATTTTTCTAACATTCCATGCTCAGGAAATCGCATAATTTAGTCTAAATAGTTTGTCATTTTGTAAACAAGTTTTGGTCTTTGAATTAAAAACTTATTTCCGTGAGAATTGTTTCTCTCTTGGTTCTTGGACTAACATCCAAACATGTGAAACTTTTACGAGTTCTTTTATAACTTCAGTTCCTTAAAGAATTCCAGATGATCTGTTCATTCGAGCAATTTTTTGAACATTCCATGCTCTGAAAATCGCATCATTTCATCTAAATAGTTTGTCATTTTGTAAATAAGTTTTGTCTTTGAATTAAAAACTTATTTATGTGAGAGTTGTTTCTCTCTTGTTTCTTAGACCAACTTCCAAACTTGTCAAACTTGTATGAGTTCTTTTATAACTTCGGTTCCTTAAAGTATTCAAGACGATCCATTCCTTCAAGCAATTTTTTGAACATTCCATGCTCGGGAAATCACCTAATTTGGTCTAAATAGTTTGTTATTTTGTAAACAAGTTTTGGTCTTTGAATTAAAACTTATTTACGTGAGAATTGTTTCTCTCTTGGTTCTTCGGCGAACTTCCAAACTTGTCAAACTTTTACGAGTTCTTTTATAACTTCAGTTCCTTAAAGTATTCAAGATGATCCATCCTTTCGAGGAATTTTTGAACATTCCATGCTTGAGAAATCGCATCATTTGGTCAAAATAGTTTGTCATTTTATAAACAAGTTTTGGTCTTTGCATTAAAAACTTATTAACGTGAGATTTGTTTCTTTCTTGGTTCTGATGCGAGCACGAGTAGTGCGAGCTCTAATAATGCGAGCATGGACCTTGCGAGCTTGGAAGATGTGAGCATTGCGAACACTGGACCTACGAACACTGATGTTGCGAGCATGGACGAAAGGGGAGCCTCACACGATTCAATCGAGCTACCTAGAGGACCAATCACGCGAGCACAAGCCAAGAAATTCAATTAGGCTATCACGGGTTTAATTAAACGAATTTGGGAAGACACTCCATGCATTCCATGTATTTCATATGACCCGTCATGCATTCCATGCAATGTGCTGCACATTCAATTTTAATTTTAATCTAATTAAATTGCTGGAAAATAAAGTATTAACCATTTAGTTATTTTAATCCATGTTTTAATTATGTTTTTTGTTCTTTTGTTAAGTCTTTTAATATGTCTAACTAGCATGTTTAAGATGATGTAGGGATGTCCATGGCTGGCCAACAAAAGCTTTTAATGCACCTACCAGCATTTAAAGTGCTGAAAACACCTCTCCAAAAGGATATTTCGTGATCAGCAAAGGAATTCAATGTTCGCTTCATGCATGGCTGATTGGGTTCATCAAAGGTCTCAAGGTTCTTAAATGCTAAAAAGCTGATCATGGGAACATTAAAAGTGGCTGTTCGATTTACTCAAAATCATTAATGCACCGCTAACATTTATTCCAAGTCTTGGGGAATTTTTAGCAGAATTAAGACCACTTCTTCCTAGCCAACCAAGCACTAATTCGGCCAACTACTCCATTGAAGCAGCCCTCACATTAACTTAAAGTGCATGGGGAATATTGGACGAATTTATGGTGTAATTTTGATTAATTATTTCATGACTTTCAGCTGGTCATTTGTAAGCCTTTAAATATGAGGCTTGGAACATTTTGTATCAACTTTTGATGAATATTAATCTTATTGTGAGTTTGTAAACTCCTTATTCTTATTTGACTCAATTTGACTTATCAAGTAACCCTTGTGGCATCAATCTGATTCTTTTCAAACTTATCACTTCTTTGAATTGTGGCATTCACCCTTATACCGATTGTTTCCTATCTATAGATAGAGGGTCACGGTTCTTCTTATTTTCGTTCTAAGTACTAATATAAGGATTGAGTCATTATTCTTTTATAATATTGGTTCGTTCTTGAGTCCTTAAAATCGAATTCAAGCCTATCCATCTATATCCTTGCATATCCATTCATCCATCCTTCTACAACATGCCATTATCATTTGCCAACCATCATAAAATCCATTATGAACGATACTTTTTAATTTCGATCGAGAACTCACCTGACTCGTAATCATCTTTCAAGGACAAGCTCGCATCATTTGGTATCAGAGTTAGCTAAATTAAGTAAGTATTCAACGTTCTTAGAGCTAGTTGAAAGTGTGTAATTTTCCGATTACAAGTCTTCTTTACCATAACAATTTCAACCACACTTCTATCTTCGTTTGAAGCCTTCCCTATCACCTAATCATCATTCCTACCTTACATCATATTTAAAGCCGATACTACGAGGTTTGTTGTTTAAGTCTAAGGAAGTCACATAAGAACTTTGAGCAAGCAAAGAGTGGTAAAAGGAAAGAGTGCGAAAGAGCCTTAGAGAAGATTAAAAGCCAACATCGAGTGCAAAAATGAGTGGAGCGAGTTCATTACGAGTGGCTCGTGAGGATTTCTATTTTGTAAGGTACTCATTAATTTTCATTCAAAATCTTTTATTACTAATCTTTTCTGTCTTGAAGAGAACATGTCTCGAAGTCTCAATAGATACGAAGGTGGTGGAGCACCAAATTTATAAATGCAAGCCATAATTCGAGAAATGCAACGCGTGCTTCGTGCAAAATTAGAACTGATGCAAGATCGATTAGACCAATTAGAGGCAAGATCTCAAAGGGGATGTTCACCTCAAGATCAAAGGAGAGAAAGAGGTCTTCCAATACCAAATCAAGATGATACAAAATGAATGCGGAAGAGGATCGTAAAGTTGTCAAGTCGCGGATCTACCCTAAAACTCTAGACAAATTAATCTGAAATGAAAACAAAGAAAGACAGATTAGTTGACAAGAAGAATAATCAAACGACATTAAAACAAAAGAAAGATGAATGGTTGGTAAAGGATCCAATAGAGAACGAAATTAGGGTTTCTTGGATGAAAGAAACTGTCCATGGACCTCAAGAAAATGTCCCAACCAGATCTGGAAAATAAAAACACAAACAGATTCGTTAGAAGTGATATAAAAGATAAAAGTAAACTATTTACGCAAGAATGATTGAAACAACAAGAAAGATTGAATCTCCTAATTTTTGATGTGTTTCTTGATGGATCAAGGTAGGAGAACGACCCTCTTGAAGTAATTTCAACCTAGAACGAAAAACAATTAAATCAGTAATCCAAAACAGCAAGAAATAAACTAGATCAAACAAGAACGATAGATTAAAGATAGAACAGTGAACATAACGTCCTAAGAAGCCTTGGAAACGATAAGAATCCACAACTCCCTTCAATGGCTCTAATTTCCCCTTCAAGAAAGAGATCTTGGTAAGAAAAAGCTTGAAGATAATTCCCACAACCTAAAATATTGTTAAAACAACTTCTAAAAAAAACTCAAGAGCAATTCTTGAAGAAAAACTCAAAGAGAATTATTATTAACTCAAAATAATCAAAATCCAGTGTTCTTTCAAGGGGGAATGACCATGCTACTTATAGGCCCCAAAATAAGCTTTCCTAACCCTAATAGTATTCTAACCATGACAACTAATCAAATAAAATAAAAAATAAAAATAAATTTAAGTGTGGTTATGGGGAATTTCGGCCAAAGGGCTTTGAATGGGCTCCTTGGACTGAATTCTTACAAGATGATCAACTTATTAAAATAAAAAATTGGACCTAAATTTAAATACTGTCCAATTTGGGCCACTTTAATAATTTGGCCTGATATCCAATTAAATTACATTTTAAACTTTAAGATGAACTTGTAGATATCTTAATGGGCCTTTTTGCAAGAACATGGTCTTGTGATCTGTTTGCTCTCGAAATTGGCTTGTTCAAGGTCCTACAAAAAATCCAATGTGCCTTAGCTGCAAGATTCGGTTTCTTTTAATAAGAATTGATGATACGAGATGAATGCGGAAGAGGATCGTAAAGTTGTCAAGTCGCGGATCTACCCTAAAGCTCTAGACAAAAGTAATCTGAAACGAAAACAAAGAAAACAGATTAGCTGACAAGAAGAATAATCAAACAAAAAGTAAAACACAAGAAAGATGAATGGCTGGTAAAGGATCCAATAGAGAACGAAATTAGGGTTTCTTGGATGAAAAAAACCATCCTTGGACCTCAAGAAAATGTCCTAACCAGATCTGAAAATAAAAACACAAAACAGATTAGTTAAAAGTGATTTAAAAGATGAAAGCAAACTGTTTAGGCAAGAACGTTTGAAACAGCAAGAAAAGATTGAATCTCCTAATTTTTTATGTGTTCCTTGATGGATCAATTTCAACCTAGAACGAAAACAACTAAATCAGTAACCCTAAACAGCAAGAAATAAACTAGATCAAACTAGAACGATAGATTAAAGATAGAAAAGAGAAGATAACGTCCTAAAAAGCCTTGGAAACAATAAGAATCCACAACTCCCTTCAAAGGTTCTAATTTCTCCTCCAAGAAAGAGATCATGGCAAGAAAAAGCTTGAAGATGATTCCCACAACCTGAAAGATTGTTAAAACAACTTCCAAAAAAAACTCAAGAGCAATTCTTGAAGAAAAACTCAAAGAGAATTATTATTAACTCAAAATAATCAAAATCCAGTGTCTTTGTCTACAATTCCAAGGCCTATATATAGGCAAGCTAAATAAAACTCTTAATTAAACTAGAACTCTAACTAATCTAAACAAGAAACTTTCTTATTGACATAAAACTCCTAAAAACTTAAACTACTTAATAATTATTAAAAATTCGGAATAAAAAATAACAATAAAATAATAATAGCTGATAATACAATATTGGGCTCATGTATAATAAGAATTAAACCTAAAAATCGAACCCAATATGATTTAAACTTGAATTAAAAGCCCGAAACTCGTAATTCCAGTCATAATCACGTCCAGAAATTCTGCCCGCGCAATTTTATTAAAACGATCATAACTTGAGCTCCCGAACTTGAAATCAAGTGATTCAAAGTGCTTTCAAAGATAAGAAATAGATCTTCAAAATCCATGAAGAAATCTCAACCCATAAATTCCAGGATTCCATACAAAAAGTTGTTACAAGTCTACTGATTTCCCCAACTTGAAATTGGCAGCTTCGATTTCTTGGACCGAGATTTCAAAGATTTTAAATCTTGATTTTCTTGATTCTTGAAATTGTTTGGAATGACAAAATTGTACCAAGATTTGGTTTCTTGATTTTATTGAAAACAAGAAAGGGAATCTTGATTTTCTTTTTCGACCTTGTGCGCATCTAGGGTCTTAGTAACGAAGTCTTGGATGGTCTCGTTCAATCTTGCTCGAATTTGCTTGGCCTTCGACCTTGTTATTGGGCCTTGTGAAACTTTGATCCCATCACGTTCATAAGCTTGAATTTGGACCTTGCGACTCGTATCATTCCCCACTTCCTCAAGAAGATTCGTCCTCGAATCTTTAGCTCTCTCCCACAAGTAAAAGTGTCGATTGATGGTAGAGTAATGTAATTGGAAGTCCGCCAATGGATCTTTAAAATCCTGTAACAAGGAAACACCACTAAACAAATTCGAGTTATGGTTAGTTAAAACATAATCATTCCTCACTTTTGTATGTGTATCTTCTTATTTTTCATTTTCTTTTTCCTCTTGACAACTCTCCAAATTTACCTCATATGGATTTTCACTCACCAAATTTGGACCATCAAGTAGACTTTTCTCACTCAAGGTCTCTTTTCTCTCGGTCTTTTCACATATTTTTTCCTCACTTCCCATGTCCCCCTCGTAAGTATTTTGAATATTTAATTCAGTACAAGGCATCTCAGTAGGAGAACATGAGGTTTCTACTTCATCTATAGATTCAAGGGAAAATTTCTCATTATCATCCTTTGCCGGTTCACAAAGTTCGCCATCACAACAAATCTTTTTTTCACTACAGTAAGAGTCAACAAAAGGCACAAAGTCATACTTACTTTCTTCTCTAGTTGGATATTAGATTGGACATCGAGAACTCTCATGATATTTTGAACTCCACCAATAACATTGCTCAAAATGTGAGAGATCACTTGGAATCCTCCTTTCTTTGGCCATCTCTTCGTGAAGTACTCATTAGCTGACATACTTCCTTGAGCAAGTCGTCAAAATCTGGTATTGACCTCCCTATAATAATGTGTTGGGATAAAGCGTTTTCGCATAACTTGTTTCAACTCATCCCTCTCTCGTAGTTTCGTTGGCGACTTATACCAAGTTGAGTCCACCAACTCAACGCATAGTCTGAAAACTCAAGGGTCACCAATGGAACTTTCTCATCTTCTAGGCATTTATAGTAACGAAATATAAGCTCTATTTTTTATTCCCACTCACAGTATGCTTCAGGATCATTCTTTCCATGAAATTGAGGGATTGTGAACTTCGGCTTTGCCAACGAAGGCTGTCCGCGATCATTGGGAACCAACAGATCTTCATCCACACGAGGGACACGTCTAGCTTGATGTCTACGAGCACGAGGTTGTTCAACCCCATCATCATCATTAGCACCCAAATGTTGAGTCCTTTGCTCAGTTCGCAACTGATTTAAGGTATTGCTCATTGTTGAAATATAACATCCCGTTGTCTTTTTCTGTCGCTTGATGGTCTAGACTTTGTTTCAACTGATTGAACATGGTTTCGAACTTATCAGTGATGGCATGGAGATCTAACTTTGTTGCGACACCAGCAATATTTTCGATATTAACTAGCGGTTTGTCACTCTGGTCATCACTCCTTTTCTACTATGAGACATTGTGGCAAATCTGGAAAAAAAAACACAACACTCAAAAAGAAAAAATTAAACAAACCTCACCGTTATGCACTCAAAAAGAAAAATTAAATTCTCAATGAGGTAAGAACTAATCTTGTGAGTCCTTTAGAAGTATTTATATCAATCAATCAGGATGTATTAGAAACAAACTAACAAAGTAATCCTAATAGCATTATGAGTCCAAAATCAGCTAGACACTAAAGAATTGTGTTGCATGGAGGAAGGAAGGTGCAACGTTCGTTAACCTACTAACACAAGAAATAATAAATTGTTAGAATGTGTAAAGAAATAATAAAAATAAAAAAACAAATGAAAACCTAAAACTAAGAATCAATAAAATTGCAAAAACCCGAAAACCCAAAAACTGCAAAGCAACTTGACAAACTTTGTTCGAGGTGTTCTCGATTTCCAAAAATCACGAAATTTAAATTGGAGCCTCTCCAAATAATGTGTTTTTGATCTGGAAATTTTCGGTACAAAATTCAACCCACAAAATATTTTTTTATTTTTTTTTTTTCTCATATTTTTTTTTTTTCTCGACTTTTTGATCACTTTTTTGTGGGAAATATTTTTTTATACTATAATATAGTGCCAAGGATCAGTATATAAAATTTTAGAACAATTGAAAAAAGTTTACCCACTCAAAAATATCTTTTACCGAAAAAAATTACTGGGTAAAAACTGCTTGTTGGCTGTTTGTAATGGAAATCAGTGTAGAAAGCAACAAAGAACACCTAAAACGCCCAAAATATGATGCCAAATGATACGAAAGAAAGGCTGAGGAGGATCGTAAAGTTGTCAATTCGCGAATCTACCCTAAAGCTCTAGACAAAAGTAATCTGAAACGAAAACAAAGAAAACAGATTAGCTGACAAGAAGAATAATCAAACGAAAATTAAAACACAAGAAAGATGAATGGCTAGTAAAGGATCCAATAGAGAACGAAATTAGGTTTTCTTGGATGAAAGAAACCATCCTTGGACCTCAAGAAAACGTCCCAACCAGATCTGAAAATATAAACACAAAACAGATTCGTTAGAAGTGTTTTAAAAGATGAAAGCAAACTGTTTAGGCAAGAACGTTTGAAACAGCAATAAAAGATTGAATCTCCTAATTTTTGATGTGTTCCTTGATGGATCAATTTCAACCTAGAACGAAAACAACTAAATCAGTAACCCTAAACAGCAAGAAATAAACTAGATGAAAATAGAACGATGGATTAAAGATAAAAAAGAGAAGATAACGTCCTAAGAAGCCTTGGAAACAATAAGAATCCACAACTCCCTTCAAAGGCTCTAATTTCCCCTCCAAGAAAGAGATCTTGGCAAGAAAAAGCTTGAAGATGATTCCCACAACCTGAAAGATTGTTAAAACAACTTCTAAAAATAACTCAAGAGCAATTCTTGAAGAAAAACTCAAAGAGAATTATTATTAACTCAAAATAATCAAAATCCAGTGTCTTTGTCTACAATTCCAAGGCCTATATATAGGCCAGCTAAATAAAACTCTTAATTAAATTAGAACTCTAACTAATCTAAACAAGAAACTTTCTTGTTGACATAAAACTCCTAAAAACTTAAACTACTTAATAATTATTAAAAATTCGGAATAAAAAATAACAATAAAATAATAAGAGCTGATAATGCAATATTGGGCTCATATATAATAAAAATTAATCCTAAAAATCGAACCCAATATGATTTAAACTTGAATTAAAAGCCCGAAACTCGTAATTCCAGTCATAATCACGTCCAGAAATTCTGCCCGCGCAGTTTTATTAAAATGATCATAACTTGAGATCCCAAACTTGAAATCAAGTGATTCAAAGTGCTTTCGAAGATAAGAAATAGATCTTCAAAATCAATGAAGACATCTCAACCCATAAATTCCTGGATTCCATACAAAAAGTCGTTGCAAGTCTGCTGATTTCCCCAACTTGAAAATTGGCAGCTTCGATTTCTTGGACCAAGATTTCCAAGATTTTAAATCTTGATTTTCTTGATTCCTACAATTGTTTGAAATAGCATAATTGGACCAAGATTCTATTTCTTGATTTTCTTGAAAACAAGAAAGTGAATCTTGATTTTTTTTTCGATCATGTGTGCATCTAGGGCCTTGGTAACAAAGTCTTGGATGGTCCCGTTCAATTTTGCTCGAATTTGCTTGGCTTTTACCTCGTTATTGGTCCTTGAGGAAGATTGAGCCCATCACGTTCATACGCTAGATTTTGGGCCTTGTGACTCGTATCACAAGAGAATTTCTATGAACCATGTGAAATGGAGAGTGATCGATCCTCCAACTGAAGTTTGAGACTTCGAGGTCAACGAAATTGAGGTCTGAGGATAGATGATAATCTTAGCAACATAAGATGACAATTCCTCCATTCCAAAGGAAAACTGACCTTGAAGCTTATTTGGAATGGGAAAAGAAAATAGAACTCGTCTTTGAATGCCATAATTTCTCAGAAAACAAAAAGGTAAAACTTGTTGCCATCGAATTCCCTGATTATGCTATTATTTGGTGGGATTAGCTAACCTTGAGTAGGAGACGAAATAGAGAATGACTCGTGTCTACATGGGCTGAAATGGAAGCTATCATTAGAAAGAGATTCGTACCCGCTCACTATCATCGAGAGTTACATCAAAGGCTACAAAATTTCAATCAAGGAAATTGTAGTATGGAAGATTACTACAAGGAGATGGAGATAGCCATGATACGTGCTAATGTTGAGGAAGATCGAGAGGCTACCATGGCAAGATTCTTAGCCGGCCTCAACCGAGACATCGCCAATGTAGTTGAACTACAACATTATGTCGAAATCTTTGATATGGTTCACATGACACTTAAAGTGGAGAAGCAATTAAAAAGAAAAGGTACCACTCGAACCCTTTCTAATTCTGTTTCTACATCAAAGTGGGGGCAAGGAACCTATAAAAAGGATACCACTTTTCAATTCAAAATAATATTGGGACACCCAAGCCCTACAAGCCAAGTATAGATCCAAGCAAGGGAAAGAATGAATGATACGAGTTGCAAAGACCAAATTCAAGCTTATGAATGTGATGGGGTCAAAGTTTTTCGCAAGGCCCAATAACGAGCTTGAAGGCCAAGCAAATTCGAGAATGATTGAACGAGAACATCCAAGACTTCGTTACCAAGGCCCTAGATGTGCACACAGTCGAAAAAGAAAATCAAGATTCACTTTCTTGTTTTCAAGAAAATCAAGAAACCAAAATCTTGGTCCAATTTTTCCATTCCAAACAATAGACAAATGATACGAGACGAAAGCGGAAATGTAAAAGAGGATCATAAAGTTGTCAAGTCTCAGATCTACCCTAAAACTCTAGACAAATGTAATCTTGGACCTTAAGAAATTGTCCCAACCAAATCTGGAAAATAAAAACACAAACAGATTCGTTAGAAGTGATTTAAAAGATGAAAGCAAGCTGTTTAGGCAAGAATAATTGAAACAGCAAGAAAAGATTGAATCTCCTAATTTTTGATGTGTTTCTTGATGGATCAAGGTAGGAGAACGTCCCTCTTGAAGCAATTTCAACCTAGAATAAAAAAAAACTAAATCAGCAACCCAAAACAACAAGAAATAAACTAGATCAAACAAGAACGATAAATTAAAGATAGAAAAGAGAAGATAACATCCTAATAAGCCTTGGAAATGATAAGAATTCACAACACCCTTCAATGGCTCTAATTTCCCCTCCAAGAAAGCGATCTTGGCAAGAAAAAGCTTGAAGATGATTCGCACAACCTGAAAGATTGTTAAAACAACTTCTAAAAAAAAACTCAAGAGCAATTCTTGAAGAAAAACTCAAAGACAATTATTATTAACTCAAAAGAATCAAAATCAAGTCCCTTTGTTTACAATTCCAATGCCTATATATAGGCAAGCTAAATAAATCTAAATAAAACTCTTAATTAAACTAGAACTCTAACTAATCTAAACAAGAAGTAGTTTTAAACTAAACTTTTTTGTTGACATAAGACTCCGAAAAACTTAAACTACTTAATAATTATTCAAAATTCGGAATAAAAATAACAATAAAATAATAAGAGCTGATAATACAATATTGTCTCATATATAATAAAAATTAAACCTAAAACCTGAACCCAATATGATTTAAACTCGAATTTAAAGCCCGAAACTCATAATTCCCGTCATAATCACGTCCAAAATTCTACTCGCACAATCTTTTTTTAAAAAAATCATAACTTGAGCTCCCCGAACTTGAAATCGAGTGATTCAAAGTGTGTTTTGAAGATAAGAGATAGATGTTCAAAATCCATGCAGACATCTCAACCCATAAATTCCTGGATCCCATCCAAAAAGTCGTCGCAAACCTGCTGATTTCCCCAACTTGAAAATTGGCAGCTTCGGTTTCTTGGACTAAGATTTCCAAGATTTGACGTCTTGATTTTCTTGATTCTTGAAATTGTTTGGAATGGAAAAATTGGACCAAGATTTGGTTTCTTGATTTTCTTGAAAACAAGAAAGTGAATCTTGATTTTCTTTTTCGGCCGTGTGCACATCTAGGGCCTTGGTAACGAAGTCTTGGATGGTCCCATTCAATCTTCCTTGAATTTGCTTGGCCTTCGACCTCGTTATTGGGACTTGAGAAACTTTGAGCCCATAAGCGTGAATTTGGTCCTCGCGACTCGTATCAATGGAGCTGTTCCAAACCGATCCCAAGACATCAAATGTTTCAAATGCCTTGGAAGGGGCCATATGGCAAACCAATGTCCAAACTAGAATTCCATGTTTATAAGGGACAATGGTGAGATCGAATCCAAACTCGAGAAAGAAGATGAGCTCAAATCACCTACTGATGAGGAGAATGACTTGTAGTATGTTGTAGAAGGGGAAATCCTTGTCATTAAACAAAGCTTGAGCATCCAAACTTGAGCAGCAATGCGAAAACATTTTTCATACTCGCTACCATGTCCAAGGAAAGGTATGTAGTGTTATTATTGATGGTGGTAGTTGCACTAACGTTGCTAGCTGCTTGTTGGCAGAAAAACTTGGCCTACGGACCACCACACATCCACGCCTTATAAGCTTCAATGGCTCAATGACGGTGAAGAACTCAAAGTTACTAAGCAAGCTGTTGTCACTTTTTTCATTGGCAAGTATTGTGATGAAGTTCTTTGCAATGTAGTGCCAATGCACGCTAGTCAGTTGCTGTTGGGGAGACCATGGCAATTTGATCGTCGAGTAATGCATGATGGTTACACCAACCGATATACTTTCAAACACCAAGGAAAGAATTTTACTTTGGCACCACTTACTCCCAAACAAGTGTATGAAGATCAGCTCAAGTTACAAATTTCATTTGAAAAATTGAAAGAAAAAGAATAAGATGAGTGTGAGAAAAATCAGAAAATGCAAAAGAAGAAAGGAAAGAGCAAAACAAAAAGAAAAAGAAAACAGAGAGCATGAGGTAAAGCATGACAGAAAAGAAGAAAATGAGATGGAAAAATTATGTTATTGCAAAAGAGAGAGAAATCAGCAAGTCCATGCTTTTAAAGCAACCTTTGCTTGTGCTTATGTACAAGGAAAGCTTGTTTAGTACTAACGATTTAGATAACTCTCTTCCTTTTTCTATTGTGTCTCTGCTGCAGGAATTCGAGGATGTGTTTTCGGAATATATCCCAAGTGGATTGCCCACTATTCCAAATCGACCAGCTAATCGAACCAACCCCGAAGAAACTAAAGAGCTACAAAGGTAAGTTACAAGCTAATGGAAAAAGGGTATGTTCGAGAGAGCTTAAGTCCATGTGCTGTGCCTGTGCTGTTGGTACCTAAGAAGGATGGCTCTTGGCGTATGTGTGTTGACTGTCGCGCTGTCAATAAGATTACCATCAAGTATCGACACCTGATCTCGCGTTTAGATGATGATGCGAGCACAAGTAATGCGAGCTCTAATAATACGAGCGTAGACCTTGTGAGCTTGGAAGATGCGAACATTGGAGCTGCAAACACTCATGTCCCAGACACTCACAGCACGAACACTGATACTGTGAACACTGGTGTTGCGAGCATAGAGGATGGGCGAGCCCCGCACGATACAATCGAACTACCTAGAGGACCAATCACGCGAGCCAAAGCCAAGAAAGTCAATCAGGCTATCACGGGTTTAATTAAACTAATTTGGGAAGACACTTCATGCATTCTATGCATTTCATATAACCCGTCATGCATTCCATGCAATGTGCTGCACATTCAATTTTAATTTTAATCTAATTAAATTGCTGGAAAATAAAGTATTAACCATTTAGTTATTTTTAATCCATGTTTTAATTATGTTTTGTGTTATTTTGATAAGTCTTTAAATATGTCCTAAGTTAGTTGTTAATTTTAGTCAAATATTGCTGCCCATTTAATATGTCCTAACCAGCATGTTTAATATGATGTAGGGATGTCAATGGCTGGCCAACATAAGCTTTTAGAATGCTGAAAACACCTCTCCAAATGGGCATTTCGTGACCAATAAAGGAATTCAATGTTCTCTTCATGCATGGCTGATTGGGTTCATCAAAGGTCTCAAGGTACTTAAATGCTCAAAGGCTGATCATGGGAACATGGAAAGAGGCTGCTCGGGTTACTCAAGAGTCATTAATGCACCGCCCACATTTAATCCAAGTGCTTGGGGAATTTCAGTAGAATTTAAACACACTTCTTCCTAGCCAACCAAGCACCAAATTTGGCCAACTACTCCATTAAAGCAGCCAACACATTAACTTAAAGTGCATGGGGAATATTGGACGAATTTATGGTGTAATTTTGATTAATTATTTCATGCATCTTATTGTGAGTTCGTAAACTCCTTGTTCTTATTTGACTCAAATTAACTTATCAAGTAACCCTTGTGGCATCAATCTGATTCTTTCGAACTTATCACTTCTTTGAAGTGTGACGTTCACCCTTTGATACAAGTCGCAAGGCCCATATTCAAGCTTATGAATGTGATGGGATCAAAGTTTTCAAGGCCTAATAATGAGGTCAAAGGTCAAAGGCCACACTTCAAAGAAGTGATAAATTCGAAAGAATCAGATTGACGCCACAAGGGTTACTTGATAAGTCAATTTGAGTCAAATAAGAACAAGGAGTTTGCAAACTCACAATAAGATTAAAATTCATCAAAAGTTTTTTTTACAAAATGTGCCAAGCCTTATATTTATAAGCTTACAAAAGACCAATTGAAAAGACATGAAATAATTGATCAAAATTACACCCAAAATTCGTCCAATATTCCCCATGCACTTTAAGTTAATGTGGTGGTTGCTTTAATGGAGTAGTTGCTCGAATTTAGTGCTTGGTTGGCTAGGAAGAAGTGTTCTTAAATTCTGCTGAAATTCCCTAAGCACTTGGAATAAATGTGGGTGGTGCATTAATGACTTTTGAGTAACCCGAACAGCCACTTTCCATGTTCCCATGATCAGCCTTTGAGCATTTAAGTATCTTGAGACCTTTAATGAACCTAATCAGCCCTGCATGAAGAGAACATTGAATTCCTTTGCTGATCACGAAATGCCCTTTTGGAGAGGTGTTTTCAGCACTTTAAATGTTGGTAGGCGCATTAAAAGCTTGTGTTGGCCAGCCCTTGATATCCCTAAGACATATTAAACAAGCTGGTTAGGACAAATTAAATGGGCAGCAATATTTGACTAAAACTAACAACTATAACTTAGGACAAATTTAAAGACTTATTAAATAACACAAAACATAATTAAGACATAGACTAAAATAACTAAATGGTTAATTCTTTACTTTCCAGCAAATTAATTAGATTAGAATTAAAGTTGAATGTGCAGCACATTGCATGGAATGCATGACGAGTTGGATGAAATGCATGGAATGCATGAAGTGTTTTCCCAAACTCGTTTAATTAAACCGGTGACAGCCTGATTAAATTTCTTGGCTTGTGCTCACATGATTGGTCCTCTAGGTAGCTTCATTGGATCGTGCCAAGCTCGCCCATCCTCCATGCTCGCAACGCGAGTGTTTACAACATCAATGTTCGCGTTGCATGTGTTTGCAACATGAGTGTTCGCAGTTCTAGTGTTCGTAATATGAGTGCTCGCATCTTCCAGGCTCGCAAGGTCCATGCCCGCATTATTAGATCTTGCACTATTCCTGCTCGCATCAGAATCAAAGTTATAAAAGAACTCGTAAAAGTTTGACAAGTTCAGAAGTTTGTCCAAGAATTGAGAGAAATAACTCTCAAATAAATAAGCTTTTAATTGTAAGACCAAAAGTTGTTTACAAAATGTCAAACTATTTAGACCAAATGATGAAATTTCCCGAACATGGAATGTTTGAAAAATTGATTGAAGCAATGGATCGGCTTGAATACTTTAAGGAACCAAAGTTCTAAAAGAACTCGTAAAGTTTGACTAGTTTGGAAGTTCATCCGAACACCAAGATAGAAACATTTCTTACGTAAATAAGTTTTTAATTCAAAGACCAAAACTTGTTATAAAATGAAATACTATTTAGACAAAATGATGCGAAATCTCGATCTTGGAATGTTCAGAAAACTACTCAAAGTAAAGGATCATCTTGAATACTTTAAGGAATCGAATTTATAAAGGAACTCGTAGAAGTAAGTTTGGAAGTTCGTCCAAGAATTAAGATAGAAACAATTCTCACGTAAATAAGTCTTTAATTCAAAAACCTAAAGTAGTTTACAAAATGGCAAACTATTTAGACCAAATGATGTGATTCCCGAGCATGGAATGTTCAGAAAATTACTCGAAGGAATGGGTTGTCTTGAATACTTTAAGGAACCGAAGTTATAAAGGAACTCATAAAAGTTTGACAAGTTCAGAAGTTCGTCCAAGAATCAACAGAGAAACAACTCTCATGTAAATGAGTTTTTAATTCAAAGACCAAAAGTTTACAAAATGACAAACTTTTCAGACCAAATGATGCGATTTCCCGAGCATGGAATGTACGAAAAATTGCTCGAAGGAATGGATCGTCTTGAATACTGTAACAAATCGAAGTTATAAAAGAACTCGAAAAAGTTTGACAAGTTCGGAAGTTCATCCAAAAACCAAAAGAGAAACAATTCTCACGTAAATAAGTTTTTAATTCAAATACCAAAAGTTGTATACAAAATGATAAACTATTTAGAACAAATGATGCAATTTTTCGAGCATGGAATGTTCTGAAAATTTCTATAAGGAATGGATTGTCTTGAATACTTTAAGGAACCGAAGTTATAAAAGAACTCGTAAAAGTTTGACAAGTTCGAAAGTTCGTCCAAGAACCAAGGGAAACAATTCTCACGTAAATAAGTTTTTAACTGTAAGACCAAAAATTCTTTACAAAATGTTAAACTATTTAGACCAAATGATGCAATTTCCCAAGCATGGAATGCTCGAAATATTGCTCGAAGGAATGGATTGTCTTGAATACTTTAAGGAAACAAAGTTATAATAGAACTTGTAAAAGTTTGACAAGTTCAAAAGTTCATCCAAGAACCAAATGAGAAACAATTCTCACGTAAATAAGTTTTTAATTCAAAGTCTAAAACTTTTTTACAAAATGACAAACTATTTAGACCAAATGGTGCAATTTCTAAAGTATGGAATGTTCAAAAAATTGCTCGAAGGAATGGATCGTCTTGAATACTTTAAGTAATCGAAGTTATAAAAGAACTCGTAAAAGTTTGACAAGTTCAAAAGTTCGTCCAAGAACCAAGAGAGAAACAATTTTTATGTAAATAAGTTTTTAATTCAAAGACCATATCCTATTTACAAAATGACAATCAATTTAGACCAAATGATGCGATTCCCAAGAATGGAAATCTTCAAAAAAAATTTCGAAGGAATGGATCGTCTTGAATAATTTAAGGAACCGAAGTTATAAAAGAACTCGTAAAAGTTTGACAAGTTCAAATGTTCGTCCAAGAACCAAGAGAGAAACAATTCTCACATAAACAAGTTTTTAATTCAAAGACCAAAACATGTTTACAAAATGACAAACTATTTTGATCAAATGATGCGATTTCCCAAGCATGGAATGTTCAGAAAATTGCTCGAAGGAAGGAATCGTCTTGAACACTTTAAGGTACCGAAGTTATAAAAGAACTCGTTAAAGTTTGACGAGTTAAGAAGGTTGTCAAAGAACCTAGAGAGAAACAATTCTCACATAAATATGTTTTTAATTCAAAGACCAAAACATGTTTACAAAATGACAAACTATTTTGATCAAATGATGCGATTTCCCGAGCATGGAATGTTCGGAAAATTGCTCGAAGGAATGTATCATCTTGAATACTTTAAGAAATTGAAGTTATAAAAGAACTCGAAAAAGTTTGACAAGTTTGAAAGTTTGTCCAATAACCAAGAGAGAAACAATTCTCACGTAAATAAGTTTTTAATTCAAAAACCAAACCTTGTTTACAAAATGACAAACTATTTAGCCCAAATGATGCGATTCCCCGAGCTTGGAATGTTCGAAAAATTGCTCGAAGGAATGGATCGTCTTGAATACTTTAAGGAATCAAAGTTATAAAAGAAATCGAAAAAGTTTGACAAGTTCGAAAGTTCGTCAGATCTAAGAGAGAAACAATTCTCATGTAAATATGTTTTTAATTCAAAGACCAAAAAAATGTTTACAAAATGACAAATTATTTTGATAAAATGGTGTGATTTCCCGAGCATGGAATGTGTCGAAAAATTGCTCAAAGGAATGTATCGTCTTGAATACTTTAAGGAATCGAAGTTATAAAAAACTCAAAAAAGTTTGACAAGTTCGAAAGTTCATCCAAGAACCAAGAGAGAAACAAGTCTCACGTAAATAAGTTTGTAATTCAAAGTCAAAAACTTGTTTACAAAAAGACGAACTATTTAAAAAAAATTATGTGATTTCCCGAGTATGGAATGTTTGAAAATTTGTTTGAAGGAATGGATCATCTTGAAATCTTTAAGGAGCCGAAGTTATAAAAGAACTTGTAAAAGTTTGACAAGATCAAAAGTTCGTCCAAGAACCAAATGAGAAACAATTCTCACGTAAATAAGATTTTAATTCAAAGAAAAAACATTTTTACAAAATGACCAACTATTTAGACCAAATGATGCGATTTTCTGAGCATGGAATGCTCGAAAAATTGCTAGAAGGAATAGATTGTCTTGAATACTTTAAAGAACCAAAGTTATAAAAGAACTCGTAAAAGTTTGACAAGTTCAGAAGTTCGTCCAAGAACCAAGGGAAACAATTCTCACATAAATAAGTTTTTAATTGTAAGACCAAAAGTTGTTTACAAAATGACACACTATTTAGACCAAATGATGCAATTTCCCGAGTATTGAATGTTTGAAAAATTGCTCGAAGGAATGGATCAACTTGAATACTTTGAGGAACCAAAGTTATAATAGAACTCGTAATAGTTTGACAAGTTCGAAAGTTCGTCCAAACACCAAGAGAAACAATTCTCACATAAATAAGTTTTTAATTCAAAGATCAAATGTTGTTTACAAAATGACAAACAATTTAGAGCAAATGATGCGATTTCCCGAGCATGGAAATCTTTGGAATATTTTTCGAAGGAATGGATCGTCTTGAATACTTTAAGGAATGGAAGTTATAAAAGAACTCGTAGAATTTTGACAAGTTCGGAAGTTTGTCCAAGAACCAAGAGAGAAACAATTCTCACGTAAATAAGTTTTTAATTCAAAAACAAAAACTTGTTTATAAAATGACAAACTATTTAGCCCAAATGATACGATTTCTCGAGCATGGAATGTTTAAAAAATTAGTCGAAGGAATGGATCGTCTTGAATACTTTAAGGAATCGAAGTTATAAAAGAAGTCATAAAAGTTCTACAAGTTCAGATGTTCGTCAAAGAACCAAGAGAGAAACAATTCTCACGTAAATAAGTTTTTGACAAGTTCAGAAGTTCGTCCAAGAACCAAGAGAGAAATAATTCTCACATAAATAAGTTTTTATTTCAAAGACCAAAACTTGTTTACAAAATGACAAACTATTTAGACCAAACGATGTGATTTCCCGAGCATGGAATGTTCGAAAAATTGCTCTAAGGAATGGATTGTCTTGAATACTTTAAGGAACCTGATGCGAGCTCGTTCACGTGGGATAATTACGAGTCGCGTGAGTTCCCGATCGAAATTAAGAAGTACCATTCATAATGGCTTTTTGTGAGTGCTGGAAACGATAATAAAAAGTTGTAAAAGGGTGGATGGTTGGATATGCAAAGGATATAGATGGATAGGCTTGAATTCAGTTTTAAGGACTCAAGAACAAACCAATATTATAGAAGGCTTATATTTGTACTTAAAACAAACAAGGAGAACAGTGACCCTCTATCTAGCAAGATAGGAACCAATTGTTATCAGGGTGAACACCACACTTCAAAGAAGTGATAAGTTCGAAAGAATTAGATTGACACCATAAGGGTTACTTGATAAGTCAATTTGAGTCAAATAAGAACAAGGAATTTGCAAACTCACAATAAGTTTAAAATTCATCCAAAGTTGTTACAAAATGTTCCAAGCCTCATATTTATAGGCTTACAAATTACCACCTGAAAAGACATGAGATAACTAATCAAAGTTACACCATAAATTCATCTAATATTCCCCATGCACTTTAAGTTAATGTGGTGGCTGCTTTGGTGGGCAGTGATGTTCTTCAGATATGTGATGATATTCTAAATGGCAACAAGGGGTGGCTGATATAAATGATACAATTGTGATTTTAATTTCGAAGGTGGAGGACCCGAAAGATATGACCCATTTCCATCCCATTAGCCTTTGTTGGGTTTTAAACAAAATTATAGCTAAGGTTTGGGCTAACTGGTTAAAAACGTGCCTTAATAGATGTATCTCCCAAAACCAAAGCGCGTTTGTCTCGTGCAGGATGATCCATGATAATGTTTTAATCGCACACAAGTTAATCGACTATCTCCTTAGTTTTAAAAACGGGTCGAATAAGGGGTTTGTGGCTAAGCTCGACATGAGCAAAGCCTACAACCGCGTTGAATGGAATTTTCTAGAGTGGATTCTTCTTAAAATGGGGTTCGAGGGTAGATGGGTGCAGAAAATAATAGAGTGTGTTCGCACTGTTAAATACATGGTCAAGTGCAATTCTCGCCTAACTGAGACTGTTATTCCGACCAGAGGCTTACGACAGGGAGACCCTCTATCCCCTTACCTCTTTTTATTTTGTATGTACGCTCTTTCGAGATTGCTTTTAAGGGCCCAAAATGATGGTATTATGCGTGGTATAAGAGTGTGTTATATAGCCCCCGTATTAACCATTTGTTTCTTACCGACGATGCCCTTCTATTCATCCGTAATAAAATTAAGGATGTCAAAAAGGTTAAAGAAATATTACAGAATTTTGAACTAATGTCGGGTCAGAAAGTTAACCTGTTGAAATCGACTTTATTCTTTAGTCCCAATACTCTTAGAGCCTAGAGGCAAAATTTGAGCAGCATCCTTGGTATGAGGATGGTTGACCGGTTAGATAATTACCTTGGTCTCCCATTAATAGTGGGAAAGAATAAAACAAATGCTTTTAAATATATGGTGGATCGGTTTACTAATAAAATCAAAGGCTGGTCTAAACGTTTGTTGTCTAAGGGTGGTAAAAAAGTGTTTATAAAATCAGTCCTACAATCTCTACTCACTTATATGTTTTCTATTTTCATGTTGCCTAGGGGCATAATTGATGGTATGGTGGCTAGAATTCGTGATTTCTGGTGGGAGAGCAAGAAAAAAGAATGGGGGGCTTGGGCATGAAGGACCTTCGACTTTTCAACTTGGCACTGCTAGGAAGACAAGTTTGGCGGATGATTCACAACAAAGATACGCTCTGCTTCCAAGTTTTTTCAGTTAAATACTTTCCAGATGGGGATATTTTCAATCATAAGAGCATGGACAAACCCTCTTTTGTGTGGTTCAGCGTTAGTAGGGTGGCAAAGGAGCTGGCTGATGGCTTTGGATGGTAGGTTGGTACGGGTCAATAGATTAATATCATGAAACACAGATGGGGTTTTAAAGGGTTGAGCTGGAATGATGTGATAAACCCTCAGCTGGCTGATGCTATTTTGGTACGTGATCTTTGGAGCCATACTAGAGCTGCATGGGATAGGGATAAAGTAAATCACATTTACGATGAGGAACTAGGAAGGAAAATCTGTGATATACCTTTGTTGCATGGTGGGCCCGATGACAGAATTATATGGTTTCATGCACGTGATGGTTTTTATTCTACAAAAACGGTGTTTTCGTGGCTAATTCTCAAGAAATTAGGGTGCGATTTGCATAGGCTTTTTTGGAGAGCTCTCTAGAAGCTTAAAATCCCTCCCAAAATTCAGGTTTTCACGTGACGTATGAGTTATGATATTCTGCCCACTAATGTAAAGATCGGTGCGATAAATCCTCAGTGGAATAAACTTTGCCCTAGATGTAATGAAGATGATGAAACTCTCATACATGCCCTGAAGAACTGCAAGGTTGCCCGTGAGATGCTGACCAAAGGTAGTGTTGATAACAGAGTGTTGAATGATAGCTGGTCGAATGGTATAGACTGGCTTGAAAGTTGCATGAGTTTTCTTGATAGCAAGGCCTATGAGTGCTTCGTTATTCTACTTTGGCATTTTTGGAATGCCCGGAATAAACTGGTGTTTCATGGCAAAAGGGAGGACCCGAAGATTACTTGGGACAAGGCTTCTCACTTCATTGCTGACTTTAGACCGTACAACTTTCAGCATGAGGTAATGATCCCTACACCAGTGGGTGATAGCTCTTGGAAGAAACCCCCCGAGGGGTGGAAAAAATAAATTGTGACGTTGCTTGGTCTGATGGTACAGCGGGTATGGGCATGATCATTTGAGATAGTGAGGGTTTTGTTTTTGGTAAGGCAGTTGGTTATAAGGAGAAGGTGGCTTGCGTTGAGTGTGCTGAAGCTGTTGCTTTTCATCTTGGGGTGGAGTGGGTCCTTAATAATAATATGGATTGTTGCATCTTTGAGAATGATTGCACTGAGTTGATTAACAGCATTCGCATCAAAAAAGATGATATCATTATTAATGGATATGTTATTCAACAATTAAAAATGATTTGTTAAAGTGTAGAAATTTTAAGTGCAGTGGTGTTCTCGTAGATGTAATAGAGTTACTCATAAGCTTAGTAGGATTGCTTGTGATAATCTTTGTAATTTTACTTTCGATATGGAGTATCCTACCGATATCCATAATTTTGTAATGACCGATTCTATTAATTGAAGTGTTGGAGCCTTTTGGGCCCGGTTCTTTTTGTAAAAAAATGTAGTGGCTGCTTTAATGGAGTAGATGGTCGAATTTAGTGCTTGGTTGGTCAGGAAGAAGTGTTCTTAAATTCTACTGAATTTTCCTAAGTACTTGGAATAAATGGGGGCTGCAATATTTGACTAAAACAAACAACTAACTTAGGATAAATTTAAAGACTTATCAAAATGACACAAAACATAATTATGACATAGACTAAAATAACTAAATGGTTAATTCTTTATTTTCCAGCAATTTAATTAGATTAGAATTAAAGTTGAATGTGCAGCACATTGCATGGAATGCATGACGAGTTGGATGAAATGCATGGAATCCATGAAGTGTTTTCCCAAACTTGTTTAATTAAACCGCTGACAGCCTGATTAAATTTCTTGGCTTGTGCTCGCGTGATTAGTCCTCTAGGTAGCTTAATTGGATTGTGCAAGGCTCGCCCATCCTCTATGCTTGCAATGCGAGTGTTCGTAACATCAGTGTTCGCGTTGTGTGTCTTCGCAACATGAGTGTTCACAATATGAGTGCTCGCATCTTCCAAGCTCGCAAGGTCCATGCCCGCATTATTAGTGCTTGCACTACTCCTGCTCGCATCAGAATCGAAGTTATAAAAGAACTCGTAAAAGTTTGACAAGTTCAGAAGTTTGTCCAAGAACTGAGAGAAATAACTCTTAAGTAAATAAGTTTTTAATTGTAAGACCAAAAGTTGTTTACAAAATGTCAAACTATTTAGACCAAATGATGAAATTTCCGGAACATGGAATGTTCGAAAAATTGCTCGAAGCAACGGATCACCTTGAATACTTTAAGGAACCGAAGTTATAAAAAAACTCGTAAAAATTTGACTAGTTTGGAAGTTCGTCCAAACACTAAGATAGAAACAATTCTCACGTAAATAAGTTTTTAATTCAAAAACCTAAACTAGTTTACAAAATGGCAAACTATTTAGACCAAATGATGTGATTTCCCGAGTATGGAATGTTCGAAATATTGCTCGAAGGAATGGGTTGTCTTGAATACTTTAAGGAACCGAAGTTATAAAAGAACTCATAAAAGTTTGACAAGCTCAGAAGTTCGTCCAAGAACCAATAGAGAAAAACTCTAATGTAAATGAGTTTTTAATTCAAAGACCAAAAGTTTACAAAATGACAAACTATTTAGACCAAATGATGCGATTTCCCGAGCATGGAATGTACGGAAAATTGCTCGAAGGAATGGATCATCTTGAATACTGTAACGAACCGAAGTTATAAAGGAACTCATAAAAGTTTGACAAGTTCGGAAGTTCATCCACAAACCAAGAGAGAAACAATTTTCATGTAAATAAGTTTTTAATTCAAAGACCAACAGTTGTATACAAAATGATAAACTATTTAGACCAGATGATGCGATTTCCCGAGCATGGAATGTTTAAAAAATTGATTGAAGGAATGGATCATCTTGAATACTTTAAGGAACCGAAGTTATAAAAGAACTCGTAAAAGTTTTTCAAAGTTTGGAAGTTTGTCAAAGATCAAAGAGAAAAACAATTCTCTTGTAAATAAGTTTTTAGTTGAAAGACCAAAACATGTTTAGAAAATGACAAACTATTTTGACCAAATGATGCAATTTCCCGAGCATGGAATGTTTGAAAAATTGCTTGAAGTAATGTATCGTATTGAATGTTGTAAGGAATCAAAGTTATAAAAGAACTTGAAAAAGTTTGACAAGTTCAAAAGTTTGTCCAATAACCAAGAGAGAAATAATTCTCACGTAAATAAGTTTTTAATTCAAAGACCAAAACTTGTTTACAAAATGAAATACTATTTAGACAAAATAACGCGAAATCTCGAGTTTGGTATGTTCGAAAAACTGCTCGAAGGAAAGTATCATCTTGAATACTTTAAGGAATCGAAGTTATAAAGGAACTCGTAGAAGTTTGACAAGTTTGGAAGTTCGTCCAAGAACCAAGATGGAAACAATTCTCGTGTAAAGAAGTTTTTAATTCAAAGACCTAATCTAGTTTACAAAATGGAAAACTATTTCGACCAAATGATGCGTTTTCCCGAGCATGGAATGTTCAGAAGATTTCTCGAAGGAATGGATTGTCTTGAATACTTTTAGAAATCAAAGTTATAAAAGAACTCATAAATGTTTGTCAAGTTCGGAAGTTCGTCCAAGAACCAAAAGAGAAACAACTCTCACGTAAATATGTTTTTAAGTCAAAGACCAAAAGTTTAAAAATGACATACAATTCAGACCAAATGATATGGTTTCCCGAGCATGGAATGTTTGAAAAGTTGCTCGAAGGAATGGATCGTCTTGAATACTGTAACAAACCGAAGTTATAAAAGAACTCGTAAAAGTTTGACTAGTTCGGAAGTTCATCCAAAAACAAAGAGAGGAACAATTCTCACGTAAATAAGTTTTTAATTCAAAGACCAAAAGTTGTTTACAAAATGACAATCTGTTTAGACCAGATGATGTGATTTCCTGAGCGTGGAATGTTCGAAAAATTGCTTGAAGGAATATATCGTCCTGAATATTTTAAGGAATCGAAGTTATAAAAGAACTCGTAAAAGTTTTTCAAGTTTGGAAGTTCGACAAAGATCCAAGAGAGAAACAATTCTCATGTAAATAAGTTTTTAATTCAAAGGCTAAAACATGTTTACAAAATGAAAAACTATTTTGATGATGCGAGCACGAGTAGTGCGAGCTTAATAATGCGAGCATGGACCTTACGAGCTTGGAAGATGAGAGCATTGGTGTTGCGAGCACTCATGTTTCGAACACTGGAGTTGCAAACACTCGTGTTGTGAGCATGGATGAAGGGAGAGCCTTGCACGATTCAATCGAGCTACCTAGAGGACCAATCACGTGAGCACAAGCCAAGAAATTCAATCAGGCTGTCACAGGTTTAATTAAACGAATTTGGGAAGACACTTCATGCATTCCATGCATTTCATACAACCTGTCATGCATTCCATGGAATGTGTTGCACATTCAGCTTTAATTTTAATCTAATTAAAATTGCTGGAAAATAAAGTATTAACCATTTAGTTATTTTAATCCATGTCTTAATTATGTTTTGTGTTATTTTGATAAATATTTTTAATTTGTCCTAACCAGCATGTTTAAGATGATGTAGGGATGTCCATGGCTAGCCAACACAAGCTTTTAATGCACCTACCAACATTTAAAGTGCTGAAAACACCTCTCCAAAAGGGTATTTCGTGATCAGCAAAGGAATTCAATGTTCTCTTCATGCATGGCTGATTGGGTTCATCAAAGGTCTCAAGGTGTTTAAATGCTCAAAGGCTAATCATGGGAACATGAAATATGGTTGTTCGGTTTACTCAAAATCATTAATGCACCACCCATATTTATTTTAAGTGCTTGGGGAATTTCAGCAAAATTTAAGAGCACTTCTTCCTAGCCAACGAAGCACTAAATTCAGCCAACTACTCCATTGAAGCAGCCACCACATTAACTTAAAGTGCATGGGGAATACCGGACGAATTTATGGTGTAATTTTGATTAATTATTTCATGACTTTTCAGCTGGTCATTTGTAAGCCTTTAAATATGAGGCTTGGAACATTTTGTATCAACTTTTGATGAATATTAATTTTATTGTGAGTTTGTAAACTCTTTTTTCTTATTTGACTCAAATTGACTTATCAAGTAACCCTTGTGGTGTCAATCTGATTCTTTCAAACTTATCACTTCTTTGAAATGTGGCGTTCACCCTTATATCGATTGGTTCCTGTCTTGCTAGATAGAGGGTCACGGTTCATCTTGTTTTTGTTCTAAGACTAATATAGGAATCGAGTCAATATTCTTCTATAATATTGGTTCATTCTTGAGTCCTTAAAACTGAATTCAAGCTTATCCAACTATATCCTTTGCATATTCATTCATCAACCATTTCAAAGCCTATCATTTTCATTTCCAACCTTCACAAAGTCATTACGAACAATACTTCTTAATTTCGATTGAGAACTCACGCGACTCGTAATCATCCCTCGAGGACGAGCTCACATCATTTGGTATCAGAGTTAGTTAAATTAAGTTGGCATAAGTTCAAAATTAGCCCCTAACTTTTGGTGATTTTGTCACTTTGGCCCTTATCGATTTTTTTTGGGTCATTTTCATACACAACCTTTGTTTTTTTGGTCAAATTGGTCATTTTTAACGGTCTTGCTGACGTGGCCGTTAGTTGACTAACAGTGCTGACGTGGCAAATTTTTTTCCCATGTGGACACTGCCACGCATGCAACTGCTGATGTGGAATATAAGACAAAATAGGCCACGTCAGCAAAAAATTAATTATATGCTGACGTGGCATATAAGACAAAATAGTGCCATGTCAGCAGCTGCATATGTGGACTTGGCTAGGTGGAAAAAAAATTTGCCACGTAAGCACCATTAGTCAACTAATGGCCACGTCAGCAAGACCGCTAAAAAATGACCAATTTGACCAAAAAAACAAAGGTTGTGTATGAAAATGACAAAAAAAATGATAAGGGCCAAAATGACCAAACACCCAAACGTTAGGGGCTAATTTTGCACTTATGCTAATTAAGTAAGTATTCGACATTTTTATCTCTCTCGAGATTAGCATTCAAAAAAATTCTCTAAAAAATAGTAGATTTGCATCCCAAGTTCAAAATATACAAGGGAGATTCAAAAATTGTATCAAAATACACAATTTCAACCATACTTTTACCTACCCTTTATTTATATATATTAAGTCTAAGGAAGTCACCTAAGAACTTCGAGCAAGCAAAGAGTGGTAAAAGGCAAGAGTGTGAAAGAGCAGTAGAGAAGATTAAAAAGCCAACATCGAGTGTAAACATGAGTGGAGCGATTTCATTTCGAGTGGCTCGTGAGGTTTTGTATTTGGTAAGGTAATCATTTACTTTCAATCAAAATCTTTTGTTACTAATCTTTTATGTTTTAAAGAAAACACCATGTCTCGAAGTCTTGAAAGAAATAATGCTGGTGGTGGTGGTGTGCCCGATTTAGCATACCAAGCTCTTATACAAGAGATGGATAGATTGTTACAACGTCGATTGGAGCCAATGCAAGATCAATTGGACCAATTGGAGGCAAGATCTCAAAGGGGACGTTCACCTCAAGAACAAAGGAGAGAGAGAGGTCTTCCAAGACCAAATCAAGAGGTTTACTATAAACCAAGTGAAATGGAGAGTGATCAATCCTCCAACCGAAGTTTGAGACGTCGAGGTCAACGAAATCGAGGTCTGAGGATAGATGATAATCTTAGCAACATCAAAATGACAATCCCTCCATTCCAAGGGAAAATCGACCCCAAAGCTTATTTGGAGTGGGAAAAGAAAATAGAACTCGTCTTTGAATGCCATAACTACTCAGAAAATAAAAAGGTAAAATTTGCTGCCATCAAATTCTCTGATTATGCTATTATTTGGTGAGATCAGCTAACTTTGAGTAGGAGACAAAAAATGGCGAACGACTCGTGTCTACATGGGCTAAAATGAAAGCTATCATGAGAAAGAGATTCGTACCTACTCACTATCATCGAGAGTTGCATCAAAGGCTAAAAAATCTCAATTAAGGAAATCATAGTGTGAAAGATTACTACAAAGAGATGGAGATAGCCATGATACGTGCAAATGTTGAGGAAGATCGAGAGGCTACCATGGCATGATTCTTAGCCAGCCTCAATCGAGACATCGCCAATGTAGTTGAACTACAACATTATGTTGAAGTTATTGCTATGGTTCACATGGCACTTAAAGTGGAGAAACAATTGAAAAGAAAAGGTACCACTTGACAATATTGGTACCTACAAAAAGTGAGGGTAAAGAACCTACAAAAAGGATACCACTTTTCGATCCAACGATAATATTGGTACATCCAAGTCCTACAAGCCAAGTGTAAATCCAAGCAAGGGAAAGAACGAGGCTGTTCCAAACCGATCTCGAGACATCAAATGTTTCAAATGCCTTGGAAGGGGTCATATGGAAAACCAATGTCCAAACAGAAATTCCATATTTATAAGGGACAATGGTGAGATCGAATCCGAACCCGAGAAAGAAGATGAGCCTAAATCACCTGCTGATAAGGAGAATGACTTGGAGTATGCTGTAGAAGGGGAAATCCTTGTCATTAAACGAAGCTTGAGCATCCAAACTGTAGAGAGTGAGCAGCAATGCAAAAACATTTTTCATACACTCGGCAATGTCCAAGGAAAGGTATGTAGTGTTATTATTGATGGTGATAGTTGCACTAACGTTGCTAGCTGCTTGTTGATAGAAAAACTTGGCCTAGAAACCACCAAGCATCCACGCCCTTACAAGCTTCAATGGCTCAATGATGGTGGAGAGCTCAAATTTACTAAGCAAGCTATTATCACTTTTTCAATTGTCAAGTATTTTGATGAAGTTCTTTGTGATGTACTGCCAATGCACGCTAGTCACTTGCTTTTGGGGAGACCATGGCAATTTGATCACCGAGTAGTGCATGATGTTTATACCAACCGATATACGTTCAAACACCAAGGAAAGAACGTTACCTTGGCACCACTTACTCCCAAACAAGTTTATGAAGATCATCTCAAGTTAAAAAATTCGTTTGAAAAATTGAAAAGAGAAGGAAAAAGATGAGTGTGAGAAAAATCAGCAAATGCAAAAAAGAGAGAGAAAAGAGCAAACAAAAGCAAAAGAAAACAGAGAACATGAGGTAAAAACACGAGAGAATAATGAGAGAAAAGAAGAAACTGAAATGGAAAAATTATGGGTTGTTGCAAAAGAGAGAGAAATCAGAAAGTCCATGCTTTTAAAGCAACCTTTGCTTGTGCTTATGTACAAGGAAAGTTTGTTCAGTACTAACGATTTAGATAACTCTCTTCTTTTTTCTATTATGTCTTTGCTGCAGGAATTCGAGGATGTGTTTTCGAAAGATATCCCAAGTGGATTGCCGCCCATTAGAGGCATTGAGCATCAAATAGATTTTATTCCCGGAGCCACTATTCTGATTTGACCAGCTTATCGAACCAACCCCGAGGAAACTAAAGAACTACAAAGGCAAGTTATCAAGCTAATGGAAAAAGGTTATGTTCGAGAGAGTTTAAGTCCATGTGTCGTGCTTGTGCTATTGGTACCTAAGAAGGATGGCTCTTGGCGCATGTGCATTGACTGTCGTGCGGTCAATAAGATCACCATCAAGTATCGACACCCGATCCCGCGCTTAGATGATATGTTGGAAAAGCTAAGTGGAGCTCGCATTTTCTCCAAAGTTGATCTCAAGAGTGGTTATCATAAAATTTGAATGAGAGAAGGAGATGAATGAAAGACTGCTTTCAAAACCAAACACGGTTTGTATGAGTGGTTGGTTATGCCTTTGGCCTAACTAACGCACCCAGCACCTTTATGCGATTAATGAATCATGTTCTTCGATCATTCATTGGTAAATTCTGTGTAGTATATTTTGATGATTTCTTGATTTATAGTAAGCCTTTAGAAGAACATATACATAATTTGAAATCTGTTTTGGAGATACTAATGAATGAGACTTTATTTGCAAATCTTACGAAGTGTTCCTTTTGTACTAACAAGCTTGTTTTTCTAGGATTTGTGATTACTTCTGAAGGTCTTTAAGTCAACCAAGAAAAGGTAACAGCAATCTGAGAATGGCCACGACCTACTAGCATAAGCCAAGTAAAAAGTTTTC
The DNA here is from genome assembly GCA_005610355.1 of Gossypioides kirkii. Taxonomy (NCBI): domain Eukaryota; kingdom Viridiplantae; phylum Streptophyta; class Magnoliopsida; order Malvales; family Malvaceae; genus Gossypioides; species Gossypioides kirkii. Next base: position 29,840,179 of record CP032254.1, on the reverse strand, counting down.
ATGGTCTTGCTAGTTTCTATAAAAGGTTTGTTCCTAACTTTAGCATATTAGCTGCTCTTTTAACTAGAATTATCAAGAAAAACTCCAACTTTCATTGGGGTGAAGAGCAAGAGAAATCTTTTAATTTGATTAAAGATTGTTTGACTAATGCACCGTTATTACCCTTACTTGATTTTACAAAAACTTTCGAGATTGAATGTGATGCATCAGGAATAGGGATTGGAGCCGTGCTAACACAAGATGGGTGACCCATAGCCTACTTTAGTGAAAAATTAAATGGTGTTGTTCTCAATTACCCAACTTATGACAAGGAAATGTATGCACTAATCCGAGCATTGGAGACATGGCAACACTATCTATGGCCTAAGGAGTTCGTCATTCACACTGACCATGAGGCATTGAAACATATCAAGGGGCAAAACAAGTTGAACAAGAGACATGCCAAATGGGTTGAATTCCTAAAGTCATTTCCTTATGTGATCAAGTACAAGAAAGGTAAAGAGAATGTTGTTGCGGACACATTGTCATGAAGGTACGTATTACTCAATAGCTTAGATTCTAAGTTACTTGGTTTTGCATATCTTAAAGAGCTTTATGAAAATGATTCTGATTTTTGTGAAGTTTATAAAGCTTGCAAAAAGCGGCCTTTTAAAAGGTACTATAAGCATAATGGCTACCTATTTAACAAAGGTAAGTTATGTATTCCTCAAGGTTCCATTTGAGATGTGCTTGTAAAAGAGGCGCATGGTGGGGGGTCTCATGGGACATTTTGGAGTGGCAAAAACGTTATCTATACTCCATGAACATTTCTTCTAGCCTAAGATGAGACGAGATGTTGAAAAAGTTTGCAATCGATGCATTACTTGTAAGAAGGCAAAATCACGAATTAAACCCCATGGTCTGTACACGCCACTACCCATTCTCGAAGCACCTTGGGTAGACATTTCTATGGATTTTGTATTAGGCCTTCCTAGAACTAAAAATGGAAAAGACTATTTTTGTGGTAGTTGATAGATTTTCTAAAATGACTCATTTTATACCATGCCACAAAACTGATGATGCTTTGAATGTAGCTAACTTGCTTTTTCAGAGAAGTTGTTCGATTGCATGGAGTACCAAGAACAATTGTATCCGATCGCGATGCTAAATTTCTTAGCCATTTTTGAAGGACCTTATGGAGCAAACTTGGTACTAAGTTGCTGTTTTCTATGACATGCCTCCCATAAATTGATGGCCAAACTGAAGTTGTGAATCAAGTGCTCTCTACCTTGTTAAGAGCAATCATTCGAAAGAATTTGAAAACATGGGAAGAATGCTTGTCGTGCATCGAGTTTGCTTACAACCGTTCTGTACATTCGGCCACCAAGCATTCACCATTTGAAGTTGTTTATGGTCTTAATCCTTTAACTCCTTTAGATTTAATTCCCTTACCTTCTAATCAACTTGTGCATGTAGATGGCAAGAAGAAGGCTGATTTCGTGAAAAATCTACACCAAAAAGTGAGGGAAAACATTAAGGAGAGGACTAAGCAATATGCAAGTAAAGCCAACAAAGGACGTAAACGAGTAATCTTTGAATCCGGAGATTAGGTATGGCTTCATATGAAAAAGGAAAGATTTGCAGCTCAAAGAAGATCCAAGTTGTTACCACAAGGCGATGGCCCTTTTCAAGTGCTACAAAGAATTAATGAAAATTCATACAAATTGGACCTTCCAGGTGAGTATTCTGTTAGTGCAAGCTTTAAAGTTGCTGATCTATCCCCTTATGATGTAGGCAATGATTTGAGGACAAATCGCTTTGAAGAGGGAGGGGATGATGCGAGCATGAGTAGTGCGAGCTCTAATAATGCGAGCATGGACCTTACGAGCTTGGAAGATGCTAGATTGGTGTTGCGAGCACTCATGTTACGAACAATGATGTTGGGAACACTAGTGTTGCGAGCATGGATGAAAGGTGAGCCTCACATGATTCAATCGAGCTACCTAGAGGACCAATCACGCGAGTACAAGCCAAGAAATTCAATCAGGCTGTCACGAGTTTAATTAAACGAATTTGGGAAGACACTTCATGCATTCCATGCATTCCATACAACCCGTCATGTATTCCATGCAATGTGCTACACATTCAACTTTAATTTTAATCTAATTAAAATTGCTGGAAAATAAAGTATTAACCTTTTAGTTATTTTAATCCATGTCTTAATTATGTTTTGTGTTATTTTGATAAATCTTTTTAATATGTCCTAACCAGCATGTTTAAGATAATGTAGGGATGTCCATGGCTGGCCAACACAAGCTTTTAATGCACCTACCAACATTTAAAGTGTTGAAAACACCTCTCCAAAAGGGCATTTCGTGATCAGCAAAGGAATTCAACGTTCTCTTCATGCATGGCTGATTAGGTTCATCAAATGTCTCAAGGTGTTTAAATGCTCAAAGGCTGATCATGGGAACATGAAAAGTGGCTGTTCGGTTTACTCAAAATCATTAATGCACCGCCCACATTTATTCTAAGTGCTTGGAGAATATCAGCAGAATTTACGAGCACTTCTTCCTAGCCAACCAAGCACTAAATTCGGCCAACTACTCCGTTGAAGTAGCCACCACATTAACTTAAAGTGCATGGGGAATATTGGACGAATTTCTGGTGTAATTTTGATTAATTATTTCATGACTTTTCAAGTGGTCATTTGTAAGCCTTTAAATATAAGGCTTGGAACATTTTGTATCAACTTTTGATGAATATTAATATTATTGTGAGTTTGTAAACTCCTAGTTCTTATTTGACTCAAATTGACTTATCAAGTAGCCCTTGTGGCGTCAATCTAATTCTTTCGAACTTATCACTTCGTTGAAGTGTGGCAGTCACCCTTATACAGATTGGTTCCTATCTTGCTAGATAGCGGGTCACGGTTCTTCTTATTTTCGTTCTAAGAACTAATATAGAATCGGGTCAATATTTTTCTATAATATTGGTTCATTCTTGAGTCCCTAAAACTGAATTCAAGCCTATCCAACTATATCCTTTCCATATCCATTTATCAACCATTTCAAAGCCTATCATTTTCATTTCCAACCTTCACAAAGTCATTACGAACGATACTTTTTAATTTCGATCGGGAACTCACGCGACTCGTAATCATCCCTCGAGGACAAGCTCGCATCAATTTTGACCAAATGATGTGATTTCCAGAGCATGAAATGTTCAGAAAATATCTCAAAGAAATGTATCGTCTTGAATACTTTAAGGAATCGAAGTTATAAAAGAACTCGAAAAGTTTGACAAGTTCGAAAGTTTGTCTAAGAACCAAGAGAGAAACAATTCTCACGTAAATAAGTTTTTAATTCAAAGAAAAAACTTGTTTACAAAAAGACAAACTATTTAGAACAAATGATATGATTTCCCGAGCATGGAATGTTCGGGAAATTGCTCGAAGGAATGGATCGTTTTGAATACTTTAAGGAACCGAAGTTATAAAAGAACTTGTAAAAGTTTGACAAGCTCGAAAGTTCATCCAAGAAAGAGATCTTGACAAGAAAAAGCTTGAAAAATGATTCCCACAACCTAAAAGATTGTTAAAACATCTAAAAAAAACTCAAGAGCAATTCTTGAAGAAAAACTCAAAGAGAATTATTACTGAATCAAAGAATAAAAATCCAGTCCTTTTGTTAACAATTCCAAGGCCTATATATAGCCAAGCTGAATAAATCTAAATAAAACTCTTAATTTAACTAGAACTCTATCTAATCTAAACAAGAAGTAGTTTTAAACTCAACTTTCTTGTTGACATAAAACTCCTAAAAACTTAAATTACTTAATAATTATTCAAAATTCGGAATAAAAATAACAATAAAATAATAAGAGCTGATAATACAATATTGAGATCATATATAATAAAAATTAAACCTAAAGCCCGAACCCAATATGATTGAAACTCGAATAAAAGCCCGAAACTCGTAATTCCCGTCTTAATCACGTCCAGAAATTTTGCCCGCTCAATTTTTATTAAAATGATCATAACTTGAGCTCCGGAACTCAAAATTGAGTGATTCAAAGTGCGTTTTGAAGATAAGAGATAGATATTCGAAATCTATGCAGACATCTCAACCTATAAATTCTTGGATCCCATGCAAAAAGTTGTTGCAAGTCTGCTGATTTCCCCAACTTGAAAATTGGCAGCTTCGATTTCTTGGACCTAGATTTCCATGATTTGAAATCTTGATTTACTTGATTCTTGAAATTGTTTGGAATGGAAAAATTGGACCAAGATTCGGTTTCTTGATTTTCTTGAAAACAAGAAAGTGAATCTTGATTTTCTTTTTTGGCCGTGTGCGCATTTAGGGCCTTAGTAACGAAGTCTTGGATGGTCTCGTTCAATATTACTCAAATTTTCTTAGCCTTCAACCTCGTTATTGGGCCTTGAGAAACTTTGATCCCATCACATTCATAAGCTTGAATTTGGGCCTTGTGACTCGTATCACGAAAGTTCGTCCAAGAACCAAGAGAGAAACAATTCTCACGAAAATAAGTTTTTAATTCAAAGACCAAAACTTGTTTACAAAATGACAAACTATTTAGACCAAATGATGCGATCTCTTGAGCATGGAATGTTCGGAAAATTGCTCGAAGGAATGGATCGTCTTGAATGCTTTAAGAAACTAAAGTTATAAAAAAACTCGTAAAAGTTTTTTCAAGTTCAGAAGTTCGTCCAAGAACCAAGAGAGAAACAATTATCACGTAAATATGTTTTTAATTCAAATGACCAAAACTTGTTTATAAAATGACAAACTATTCAGACCAAATGATGCGATTTCATGAGCATTGAATGTTCGGAAAATTTCTCGAAGGAATGGATCGTCTTGAATACGTAAGGAATCGAAGTTATAAAAGAACTTGTAAAAGTTTGACAAGTTTGGATGTTCGTCTAAGAACCAAGAGAAAAACAATTATCATGTAAGCAAGTTTTTAATTCAAAGACCAAAACTTTTTTACAAAAAAGACAAACTATTTACATCAAATGATTTCCTGAGCATTGAATGTCAGAAAATTGCTCGAAGGAATGGATCGTTTTGAATGCTTTAAGGAACCAAAGTTATAAAAGAACTCATAAATGTTTGATAATTTCAGAAGTTCAACCAAGAACCAAGAGAGAAATAATTCTCACTTAAAAAAGTTTTTAATTCAAAAACCAAAACTTGTTTACAAATGACAAACTATTTAGACCAAATGATGCAATTTCACGAGCATGGAATATTCAAAAAATTGCTTGAAGGAATGGATCATCTTGAATACTTTATGGAACCAAAGTTATAAAAGAATTCGTAAAAGTTTAACAAGTTCGGAAGCTCGTCCAAGAACCAAGAGAGGAACAATTCTCACGTAAATAAGTTTTTAATTCAAAAACCAAAATTTGTTTACAAAATGACAAACTATTTAGACCAAATGATGTGATTTCCCGAGCATGGAATGTTCGAAAAATTGCTCGAAGGAATGGCCTTGACTACAGAATGTAACTTATTTTTTCAAAATAGGTTGCCTACAAAGTTGAAGGGTCCAAGAAGTTTCACCATACCTTAAAATATTGGAGAATCCTATTAAGGTAAGGCTTTATGCGATTTGTGATCGAGTATCAACTTAATGTCTATGTTTGTATTTAGACGATTAGGTATTGGTAAGGCTAGCTGCTAAGTTACACTTCAATTATAGGATAAATCTTTGGCATACCCAAAAGGAAAGGTCGAGGATGTCTTGGTACGTGCTGATAAATTCATATTTCTTGCTGACTTTATTATATCAGATTTTGATGTAGATAAAAAAGTAACAATCATCCTAGCAAGGCCTTTCTTGGCAACAGGCAGGACGATGATCGACGTACAAAAAGGTGAACTCACCATGCAAGTTCAAGATGAACAAGTGACTTTTAAGTACTCAAGGCCATAAGATCTCCTGATGAGGTTAAAGATTATTCTACTGTCTCCAAGGCAGATCCGTCGGTTACTGCAAAATTAGAATACAATGATCTATTGAAAGGTATTTCATCTAACTCTCCACATCAAGATGAGGATGATACATGTTTGGAAGTTAACGCAAAAGGATTCGGTTCAAAATTTCAGTTCGAGTCATTAAAGCTATCATCACATGAGTACAAGCAACCCAACCCATCAAGAGAAGAGTCACCCAAGTTAGACTTAACTGTTTTGAAAAGGCACGAGAAAGGTATCGAGTGGACTATTGCAAATAATAAAAAGGGATCTATCAATGGAGAAAAGAGTGCAAGTCAATCTCGAGTATTTGATCCTGGGAAACTCGAGTCTTAAGGGTTAAAAGAAAGGATCATGGATCTCATCTATGACATTCAATGGGTGGGACTTGTACCAAAAAAGAAGATATCACATATAATGAGCTGAATCCATTAAGGATCATCACAGGTAGACAAATTTGTGTGGATAATAGCAAGTCGAGCAAAGCAACGCAGAAAGACCATCTCTCGTCTATATTCTTTTATCAAATACTAAACATAATTGTTGGGCAAGGGTACCTTTTCTTTCTAGATGGATACGGTTGGTATGATAAATGGTCGTTTGACATCTTCTTTGTCAATGACAATCATCAATAACATTGAAGGAGTTCTCTTCACTCTCTCTGTCATTAATTTATTTTCAGTTATTTTTCTCTCAGTTGAATAAATGGCATGCTTAGAAATTATTTTTCTTGAATTAGTACATTAAATTAATTTTGTCTAAGGAGATTGAAACTTAAGTGGGACCATTTGAGATCCCTCCAGGCTTTCCTGGGAATTCAATTTGATGTAATTTTTCGAGAATAAATCTTCTAAGAAGCCCAAAAGAAAATTTTCATTTTTATTTCCAATTTTAATTTTATTGTTTTATGTTTAATAAAAGGGTTAAGTTGGCCCAAGGTTTAATCAGTTTATTTTTGTTAAGTTTTATTTCAGTGCAGGTAATAAAATTTTTGCAGTTTTGGGCTGGAGGCCTAGAACAGTGATGAGGAGAAAAATATCCAACACTTGCTACCCTTCCCTTCGCCACAAAATCACTTCCCCACGCTGCAGCAATCTCGAAAAAAGAGGATGACACAAATTAATAAAAAGAGGGAATTTCTTGTTCTTAGTGTTTATTTTGCATTTATATTTTATTTCTTAGTTAGTAATTAGTTTTCACATGATAAATAGGATATTGCAAGCATGAAAAAAATGAGCTCAACACCTCTTTATTAAGAAAAGCTAAGTGATGTGGTAATGGGAATGAACATGTCTAGGATTGGATTGTTAGGAAAGACTTGGTACTTAAGCAGGCTTCATAACTCACCTTTCTTTTCTTATAACCCTACCTGGTATTCAATTTTCATTCATTACTTTGTTTTCACAATGAAGACATTGCTTCTTTTTGAAGGGGGGTAAGGCAATTTTTGCATGATTTTTAAAATTTTTCAAGTATGTTTCAATCTTTTTACATAAGTATGCTTTAATAAATGAATGTTTAGAGAAATTTTTTGTTAATAAGTTAGTTCAAATGCAATCATGATTGCTGATTTTATTTAAGTTAAGTGCATGTTATCTTGAGTTGTGGAATTCTTGTATGTCTTTAGTCTTAGGTAATGCTTGCCATGTAAATTTAGTTTTCCTTGAGGATAGACATGCATAAGGTTTAGTCTTTAGAATTGACATAGTAACTTTCTTTAGGCGAATCCTAGGAGGCATGAGAATCTAAATATGATATAGGCACATTTTCTTTGGATCGTTTGAGCCTTTCAAGCCAACCTTATGATATTAACCCTTGAAACTTTAATTTTGAGTTTAACGGCCTATTATTGCAAATTACTGACACCATAAGCCATATACCATCTTCTCAAGTTTATCCTATTTTGTGCACCCATCTTAATTAAACTTGTCTTAGTGATCAATATTTGAGGAAAAATTTGAAAAGATGTACATGCTCATGTTTCAAATAAAAAAAACAAAAAGAAAGAAGAACGAAGAAAAGTTTGCTCAAATTCTGAAAAAAAAAATTATGAGCATGAGTTCAAAATAAGTTTGGGGTGTTCCAAAGATCCATTCAAAAGAAGGTTGTGTTGCAAAAGAAAAAAAAACCAAGGCAAAGTTAGGGTTAAGATTATGAAACTGAAAATTCACTTCTCTTTAATCCTTACCTTTTAGCCTAGCCCCATTACAACCTCAATAAAGACCTATTGATTTGATTATTATGTTGCCTACATTAGTTTAGAGAAATTACTAAGTTCAACATATGAAGACCGCAAAATAAACCTTATGATTGCTTTGTTTAGATTGATAGGGAAATTGTGTTGAATGGTGAATGTTGCATATGAGTTTGAAATGCATGCAAATTGTGACTCATGTTGGCATATCCTTATACTTAGCATAAAATTTTGGAATAATATTTGCATTCGAGCTACTTATCAATAAAATGAATTTTTTAACATGATTTTGTTGATGTATGATTATGTGCCAAAGATTGATGCTGATTACATAAAGCAATATTGCCTTAGCAAAAAACTTTGTTGTGCATGAACATTACTTGGGATGAGCAATGGTTTAAGTTTGGGGGTGCGTAAACTCGAAAATATATAGGATTTTTTTTATCAATTTTTACCACCTTTTAACTTAAAAATGATATCCCGAGCAATTGTTTAATAAATTAGTGAATTTTGGTAAAATGCTAATCTTGGACATGAAATTGTTAAACATGTGATTTTGTGCTTTATTATATAGTTTTTATGCATAAATTGACTTATTTATGTTACTTATTAACATGTGATATTTTAATGATGCAATGGGCCATGGAATTAATTTAATAAAGCATGTCATAATATTTTATTTATGGACATGCATTATTTCATTCACATTTGGACGGCTAAGTCTATGTAATTCGGGTCATCAAATTATTTAATTTAACTCAATTAAATTATGGAAGCAATTTGGACAGGTCTAGCTTCTCAATTGGGTCTGGAAACTATACAGTCCAAGAGGGAGGAGCCCAAATTTGGCACAAGCAATTGGCTACCCAAGAAAGATGATACGAAACGAATGCGAAACAAAGGTGGAAGAGGATCGTAAAGTTGTCAAGTCACGGATCTACCCTAAAACTCTAGACAAATGTAATCTGAAACGAAAACAAAGAAATACAGATTAGTTGACAAGAAGAATAATCAATCGACATTAAAACAAAAGAAAGATGAATGGCTGGTAAAGGATCCAATAGAGAACAAAATTAGGGTTTCTTGGATGAAAGAAACCGTCCTTGGACCTCAAGAAAATATCCCAACCAGATCTGGAAAATAAAAACACGAACAGATTCGTTAGAAGTGATTTAAAAGATAGAAGTAAACTGTTTAGGCAAGAATGATTGAAACAACAAGAAATATTGAATCTCCTAATTTTTGATGTGTTTCTTGATGGATCAAGGTAGGAGAACGACCCTCTTGAAGCAATTTCAACCTAGAACGAAAAACAACTAAATCAGTAATCCAAAACAGCAAGAAATAAACTAGATCAAACAATAATGATAAATTAAAGATAGAAAAGTGAAGATAACGTCCTAAGAAGCCTTGGAAACGATAAGAATCCACAACTCCCTTCAATGGCTCTAATTTCCCCTCCAAGAACTATCTTGGCAAGAAAAAGCTTGAAGAAGATTCCCACAACCTGAAAGATTGTTAAAACAACTTCTAAAAAAATCTCAAGAGCAATTCTTGAAGAAAAACTCAAAGAGAATTATTATTAACTCAAAATAATTAGAATCCAGTGTTCTGTTTACAATTCCAAGGCCTATATATAGGCAAGCTAAATAAATCTAAATAAAACTCTTAATTAAACTAGAACTCTAACTAATCTAAACAATAAACTTTCTTTTTGACATAAAACTCCTAAAATCTTAAACTACTTAATAATTATTTAAAAATTCGGAATAAAAAATAACAATAAAATAATAAGAGCTGATAATACAATATTGGGCTCATATATAATAAAAATTAAACCTAAAACCCGAACCCAATATGATTTAAACTCGAACTAAAAGCCCGAAACTCGTAAATCCCGTCATAATCACGTCCAGAAATTTTGCTTGCACAGTCTTTATTAAAATGATCATAACTTGAGCTCCCGAACTTGAAATCGAGTGATTCAAAGTGTGTTTCGAAGATAAGAGATAGATATTTGAAATCCATGCAGACAAATCAATCCATAAATTTCTGGATCCCAACCAAAAAGTCATCGCAAGCCTACTGATTTCCCTAACTTGAAAATTGGCAGCTTCGGTTTCTCGGACCAAGATTTCCAAGATTTGAAATCTTGATTTTCTTTATTCTTGAAATTATTTGGAATGAAAAAATTGGACCAAGATTCGGTTTCTTGATTTTCTTGAAAACAAGAAAGTGAATCTGGATTTTCTTTTTCAGTCGTGTGCGCATTTAGGGCCTTGGTAACGAAGTCTTGGATGGTCCTGTTCAATCTTGCTCGAATTTGCTTGGCCTTCGACCTCATTATTGGGCCTTGAGAAACTTTGATCCCATCACATTTATAAGCTTGAATTTGGGCCTAGCGACTCGTATCAAAAGAGCTTTGGGATATTTCTTAGAGGTCCTTGAAGTTGAAGACAAATCAGAATCTATCCATGAATATCACCTTTGACTCCATTCAAGTCCTTGCTTGATTTTAGCATGATTGCATGAATAAATCAAGCAGACAACCAAGCACTAATTCCACAAAGAGTGGTCGGCCATTGCAAGGGAGAAAATGGGGGGATCCTTCACGCTAATTTTAGTAAACCGACCACCCCTCTTCACTTCTCAAATCATCCCTCACTCATCCATTTCTCTCATTTTCTAGCTCTGTTTTTTTCCCACACCTAGCATTCATTTTCTTTCCTTCAAATTTTAGCCAGTAAAAGCCTCTTAGAGATCATCTCTTGGTCAGACACTTTGAGGAGCCATCAGTAAAGGAGCAAAGCAAGAATCAAAGGAGTCATCTTCAATTGGAGTCTGCATGACAGCCACTTCGATAGAGTTTATTCTTTCCCTTCTTGTTATTTAAATTCATCATGTTTGCTATGTATTGATCTTGTCATCAACAATGGTAGTTTAATTTTGTTTAAGCTAGGATGACTGCATTAATTTAATGAAATTTGTTTAAATCATGTTTATGGTGTTTGTGCCTCAATCGATCATGTTTTCAATTAAATTCAAGTATGTATTTCATTCATGCGTGATTGGATGCATTATAATTAGCTGAGTGATCTTGACCAAACGATGGCTAGTGGACATAATAATTGAAAAGTGCATGCTTAATTTAGATCCTAACCTAACTAAATTGAGGTTCATAATAACTTTGAAGAGCTCTATTATAGCTTGCATAGTTTTTAAATTTATGTGATTAAATTGTTTCAAACCTGATACGTCCCTGTTACTTCACATGAATGCTAAGAAACCCTTAGTTTAATATGATCAATAAAATGCATGTTTCACTAAGTAAAGGATTTCGAGAGAACCTAATTTTGTTTCCAAACTCATGAAAGATCGAGTTTCCATGGAATGTTTTCTGAATATTATTAAGCATGATAAGAATGAATTAAGTTGATTGTTATGATTGTGTTTTCTACTGCTAAACTCCATTCATTCATTTAGATAATTATCATACTAGGTTTAATTGCATTTAGGGGTCAATTGCATTTAGTTATATTTATTTAATTTCAATCACAACTCTCTCGAATATATTGTGTTTTTACTATCAAGTTGTTAACTTTAATTTTACAAAATATTAATTAACATATATAGTCCCTGTCAAGACAATAACTCTATTACTTACTTATTACTTGCTAACGACTGTGTACACTTGCACAAACCTACATGTTACATTGATTCCAACCATAGTTCAGTTGTTGACTGATCCACTCCCTTTAATCTAACAAATTCAATAACACTATATCTCATTAACTCCTTAATAGGAGCTTGTTTGACCACAGACGATAGCATCACTAGAGGAGTAACTCCTTCTACTTGCTGAAGAGCTTCAGCAATGGTACGTAATATGTTTGTGTCAACTTGCCCTTTATTGGGGCCTTTATTCTCACTTGCTCGTTGTACACCGTCTGACTACACACTTGGTGTTATTGATTCAGTTATATCCAATTCCTCAGTAGATTAATCATCATAACCTTTTTATCCACAACATTATTGGATTCATCCGACATCCTTTAACTATAAAACAAAACAATTCACATCAGTATCTAAATCTCGACTTAACTTTGGCATGTACCTCTAGACTCAATTCCGAGCTTGATTTAGTCCGAGAATCAGCTAAGCATGTACACTCTGATACTACTAATTATAACACCCCTAACTCGAATTTGTCACTAATTTAGGGTCTCAAAGCATTACAAAACAATTGTCATCAAGAAAGAAGCTTTAAACTACTAATCAAACATATATATATCCAGTTTTGTATGTAACCACATTAAAAACACAAATATTATTGTTAATTCAGGAATACATGGTTATAAAAATACATTAAGAACAATCAGGGATCAATTTGAAATGAAACAAAAATTTTAAAAGAAAACTAGAATTTTCTTGATACAGGGGTCACTCGCCCGTGTGGCCACTTCCACATGCTAGTGTCCCAAACTGTGTAACTCTCTGACTTGCATCACACACCCATGTTACAGACCGTGTGTCAGGTCGTGTAACTCTCTGACTTGAACCACACGATCGTGTCCCAACCCTTGTGCCTACCGATGTAGATACTGCACCTAAATTTTAAATGGCACATGGCCATGTGACAGCCCATGTCACAAGCTGTGTGCTGCCTAATTAACCCCTAACTCAAGCATTTTATGCATCATTTCTTGCAATTCAAGGCACACTATAACTAGATCAAATCCTAAATTCAAAAACACATTTCAAATATAACTTTTATACCACCTTTCAACCTATGTCTAACCAATATGCCATACAAGGCACCTCAAACCAATTTTAAACAAACAAATAAGTAAGTTAAATAGAACACAACCTAAATCTACCACTTTCAAATCAAGCATCAACTAAATGATCAAATAAAGATATACCATTACTTCATAATATCATGTCAAGAATAATAATCCTACTAGTTAATGTCTCTACCTCAACCACAACAATTTCAACAAACCATACCAACTATTTCAATACATTAATTACTATATAAACATCCTTTGCATAACAACAATATACAAGCATTGGTACCAAGTTTATACCTCCATCATAAGCTTATAGACCTATATTATATACAAGTATTTTCATTTAAACTAACTATAACTCAAAAGACTAATATTCACTCATTAACATCCTAGGTACATGCCAAAATAATAAAAAGAAGACATCACCAACATTGAGTGCGGGATTTTCGTAGGATACTGAGTCTAAAATCTACTGTGTGCTTAACCTGCATACAAAAGAACCATTAATTACTTGTTCAATTATGATATATCTCCCATGTTTACAATTAAGCTAAATAATTAGGCTTGAAAATATTTATTAGCTCATAGCTTTCCCATTAGTATAACTTCATTTCCCAATTTGCATATTGTAACATTTCCCATAAAAGTCTTTATACACAAACCTTTCACAATGAATAATTTTAACCTTACCGAATGAATTAAATAGAAAGTGGCACCCGGTGCCTAGAAAATAAACTGTAACCAAGTTTGCGCCCAGCACTAGTCGGATAAACCGATGATATCAATAATGAGCCCAACTCTAGATGGATATACCAACAAATGTTTGCGTCCAATGCTAGTCGAATAAACCAACGATATCAATAGTGAGCACAACTCTAGTTAGATAAACCAATGATGTTTGCACCCAGTGCTAATCGAATAACCGACGAATATAGATAAAAATTAGATATCAAGATTAAATAAAATAACTAAAATAATTTCATAATTAATTAATGGAAAAGTTTGAGTTCAAGACCACGAACTTATCGAGTTACGTTAGCTACGGAGATCGAAGATAACTACTCGACCACCTTCTCCTTTCCATGATTATCACTTGATCTTTTCGCTTCTCGATCTAAAAACAAAAGCTTAATTAACATAATTGCATCAACCAACATGGAAATTTATATTAATGTCACTAACCCTTTTATCATACTTCAAACTTTTACACTAATTATTATTTCTAACATAAACAAATCTTTAATTCCCCAAATATTGAATTTAATCATAGTTACTAAATGCCCTGTACCGAATTACCTACAATTTCAGCTCAACCATTACTTACAACAATATAACTTCATAGTTTATTTTATTAATATAATCTTCACACATTTATCTCATAACAATTCAATCTCATTCAATCTAATCCTTACTTCACATTTAATCAATTAATAAATTTTATTCAAATTCCAATTAACCGAATTTATGGGATTCCCAAATAGTTCCATACATAGCCAAAATTCTTTGGTTTTAACACTATTATTTTAATTTTGTAACATTTAAATCCTTGAAACTAACCCAAGCTTACATCCTTATTCAAAGTAACCATTTATCAAGCCATTAAACTTAACAACTTAATTAACATTTCCAGCAAAATGACAGTCTCAAAAACCAGTTCTTACATGCTAAAATTTTCAAGGTTAATATGTTTATTTTTAATTTCAATAAATTTAAGTCCTTAAGTGCTAGTCTAAACAAAGATCATTACCCAAAAATTAATCAATTTAAACATTAAACTAATGCTTTCATCCACCATATTCAAGGACGATTTACAGTCCCAAAAACCCATCCCTTCACTCTTCACAATATACAAAAATAATCCCTAATATAACTTGATCTAGCTTCAACAATTTTAAATATACAATTTCCATTAAAATGGGGACCTAAAACACTTACATGCAAGAAGATTTAGCTAGAAAATGCCAAGCTTCTCCAATGACTTTCTTCTCTTCAATTTTCGTTGAAAACAAAGTTAGATAGGAAACTAATATTTTCTCTTTGTTTTGTCTAACTTTAATTTATTTTAGTTTATTATTATTCACTTACCTTTTTACCCTATATCATAACTTAACAATTAACTTAATTTAGTCCATATTTGTCCACTATCATTTTTCATGGTTTAATTTCCACTTAGATTCACCAACTCCTAATTTACTAACTCATTACTACTAGTGGAACATGTTTTTCAAAATTTTATAATTAAATCCTTTTTAACTAAATTCACCAATCAACTTCAAAATTTTCTTTACCCGATTTAAATGTACCCTTCTCTAATTAATTAAACATAATTCAATAGAAATTCATGGACTCCTAAGTTGAAATTAAAGTTTCAAAACCAATGTTTCTAGTACTACAAAATACAGGTCATTACAAACCATATCCCTCTACATAGATTGCGACATACCCAACATCAGTCTTTATAATATAATATGTTATGGTAGACGTTTGACTATGTCAAAATATACAACTCACTATGTTGGGACAATGATGATCTCAAGTCCGAAGATCATATACATAGTTATCACTATGAGTAATGTTGTGACTCAGTTCAGTATGTTTTTCTCTAACATATACTCATGTATCGATTTTGACATCCCTATGACAATGACAACACTTTGTCATCAATCAACTACACATTAGTTTCAATGCGCTATCATTGTCTGAGCCCATAATATGATGTGAGCACGGTCACATCATATTATGATGCAATTCGAAGATATCGATATTGACCTAAACACGAGGGGCCCAAGTGCAAAATGAAACATCTCACGAGCTTGATTGATTATTAGGCTAATGTTTTTAAGGACTTTTTAATTTTATTTAAGTTTTATTTCAGTTTAATAAGTGTTTGCATTTTTAATTATGTCTTGCATTAAGTGTTTTGCATTTAATAAAGTCATGCATAAAAACTTCTCATATTTAATTAAGATTGTGATTTAATTATGTCATGCATTATTAATCTACATCTTTTAATTATGACATTCATTTTGTGTTCTGCATTTAAAAATGTTATGCATTATGTAACTCTCATGTTAGTTAAGTTTGCATCATAAATTCTGACATATATTATGTAACTTCCATGGTAGTTAAAGTTTGCATTTTAAAATAAGTCATGCATGTACTAATCTATTAGTTCATTTAGTTTGCATTTTTAACCATGCATTTAAGCATATTAGTTATTAGATATGCTTGAGTTATTTAAATATGTGTGTTATTTAATTTGGCTGTTATTTTAATGCATAAGTTAAAAAGTGTGTTTTCTCATTTCTATTAAGTGTTTTGAATAAAGAATATGAATAGGTTTTTAAGTGATAAATAAGCATTCATGCTTGATCAGGTGACTCTTCAAAAACCAAGGGAAGACTCTTCAAATGTTGAACGGTTTTGATGCACTTAAAGGCCAATTCAAAACAAGGTGACTCTTCAAACGACAAAGGGGAAAATCTTCAAATGCTGGTTGGTTTTAGGGCACTTCATGGCACCAATTAAAGGGACGAAATACACAAAATAAAGTCAAACGGTTATGGAAGAGGAAAGGACTTCAAACATCAACTTTTGAAGCATTATTCTTCATAAAGATGGAGACCTTTAAGCTATCCAAGGACTACTGAAAAGACATGCCCTTTCATCTACTCAAAAACAAATGAAGAGACATGCCCTTTCATCTAGTCAAAGGCAAGTGAAGAGACATGTCTTTTGAGCTAACCATCAAGGAGTTAAACCGAATTAATTGGTCAATTTTAAGCTAGATAAATAACTGAATTTGAAAGGACATTTGAGAGCTATAAATTTCGTTCAAGTCTTCCATGTAAAAAAACTTTGCTTGAATTTAAATCATTTGTGAGAATATTTCTCTCTTGGTTCTTCATTGAACTGCTCGAACTTATGAAACTTTTTTCAAAGTTTGTGGCATTCAAAATTTGTCTTATCACTCCATTTTTCATCCCAGGGTGTGGCGACTTCGACATACCAAAGTTCGAGTATAAGGTCAAGTTTAAGCGGGTTGTAATTTTAATATATCTATGGTTCTTAGTGAATTCAAGTACTTCGAATTAAGGTTTCCACCTTGTGAATCATTTCAAGATGATTCTTTCAACAAGCTGTTTTCCGAACCCTCAAAGCTCAAAAAATCGCATCGCGATAATACTTGACTAATCATTTATTTTCCTTCATGTTCCTTCCCTTACCACAATTCAAATATATACTAAATATTTTATAATATTTTTTAAATAATATTTTATCTCTAACAATTAAATTAAAGAATCATATGAAAGAACACTTAAAATCACTTACACACCTAAGTGCGTATATCACCTAACTTGGTGACAATAAAGGTAAAATTATATTTTATGAAGCACAAAATAAAAGAAATAAATCTTATAAATTTTAGAATTTATTTTTTTTCCTTTTTTATTTTTAAGGATCTAACAGTGCTTCATAATTCCTACAGCACATTCCAATTCCTAAAGCTACAAGAGTAGTTGTGTTGTTGCATGACCATGCAGTATGTTTGGGTTGGGAACCCAATTGTAGCTTGAAATAGTTCAAGTTTGAATTACAATTGTACCTTAAAAAATTATTGATTTGGTAGGCATTAATACAATGTTTGGTTGGGGGAGTAGGAATGTGTTACAACTCAATTCGGCGTGCTCACCACCAAACTAATGTTTGGTTGGCTGTAATTGCCTATTATGGATTGCTTTGAAAACACTTATTCCGGGAAGAAGCAACAATCCTAAACCGTTCCCTCACCACTGAATAGCAATTCAACCTAGGTGAAAACTCCTTTTTTTCCCATTTCCAATTTTTGCCCCTCACCTTTCTAAAACCATCCTCCCTCCTCCATTGCTTGCTTTGTTTCTTCTTTTTCTTTTCCCTTTCATTAAAATCACGTCATTTGGTGGGTTTCCAAGTTTACTGCAACTGAAAGCTAAACCAAGGTTTCTAACTCTCTTTTGCTCTTATACTACTTTAATGTTTGTAGCTCTAAAGTTATCGTTGGTTTTTTTCCCTGTTGATCCATTAGGTTCAAGAAATTGAGGTTTTTTCTGCTTCAAATTTTATTTTGAGTGGTTATTTTCGTTCTTTGCCATGTTAATTTGGTTACTTTACTTTGATGGGTTTGTGTTATTGGATTAATTTTTAGGGATTTCTATATTTTAATTAGCTTGAGAGTTCTAAGTATAGTTCTATTTCGTGGTCTATGACGGGAAGAAAACTTGGGTAAAGAAGAGAAGAAATAGAGTAAGAAAATAAGAAAATTAGAATAAAGAAGAAGACGACTGTATTCTGATTTCATAATTGCCTTCCCCAACCCTGCATGACTCTTTTAGGGTGGTTATCAGTCGCTACAACAATGACAGCTATAAGGACAACTGTGACTTAAACCTTAGTGTAGATAAAACAAGGAACAAAAGATAATAGCTAAACGATAACGTTTAGACACTTCCTCCTAAGTGCACTGTTTCACTTAAGTGCTAGACTAAACGATGCGTTTTACATTGATTAAAATAAAAAATAGAATTTTAAACTGACCGTTGCCCTTAATTACATCTCGTGACAAATACCCTTCCCTTGAGATGATCCTTGTCCTCAAGGATCAAAGTCTAGATACTTGATCTTGAGGTCGTCCCAGTTCTCCCACTTGGCATCTTTAGGAAAAGTGTCTGCCCATTCAATCAAAACCTCTGTCATAGCTCGGTTCCCCTTTTTGACCATCCTTCTATCTAGCTCCCTGACTGGTTTTTTAATGATAGTCCCATCAGCTCTTGTAGATGGCAACTTCGATGCACAAACAGAATTGCCTATATGCTTCTTAAGTTGAGAAACGTGAAAGGTGGGATGTATTTTTGCTCCTTGTGGTAGTTGAAGTTTATAAGCTACCTTCCCTATTCTAGCTACCACTGGATAAGGACCATAGTACTTAGGTGAGAGTTTCTGGTTCTTGAATTTCCTCAGTGAGTGCTTTCGATAAGGCTGTAAATATAAATAAACTAAGTCCCCAACTTGGAATTCACGATCTGACCTTTTTCTGTCTGCTATTTGCTTCATTCGGTCTTGAGATCGTTTTAAATGGAACTTTAGTAAGTTCCTCATAACCTTTCTATGTTGCAAACTTCTGTCAACTTTTTCAACCTTGGAGGTCCCTGCTAAATATGACAAATTTATGGGAGCTTTCTGTCCATATAAAGCCTCGTACGGTGTGGTTTGTATGGCTGAGTGATAGGTGGAGTTGTACTACCATTCTGCCAGAGGTAGCCACAATGCCCAATCTGAGGGTTTTTCTCCAGTCATACACCTCAGATAGCCTTCCAAACATTTGTTTAGAATCTCAGTCTGACCATCGGTTTGTGGATGGTAGGCTGTAAATAGATGAAGTTTGGTTCCCAATTTCTTGAAGAGTTCTTGCCAGAACTGACTTAGAAACACCCTGTCACGATCAGAAACTATCGATTCAGGCATCCTATGCAGCTTATAAATGTTGTGAAGATACTCCTGAGCGTCAAAGCTGTGTAAGGATGTGCTAATGCCAAAAAGTGCCTATATTTTGTCAAACGGTCAACTATAACTAGGATTGTAGTCTTCCCTTTGGGCACCGATAAACCATCTATAAAGTCCATACTAATGGTTGCCCAAGCCTTTTTGGTATAAGAAGTGGTTGAAGTAATCCTGGAGTAGCCGACTGATCACTCTTGCATCTCTGACATATCACACATTATCTAACCCACTATTTCACATCCTTAAAGAGCCCCTTCCAATAAAGCAAACTTGAAATTCTGTGTCTTTATTATTTCCCTCCACTATTTTCCCTTTCCTCTTAAGGATACTGTTCTCCCATGCATACTTAGGATGTGAATCGGGTTTTGTCTGCAACTCTTGAATGAGCTTCTGAAGTTTGGTATCCACCTTATATGATTAACTGATTTGGTTCCATAATTCAGACCATGATAGCTGCAAATTGTCAGTGCACTGAAACAGCTGGTGTTGATGCTCATGAGCCCTTCTTGACAAGGCATCTGCTACAATGTTTTGAGATCCCTTCCTGTAGGATATAGAATAGTCGTATCCAAACATCTTTGCTACCCATTGTTGTTAATAAGGAGTTATAGCTTGGTGATTAGAAAGAAACCTTAGACTTTGGTGGTCTATTCTGATTTGGAAGTGTCTTCCTATTAAATAAGGGTGTCATTTCTTCACTGCTAGTAGCACAGCTAACATCTCCTTGTCATAAATGGATAGGGTTTGATGCCTGATGCCCAAAGCCTTGCTGAAAAATGCTACAGGCTTCCCTTTTTGTTGCACTCCTACTCCTTGTCCACACACATTAGTTTCTATATAGAACATTTCTTGAAAGTTGGGCAACACCAGTACTGGAGCCTTGTATACTACTTCTTTTAACTGCTCAAATGCTTGTTGAACCGAATCTGTCATTTGCCAAGCAGTATCTTTCTTTAATAGTGTTGTTAAAGGCTTAGCCATTATCCCATATCCCTTAATAAACCTTCTATAATATCCTGACAAACCCAAAAATCCCCTCAAATCTTTGATTGATTTTGGAGTTGGCCAATTGACGACTCCTTCAACTTTACTTGGATCCATGTGAACTGCTCCTTCAGAAATGAGATATCTCAAATATTCGATCTAAGTAGTGCCAAAGCTACATTTGCTTCTTTTGGCAAATAATTGATTAGTCCTCAAACATTGCAACACTTCCTCCAAGTGTACCATATGGTTTTGCCGGTCCTTTGAATATATAAGGATGTCATCGAAGAATACTAAAATAGATTTCCTCGGCATCTTCTTAAATACAGCATTCATCAGGGATTGGAAACTTGAGGGAGCATTGGTCAGCCCAAATGGCATGACCAAGAACTCATAGTGCCCCTCATGAGTTTGAAAGGCAATCTTATGTATGTCCCCTTCCCATATTCGGATTAGATGGTAACCAGATCTTAAATCTAATTTGGAGAAGAATCTAGCTTGGCCTAATTCATCCAAAAGCTCTTCAATAAGTGGAATTGGAAATTTGTCCCTGACGGTTAGTTGGTTGAGCTGCCTGTAGTCAATACATAGTCGTCAGCTTCCATTTTTTTCTTGACCATGACTACTGGTGAAGCAAAAGGACTGCTACTGTCATGGATTACTCCATTTTGCAGCATCTCTTGTATGAGCCTTTCAATTTCTACCTTCTGTACTGTTGGGTATCTATAAGGTCTTATTTTAATGACCTTACCTTCATCAATCAGTGGAATGTGATGATCTTGTAGCCTTGGTGGTGGTAGACCTCTAGAAGTTTGAAAAACATCTTCATAGGCTGCTAGTAACTTTTCCAACTCGGAACTCATCTGTGTAGATGGAAGGTTAAGAGCAGTTTGTTCAGTAACTGCTAATAACATTGGGCAAGGTCCTTGACCCATGAATTGCAACCCTTTAGACATCCGATTCCCAGTGATAAGTTGCAAAGTACTTGGTACAATTCCTTGTAGAATACGTGTCTGTTGCTTGTACTTGAATTGCATTGTCAGGGAAGAAAAATTCCATACTATATACCCAAGAGACAGCAACCATTGTACTCTTAATACTATGTCACATCCCTTAACTAGAAGAATCAGAAGATCAGTGGTGAACTCATAGCCTTGAGCCTTCCATACTACTGATCGACACAGCCCCTGAGTAGTCAATCTAACTCCATTGGCTACCATGACATGCAGTTGAGTTGTGTGCTCCACTGACAGTTCCAATTCCTTCAAAAATTTTGAATCCAAAAAGTTATGTGTACTTCCTGAATCAACCAGAACAATCACATCCATATTACCTATCTTACTTGAAAACCGCATGGTGTTGTGACCTTGGGATCCCTGTAAAGCATGCAAAGATAAGGTAGGGCCATTGGATTCAGGTTCCTGTTCCGCTCCTTCTAATTATTCCAATCAATCCTAAAATTCTTCTAACGAAGGACTGGTATTTCCCCCATCAGAATCACTCAAAGGCTCCACAATCAGTTGGTATAGCTGAGATTTGTTGCATCTGTGTCTAGGGGTGTATTTTGTAGCAAACCAGAAACAGAGTCCTTTTTTCCTTCTATCTTCAATTTATGTCGGGGATATGGATTTGGACTGAAGCTTGGGCCTTGTGTTGGTATTAATAGGACCACTAGATCCTTCCACATTGCTGATTTGTTGATGCTGTTTAGGAGCAGGAAGTGCTGGTTTATAGTAACTGAATCCCCCTCCTATGCTAATCCCTTTCTTAGTCTATTCAGTAACCATACACTCCACTTGTCTAGCCAAGTGAAACCCATCTACTAAATTTTGAGGTTTTAGTAGTCTCAAGTATTCAGGTTTCAGATTGCAGGTAAATATAGCAAGAGCATAATCTTCACTCAAACAAAGTTGGTTTAGCAGACTTACAAAACAGTCATGGAATTGTTCTACTGTGCCATGTTGCTTGAGGTAAATAAGTTCTGACATTGGGTTCAAAAAAGAATCTGAACCAAAACGAGCCCTTAACCCGCGAGCATAAACTTCCCAAGTTAGACGCTGTAGCCCACCTTATCGTTGGACAAAGAAATGGTGCCAGTCTAAAGTTTTTCCCTCCAAGTGCAGCATGACCATTCTGACTTTGTCATATTCTTCAATATTTTTAGCCTCGAAAAATTGCTCCAATTTGAACCACCATCCGCAGAAGTCATGTTCATCAAACTTGAGGCATTCGAAATGAAGTGTTTTACTGGTTGCTTCCAAAGTGCCCATACGAGAAGGTTTAATAACAAGGTCGGTGGTAGGGGAGAGTTCTAGTGGTTTGGGTTGTGTGTATCCTGGTGGAGTTTCCCCAAGGATACCCTTCCCTTTATCCTGGTTTTCCTCTGTTGTACATACTGTTGCCCTATGCCCACTGGTAGCACTGCCTGATGTTTGTCCAACATTGGCACCTGCAGCCGTGACTTGACCCAGGTATGTTTCAAAAAGGGAATGTATCTCCGTACATAATGCATGTGTCTCCTTCCTAATCTCCGTTCGAACTTTCTCTTTAATACCCTCACGAAAGTCCTTCAAACGTGAATCTATTTTTGAATCGATCTGGCTGACCTCCTTCTATAACTGTGAAAGCTCTTGTTGTAGAGCTCCCATTTCCTTTTGAAGCCGGGTGGTGATGCCATCATTTGCCATAAGGATTGACTGTAGCTCTGATATCTGTGTGACGGGAAGAAAACTTGGGCAAAGAAGAGAAGAAATAGAGTAAGAAAAGAAGAAAATTAGAATAGAGAAGACGACGATTGTATTCTCATTTCAAAATTGCCTTCCCCAACTCTTTTAGGGTGGTTTTCAGCCGCTACAATAATGACAGCTGTAAGGACAGCTGTGACTCAAACTTAGTGCATATAAAACAAGGAACAAAAGATAATAGCTAAACGATAACGTTTAGACTCTTCCTCCTAAGCGCACCGTTTCACTTAAGTGCTAGACTAAACGATGCGTTTTACATTGATTAAAATAAAAAAAATAGAATTTTAAACTGACCGTTGCCCTTAATTACATCTCGTGACATGGTCCATATTAGAATTTTTGAAGCTTTCTTTAAGATTGTTAAAGCTTTCTCTTTTCTCATTTTCTAGTTTTCGAAAGATTCATCCCAAAAATTTCAAGATCCCAAAACTCTAATGCAAGCCAAATTCAAATCAAGTTAAAAACCACGTTTTCTACTTTAGAAAATCCATCAATTTTGGTCACTGAGGCTGCAACTTTGCTTTGATTTTTATATTTTCTTGGTTTCTTGGTCTACAACAAAGGTGGAATTGGGTTTACAGCAATCGGGTCAATTAGTTGTTGCCATTTTTTCAGTTGTAGTTTTAAGGATAGTTTTAAGTTTTATTTGTAATTAATGTTTTTGTTTGGTTGGCTTGGCTGTTAACTGATGAACAATTCTAGGATTTTAAGGTTAAATCAAAATATTGTAGATAAAATTGGAATGATGAAACTTCAAAATGTTATTAAGCTTTCATATATTCTTTTTCTTCTTTTATGTTGTAAAAGTTGTAGATTAAGATCAATTTTGAGACTATCTTAGATTAAGATCAATTTTGAGACTATCTTGGAGTTGGATTCTATAATACTCTGTTTGGTTCTTGAGAGAGAAAAGAAAGTAGAATCAAATTAGTAGACAATAAGAAAATTGAAAAACAAAAGAAAAAAAATTTAATTGATAGACCTCCGATTAGGGATCCAGAAATTAGAGAGGGAGATTGAGAGAAAGAGAGAACGAGAGAAGAAAGGGAGAAGAGATATTTCATTAATTCTGCCTAAAAACATGCCTGCTGTGTACTGGGCTGGTACACTTAAAAAGGACAGCGAAAGGAAAAGGACAAAATAACGGTTCTTAAGGTAGTTACCCCAGACGCCTGACTCAGCAATTAAAACACAACGTTTCCTTAATACCCTGACTACTTCGATACGCTCCGTTTCATTAAAGTTAGAACGCACCGTTTTGATTTACTTAGGCTCTAATTCATAACATATATATGATTTACGAAGAAAATGTGAAGAGAAGAATTAAAAATTCTAATATGGACCAAGGTTGTTCTTGCTGGTTGAAACTGTGACTCGAAATTTTAAATATTGGACATGAAAAGACAAATGGGAGTAAGTATATGTGTGCTATAATTGGTTAACTTTTTTTTTGATTTAAATATCGTTTTATATCTGACTTATAATTTCTCTTTTCAGTATTTGATATATAGATTAGGTTCTCGATCAGTAAAGTTCACTTCATGATTTGTGCTTAAGTTTTATACCTTATGATTGTGATAAGGTTGTAAAATAAATTTTCTACCTTTTGCATTTGCATCCACCAACATTAATTTGTATATTTGTGAAAATAAATAAGTATATGATTTTAGAGGGTAACAATTTTAATTTAATTTCATTTTGTTGATGAATCAATTTAATAACAATGGTGTAAAGGTGCACATCTTTTGATCTTCCTGTTGAATGATGTTTTTTCTCATGCACTTAAAAGGGAAAAGACCTTTATATTTTGGAAACTTTTAATATCAAACAAGAACAAACCTTCTAGTGATGATACTTAATTTATTGAATATGATGTGGCAATATTCATGGCATATTTGTTCTTTAAAGTAAAATTTTCCCACAAGGGGAACATGAGATGAACATCAGCAACTACCTTTTAAGCACTAAGCTTTGAAAACCATGATTTGATCTAAAATCACTTAACAGATTCCTACAACTATTTATATTTCTTGTTTAACACTTTCATGCTCAAGGTTGGATGCTGTGGATCTGCCTCTTCTATGTTCAACATGACATAAGTTTTGCTTTATGTGTTGGGAACTACATGTCTGATTTATGAAATGGAGTTCTGTCATGGTCTTATGCACCAAATTTATGAAATGTGTTTGGAACACATTTGCATTCTCCTTTCTCATTTTAAAGTGAAGCTTTCTTAAGATGTAGTTACTACAAATAATCCTGAAGAAGGAAGCAATGAACATATATTCAAGGCTGATGTTTCTTTGGTTGAGATGGATGACTTGGCTACACAATCGCAACCATCGAAGTCAAATCAAGATGATTTCACATTTTCAAAGAAGAAGAAAATATTTCTGATGTAAGTGAACAAATTCCTTCCACTTTACTTTTTGATGTTGCCATGTTATTGGGGGAAAACATTAAGACAGTTGACCTTGAATTAAGTAGGAGCATTGCCTCCGAAGTACGAATTCAAGAGAAACCAGAAATGCTCATTCAACAAAATGCCAAAGAATTATATCTGACCTTATGTGAAGTAGAAGAATTAATTAAGGATAAGCGCTTTCTTGCTTGAGCAAAATTTCAGACGATCCAACGCAAATGCTCGTTTTCTTAAGTTTAACTTCTTTTGTGCAATTAGAATGGGTGAGAAGATTTATTTCTACTCATTAAAAATCATGTTTGTGTTGGTAATATTTTGGTAAGTTTTTGTATATGTAATATTTGGATGGTATAATGACACGATAGAATGCCATAACTGTTGTAACTTTTTGATCCTGTAAAATTTAACATATAAACTATGACAAATAAGCTAATAACATCATGTAACTTTTTTATTAATGTGTGAACATTATGTTTGGATGTAAAATATAATTATCAATCTATTTATTACCTCTAATATTTTTCTTTTTAGTTTAGAGGATAATTAATTTATTTTGTTTCGCTAATAATATTCTAGCACATTAAATATGCATTGCATTTAAAAAATAATAAAGTAGGCTATATTTTTCAAATATTATATATTATTATTATTTCATATTTTTATAATAATTATATTAAGAATGTTATTAAATTATATAATATTATTTTTATTAAATTATATAATATTATTTTTATTAAATTATATTTAATAATAAATATATTAAAATATGATTAAATTATTTATATTTAATAATAATCCTATTAATTTTTCTGATAATAAAAAGAAGGCAAATAAACAGCATTAATCAATAATATTTTACATGGAAAAATTCGAGAAATCAATGATTCCGAGTTCAACATCCTCACAAGTACAAGTTTTAGCTAGCCAATCCGTCACCATATTACCTTCTCTTGGAACAAATTGGAAATTGACCATTTGGATGTGTCTTATTACTTTGTAGATCTTCCTAATAAGCACAGATGAAGAAAGACTTGTGTTGCTCTCGTTTATCAATTCCATAGCTATCAAACAATCACTTTCCATGATTACCTTAGTGTAACTTCTAGTCTGAGCTATTTCTAGCCCAAGTAGGATAGCCTATAATTCTGAGTTAACCACATTTCCTTGACTAATGAACCTTCTAAATCCTACCACCTAGTTGTCGTATGAATACCATATCACTCCTGCAGCTAATGATCTGTTACCATCTCTGTTAGAAGCTCCATCAGTATTTATTTTAACCCAACCCGAACTAGGTGGACACCATTTAATCCGCACAGCCCAACTTAGTCTCAATCTATCTTTATTTGCAGCAGCATCTTTGATCATGCTAGCAAAAGTCTTTGAGCTATGGATTAACTCCTCAATAGTGTTGTTGTACTGTTGGAAATAGACATATTTCTATTCTTCCATAATATCCAACACAAGACAGCAAAATTTATACTAGAATCAACACTCCCATTCCGAAATTTTATATCATCTTACAAATTTGCTTTAATCCAACCAGACAAATCTAGTGAATCGAAATACAATAAATAATTTTGAGAGACACCTAACTCCACATAGCATTCGCACCATGGCAGACCCTCAAAACATGGAGTATGGATTCTTATGTCGCCCCACATAATGAACATTCGGCATCATCTATCAAATTCCTCCTAGCCCTTTCTTCATTCCTTTGGAGTTTCTGGTGCATCACCGACCACGAAAAATGTTTAACTCTTGGTGGTAAGTCATTCTCCCAAACAATACTCCAATCTTCATTAACAAACATCTCATCCATTGCAACTAGACTATTATACAAAGTCTTAACTGAAAATTTGTCATTTCCATTTGGTTTTCATAAGCAACTATCAACACCCTACTCGACATGAGGAGGAGGGCACCCTGCAATATACTCCAAAACTGTCTTGGTGAAACAGTTCTTCAAAAGGGTCCATTTCCAACTGCCATTTGGGTGAACCAAGTCAGCTACCTTAAGATGAGTGGAAAGGATCGACCTATCTAGCACATGTTCTCTAAGTGGCCCTACCTCGGGAATCCAATAACCATTCAGGAAGTTAGTCGTCTGTCCATCACCAATATTCCAACAAATGTTATTTCGAAAGCTTTCCCAAACTCTAGATAATGAACATCACACATAAGAGGAGTTTGATTTGTAAATTGAATACGACAATATACCTTCAACCTTATTGTAACACTCTAAAAATTATAAGGTTTTAAGTGTGTTGGTTGTAAAATTTTAAGGACTTGTTAGGTAAATATTTGTTAGTTGAGGAGTTTGGACTTAATTGTGAAGAGTGTGAAAATGTAGGGTCATAGTAAAAACCCTATGTTTGTCTAGGGACTCTCACATAAATGTCCCAATTTTATTGGGTATAAAACTCACCTTTTTCTCCCTGGCCATTTCTTTCCTTCCCTTTTGTTTAGTTCTGCCGTTGGTGCCCCAAACCTTTTTCTTTTTTTTTCTTTTTCTTTCTTTTTCCCTTGCCTTACATATCTTTTTGTTTCACCATCTTCAACCTTGCAATCGTTGGTTCTTACGAGCAAAATCACGCCCTCAAACTTCCCTCTTGTTGCTGTCGATTGTGAGAAATATTTTGAGGAGACGATCGGTTTTTGTGGGTTGCTTTGCTTTGTGTTTTGTTGATTTTTGGTGTAGGTAAGTTGTAAAATTGTGTTGGGGTTGGATTTAAGAGTTTTTTTTTGTTTGTAGATTGGGGTGGTGATGTGCCATGCGTGGTGGTGGTGTGGTAGTGCCGTCGGTGGGCAGAGGAGGTGTGTAGGGGGTTGTTGTTGTTGTGTTGTTAGTGTGAAATTGGGTGAATAGTGGCAGGCCAATGTTGGTGCCAAATTTGTGACCCAATTGCTTGTTTATCTTTTGTGAGAGCCCAAACCTTATTATAACCCAAACCAACCCAATAATTTTTATTTCTTTAAAAACCCATTAAGCCCAAAACCCTTTTGAACCAAACCAATTGAACCAAGTCCAACCCAAACTAAGTCAAACCTTTGACCGGCGTTGACCGGCATTGACTAGCGTTGACTGACCGTTGACTTTGACCGTTGACTGTTGACCTTGATAGTTGACCGTTGACTTTGATCGTTGACCACTGACTGTTAACTTTGACCGTTGACCGTTGACGTTGACCACTGATCGTTGACTTTGACCGTTGACTTTTTTTCGAAAAACCCTATCCTGCCTTTTTTCGACGTCTTAAGTCCGTTTTCGCTGTCCGTTTTGCCAAATTTCAACCCGAAAGTCTCGTTTTTGATGTCTTAATTTAAATTGTGCACTTTAAATTATTTTAGAGTTCTAATTTGAGTGGTATTGATATTAAGTATTCGTATTTAGGTGATCACGAGTCCGAGGCAAACGATTTACCTCCTCCTACTGTTCAACCCGTTCCTGCATCGGTTCCGAGAGCTACTCGTAAGTTATTTTAGTTTAATTTTGTGTTTAAGTGGTGGCTAGGTTGTAATAATTTTTAGTTGTATTCGTAGGATCTAATTCCGTTAGACCGGGAACTCGTACTGTGCGTGGTGGACGACCTCCTCGTCGCTAGAGTTTTAATTGCTCGAGGTGTGTTTCTAATTGTAATTTACTCTAATGTTTGTGATGATACTGAGGTTATGTGATTTTATGCTGATTGAGATGATTGTGCTGTGATAAAAATAATTAATGGTATGATTAATTAAGTTGTGCTAGTGTCATGCATACAGTTATAATTTTACATTGAGCATGTGACAGATAATTAATGTACTATGCTTACAGGGGTTGTGATATGTGCAATATTAATTGAGCTTGAGATTGGGAAAAATATGAATATCTGATAAGCATGTAAACATACCATTGTGTGTTCATGGGGTGGGATTGTAAGGTGGAAGAAGTGGTTATCATTCCTTTTAAGGTTGATACTAAAACCACACTGCGATTGGTGACGTTGGCTGGGAAAGGGTTCTGGGGAACCTTTTCATTGTGTTGGTGTGATGGAGTATGGGTACATTGCATTGTGCTTGTGTGTGCAGTATGATTTGTGGTTACTCTTTCGTGTTCAAAATTGATGTATTCTAGCATTAGGTTGTATTTACTTTAGAGACACACTGGGCTTTATAGCTCATACCTCCACAGTTTCATTTCAGGTTTTCGGATATTAGGTGACTTGGTACCCGGAGGCTTAATTACAAAATTTAGAATATTCTATTCTATTTTATTATTATTATTATTATTATTATTATTTTGGGATGTAAATATAATTTGTTTTGGGAATTTTTGGTATTTTGTTCTTTGAGGTTTAATTAATTTATTTTATTATTAATTATAGATTTAAAGTTTTATTTATGAATATTTATATGTATTTCTGAGGATGAGTTTGAGTTGTCAAGTCAAAGTGTGGGTAAATTACTTAAATAATCCTCTAGATCCGATCGTATCTTTTGGGCCGGGTTTAGGGGGTTACACTTATACTTACTACGCAATATTTTGACTTAAAAAGAGTCTAAGTTTGTGACTAATTGATACGCAAGTTTCATAAGAAAGGACATGTTTTGTGGGATTAGTCTTCTCAACCTAAGGCCCCAACCTTCATTGGACAAAAACAAATATCCCATTTGACAATATGCATTTTTCTTTCATTTCTCGTAGTTCCCCAAACAAAGTTTTTTACAATCTACTGAATCCTCTCACACACTCCAATAGGGACCATTGCCAATTGCATAAAATACCAGGGATAGCCAGTAAACCGATTTAACCAATACAATTCTACCAACCAAAGATAGTAATTTAGCATCAAACCCATTCAGTCTTTTTTCCACCTTATCAATTACAAATTGAAATGTGCTTCTTATAACTCATTTATGGAACAGTGGCACACCCAAGTAAACACCTAAATCCTTAACTTCTTGAAATCTCAAAATGCTACTAAGAGAACTTTTGGTTGATTCCTCTATATTAACCGAGAAAAAGATCTCAGATTTCCCAAAATTCATTTTTTGTCCCGAATAAGCATAAAACTTTTGAAGAATCTCATTCATTGATGCAACGTTCTCTAAACTTGCTTCACCAAACAACACTAAGTCATCTGTGAAGAAAAAAAATGAGAAATTGGAGGATCTCCCTTATTTAATCAAATAGGCTTCAATGTGTGCTCCGAAATTGCTAGATTGATCGCATGACCTAGTCTTTCCATAATAAGAACAAACAGATAAGGTAATATGGGATCTCCCTGTCTAACTCCTCTAGACGGTACAAACTCCACTGAAAGCCCTCCATTCCACATAATTTGCATAGAAGAAGTCGAAATGCGCTGCATAATAATCTGAATCATGTTATTAGGCAATCAGACATTCTCAAGGGTGTCTCTAATGAAGTCCCACCTTAATCTATCATACGCCTTTTCCATATCTATCTTAATAGCCATCCATCCTTTCTTCCTTTCACGACATCGCATCAAGTGGATCACCTTTTGGGCAATAACTACATTATCCATAATGTTTCAACCTCCACCAACAAAGCTCGTTTTATTTGTAACAATTAGATTTGACATTATGGGTTTAAGGCGGTTCACAATCACCTTAGTAATAACCTTATAAGAGATCGTGCACAAACTTATTGGTTGGAACTGCAAAATTGACTCTGAGGAATTAATTTTGGGAATTAGAACAAGCAAAGTCTTGTTAAATATGTCTCCAAACCGTCACCCTTAAACACTCTTTTGATCATAAACACCATTGATTCACTTACCACATTCCATTGAGATTGATAAAATTGAGCGTGTAACCCATCAACTCCTAGGGCTTTTAATGGTGACATCTCAAACAAGGCATGATGAACTTCCTAGCTAGATGGAACACAACCAATATTATCCAAAATAGATGCATCAATAATGGGAAACATATTAGGAATAGAATACTTTCCTAAACAAGGCGAGTCTACAGAATACAAATTCTCAAAATAATTAATTGCTTCAACCTTTACTATCTCCTCTTTATAGCACCAACTCCCATCTGATAACCTTAATGCTTTAATGTCATTAATATGTCTCCTAGCATTTGCCCGACAATGAAAATATTTGATATCACAATAACAATAATCATTTATCTAAATTTTTTTGCAAAAGGTACTATTGTCATATCAGTTTTTTTTTTCCTTATGTTATTACAACATCTATTCCATTCAACCAAACACAAGAATACTATTACAGCTCTATTCCATTTCATTGAACCAAACAATTGAATTACTGATTACAGCTCTATTCCATTTCAGTGAATCAAACATGGTGTAAGTTCTTTAAGACTTGTGTTCAAATCTAAACCGCTCATTTTATTTATTTATTTATTTAAGATCAGGGACGAAATTAGGGGGCTGGCTACAATTTTTAAAATTTTAAATTAGTAAAGGTAAAATTACACTTAAACCCCCTAAAAGTATAAAAATTTGATTTAATCCTTTAAAAATTACAAAGATATAGACTATTAAAATGGTGAAATTAAATTTTTGCTATCGTAAAAATTACAATTTAATTTCGGCCCACCTAAAGAAGTTTCGGGTTTCACCCCTATTTAAGATGATATTGTTTCATTTATAATTTACATATTTTATTATTAAAATAATTTTAAAAATGAATTTAATATCTTTATAAAATCTTAAAAACCTCAATTTTACTTACCACCCGCGAGCCAACTAATTTCCAATTTGTTTTCCTTATAGAATGAAAGTAGGCAAATTATATATTTAAACTATAAAATAAAATAATTTTGGGTCTGAAAAAGGTCAATATATAAATATATATATATATATATATTAAAATATGAGGTTGTTGATTAAAAACAGAAAAAACTGTTGCTTTTTTTGTTGCTAAAAATTATAAAATAAACAAAACGAGCGAAGGAAGTGTGTTTCGGTTATTATGATTGATAGCTTAAGAAAGGAAAGAGAGTAAAAGTCTCTCTTTTGGGCTTCACTGCTTTATCGTATAACAAATAACTCGATTTGTGAATGCTTTTGATCCATAAGAAAATGTCGAGCAGGAAAGTAGAGAAGTTGGCATCCATAGATGCACAGCTAAGGCTATTGGCACCTGCCAAAGTCTCGGAAGATGATAAGTTGGTGGAATATGATGCTTTGCTATTGGATCGTTTTCTGGATATTCTGCAAGATTTGCATGGGGAAGATATCAGAGAAACGGTAATTAATTATTCTTTTCTGCCTTCATTCCCTCTCTCAAATCATTACTGTGATTTTTGATGTTGGAATGTTGATGTTAGGTTCAAGAATGTTATGAACTTTCAGCTGAGTATGAAGGAAAGCATGACCCTAAAATCTTGGATGAGCTTGGGAAAGTCATAACAAGTTTGGATCCAGGGGACTC
Organism: Gossypioides kirkii; assembly: GCA_005610355.1. NCBI lineage: Eukaryota > Viridiplantae > Streptophyta > Magnoliopsida > Malvales > Malvaceae > Gossypioides > Gossypioides kirkii. The sequence continues at coordinate 29,807,118 of CP032254.1, read as the reverse complement.
CATTGTTGTCACCAAATCCTTCTCCCACATGCTTAACTTAGCCAATTTGGCTGAGGAGGTTCAGATTGCATATAGGAGGAGGATCAAGATGAAAAAAGGAGACTTTGCTGATGAAAGTTCAGCAACCACTGAATCTGACATTGAAGAGACTCTCAAGAGATTAGTGGGGCAATTGAAAAAGTCACCTGATGAAGTTTTTGATGCTCTTAAGAATCAGACTGTAGATTTGGTCTTCACTGCCCATCCAACTCAGTCTGTTCGAAGATCTTTACTCCAAAAGCATGGAAGGTTCGTATCAATCCATTCTGTCTCAGCATTTTGAAATATCTCATATATTTTGTCATTCTCAAACTTTCAGGATTAGAGAGTGTTTGACTCACTTGTATGCTAAAGACATTACGCCAGATGATAAGCAGGAACTGGATGAGGCGCTACAAAGGGAGGTATGAATATGCCCATCATAACATTATCATGTTCAAGGCTCTAATTGCATTTTACTCTCTCTAGTTAAAAAATGGACAAATTAATTCTTATACATCAAATCAAAATGCAAATTGGTTTTTCTGTTAAAAGTTTATCCATTTCTATTGTTAAAAACTTATCCTTGTACATCAGCATACAAGTGTAACTATTTGGTTATTCCATCAACCCATCTAATTTTTAATAATAGAAATGGATGAAAATTTTAACAGGAAATACCGCTTTTCTCTTTAATATAATGTATAGAGACTAATTTATCTTTTTCTGAGTAAAAAAATAAAATACAATATGATTTTTAATATAGAAGCCTCCATAATAATTTTACCCAATTCAAGCTACTAATATGTGTATATATATTCTTATGGTGGAAAAATATTTTTAATCTTTTAGATATTTGATTGAAATTTCGTTTGCATACGAGAGGATTTGACAACTGTCATGTCTTTTAAGAGAAATGATGGTATGAAACTGTGATTTCATGTCATTATTATCCCTTTTCAATAGGAGAATGAAATCAAATTTTTACTCTTGATTTTCAGTTTTTCCTCCTAAAAAAATTCAAATCCAATCGTGGAATCATCCTGAAAATTAGAAGAAAATTTTGATTTGTCATTTGTCTATTGAAAAGGGATAGGAATAACGTAGAATCATGATTTCATGCAATCGTTTCTCTTATTTCTTTATTAAAATCCAAATCTTCTAACAAGAAAGCTTATGAGAAGCCATAAGTGATGATTTGAAGAAGCAAGTATGAAGCTTAATGAGATTAATGTGTTGATTGGCATGCTCACAACTATTTCTGTTTTACTAAGTACAGATTCAAGCTGCTTTCCGCACGGATGAGATCCGAAGAAACCCTCCCACCCCACAAGATGAGATGAGGGCAGGAATGAGCTACTTCCACGAAACCATCTGGAAAGGTGTACCACAATTCTTGCGTCGTATTGACACGGCGTTGAAGAACATAGGGATAAATCAACGTGTTCCCTACAACGCCCCTCTTATTCAATTCTCTTCATGGATGGGAGGGGATCGTGACGGTATCCTTCTTTTCCACATTCAACTATTTTAACTCTAACGTCTAAAGTTTTGTTTAGAATTGTTTTTCAAAAGTGCTTAGGGAATTAAAAGCACTCTTAAAAAACTGTCCTAAACAGACAACTTTTGAAATTAGAAGTGTTTTTCAATTCAAAAGTAAAAACAAATTTTTTTAACTTTTGCTTTTGGCAAAAGTGTTTTTAAGATTAAAAGACAGTTTTAACCCTTATAATTTATTTTATATAATACTTATATTCTGATTATGAGATGTCTATTTGATGCGGTACGCAGGCAATCCCTGGGTAACTCCTGAAGTTACAAGAGATGTGTGCTTATTGGCCAGAATGATGGCTGCTAACTTGTACTTCTCTCAAATAGAGGATCTTATGTTTGAGGTATCACATTTCTGGATAGAACGTAGTTGATGATTTATTGCAATTTTGATCCATTCTCTTCATGTTTCTTCTGTTCTCAGTTATCAATGTGGCGATGCAATGATGAACTCCGTCTTCGTGCAGATGTACTTCTTAGGTCTTCAAGAAAAGATGCAAAGCATTACATAGGTTCTAACTATCATCTTAACTATGTGTTTTTAAGATTGGTTTTAGTTTATCACTGATCACTAGTGCTTCTTCAAGAGGACTTTATATTAAGAGTCAGATTGCATTTCATCTCTTCTACTAAAAAAATGAGTAAATTAGTGTCTTCACTAGGGATGTTCAAACAGTTAATCAAATCGAACTAGTATTTATCGAACTTTTTAATCTTTTACCATTAATCGAACCGAAATTTTTTAAAAGAAATTAACAGAATTTAAATATTTCAATTAATTCGGTCGGTTAACCGAATTAACCAAAATTTATATTTTTTTGTTGAAATAAGTACAAAACATATAAAATAAATAAATTAATAATGTTCAGTTAACCAAATTAATTGAATTAACCAAATTAGTAATAGCCTAATACATATAGCATATAATATTATTTATTAAGTTCAGTTGATTATCAGATTTCGAACCGAATTAACTGTTAATCGAAATTCCAAAAAACCTTTAACCGACCATCGACTGAACTAGATCGGTTAACCAACCTATTAACCGAATTAGATTTATTCGGCCGGTTAATTTGGTTTTAACCAAAGTTTGAACACCCTTAGTCTGTACGGTCGATCAAAAAGCAAATTGATTATTCTGTTAAATATTTCACCCTTTTTTATTATTAAAAATTGATTTTTATATGTTAAGATGAGGTACATGTGACACACCACGTGTAATTGTTTGATTATTCTATCAGTTACGCTAATTTTTAAGAGGGATACTTTTTTTAACAGATAGAACTAATTTGCTTTCTGATCTAATGTTTAAAGACTATTATGTGAGTAAATGAAATAATATGCAATCTAACTACAATTACTCAGTAGCACTGTATTGTTTGTTTGATTTTGAAATTTGTTTGAGCTCAGAATTTTGGAAACGGATTCCTCCAAATGAACCCTATCGTGTTATTCTTGGTGATTTGAGGGACAAGTTGTACAACACACGTGAACGTGCTCGTAGCCTACTGGCCAATGGGATTTCTGACATTCCTGAAGAAGTAACTTTCACCAATGTGGAACAGGTTTCTTTTAAAATCCTTCAAATCAACTTCATTCTCGCTTTCCATAAAAAGTTGTTGTTGTTGACTGGTTCAGTTTTGCATTGCTGTAGTTCCTGGAGCCTCTTGAGCTCTGCTATAGATCTCTTTGCGCCTGTGGTGATAGATCAATAGCTGATGGAAGCCTTCTTGATTTCTTACGACAAGTTTCCACTTTTGGGCTTTCACTTGTAAGACTTGATATCCGACAGGAGTCTGACAGGCATACTGATGTCCTTGATGCCATTACCAAGCATCTAGATATCGGATCTTACCGAGAATGGCCTGAGGAACGCCGACAAGAATGGCTCTTATCTGAACTCAGAGGGAAACGACCTCTATTCGGCCCTGATCTTCCCAAAACAGAGGAAGTGGCTGATGTGTTGAACACATTCCATGTCATTTCAGAACTACCGCCAGATAACTTCGGTGCCTATATAATCTCAATGGCAACAACCCCATCTGATGTGCTTGCGGTTGAGCTTTTACAACGTGAATGCCATGTGAAACAACCGTTACGGGTTGTTCCGTTGTTCGAAAAGCTCGCTGATCTCCAAGCTGCTCCTGCTGCTGTAGCTCGTCTCTTCTCTATAGATTGGTATATTGACCGGATCAATGGAAAGCAAGAAGTAATGATAGGTTACTCAGATTCTGGTAAGGATGCTGGTCGTCTCTCTGCTGCTTGGCAGCTGTACAAGACACAAGAGGAACTTGTAAAGGTTGCAAAGCAATATGGTGTTAAGCTTACGATGTTCCATGGTCGAGGAGGGACAGTTGGACGTGGAGGGGGACCAACACACCTTGCTATACTTTCTCAACCACCCGACACAATTAATGGATCACTTCGTGTAACAGTTCAAGGTGAAGTTATAGAACAATCATTTGGAGAAGAGCACTTGTGCTTCAGGGCACTCCAACGTTTTACTGCTGCTACGCTTGAACATGGAATGCATCCCCCTGTGTCACCAAAGCCTGAATGGCGTGCACTCATGGATGAAATGGCAGTTGTTGCAACCAAGGAATACCGTTCTGTAGTCTTCCAGGAACCTCGATTTGTTGAATACTTCCGCCTGGTAAGTATTTCACCATTATTTGGTACCAACAAATTTTGATTAAAAGCACTTCCCAACAGTGAATTTGGAATGGTTGCAGGCAACACCAGAATTGGAGTATGGTCGGATGAATATTGGCAGTCGACCATCAAAAAGAAAGCCAAGTGGAGGTATTGAAACACTCCGTGCAATCCCCTGGATCTTTGCATGGACTCAAACAAGATTTCATTTGCCTGTGTGGCTTGGCTTTGGGGCTGCTATTAAGCATGTGGTCGACAAGGATAAAAAGAATCTCCAAATTCTTCAAACCATGTACAACCAATGGCCTTTCTTTAAGGTCACAATGGACTTGATAGAAATGGTGTTTTCCAAGGGAAACCCTGGAATCGCTGCTTTATATGAGAAGCTGCTAGTATCTCAGGATCTCTGGCCTTTCGGACAGAAATTGAGAACTAACTACGAAGACACGAAACGTCTAGTTCTGGAGGTAATATATAGGATATATTCATCATAGGCCTAACCAATATTAACTTTCTTCCATTCCATTGTAGGCTTCTGGACACAAAGATCTTCTTGAAGGAGACCCATACTTGAAGCAGAGACTTCGTCTTCGTGATGCTTACATCACAACACTGAATGTGTGCCAAGCGTACTCTTTGAAAAGGATCCGAGACCCTGATTATCACACCAAGGTGAAGCCTCCTTTAGCCAAGGAATCCACGCAGTCAAGCAAGCCTGCTGCGGAGCTTGTGAACCTTAATCCTAAAAGCGAGTATGCTCCTGGTATTGAAGACACACTTATTTTGACCATGAAGGGTATCGCTGCTGGCATGCAAAACACTGGTTGAAACCCCCTCTTCCTTTCTTCTTCTCAATTTATTTGTATGAAGTGCGTTGCCTTTCAAGGCCCCATTTTGCATCCAATAAATCCTTTATTGTTATTTTTTATTCTCTACTATAAAAATATGTTGGTCACTAAAAGTAACAACAAATCTAATTAAAATAAAAGAATACAATAAATATTTTAAACATTAAAAATAGCATCATCTTCAACATGGAAACACACAGATTTTTCCTTTGATGTTTCAAAAATTGCCTTGACTAAATGTCCGCAAGCTGGTCTTCCAAGAACTTTACTTCACTTTCTACTTCAGCCTCTCGAACAAAATGGTACACCAAAATCAATTATCCTCTTAGCACTCTTTTCTTTTCTATTATGAGATGAGCTTCTTAAGGAAAATTCATAAATCTATAAAGAAGACTGACACCAAACATTATGTTTGGTCTAATTGTTGTCAGATACAACAAGCAACCAATTAGCCTTTAAGTAATTGGTTTCGCCAATCATGGCAGAGCTATTGTCTTTGCTAAGCTTCTCATTTTGAGCCAATGGAGTGCTAACATTTTTGCGATTCTCCATGTTGAATTGTTTTTTCGCACTGGTTTGTTAAGAATGAAATTCTCGTTTCCAAAGAAGTAGGACATCTCTCTCAAGTCTGTCATTTCAAAGACCTTCATCGTTTGATCGTTGAATTGTTGCACCAATTCAAAGTTGCTCCTTGTCACTAGTATACCATCAACATTTAAAAAGACAACCAACAAGTCATTGTTGTTACTAGTTTTGGCATAAAATGTAGCCTCACTAAGATTTTTCTTATAGCGGACCAAAAAATATTTTGAAATTAATGGCAATATTCCGAAAACAAGAACCATAAAATTTTAAGAGAAAGAAAATTTGAATTTATCATGAAATATTTATGGATTTAGTTAGACATCGAAAAGCGAATAGTAAGGTAATAAATAATATTTTTTATTCGTGCTATTGGATTAATTTAGAATGCAGAAGGACTTGTTGAGATATTTCTCCAACTTAGAATGTAGGGTAAATTATAAAAGAATAAATTGTTCAATGATATATAGAATATTATGTCATGTGGTATGTGGTAATTTAAAATTGGAGAGAAAATAGAATATGAGAAAACATGAATTTTATGAGTCATTAGATTAAACTTGTGATTTAATCTTGGCCCTTGGAATTCATTAAGGATAAAGTGATAAATTTTCACAGAAATGTTTTGAAGGACCTAATCTAGATCATTTGATTTAAAATCTCATGTGAAATCTTAGCCATTAAATTTTGGAGGGCAATGGACCATTTAGATCAAATGATTCAAAACTAACGCTAGCCCTTAGATTTAGGGGAAATAGAGGGTTTAAATATGACTTTTTGATGAAAAATGAAGAAATTTTCCTATTTTTTTTGTTCCAATGTTTGCTGCCGGAAAGAATGTAAAAAATCCCTTCCCTTCATTTTTTTCATCTCTTCTCTTCTATATTAAACCTTCATTTGAAGGCTTAATGAAATTCTAGTAACAATTTTTGAAAACCCAAGAAAACTTCCACTTATCTCTAAATCTTTTTTGAACTTGATATCTACCTTAAAGAACTAAGAATCAAGGTAGGAAAGCTAGGGATCTTCTTATGTTCCATGATTTTATTAATACAAGCTTCATTTTTTGTTTAATTAGAGTATTTATTTATTTATTTGTTGTGTCTTTATTATTTTTTAAAGAGGAAAAGAAATGATGTGATTTTTCGAATCCAAATAGAACCTCGATAATATGATAACGAGACCTGTATTCAAAAGTTAAAAAAATTCACGTTTTGACACGGACCATCTTGATCAGGAACAAAAAAGGGACCTTGACCCGAAGCAATTGGAAGCTTTAAGGAACCGAAGTTATATATGGAACCCAACTCGCTTAAGCTTAACAATTACTCGAACCTTGGTATAAAAATAGTGGTTATTGCCACACTCCGGAAAGGGATTAAAATGTGAGTGGTAAGATAGGGTTGAACGCCACAAAACCGTTAAGTTTTGATACGATTGTAAGTTCGATAAAAAACTAGAGAGAAACTCTCACCAAGTTGATTGTATTCAAAAGTTGATTAACCATCTACGATGGCAAAAAAGGGCTATATATAGGCCTAGAATACTAAGGGCCACATTCAGCCATTTAAAATGGTTCATGCATGAGAACCAAACACATTAATATACATTCATGTATTTTCCAAGTTCAAAGAATGACGGAAAAGTCACATTCTTCTTCCCTTGTCCGTGCATGAATCCGATGATGATGATGAACCTGTCGTGTGACCGCATCCAGCCCTACGCTGCTGGGATGCTCATCATTGCCTCTTCTGATGAAGTTGTCTACCCCTCGCCTCCACCAATAACAGATACGACTTGTCAGTGACTTTGAACTACAGCATGTTTTCCAAATAGATCGTCGTGTCCAATGAAAAAATTGGTTCGCGGTTGGGTAAGAATTCCAACCTACGCTCCCAAGCGTCGATGTGGTCCTTGTGAACCTCTCATCAATCCTCGTCGTTCTTCCCCCACAAGTCCACCTTGTGTAGCTCTTCCATGTCTCGCGGTGGTGGCGAAATTCATTGCCTCCACCTAAGTTGTCGCATCACCCGATCAAATTCGTGCAGCTCTGTTGTCACGTAAACTATCAACGGAACCTTCACGTCCCACATTGATCGACCGACCAACAAACAGTTCCAACGGGATGCAATATATGATATCGATGTCATCGTATGACATCCATTCAAATTAAAATGCACAATTGTAAATTTCGTTATGTATAAAATTTTATGTTACAAATCATTATGTAATTAATATAGGTTCGAAAGAATAAGTAATTAACATCGGCTTTAGAGCGTTGATCTAACAGTAGCCTTATATCTTCGAGCTAATCAGGTAGCCCCACGTAACTTGGTCCATGGTTCCACTTGTATAAGCGATATGTTACTTCAAACATATAATAAGTAAAAAAATATTTACTACACAAACTACGCATTATTAATAAATGATTTTTACCTTGTCACCAACGGGAACATATATAGGTCGTTCACTCTAGAACGTAGAAATGATATTCGTCACTAGGCCCACAATTGCAACAAGAGCAAGCAACCATTGATTGACATCTTATCTGGTACTGTCGCCCAACACAACTCCCGATACAACGTGACCAACACCACTGGTCCCCAACTCAATTGTTTGCATTCTTTGAAGCCTACTAGGTGTAGTAGCCACCTCATGTGCACCAAATTTCGAGATTTATCATGCATTAAAATGCCCCCATTTAACCTCATGATGAATGCTCGGGTATATTGTTGTTTGACGACATCGGTCACATCCATGAGAAGCATTTTGAAATTGATATCCAACCACATCATTCGTATCCAACCACCTCCAAACTTGTTCGAGACCTTCCCCAATAATGTCGATCCACTGGCAGACCAAGTTATAACGCTACGTCCTCGGATGTGATTGTACACTCGCCATATGAAAGATGAAAAGTGTCTGTTTCGGGCCTCCACCTTTCCACCAATACACTGATGTGTGAAGGGTCGAGTTTGCAACCCCCTAGCATACGAGACGTATGCAAGAATCCCGCCTCTTGCAAGTAACCGCGAATTTCAGACATCAGAGGAATTGCCAAATTATGTATGTACCCCTCCAAAACACGATCATCTACATATTTATAACGACAAAAAAAAATATTTTAAATTATTAAAAAAACTTCAAATCCAACTTAATTGAAAATAACTTTATTTAAAATTTTGTCTTACCATTACTACTTGAGCGGCAAAAATGTGTTTGTCGTTGAAACGGTTTAGAGAAGTTGTCATTCGTAAAAACTTAATCCAAACGAATAAAATACGGAATAGTTAAAAAGAAATAATATTTTTAAACGAGAATTTTGAAAAATTTAGAAGAGCTTGAGAGAATTGAGAGGATTAAAAGAGTTGAGAGATTAGAGAGAATAGGATGTAAGTGAAAATTGAGAAAATTAGGTGGTATTTATAGTGAAATTTTTTTATTGTTGGGGGTTTAAATTTTTTACTATTGCTCGATCAACGTTCAAAAAGTTATTGGAGTTGACTGTTGGTGGAAAGTACGTCTAGTTAGACATATTTTCTATTCAATTTATAGAAAAAAACACTCAATTAAATGCGATTATAATTTTCTTTCTCAAAAAACGACTTATTTTCTTAATTTTTCAAAAAAATAATTAAAAAACCAATTAAAAAAAATAAAACTGCATATATACATAATTTAACCCGATGTACTATGAAGACTTCTTTAATATATTAGTCAAATCCTATTCCATTTTTCCAGCAACATTCAAGAGGTTTAAGAAATAAAAATAAAATCCAAATTAAATTCCGAGGTAGTCTCCCATCAATTTACTCACCTCTGATGTGTCTTCCTTAGATTTAACTAAAATTAAAATATACTTCAAATCTTTGTATTCTTTTACATTAAAATTTAATTTCATAATTTATATTTTAAAGAATTTAATTTTGTACGATTGTCGAAGTCGCTGAAAATAAAACCTGAAAATAATTAGTAGAAACAACAAGTAAGATCAAATTCGTAGAGATAGATAAAAATTCAACTAAAACAAATAAAAAAATAAAGAGATTTTATTTAAAGAAAAACTTAAAAATTAAAATTAAGATTTGCTTCTAGTCAAAGTAAATTTTTCCATTTGATTTAAGGATTTGATCATTGATGTAAAAATAAATTCTAATCTTCTTTAATAAATTGGTTATAGTTACCTTAATTACATATTTAACGAACTTGAACAATCATAATTAAACTAAAAGACATGCAAATACCAGAGCAAAGAAAAATGAAAAGCAATTTAATCTCACAAACTTATAGAATCAAACTTTGGATATTACTTCAACTATAAAAGAGGGTTTAAAAACCCATAAAATAAAATAAAAAAGTAAAATTAAGAACGGGTAAGTTTGAATCCCCCTAATCTTAACTTAATAATATCTATAATATGATGTGGAAAATACAAAAATATCCTTAATTAAATAAAATAATCTTTTTTAGGTTTTTTGACAATTTTTGCATTAAACTTTCAAATCATTTTTAGTGCTTTCCTGACGGTTTTTTTTTTTTGAGAAAAAAGATTTTATTCGTGAAATAACTTCAAATAAAGCTTTCAAATTATGACCCTAAAGCGGAATTTTATAGCTTTATTGCCAAAATACTAAAATTACATTGTGATGAAAATTCAAACCGAAAAAACTTATCAAAAAAATTTTTTCTCATTTTTTTCCTATTATTCCCTATCAATAATAACTAAAATATAATTAATATAATTAAAAACATAAATAAAATAATTCAAAAATAGAAATATCACAAATAATTCGAAAATCACGCACTTATTAAATCTCTTTACTTATTAAAAATGTAAAACCAATTGTAAACAATATTAATTTTAAAAAAATCGAAATTCATACCATGATTTATTTATAACTAGTTATAACTAGAAGTGATCATGGGCCGAGTCGGGTTTCAATAAAATTTTAAATTCATTTTCTAGGCCCGGACCCGGCCCAACCCATATTAATTTTTTTAAGATTATTTTATTATATAAATAATTTTAAAATATGATATATCAAATACACTTAAAAATATTAAAACAACAAACAAATTAAAAACAATATTAAAACAATTCGTAAAACAACAAACAAATTGAAAATACAATAAGCACCATTTATATTAAGATAGTTACAACTAAAATAGTAGCAAAATTAATGATAAAACAAAATTTCCATAATATCCAAATAATATTAATAATGGATGCCAAATAATAATAAAAAGGGCAGCAAAATAACATAAACAAATAGAAAATTAGAAGATTTACAAATTGAAAACTTTCATTATTCAAATATCAAAACACAGGGTATCAAAAAAACAAGATAACCAGTTTGATTTTAAGTTAAAACACAAAAGCAGACTTTTGTTAACAAGAGAACTAACCTTTTTTTTTGGATGGATTTGACAAACAATTGATGAGATTTGGGAGATTTGTTTTACCTTTGTCAAATTTAGATATCCATGCACAAAGAAGCTGAGGAAGAAGCTACTAATTCTTTTTTTTTTGAATGGATTTGACAAGTAATTGATGAGATTTGGATGATCAAGTGAAAGAAGAGAGATGGACTCTTAGACGTGGGATTAGTTAGTGAGGAGTACTATTAGAAGGCTGAGGGAACAAACCGAGATTTGAGAGATTTGTTTTGTCTTTATCAAATTTGTTTGCATGTATTGCATGCTTTTATCTTTTTATTAGAATTTATTTTCTTTGTTTTATTTGCTTTATCTTTCAATTCAATCATTATTACAAGCAAAAAAAAATAGTATTAAAAATAAAAATAAAATTATTATTATAAATCCGGGTCGGGCTCGGGTCAAGAAAGTAAAAAATAAGGTTCAGCCCATTTTAAAAATGGGCCTCGTTTTTTGTCCAAACTCATTTTTCAAGCCTACATTTTTACTCAAACCCGCCCATTTTTCGGGCGAGCCTTCAGGTCGGGCCGGGTAGCCCAGCCCATGATCACCTCTATTTATAACCAAATAAATTTTTTATATTTCAAAATATCATACCTGCCAAATCCTAGCATTTGGCTCATCATATCCTTAAAGGTTGATATTAAGAAGTGGACTTTTCTGAATCTAAAAATCACTAAGATTGGCAGCTACAAAGCATTTTACAGAAATTGTACAAGAATAAGTATTACAGTCATCTTCAAAGCATTTTCCAATGAAGTATGATAAGGAATGCTAAGACAGACTTGAATTGTGTATTAATATTAGACCTCTGTTTTTCCCCCAACAACATTAACTGCATCATCTATAGCTTGAAAGAATGTTGCAATCTTGTATGTGAAAAATCCCACCAACATTGGAATCAATTCTAACTGCATAAATCCATATTCTGGGACAAGGATCCTACCCCCATCACAAACACATCCATTGTCAGCATGGTTTTACATGCTAGGCAAACCACAGAAAATGCTTAGATAACGTGCTTACCCATTCCAACGATTATAGATCATGACCAATACAACAGGAACTAGAAGCCTTGGCTGTGCGACTGCCCCCCTGCAAGCAAAGCTCAAAATGAACTAAAACCTGAAATCCAGTCACTTTAGACTAGGAAGATTATATATGGAAAGACATACTGAGGATTAGTATTTTAGAGCAATTTCTGCTGCTTCCAGGTTAATTATATTCACACCGCACATAAAGGCTCCCCAATCTTCCCAACACTCAAGGAATTTAGCAGATTCAATGTTTTAGCAAGAGAATATCTTCTTGGAACATGAAAACGTAACCTCTCCTAGGGCTGGCAATGGATTCAGATATCTACAGGTATCCAATTTGGTTTTTTGCCGATTCAATCATATATAAAGACTTAGTTGTCACTTGATAAATTGAAAATTAAGTGTTGAACTTAAGTTATAAATCTTGGTATATTACTTAAAATTAAGTATAAAATGTATTAGACTGTTTGACAAATGTAAAAGTTGAATTATAAAAGTTTTTATTTTATAATTTTATCCTTATTTTTTAAAGCATTTCACATTTTTTAAAACAAAGCTAGATTTTAAACGTAAATCCTTAAAGGATAATATAATGTTAGAGAAAATAAATACTAAGTAGCTCTTTATCTACTTATCATTTTCCACAGAAAAAATTCAGTGAGATGATTTTTGTTATGGATTATCAAAAAAACTTAAATCACTGAAAATATTAATTTTCAACTGATTTAATTTTTTTCAACAAGTTATCGAACAAGACCTTAGTAAAAACTGAACATACCAGTGTCAAACACACTTGAATCTGACACTAACACCTGAGATTCGAGTAACATAGTTAACTACCAATGAAACTATGATTGCAAAGTTAATCAGTTAAGCATGTAGTAATATTGTTCAATATGGTGCAAAGGATATCAAAATAGTGCAGAAGATTCCACCAGAAAGTTAAGTAAAGATTGTAAGCATCTCAGTTTTACTTACTTCATAACCCCCTTTGCTCCTTCTGCTAGCGAATCCACACTACTTCCCAGCATACGGATATACACCAAAGAACCAAGCAACCCAGCACCAAAGCTGCAGTCAGGAATAATGGAAAGGCTTCAAATATAATGGAGAGAACAATGATCTCTTAATTTTAGAATTTTAACCTCAACAACATGAGCTTGAACTATAAAATTAATATACCTTTTCCACCTATAATCTCAACTAAACCAGCTTTATCAGTTCAAAAGGGATTGCCACATAAAGCAAGTTAGTGGTGGCATGATTTCGTTGAAATTAGTATATAAGTGTATAGTAGGATCCAAAAGGCACAAAATGCATAAATAACAAACATTATCCTTAAATTTTAAGCTGAGTTCTAATCCGATCATAAGTTTCAAATTTCAACACTTTCAAAAAGTGGTTGAAACACTTTTTAACAGGTCCAGTTTGATTACCATTAAATAGGGTAACAAAAAGAAAGCCATGCAGGATCCTATGTAGCTCAATATTATTTTCGCCTCTCTTCTCTTCTTTATTGTTTACCCTAACCAATGGAAGGAATATGATGTGGATGCTTTTATTGGAAAACAATATTAGAGAATGAATAGAAAAGGGAGACGGCAGCAGTTAGAGTTTTAGTTTTATTTATTTTCTTTATTATATGACGTTTTTATTAAAGTTTTAGTTTTACTTATTTTCTCTATTATATTAGGTTTTTATTTTCTTTATAAACTCTAGTCTTGATAGTCAAAAGTTACGAATTTTATTTTTATGTCAATTGGGATTCTTTCCTTTGTCATTAACAGTCTATAAAAAGCTGTCAATATCAAATAAAAAGGGCAAGCAATTATTTATAAAAAAAACGTTATTTTTGGAAGGGGGTTAGTCAAGAACGAATCTTCCTCTTTGAGTAACCATAGGTTGAAGCAAGAACTCTTCCTCGTCTAGACCTGTGACTAAATCCTATGCCAAGGCTCATAATAACTTGATATTAGAGCCTTCTGTCATGGGTGACGAAGAGACTTTGGTAGCCAAGTTGAATGCTTTTATGGAACAAATGGCTACAAGGCAACAAGCATTAAAGGAGCAAATGATAGTGTAATCTCTTTCGGTCCAAAAGATAGCGAAAGGGTATTCAAAGAAAAATAGTGAAGAGCAAGGCAGCAGCGGAGGGAAAAAAGGAATTCAGAATCTCAACAAGGTGGGGGCATGGTGCCACGATACTCTAAGATGGAATTTCCCACTTATGATGGTGTTGGAGATCCCTTAGGGTGGCTAAAAAGATGTTAGAAATTCTTTGGCAATCAACGGACTAGCTTAGCTGCATTCCATCTCTTAGGGGAGGCGCAACTGTAGTTTGGTCAAATGGAAGAAGATGAGGCAGTTCTTGATTGAGGACACTTAAAAAAAGTGTTGTCATGTGAGGTTTGGGCCACCTATGAGTAATAATCCCTTGGGGAACTTGCCAACCAAAGACAAACTGGGATTGTAGAGGAATATCAACGCCAATTTCAATCACTATTGGCCAGGACTGCTCTTAAACCTCGACAACAAGTAAATCTCTTTACTGTCGAGTTGGTAAAGGAAATTAGAATTGATATTGAGATGCAACAACCGAAAAACCTTGGAGTTGCAATGAATATGGCTCGAGCATTGGAACGTAAACAAAAGGCCTCTTCCAAACTATCGTCTCGAACCATCCTAAACTGGCCAATTTCCGAAAACACTGGCAACAATTCAATCATTCCAACAATTAAGAGCATTGCAAAGGGTGGGTGACAAACAACGGAACCAACAAGGAACAATGGCAAAATAGGTTCTTCTGCACCATTTATTAAGAGATTGACACCGGAGAAATGGCAGAAAGAAAGACTAAAGGATTGTGTTATAATTGTGATGAGTCTTATTCCATGGGACACAAATGTAAAAGGTTATTTTGGATAGAAGTACCAAATGTTGAAGGCAGGCAAGATGACGATAAGGTAGATGATTTTGGATAAGGTCTGAAGCTTATTTTGAATTTGAGCTTGAGGACAAGCTCAACTCTAAGAGCGGGAGTACTGATGTGGATGCTTTTATTGGAAAACAATATTAGAGAAGGAATAGAAAAAGGAGACGGCAGAAATTAGAGTTTTAGTTTTATTTATTTTCTTTATTATATCAGGTTTTTATTAGAGTTTTAGTTTTACTTATTTTCTCTATATATTTGGTTTTTATTTCCTTTATAAACTCTAGTCTTGCTATGTTAGGAATCTGCCTCTTTGAGTAACCATAAGTCGAAACAAGAATTCTTCCTCGTCTAGACCTGTGACTAGAACCTATGCCAAGGCTCATAACAGAATATGAATAAATGCTAATTTGTTATGTACCCTTACAAATTCACCAGTGCTAGAATTCATAATCAGCAATTCTCCCTTCTCAATTACTATATGCGAAATGATAATTATTGCTCTGAGGTTCAGTTTCTAAATAATGGTTGCTATGGTAGCCTATAGTAATTGGAGCCTGATATGCTAAACTATTAAAATATGACCAGGTAACAAAATATTAAAACAAAAAAAGGAGAAAAAGAGAGAATAAGATGTAGAGAGATGTTACAGAAAGTCAAATACCACAAGCAACCACTTATTAGTTAAAATTTCTAATCACATTAGGAATACCAGAGTAGAGAGGGACTGGTAAGAATGTTCTTAATAATGTATTGAATTACTAAAACAAATACAGAAAGGTACAAACCTAGCAGCAACTTCAGGAGAGTAAGAAACATATGCTGAGACTAAACCAACACCGCCCATAACCAAGGTGAGAACTTGCATCTTCTTTTTCAACTGCAATAGGAATTCCAAAAGTTATAAATAGAATAGAATTCTTAACAAATCTCTTATCACATATACAAACAGAAAGAGACTGTAACAAATGAGATGAAGAGATCATAAGCTACTAAGCCAACTACCTTATAGTACTGCTCCCTTGATTGAGCAGCCAGTACTTCAGGGTCTCCTTGAGGCTGTCGCAGTTCCTGAAGCATCACGTCCTAACAGTAGAACAAAAACAGAATAAGAAGATGCAAAATGGAAGTATCCTTCCATATGGCAATGGCAAGAATCAAATCAACATCTATTTTTGAACCAAAGTCAAATTTAGGCTTCAAAGTCTAAGATATCCAATACTGTGTGTTTTCTTGATCAAAGCTCTACTAATAACCAGTGAGTGGAACATGTAATATAACTTACACTGCCACCTGTTGAAGCCTTTGTTGCTTTATCCCACTTCTCTTGTTCACGTCGTGTTGGTACCAATTTCCATTTGCGCAACATGCTGCCACTGCTCTGCAAGTCATTTTGTTCCAATAAATGAGATTAGCAAATTTGCAGTAATTACAAAGAAAATTCAAATGGAGCAACAAGTTGTGATGGGAAATAAAGACCATTGTCTTACTTGAGTTGTAGTTTCAACAGCCTGTTGTAACAAAGGCTTTGAAGGTGTTGCAAGTTCCTTGCTCAGATCGACTTCCAGACTATTTATATTCCCATAATTTCAATTACAAACGAATCAATAACACCATCGACAAAAAATGGAAGAAAGAAACATATAGAGGAAATAAACCGCATTGCTTAAAGCAACAAACCTGTCAAGGCTCATGACTCGATTTAAGCTTAAAAATCCAGAAGGCTCTTCCTGTTTACACCAAGCCATATGAACTGAATTATATAACATAAAGAATGAGCAAGATAAGATAGTAATCCGACCCAATTACTATAAACTTATCAGATCAGCACAGATAAACACAATTGAGATATCAAATTACAAAGACACAGAAAAAAGCATAAATATTGACAAAAGAAAAGAACCCCATAGTGAGAAGAAGACAATTAAATGGAAAGAAGAAACAAAAGTGGAGCTTAACAGGAGAGGATTGAAGAGTAGAGTCTTCAGAAGCAGGGTCCTGAATTAGCTTCTTCATTCTACCAACGAAGTCTTTGTTCCAAATGAAGTCATCAGAAGTTAAAGGGTCGTCCTCTTCGCCACCCCAGTACTTGCGAAGCTTGGTGGTTGCGGGCGGTCCGCCATAATCCCCTGGAGCCAGACCTGTAGACCATTTAAGCGGCTTCTTCTTGGGCAATATGACTTTGGTCGGCCTGGGGTTGGGTGTTGGCTGTTCTTGAGAGATTGTTGCTGTTGTTGAAGTTAGTCTCAATGATATATGGTTTAGTACAGCCATTCTTAACCAAAGCCAAGAGCTTTCTCGCTTCACCTGTGGAACTGAAGATTTATAGTCACTAATTCACTTCTGAAAACAAAGGCAAGTTTGTAAGAAAATAAGAACAAAATATCTAGTTTAGCTTTTGTCGAAATTGTGTCCATTGATTTTCCACATAATTCCCCCAATTTTTGTTAAATTATTGTTTTTAAAAAAATTATTAAAAAAATAGATAATTTTAAAGTCAATATATAATTTGGTAGATGAATTTAGAGGGGTATTTGGATGATTGAGTTTTCATCAGGTTTAATCATGATATTAATATATTTTAAGTTTATTTAAGTTTAATTTAATTTAAAATATTGGTTTAAAATTTTACTTAAATTCGTTTATATTTGTAAAAGATTAACTTAAACTCATTTGAAGTCCACTCATATTATTTTTATTTTTTAAAATATTTATATTATACTATTTTAATATTTAATAATTGTATATATATTTTATTTATTAAATTTTTTTATATAAACATATTAATATTATTTTAATATTTACATTAGAATAGTATTATATATTTTGTATATGTTTATTTATTTAATATGTTTTAAATTACATAATATATAAATATAATATAATATAATATAATATTATAAACTTAAAACGGAGTCGATCCAGATCGGACTGAGCTTAGACCTTAAATGTTCAAGCCCGAATCCAACCCATAATTTAAATGAGCTTAATTTTTTATCCAAGTCAATTTTTCGAACCTAATATTTTAACCCAAACCCTCTCAAATTTCAAACGGACCTTCGAACCTGGGCGAGTACCTCGACCTATGAACAGGTCTAGATAAGTTGTGATTTGGTATAATTATATCAATGTAATTTTTATTTTAATTTAATTTTATATTTTTAAAAAATAAATATATTAATTTATGTTTACCTTAAAAATATATAATTATTTGTATATGTACTATAAAAATGTAAAATGGTGTGACAATGATAATGATAGTCATAAATTATAAAAATTGAATCAAATAAAAATTTAAAATTCAAAATCAAAATTTATTTTTGTAGCATTGCACGTTATCGTAAAATAATATATAATTTTGATATTTATTCCTTTAAAAAATATGATAATTTTTTTTAGGATAAATCTCAAAATTATACATGAACTTTGATTTAATGTGTAATTATATATATGAATTTTTTAATTTGGTGCAATTATACACGTGAAACTCTTATTGTGGTTCAAATATATACTTGAAACTTTGATTTAGATTTAATCATATACATTTAAAGAAATAAATGCATCAATTTATTTTTATATTGAATAAATATAATTATTTATGTATGTAATATATAGACATAAAATGATATTATATCAATAATTGTGTTAATAATTTACAAGAATTGAATCAAATCAAAATTTCATGTATACAATTACACATTAAACCATAATTCATATATAATTTTGATTTTTTTTCTTTTCAAAAAATAATGTTCCATGCTAAATGATAGATTCATTGTGTGACACATGTCACACTTTATAATTTTTTTAGGGGAAAATGGGTTGGTCAATGGTTAACTTTTTGTAAAACCGCTAAATTAATTAACCATTTCGCAATAAGCTTATAGGTGGTAATTCGATCGAATATTATTATTTTTAAAATTAAAAGTGTCACACCACCATCTAACGTTACAAACCATTTTGGTTAAAAAATTAAGTCTATATCCATAAATCAAATAAAAGGAAGGAACATGTCCCATTTTTTTATGTTATAAAAAAATGATTGGTATTTTAATTTCACTTTTTTATTATATTTAAATTTAAGATTTAATTTTCATATTATAATTTATAATATCATTTGATTTCTAGATTTTTATAATGTTATTTGTTAATTCATCTATAAATAAATTATATATAAAAGTCAAAAGGAAAGGCATAAAGATTCCTTTATTGACACGTCCCATTGGTTTTTTATTCAAAACATAAGAAAATAGTAATATTTCAGTTTTTCTCATTAAATTTGATATTTGATATTTATTTTTAATATAATTCATAATTTTTATTTTATAATATTATTAGTTAATCTAAATTATTAATATTGTTAACTATTTAAATTAAAATATATAAGTGAATTTAAAAAAACTATTTTAACAAAAAAAATTATTTCAACATTATGAGTTGAAATAAGTGTTTTAAATTTTTTTTTGAAAGAAATATGCATTAGGCTTTTATTTGATAATATAACAATCCAAAACAATTAAACAAAATATGAATAGGTGGTGGGTTAAAAAGAACAAACCCAACCATCTCAATACTTGTTTTTCATGCAGAGAAAATAAAATAAAACTGAAAAATAAAATTAAAAGAAATTAAAAGCCACCGCCCAAGTGCCCAATCAGATAAGAAGTGCCTCCTTTTCCAAGAAACGGTCATTAATAAACACAAGAGGTTACTTTACTCAAGGAGAAGAAACGCCAATTCAAAAAAAAAACTTTTGTTCTCCCTTTTAAAAATCTCTTCCATCAAAAAACACTGTTCATCCTGGATCTATTACCCTCTCGTCTGCCATCGATTTTTCTGCAAAGCTCGAAAGTTCACCCTTCAGGTAAATTGCTTCATTTCTCTTTAGGGATTTAGCAGCTAGAATATGCGCAAGTCTGTTTGATTTCCTTGGCGTAAAACAGAACTTGATCGTTTGAAAACCTGTTTTCAATCTGTGAATATCAGTTATATAAGCAGATAGTAAGGATTTGTCTATTGATTTTGACAAACATTTCTTGATAACTGTCATTGCATCTCCCTCAATGATGACATCGACCCATCCCTGATCCAACCCCATTTGTATTGCATGGAGGCAAGCTAGGGCTTCTGCAACAAAACTCGAAGGAACATTATTGGCCAACAGTGACTTTGAAGCCAAAACGTTCCCATCACTATCCCTTGCCACAATGCTAGATGCTGAGGTAAAGGTACTGACCCTGAAAGCTTCATCAAAATTTATTTTGATTCATGACCTAATTGGTTTTCTCCAGCCACCAATGATCGATTCCTTTTGCACCTTCTGCCTTTGTAAGCCCTCCAATTCCAGATTGTAATTTGAGATAAAATGAGCTAGTCTCGATCCAGAACTAACCCTCTTTTCATGCACACAGGTGTTTCTGTCAATCCAGATTGCCCAGAGAGATAAACACAATAACCGTCTTTGTTACGTGGAACAAACGTCAAGGGACCAGGTAAGCCATCTCTTGAAATCCATATTAGTCTTGTTTAGAATTTGTGTAAAATTTAGCACTGACCATGCTTCAACTGATATTGGACAGTCTCTGAAGATGTGATCGATAGTCTCCACCCCTTGGGCATAACGAGGACAAGTTGTGACGGAGACCAGTCGCGGATCTGCAAATTAACCAAATGAGGGATAAAGTTCCATGAAATTTTCCAGACAGCAATTAATATTGTTGTAGGGAGTTGTTGACTCCATAAAATTTTATAAAATTTTTCATTGGAGGTCTGTAATGCGTAAGCACTAGGAATTTGTTGCTTCGAGTGTAATAATTTGTAGGCACTACAAACTGAGAACACCCTTAAAGGCTCCTCACGCCAGACCACCATGTCGTCGTGCTTAACAACAGCCAATGGAATGCGTAAAATATTCGGAGCATCATCTCCGGAGAAGGTATTATTTACTAACTCTGATCTCTATTTTCTAGTCACTGGATCAATTAGCACAGTAACAGTTTTATTTTGCATGATTTGAATGATAGCACTTAATCTATAATTCGTAGCATAAGGGATCCAAGCATCTTTATTTATTGAAATATTTCTGAACCGACCCTCTAACACATACCCTCTTGGAGCACCCCTCTGGAAACCCACATACTTTTCTACGTGTAAGAAGGACGATGGCCTAAATTTGCATTATGAAAATCACAATTGGAATAATATTTGGCCTTAAGAACCTTGGCAACTAATGAATTAGGACATTGCATTAGTCTCCAACCCTGTTTCGCTAACAATGCGACATTAAAATAACCCATATCTCGAAACCTCATACCCCAGCCTCCTTTAAATTGCACATGTGTTTCCAGCTACACCAATGAAGTCCTTTTTGATCCTTCCCCTTTTTCCACCAGTATCGTGCAATAAGACTTTACAACTCATTACAAAGTGCTTTCGACAATAAAAAAACAAGACATGGTATAGGTTGGTATTGCTTGAATCACTGGCTTCAAAAAAACCTCTTTGCCGCCCTGAGAAAGAAAATGAGTACTCCACCCCTCAATTCATTATTTGAATTCATCTTTCAAATACTAAAATGATATCCTTTTCTCCTTACCCACAACATTTGGTAACCTTAAATATTTTTTAGGATTTGTAGAGATTTGCGTTTCCAAAATACTAGCCACTCATTTTATTTTCAATAGTTGTATTTGTGCTGAAAAAAATAGTAGATTTTTGGTAGTTGACACAGTGTCCTGAACATCGTTCATATTCCAAAAAGGTATCTTTCAAAAGAATTTCTCCTCGATCGGTTGCTTCTCCGAAAATAATGCTGTCGTCAGCAAATAATAAATGTGAAAATTTCGGATCTCTCCTACTTGCTTTAGCCCCTTTTAATTGTCCTTCAGCCATTACCATCCTCAATAACGATGATAATTATTCACTACACAAAAGAAAAAAGGAACCTTATCGAAGCCCTCTCATTGGCTTGAAAGAACTTCCATTGACACCATAAACAAGAACAGAATAGGATACAGTAGTAATACAATGCATTATACGATCAATCCATTCCTTTTGAAAACCCATTTTTGCCATTACAACTTGTAAACACTCTCATTCCACCCGATCGTATTCCTTACTCATGTTCAATTTGGCCGCTATGAACCCTTTTCTCTCATATCTCTTGTGTTTGAAAGTATGTAGGATCTCGTAAGCCAAAATCACATTGTCAGAAACTAGGCGTTGCGGGACAAAAGCACTTTGAGCATAATTGATACATTTTCCAATCACCTCTTGGAATCTGTTAACTAAAACTTTGGTAACAAGCTTATAAACAATTGTACATAGGGCACTAGCCTATAGTTTGCCAAAGTTGTAGGATTTGTTATTTGGGCAACAGTATAATTTCCGTGGCATTTGCATCTTCCAAAGGCTTGCCATCATTCAAGATCCCTAAACAAAAGGTTGTAACGTCTTCACCAACAACTTTCCAAAACAATTAGAAAAAAATTGTTGGAAATCCATCAACACTGAGCGCCTTCAATGGCCTCACATTATTGAGTGCTACAAAAACCTCCTCCCCAAAAAAAGGTCTTAAAAGGAAATCATTATCAGCTGCAGTAATACTGACCTGGATTTGAGAAAGGATATGAGTGGCATCACCAGTTCCCTTTGAGGTAAATAGATTTTGAAAAAATTTCGTAGCTATAGCATCCATCCCCTCTTCATCGTTAGCTTCGTTCTCATCTCCTTGATAAGCATGGAAATTCTATTCTTTCGTTTTCGCGCTGTAGCAAATCTGTGAAAAAAAATAGTATTTCTGTCACCAACTCTAAGCCAATTCGTACGTGCGCGTTATTCCCAAAAGGCTTCGTCTTTGTCAATTTCCTAATCGAGTTTTATCCTGGTGTCAATAATTTCGGCTAACATAGAATCATCCCTATCCTTATCCATCATATCCTCCAACCTTTGAGTTAGTCTTTTTTAAAACACACCTCTGTCGTTTAATCTTAGTAGCCCATTTAGATAAACCATGTTGTAAAGAAAATAATTTATCCATAACAGACCCTGAATATGATTTCCACAAATTTGCAATTTCTGTTTCAATTGAATCCTCGAAAACCCACCAGGCTTCAAATATGAACTTGGAAGAAACACGCAACTGATTCTGCATGCCCATATCAATTAAAAGCGGATAGTGGTCCGAAAAAGAATGGGGAAGGTGATGGATTTTTGCCTTTAAAAATTCTTGAAACCACAAATCATTGGCAACCCCTTATCCAATCTCTCTCTGATATTAGTCTCCTTCAGGTTTCCTCTTTCCCATGTAAATTTTGAACCCGTGAAACCAACATTCATAAGCTAGCAATTCGCAAGGACTTCCCGTAATAACTCCATCCGTCTCTCGTCTTTCGGTATTCCCCTAACCTTTTCATGAGCAAACATTATTTAGTTAAACTCACCGCTGACCAACCATGGGGAATTGTGATACGGGCCAAGTTGTCGAAGTGAATTCCAAGTATCATTACGTCTAGCCACAAAGAGAGCGCCTTAAAATTCGGTGAACCTTCATTCTTTCCCATCTAAATTCTGCTTAAACAAAACGTCAATATGGTTCTTTGAAAAAGACCGTAAAGAAACAATAACCTCTTTTTTCCAAGCTAAGCATAAACTGCCTTTAGATGCATCTGCATCCACATGTATGCCATATTCAAAACCACACTTTCGTCTTATGTTTTCCATTTTTAGACCATGTATCTTCTTCTCCATAAAGAAGACCAAATGGGGATTTTGCGACCACAACGCATGCTAAAGTCTACGAACTATTCGAGGGCTCTCCAAACCCCAAACATTTCAGCTCAATATTTCATTGTGTCAGGTCAGCTGACATTTTGTCAACCGCCGATCCTAAGTGATTCACATAAGAAAGTTACTCAACTGTACATATCACCACGTCCTCCTCCGGTAGTGAATCATCAATCTGAGCTGTCATTCTTGCCTTTTTTCCAAGAAGATTCCTCCATATCAAGTTCAATTAAACTTTGGTCCAAAAACGAATTGACTTTCCTTTTTCCAGCACATGATTCTAGATTTTGTGGGCCCTTCATTACTCTCCTTACCTTCCTTTTCTAGTTTCCTTTTTTTGATATAATTGACTTCTCCTCCACCAAACTATTATCAGAATGGAAAGAATTTTCTTCAATCCCTACATTTAAATAATTTATTTCCAAATCAGGCCCTTCCCTAATATAATCAAGATCACTAATAGTAGGATTGGTCTCATCAAGATTATTTCCAAAACCATTCCCACAATTAACGGTTTCCTTTTTGATTGATTTTCCACCCCCTCAATCTGCACCTGTCCTTCCTTCCCCGTCTCCGTCATCTCTAACTGCATAGAAAAAACTCCCTTCTTTTCATTTTCTGGACAAGGACCCTTCTTTTCCTCCCACATACGAGCATTGAACCATTGATTTTATAGCCTGAGATCGAAACTATTAACTCTCCTTTCCAACAGCATTAGATCCAACTTTAAGAGCAATTGAAAAAGGATAATCATCAACCGCCATTTCTTTGTCCTTCTTGGTATAGTCCGTACAATCTTGTAACCCATGGTCCATACGCCCACAGCCAAAACAGAATTGGGGTAGATTCTCATACTTGAATGGTATCCAAACTTTACATTGTTCTCCTGAAGAGAGAAAAATTCCCTTCCTCAACTGCTTTTGCACATCAAATTGAATCTTTATCCTACAGTATTCTTTTCTGTCTTCAGACTGTAAAAGCCCCCCAAACATTGAACCCACAGCATGCATTAGATCCTTCCAATCAAACTCCGGAGGGCATGGATCGATCTTAACCTACAAAGGAGTCATAACCAAACGTAATTTGCTACATTCAATCGATTCCACCAACCTATCAAAAACAATAGGTTGCTTTCGAAAAAGCCATGGACGCCCTTCAATTATCACCTCCAAATCTTCTTCACTATCAAACGAAATAAGAAAAAGATATTGACCAATTGCATTGATCTCAAATTTTTTTCATGTTTTCCAGATGCTCTTCATTTGATCCCTGAAACTATCAGGATTAAAAAGCTTTTTTGTCCAGATCGAGCATACTAAAGATGGTCCCTCATTGGGTGAAACTATGGAATTCTTAACTGAAAGTTTGACGAGTTCCTCCTCCACTAAGGATATTTCGTCTTCTTCCTCCATGAACAAAGAGAAACCAAAAAGAGAAGAAACAAAATCACCGTTTTCCCAACCCAACCACTAAGCCAGACTGTTTCTTTAGGACACAGAGAGAAAACACTCTTGATTTTTTTCCAATCATAAATAGCTACTCCGATATACTTTTTAAGTGTTTTAATTTTTTAATTATTTACTGATGTGGTAAACACCATGTGAACATGAGATACACGTGGCAAATCACACATCATTATCTAGTTATCCCATTAGCCACGTCATCACTTAACAATAGAAATTGATGAAATTTTTGAGTAAATGGTGTAAATTGCAATTTGTCTCTTAGTACAAAAGCCACCATAATATTTTATCTAACCTTGCCCTATCTTTTAATTCCATGTCACTAGAGGTGTTCATGGGTCGAGTCGGGTTAAAGCATGATATTAACATATTTTATGTTTGCCCAAGCTCGACCTGCCCCGAAATCTAGGTCTAAAAGTTTGTCCAAATTCGTCCATATTTACAAAAGACTAACCTAAGCTCATTTTAGGCTCACTCATATTAGTTTTTAATTTTAAAAAAAATATTTATATTGTTTTATTTTAATATTTAATAATTTATAAATTTTCTTATTTATTGAAAATTTTTATATACACATCTTAATATATTTTTTAATGTTTACATTAGAGTAATATTATATATTTAGTAAAGATTTATTTTTTAATGTGTTTTAAATTACATTAATATATAAAAATAACATAATATAAAATATTATAAACTTAAAATTGGTCGGGTTCGGGCTTTGAATGTTCAAACTCTTGCTCAACCCATATTTTAAATGGGCCTAATTTTTTTGCCCAAGTCCTCTCATATTTCGGGCGGGCCTTCGGGCCTAGGTGAGTAGCTCGACCCATGAATAGGTTTACATATTACTTACATTAATTTTTTAAAAGGTAATTATTTAACATAACAAATAGATGGAGATTTTAATAAAATGATCAGTTTGCACTTTTTTATAACGTGGGCTAATTTATCTTTTTTTTAATAAAAAAGATAAAATTCAATCCGACTCCAAGTACAAAAATTTCTATAATAATTTTACTTAAGTTGGAATGAGTATTGGTAAGAAAAAATCAATTCCACTTTAATATTTTAATCGGAATATTTAAGATTTCAATTATTTGATTAAATAATAATATAAAAAAATCAAATTATTTCAAATTAAAATATAGATACTATTTCTCAAACTTAAACATAATATAAAGATGAACACCATAATTTAACTTTAAATATATATTATACAATTATTTGTCATCAACTTAATAATATTTTATGCCGCTTGATAGACCAAAAATAAATGATGAGCAAGCTTAGGACAAAAAAAGATTATGGAATTTTCTCAGCCTCATCTTATTCTTGAGTTCAAACTTTTTCTTTTTTCCATGAAGGATAAAAGTAAACATTAATTTGATAGCTAAAGGGAAGCTAAGCCAAATTTTAGTAAGTGCTATGTCCAGTAACGGTAACAATTTTTTTACGGTGGTAGCGAATTTTCAAACCACTAAAAAAGTGCGACGTCGCGAAGAGGAACCTCCAGATGTTAGAGAAGACGATGTGATGCAGGAGGAGGAACAGTCTAGGCCGTTTTCTTTTAGAGATGCGGTTGTTAACTCCAAACCGGAAGATCCTCACAGGGAAGACGAATGGGAATCGAAGGATTTTGATCTACAAAATGATGATGTGAAGAAAACAGTGGGGGATGGTGTTCCTACCATTGATTTCTCAGACAGATTAATTGGAGTGATTGATGAAAGGATGGCTAAGACATTGGTGGTAAAACTTTTGGGCAGAAAAATAAGCTTTAATGCCTTATGGAATAAGGTGTGTGGCTTGTGGAAACCAACCATGAGATTTCAACTCACAGATATTGAGAATGACTATTACTAAGCAAAATTCGAATCGAATTATGATTATAGTAATGTGCTCTCTAGAGGCCCTTGGGTCATATATGGCCACTACCTCATGGTTCAGCCATGGTCAACCCAGTTTTCGATGTTGGAAGCTTACCCACAAAATGTTGTGGCGTGGATCAGGATTCCCGGGTTATTTGGTGCTTACTATAAACGGAGTCTTCTGCAGGAGATTGGTAGTCTGGTCCGGAAGGTGGTGAAGATTGATGTTAAAACAGATTCACGAACGAGGGGACAGTTTGCTAGGTTCACTGTCCAAGTAAACTTAGCCTTACCCCTGGTTTCTAAGATCCGAGTTGCTAACAAAATACATCGGGTTGAGTATGAGTCTCTCCTGTCGATCTGCTTTCATTGTGGGAGGTGGTCATTCGAAGGATGTGTGTCCGCATGGTAATGTGGATTCGAAGGTTGAGGAAAATAGAACGGTTGTTTCAAACAAAACGATAAATGAACCAAACATGGGTGATTCTAAGGTGCAGGATCGAGTTGAAAGGGAGGAATACGATGAATGGATGGTTGTAGAATGCCGAAAACGGAGACATCTGAAACAGAGAGATTTGGGATCGGGATCTATTCAAGGAAACAATCAAAAAGGCTCTCGTTTTAATGCTCTTTCCATTATTGGAGAAGATAAGGATCAAGGTGGTGAGAAATCAATGGGATTTTTTCAATTTGGAGATAGTATTAATGCTGGAAAATCTAGAGCAGATTTAGTGGAGAATGTTATGGATGATAGCAGGGATGCCCATGCAAAAAGAGCACCTCCAAGTAATGGACAAGTGGTTGCTACTAAGGGAATTCATAATGCTAATTCATCTGAAAGTCAAAAGTTGATGTATCTGGTCTTAAAGGGCTGAAATTGGGGGTGCGAAAAGATGGGCTAAGAAATAGATCCAATTTGAGTGCTAACAAGTTTAGCTTTGGTTTGGGCCGAAAGAACAAAGATAAAATTGATTGGGCACGTACATTGGATCTGAGTCATCATACAATGGTTGTGATACAGACTTCAGTAAATGATAAGTCAACTAATGAGCTGGGATTTAGAAATTTAATTTCTAAAAATTCTTTATCAGACTTCTTAAAGGAACAGAGGTTGAATGTCAGTTTTAATGGTGGGGAGTTCAACAATGGGTCTTGGTTTGGTGAAAAAGAGAAGATGATTCATTTGGATAAAGCAATTAATGGGTTAATGCACGAATTGGATGAGTTTGGCAATTCGGTAAGGAGTGACTATGGTATTGTACAGCCAACCATGGTTGATGGGAAGAGTGAGGGTCGCAACTCTACAGAGAGCTTTCGTGAAGAAATAATGATGCAGATGGGGCAGTTGGTATGGATGCTAGTCTTCATTGACTTATGGGACAGGTCCTCTTTTTTTCTCATTTTTTTATGAAGGCCGATGTTTTTATATGGAATTGCTAGGGAGTTAGGAGTCCAAAATTTCATAGAATTCTAAAAGAGTTTTTGAGGGACTTTGATCCCAATGTGATTGTTCTAGTTGAAACTCGTATTGGTGGAGTACGGGCTGATAATGTTATTAGGAGTATTGGTTTTCCAAATTCGCACAGGATGGAAGCTCGGGGTTTTTCGGGCCGCATTTGGGTGTTATGGAAGAGTAATGTTGATGTAATGGTAGAAATTAATGATTTTCAGTTTGTTCATATGAAAGTGAAATTTTTGAACTTGCAAGATTGGGCATTTTTTATGGGTGTCTATGCTAGTCCTCGATGGGTTGTTCGAAAGGAGCTTTGGGATAACTCGGTTTGGTAGCTTAGGGCATCACTTCTCCTTGGCTTCTTGCGGGGGATTTCAACGCTCTTTTGAATGAGATTGAGAAGCAAGGTGGTTCTCGTAAGGGTAATTGCTCTTGTAAGTTATTTAATAAATTCTTTGATGACTATTGTTTCAAGGATGTTGGATTTCAGGGTTCAATGTTTACTTGGAATCGAGGGATGGTTTTTGAGCGCCTTGACCATGCACTCTATAACAATTTATGGGAATCAATGGCTCTTGGTACGACGGTTTTTCATTTACACAGAATCAAGTCTGACCATCGCCCTTTGGCTATTAATTTTGAATGGTTGCTATTTCGAGAGTCAGTCGACCATTTCGTTTCTTTAGTGGGTGGTTGAACCATGATGGCTTCGAGTCTTTAGTGGCTGATAACTGGAAGAGTAATGTTCAATTGGAGGATTCTGTGGCTAATTTTACGACCGCTGCCAAAAAGTGGAATTGGGAAGTGTTTGGAAACATTTTGAGGAAAAAAATAATTCTTGTGGCTCGGATCAATGGTATTCAGAGGTGTCTTGAGAAGTACCGAACTCAAAAGCTGGTTGATCTTGAGAGAGAGCTGAAATCTGAACTGGAAGAAGTTCTGGACAATGAGGAACTGCTTTGGAAGCAAAAGTTGAGGAAAGATTGACTTTCACTTGGCGATCGGATCACGAGATATTTTCATAGTCAAGTTAACAAACGAAGGAGGATAAATCATATTAGGAGTTTGAGGCTCGTGGATGGGGAATGGTGTTATGAGGAAGAGAAAATAAAGGTTGAAGTGGTCACTTTCTTTAAGGAATTGTATACTGATGATAGAATGGTCAGCGACAAACCAAGTTTAAGAAATGCTTTTCTGCGATTTGGAATCGAATGGGAAGCTCTTTTGAGTAGGGAGGTTTCGAGGCAAGAGGTTCATGATGCCCTATTTGAGATGGCCCCGCTTAAGGCCTCAGGGATTGATGGTCTACACGCGCAGTTTTATCAATCTCAATGGAGTATTGTGGGTGATTCTTTGGTCGAGTTAGTGAAGAAGGGCTTTGATCAGGGAGAGGTTGAATCTTTTCTTAACAAGACACTAATTGTCCTTATTCCAAAAGTGGTAGGCCCGGAGTTTGTTACACAGTTCCATCCGATCAGCTTATGTATGGTACCTTATAAGGTTCTTTCAATGGTCATTGTGAATCATCTAAAACCTTTAATGCCTATGCTTGTTATTGAGAATCAGACTAGTTTCGTAAGAGGACGTCATATAACGGTAATATGATTATTGCTCAGGAGGTAATTCATTTAATGAGAATCCGTAAAGGGAAGACTGGGTGGATGGCTCTTAAAATTGACATGGAAAAAGCGTATGATCGCTTGAGATGGGATTTTATCAAAGATTCCATGGTGGATGTGAGATTTCCTAGTTCTCTTATCCATTTAATCATGAAGTGTGTTACTTCAACTACGATGCAAGTGTTGCGGAATGGGGATTTACTAAGACTTTCACTCCATCTAGAGGGGTACGTCAAGGTGACCCACTCTCCCCGTATCTTTTTGTTCTGATTATGGAACGGCTGGGTCATGAGATTCAAGAGGCAGTTTCTATGGGTCGTTAAAAACTGATTAAACTTGGAAGAGGAGGGTCCGGCTCTGTCACACCTCTTTTTCGCAAACGATTTTATTTTATTTGGTGAAGCAAGTTTGGAAAATGCAAAGGTGATTCATGAAGTGCTTGAAAAGTTTTGCTTCTACTTGGGACATCGGATGAATGTTACAAAGTCAAAGATCTTTTTTTCCAATAATACAGGTATTTCTACTAAAGATAATATTGGCAGTCTTTTGGGGTTTCAACAAACAGAAGATCTTGGTACTTATTTAGGGATGCCACTTTTTCATGCTAAAACCACTAAAAGTACTTTCCATTTCATAGTTGAGAAGGTCAAGAGGAAATTGAATGTGTTTGATGCTAAGCTGTTGTCCTTCACTGGAAGAGCAACGCTTGCTAAGTCTGTTTTATTGTCGATTCCCGGATATTATATGCGTACTTATTCCAGTTGGGATTTGAGATCAAATTGAACAAGTGGTGAGACGATTTGTTTGGGGCTCTTCCAATACCAAGAACAAAGTTGCT
Source organism: Gossypioides kirkii (assembly GCA_005610355.1). Lineage (NCBI taxonomy): Eukaryota > Viridiplantae > Streptophyta > Magnoliopsida > Malvales > Malvaceae > Gossypioides > Gossypioides kirkii. The sequence continues at coordinate 29,776,037 of CP032254.1, read as the reverse complement.
CTTGTCAAATGGGATTCTTGTTGCAAACCTTATTTGTATGGTGGAATCGGAATGAGGAGAACGATGCCGCAAAACATATCTTTTTAGTGAAACTGACTTTTGGGCTTCTGTCGAAAACGGATGCCCTTTGGGTTCGGGTACTTATATTGAAGTATAAGGTTCTTGACATTTGTCCAGAAACGATTGAACGATCCCCCTGTTCATATGTGTGGAGGTCTTTACCCAAGATATGGAGTAAGGTGCGTGAGAGAATTAAATGGAGCATTGGCAATGGGTCGACTGTGAGATTCGTTCAAGATGATTGGGTTCCTTCATTAGGACCTCTCTGTAATCACCTTCGTCCTGGTATGTTTATTCCGTCACATCTCAAAGTCATTGATTTTGTTAAACAAGATGGTAGTTGGAATTGGTCTGTTTTGCAATTATTTTATCCTCAAAATATTCTTGATCAAATTTCTGGTTGCTATCCTCCATGCCATGAGTTAGGAGAGGATGTGTGCATGTGGAAATTAAACCCACATAGGAAGTTTACTGTTAAAACAGCTTATAACAGTGTTACTCAAGACGATGTGCTCGTGTCCAATGCTAGCTGGAATCTGATTTGGAAGAGAATGCTACCTTCTCGCATTAAACATTTCCTATGGTTAATGTGTCAGGACCGTCTTCTCACAAATAGCGAGTGGGTTCGTAGGCGAATGACGGAAGTTGCGGGTTGTTCTAGATGTGGTGCTACACAAGAGACCATGTTACATATCATGCGAGATTGCAGGTTTGCAACAGAGGTTTGGGAATGTTTGGTAAGAGCAGCTGACTTTTCTTTGTTTTTTGGTGCTAACTTAGAAAGCTGGATGTTGACTAATTTAAAAGGGAAGTTAAGATTACAAGTTGGTGGAGTTGAAAGCTCAATCCTCTTTGTTGTTGTGTGCTGGTTAATTTGGAAGCAGAGAAATGCTTTATTTTCCAGCAGACGATAGGTGATGTTCAAGGCATTATTTCTTCAACGATGAGTCTGGTAAAAAATATAGAAGTGTCGGGTTCAAGAAATGGGAATGATGATGGTGGCATAAATAGTGCAAGCAGGTGGTATCCACCATGCACAAGGTGGATTAAAATCAATTCTGACGGCGTAGGTAACACTGATGGTTCCTGGTCTGCTGTAGCAGGTGTTCTTCGAGACTCTTCAGGCAGATGGATTATGGGTTATTAAAGGTATTTGGGCAGGGGATCAGCACTAAACTTTGAACTCTAGGGTATACTTCATGGACTCCAAATTGCTGAACTTAAAGGTTTTTCCAGGGTGTGGATGGAGAGTTATTGTCTTGTGACGGTGACTATGATTAAGGAATGTTTTACGGGAACCCCTTCGGAGACTATTGTGAGGAAAATAGTAGAGATGCTAAGACGATTTGAAGCCTATAAGATACAGTTTGTTCTAAGGGACGGTAATTTGGTTGCGGACTATTTGGCTAAGAGTTGTGCGAGTCATATAGTTGATATTCTATTAATTGACAGTCCTAGCATGAGTGTTAGGAAACTATTACTAGATGATATGCCTGATATTTGTAATATTTGAACCCTTTAAGATTTAGGCATTTTATTGCCTCTTTATCTACCAAAAAAAACGAAGTAAACATTAATTTTTAAATTTGGTAATTTTTTTAATTTGGTTTTGAATTTTTGTAATACTATATTTTTATATATTATGTAATTTAAAATACATTAAAAAATAAATTTATATTAAATATAATATCATTTTAATGTAAACATTAAAATAATGCTAAGATGTTTATAAAAAAATTTAAATAAATAAAAATATATAAAATTATTAAATATTAAAATAATATAATATAAATATTTTTTTTAAAAAAATTAAAAATAATATAAACGGGTTTAAAATGGGTTAGGATTAATCTTTTGTAAATATGAACGAGTTTGAGCAAAATTTTAAACTCTGATTTCAAGTCGGGCTGAATTTGGACAAATATAAAATATATTAATATCATACTTAAACTTGATCCGAAATTTGACCTGAATCATGAGCACCTCTATGTTACATCATCAATTAAAGTTTTTTTATTTTTTTATTTTATATAATTTATTAAAAAAATTATAGACAATGATATAACATAATTTTTATAATGTCAATTGAATAGAATTCAAGTTGAAGGGTTAAATTGCAGGTATAAAAGAAATGAAAAAAAAGGTTCTGTTGGTTTTAGAAAAACTGGATAATATTAAAACCGACTCCTCAATCATAAACAAAACTAATGTGAAAAATATGTGACATAATTAAAAAAGTTAGTGGAAATCCAACCACACCCTACGGCGCCGACCAAATCAAAGGATCTCACTACGCGATCCAAACTCAATTTTGCATCCACACACCCTTATTATTTCATACAACTCTAAAAAATTGTCTCTAATTAATATTTTAAAAAGTAAAATTCAAATAAATAAAACACATGGCGTCAGTATATAATACTTTTATGATTAGGTTAAATAAGTCAAATATGTCGATTTTTTTTAAAAAAATAAGTTTTTATGTCGATTTTATAAATAATTAAAGGAATATGTCACTTTTTTGGAAAGCGTGTCCAGTTAGGCGAGCTTTTTACATTCCAGGATTTTTTTTGTAGGATTCGATTAATATTAGGGTTAGGGTTTAGTTCTACCAAATTCTACATTCAGTAGTGTGCTTCGCAAACATTGGTTAAAATTGTTATTTATTGTTAAATTACGCATAACTAATGATAATTATTAATAAAGATAAAAGTATTGTATGAATGAAAAATATCAGTTTATTTATTTATATAATATTTCTTTTTACATCGCAAAATTTACAAAAAAAATACATTAATTGGGTCGTCAAGGAGAACGTGTGTTGCAAGATGGTGGGCGACGATCTCGTGGATGATTTCTACATACCACCGATCATACAATCATAGGGTAATCCGGAGGTGTATCCGAAAGTGCAGGCTTATAAACTTCTTCCTCGTCATCGTCGTCAACTAAATACGACCTTAGAACGAACCCCTAAGCAACATCATCATTTTCCTCATCCGTTGATTGATGTGCCGTCCTCACTTGCCATCGTGTATCCATCACTCCCTTGTCTTATCGTTGCAATGATGATCCACTAACGTAAAACAATGACGCACTTGATGTTGAGCCCACTATAGGGCTGTAACCATGAGGTACACCAACTTGGACAGGTACCGAGCATTGACATCGTCATCGACTATTGGGTTAGCATCTGTGTCGGTATCATCGTTTGTGACGGTACATACGTCGACATCTGTCTCGACAGTGAGTTCGACATCGACATCTGCATAGATACGTCGGTGACACGAAATATGTATATGCATGAAATGAAGAGTCGACCATGTGCGCCGATGCTCCATAGTGCGGTGGTGCTTGTGAAAAAAACATGGGGTTAGGTAATTGAACGGGAATAAGTGGAGCGAACTAACCTAGATATTGTGTGGACACAAGCGACGCATCTTCTACTGAAGTGGATGACGATCTTGTCGTACGACCACGTCCCCTCCTACGTTGTTGTGGTAGTCGACGTTGCCTCTTTTACCGAAGTTGCCAACTCCTTTGCTCCTATAGTAGGCTCCCTTTACCCAGTCCAAAGTATTCGACCAGATCCAGAAGGTTATTTAAGTAATTTCACCCACACACAACTCAATAGTCCAAAATCATTCACAAATATAAATATAAATATAAATATAAATATAAATATAAATATATAATTTTAGGTCTTTAATTAAATAAAACAAAATAACATAATAAATCTTCAAAAATATAAATTCCAAAATCCCTTAAATAAAATGTATTTACAACCCACAAATAATAACAAATAATCAAGTTTAATAAAAACCCAAAATCAAAATAATAATAAGATAGAATAAACAAAGTTTATGAAATAAGCCTCCGGGTGCCAATTTATCTAAATCCTAAATACCTGTAAGGAACTGTAGGGATATGAGTTATAAAGTCCAGTGTATCTCTAAAGTACATACAACCTAATATATATATATATATTAACATAACAATTTATAATACAAAAAGGTAACCACACGTCATATTTTAATCACAAGCACAATGCAATGCACCCATACTCCAACACACCCAATATAGTGAAAAGGTTCCCCAGAACCCTTTCCCAACCAATTGTCACCAATCGCAGTGTGGTTTTAGTATCAACCTTTAAAGGAATGATAACCAGTTCTTCCTCCTTACAATCCCACCCTATGAACACACAATGGCATAATTACGTAATTATCTCAATATAATCTCAATAACAATTTCACAGTGTTTTCTCATATGTTTAAAAATCTCAATCCACAATAGAGTAACACAATAATTTTAATCAACACATGTTTTGAGTAAATGCATGACATGGTCAACATATATTACTCAACCCAGTCTCAATCATACCATTTCCATATCTCAACATAATCAACACAACATCAATTTACCTAAATCTTACATGCAATTACATAAGTCACAACATCTCAAATAATAGGTTAAGTACAGTTAGAAACACACCTCTAGCAAGTAGAACTTTAACGACGAGGAGGTCATCCGCCATGCATAGATTGAGTACCCGGCCTAACAGGATTAAATCAACTAGCTCTCGGGACTGGTGTAGGAGTAGGTTGCACAGGTAGAGGAGGAGGTAACTCGACAGCCTCGGAGTCGTGATCACCAACACCAAAAACGTCAAAAAAAAATGGAGCAAAATAACCAACAAAGGCCGAAAGTCTCTTCAAAAAGTTCTCACAAACGGCAACGGCTAGAGGGGGTTTGAGGGCGTGGTTTTATTCTCAAGGGACCGACGGTTCTAAAGATAAGGGCGATAAAGCAAACGAACAAAGGAATTGCCTTGAACGGGGGGTGAACGGACTTGAAAGAAAAAGAGAGGGAGGAGGAAACTTTAAAGAGAAAACAGCAGAGAGGAAAATCAAAAAGATATAAAAAAAGGGTAAAAAGATTTTTAAGGGTGTTTAAATACCCAAGGAAAAAGGTAAATTTATTTGAAGGTCCCTAAGTGTATTAGGGTTTTTAAAACAGCCTTATATTTTACCCAAATCACAAACAAGTCCCAAAAATTCCAAATTGGCCACAAGGTTTCATCCTGAGTTCAATTTAAGTCCTTAAGGTTTCTAAAATTATGAAAAGCCCCTAAATTTTAAAATAAATTCACAATTTAATCTCTTAAGAAAAATTAGAGTATTACAACTCTCTCTCCTTTAAAAGAAATTTCGTCCTCGGAATTTACCTGGACAAAAAGGTGAGGATATTGGGCCTTGATGACGGCTTTGGGCTCCTAAGTAGTCTCCTCATAACCATGGTTGCGCCACAAGACCTTAACCATCTTAATGGTCTTCCTCCTAAGAACTTTCTCATCCTGAGCAATGATCTCAATTAGTTCTTCCTCAAAACTCAAGTCTGGACGAACCTTGATCTCTTCAATAAGCACAATGTGAGACGAGTCCGATCGATAACGCCTCAACATGGAGAGATGGAAGACATCATGAATCCGCTCAAGCTCAAGCGGTAACTCAAGCTGATAAGCAACTGGTCCCACTCGATGAAATACTCGATAAGGACCGATAAAACGCGGACTTAACTTGCTTTTGTGTCCAAATCTAAGCACCTTTTTCCAAGGAGACACTTTGAAGAAAACCTCATCACCCACACTGAACTCAATATCCCGACGCTTCAGGTCGGCATAAGACTTTTGTTTGTCAAAAGTAGCCTTAAGCCTCTCACGAATCAACTTAACAGTCTTCTCAGACTCGTGAACTATATCTGGTCCTAATAATCGATGCTTAGTCAACTCAGTCCAATCGATAGGTGTACGAGACTTACGGCCATACAAAAGCCTTATAAGGGGCCATCTTAATACTGGCTTGATAACTGTTATTGTAAGTGAACTCAGCCAGTGGTAAGAAATCCTCCCAACTCCTTTGATACTCAATCACACAACCCCTCAACATGTCCTCAAAGACCTGAATCACCTACTCGGATTGACCATCAGTTTGCGGATAGTAAGCAGTACTGAAGTTCAACCGAGCGCCCAAAGCACGGTGCAAGGATTCCCAAAATCTCGAAGTAAACCTCGGATCACGATCAGAGATGATAGATAAAAGCACCCTATGAAGACGAACTATCTTCGAGATGTAGAGTCGAGCTAACTTACTCAAAGGATAATCGACCTTCATTGGAATGAAATGTGTGGACTTAGCGAGTCGATCAACAATCACTCAAACTGAATCCTTCTTAGACAGAGTTAAGGGAAGACTACTCACAAAATTCATAGTCACTCTTTCCCACTTCCACTGAGGAATCTTAATCGACTGTAGTAACCTAAAAGGACACTGATGCTTAGCCTTAACTTTCTGACAAGTCAGACACTTCGACACAAAATCCATAACATCACTCTTAAAACCCTTCCACCAATACCTATCACAAAAATTCTTATACATCTTATCTCCGCCATGATTCATGGAATAAGGGCTATCATGCGCCTCACGGAGAATAGTCTGCTTAATTCGAGAATCCTTCGGAACACAAAATCTACCTCGAAAGCATAATATGCCATTCTGATCCACAGAAAAGTCCATAGATATACCTTCTTCTACCTTCATTGTACGGTGCTTTAGATAAGGATTATTAGTTTGCTCAGCCTTAATCTCCGAGAGTAAAGTGGGAATAACTCGGAGTTCAGCCAAAAGATTATCATCCTCAAACAAGCTCATCCTGGCAAACAATACCCTCAACTCAGTCACAGCACAACGACTTAAGGCTTCAACAACCACATTAGCCTTACCAGGGAGATACTTAATCTCACAGTCATAGTCCTTAAGTAGCTTCAACCAACGACATTGCCTCAAATTAAGCTCCTTCTGAGCAAGCAAGTAGTTCAAACTCTTATGATTAGTGAAGATACTTCTCCTCGTAGAGATAGTGTCTCCAAATTTTAAGAGTAAAAACTGTCGCAGCAAGCTTAAGGTCATGAGTAGGGTAATTAATCTCATGCGGTTTCAACTGTTGAGAGGCATAAGTCACAACCTTCCCCTCTTGCATTAGCACACATCCCAATCCCGTGTGAGAAGCATCACTATAAACAGTATAAGCTTTTCCAGGTTGGGTTGGATCAGAATCGGTGCTTGGGTCAACACAGACTTTAACTTTTCAAAACTAGCTTCCTAAGCCTCAGTCCAAACAAATGGAACACTCTTCCTTAGAAGCTTAATCAGAGGTACCGCAATAATCGAAAAACCTTCAACAAACCTCTGATAATATCTAGCTAAACCCAAGAAGCTACGAATCTTAGAAACATTCTTAGGTTGCTTCCAACCCATAATAGCCTCAATCTTCTCGGATCCACACGAATAGCCTCAGCAGAAACTATATGACCCAAAAACATCACCTTAGAAAGCCAAAATTCGCACTTGCTGAACTTAGCATAAAGTTGCTTCTCTCTCAAAGTTTACAGAACAACTCGCAGATGCTCCTCATGCTCAGTCTCAGACTTAGAGTATACCAGAATGTCAGCTATAAATACCATCACAAATTGATCCAAGTAGGGTTGAAACACCCTATTCATCATGTCCATAAAAACAGCTGGGGCATTAGTTAACCTAAAGGGCATTACCAAGAACTCATAGTGCCTATAATGAGTTCGAAAAGCTATCTTAAACACATCAGAATCTTTCACCTTAAGCTGATAGTACTCCGATCTCAAGTCAATTTTGGAGAGTACCGTAGTTCCTCGGAACTAATTGAATAAGTCATCAATTAGAGCCAAGAGGTACTTATTCTTAATCGTCAACTTATTCAGCTTTCGGTAGTCAATACACAACCGAAGTGTTCCATCCTTTTTCTTTACAAATAGAACTGGCGCTCCCCAAGGTGAAACACTCGGTCGAATAAAACCCCTATCCAACAACTCTTGCAACTGTACTTTCAACTCCTTGAGTTCCTTAGGTGCCATTCGATAAGGTGTGATAGACACAGAAGTCGTACCTGGATAGACCTCAATGCCAAACTCCACCTCATTTCGTTTAGGTGGCATACCAAGCAACTCCTCTAGAAACTTATCAAGGAAGTACTTCACCGCTCGAATCTTATCAATCCCAAAATCAGATTACCTTGGATCTAGAATGTAAGCCAAATAAGCCATGGAGCCTTTTCTAATCAACTTTTCGGCTTTAAGGGTTGAGATCACATTAAACAGAAACCCTCTACATTCACCAACCAGAGTTATCTATCGGTCATCAGAAGTTATCAGAGTTGCCCTTTTCTTCTCACAATCCAGATTAACTTGATGCTTAGAAAGCCAATTCATACCAAGTATAATGCCAAATTCACTGAATGTCAACTCCAGTAAATCGGCAAGAAAGATTTCCCCTTGAATCTCTAAGGGATAGTTACGGTATATTCTATTAACCTCTACAGAGTTACCCACCGGACTTTGAACAATTATCGCAGACTCAACATTTTTAGTAGTAATCTTAAAACCCTAAGACACAACACTTGCCACATAGGAATGTGTCGAACCATTATCGAGCAAAGCAAAATAAAGAATAGAATGAACAAAAAAAGTACCTCTTATGATGTTAGGTTCATCATGATCCTCATGCCTCCTAGTAGGATATACCAACCCAGGCTGTCTCGCCTCAGATCTAGAAGCTCCACCACTCTAAATCGGCTTACCTTTAGTAGCTAAACCCGAAGCAACCGGTCTAACCTGTCCTCTACTCCAATAGGAGCCTGAACTAAAGCCTGAGACTGACTCTGCACAAAAGAACCAGTAGGAGGATGGGGACAATCTCTAAAGAAGTGCTCCTGTGAACCGTACCTAAAATAAAACCCGATCTTTCTCCAAAACTCGGCCCCATGCCTTTTATTACAGTAAGAACAGAGATGCATGGGACGAGGTCCAGTAGAACCACCAACACTACCTACTGGAGCTACCGAAACCACAGGCCTCACTCTTGGATAACTAAGCTGAGCTATCTCCTCTCTAGGACGCTTAACAGAAAGACCATCCGTAACAGGCTGAGCTGATGTGCCTACTAGCTTTTTACTATGCTCCATGTCCTGAACCCTCTGAGCCTTAGTATGAGCCTCCAAACTTTCAGTAGATCTAGCTTGACTATCCAAGTAACTGAATACCCTATCGTGATGCATGTTGACCCCAGCCTGAAGTGAGAGTCGAAGTCCCTTCCTAAACCAATCACATTTTTCTTTTTCATTTGTCACCAGCCTAGACGCATAACGAACCAATCTCAGGAACTCTGTCTCATAATCATTAACGGACATGTCCCCCTGTCTCAAGTTCATAAAGTCGTCCCTACATTTGTCGAGAAACTCTTCACTCACATAACGATCCTAGAAGGGTTTTCTAAAATAATCCCATGTAATCTGACCAGCAGGAGTAAACTCTACCATAGTGTCCTACCAATTTTGGGCCACACCTCAGTACAGAGATAGCGCTCTAACTTTCTGTCCAGTAGGGTAGTTCATCTCCACAAATAATCTCTGCAAATCCTTCAGCTAGTACTCAACAACTGAAAGATTTGTACCAGTCCCACCCTCAAACACCTCATCCCAGTAGTAATAAAATCAGCAGAAATGAGCCTTTTCGGACCCTCAGACTGACCCTAGTAGACTCACGAGTAATCTCAGTAACTCTCGATTAACCGTGGCACTGTCTAACTTCGCGGTCTCACTGTCCCCGATATCGGGCACATCCTCAACAGAAGCTTCCTCAGTAGGCAAATCTCCCCCAACAGCTAGCTGACCCTCAGCAACATGAGGCAACTTATCCACATTCGCCTTCGGCTCGAACACAGGAGTAGGGTCACTTATGGCCCTAGTAGTATGACCTCAGCCTCGACCATGGTCACGACCAGTCGTAAGTCTAGCACTCCTACGTGGTGGCATACTATCTATCTACATCAGTAAATAGTACTAAAGTAAGAATCGATACCGAAGGTTTAGAATAAATCGCATATATATATATCTATATGTAACATAAATTATTATAACTCATTAGTTTATTTAAAATCCCCATTTAACCCCAAAAAATTTCAAAATCAAGTCTATAGAGCCTCACTGTCCGTGGGTTGAACTCAACTCTGATACCACCAAATATAAACCCCTTTTACCCAAACCAAAGTATTCGATCGGATCCAGAAAGTTATTTAAGTAATTTCACCCACACACAACTCAATAGCCCAAAGTCATTCACAAATATAAATATAAAAATTAATATATAATTTTAGGTCTTTAACTAAATAAAACAAAATAACATAATAAATCTTCAAAAATATAAATTCCAAAATCCCTCAAATAAAATGTATTTACAACCCATAAATAATAACTAATAACCAAGTATAATAAAAACCCAAAATCAAACTAATAATAAGATAGAATAAACAAAGTTTATGAAATAAGCCTCCGGGTGCCAATTCGCCTAAATCCTGAATACAAGTAAAGAACTGTAGAGATATCAGCTATAAAGCCCAGTGTATCACTAAAGTACATACAACCTAATATATATATATATATATATATATATTAGCATAACAATTTATAACACAAAAAGGCAACCACAAATCATATTTCAATCACAAGCACAATGCAATGCACCTATACTCCAACACACCCAACAGAGTGAAAAGGTTCCCCAAAACCTTTTCCCAACCAATCGTCATCAATCGCAGTGTGGTTTTAGTATCAACCTTTAAAGGAATGATAACCAGTTCTTCCTCCTTACAATCCCACCCCATGAACACACAATGGTATGATTACGTAATTATCTCAATATAATCTCAATCACAATTTCACAGTGTTTCTCATATGTTTAAAAATCTCAATGCACAATAGAGTAACACAATAATTTTAATCAACACATGTTCTGAGTAATTGCATGACATGGTCAACATATATTACTCAACTCAATCTCAATCGTACCATTTTCATATCTCAACATAATCAACACAACATGAATTTACCTTAATCTTACATGCAGTTACATAAGTCACAACATCTCAAATAATAGGTTAAGTACAGTTAGAAACACACCTCTAACTAGTAGAACTCTAATGACGAGGAGGTCGTCCGCCACGCACAGATCGAGCACCGGCCTATTAGGATTAGATCGAGTAGCTTTCGGGATCGATGCAGGAGTGGATTGCATAGATGGAGGAGGAGGTAAATCGTCAGCCTCGGAGTCGTGATCACCAACACCAAAAACGTCGAAAAAAATGGAGCAAAACAACCAAAAAAGGCCGAAAGTCTCTTAAAAAAGTTCTCACAAACGGCAATAGTTAGAGGGGGTTTGAGGGCATGGTTTTGTTTGTAAGGGACCGACGATTGCAAAGATAAGGGCGGTGAAGCAAACGAACAAAAGAATTGCCTTGAACGGGGGTGAACAGACTTGAAAGAAAAAGAGAGGGAGTGGGGAACTGTAGAGAGAAAACGGCAGAGAGGAAAAATAAAAAGATATAAAAAAAGGGTCAAAAGATTTTTAGGGGTGTTTAAATACCCAAAGAAAAAGGTAAATTTATTTGAAGGTCCCTAAGTGTATTAGGGTTTTTAAAACAACCCCATATTTTACAAAAATCACAAACAAGTCCCAAAAATTCCAAATTGGCCACAAGGTTTCATCTTGAGTTCAATTTAAGTCCTTAAGGTTTCTAAAATTACGAAAAGTCCCTAAATTTTAAAATAAATTCACAATTTAATCTCTTAAGAAAAATTAGAGTGTTACAACTCTCCCTCCCTTAAAAGAAATTTCGTCCTCGAAATTTACCTGGAGCAAAAAGATGAGGATACTAGGCCTTGATGACGGCTTTGGGCTCCTAAGTAGTCTCCTCATAACCATGGTTGCGCCACAAGACCTTAACCATCTTAATGGTCTTCCTCCTAAGAACTTTTTCATCCTGAGCAATGATCTCAATTGGTTCTTCCTCAAAACTCAAGTCTGGACGAATCTCGATCTCCTCAATAGGCACAATGTGAGATGGGTCCGATCGATAACGCCTTATCATGGTGGCATGGAAGACATCATGAATCCGTTCAAGCTCAGACGGTAACTCAAGCTGATAAGCAACTGGTCGCACTTGACGAAGTATCCGATAAGGATCGATAAAATAAGGACTAAACTTGCCTTTTTGTCCAAATCTAAACACCTTTTTTTAAGGAGACACTTTCAAGAAAACCTCATCACCCATACTGAACTCAATATCCCGACGCTTCAGGTCGGCATAAGACTTATATTTGTCAAAAGCAGCCTTAAGCCTCTCACGAATCAACTTAACAGTCTCCTCAGACTCGTGAACTATATCTAGTCGTAATAACAGACGCTCAGTCAACTCAGTCCAATCGATAGGGGTGCGACACTTGTGGCCATACAAAGCCTCATAAGGGGCCATCATAATGTTATTGTAAGCGAACTCAGTCAGTGGTAAGAAATCCTCCCAACTCCCTTGATACTCAATCACTCAACCGCTCAACATGTCCTCCAAGAGCTAAATCACCCACTCGGATTGACCATCAATCCGCGGATGGTAAGCAGTACTGAAGTTCAACAGAGTACCCAAAGCACGATGCAAGGATTCCAAAAATCTCGAAGTAAACCTCGGATCGCTATCAGAGATGATAGATAAAGGCACCCTATGAAGACGAATTATCTCTGAGATGTAGAGTCGAGCTAACTTACTCAAAGGATAATCGACCTTCACTGGAATGAAATGTATGGACTTAGTGAGTCGATTAACAATCACCCAAACTGAATCCTTCTTAGACAGAGTTAAGGGAAGACCACTCACAAAATCCATAGTCACCCTTTCCCACTTCCACTAAGGAATCTCAATCGGTTGCAGTAACCCAAAAATACACTGATGCTCAACCTTAACTTTCTGGCAAGTCAAACACTTCGACACAAAATCCACAACATCCCTTTTTAAACCCTTCCACCAATACCTATTACGAAGATTCTTATACATCTTATCTTCGCTAGGATGCATGGAATAAGGGCTATCATGTACCTCACGGAGAATAGTTTGCTTAATCCCAGAATCCTTCGAAACACAGAATCTACCTCGGAAGCATAATATGCCATTCTGATCCATAAAAAAGTCCATAGATGTACCTTCCTCTACCTCTCTCATACGGTGCTTTAGATAAGGATCATTAGTTTGCTCAGCCTTAATCTCCGAGAGTAAAGTGCGAATAAATCGGAGTTTAGCCAAAAGACTGCTATCCTCAAATAAGCTAATCCTGGCAAACAATGCCCTCGACTCAGTCACAGCACTATGACTTAAGGGGTCAGCAACCACATTAGCCTTACTAAGGTGATACTTAATCTCACAGTCATAGTCCTTAAGTAGCTCCAACCAATGACGTTACCTCAAGTTAAGCTCCTTCTGAGTAAACAAGCACTTCAAGCTCTTATGATCAGTGAAGATATAACAGTTCTCCCCATAGAGATAGTGTCTCCAAATTTTAAGAGCAAAAACTACCGTAGCAAGCTCAAGGTCATGAGTAGGGTAATTAATCTCATGCGATTTCAACTACCGAGAGGCATAAGCCACAACCTTCCCCTCTTGCATTAGCAGAGATCCCAATCCCGTGTGAGAAGCATCACTATAGACAGTATAAGCTTTCCTAGGCTCGAGTTGGATCAGATATGGTGCTTGGGTCAACACAGACTTTAACTTTTCAAAACTAGCTTCTTGAGCCTCAGTCCAAACAAATGGAACACTCTTCCTCAGAAGCTTAGTCAGAGGTGCCGCAATAATCGAAAAACCTTCAACAAACCTCCGATAATATCCAACTAAACCCAAGAAGCTACGAATCTCAGAAACATTCTTAGGTTACTTCCAGCCCATAATAGGCTTAATCTTTTTTGGATCCACACAAATATCCTCACCAGAAACTATATGACCTAAAAACATCACCTTAGATAGCCAAAATTCGCACTTGCTGAACTTAGCATAAAGCTGCTTCACTCTCAAAGTTTGCAGAACAACTCTCAGATGCTCCTCATGCTCAGCCTCAGACTTAGATTATACCAGAATGTCATCTATAAATACCACCACAAATTGATCCAAGTAGGGTTGAAACATCCTATTCATCATATCCGTAAAAGCTGTAGGGGCATTAGTTAACCTAAAGGGCATTACCAAGAACTCATAGTGCCCATAATGAGTTCGAAAAGCTGTCTTGAACACATCAGAATGTTTCATCTTAAGCTGATAGTACCCTGATCTCAAGTCAATTTTGGAGAATATCGTAGCTCCTCGAAACTAATCGAATAAGTCATCAATTCGAGGTAAGGGGTACTTATTCTTAATCGTTAGCTTTTTCAGCTTTCGGTAGTCAATACACAATCGAAGTGTTCCATCCTTCTTTACAAATAGAACTGGTGCTCCCCAAGGTGAAACACTTGGTCGAATAAAACCCCTATCCAACAGCTATTGCAACTGTACTTTCAACTCCTTGAGTTCCTTAGGTGCCATTCGATAAGGTGCCATAGACACAAGAGTCGTACCTGATAGACCTCAATGCTAAACTCCACCTCATCTCGCTTAGTTTGCACACCAGACAACTCTTCTAGAAACACATCTGGGAAGTCCTTCACCAATCGAATGTTATCAATCCCAGAATCAGATTTCCTTGGATCTAAAACGTAAGCCAAATAAGCCATGGACCCCTTTCTAATCAACTTTTCGGCTTTAAGGGCTGAGATCACATTAGACAGAAACTCTCTACGCTCACCAACTAAGGTTATCTGTCGGTCATCAAAAGTTCTCAGAGTTACCCTTTTCTTCTTACAATCCAGATTAACTTGGTGCTTAGAAAGCCAATCCATACCAAGTATAAACTCAAATTCACTTAATGCCAACTCTAGTAAATCGGCAGGAAAGATTTCCCCTTGAATCTCTAAGGGACAATTACGGTATATTCTATTAACCACCACAAAGTTACCGCAGACTCAACATTTTTAATAGTAATCTTAAGACCCTAAGACACAGCACTTGCCACATAGGAATGTGCCGAATCATTATCGAGCAAAGCAAAATAAGGAATAAAATGAATAGAGAAATTACCTACTATGATATCAGGCTTATCAAGATCCTTATGCCTCCTAGTAGCATATACCAACCCAAGCTGTCTCGCCTCAGATGTAAAAGCTCCACCACTCTGAACCGGCTTACCTCTAGTAGCTGAACCCGAAGCAACCAGTCTAACCTGTCCTCTACTCCCAGTAGGAGCCTGAACTGAAGCCTGAGACTGACTCTACACAAAAGAACTAGTAGGAGGATAAGGACAATCTCTAAAGAAGTGCTCCTGTGAACTGCACCTAAAACAAGCCCTGATCTTTCTCCAACACTCGCTCCCATGCATTTTATTACAGTAAGAGTAGAGATGCATGGGACGAGGTCCAGTAGAACCACCAACACTACCCACTGAAGCTATCGAAATCGTAGGCCTCACTCTCGGATAACTAGGTTGGGCTGTCTCCTCTCTAGGCCTCTTAACATAAAGACCACCCGTAACAGGCTGAGTTGATGTGACCACTGACTTTTTACTACGCTTTCTGTCCTAAACCCTTTGAGCCTTAGTACGAGCCTCCAAACTCTTAGCAGATCTAGCTCGACTAACCAGATCACTGAATACCCTATCGTGTTGCATGTTGATCCAAGCCTGAAGTGAGAGTCGAAGTCCCTTCCTAAACTAATCACATTTTTCTTTTTCATTTGTCACCAGCCCAGACGAATAACGAACCAATCTCAGGAACTCTATCTCATAATCATTAACAGACATGTCCCCTTGTCTCAAGTTCATAAAGTCGTCCCTACATTTGTCGAGAAACTCCTCACCCACATAACGATCCTGAAAGGCATCCCTAAAATAATCCCATGTAATCTGACTAGCAAGAGTAGACTCTACCACAGTGTCCCACCAATTTTGGGCCTCACCGCTCCGTAAAAAGATAGCAGCTCTAACTTTCTATCCAGTAGGGTAGTTCATCTCCACAAACAATCTCTGCAAATCCTTCAGTTAGTACTCAGCAACTGAAGGACCTGTACCGGTCCTACCCTCAAACACCTTCATCCCAACGGTAATAAAATTAGTAGAAATGAGCCTCCTCGGACCCTCAGACTGACCCCTAGCATACCCACGGAGTAATTTCAGTAACTCTCGATTTAACTGTGGCACTGCCCAACTCCACGGTCTCACTGTCCCCAATATCGGGCACATCCTCAATAGGAGCTTTCTCAACAGGCAAATCTCCCTGATAGCTGGCTGACCCTCAGCACCCACGAGCAACCCATCCTCAGCAACATGAGACAACTCATCCATATTTGCCTCAGGCTCGAACACAGGAGTAGGGTCACTTACAGCCCTAGCAGTACGGCCTCGACCTTGGTCGTGACTAATCGTAAGTCTAGCACTCCTACATGGTGACATACTATTTATCTACATCAGTAAAGAGTACCAAAGTAAGAATCGATACCGGAGGTTTAGAATAAATCGGATATATATCTATATGTAACATAAATTATTATAACTCATCAGTTTAATTAAAATCCCCATTTAACCCCAAAAATTTTCAAAACCAAGTCTGAAGAACCTCATAGTCCGTGGGTTGAACTCAACTTTGATACCACCAAATGTAAACCCCTTTTACCTGGTCCAAAGTATTCAACCGGATCCAGAAGGTTATTTAAGCAATTTCACCCACCCACAACTCAATAGTCCAA
Organism: Gossypioides kirkii; assembly: GCA_005610355.1. Lineage (NCBI taxonomy): Eukaryota > Viridiplantae > Streptophyta > Magnoliopsida > Malvales > Malvaceae > Gossypioides > Gossypioides kirkii. The sequence goes on along the minus strand of CP032254.1, from coordinate 29,759,241 downwards.
AATCATTCACAAATATAAATATAAATATAAATATATAATTTTAGGTCTTTAACTAAATAAAACAAAATAACATAATAAATCTTCAAAAATATAAATTCCAAAATCCCTCAAATAAAATATATTTACAACCCACAAATAATAACCAATAACCAAGTTTAATAAAAACCCAAAATCAAAATAATAATAAGATAGAATAAACAAAGTTTATGAAATAAGCCTCCGGATGCCAATTCGCCTAAATCCTGAATAGGTGTAAGGAACTGTAGAGTATGAGCTATAATGCCCAGTGTATCTCTAAAGTACATACAACCTAATATATATATATATTAACATAACAATTTATAACACAAAAAGGTAACCACAAATCATATTTCAATCACAAGCACAATGCAATGCACCCATACTCCAACACACCCAATAGAGTGAAAAGGTTCCCCAAAACCTTTTCCTAACCAATCGTCACCAATCGTAGTGTGGTTTCAGTATCAACCTTCAAAGGAATGATAACCAGTTCTTCCTCTTTACAATCCCACCCTATGAACACACAATGGTATGATTACGTAATTATCTCAATATAATCTCAATCACAATTTCACAGTGTTTCTCATATGTTTAAAAATCTCAATGCACAATAGAGTAACACAATAATTTTAATCAACACATGTTCTGAGTAAATGCATGACATGTTCAACATATATTACTCAACTCAATCTCAATCATACCATTTTCATATCTCAACATAATCAACATAACATCAATTTACCTCAATCTTACATGCAGTTACATAAGTCACAACATCTCAAATAATAGGTTAAGTACAGTTAGAAACACACCTCTAGCAAGTACAACTCTAACGACGAGGAGGTCTTTCGTCACGCACAGATCGAGCACCTGGCCTAACAGGATTAGATCGAGTAGCTCTTGGGATCAATGTAGGAGTAGGTTGCACAGGTGGAGGAGGAGGTAAATCGTCAGCCTCGGAGTCGTGATCACCAACACCAAAAACATCAAAAAAATGGAGCAAAACAACCAACAAAGGCCGAAAGTCTCTTCAAAAATACCCTGATTAACCTCATAATGTATGCTCGAGCGTATTGTTATATGACCTCCGTTGCATCTTTAGGGAGCTCGTCAAAATTTGCATTCAACCAGTTCATCGATATTCGACCACCTTCGAACCACTCCAGGACCTTCCCCAACAGTGAATGTTAGAGGGTCACTTTTCCAGCAATGACCGATGCTCCCGTGACAACTGACCTGTCCACCGATAGATCGAGCTGTAATGCTATGTCCTCGAGTGTGATTATACAATCGTCGCATGGAAGGTGGAAAGTGTGTGTTTCAAGCCTTCATCTCTTCACCAACGCGTTGATTAGTTGGAAATCGAGTTTGTAGCCCCCAGACATGCGAGATTCGTGTAATAATCCAGCCACTTGCAAGTAGCCGTGAATTTCAGGGATCGGAGGCTTTCCCATATTATGAATGAAGCCCTTCAAAACACGATCATCGGCTATCTATAAAAAACATATAAAAATTGATAAATTTAAATTTAATATTATTCAAGTTAATGAAATTTAAATTTTTGTATTACCATTAATAATTGGGTAGAGAAAATATGCTCGTCATTGAATCGAATTATAAAAGAAGCCATATTTTAAAAATCGAGTTAAAAAAATAGAGATATTTAATGAAAACATTATTTTTAATTGAAAATATCGATAACAATTACAACGAGATAGTTTAGAGGCTTTAGAGGATTTGATAGAGTTTGAGAGAATTTAAGAGAGTTGAGAGAAGGTGTAACAGTCTGATTTTCAGTGGTGTTAGAAACAGTGGTTTCGAGACCACAACTTCGACGTGTCGATCAGTAAAATTTTATTTATTTAATGTTTATGATGTCATTGCATCGTATTAAATTTAGTTAGGAAATTCTATCGTTTAGATAGCTAATCAAGTGAGAATGACTAAATTGTGGAAGTTATGAAAGTTTAAATGTTAAACTAATAGGGCTAAATAAATAAATTAACCAAAATAGGTTGGGTTAGTGGATTTCTATGATAATAATGGGATAAGGGATGGAATAAATTAAGGTTAAGTAAGGTTAATTAAACCTAATTGTTAAAGATGAAAGAATTACAAAAATACCTAATTATATAAGAAAAAAATTAAAAGAAATAAGATGATATTTTTCATCTTCTTTTCTTCTTTCTTCTTCACGGTCGAAAGGGGGAAAGAACTAGGGTTTCACACTTCCTATTTTGGGAGCTTTGATTTGGGTAAGAAAATCATGCTTGTTTTTAATGACTTTTATATTTTTGAGTCCGTATTAGCTTAACCTAGCTAACCGAAGGACTAATTTGTGAATCTGTAAAATGTTAAATATTTTGCCATTGATGAATGAGCTTGTTCTTGAATTTTTATGGAAGTATTGTGAACTTGGTTGTTAGATTTGATGTTTTTGTAAAGTGATTTATGATGAAATTAGGGTTTGAGGACTAGATTGTGAAAACGATAAAAATACATGTCTTTAATGTGAAATTAGTGAATTTATAAACTTGTATAAGGGCCTTAAGTATTCGGCTGGTTTGGGATTAGAAGAAAAATGGTTATTTTATGGGTTTTGTGTTTAAGGACTAAATTAAATAAAAATGCAAAGGTTAGGGGTAATTTTGTAAATTTCCCAAAAAGGATTAATATGTATAAGTTGATTAAATTACATGATTTAATAAGAGAATTGATGGATTTATTGTGTATATCAACTTCATGCCACCAATCGTGAAAAAGGAAAAATTGCTAAATAGTCCTTGAAGTTTTGTTGAAACTGCAATTTCGTCTGGTAAGTTCGTGTAACTATATTTCTACTTATTATTCTAACCTTGAATTGTCTTGTCTTTATTCTAATGGAACGAGTTGAAGAATGTTGAAGATCGATATATTGAACTGGCTTGTAAGAGCAATACTAGTTCGTAAGAGTGATATTGGCTCGCAAGAGCATTTACTAATTGAGCTCGTATGAGCAACGTATTACTGGGAATCTCGAAGAACTCGTATGAGTTATGTAGAAGCCCAATTTCATTTAGGCCTTTATAAAATCAATTTTATTTTATTTTATTTATTTATTATTTTATAATATAAATAAATAAATAAAATATAAAATAAAATAAACACCCAAAATTAAGTCTAAGTCCAAATACAAATTTTAAAACTCAAATACCCAATACACAAAATACCTAAGCCCAATTTTTTGTACAAGTCCAAATTTTAAACCAAAAAAACCCTAAACTCTAACTAAAGGAATAGCTCCTTTGATGTCTCCAACTGCCGCCCCCAATGCCACGTCAGCACACGTCGACGTGCACGTCTTTGCCACCATCCGCTGCGTTCGAAAGTGCCCTTGCCTCGAATCTACTCGTAATCGAAAAATCCGAAAAAAAATATTGTAAAATTGTGTTATAAAAACACAAAAAAATCAAATGTGAAAGAAACTTACAGGGAAATAATATTCGAGATTTTTAGTAATCAAAATACGCACTCAAGCATACATCCAAAATTTCGAAGGCAAAAATCCAAAGGTATTGAATTATTTATTTAATTTTTTCGAAACTAATAGAACAAATATTACTTTCTCTTGTTGATTCGAAAGCATAAAAAGAGTTTAGGGTTTATTTTGTTACCTTGGTGATGTTTACTCTTCCCCCGCCGCCGTGGGTGTCTATTGGGAGCATCATTAGACTGGCGAGGCTTAAAATTGAATGGCTTTTTGAATATTTGAGGAACATTAGACATGATTTTTGTAAAAAAAGGGCTTTAGATCTGAATTCAGAGAGGTCAGAAAGGCAAGGGTGAGTTTTTTTGGATTTTTGACCACCGTGTACGGTGGTCGTCGGCGTCGACGTGCTACGGACACACGGCGGCTCACGGTAGAGGAGTGGTGGCCGATGAAGGATGGCATGGGGGTTGTTGAGAGAATAAAAAAAAAAGAATTGGTTTTTTTAAGAGGAGAAGGAAAATGAGGCTTTTAGAAATTCTTTTAGCTTTTATAGAGCTATCAAAACGACGTCGTTTTGGCCTAATCCCATAGTCCCAAAACGACGCCATTTTGGTGAAACTCGAAACACGACCCGTTTTTAACCTGGGATCCTCTTTTTTTAACATTTGGGCTAATTTCCCATTTGGTCCTTCCGCTTTTTAAAAGTGTTTAAATTTAGTCTTTTTGGCATATTTTTTTATATTTTTTATATTTCAATTTAACCTCTTAATTTGTTTATGGTTACAATTTAGTCTTTAATCAAATTTTTCCCACTTATATATGTTTTTTTAATAATTTTAACCCCACTATTTTCATTTTATTTAATTTTACCCCAATTATTTTTATTTTTATGTATATATTATTTATTTTTATTTATTACTTTTATTTTATTCATTAAATTTGCTTGTTGTTTTTTTTTTTGAAATTTATATCCCATAATTTTATTATTTATTTATATGTTATCTTATGATATTTAATTGTATTGATATTTTTTATTTGCATGTCATATTTTACCTTGAAATTAATTTTATATCTTATTGTACCATTGACTTGACTATTTTAGAATTTTCCCTAATCAATTAATATCTATTGCAATTGTTACCATTTCTATGCTATTATATATTTTTTGTATTTAACTATATTAATTTGATTTATTATTCTCCATGACTTGTGATTTTTTTAGATGGATATTTTATTACCATGGTTATATTATTATTTTGATTGTATTACTAAATATTGCTAATTGTATTCAATTAATATATTTTATTTATGCATGTTTTATTTTTCCATTATAATTGTGTACACATATTCATTTATTTTTGCATAATATCTTAATTTGTTTTAAAAATATGCAAACCATTTTTCAAAAAATAGAGACAATGTTCTTTATTTTGACAATTTGAGAGAATCATATCCTAACTCACTAGGTGTGGTTTTTTCCTTCGAACCAAGATAATCGAACACCCTATTCAAAATCAAAATATACGAGATTTTGAGAAAACAATTAGAAATACTTGTTATGTTCGAAAATTTGAATTGTTGTGTCCTAACTTACCGGATGTGACTTTTCTTCTCGATTAACTCGAAATAACGAGCTTTCTTTGTAAAAAAATTATTTTTTCCAAAATGAATAAACATGTCATTCATGCATGTAAGGATTGTAATTTAAAATTTTTCAAGTTATTAATTTTCAACCACTAAGACTTTAAATAATCGATTAGGTACCAATTTTGGGCGTGTAATGGTGCTAATCTTTCCTTATGCATAACCAACTCCCAAACCCATTTTATGGTTCCAAAGACCAAAATTTGTTTTAATGATTTAAAATATGTTAAGGTGATCCAATCACACCTATTTTTGAAAAGATTGATGGCGACTCCATTTTTATTTTTCAAAATATAAATCGAGACTCTTTTTCAAAAAAATGGTTTCGACAGGTTAATTTACTAGGAATCTTGAAGAGCTTGTATGAGCTGAAATTACTGGGTAACTTGAAGAGCTCGAATGAGCTGAAATTACTAGGAAACTTGAAGGGCTCGTTTGAGCTAAATTACTAGGAAACTTGAAGAAATCATTGAGATAAGAACGTGAAGTAATGAATTGATTAATAATTACTCTCTTCGTTCAAATTTTACTACTTGCAAGTTAAATTGTTCGAACGAACTTACTAAGCTCTGTATGCTTATCCTATGTATTTGATGTTGTTTTGTAGATTGCATTTAGTTGTCAGAAGATTGGGTCACCTTGAAGAATCACACTATCCCGGGAGCTCGTTCGATAGTGTTCGTATCACTTGGCTTATATGGCATGTAGTAGGAATTGTGAACTTGCAAATGTTTTGATGTATAATGATAGTTGGAATGTCAACAACTTTGATTTTGCACTCAAAAGTATTTTGTGGTTTGTATTGAGCTAGATATCCACATGTTGTAGTCTAAATATGCACGATTTTGAGTGAACAAATTGTAATGGAAATGTTCATAGAATGTTTGGTATTGTTGGTTACAAACTTAGAAGAATTATGAGTTTTTGGAAATCTGCATACTTGTTTCGGTAGTACTCTTGCATGTATCGATAGAAGTATAAAGTAAGTGAGATGTTGGTTACTGACTTGCATTGTATTGGTAGCAAATTCTGAAGTATTGATAGTTCTGATCATAGTAGTATCAGTAGTTCGAATACCTGTATCGGTAGAAGCTACAGGGTAAACTTCCTAGCTCTTTGGAATTTTTTATATCGGTAGTAACATGCATTGTTTCGGTAAAAGTTATAATTGTATCGGTTAAACCTCCACAACTATCTGTAGGAAATAGTAACTATTTAAAAATTGTTCTCTGACTTGACTTCTACCGATACTTGTCCAACAGGTACTAGTAGAAGTCCTCTAGATTTGAAAAAGACATTTTTGCCCTTAATGAATTTTAATCCTATTTAAGATTACCATTAATTTCGTGCATGTATTTCTTATTGTATTAAAATGATGAGATTTTGGGGATTCATTTTACGATAAATGATCGAAAAGACCTCGGGATCCTAATCGACGACGATAGTGGGTTTTGGTATTACATTTAGTGGTATTAGAGCTTACAGTTTAGCCGATTCTTGGATTGAAACTTTGAATTTAAAACTTAGAGTACATGTCATATAAACCTGTGATAATGTGATTATGATTGATCCTATCTGACCTTGAATTTTTGTAGATAAGTGAAAATGTCTGATTCAGAACGAGGGGAAACTAATGAGGTAAATAGTAATATTTTGACTTCTAATTTTGGTACAAGTCAAGGTGTACTAGTTATACTGATGAATGAGAATGAGGCGAAAAATATGTTTTTTGGCTTGATGGGCCAATGGTTTTCTGAGTTTATGTGGAATAATTCGACAACTTCGCAGCCTCCTCCTCTTCTTGCGCAACTCATAGTACGACCTGTGGTACCTCTAGTTGTGCCTCTACCTCCTCAGGTAGTTGAGCATATGCACCGTATTCTGACAAATAAGGTTAAAAAGTACAGGGTAGAGGAATTTCGAGAAAGCACCAAAGATGATTCATCTAGAGCTAAATACTGGCTAGAGAATACTTTGAGAGTTCTAAACAAAATGGCATGTCCTCCTAAAGACTATCTGAGGTATGCTGCGTCATTGCTGAAAGATGAAGCTTATAGCAGGTGGACGACAATGCTGGTAGTGGTTCTTGAAAATGAAATTAGTTGAGAATTCTTTCAGGCTAAGTTAAAAAAGAAATACATCAACAAACGGTATTTAGACCGAAATAAGAAAGAGTTTCTGGAATTAAAGCAAGGAAACAAGTCAGTTGCCGAATATGAACGAGAATTCGTGTATCTCAGTAAGAATACCCGGGAGATTGTACCGATAGATGAAGCTATGTATATCCGTTTTGAAGACGGATTAAATTGTGAAATCAAGATGATGGTAGGTGGTTCAGAATTACGATCATTTGTGATTTTGACAGATCGGGCTCAAAAAATGGAAGAAATTTATAATCATAAGAAACATAGAGAGAAGAGATTCAGAGAGTTCAATAAAAGGACTCATTCTAAAACTTTCTCTATGCCGCCACCAAAGAAGTTCAGAGAAAGTGAGATCGGGTGGCCGTTTCGTCCGATTTTCATAGCAGGAGTAGATCGGGACAGCCGAGATCGAGATTTCAAAATCGACCTGTAGATAGTGTGGCTAGTGTCCGTAATGCATCGAATCTTACGTGTGAGCACTGTGGGAGATTCTATTTTGGTGAATGTCGGGTTAAAAATGAAGCGTGTTACAGGTATGGAGCGACTGATCAGCTTATTCGAAACTGCTTGGAAGTACCTGAAGAAAAGGAAGATCGAAGTGTAAAACCTCTAAGCACGCCCCAAAAGAGGAGACGTTTAGGACAGTGTAATGCAGGTGGTAACAGGGGAGATAATAAAGATAATGCAAATAGATCCGAGGCTCGAGCACCTACCAGGACATATGCTATTCGAGCAAGAGAAGAGGCTATTGCACCTGATGTTATGACTGGTATATTTTATCTTTTTGATGTAATTGTATGTACCTTAATTGATCCTGGATTGACTAATTCTTATATTCGTACTGCTTTGGAAACTGATAAAAATTTGTTTATTGAGTCTGTCAAAACATTTTTGAAACGCGTCTCGACTTTTAAATTTTAAATTAGAAAATGGGAGTCGCCACCAATCATTTTATTTCGGTGTGATTGGACCACCTTAAAACGCTTTAAAATTCGGTTTAACAAAATTTGTGGTCTTCGAAATCCAGAAAAACGGGTTCAGGAGTTGGTCACATGTGAGGAAGGATTAGCATACTCACACGCTCAAAATTGGTACCTTGTCGATTATTTTCCCATCTTGATTTTTTAAAATTTGAAAACTTGAGTGAAACTTAAAATACAATCCTTAAATGCATAATTTATTGCATGCAAAATTTTTGAAATTTAATTTGATGAGAAAAATGTCCATTTTTTTCGAATTAACCGAGAATTGAAATCACATCCAACACGTTAGGGCGCGATGTTCTCGAAATTTCGAAATTAAAGGACATTTTGAAAAAATTTAAAGGAGGATATTTGATTGTGCAAATTCTACAAAAAATCACACCCAACACATTAGGGCACAATTCTTTGAAGTTTTCACACAAAAAGATATAACCTCAATTTTGAAACTTTAAGGCACTCGGTCATTTCAGGTCGATAAGGAGTCACACTTAATAAGTTAAGGTACAATATTTCATGTCACGAAACGACGAGTATTGTCTCATATATTTAATTTATCAAACATAAATATTTAGTTTATATTTTAAAAAGAGAATGAAGGATACTACACAAATTGATTGTATAATATATTATGTAACATGGTATAAATATAAAAACCGTAAATACATGACAACAAAAAATGACAATATGTATTTAACATAAAAAGCGGATGAATTCGTTAGTAAATAAATACATAAAATCAAAAAAGAAATCAATATAAAGACGAAAAAGGGCAAGAAATTGACAGATAAAAGAATTTAAGAGATTTTTCTTTTAAAAGTTTTAAAAGATAGAAAGAATTTTCATCATTAACTTTTTAATAAAAAAAATGAAAGATATACAAGTAAATTTTTAAGTGTGACAAAAAGAAAGAACTTGAAACATTAAAAGGTGAAAGAAAGAAACTTTTAAAGATTAAATGATAGAAAAGAAATTTTCTAATTTAAAAGAATTTTAAAGTGGTAAAATAACAAAAGAAACCCACGTATTTAAAAAAAATCTAAAGGTTCTATTGTTTTTTTGTTTTAAGAACATGAGGATGGAATTAAAAGGAAAATAGAATATATTGGCTAATTTTAAAGAAAACAATTTTAAAGAAAGGGTGGACCAATTTAAAATAAAATGAAATGTCGAGGGACCACGGAGGAAAAAATTCCATCTTTATTTTTTAAAGCTGACGTCAAAACGACGTCGTTTTCATAGTTGCAAAGGGAATGATCAAAACGACGTCGTGCAATGTGGTATCAATTAAGAAATGAGGACCAGATCGAAAGGGAAATAAAATTAAAGAGAAAAATTTGAAATAAATTAGAAAATATAAAAAGAGATGAATTTTAAAACCTTTAAAACGCGGAAGGGCTGAAGGCAAAATAATCCCTTCCGCGAAAACACGCGGATCCCCTTGTGCCCAGGCCGGGTATGCGGGTTGAGCACCAAAACGATGCCGTTTTGACACTAGGCTCCCCCATCTAAACGACGCCGTTCTAGGACAAGTATTTAAGTTAAAAAACTTCTAAAAAATTCATTTTTCATTTCATTTTTTTAAAAAACCACTTTGTTTCCTTCATTTTTCTCTGAAAACCTTTTCCCTCTTCGATCGGTAATCCGTCCCTGGTCTACCTCAGCGCCGTCGTCTTCGGTCATCGCTCCGTCGCCTCTAACGTGGTCCGTCCGCCATGCACGGCGGTCGATAGGTAAAAACCTTCGTTTTTTATTTTATTATATTTTAAAACAAAGATCTGGCTCAGATCTTTCAAGATCGAGCCCAGATTTAAAAAAAACAAAGTTCGTTCTTTACATTTTTAAATCTGTTTGTTCGTTTTTCTCTATTATATTTCTTTTAAAAAAAAGTTAGATCTAAACATAGATTTGTAAAAATTTTAAAAAGGTTCGATAATCCCTATTTTATTTTGATATTCAACTTTCGAAACCTGTTTTATTTTTTAAGGTTTTAAACCCTTTTGTTCTTTTTTTTATATTTTATGAGTATGTATATATATATACACGATTTTGAAAATATATAAAAAGAATATATCGGTTTAAAGTTGCTACCTTCGAATTGTGGATGCTACGATTTTTGCTCTTTCCTCTGATTTACAAGATAAAATATTGATTGGGTTGATTCTTTGTTTTTCTTTTTTTGTATTTCGTGTGTGTCCGGAAATTACAGAGATTGTTCGGGCTCTTTATAGCCGAAAATATTACAACATATTTTTATTTTGCTTGTTCTGTCTCTATCTCTGTTCTGCTTCTATGTTCTCTCTTCTTTATAGGTATCACCAAAATGGTGATCTTCTGCAGTCAACGGTGTCGCCGGGGAGAGTTCCTTGTCCATTTCAATGTAAGGGCAGCAGAAGGGTGCTTCGGGAAGATGAAACGTCTTGAGCAGAGGAAACATCTCGGGAGTCGAAGGGTCTTGGGAGCAGACAAGGAGTCACGTGGCTGACATGGCGTGTGCTGACGTGAAGGAGCAGCGATTGAAGATAGGGTTTGGGAAATTAGGGTTTCTCATTTTCCTTTAAGTCATGGGCTAGTTGGGATTGTGCTTAAATTTGGGTTTGGATTGTAATGGGTTTTGGGTAGGTTTAGGATTTGGGCTGGTTTAGGGTTTTTAATTGTAAAATGGACTTTTGTATTATGGACATTTAAATTAAAATGGATTTTAATTTTATTTTGTTTTTGGATTTATTTTTTTGAGGTTTTATCTTTGGGCCTGGTTAAAATTAGGCCTCTACAGTTGCCCCTCTTTGCTCATTATCATGAAACGAGAATAAAGCAAAGACTAAAAGGAGGACCAATTTTGTCCGACCTCGGCCCCACTCTTTCAAACCATCAATCACTCTAATTGCACAACATCTGCTTCTCTGTAATTTTGGGAAGATGGGAATTGATGTCATGATTCCATCCTGCTCCAGTGTAACTTCAAACTGACAAAATTTGCTATTATAGTTTCACTCCATTCCACTGCAACTTCAAGGAGATTGAGATTCCCTATTGTAGTCTTGGTTCAATCCACTAAAACTTTAGGGATAAGAATTTTGGTGTTGAAGCTTCACTTCATTCCACTGCAACTTTAGGGAGATTGAGATTTACTTCTGTGAGCTGGTAGCTTCAATTTGCCCTCTTGGTTTAAGGGTGAAAAATTGGGTTGTGGTTTCAATTTGCCCTATGATTGGGGTAAGAGATTAGATGGTTGCGATCTGCCCTATGATTGGGGTAAGAGATCGGATGGTTTTAATTTGCCTCATGATCAGGGTAAGAGATTGGATGACTGTGATCTGCCCCATGATAGGGGTAAGAGATTAGATGGCTGCGATCTGCCCCATGATTAGGGTAAGAGATCGGATGGTTTTTAATCTGCCCCATGATCGGGGTAAAAGATTGGATGGCTACGATCTGCCCCATGATTAGGGTAAGAGATCAAATGGTTTTTAATCTGCCCCATGATCGGGGTAAAAGATTGGATGGCTACGATCTGCCCCATGATCGGGGTAAGAGATTGAATGGTTTTTAAGTTGCCCCATGATCAGGGTAAGAGATTAGATGGCTACGATATGCCTCATGATCGAGGTAAGAGATCGGATGGCTGCGATCTACCCCATGATTGGGGTAAGAGATCGGATGATTTTTAATCCGCCTCATGATCGGGGTAAAAGATTGGATGGCTGCGATCTGCCCCATGATCGGGGTAAGAGATCCGATGATTTTTAATCTACCCCATGATTGGGATAAGAGATCGGATGGCTGCGATCTGCCCTATGATCGGGGTAAGAGATCGGATGGTTTTTAATCTACCTCATGATCGAGGTAAGAGATTGGATGGCTGTGATCTGCCTCATGATCGGGGTAAGAGATCGGATGGTTTTCAATCTGTCCCATGATCGGGGTAAGAGATTTGATGGTGATGCAACTTCACACCATTCCACTGCAACTTCAACGAGATTGAGATCCACTACTGTAATTTTAACCCAACTTCACTGCAACTTCAAGAAGATAAGATTTGATGTCGAAGCTTTATCTTGCTCTTACTGCAACTTCAGAGAGATAAAGACTTGCTATTAATAGTTTTGATCTGATTAACTGTAACTTCGAGGTATTCACTGTTACGGCTTCAATCTTCTCCTCTTCGGGTTTTGGTTATAAGATTCGTCGTTGCGGCTTCGATCTTTCCCATAATGCTTCTAAGGTACCAGGTTCACCGTTGCGACCTCAACTTTTCCCTTCATGTCTTCATGGTACTGGATTCGCTGTTGCGGCCTCAATCCTTCTCATCATATCTTTCTAAGGTACCGGGTTTGTCATTGAGGCCTCAACCTTTCCTATTACATTTCATGGTTCCAGATTCACCGTTGCGGCCTCAATCCTTCCCAATACATCTTTTAAGGTACCGGATTCGCCGTTGCGCCCTTAACCTTTCCCTTCATATCTTCATGGTACTAGGTTTGTCGTTGCGGCCTCAACCTTTCCTGTCATATCTTCATGGTACCGGATTCGCTATTACGACCTCAATCCTTCTCATCATATATTCTGAGGTATCGGGTTCACTATTGCGGCCTCAACTTTTCTCCTCAAATCTTCATGGTACCGGGTTCACCATTGCGGCCTCAACCTTTCACATTACATTTCATGGTATCGGATTCGCTGTTGCAGCCTCAATCCTTTTCATCATATCTTCTGAGGTAACGAGTTCATCATTGTGGCCTAAACCTTTCCCATCATATCTTCATGGTACTGGGTTCGCCGTTACGGCCTCAACCTTTCCCGTCATATCTTCATGGTATCGGATTTACCATTGCGGCCTCAATCCTTCCAATTCATGGTACAGGGTTCGTTTCACCATTTCGTGGTAATGAAACCTGTAGAATATGCTTTAATGGGTCTCTATGTAGACTAGATTGTTAGGATGCCATGATCAGGATGAATCAAATGCTCCTAAACAGATGAGTATGAATGATGAATACAAAAATGTCATCTTTTAGAAATGATTTTTTTTTTAGTCCTTAGCTGACATTGTTTATCTAAGTCCTATCACTGATGTGTTATCATGTTTTGTGCATATGTATCTTTTGTCGTGAAACCTTGTAATTTGGAATATTTATTTCAAAACCCTTCTAACCTTCGGGTTTGGTTATTTCTAACTAATTAGTCCCGTTTCAGGTCCTTGTACTATTTAGAAATTTTTCAGAATAATATGCAAAAATCCTTTTATTCCTTATATCGTTAGACCACTTAACCGTCATTTCAATGCAAAAATGCTTAAACAGGATTGTAAGGTGGATAAAAGTGAATTTTATTGGAGGTAAGGCTTGTGTGAATGAAAAATTAATAATCATTAGTCCACTGATTGTTATTTCAATGCAAAAATGCTTGAACAAGTTTGTAGGGCGGATAAAATTGAATTTCTTGGAGGCAAAGCTCACAAAAAAAGGATTAAAAATGACCCGTATTGGTCAAAAGTCGCAAAACATAACGGTGAATAAAGAATGGAGTTAGGTGCACTAGATATCAAGGTATAAGCTTCGCTGAGCAAACTTGATGAGGACCATGCTAAACTTAACATGTATGTGTTCATGAAACTTGGAGTACTTTCTCGATGCTTCAAGGTGTAAAGTTTCTCCGTCTTGCTACTTTTGAGGGAGAAGACCATTTCATGCTCCTTTCTTCAAAATTGAGTCGCCCTTTCAGGTTTTCAACTCAAGTCTCCTTAGGTTTTGAGATGCTCTTTATGAGTTTTCTCCTCGACCTCTCTTTTTTCTTTTTTTTTTAGGTGAAATCATTTCTCACCGAATTTGAGTTCATGAAGTTGGGCAGGTATTTGCCGTCCATCTCGTTTAAAATCCAAGCTTCTCTCAAAAAGGGTTTTCCTTTACCTCATGAGGCTTTTTCCAAATTCGACATTCATTTTCCTTGGAAATATTTTGTAAGCAAGATCCTTTTCAAGACTAGAGCTCTCTCGTGGAATTCTCTAGAGTCGGTCCTTCTTTGTCGTAAGCCCTTGTCATCTGATCATGACAAATGACTTTAGTGTCTTTTCTTCAATCAAGTTTAGTTGTCTGCATCTGGATTGGATCCGTTTTGCTTCATCAGTTCAAACAAAATTCGGAGGGAAGGAAACTCGACTCTAATGGGTGAGAATGCTTCTATTTTGTTAATCATCGAGAAAGGTGTTGCCCAGCAAAGTCTTGATTGATGTTCATAGAGAACAAATGATAACTTCTCATGAAAAACTTTGTAGGTCTTTGCTACTTCACAATGAATCTTTTGATGTTCTTATTGGTCACCTCCAATGCCTCATTCTTTCTGGCGATGTGGTGCTGAATCGTGATATTTGTTCTTGAATTGGCCGTAGACTTCAGCTATCATGCCGTTGTTCAAGTTGTTGTCGGATATGATCCTTTTCGGTATTCCATATCAACATATAATCTCTTTTTCAAGAATTTTCTTAACCACCGATTGGCATAGGAAGCAATAATCAATGACGATGAGAATGAATTGATGCTTATTAGAAGCCTTTCACAAAGTTGGCTTGGTAGCGTCCGTGCTTCACATAGAAAAAGACCATGACATGAGTAGGTAAAAGGGATGAACATATTTTCAAGATGCCCTTTGCGGGTTTTCGTCTTGACTTTTTCTTCCTTTTTCTTTTTTCTTCTTCTTCTTCTTCTTTTTAATAGTGTGTTAAACCTCATTCTTTGAAGTTTCCATTGAACTAGATTGCGTTCTTCTTTTATGGGTGTCTATGCGTCATGACATTAGTTCCCTAAACTCCGCATGCTTTGATTGGACTATACGAAGACCTTTTCGAATTCTTGAAGTAGCTCTACGGGATCTCGCTTTATTTTTAGAGAGATACATGTCCTAATTCTCACCTTTTTTTCTCTTTTTCATTTTCATTCCCAAACTCGTAAATTCTGCTGATTCTTTGTGAGGTAATATTTGATCATTGTCTTGCTCAACATCCTTAGCAAATCTAGAGACAAGTTACATTCTTGATTATCTTCGAAGTCTTAAAGTTTTTCTGGACACATGCCCTTCTTAAAAGGGCTCTGAGTCAACAACAATGTCACTCGTATCCTTGATATCAAGGGACCTGGTATAGAAACAAAATGGGATTCAAAGAAAAATTGAATCAAAGAATGGTTAATTATGGTATGAATGAATGAGAAGAATGGTAAGATGTTTTCCAAATGGCACAAAACAATGCATATTTTTATTGAAATAATAGATGGTGATCATGCGCCCTTTATAAAAGGATCCCTATTACTCTCGGGCTTAGAGTGATAAGTGTGTTCTGAATATTTTTCTGGAAAAGTCCTAAAAACTACAGGAAGCTCCTCCACAGTTTAGTTGTCCAAAACACTTCCAAGGGTGTAAGGACAAACTCTTGATAGATTCCACTCTCAGTATGACTTCTGCTCAATTTTTTACATTCCTAAATTATCTTGATTTATCATGTTTTCTCTTAGTTTTCATTTAGGGTTGATGACTCTCACACATGAATGTTTCAGATATGTGGGATTTTATTAAAATTTAATGCATGAAGTGCAATGCAAAATGAACGATAAAATGCATGCAAAAAGGCATTGATTCTTGGTTCCATTCCATTAGAACAACTTTACTAGAAAACAAATTTCTGTACATAAGGTAGATACATGTATGGTCTTGCCTTAATGCTCAAAGTCCTAATCTCCCAAGTTAATTTTGCTCCGATTTGACCCTGATTTCAAGTTCAACACATTGGTCTTGAATGGCTAAAGTCTGCAAGTGGTTAGTCGTTTCTCGCACTTGGGTCAAATCTTGCTTGCGGCATGATCCTTATTTCAGGCTTGCCCCTAAGAATGTTGGAGTCATTTCTCGTTTATTTTCAATTTCCTTTGGCGATATCATCTTGTCTTTAGATAGCAATAAATTCCTTCGACGGAGAGTAGTTCTCAAAGAATACTCGACAAGAGACCTTTTCGAGTTTCCAAATATGGCTATGGAACCATACTAGCAAAAGTTACGCACCAATACACCCTCTTTGGCCCATTCTTCGATAAGCGATTAATGGCTAAGATTGTTAGAACATGAGTAATTCTCTTCTCAAGTCGGTCAAACAGATTTATAATCACGCCCTCTACGTGCCCCAACATTTTAGGGAAGACAACTACTTCATACGTGTTTGAAAAGAAGATGTCAACATTCTTTCTCATCTTAGGATGCACTATGTCTTTCAGGTTTTGCACTTGTTATCCCTTTTTCCTTGATCAAGACTGCGACCCAATGCTCTCTCCTTTAGAGTAGGCCTTATCAACTTAAGTTCTTGGGCAATGGAGTAGCGTAGTATATTCTCCTACAGTATGTCCATGTTTCTGAAAGTGAAGCAACTAGGTTGGATCCTAATACTATGTTAGGACTTGGAAAAGGTGTATCTCTACTTTAACCTTAAGCAGGTAATACAGATCACCATATTCGAAGTAGGCATTATTATTCTAAATCTTCGGGCTACAAGGTAAAGTGATTTACTCTTCTATCGTGGGTATCATGTCCTCCTAAATGTGAACCATTAGAAGTTGAACCCCAATACTAAGTGAGAGCTCGAAATTGATGCCTATTTCTTTTAACATCGAGTAAGTCAACATATTCGTGATTGGACATCTGCGTTGTTTTGTCTTCCATACTTCTCTGAGCTCTTGCAAATTGTTATGAATTTCATTTATTTGGGTGTAAACCCAAAATTCTGATATGTGCCCCTTTGACAGGCCATCAACTTTTCTTTGTTGTTTTTCCTTGACCACATACGCACGGTCACATTGACTTCTACCTTATCAAGGAATTCGTTTTCCTATGACCGATTCTCTATATGGAAATAGAACATGAATTAACATCTTTTTGGATGAAAATGCAATGCAAACAAATTCAAAACAAGTTAGGAAGAAAACTTGAAAATAAATTGCAATTAAAAGCAAAGAAACAAGAATATAACTGTGTCTCTTACCTTATTCGGGTAACCACTAAAGGTTTGGCATAGTTCCACTTAAGGTAAGCTCTCTTGGAATTATATACAAGTTAATAAAATGTGCTGCTTATGAATGCATGTATGCATAAGAAAGGCATTGACTCATAGCTCAATTATACTAGAAAATTTTACTAGAAAACAAATTTCTTTACATAACACAGATACGCATATGATCGTTCCTTAGTGTTCGAAAGCCTTTAATCTTTGTAGGACATCATCTAATTTTGCCCTAGTTCATCTTTGATTTTTGGTCCAAAATGTCAGCTTGAATGATTAAGTGATCGGTCACTCCTCGTATTTGGATCAAAGTTGGTTCATTGTGCGGTCTTCATTTCAATCTTACTCATCTAGCAAATCATCAATTTTCGCCTTTCTTTTGACATATGCGTGTGACTACCTTATCAAGAAACTCATTTTCTTATGACCAGTTTTCTATTTAGTAATTGAGCTTAAGTCCACACCTTTCCTTGTATAAGGATGTAATGCAAGCAACAATTCAAAAAAGCAAAAGAAAACACAAGGCAATATGATAACAAGATATAGATATAAACAAAGAACCTTGGCTAGGGAGATTGCTAACAATTTGGTGTAGTTCTATCCTAAGGTAAGTAGCTAGGATTCACTACACGTGGTTCAAGTTCTATAGTTGAGGTACGCAAACCAGTAGATTCCTCGATCCTCACCCATTATAGGTTCATACGGACGAGTTCGGGTTAGGGAGACACATTTCTCATATGTTTGCACGGAAGTGAAAACTTCACGAAAACATAGGTACGGATGTAATCCCGAAAGTGATTCACTATCCTGCACGGAGGTGAAACCTCACGAATGAGTAGCTTCCCACTTTCACTTAAAAGGCATAGTAACAGATGCAAATGAATGTGAACTTATACTAGCAATAATATTATCATGGCATGTCACAGAAAATGCAAATGATCATATATCAACTGAAATAGAATTTTTGAAAAAAAAGGACTCGAAAATAATCGACTTTTGGCTTGACTCTCTTATTTTCCTCAGTGGAGTTGCCAAACTGTCGAAACATTTTTGAAATGTGTCTCGACTTTTAAATTTTAAATTGGAAAATGGGAGTCGCCACCAATCATTTTATTTCGGTGTGATTGGATCACCTTAAAACACTTTAAAATTCGTTTTAACAAAAGTTTTGGTCTTCGAAATCCAGAAAAATGGGTTCGGGAGTCGGTTACGTGTGAGGAAGGATTAGCACCCTCACATGCCCAAAATTGATACATTGTCGATTATTTTCCCATCTTGATTTTTTAAAATTTAAAAACTCGAGTGAAATTTAAAATACAATTCTTAAATGCATAATTTATTTCATGCAAAAATTTTGAAATTCAATTTGATGAGAAAAATGTCCATTTATTTCGAATTAACCGAGAATTGAAATCACGTCCAACACGTTAGGGTACGATGTTCTCGAAAATTTGAAATTAAAGGACATTTTGAAAAATTTAAAGGAGGATACTTGATTGTGCAAATTCTACAAAAAATCACACCCAACAGGTTAGGGCACAATTCTTCAAAGTTTTCACACAAAAAGATATAGCCTCAATTTTGAAACTTTAAGGCACTCGGTCATTTCGAGTCGATAAGGAGTCACACTTAGTAAGTTAAGGTACAACATTTCATGTCACGAAACGATGAGTATTGCCTCATATATTTAATTTATCAAACATAAATATTTAGTTTATATTTTAAAAGGAGAATGAAGGATACTACACAAATTGATTGTATAATATATTATGTAACATGGTATAAATATAAAAACCACAAATACATGACAACAAAAAATAACAATATGTATTTAACATAAAAAGCGGATGAATACATTAGTAAATAAATACATAAAATCAAAAAAGATATCAAGACAAAGATGAAAAAGCGCAAGAAATTGACAGATAAAAAAATTTAAGAGATTTTTCTTTTAAAAGTTTTAAAAGATAGAAAGAATTTTTATCATTATTTTTTAATAAAAAAATGAAAGATATAAAAGTAAATTTTTAAGTGTGAAAAAAAGAAAGAACTTGAAACATTAAAAGGTGAAAAGAAACTTTTAAAGATTAAAATATAGAAAAGAAAATTTTCTAATTTAAAAGAATTTTAAAGAGGTAAAATAACAAAAGAAACCCACGTATTTAAAAAAATCTAAAGGTTTCATTGTTTTTTTGTTTTAAGAACATGAGGATGGAATTAAAAGGAAAATAGAATATATTGGCTAATTTTAAAGAAAATAATTTTAAAGAAAGGGTGGACCAATTTAAAATAAAATGAAATGTTGAGGGACCGCGAAGGAAAAAATTCCATCTTTATTTTTTAAAGCTGACGTCGAAACGACGTCATTTTCACAGTTGCAAAGGGCACGATCAAAACGACGTCGTGTAATGTGGTATCAATTAAGAAATGAGGACCAAATCGAAAGGGAAATAAAATTAAAGAGCAAAATTTGAAATAAATTAGAAAATATAAAAGGGATGAATTTTAAAACCTTCAAAACGCGGAAGGGCTGAAGGAAAAATAATCCCTTCCGCGAAAACACGCGGATCCCCTTGTGCCTGGGTCGGGTAAGCGGGTTGAGCACCAAAACAGTGTTGTTTTGACACTAGGCTCCCCCTCTAAACGGCATCGTTCTAGGACAAGTATTTAAGCTAAAAATTTTCTTAAAAATTCATTTTCATTTCATTTTTAAAAAAACCCACTTTGTTTCCTTCATTTTTCTCTGAAAATCTTTTCCCTCTCCGATCGTTCATCCGTCCTTGGTCTGCCTCAACGCCGTCATCTCTGGTCATCGCTCCGTCGCCTCCGACGTGGTCCGTCCACCACGCACGGCAGCCTATAGGTAAAAAAAATTCCTTTTTATTTTATTATGTTTTAAAACAAAGATCTGGCTTGGATCTTTCAAGATCGAGCCAAAATCTAAAAAAAACAAAGTTTCCTTCTTTACATTTTTAAATCTGTTTGTTCGTTTTTCTTTATTATATTTCTTTTAAATAAAGTTAGATCTAAACATAGATTTGTAAAAATTTTAAAAAGGTTTGATAATCCCTATTTTATTTTGATATTCAACTTTCGAAATGTTTTATTTTTAGGGTTTTAAGCCCTTTTGTTCTTTTTTTATATTTTATGAGTATGTATATATATATATATACACGATTTCAAAAATATACAAAAAGAATATATCGGTTTAAAGTTGCTACCTTTGAATTGTGGATGCTACGATTTTTGCTCTTTCCTCTGATTTGCAAGATAAAATATTGATTGGGTTGATTCTTTGTTTTTCTTTTTTTGTATTTCGTGTGTGTTCGAAAATTACAGAGATGGTTCGGGCTCTTTATAGCCGAAAATATTACAACATATTTTTATTTTGCTTGTTCTGTCTCTATCTCTATCTCTGTTCTGCTTATGTGTTCTCTCTTCTTTGTAGGTATCACCAAAATGGTGATCTTCTGCAGTCAACGGTGTCGTCAGGGAGAGTGCCTTGTCCATGTCGGTGTAAGGGCAACAGAAGGGTGCTTCGGGCAGAAGAAACGTCTCAAGAGTCGAAGGGTCTCGGGAGCAGACAAGGAGTCACGTAGCTGGCGTGGCTTGAAGTGGCGCTAACGTGGAGGAGCGATAATTGAAGATAGGGTTTAAAAAATTAGGGTTTCTTATTTTTCTTTAAGTTATGGGCTAGTTAGGATTGGGCTTAGATTTGGGTTTGGATTCTGATGGGTTTTGGGTAGTTTTAGGATTTGGGCTGGTTTGGGGTTTTTAATTATAAAATGGATTTTTGTATTATGGACATTTAAATTAAAATGGATTTTGATTTTAATTTTAATTTATTTTATTTTATTTTTGGATTTATTTTTTTGGGTTTTTATCTTTGGGCCTGGTAAAAATTGGGCCTCTACAGAGTCAATTGAATTTTATGTTCAAGTTACGAACCCTTTGGGTCATAGTGTCATTATTAATATAACAGCCTAGTTTTTAGTGGTGTCAAAAATAGTGGTTTCGGGACCACAACTCCGACGAGTCGAGCTAAAAATTTAATTATTTTAATATTTATGATGTCATTAGCATTGCATTAAAATTTGGATAAGAAATTTTAATGCCTAGATACTGAAGTCTAATCGTAACTACAATTTAGTCCGGTAAGTTGGTAATGTAAATTTTTACTTAACATTTCTTATTTATACATTATCATTGTTAAACAATTGGAAGCACTTGGAATTGAAGAGATCGAAGAAAGAAATGAAAGAGATAGTAGGCTTTAAGCAGTAAAAAGGTACCGATGCGATGGCTGGGGTACTGCATATGTTGCGAGTCCTCGACAACTCATGTGAGCAGTATCGTGATTCGGGAAAGAGATATGAATCTTAAATGGATTATAGGCCCTTTGATGGTTGGGACTTATGCTGTATGCATACTCCCGATAGCTCGTGTGAGCAGCATCGTTAGGGAACAGTTTACAGACAGACACCGTACCGATGGCTGGGGTATTGCATACGTTGCGAGTCCTCAATAGCTCATGTGAGCAGCATCGGGTACTGATAACAGAAAAGTTATAGACAAGAAAGTGAAAGATTACAATTGACTCAAGGAAGCAATGGAACTATCCTGGCTCGATTGAGTTATTGCTGCTTTATACAAATGTTTGGTAATTCTTTAAAACTACAGAACTTACTAAGCTATGAAGCTTACCAAAGATGTTGTTGTTGTTTTGTAGATTGTTTACTGATTGAAGATCAGATCATCACCTCTCAGAAGTCATACTATCGCGGAGCTCGTTGGTAGTTTTTACATCAGTCGATCTTATGGCATGTACTAGGATGATGTTATCTTTTGCTTTATGTAATTGGGATTGTAAAAAACCTTGTTATGTTGATGAAATGATGAATCTAGTAATGCATGTTGTGCAAGTTAGAGTATAGACTTAAAAGTAGAATGTAATGACTTGGAGTTTATTTTTTTGTGTTGACTTAATGCATATTGACTTCATGAATGTTTTGTGTTAATAAACTTGTGTTTTGGCATGATTTTGTGATTCTGCATACTTGTTTTGGTAGAACCCATGCATGTATCGGTAGAAGTATAAGGTGGGAGAGAGGTTGTTCACTGACTTGGGTTGTATCAATAGTTTAATAGCAAGTGTCAGTAGTTTGTATACTTGTATTGATAGAAGTAGCAGGGTAAGACTTTTAGCTCTTTGGAGTTTTTAGTATCGGTAGAAGTAAGATTTGTCTCGATAGAAGAGTCGCTTGTGTCGATAGAACTATCACTTGTATCGGTAGAAGTCTACACTATTCTTGAATTGTTTATTGACTTGAAAACTACTGATACTTGTCCAAGAGGCACCCGTAGAAGTCTCCAAAAATGTCAAAAATGACCTTCTTGTCTTTGTTGAATTATGTTATAATCAAATAACGATATAAGATGTGTGGAGTGGAATTCTTTAATAAAATAAGATTGAATAACATTATGTTAAAAATGAACAATGATAAATGAATAGTATGACTCTGGAACCCTAATCGATGACGATTTACGAGTTTTGGGTGTTATAGTTAATCTGATGTGTTATAAATGTCCACTGAAAGTCTAGGGCTGTGAGTTTCCTACTGATCTGATGTTGTCACCTTTTTATGAGTTTGATATGATCTTGGTTATGGATTGGTTATCCGAGCATGATGCGGTAGTTAACTGTAAATAGAGGCGAATTGATTTAATATGTTCGACAGGTGAGATGATCACAATTGAGTCCAATAGATTAAAAAGTGATGCTAGGGTGATTTCAGTTATTTCTGTGCGGAAAATGTTTTGTAAGGGTTGTGAGGCCTTTCTAGCCTATATACTTGATACTCAAGGGTTAGGAACAGAACTGAGTCAAGTTTCGATTGTTAATGAGTATACTGATGTGTTTCTTAAAGAGTTATCGGACTGCCACCGATTAGAGAGGTAGAGTTTGACATTGATTTGATACCTGGTGCTAATTCGATATCAATTCCACCATACAAAATGACATCGACTGAGTTGAAAGAACCTAAGGCACAATTGCAAGAATTACTAGACAAAGGTTTTATCCGCCTGAGTGTATCACCTTGTGGTGCACCAGTGTTATTTGTGAAGAAGAAAGATGGTTCGATGAGAATGTCCATTGACTATCGGTAACTGAACAAAGTTACGATAAAGAATATGTATCTGTTACCTCGTATTGATGAGTTGTTTGATCAGTTGAAAGGTGCAACCATATTTTCTAAAATAAATCTCATATCGAGCTACTATCAGATGCGGGTAAAGGATTGTGATGTGCCGAAGACTACATTTAGGACACGATACGGGCATTATGAATTTTTAGTGATGCCGTTTGGGTTGACTAACGCTCTGGAAGCATTTATGGATTTAATGAAGAGAGTTTTCCAGCCCCAGTTGGACAGATCTGTAATGGTGTTTATTGATGATATATTGATTTATTCTAAGATAGAGTCGAAGCATACTCAGCATTTGAGAGAGATATTGCAGATTTTGCGAGAAAAATAATTGTAAGCGAAATTTAGCAAATGCGAGTTCTGACTTAAAGAGGTAGGGTTTTTGGGTCATGTACTATCTTCTAAAGGAATACGGGTTGATCCGAGTAAGGTTTTTTCTATTCTCAACTGGAAAGTTCCGAAAAATGTTTCTGAGGTACGTAGCTTTTTGGGGTTGACGGGCTATTACCGTTGATTTGTTAAAAATTTCTCCATCATAGCTTTACCGATGACACAGTTACTTTAGAAAATGTTCAGTTTGTCTGGTCAGAGCTGTGTCAGGGCTGTATAGCACCGTGTCAGCAGAGTTTTGATAAGCTAAAGAAAATGTTAACAGAAGCTCTGGTGTTGACACAGCCTAAAACAAGGAAAGAGTTTGTTGTTTATAGTGACACGTCACTGAATGGGCTGGGATGTGTTCTGATGCAAGATGGGGAACTGATAGCTTATGCTTCTCGATAGTTAAAGTTGCATGAGAAGAATTATTCGACTCATGATTTAGAGCTAACTACCATTATATTTGCACTAAAGATTTGACTTCACTATCTTTATAGTGAGAGATGCCACATATTTATCGATTATAAGAGCTTGAAGTATTTGATGACTCAGAAGGAACTGAGTTTGAGATAGGGATGATGGTTAGAACTACTGAAAGATTACGATTTGGTGATTGATTATCATCTGGAAAAGGCTAATGTTGTTACTGATGCCTTGAGTCGAAAATCGTTGTTTGCATTGAGAGTGATGAATGCACATTTGTCGTTAGAGGGCGACGGGTCAGTTATAACTGAACTCAAGACGAGACCATTATTTCTACAATGGATTCGGGAATTGCAGAAAAATGATTTGAAGCTTATAGCAAAAAAAGAACAGATTCAGAGTGATCCCACCATTAGATTCACTGTTGATGCGGAAGGTATAATATACTTTCGAGATCGAGTATGTGTTCCTAATGATCTGGATTTGAAGCAAGATCTTCTGACAAAGGCTCATAGCAGCACCTATTCCATTCATCTAGGGAGTGTGAAAATGTATAATGATTTGAAGATGTACTGGTGGCTAGGTATGAAACGTGAGATCTCTTAGTTTGTAACTAAATATCTAGTGTACCAGTAGATAAAAGTCGAGCATCAGGTACCGTCTGGGTTACTACAGCCTATTTCCATCCTTGAGTGGAAATGGGAATGAGTTACTATGGATTTTGTTACAATGTTGCTGGTGACACAGAAAAAGAAAGATGCTATATGGGTTATTGTTGATAGATTGACTAAATCAGCTCAATTCATCCCTGTTTGTCTTAGTTGCATGTATCAGAGATTGTGAGATTGCATGGGGTACCTGTATCTATTATCTCTAACAGAAACCCATGTTTTACATCGAGATTCTGGGGTAAGTTACATGAGGCACTAGGCTAGATTGAATTTTAGCACTGCATACCATCCACAGACAAATGACTAGTCTGAGCGAGTAATACAGATTCTAAAGGATATGTTACGATGTTGTATACTCAAGTTTGAAGGTAGTAGGGAGATATATTTATCGCCAATAGAGTTTTCTTATAATAACAGTTACCAATCAAGTATAAAGATGGCACCATTTGAAGCTTTGTATGAAAAGAAAGTGCAGAACACCATTGTATTGGTCAGAATTGAGTGAATCTAAGTTAGTTGGGATTGATTTGATTCATGAGGTAGAAGATAAAGTTTGGATAGTCCGTGACTATTTAAAGGCAGCCTCTATTCGTTAGAAATCGTACGAAGATCTCAAGAGGAAGGATATAGAATTTACAGTTGGAGATCGAGTTTTTCTGAGAGTTTCACCTTGGAAGAAGGTGTTACGTTTTGGTAGGAAGGGAAAGTTAAGTCCGCGATTTATTGGGCCGTATGAGATCATTGAGAGAGTAAGCCTGGTAGCCTACAAATTAGCTTTACCTTCGAAACTTGAAAAGATTCATAATGTTTTTCATGTTTTGATGTTGAGATGGTATAGATCAGATCTTTCTCATGTGATCACTCCCTGTGAGGTTGAGATATAACTAGATTTGTCGTATTAAGAGGAACCAGTTAGAATTCTCGCTCGTGAGGTAAAGGAGTTGCGAAACAAAAGGGTACCGTTAGTAAATGTTTTATGGAACCGCCATGGGTTTGAAGAAGCTACGTGGGAGACTGAAGCCTTAATGAGATCACAATACCCTAACCTGTTTAATAGTAAGAAAATTTTGGGACGAAATTTCCCTAAGAGGGGAGATTTGTAACAACCTAGTTTTTAGTAGTGTCGGAAACAGTGGTTTCGAGACCACAACTTTGATGTGTCAATATGTAAAATTTTATTTATTTAATGTTTATGATGTCATTGCATTGTATTAAATTTTGGTTAGGAAATTCTATCATTTAGATAGCTATTCAAGTGAGAAGGATTAAACTGTGAAAGTTATGAAAGTTGAAATGTTAAACTAATGGGGCTAAATAAATAAATTAACCAAAATAGGTTGGGATAGTGGATTTCTATGATAATAATGTGATAAGGGATGGAATAAATTAAGGTTAAGTAAGGTTAATTAAACTTAATTGTTAAAGATGAAAGAATTACAAAAATACCTAATTATATAAGAAAAAATTAAAAGAAACAAGATGATACTTTTTCATCTTCTTTTCTTCTTTCTTCTTCACGGCCTAAAGGAGGGAAAGAACTAGGGTTTGACACTTCCTATTTTGGGAGCTTTGATTTGGGTAAGCAAATCATGATTGTTTTTAATGATTTTTATGTTTTTGAGTCTGTATTAGCTTAACCTAGCTAACCGAAGGACTAATTTGTGAAGTTTTCAAATGTTAAATATTTTTCCATTGATGAATAAGCTTGTTTTTGAATGTTTATGGAAGTATTATGAGCTTGGTTGTTAGATTTGATGTTTTTGTAAAGTGATTTTTGATGAAATTAGGGTTTGAGGACTAGATTATGAAAATGATGAAAATAAATGTCCTTAATGCGAAATTAGTGAATTAAGAAACTTGTATAAAGGCCTTAAGTATTCGGCTGGTTTGGGATTAGAAGAAAAATGGTTATTTTGTGTGTTTTGTGTTTAATGAATAAATTGAATAAAAATGCAAAGGTTAGGGGTAATTTCGTAAATTTCCTAAAAAGGTTTAATATGTATAAATTGATTAAATTACATAATTTAATAAGAGAATTGATGGATTTATTGTGTTAGATCAACTTCGTGCCACCGATCACAAAAAAGGAAAAATTGTAGATATTCCCTGAAGTTTTGTTGAAATTACAATTTCGTCCGGTAAGTTCGTGTAACTATATTTCTACTTATTATTCTAACCTTGAATTGTCTTGTCTTTATTCTAATGAATGGAACGACTTGAAGAATGTTGAAGATCGATATATTGAACTGGCTCATAAGAGCAATACTGGCTTGTAAGAGCGATACTGGCTCGCAAGAGCGCTTACTAGCTGAGCTCGTATGAGCAACATATTACTGGGAATCACGAAGAACTCGTATGAGTTAATTTACTGGGAATCTTGAAGAGCTCGTATGAGCTGAAATTACTGGGAAACTTGAAGAGCTCGTATGAGCTGAAATTACTAGGAAACTTGAAGAGCTCGTATAAGCTGAAATTACTGGGAAACTTGAAGAAATCATTGAGACACGAACGTGAAATAATGAATTGATTAATTACGCTCTTCGTTCAAATTATACTACTTGCAATTTAAATTGTTCGAACGAACTTACTAAGCTCTGTAAGCTTATCTTGTGTATTTGATGTTGTTTTGTAGATTGCATTTAGCTGTCAGAAGATTAGGTCACCTTGAAGAATCACACTATCTTGGGAGCTCGTTCGGTAGTCTTCGTATCACTTGGCTTATATGGCATGTAGTAGGAATTGTGAACTTGCAAATGTTTTGATGTATAATGATAGTTTGAATGGCGACAACTTTGATTTTGCACTCAAAAGTATTTTGTGGTTTGTATTGAGCTAGATATTCACTTGTTGTAGTCTAAATATGCACGATTTCGAGTGAACAACTTGTAATGGAAATGTTTATAGAATGTTTGGTATTGTTGGTTACAAACTTAGAATACTTGTATCGGTAGAAGCTGCAGGGTAAACTTCCTACCTCCACAACTACCAGTAGGAAACTGCAACTATTTTAAAATTGCTCTCTGACTTGACTTCTACCGATACCTGTCCAATAGGTACCGATAGAAGTCCCCAAATTTGAAAAAGTCATTTTTGCCCTTAATGAATTGTAATGCTATTTAAGATTACCATTAATTTCATGCATGTATTTCTTATTGTATTGAAATGATGAGATTTTGGGGATTCACTTTATGGTAAATGATCGGAAAGACCCCAAGATCCTAACTGACGACGGTTAGGGTTTTGGGTGTTACAGAAGGATTTAAGTGGAAAAAATGAAAAATGGGGGGGAATTTATAGGGTTAAATTTTTTTTGACCGTTGTTGGATGCGCTTTCCAAATAAATGGCCTATATCCCTAATTATTTTTAAAATCGATGTAAAATGCTAAATATTTTTAAAAATCGACATATTTGACTTATTTAACCTTATGATTATTTATATATAAAAATATTTATTCATGTATTTTTTAAATTTATAGTTAAATAACGATATATTAGTTAAAATTATTAGATATAAACACATTAAAAAAATATAAGTTAAATACAAATTTGGTACCTAAATTTGTCCACTTCTCAAATTGGTACTTAATATTTTTTGTCCCAGATTGGTACCCGAACTTTTCCCCTTCAATTAGTTTGGTAATTTTTTTATAACATCGTTAAGTCTCAAATAGGTGACAGTATAAGACAATAACACATGTCATTAGTGACATTGAAATGATGTCATCATTTAAAAATTAAATTAAAATAAAATTTATTAATAAATTTAAAAATATATACAAAAATAATAATAAAATAATTATTTTATTTGTTTGCATGTTGTATGTTATCTTGAATCAATGTATTATTAGGTTATTGATGAAGGTTCTTCAACTTTCTTTAAAGTTATTTGCAAAATCTCATAAATTTTCAAAACATGCTCTCCTTTAATGTGAAAGTGAAACGCTCAAAAAATAAAATAGATAAAACCCTAAAATCAATGAAAATCCAAGTTGATTCAACAAATCCAATTCAAATAGAAAACAAATAATAAAAGCTCATGTAAAACAAAAGAAATGGAGCAGGAGATGAAAGGTAAAGCACGCAAAGGGCAATGTAACAAATTTGATGGAGATGACTTATTTGAATCCTACTAATAAAATTTGAGAAATAATTTTTTAATTTATTATTATTATATATTTCTTTAGATTTTTTATAACGAACCGCAATTAGTAACATCGTAATTAGTATGTTATTTAGTTGGTGTAAGTCAAATAAAATTTTCTTTAAGGAACCTAACTAATTAGTATGCTCTATTAAAAAGAAGGATCAAATGGAAAGAAAATGAAAAGTGAGTGGTTGTGGTTGTTAAAAGAAAAAAAAGAGGATTAAATAAAAGGGGAAATAAAAGCTATTGTACTCAAAGGAAAAATGCACCATATTTTTAAGATAGTGGATGTGGATGGATAGGTACATTAGTAATTTTTATAATTGAAAAAGGGCATAGAAGTTGTTAATTAATAAAAACTTATTAAACAAAACATTAAGGGATCCATTAAAACATTTTTTTTGGGCTGTCATTTCTTTTTCTTCTTTACCGAAATTGAGAGAGAGATTAGGGAGAAAGAAGCAATTGATGGGAGCTTGAGTTTCGGTTTAAGGTGCTTGCACGTAAGTGTACTTAAATAGATTTTTTATTGTTAATTATATTTTTGTGTTGGAAATAGTTTAATTTAACTAATCAAAAAATTAGATTATAAAATCTTTGTAAGCAATGTACAATGCCATTGATGAGATTTTGAGGTTTTTGAGTTTTATGAGTGAATTTATATGCGTGTATATTGTTATGGAAATTTTGTTAGAAAAGTCTCATAAATTAAGGATTTAATGAGGTTTTGGAAAAATTGATTTAGCTTAATATTGTTATGTGGAAATTTGCGGATATGCAATGGTGGTTTTCTTGTGTGTTCGTATGGTAAGAATCAAATGAAGAAGAAGGTTAATGTTAGTTGTCATTATGGGTAATTTAAGGGATAGCAGATGGAATTAATTACTTAACTCCCTTAAAATGTAAATAGCATGAGGTTAAGTTATGAAATTCAAGGGCATAGGGACTGTTTGGAAACATGTATGTTTGTGTGCTTATAAATTATTGAAAAATGGTTGCTGCCATGTGAGTTGGATTGGTTATTTGATAAGGAATTAGTAATGCAATTTTAAAAGTAGTAAGGATGAATTGAATGATCAGAATTATTATATTTTGTTGGTTATAAATTGTTAATTGAATTAAACTATTAAATTTTAGATCGGGAAACGAGAAATCCTACTGCTAGTCGAGGGAAAGAGAAAATTGCCGAGTAGCAAACTTGGATATAGACAGCTTAGATAATTCAGTAAATTCATACTTCCGAATTTAGCATTACAGTCCATTTAATATTTTAAGTTCAATCACATTTAAATACTAAATTGAAATCTTAATATTTATGATTTGTTTCATGTATTTGGTTAAATGATAACATGTAAATTGTGAATTGAGGAATTGGTTGGTTGGATGGATGTATGATGTCGGTTTAACTGACTAGAGTTGGGCTCACATTCATGGTTTATCCGCTAGGCATCGGGTGCCAGGATTTGACGGATAATTGTTAGTTAATTTAACTAGAGCTGGGCTCACATTTGCGGTTTATCCGCTAAGCACTGGGTGTCTTGATCGTCGGTATATCTGACTAGTGCTGGGCGCAAACCGTTGGTTAATCCAACTAGAGCTGGGCTCACTTTCGCGGTTTATCCGCTAGGCACCGGGTGCCTTGAATTGACGGAAATAACAACGACAAATGGATAGAAATTGAGAAGACTTATGAAGAAGTATGTCTATATTTGTGGAGTAAGAATTATAAGGAATGGAAGTATTATGCATATTTGGTTATATGCATTAAATGAAATGTTGAATTTGGAATTATGATTTTATATAAATGAAAGCTTTATTTGAAGATAGTAAATATCCATGCAAATTATTTGTGGTGAATAAAGGTTATTAATGTAATTGAATCTTCCATGATTTCAGGTTATCTTAATAGTAGATTACAACTCAACATCAAAGTGGAAATCCCGAACTCCAAGTCAGTGAGGTCACTTTTTGATTATTTTGGCATGCGCTTAGGAAAAGTTATGTGTAAAGGTCTTATAGGAAGTGATTAAATGTGAATATTAGTTTCAAAGTAGTTGTTTTGATGTGAATTTGTTTTGAATGATATGTATATAATGATTTGGTAAATTATGAAATATGCAAATGTATTGGCTTAATGGAGTGTATTGAATTATGCATAGTGTATATGTTGGTATGATGCTTGTTTGGGTAGTATGTTTGGAGGATGGTTTGATTATATTGTGGTAGTTGAACATTATATGTTTATTGAAATATTTATATGTATTTGAGAGAATGTTTTAAATGAATTCGAATGTTTGTTAAAAATGATTTAATGATTTTATTATATTCGGTAATACTTTGAGACCCTAAATCGACGACGGTTACAGGTTATGGGTGTTACATTTTTAAATTTTTAAAAATTAAATTATGATATTTAAAAATATTTATATTTATTTTTAATATATTTTTTAAATTATGACATCATCATTATGTCATTAATTTCACGTGTCACAATTATATTATGCCATTTATTCTGTTCTAAATCGAGTTACAAAAAAGCACCGAACTATTTGACCAATCCAGAAAAATAAAAATCTTAAATACCAATATGAGAGAAATGGACAAATTTAGATATGAATTTTATATTTAACCCAAAAATATACTTTTAAGTGTTTTTTAAAAGATGATATGTTTGTGATATTATAAATATAATTTATGATTCAATTCTGTGAAAGAAAATTCGAAACATAAAACTATTATATTTAAAATAATTTTTAATTTTAGAAATAAATATTAAAAACTATTATTCAAGTGGTTGGTGTAATGGTAAGACACATTGTATTTTTAAGGAAAAAATGTAAGTTCGAACCTTAAAGACAACATTGTTAGGAGGGGCAGTTGCGAATCCCAAATATGAACAGTAAAATGGACCATAATATCAAAAAAAAAAATATTTTGATACAAAATAAAATTTTAAATAATGTAAAAAACATAAATTTGACTCATGAAAAGAAATAAAAATAGTTTACTAATTTTTGTTTGTAATATGGATAGTGTTATAAGTAGAAGTGAAATATTTAAAATTTATTACATAAGCTAAATTACATAATAATTTTAAAAACTATAAAAAATCAATTTTGAAGGAAAAATAATTTAAATATTATTAAATTTATTTTTATATTAAAACAATTTAATACAATATAGTAAATAAGATATCAGAACTTACATTTTAAATACAAATACAAAAGAAGCAATTGTTTAATATCTATGATTATGTAATAAATATTAAGATCAATAATATTTATCTTTACGATAATTAAATAAAATTTACTTATTTTATGATAATACTAGTATCTTTATGATAAACATGAAATTTAAATTTAATATTAAAATAAATATGATTTAAATATTAAAATAAATTTAAATTTATTTTAATTAAATATTATTTATTTTTATGATAAATATTATATTATGTTTTACTTTGAACTTTAAACTATATTTTTAATGATAAATAAAAAACATTATTTAAATTAATTTTTTATTAAAGTAAATATTAAAAATAGAAAATTAAATCACACCAGTATATTAAAAAAATAGAAAATTAAAATTAAAATTTTAAAATAAAAATATTAAAATTAAAGTTGTGTTATGAATTTTTATGAAAGAATTTTAAACTATATTTGTAAGGATAAATAAAAATATATTATTTAAATTAAATTTTCTATGAGAATTATTGAATTTAAAATAGTGTAATGGATTTTTATTAAAATTAAAATATTGTTTAAAATTATAATTATAATAAAATCCATAACACAATTTAAATTTCAAATTTAACATTAATATTAATATTTATTGATATGATAATAGTATTTATCGATTTGTTGATTTTATAATAAATAATTCTTATAATCATTATCAATTATTATTATTCTTTATAATATTTTTTTTTCCAAATTGATTAATGTTGATGAATATCCGTTTGTAATATAAATACTTTTTTTGAATTATTATAACTAATTTTTTTTCATAAACATAACAGAATAATTTTAGATGTATTATAAGAATTTGAGATCTTTATAATAAATTCAAACATTTGGTTTAGTGTTCACAAGCCTCTTCGGGATTATTTTTTTTGTCCAGGTTCAATGATTGACACTGCGCATTTGTGATGTTGTTCATAGTACATGATCGTGGGATTGGGTTCGTTTGAGGCAATGGTTTCTTAGCTCGGCATTAAGCTTTATTGTCACAATGGTTCATAAAATATTATTATTTTTCAAGAATTTATAAAACATGAAATCATATTAAGCTTTAAGAAAATAGAGTTAAAAAAATAGAAATAGAATTTTTAGGAGTAAAATTATCTGCAGATGAGCTTCAATTACAAAATCATATTATAGTAAAAATAAAAAAATTTCTTGAAAAAATTGAAGATAAAAAACAACTTCAATAATTTTTAGAAATTATAAATTATGGAAGAAATTTCTTTCCAAACCTATCAGAAAGAATAGGTATGCTATATGAAAAATTAAAAAAGGATAAATCCTTTACATGGTCTAAAACAGACTCAGAAATTATAAAAAAGCTAAACAAGGAGATAAATTAATTTTGGAAACAAATGCCTAACAAAATCATTGGGGATGTATTTTAAAAGCAAGAACAAAAAATAATGAAGAATTAATATGTGGATATAGTTCAGGAAAATTTAAATCAAATGAAATTAATTATGTAATATTTGAAAAAGAATTGTTAGCTATAAAGAAAAGAATAAAAAAATTTCTTATATATTTAGCACCTAAAAAGTTTATCATAAAAACTAATAATCAGACAGTTAAACATTTTCTTACTAACAAAAATTTGAAAACTGTACCAAGAAGAATTAGATGGTATAATGAATTATGTACTTTTAATTTCGAAGTTTTATATGTCAAAGGTACTGACAATATTAATGCTGATTATCTTAGCAGGCCTTATGGATAGAGGTAAACAACCTCTAGAAAAAGTTGGTGAATAGACAAATAAAAAAAATCCTTATAAATGATTTGTAAAAATACATTCTCAAGTATCATTTTATTCTAATCAAGGATATTATGTTCCATATCCATTGGTAAGATAATCAGTAGGAATACCAACTCAGCTATCATTTACACCATAGGTAAATCACTTACCTTGGTCACAAGATTCAAATTCTGCATACCAAGCCAGTTATGTTGAAATAATTCAAAAAGCAAAAAATTTGTATGCAAAAGAAAATTTGTTGAAAACACAACAGATACAAGAAATAAAAGATTTTTATAATCCAAGTTCACCACTAGAGTTATACAATTTTATTAATGAAATATGAAAAATCCATATTATTGATAAGAGAGAGCAAATTTTAAAAGGGCTATTACCAACTCTCACAATTTTTAGTTGAAAAAACAATTAAAGAACAATAAGTCATGATTTATTATTAAAATCTATTTTATATCGTACTGGAAAGATATAGAAATAAGTTTATTAGATATTAAGGAGATAAACAATCTTCTTGATATATTTCAATATTTTAATAATAAAAAAATAAATAATCCAGTTATCAATAAAATATTTAAATTATGCCTATATAATAATGCTAGATTTATTCTACCCATAAAATTATTTACTAAAATTAATGGAACTATTTGCAACCAGCAAGCTCAATTTCAAATTTTTTTTTCTGAATACTTTTTTCAAGCCTATGTTTTTACAAATCACTTAGGTGAAAATTTCTCCACTATAAAATTTAGACTTGACCATGAGCCATTTGATATAAGCAGTATTAAATGGGGTTTTGTTCAAGAAATAACAGTTCAAAATTTCTCTTTTCATTTATTAAAAGATTTTCTGGCATTTATTAAAACTATGTTATTACGTATAGTTTATGAAGATGATTTCTATTATTACTTTCATCTTGAAATCAGTAGCTTAATTGGTATAGCTGAAAAAGAAAAAAAAATTCAGCCATATCAAATATGGGAAGTTAAAAAAATGCTTGGAGGACCCAACCTATCGACAGCAACAGAGGAAAATGAACACTTGACAAAATATATTGACAAGAGCCTAAACAAGGCATTCAAGTTTGTTTTAAGTTTTTCTCTAAGTTTCTTCTCATCCACCATCCTCCCTTCTCTCTTGTAAAATTTCCTTTACTTCTTGTAGTCTCATATTGTATTCTCATCTACCGTCCTCTCCCTGTAATTGGTATCAGAGTTTTAGTGTAATCTTTTCTGGAGGAATAATATCATAGTTTTTATTGTAAGTTTTATCATTTATTTTCAATTTTGTTTATTTTCATGTTTGTTTATCTTAAAACCCATATATCTGTTATTTTATCTTACTGTTGCCTGTTTATGTCTATGTTAAGATCATTGACTTTTTAAGTAAAAAATTATAAAAGGTAATAGAAGGTTTTAGGTACCTAAGATAAATTTCATGGAAGAAACTGACTGTTTATATAAGGATAAAATTTGCAATCATGTTATGCATATTGACTCTAAGAACGAAAATAATATTTCATCAATTAGTAAAGGTTTTAATAGTTTAATAGATATTATTTCTATATATTTTCATAAGTTATATAATAAAGTTAATAAAATTGAACAACAAATAAATAATTTAGGAGAAGTAACTGAATTAGATTTAAACAACGAATCTAAGGATGGTTAATAAACTAGAACAAGTCCTTATAAATAAAAATATGGAACAAGAAATAGATTTATGTCCTTTATATTATGGTAATTGTAATATAATATTAACTTTTTCAAACGAGGAAGAGAATTCTTTTCAAGAATCATCTTCAAAAAAATAAAAATCATAAAAAACCTGAAAAACATAAGAAAAAAATATACATATCAACAAAAATATGACTTCTAATCTTATAAACAACTTATAGAACATTGGAAGAATAAATTTACTAAGACTTCTGATAAAAATGAAAGACTAGAATATTTAAAACTTATCAAACAAATTTATGAAAAACATAAAGATTTATTTATATTATTTAATTATCATTATATGTTAAATTATGACTCTATAGATAGTAGTAGTAGTTTTAATAATTCTGATAACACTACAAACTTAGAAGATATAAAAGTAACTAGTTATAAATTTGATGAAGAAAACTCTTTCACAGATGAAGATTAAAATATAAATATACCTTGTAGAATCTTAATTTTGATCGGCCCAAGAGATAAAAAAAAAAAAACAAATAAACCAAATTAAGAAATAAAGTTCATTTTCATGTCTTTTACAAAAATACACAAACTCAAACTCAAGACCCACCTAAACCCACAAACCCAAATTACACCCAATCACCCATGACCCAAGTTGCTAACCTTAAGCCCAAACCCTAAAAATTTTCAGCAACCCTAATTTCCAAGTCACCTCAGCAACCGCTCCTCCCCTCTATGTCAGCGCATGCCGAGATCGGCCACGCCCACACCAATTATGGTGCCTCTGACACCGTCGAAAGCACCTGCAAAAAATAGAGAAGAGACAATGACAAAGAACAAAAAGACAAAAAGCAAAAAAAGGCATAATTTAAAAAAAGCCCCCAAACTTTGAGGGCTTTTGGATATATGCCCCTAACCTTTTTTTTATTGACACCCTTAACATTACAATTTTTCAAAAATCAACCCAATTTTAATGGTCAAATGTGAGTTGACCGTTAGTCAAATACCAAACACCGAAATAGCCTATGTGGCGTGCCACATAAGCATAATGATGTCATCAATGACATCATCAAAATAATATTTTTTCATTTTATTCATCTTTTTTCCTCTCCCCCCATCTAATTTTTTCCCAAATTTTTTTAGATTTTCTCTCTTTCCAAATACCCATTTTCTCTCATTATTTTTCCAGATTTTCTCAAACTTTCTCTCTTTTTCACCTTCTTTTTATTTTTGTTTATTTTTTCGTTTCAAAAAATTCAACGTTTAATTGTTATCTTAAGTCACTCGTGTACTCCATTGTTTCTTGTGAAATAGTTCCTTGTTTGCTTTTGTGTCTTGTTTTTTCCTTTTGAAACTAAGGTTCAACCTTCCTGGTTTGGTGAGTACTGTAAATTCTAGATCTTTTTTTATTGCTTTGATTGAATGGACTAGGAAATCATCACATATTTCTAGGTTTAATTCGTATTGTTTATTAGTGTTTACTGAATTCTGGGTTTTTTTTTTCTTTTTCATGTTTTTAGGTTGCCTAATTATAAAGTTCGGATTTTTCATTTTTAATCTGTGTTTCTTTTTTTGATCGACTACATCAAGTTTTCATTTGAATCGACGTGTTTTTTTTATTGTTTTGGAAATTTGGAGTTTTGTGCTTTGTGGTTTCCATGATTTTGTAGATGTTATTGTTAAGAAATCATGTGTATGAATTGTAAATTATATCTAGGCATAAGAGAAATTTTTTGGGAAAAAATGTTGAAGAAGGTGAAGAGTTTCAGTTTCAGTTTCTTTACTATAAATTATATCAATGGTTTCGTATATGTTATTCTGTGGGTTGGCAATAGAGAC
This sequence comes from Gossypioides kirkii, assembly GCA_005610355.1. NCBI lineage: Eukaryota > Viridiplantae > Streptophyta > Magnoliopsida > Malvales > Malvaceae > Gossypioides > Gossypioides kirkii. The sequence continues at coordinate 29,721,622 of CP032254.1, read as the reverse complement.
ATGGAATGAAGTGAGGGAAGTGAAGTGAAGCCAAAATGGATGTTTGGAAAGAGAAAAAGTTTGAGAAAATCTGAAAAAATAATGAGAGAAAATGGGTGTTTGGAAAGAGAGACTTGAGAAAATTTGGGAAAAAATTAGAAGGGGAGAGAGGAAAAAAGATGAATAAAATGAATTTTTTTTTGATGACGTCATCAATGATATCATTATGCTTATGTGGCACATTACATAGGCTATTTCGATGATCTGATGTTTGATTGACAGTCAACTCACGTTTGACCATTAAAATTGGGTTGATTTTTGAAAAATTGTAACATTAAGGATGTCAATAAAAAAAGGTTAATGGCATATATCCAAAAGCCCCAAAATTTTGGGGGCATTTTTTATAATTATGCCAAAAAAACACAAGAAAACAAATGTATTCGACTATAAAGCCATGAAAATCATTTGTAATTGTTCCTTCTTTTTATGAACAAGTGAAATAAAAACAAAGAAATTTTGAGGATATATTACTATATTTTTTATTTTTTCTTTTTTTGAAAATAAAATACAAAAAAGAAAAAGAAAAAACTAGTGTTTTACCTTGTTGGTGCCATCGCCTCCATGGATGGCCGAGGCTACCACCCCCAAAGAAGGGTGGTCTCTTTTTTCGGATGAAAGCTCCTCAAATGACACATATTCGCAAGGGGACTTCAAAGAACAACTAAAAACTGAACGGTCTCTTCGAAAACCTTAAGAAATTGAAGGGGTTTTGGGTATTTTGGGGATATTAGAGGGAGGTTTAGGGAATTTTAGCCCCATATTTGACTTTGAGGATAAAAATGGAGAAAAATGGGTTTTCTAGGGTTTTTCAACCATCAGAGATGGCGGTCGCTATCACTGACGATCGGTGGTCATGGTAGAGGAGCGACGATGGTCTACCGGAGTTATGATCGGCTTTGTGGGAGTGTTTGAGAGAAAATGAGGGGAAAGGGTTTGTTTTTTTGAAAAAAATGAAAGGGAAATGATTTTTTTTGGTATTTTTTAACTTATATAGTAAGTACAAAACGACGCCGTTTTGGCTCCGCTCAAATGGCCTTAATTGATGCCGTTTTGGCGTCCAACCCGAAGACCCGACTTGTCGGACCCTACGGTTCGCGTGTTTTGAAGAAAGGGGGAATTTAACCAATGGTCCTTTCGCCTTATAAGCTTATTCGATTCGGTCCTCATTTTGCATCTATTTTTTTAAATTTGGCTCTGTAGTTTGCTTTCTTTTACATTCTGGTCCTATGACCAATGACAATGAGGGTTGACATGTGTAAGGACCTGGGTAAATTTTCCACATGGTCTCTATACTTTTTGAATATTCAGATCTAACCCCGAATCTTTATGTTTTTATTTTTTTACTTTAAACTTTATTTTAATTTTAATTTATCCTTTATTCTTTTTATTTTTTTTCTTTTCTATTTTGTGCTTAAATTTTTTATTTTAATTTCAATTTAATCCTTTCGTAGTTTTATTTCCTTTTTAATTTGGCTCATTTTTTAAATTTAACCCTTTCAATTTTTTTTATTTGTATTTGTATTAGCATTTACAGTTTTAATTTATTTTATTGCTATATTATTTTATCGTATTTTGTTAGTGATATCCTTGTCATCATTAAATTAAATTGTATAATTATCCTTTGTAAAATATTTTAATAAATGAATTGCATAACACTTGTTTTTTTAAAAATATATAAATTGTTTAAAAACTGGGGCAATGCTCTTTTATTCAAGGGATTCGAGAAATTATGCCCTAACGTGTTGGGTGTGATGCTTTGTTGAACTTACGTAATTGAATATCCTATTTCAAATAGATAAATGTTCTTTATTTTCGAAGATTCGAAAATGTTATGCCCTAACTTACCGGACATGATTTTTCTCGATTGATTCAAAATAAATGAGCTTCCTCCACAAAATTTTATTTTTAAATGACATCAAAACATCTCATTCGCGTATTTATGGATCGTATTTTAAATTTTACTCGAGTTTTCAAATTTTCAACAATTAAGACATTAAATAATCAACTAGGTACCAATTTTTGGCGTGTGAGGGTGCTAATCATTCCTCACGTGTAATCGACTCCCAAACCTATTTTCTAGATTTCGAAGACCAAAACCGTTGTTCAAATAAACTTAAATATTTTAAGGTGATCCAATCACACCAAATTAAAAAAGATTGGTGACGACTCCATTCTTGTTTTTCAAAATAAAAGTCGGGACTTTTTAAAAAAAAATGTTCCGAAAGCTTGCGACTCCACTGGGGAGGAATAAGAGAGTCAAGCCACAACTCGATTATTTTTTGTCTTTTTGTTGAAAATTAAAGACTCGGTTTAATTTAATTTGCAATCCTTTGCATTTCATTCTTTATATGTTGCTTTGATAATGCTTGTGTTAATATTGCTAAGACATAGGGTTATTCTTCGCATGCATTGCATAAGTGTTCTACTACACCTTTTAAGTGGAAGTGGAAAACTACTCTTTCGTGAGGTCTTTACCTCCATGTAGGATAGTGGATCACTTTCGGGATATATCCGTACCTATGTTTTCGTGAAGTTTTCACTTCCGTGCAAACATATGGTAAATGTATCCCCCTAAACTGAACTCATCCGTATGAGCCTATAATGGGTAAGGATTGAGGAATCTGTTGGTTCGGGTACCCGTACTTTAGAACCCAAACCCCATGTAATGAACCCTAAGAGCCATTCCTAAGTAGAACTATGCTGAACCTTTAGTGGTTACCCGAATAAGGTGTAAGAGATACGGTTATATATTCTTGTTCTTTGCTTTTAACTGCAATTTCTTTTCAAGTTTTATCTGTGTATTAATCATATGATTTGTTTCTTCTAAATTTGTTTGCATGGCATTTTCATTTTTTTTAAAAAGTTTTGATTCGTGTTCAATTACTAAATAGAGAACTGTTCATAAGAAAACGGGTTCCTTGATAAGGTAGAAGACAATGTGGCCATGCGTATGTGGTCAAAGGAAAGATAACAAGAAAAAGATGATGGCCTATCAGAAGGGCATATATTAGAGTTTTGGGATTTCACCCGGATAAACATGACTCAAAATAATCTGTGAGTGCTGAAAAATATGGGATCAGGGATGACGAAACGACGCAGATGTTCTACTACGAATATGGTGCTCTGCCTTAACTACTCGAGGTTCAGGTAGATGTGCATCTTTTTCGAGCCCTAACACAACATTGGGATCCAGCTTGTAGTTGCTTCACTTTCAGAAGCATGAGCATGGTGCCTACAGTAGACGAATACACCACTTTGCCTTATTGCCTGAGGATTCAGGATAAAGAAGCCTACTCAAGAGCTATCAATGTCTCAACTCTTTTTAAAGAGGTTGATGAACATAATCGGGATGTGCGAGAAATGGGTTGTGGCCCGAATTATGAGAAAAGGAGATAATAATGTACCACTTAGAAGAGCTTGCATGACTTAATCTTGGTACACCCTAACACAAGGAAAAAGGATGACGTCTTCACCTTAAGCTTTTATGGGTCAATCATTTTCCCTAAAACATTACGGCATATAGATGATACGGTCTCAGATTGGTGATTGAGCTGAAAGGTAAGCTAGACCAAGAATGAGGAATTAAAAGATAAAAAAACTTGAGGCATCACTGTGGAGTTGTGAATTAGAAGTTGAGCTTCTCGAAGAGAGTGGGGAAACAAACAGTGAATGTTGAAAAAAATTACTCTAATGCTCTCAGGGGCAGGTCAGAGATATGGAACATGTTGCGAGCAAAGCTTTGACCCAAATACGAGAAGCAACTAACCACTTGATGGCCGTAGCCATTCAAGATCGATGTTTTGAGCCTAAAATCAGAGTCGAATCGGGCAAAAATTAGCTTGTATTCTTAAGAAGATTAAGGCTTTAAGCATTAGGACACGACCGTATATGTATCTGCCTAATGTAAAGAAATTTGTTTTCTAATAAAATTATTCTAATGGAATTGAATCAAGAATCAAAGCCTTTTTGCATGCATTTTACCATTCATTAGCATTGCATTTCAGCATTAAATTTTAAAAAAATCACATATCTAAAATATTCGTTTCAATGAGAGTGTTAACAACTCTGAATAAAACTGAGAGAAAGCAAGATAATCAAGATAATGGGGGAATATTGAGATTTTGAGCAAAAGTCATATCCGAAGAAGAGAACAGGGAGTGGAACCTATCGAGAGTTTGTCCCTACACCTTTAGAAGTGTTTCGGACAACTAGATTGTGAAGGAGCTTCCTGAAGTTTTTAGGACTTTTCCAAAGTAATATTAGAATACACTTATTACTATAAGCCCTAGAGCAATAAGGATCCTTTTATAAAGGGCACATGACCATTGTCTTTTATTTCAATAAAATTAATGCATTTTTGTCCAATCTGACAAACATTTAATTATTCTTTCCATTCAATTCATACCATAATTAATCATCCATCGTAAATTAATTTATTCTTTAGATCTCCTTTTTGTCCCTATGACGGGTCCCTTGATATCAAGGAATTGAGCGACGCTACTGCTGACTTAGAGCCCATTTTGAGAATGACATGTGTCTAGAAAAACCTCAGGACTTCGAAGATGATCAAGAATGTAACTTATCTCTCGATCTGCTATGGATGGTTGAGCAAGACGACGAACGAATATCACTTCACAAAAGAGTTAGTAGAAACTGTGTGCTTAAGGGAAAAATAAAAAAGAAAGAGGTGAAAATTGAGACATGTACCTCCGCGAAAATAAGGAGAGATCTCATAGAGCTGCTTCGAGAATTCGAAAAGGTCTTTGCATGGTCCTATCAAAGTATGCTGGGTTTAAGGAACTGATGTCGTGACACACAGGCTCCCATAAAGGAAGAATGCAATCTAGTTCAACAAGAACTTCGAAGAATAAGGCCTGACGTGCTATTAAAAAAAGGAGGTAAAAAAAGGGTCGAGATGAGAACTTGCAAAGAGCATCTTGAAACCCTAAAAAAAAGAAAAAAATAAGAATAAGAAGAAAAAAGTCGAGATGAAAACCCGCAAAGGGCATCTCGTTCATCTCTTCATGTATGGCCTTTTTCTATGTGGGGCATAGACGTCATCGGGCAATTTCGCCAAAGGCTTCCAATAGGCATCATCTAATCTTCGTCACCATTAACTACTTCATCAAATGAGTAGAAGTTGCTTCGTATGCCGAAGTCACAAGATTGACAGTGAGTAAATTTTTGAGGAAAAAGATTACATGTCAATATGGAATGCCAGAAAGGATCATATCTGACAACACTTTGAATTCGAACAATGGCACAATAGTAAAGGCTTGTAGTCAGTTCAAGATTAAGCATCATAGCTTCGCACCATACTACCTAAAAGTGAATGGAGCAATGGAGGCGGCCAATGAGAACATTAAGAAGATCATTTGGAAAATTGGCATCACCATTTGCCCCCGATGCTTATCGAACCTCTATCGAAACATCTACTGGGACAACACCTTTCTCACTGGTTTATGGAATGGGAGCAATCCTACCCATTGGAGTCGAGTTTTCTTCCCTCTAAATTTTGTTAGAATTGATGAAGTAGAATGGACCCAATCTAGATGCAGTCAGCTAAATTGATTGAAAAAAGAGGCTAAAAGCTATTCGTCATGGTCAGATGTACCAAAAATGAATGATGTGGGCGTATGACAAAAAAGGTCCACCCTAGAGAATTCCACGAGGGAGATTTGGTTTTGAAAAAGGCCCTTCCTCTACAAAAAGATTTCAGAAGAAAATGATTGTCAAATTAGGAAGAGCCCCATGAGGTGAAGAAAGCATTTTTTGGAAGAGCTTTGATTTTGATCAAGATAGACAATAAAGATTTGCCAAACCCTGTGAACTCGGATTCGGTGAAGAAGTATTTCACCAAAAAAAAAAAGAAAAAGGGGAGGTCGAGGTGAAAACTTATAAAGGGCATCTCAAAACCTAAGGAGATTTGAGTTGAAAACCAGAAAGGGCGACTCAAATTTGAATCAAAGAGAGGCATGAAATGGTCTTCTCTCTCAAAAGTAACAAGGTGGAGAAACTTTACACATTAGGGCATCAACGAAGTACTCTAGGTTTCATAGACACATATCAGGCTCAGAATGGTCCTTATCAAGTTTGGTCAGCGAAAGTCATACTTTGATATATGGGGCACCTAATTTCATTTTTGCTCACCTTATGTTTTGCAATTTGTTTACCAATGTTTATCATTTCTAATCTTTTCATTCATTTCCTTCATGCGAGCTTTGCCTCCAATAAAATTCAATTTTATCCACCTTACAACCCGGTTCAAGCATTTTTGCATTTGAAATAACGGTTAGTGGTCTAACGATATAAAGAATAAAAGGATTTCTGCATATCGCTCTAGAAAATTTCTAAATAGTACAGGGACCTGAAACATGACCAGTAGTTGGAAATAACCAAACTCGAAGGTTAGAGGGGTCCTGAAACAAAAAGTTCAGTTTATAACAACCTCTTCGAGTTTCATATAAAAAAGCCAAACCTAAAAGGGAAAAATGGTGACACATCAGTGATAGAACTTAGGCAAACGACGAACAATTTTGACCTATGGACTAAAGTCATTCTAAAATATGACATTTTGAGCATTTAAGTTATTCCAATCATGACATCCTAATAGTTTGACCTAGATAGAGGTCCATAGAAGCATATTCAACAGGTTTCATTCCCCAGAAAATACCGTGATAGACCAAGTAAAAAGCAAATTCTATATCCCTGAAGTTGTAATGGATCGGATTAAAATAAGTAGCGGATCTCAATGTCCTTGAGGTTACAGTAGAATGGAGTGAAGTTACAACACCAAATCCTATACCCTTAAAGTTACAGTGGGCTGGATTAAAATTACAAAAGCAGATCTCAATCTCTCTGAGGTTACAGTGGAATAGAGTGAAGCTTCAACACCAAATCCTAGATCCCTGAAGCTGTAGTGGATCGGATTAAAAAAGTAGTAGATCTCTATCTCCCTGAGGTTACAGTAGAATGGAGTAAAGCTACTACACCAAATCCTATACCTCTGAAGTTGTAGTGGGTCGGATTAAGACAACAAAGCAGATCTTAAGTTGTAGTGGAATGAAGTAAAGCACCAAATCTTATACCCCTGAAGTTACAGTGGGTTAGATTAAAACATCAAAGCATATCTCAATGTCCCTAAGGTTACAATCGAATGAGTGAAGCACCAAATCCTATACCCCTAAAGTTGCAGTGGGTCCGATTAAATTAATAAAGCAGATCTTAGTGTCTCTGAGGTTATAGTGGAATAGAGTGAAGCTTCAACACCAAATACTATTTCCCTGAAGTTGTAGTGGATTGGATTAAAATAAGTAACGAATCTCAATGTCCCTAAGGTTATAGTGGAATGAAGTGAAGTTACAACACCAAATCCTATACCCCTGATGTTGCAGTGGGTTGGATTAAAGTTACAAAAGTTGTAGGGGAGCAAATTAAAGTCGTAAGGGTGAATCTCATACACCTAAAGTTGTAGAGGGGTAGATTTAAGTCGTAAGGGCGAATCTTATACCCCTAAAGATGTAGAGGTGCAGATTAAAGCCACAAAGGCAAATCTTATATCCCTAAAGCTGTAAAGGACCAGATTGAAGCCACAAGGGTGAATCTTATACATCTAAAGCTGTAGAGGGGCAAATTGAAGCTGTAAGGGTGAATCTTATACCATTAAAGTTGTAGAGGAATAGATTGAAGCCGCAAAGGCGAATCTTATGCCCCTAAAGCTGTAGAGGAGAAAATTAAAGCCGCAAGGGCAAATCTTATACACCTAAAGCTATAGAGGGGTAGATTTAAGCCGCAAGGGCGAATCTTATACCCATAAAGCTGTAGAGGGGAAGATTTAATCCATAAGGGCGAATCTTATACCGCTAAAGCTGTAAAGGAGCATATTGAAGCTGCAAGGGCGAATCTCATACACCTAAAGCTGTATAGGCCAAATTGAAGCCTTAAGGGCGAATCTGATACCACTAAAGTTGTAAAGGAGCATATTGAAGCCGCAAGGGCGAATCTAATATCCCTAAAAATCTAGAGGATCAAATTAAAGTCGCAAGGGTGAATCCCATACACTTAAAGCTGTAGAGGGGCAAATTGAAGCCATAAGGGCGAATCTTATATCTCTAAAGCTGTAAAGGAGTAGATTGAAGCCGTAAGGGTGAATCTTATACCCTTAAAGCTGTAGAGAAGCAGATTGAAATCATAAGGGAAAATCTCATACACCTAAAGCTGGAGAGGGGCAAATTGAAGTTGCAAAGATGAATCTTATACCCTAAAGCTATTAAGAAGGTAGATTAAAGTTGTAAAATTGAATCTTATACCCCTAAAGTTGTAGAGGGGTGGAGTAAAACTACGACAACAATCTCAATATCCGTAAAGTTGCAGTGGAGCAAGATGAAGCCATAGTACAAAATCTTATATTCCTCAAGTTGTAGAGAAGTGGATCCAGTGGAGTTGAGTAACCGATGAAGCAAAAGAGCGGGTTACTCAAAGAAGAAGAGCCAAAGAAGTCAAGATTCAACAGGACCGGATAAAATTGATCCTCCTTGGAGTCTTTTCTCTATTCTTGTTACACGATTGACCGGCCCAAGAGATGAAAAAAACAAAAAAACAAACCAAATTAAGAAATAAAGTCCATTTTAATGTCTTTTACCAAAACACACAAACTCAAAATCAAGACCCACCTAAACCCACAAACCCAAATTACACCCAATCACCCATGACCCAATTTGCTAACTCTAAGCCCAAAACCAATAAGCCCAAACCCTAAAATTTTTTAGTAACCCTAATTTCCAAGCCACCTCCAACGGTCGCTCCTCCCCTCCATGTTAGCGCACGTCGAGATCACCCATGCCCACTCCAGATCTAGTGCATCTGACATCATCGAAAGTACCTCCAAAAAACAGAGAAGAGATAGAGACAAAGAACAACAAGACAAAAAGCAAAAAACAAACACAAGAAAACAAATGTATTCAGTTATAAAGCCATGAAAATCATTTGTAATTGTTTCTTTTTCTTTTTACGAACAAGTGAAATAAAAACAAAGAAATTTTTAGGGTATATTATTGTTTTTATATATATTTTTTAATTTTTTCTTTTTTATTTCAAAAATAAAATACAAAAAATAAAAAGAAAAAACTAAGGTTTTACCTTGTTGGTGCCGCCGCTGCTGCTGTGAGTGGCTGAGGCTACCACCCCCGATGAAGGGTGTTCTTTTTTTTCAAATGAAAGCCCTTCGAATGACCCATATTCGCAAGGGGACTTCAAAGAATAACAAAAAACTGAACGGTCTCTTCGAAAACCCTAAGAAATAGAAAGGGTTTCGAGTATTTTAGGGATATTAAACGGAGGTTTGGGGGAATTTTAGCCCTATATTTGACTTTAAGGAAAAAAAGAGAAAAATAAGGTTTTTAGGTTTTTTCGACCATCAGAGATGGCGATCACCTCCATCGATGACCGATGGCCGTGGCAAAAGAGCGATAATGGTCTACTAGACTTATGGCCGACCTTGGGGGAGTGTGTGAGAGAAATTGAGGGGAAAGGGTTTGTTTTTTTGAAAAAATGAAAGAGAAATGATTTTTTGGTGTTTTTAAACTTATATAGTAGCTACAAAATGGCGCTGTGTTGGCCTTGCTTAAATGGCCTTAAACGACACCATTTTGGCATCCAACCCGAAGACCCGACTCGTCGGACCCTAAGGTCCGCGCGTTTTGAAGAAAGGGGGAATTTACCCTTGGTCCTTTCGCCTTTTAAGCTTATTCGATTCGGTCCTCATTTTGCATCTATTTTTTTAAAATTTGGCTCTGTAGTTTGCTTTCTTTTACATTCTGGTCCTATGACCGGTGACAAAGAGGGTTGACACGTGTAAGGACCTGGGCAAATTTCCCACATGGTCCCTATACTTTATGAATATTTGGATCTGACCCCGAATCTTTTTCTTTTTTATTTTTTTACTTTAAACTTTATTTTTTTAATTTAACCCTTATTATTTTTATATTTTTTTCTTTTCTATTTTGTGCTTAAATATTTTATTTTAATTTCAATTTAATCCTTTAGTAGTTTTATTTCCTTTTTTATTTGGCTCATTCTTTTAAATTTAACCCTTTCAAATTTGTTTTAGCATTTACACTTTTAATTTATTTTATTGCTATATTATTTTATCGTATTTTGTTAGTGATATCCTTGTCATCATTAAATTAAATTGTATAATTCATCCTTTGTAAAAAAATTTAATAAACGAATTGCATAACATTTATTTTTTAAAAATATATAAATTGTTTAAAAGTCGAGGCAATGCTCTTTTATTTAAGGGATTCAAGAAATTATGCCCTAACGTATTGGGTGTGGTTTTTCGTTGAACTTACGTTATTGAATATCCTATTTAAAATTGATAAATGTTCTTTATTTCCAAAAATTCGAAAATGTTGTGCCCTAACTTACTGGACAAGATTTTTCTCGATTGATTCAAAATAAATAAGCTTCCTTCACAAAATTTGATTTTTAAATGACATCAAAACATCTCATTCATGTATTTATTGATTATTTTTAAATTTTACTCTAGTTTTCAAATTTTTAACAATTAAGACATCAAATAATCAACTAGGTACCAATTTTGGGCGTGTGAAGGTGCTACTCCTTCCTCACACGTAACCGGCTCCCGAACCTATTTTTTGGATTTCAAAGACCAAAACCTTTGTTCAAATAAACTTAAATATTTTAAGGCGATCCAATCACACCAAATTATAAAGGATCGGTGGCGACTCTATTCTTGTTTTTCAAATTAAAAGTCGAAACTTTTTCAAAAAAAAAAAGTTTTGACATATCTGAACCTATGGATACTAATTAAACATATCAAGATCCTAAAGGAAAAAGAAAAATAGATTCAAATCTTCTAAAATATGATATTTTTAAGATCTTTTAATAAACAATATGAGCAAATTGGTAATACAACTAGAATTTTTGGTAATCAAACAAAAAAAACTATTGCTACTGATGAAATGAAATAAAAAAAAACTTAAGACAATTGTCTACCTAACCAATCTCTCATAGGATAGATGATCTAAATAAAAGAAATGTTGCTCAAGGAGGAATATATTTAGATCTTACAAATATTCTTATATCAGACTATGAAAAAACAATAGATGATTGGGCACAATTTATGACTATTATTGTAAATAACAATAATTGGTCAAAAGAAATTTTTTTAAACTATTTTGTTGGAACATTTCAAGGAGATGTGTTACAATTTCTGAGAAGCTAGGAAGAATCAGAAAAAGGAAAAGAACGAAAAGGGCAATTAATCAATCAGATTCAAACTCCCAAAGATGAATTAAAAGGATTAACATATATTCTAAAAATAGAATTTTGTGGCTATACTGATAAAAAGATCAAGATACTATATCTAGTTATGTATTGTCAAAAATTAAATCATGTGATATTAGATATTTGGAAAATTTTTCTAAAAAATTTCTTCATGAATATAAAAAACTAAAAAAATAAAATATAGATTTTTGAAAAAAAACAATATTTCCATAAATTACCACCGCAATAGGATGAGATTTGTATAAAAAAATATGATTCTTATCTAGAAAAACATAGCAAAATAGAATAAATTTTGCAAAAGAAAGAATAACTAGTCATTGCTTACATACTAAGGCTACTAAACAAATAAAGCATAAATTAAGTAATCAACATTGTACAAAAATCCTAGAAAATGAATGGGAATTTGGATGTAAACCAGTACATCCTAATACTTATCGAAAGTATAAAAGGAAAAATAAGAAATATAAGCTTATTAGATGGAAACCATGGAATAAGAAAAAGTCTAGAATAATAATAAAAAGAAAAGATTTATTAGAAGAAAAAATTCTAAAAATACTGAAAAACAAATATGTAAATGTTTCATATGTGATGAGGAAGGACATATAGTGATTTGGAAATGGAGGGCAAGTGATAAGTTTTACTCCAAGGGAACTTTTATAAACCTATTTCAAGATGATTCTATTCTCTTGTCTAATGATTGGAGTCTTGTGTGGAAGGCTAAGATGCCTCAACATGTAAGAGTGTTCCTATGGTTACTTTGGCACAATAGGATCCTTACCAATGGGGAGCGATTGAGACGACATATGTCTACGGATAGCCATGGTTCACGTTGTGGAGCTGAGGTTGAGACGAGTCTACATGTTATGCGAGACTGTTTGTTTCCTAAGGCAGTTTGGTTAGAACTTGTCCCTCGACATAGCCAAGTACTCTTTTTCTCCTTAACTCTCAAAGAGTGGCTTAAATGGAACTTAGATAATGGTTCTACTTGCTTTGATGATGATCACCCTTGGAAGTCCATAATCTCTGTTGTTTGTTGGTTTCTATGGAAGAATCAAAATATGTCTGTTTTCTCGGATGGTCATAGTTGTGTACAGGAACTTTTGGATAAAGCAATTAGTTGGATGAGGAGTTTTGTTAAATCTGGTGTTGAATCAGTTTTTGCTTATCTAAGGAGAATAGAGGCAAAGTGGTCCCGTCCCAAATACGACTATGTGAAGCTTAACACAAATGCTGCGATTTTCTCTTTGGGACATTATGCACCGATTGGTGGTGTTATTTGAGATGATACAGGGAATTGGCAATGTGGTTTTGTAATGTCTATTGGATAGCGTCCTATCTTTCAAGTTGAAGCAAGGACGATACTTGAAGGGCTTCACTTGGCATGGGCTAAGGGGTACCAGAAAGTAGAGATGGAGTGTGATAATAGCTTGCTTGTTGAAACTATACTGGTGGGTGGTGCTGCAAGTAGTAAAATGTTAGAACTCAAGCTTATACATGGCATGCTTAATCGCCTTTGGGATATTCGCCTTCGACATGTGCCTCAAACTCAGAATATGGTTGCGGATGGTTTGACAAAAATTGCTAGTCCCACACTGGCGCGTTTGGTTTTGATGGATGTTTCTCGCAATCTATTCGAGAATTTCTTCTAGTGGACTCCGATCCTTCTAGTTTGAATTAGTTTTATAAGTTGTTTTGCCTTTGACTATTTATTTTACTAAAAAAATGTTAAAAACTATTATTTTAAAATTTTTATTCATTTTGAGGGATTTTTATTATATTTAAGAGAAATAAATAATTTTTTTATAGTTGGGGTGAGTAACTTAAGAAAAAAAAGGGTTGGAATGAAGACGTGAAACCTTTTTCATTTTTAGAGAATATCACATGAAAATATTCGGGTGTGAAGAAAGACATTGAATATCTCAAGACCTATGGGCCGAAAACTAGTCTTTACAGTAGGGGTATCATTAATATTTCTACTTTTTTTTAATAAGGCTTTCAAATAGAACCCTTGTTTCTTTGCGGAGTGAAATAACCCTAGATTATCCGATTAATACCAACTCCTAAATAAAGAAATATACCCCTATTAGTATTAATATCAATTAATTGACATTACCTTTCATTTTGTTACCTAATCTTTTGTTGTTACCCCTTTTATTATATAATACAGATTTTTTTCTATAATACTTCGTATTAACCTTGCTATTCATTTCATTATCATGTATGAATCACAAGATCTGAGTAAGATTGGTTTGCGCTTGGTGGAATTTATGTCATTCTTGGCATTGAGTCCTAACCAGACTCTGTGTACAGATAAAAAAGGAAACTCAATTTATCTTAAAGTCTAACTAACTCTAACCTAGGATCAACTGTGAAGAGGTTTTATTCTTTAATAGCAGATTTGGATAGTTATCAATAGCCCTCTTGTTCTTCCCATAGAAAGCTTCTTCTATGAAAGCAAGTAAAGGTTTAAATAGGCTCCTTGAGTCATGCTACTGTTAGGCATCTCTTATTTATATGGACATTCACCTTCGAAGCTACAAATGGATATCAGATTATGGGATTAGTGTAGCAGTGATAGTATTACAAATGACATATACTTTCTCCCTAAATTGGTATTTTAATTGTCTCTTTTGTATCTTATTTTGCATGTATCATAAGCATTTCATACTTAGTTTTTATATTTTCTAACTCATTTTAGTTTGGTTTAAATTCTTTTTATTTTTACATCTTTTGTGTACTAATGTCGCTTCAAGTAGCCTATATATTACGCCTTAGAATTGTCAGCATAGGAACTCATCTCAGAAGATCAATGTTGGAAGAAGAATGTAGCCATAAGATCAACTTGAAATTGCGACCAAAGATGTCGCCGCATAAAAACCTGAGCTTTGGATAAGTAAACTCAAGCTGAAAATTCAACTGGAAGCACCAGCGCAGGAAAATCACACGTTGTCGCCGCAATTGACGATTTCAGATCGCGCCCAACAATGTAGCGACAACCTGCAGGTCTCTAAAAAACACATTAAATCTGTATGACTACACAGCTGTACTGTAACTAACTTTGACAGCTACAAATTAGATCTGGATCTGAGAATGGAGGATGAAACCTGCAACTTTTGAAGGCTATAAATAGAGGAAATAAGATAGAAGAAATCATCAAGAGTAAAGGAATTAAATTCTGCAATTACTATGTGTTTTTGGAGATTTAAGCTGGAAGACGGTGAGTTGATTGAGCGAAGAAGCAACCACTTCTGACAAGAGGTGCTCGATGCAACGCAAGAGGAGCGATTGAGGAATAGTCCTAGTAGTCTAGAGATAGTAAGCTTCGATTGTATTTGTTGACCCCTCTTTTATGCTGATGAATTCTAATGACATTTGAATGAATACGAGAGTATTTTTCATTGTTAGATCACTTTGATTCTTATTTAATGCTTTTCATCTATTTATTCTTGATATAACTGCAACAAACACGAGAGTGCATTTGCAGTCTGCCAACATCAAGAGATGCAGTGACAAGTTAGGTTAACAAGCAAGACAGCGAGAGTTGCTTGGGATTAGAAGAGATTCTAGCCACTTGTTCTTGAGTACACAACATTGCTCAGGCCGAGAGGTGGGGTAATTGTATGTGCTTGAGTCGTGATTAAACGAAGAGCTATTATTGGTAAGATTCATTGGAGCCTTATTGTTGAGATAATTCGTCTATACAATATCTTGTAGGCGCATCCAGCATTGTTACGTAGCGAAATCAGTGATCCATTCCAATCCTTTACACTTGGTCATATTTTACTTTCTTGCATTTAAATACTCAACACTTCAACAAAACTTTGATTTACTTTCAGTTGCTTTGACAATTAACTTTAATTACATTGACAATTTTAACTATTTTTAGTGTGTAGATCTGACTTAAGTGCGCTGACATCTTCACTCACATTATCTCTAATCTTAGTTTTAATTGCCTCGACATATAGACATCAAGAACCCATTCCTTGTGGGATCGATATCCGATAGAATTATTCTATCAACTATACTTGCTTCGACGTGTATCCACTTGCACAACTGCTATGACATTATAGGCCGAGCAAGTTTTGGCGCCGTTACTGGGGACTGGCGTTTGTTTGATGTTTACTATTGTAGTAACAATAATTTCTTACTTAACTTTTTTGTTTTACTAATCTGTTTAACTTTCTTTTGTTGATTTTCTTTTATTTCTTTAGAAGTTGCATGTCCACAACGAGAAATCTGAAGGATATTGTGAACTTTGACCCAGAACTCGAGAGAACACTTAAAAGGAGGAAGCAAGAACAAAAGAAAATGGCTCCATTGCTGTCACAAGATGGAGTTCCTCCAATACAGCCACAAATAATCCATAATATACCACCTCCACCACCACAAGTTGAACAAGTACAAAATAGGACAATCCAAGATTTTGTTGTTCCTATTCTTGATGATTTACAACGAGGGGTTGTACGATGAACTATATAAGCTTAAAATTTTGAGTTGAAACTGGTGATGTTTTAGATGCTTAATTCAAATGGGCAATATTTTGGTTTGTCTCACGAAGATGCAAGAGAACATTTAAAATCATTTTTGCTTAGTTGTGCATCCTTTACTCAACATGGTGTCCCTGATGATGCCTTGAAAATGCAATTATTTCCTTATTCATTGCAGGGTAAAGCGAGAACATGGTTCTTGGGATTGCCGACTGGATCCATTACATCTTGGAATGCGCTAGCAACGTAATTTGTTTTGCATTTTAATATACCGACAATGAACACAAGGTTGCCCAATGATATTACAGCATATCATCAGCTAGATGATGAGAACTTACATACAACATGGGAGTGTTACAAGACATTGCTTCGACATTGCCCAATGCATGGAATTCAAAAAGAGACCCAAATAGAGATCTTTTATAATAGATTGAATGCTTAGACAAGGAATCTTGTTGACGTGTCTCCTAACGGTCCTTTGTTGGATTGTACCTATAATGAAGCTGTAAGAATTCTAGAGAGAATTGCACAGAATGATTATCAGCATCCAATCTCTCAATCTACTCAGGTAAAAACTAACCTTGGTGTTCTTGAATTAAATGTTATTTTTGCTTAGAGTGTGCAGGTATCTTCTCTAGCCAATATTATAAAGAATATGAAGGGGACAAGTGACGTTGCTCTTATCTAAGTGGCCCAACAGATGGATGCGCTGACATTTTCCTGTGAGATTTGCGACGATAACCACAGTTACGAGGATTGCCCACAACATGCTGAAAATGCATTTTACGTTAATAACATCAGAGGAAATTCTTATTATAATTCATACAACAACAGAGCCCAACAACCTTGGGGGAATCATAATGCTTCCACATACAGATATGGAAATTCCTCAACCCAAGAGAGTTATAGACAAGGGAGTTACAACAACCATCAATAGAAAAATTTTAATCAGAATTTGTAGGTACATTTGCATCCTGATCATTTGCAGGCACATAGCCAGATGTAACCATAGACACGATTGCAGCCACAATAGAATGCAATACTACATATGCAAGGATAACATCAGCAACAACAATAATTTTTTCAACAAAGGTCAGATCCTATGACTGCTCTTGAAGCATTGATGCGAGAACATATCACGAGAATTGAAGCGATTGTGCAAGATAATTCTTCCTCTATCCGAGCGTTAGAAGCCTAACTAGGACAATTAGCTTCTAATTTGAGTACACGATCACTAGGTGCTCTACCTAGTGATACTAAAAACCCAACGTAAAGAGGGAAAGAGCATTGTAAGGCCATTACACTGTGAAGTGGAAAGCAAATGGCTGAACCAAGCAGTTCGAACCAAGACCATGTCGACGCATCTAAACCAATACAATAAGGAGAAGTTGTAGCTGAAGGAAACTCTACAGAAAAAAATGAGGAAGAGCCAACGTTAGTGACATATATGCCTACAATTTGCCTAACAAAGACGTCAATGCAACTGTCAGTGTCGATGCAACCGGTTATTCCACAACAACCCACTGCTACGATACCTTTGCCATTTCCAGAAAGATTTAAAGAGAAAGACCATGATAAGGACTATCAAAAGTTTGTTTCTACTTTGAAACAATTACATATTAACATACCTCTTGTTGATGCTCTGGTGCAGATCCCAAGTTATGAGAAATTCATGAAGGAGCTGTTATTAAAGAAAAAGAAATTGTCTGAAATTAAGACGATTGCGCTCATAGAGGGGTGCAACACTGTAATAACTAACAAGTTACCACAAAAAATGAAAGACCTTGGCAGCTTCACAATCCCATGCTCCATTAGAAATCATTATCTAGGTAAAGCTTTATGTGATTTGGGAGCTAGTATTAATATCATGCCTTTATCTACATTTAGGAAATTAGAAATAGGATCAATGAAGCCCACTGCGGTGACATTACAACTTACGAACAGATCTCTAGCGTAACTTGAAGGCCAAATCAAAGACGTTCTTGTCCAGGTTGATAAGCTTGTGTTCCCTGCCGATTTCATAATCCTTGACTGCGAGGCAGACAAAGAAGTGCCATTATTCTAGGGTGACCATTTTTGGTAATGGGACATACTCTTATCGATGTTTTCAAGGGTGAGCTTGTCATGCGTCATAACGATGAGCATGTGACCTTCAGTGTATTTAAGGCATCTCCGTCCAAGAGTAAAGAGCAGTGTCACCATATTGATGTCCTGGATGAAATAACCATGGAAGAGTTCAATGAATGGAGTTCAACAGTCCTAGATGAAGATGCAGTGACATCCGTTGATGAAATCCTAGCTGAATGTGACCACAATGCTAAGGTTAATAGTTGTGAGCTGAGACAGAATTGGCAATTGGAATCTTTGGAGTTGTCTAATAGGATGATCCCTATATTTAAACCGTCGATTGAACAAGCTTCTACCTTAGAGTTGAAGCCATTACCGACGCATTTGAAATATATCTTTCTGGGTGATAAGGAAACATTACCTGTAATTGCCAGCGCAACCCTCGACACAACACAAGAAGAAAAGCTCGTCATGATTTTAAAGGAACACAAAAGAGAAATAGTCTGGAGCATTACAGATATCAGAGGCATTAGTCCTTCTTTTTTCATGCACAAGATCAGGTTGGAAGAAGAAGGGAAGCAATCTATTGAGCAACAGCAACAACTCAATGAGAAGATGAAAGAAGTAGTGAAGAAGGAGATTATCAAGTGGCTAGACGCGGGCATCATCTACCCTATTTCTAATAACAATTGGGTGAGCCCTGTCCAATGTGTGCCCAAGAAGAGTGGTTTCACAGTTATCAGCAATGACAAGAATGAATTGATCCCTACTCGCGTTGCAACTGGCTGGCGAGTATGCATGAGTTATCATCGATTGAATGCAGCCACAAAGAAGGACCACTTTCCACTACCATTCATTGACCAGATGCTGGATAGGCTAGCTAGGCAAGCCTATTATTGCTTTTTAGATGGCTACTCTGGATACGACCAAATTACCATTGCGCTGGAAGATCAAGCAAAAAATACATTCACATGCCCATTTGGAACTTTTGCTTTTCGACGTATGCTATTTGGATTGTGCAACACACCAGCCACATTCCAGAGGTGTATGATGGCTATATTTTCAGACATGATCGAGATTCTTTAGAGGTATTCATGGATAATTTTTTGGTATATGGGCAAACTTTTGACTAATGCACTGACAATTTGGTGAAAGTTTTGAAGAGATGCGAGGACACAAATCTAGTTCTGAATTGAGAGAAATGCCACTTCATGGTAACTAAAGGCATTATCTTCGGCCATCGCATATCATGTCAGGGCATTGAGGTAGATAAAGCAAAAGTAGAAATCATCGAGAAATTACCACCGTAACAAATGTTAAGGGAATATGAAGCTTTCTTGGACATGCTGGCTTTTATAGGAGATTCATCCGTGACTTTTCCAAGATTGCTAAACCGTTATGCTCATTGCTAGAGAAAATAAAAAGTTTGTGTTTCATGACACTTGTGTGGACCCATTCATCATAATTAAGAAGCAGCTGGTACAAGCTTCAATTATCGTCGCCTCAGACTGGATGCAACCGTTTGAATTAATGTGTGACACAAGCAACTTTGCTGTTGGAGCTGTGCTAAGTCAATGCAAAGAAAAGGTATTTCATTCTATTTATTATGCTAGTAAAACTTTGACTGAAGTGCAGGTCAATTACACAACTATTAAGAAAGAATTGCTAGTAGTAGTTTTTACATTCAACAAGTTCCGTTCATACCTTGTCGGCGTAAAATTACAGTGTACACTGATCATTCTACATTGAGGTACCTTTTTGCGAAGAAAGATGCCAAACCAAGGCTGATTAGATGGATCCTGTTGCTACAAGAATTTGATGTTAAAATCAGAGATAGAAAAGGATCCGAAAACCAAGTTGCTGACCACTTGTCTCGACTGGAAATTGGGAGTGAAGATGGGAGTAAACCCAGATTTTTGACGCATTTCTAGACGAGTAGTTATTCTTGATCGACACATCGCTCTGGTATGCTGATGTGGTTAATTACCTTGTGTGTGGGAAGCTACCTTTTGAGTGCTATTAGTCATAAGAAAGTTAGATTTTTGGTGACGCTGCAAAGTATCATTGGAACGAGCCATACCTGTTCAAGGTATGCACGGATAATATTATCCATCGCTGTGTTCCTGAAGAGGAGATGACTTCTATCCTGCGACATTGCCATGGTACTATAGTGGCCATTTTGGTGGTGTAAAGACTGCTGCAAAAGTCCTCTAGTTAGGATTTTATTGGCCCAAATTGTTTTTAGATGCCTACAACTTTGCACAACAATGTGATCGATGTCAACGTACTAGCTTAATATCTCGACGCAACGAGATGCTACAACAACCTATTATGGAGGTTGAGCTATTTGATGTCTAGGGTATAGACTTTATGGGGTCATTCCCTAACTCTTTTGGGAATGTGTACATTTTAGTTACTATTGACTATGTCTCGAAATGGACTGAAGCAATCGCAATGACAAAAGATGATGCTCGGATGGTGTTGAAGTTTTTCCACACTTACATCCTCACGAGATTTGGAACACCTAGAGCATTAATAAGTGATCAAGGTACTCATTTTCATAACAATCAAGTTGTGACAACATTGAAAAGATATTGTATGAAGCATCGTATGGCCACAACATTCCATCCACAAACAAATGGCTAAGCGGAGGTGTCCAATCGACAGTTTAAGAGCATCCTTGAAAAGTTAGTTAATCCATCTAGGAGAGATTGGTCCTCGAGGCTACATGACGCATTGTGGGCTCTTTGCACAGCATATAAAACCCCGTTGGGGATGTCGCCGTATCAGCTAGTGTTTAGTAAGTCTTGCCACCTGCCAGTTGATCTTGAGCACAAAGCCATGTGGGCAATCAAGCAGGTAAATATGGATTATGATGCTGCTGGTAGGAAAAGATTGTTGGACATTGCTGAACTAGAAGAAATTCATCGTAATGCCTATGAGAATGCAACAGTATACAAAAAAAAGAACAAGAGAGGGCACACAATATCATCTTGCATCAACAATTTAGCCCCGGTTAGTTAGTACTTTTGTTTAATTCACGTTTAAAATTGCATCCAGGTAAATTGCATTCAAGATGGTCGGGCCCTTTTAAGGTTGTCGAAGCATTCCGAAATGGTGCGGTGACAATTACGAATCTGAAGGATGGACAACAATTCAAGGTGAATGGCCAACGTCTGAAACACTGTGTGAGCTCAGATGTCAAGGAACCAAACGAGGCAATTGATCTGGTCACATTTAAATAATGTCGACGTATTTTTACATTTTTTTATTTGTTTCACTTTTACTTGTTTCTTTTTAAATTCTATGCAGGAATAAAAATCATCTTTTTGTCGAAGCATCCCAAAGCACAACTTGTCGGTGCATTCTGTGATGACTCAGTAAAGCCTTTTCAACAAGAATCGCGCCGATTAATTTCTCTCTTCTCCCAGCCGTTCGATCAGATGAAAAGGTACGATCTACAGCCTGACATTTAATGACTGCAGACGCAACATTTTTCCATGATCTTTGTAATAATAACGATTTTTGCCACGCCTAGGTTATAAAAACTCATCTCTGCCAACTCTCTTCATCTACCCACATTAGCTATTGTTACTGCAACCTACTTTTTTCTTTATTTTTGCTCTTATTTTTATTCTGTCAGTCTAATCTTTTCTCTGCAAGTTCCTTTAACTTTCTTCTTTACCGATCATGGCCAAAACAAGAGGAGCAAAGAATCCTTCTAAAACCACCCTTTCAACTTCTGGCACAATGATTCAAACTACAACTCCACCATCATTATCAGGGTCGATCTTATCTTTGTCAAAGGCAACCAAAGACCACCTTCAGAACGTGATGCTGAAACGGAATATCCATCCGGAACAAGGTCTGCAACTGTCCTCGTATCAAAGTTTGAGGAATCATGTCACGAGGACTATAAGCCGTTTGGGATGAGAGTTCTTCTATGACCACCATACTAGTTACTCTCTTACAATGGTAAGGGAATTCTACGCCAATATTATTGACGCTGAATAAGAATTTGTCTTTGTGAGGGAAGGTTTAATTCCATGGAGTGTCGCGAATATCAACGTTCTGCTTTGCATTCTTGAGAAGGTAGATGACCACACTCCATTTTTACATAGACTAAACGATGAAGGAATTGAATGAAGGACCTTTGCGTTGAGGGTGCAGTTTGGGTAGGTAACGGTCCACATAACTACACCATGCACCATTGATATCTGATGACCTTTACCAAGGTCTGGTTCCATTTTATGAATAGTCGTATCCTACCTTCTATGCACAACACTACGATGACATTGGGCCGTATGTGCATTCTGCACTCAATTTTAAAGGGCAGTCACATTGACATCGACGAGATCCTCCACGACCAAATTGCTGAAGTAGTCACAAAGCAAACAGGTATACTACCTTTCCCGTCCTTAATAACGCTGCTATGTAAATAAAAGGGTATTGTGCCCTGGGATGGCGAGGAAGAGTTGGAAAACGAAAGTCCCATCAATGATATATCAGTTGAAAGAATGACTCGAGGCCAAGAAACGCTGATTGTTAAAGAAGCACCACAAAAAAAAGACAAGGGAAAAGGGAAGAAGAAGGAACAGTAGGCAGATATGCCCACAAATCCCTAATTGGAAAAGAGGCTTGTTGTTATGAGAATGCATATTGATCGCATTGACACGCGCAGTATCCGCACTGTCGGCGTATTAGAATATATGGACTATAGACAACATATTTTCTATGCATATACAAAGGCATGGAATGAGGCAATTTTCACCGCATTGTATGGCATGAGTCCCAGTCTGCTGCCAGACTTCCCAGCCTTCCTCTCTATTTTTCGCCCAATGCAAGCCTCATCCTCCGACCAGCCTACTCCTGATGGTAAGCCTGCCCATGTTCCAACAAGAATTCATATCTCTGATAATGAAGAGCAAGAGGGACACTCAAATGCTGAAGGGGATTGCTACCGCACTATCGCCAGTCTATTTGAAGAAAAGTTCTCGAACAGCCTTGGCGAAAACATGGCAGAGCGGACAGCTATGGTGGAGGAGGTAACTACCCCGATTGTATCCATGGGTGTAGACACAGTGGAAGACGCTAACATTTCCATAACTGAGCAAGAAACGCCTACGGATGAAGTAGAGGAAGAAGATGGCCAAGAGAAGGAGAAGGAAAAAGAAGAAGAACTTGAAATGAAGGATTGTGAAGAGGAGCAGGAGGGAAGGAAGGAAGATGCCCTGACAATTATCGCTAAGGATATTGTTGGCACACCCATGAGTGTGTGGGCATCTAGTAGTAACGAGGCTCCACCTGATTCGAGCCGGGCTGAGGTTGTTACAAGCAGCATTGAGGATATTCACCCTCTTGCCATTGTGCCATATGTGGTACCATTAGCTGAAATCCATCCATCCGAGGTAACTATCGATGAGGACATCACCCAACCAGCTGAGGAGGAGCAATCCATCAATCCGATTGGTTCGAAGGATAAGAAATGGAAGCGCAAGGATAGAAAGAAGAAATGTAAAGACAATGGCGAGCACCCAAGGAAGAAGAAAAAGAAAACCAAAGTAGCCTCTGCATTGGTTACTGAGGAATGAGTTAGTACACTTCTTTGTAGATAGTTTGCATGCATTTTTATTGTCATTGCATTTCTTTTTGCATTTCTTTTGTTAATTTAGTTGCATTGTCGTTGCATTTCCATTATATTTGTATAGTACTATCAGTGCATTGGGGGCAATGCAGGCATTAAGTTTGGGGGGGAAGGAAATTGTGAAATGGAAATGCAATTACACCCACATCTTTGAATTTTAATGAAAATATGCAAAATTTAAACAAAAATGTGACCACAATTTTTTTTTCAATTTTATGCGTTATTCTTGAATTACTTAGGATGCTGATGTGTAAATTGGATGAATGTGAATGAATAGTGAGTCTTCTATTTTTTTGAATGAATGATTGGAATTACTTCAGTAATGAATAAATAGTGTTAATGTTTGAATCTTGAACTAACTGACTAGTGTAGCGACATTAAATTAATAAAAGACACTCTAATGTGAGTGCAATGTGACTTTTCAAGAGAGAACACTCCGCTGCAGATTTTAGAAAAATCATCTAGCCAAAGGTTGTCATTTCAAGAGTGTGTGTCAGTGCAATTACATACCTCTTGGGGGTTTGTTGTATCCCATCGTTACTGCCCAGGAATAAAGGTAGAGTAATGCAATGACATCTCTCAGTCACTTGAAAAAGGAAAATGAGAAAAAGAAAGAAAAAGAAAAAGAGAAAAGAAAAGAAGAAGAAAAATGTTTGCTGTATTGGTTCAGGGAAGATTAAAATTCAATGCATAATACTAACTTTAATGAAGTTGCAATTTTAATGATTCATGCCTATAAATTGTCGGCGCATTATTCTATCATATAAAACAATTTGTGTATTAGGATTTCAGGAAATTCAAGTTGCGAGAATAATGATTGAGGTGACATATTTGCTTGTGACTTTGCTTATTTTTGTTTACTTAAGGACAAGTAAAAACTCAAGTTTGGGGGTGTGATATTATTATAAATGACATATTTTTCTCCCTAAATTGGTATTTTAATTGTCTCTTTTGTATCTTATTTTGCATGCATCATAAGCATTTCATACTTAGTTTTTATATTTTTTAACTCATTTTAGTTTGGTTTAAATTCTTGTTATTTTTACATCTTTTGTGTACTAACGTCGCTACAAGTAGCCTATATATTGTGCCTTAGAATTGTCAGTGTAGGAACTCATCTCAGAAGATCAATGCTGGAAGAAGAATGCAGCCACAAAATCAGCTTGAAATTGAGACCAGAGATGTCGCTGCATAAAAACTTGAGCTTTGGACAAGTAAACTCAAGCTGAAAATACAACTAAAAGCACCAGCGCAGAAAAATCACACGTTGTCGCCGCAATTGATGATTTTAGATCGCGCCAAGCAATGTAATGACGATTTTAAATAATGCAAGGCTCCTACCATGTTTCTATAAAGAGATGGATCCTCCTAAAGAAAGGGGTTACCTGTTGGATTTTTTATGAAGAAAGGCTTGAAATAGAAGCAAAAAGATAAAAAAAAATGGAGAAGTTAATTTTTTATAAACTATCCCATTATAGGAGAAGAAAATTGATTACAAAATTTACATAAAAGATTATGCTTAAATAAGCTGGAAAAATAATAAAATATTACAACTTGGCTTACTCTTGCAACTTGTAACACCCTTTACTGGGCCGATCGCCGGACTTGAGCAAGAAAGTGTTACAACAAATTTGATAATCCATATTTACATAATAAAACACTATTCAAACATTTAAATTGAAAATACACATACATTTAAGCACATTAAAGATAATAATTTCCTAGTATCGATATTTTATGAAAAATGTCGGTACCTAAATAAAACTTGGTACCAACTGGTATTCTATTAAATCCTAAAAACTGAGCCTACAAAGAATTATCGATACCATCACTAAATTATCGATACCTTGAGAAGATTAGATAAAATTTATATTTTTCAAAGTTGCAACTTTACCTAGTCTCCAAAGAACTCAAAGATTCACCACAAATGCATCTAGAAACATGACAAATCTAAACCAACTTCAAAATCAACTAACCTAAAACTCCAATCAATAAGTTACTCTAATAACCTTATACTTAGACATTTGAGCAAATAAGTCGTTCAACCAAATATGTGTATATATATATACTACCATCATAAGAACTACTATTATCATATGCAATTATCAACCAAAACACAACTATCAAAAGACTTCCTAGGTCCATGTCATATCAAAATAAAGACATCATCACTAACACTTGAGTGCGGGATTGTCTTTGGATGTTGAGTCGTGAATATACTAAAAAGTACCTAACTTGCGCATGAGAAACAAATAGCACACATGAGTATTACTCAGTGGCATTTCAATAACCTAAACATTTAAGCAATTATAGAGAAATTTAAACATCTAGTATAATAATAGTTCTTACTATAATAACATCAATTCCATGATATCATATTTATAAAGAATATAATTACATTATACATTTCATCAATAATGTATACACATGTCATACTATCATCACATATATATATATTCACATCTCATTTTGATTTTCCAATCATATTTTCCAACATATCCACTACATTTCCATTATTTTCATGTCTATTATGCATATTATCATCATGCATAACCATTTCTCATTTCTTTGATTTCAGTACAATATTCATAACATTTTCATTCCATGTAATCATAATGTTCATCATTTATAGTTCCCTATTAACACGACTTAAAATCTGACGGATACATGGATCCAACCAGCACACCTGTGTTGCACCTAGTGCCTCATCGGATAAATCCGAAGAAATAAATCGCGCTCAACGCTATAATAAGGTTGACACCCAGTGTCTCATCGATTAAATTGAAGTAACTTGGCACCTAATGCCTCATCGACTTGTGGTCGAAGTAACCCTAAACTCTTCCTATCCTATGGCATGCCATCTATATCCGACTTGGCTGGAATAGTTAATAAGGTAATCATTTCAATTTAAAATCAATCAATATCTCAATTTTTACTTTTGATCACAACATAATTATATTTAAATTCAATATAGTAGAAATCATAAATTTTTTCCTACATCATAATTTCATTTCATACAATTATACATGGAGGAATACACACTTTAATCCTCATACCATTAATTTATTCAAATAAACCTAATTGAGTAGAGAAAAATCATACCTCAATCACCTCACCTTCCTTTTTGAGGATTTTGGGTCAACGTTAGCTACAGAATTAAATACACAATATATTTCATCAAAACACATCCATTTATTTGAACTAAATTTAACTCCCTATCTCATTTTTACATTAATTCACCAAATCACCAAATTTGGTCCTCGCTATTTAAAATAAACAACTTATTTCATAATTTAGTCTCGTTTTCACTTTTAACTTAAAATATATCAAATAATCCTTAAAACCTTAACTACTCAACAATGATAGTATTTAATATCTTTGACAAAAATGAAAAATACGACATGGGTTAGCTAGATTAAGGTAACAGGATTCCAAAAACATAAAAATTACGAAGAAAAACCAGATTAAGCTTACCAAATTGAAGCTTGAACCTTTAACAAACCTTAAACTCTTTTTCTCCCCCCTTCTCTGCTTTGATTTGTCTGAACAAAAGAAAGAAAATATCTTTCTTTTCCCAACCACTTCCATCTTTTAGCCATTCTTTCCATTTCTTTTAATTTCAATTTATTTTAATAAAATTATCATGCAAAATTTTCAGCCACACTTTTCCACTTAATTAGCACTAAGTAATTAAATGGGAATTTTTCCCCTTTGGTCTTTCCCATTAATTCAAGTCAATATCCCTTTATAAATTGCACTTTTATAACTTATGTGGTTTAATCCTAACACTAAAAATTAAGCACTACACAATTAAAATTTCCTATTCGAACATCAATTATACTACTCTTTATTTTCATAAATATTTTTATTAAATATTTACGGGTCTGGTTCACAAATACGGAGTCTCGAAAAATACATTTTTTGACACCCCTGAATTCGGGTCGTTACACAACTAGATTCAGTTAACGTGCTTCCTTATTGGCTAATTTTAGTCTAATCAGCAACCAAAATGTCTAATAAAAATCATCATTGGTTCAATGCAAGTTGGTAAGTTGGAAACTTGCAAGGTAAAAAGCTCGCATTATTGGTTAGCTTGCACATTTGATGAGCTCACAAATTTGGTGATCTCGTAGATTTGTGTTCTAGGTTCGTCAATGAATAGATGGTCATTTCGCAACACTTCTCCTTAGCCTCCATGTTGCGAACACCAGTATCATAACGTAGCTTTTCAAACATCATTTTCCCAAGAGGCTTTGTTAGAATATCAACCAACTGATCTTACGAATTGTAGTGAACTAATGTGACTTCCTTGGAACAATGGACTTTTTGAAGTGTTTTGAAGTGATACTTGATTTTGAAGTGTTTTGTTCTTCTATGGAACAATGGACATTTTGCAATTGTAACAGCAGATTGATTGTCACATTTAATCTCTATTACTTTTTCTTGTTTTAAATTCAAATCATTCAACAGTTTCCTTAACCAGATGGCTTGATTTATAGCTATGGCAACTACAACATACTCAACTTCATCAGTTGATTGTACAACTCTTTTTCGCTTTTTTGAGCTCTAACAGAATTTACTCGATCCTAGAGTAAAGAAATAACCTGAGGTACTCTTCATGTCTTCAGTAGATCCAGCCCAATCATTGTCTGAATATCTAAGTAGCTTGACCTTTTCAGTCCTCATAAACTTCACTCCATGATCTAGAGTTCCTCTTATGTAACCTAGAACTCTTTTTGCTGCTTTGTAGTGGTTCACATTGCAACAATGCATGTACCTTGACAACAGGTTTACAGCAAACATTATGTCAGGTCTGGAAGTTGTCAAGTAAAGTAAACATCCCACCAAGCTTCTGTAACTAGTTTCATCAACCTTCTCAACATCTTCATTGCTTGTGAGCTACTCCCCTTGAACGATAAGGGTGCTCGTAGGTTTATAATTCTCCATGCTATATCTTCACAGGATTTTTATTGTAAACCCCTTCTATTTTATGAATATTGTATCACTAGCTTGATTCACCTCTAGACCAAGGAAGTATGTCATTTCACGTAAGTCTGACACTTCAAACTTCTCTTGCATCTGGTTCTTGAATACAATCATCAATTTGTTGTTGCTTCCAATCACAAGTAAATCATCAACATATAATTAAATAATGAGAAGTATTTCATTACCAGTTTTCTTCACATATAAAGTGGGCTCGTTGATGCTTCTTTCAAAACCCATTTATGTTAGATGATTGTCAATTCCTTCATACCCCGCTCTTGGTGCTTGCTTCAAACCATACAATGCTTTGTGCAATTTTTACACCTTAACTTCATATCAATGTACTATGAATCCTTGAGGTTGCTCGACATAAATTTCTTCTTTCAAAAAACCATATAGAAAGGCTGATTTCACATCCATTTGATGTATCTTCCAACCCCTTTGAGGTACAAGAGTTATTAACAGTCTTATGGTGTCTAACCTCGCAACAGGGGCAAAGGTTTCAGTGAAGTCTACTCCATATTGCTGGCTAAATCCTATCATAACCAACCTTGCTTTATATTTGTTGATTGATCCATTAGGGTTCATTTTGGTTTTGAACACCCATTTGACTCCAATCACTTTCTTATGAATTGGTCTATCCACAAGCTCCCATGTTTCATTTTTTTGATCATGGTGATTTCATCTTTGTCACATCCTAATTTCTTGAATTAATTTAATTAAGTTAAGAAGGTGAATTTTCCAACTCCTATGTCTTAAAAATAATAGTGGAATTTGAAAACGAGGAAGTATTATGACTTAGTAGTAGGAAGCTCCTTAGTTATCCTAAAAGTTCCTTGTTCGAAGAGATCACTTTTGCTTGTGTGTGAAATCTTTCGCGGGTTATACGAACCCCAAAAAAATATGTATTACTGTGAGTGAACCTTAAAAGTGATTTACAAACCCATATTGCATGTAAGCATATGGCATACGTGAACCCTGTTATCTTAGGCTTGATATTTTGTGTTTGTGAGCTTAGTGCTTGGCAAAATATAAGATAGTATGTTGCGAATTGTGATAACATGGCTAATTATGGACTCTTGAGAACTGTTCATTGCAAACTCTTACGAGTTGTGCATTGTGAGCTCTTCAGAGCTGTGCATTTCGAACCCTTTCGTACATTCAAGCCTTCGTCGTCCACCTGTGTTGCCATATATGGAGGATTCCTTGCATCCATTAGCAAGTCAAACTTGCATTTCGAAGTGAAACACATCTCCCTGATTGCTCTGGTGTTCCCTCACCTTTCTCGTTCTTCACACTTACTAAAAGCTCAAGTGTTGACCACCAAAACACCTTGGTCGACCATACACCCCGTTTCCTTTCATTTTCTATTTTCCTCTTCCTCTCTATTCTCCTTTTCTCTCTTTTGACAACCACCACCTTTTCTTCTTCCCTCCACCGCGAGCTTATTTGCACCATCACCTCACCACCATTCACTACTAGCATTTCTTTACTTTTTCATTCAGATTCCCCTCCCCTCTTCCACCGTGCATCGTCGTGAGCCATCGTGTCCACCATCGCAACCACCACGAAAAACCTTCTCCACCATTATTATTTATTTTTCACCATTCTTTCAATTGGAAGTGATCGAAACTTTTTCCCTCCTTACATTTTCACACCACCATCAGATCACCGCTAAGTTGTCACTGTCTCCGTCGTCGAACCATCGTCGTCAATCCCATCGGTGATCGATTTCTTCCTTTTCGATTCCTTTTCTCTTTTTTGATTATTCTAGTGACTAAAATTTTGATACAAGTCACAAGGCCCATATTCAAGCTTATGAATGTGATGGGATCAAATTTTCTCAAGGCTCAATAACGAGGTCGAAGGCCAAGCAAATTCGAGCAAGATTGAACAGGACCATCCAAGACTTCGTTACCAAGGCCCTAGATGCACACATGGCCGAAAAAGAAAATAAAGATTCACTTTCTTGTTTTCAAGAAAATCAAGAAACCGAATCTTGGTCCAATTTTTGCATTCCAAACAATTTCAAGAATCAAGAAAATCAAGATTTTAAATCTTGGAAATCTTGGTCCAAGAAACTGAAGCTGCTAATTTTCAAGTTGGGGAAATCAGTACACTTGCAACGACCTTTTGTATGTGATCCAGGAATTTATGGGTTGATATGTCTGCATGGATTTTGAAGACCTATCTCTTATCTTCGAAACACACTTTGAATCACTTGATTTCAAGTTTGGGAGCTCAAGTTATGATCGTTTTAATAAAGACTGCGCGGACAGAATTTGTGGACGTGATTATGACGGGAATTATGAGTTTCGGGCTTTTAATTCAATTTTAAATCGTAATGGGTTTAGGTTTTAGGTTTAATTTTTATTATATATGAGCCCAATATTGTATTATCAGCTCTTATTATTTTATTGTTATTTTTATTCCGAATTTTGAATAATTATTAAATAGTTTAAGTTTTTAGGAGTTTTATGTCAACAAGAAAGTTTAGTTTAAAACTACTTCTTGTTTAGATTAGTTAGAGTTCTAGTTTAATTAAGAAATTTATTTAGATTTGTTTAGCTTGCCTATATAGGCCTTGGAATTGTAAATAAAATACTTGATTTTGATTATTTTGAGTTAATAATATTTTTCTTTGAGTTTTTCTTCAAGAATTGCTCTTGAGTGTTTTTTAGAAGTTGTTTAACAATCTTTTAGGTTGTGGGAATCATCTTCAAGCTTTTTCTTGCCAAGATCTCTTTCTTTGAGGGGAAATTAGAGCCATTGAAGGGAGTTGTGGATTCTTTTTGTTTCCAAGGCTTCTTAGGACGTTATCTTCTCTTTTCTATCTTTAATTTATCGTTCTTGTTTGATCTAGTTTATTTCTTGCTATTTTGGGTTGTTGATTTAGTTGTTTTCGTTCTAGGTTGAAATTGCTTCAAGAGGGACGTTATCCTACCTTGATCCATCAAGAAACACATCAAAAATTAGGAGATCCAATCTTTTATTGTTGTTTCAATCATTCTTGCCTAAACAGTTTGCTTCTATTTTTTTAAATCACTTCTAACGAATTTGTTTGTGTTTTTATTTTCCAGATCTAGTTGGGACGTTTTCTTGAGGTCCAAGGACGGTTTCTTTCATCCAAGAAACCCTAATTTTGTTCTCTATTGGATCTGTTACCAGCATTCATCTTTCTTTCGTTTTAATTTCGTTTGATTATTCTTCTTGTCAATTAATTTGTCTTTCTTTGTTTTCGTTTCAGATTACATTTGTCTAGAGCTTTAGGGTAGATCCACGACTTGACAACTTTACGATCCTCTTCCGCATTCGTTTCGTATCATTTGGTATAAGATTTTGGGCGTTTTGGGTGTTCTTCGTTGCTTTCTACACTAATTTCCATTACAAATAGCCAACAAGCAGTTTTTACCCAATAATTTTTCGGGAAAAAATATTTTTGAGTGGGAAAACGTTTTTCAATTGATCTGAAATTTTATATACTGATTCTTGGCACCATATTACAGTATAAAAAAATATTTTCGACAAAAAAAGTGATAAAAAAAGTAGAGAAAAAAAGAAAAATACTGGAAAAGGAAAAAAATAAAAAATATTTCGTGGGTTGAATTTTGTGCAAAAAATTTCCAGATCAAAAACATATTATTTTTAGAGGCTCCAATTTAAATTTCGTGATTTTTGGAAATCGACAACACCTCGAACGAAGTTTGTCAAGTTGCTTCGCAGTTTTTTGGGTTTTCGAGTTTTTGCAATTTTATTGATTCTTAGTTTTAGGTTTTCATTTGTTTTTGCTTTTTATTGTTTCTTTACACATTATAACACTTTCTTGTTTCCTGTGTTAGTAGGTTAACGAACGTTGCACCTTCCTTCTTCCGTGCAACACAATTCTTTGGTGTCTAGCTGATTTTGGACTCATAGTGCTATTAGGATTACTTTGTTAGTTTGATTCTAATACATCCTGATTGATTAACATAAATACTTCTAAATGACTCACAAGATTAATTCTAAACTCATTGAGAATTTAAATTTTCTTTTTGAGTGCATAATTGTGAGGTTTGTTTAATTTTTTCTTTTTTTCTGAGTGCTGTGTTTTTTTTCCAGATTTGTCACAATGTCTCCTAGTAGAAAAGGGAGTGATGACTAGAGTGACAAACCGCTAGTTAACATCAAAAATCTTGCTGGTGTCGCAACAAAGTTAGATCTCCATGCCATCACTGATAAGTTCGAAACCATGTTCAATTAGTTGAACAATACCTTAAATCAGTTGCGAACTGAGCAAAGGACTTAATGTTTGGGTGCTAATGATGATGATGGGTTTGAACAACCTCGTGCTCGTAGACATCAAGCTAGACATGTACCTCGTGTGGATGAAGATCCTTTGGTTCCCAATAATCGCGGACAACCTCCGTTGGCAAAGCCGAAGTTCACAATTCCTCAATTTCATGGAAAGAATGATCTTGAAGCATACCGTGAGTGGGAATAAAAAATAGAGCTTATGTTTCATTACTATAAATGCCCAGAAGATGAGAAAGTTCCATTAGCGACCCTTGAGTTTTCAGACTATAAGTTGAGTTGGTGGACTCAACTTGGTATAAGTCGCCAACGAAACTACGAGAGAGAAATTACCACATGGGATGAGTTGAAACAAGTTATGCGAAAACGCTTTATCCCAACACATTATTATAGGGAGGTCAAAACCAGACATTGACGACTTGTTCAAGGAAGTAGATCAGTTGATGAATACTTCACGAAGAGATGGCCAAAAGAAAGGAGGATTCCAAGTGATCTCTCATATTTTGAGCAATGTTGTTGGTGTAGTTCAAAAGATTATGAGAGTTTTCGATGTCCAATCCAATATCCAACTAGAGAAGAAAGTAAGTATGACTTTGTGCCTTTTTTTGATTGTTACTCTAGTTAAAAAAAGATTTGTTGTAATGGCGAACTTTGTGAACCGGAAAAAGATGATAATGAGAAAATTTCCCTTGAATCTATAGATGAAGTAGAAACGTCATGTTCTCCTACTGAGATGCCTTCTACTGAATTGAATATTCAAAATACTTGTGAGGGGATATGCGAAGTGAGAAAAAAATATGTGAAAAGGCCGAGAGAAAAGAGATCTTGAGTGATAAAAGTCTACTTGATGGTCCAAATTTGGTGAGTGATAATCCATATGAGATAAAATTGGAGAGTTCTCAAGAGGAAAAAGAAAATGAAAAAAAAAAGAAGAAAAAGAAAATGTAAAAACAAGAAGATACCCATATAAAAGTGAGGAATGATTATGTTTTAACTAACCATAATTCGAATTTGTTTAGTGGTGTTTCCTTGTTACAGGATTTTAAAGATCCATTGGCGGACTTCCAATTACATTACTCTACCATCGATCGACACATTTACTTGTAGGAGAGAGCTAAAGATTCGAGGACAAATCTTCTTGAGGAAGTGGGGAATGATAAGAGTTGCAAGGCCCATATTCAAGCTAATGAATGTGATGGGATCAAAGTTTCTCAAGGCCCAATAACAAGGTCGAAGGCCAAGAAAATTCGAGCAAGATTGAAGGGGACCATCCAAGACTTCGTTACCAAGGCCCTAGATGCGCACACGGCCGAAAAAGAAAATAAAGATTCACTTTCTTGTTTTCAAGAAAATCAAGAAACCGAATCTTGGTCCAATTTTTGCATTCCAAACAATTTCAAGAATCAAGAAAATCAAGATTTTAAATCTTGGAAATCTTGGTCCAAGAAACTGAAGCTGCCAATTTTCAAGTTAGGAAAATCAGCAGACTTGCAATGACTCTTTGTATGGGATCCAGGAATTTATTGGTTTAGATGTCTGCATGGATTTTGAAGATCTATCTCTTATCTTCGAAACACACTTTGAATCACTTGATTTCAAGTTCGGGAGCTCAAGTTATGATCGTTTTAATAAAGACTGCGCGGACAGAATTTCTGGACGTGATTATGACGGGAATTACGAGTTTCGGGCTTTTAATTCAATTTTAAATCATATTGGGTTTAGGTTTTAGGTTTAATTTTTATTATATATGAGCCCAATATTGTATTATCAGCTCTTATTATTTTATTTTTATTTTTATTCCGAATTTTGAATAATTATTAAATAGTTTAAGTTTTTAGGAGTTTTAACAAGAAGGTTTAGTTTAAAACTACTTGTTTAGATTAGTTAGAGTTCTAGTTTAATTAAGAGTTTTATTTAGATTTATTTAGCTTGCCTATATATAGGCCTTGGAATTGTAAATAAAACACTTGATTTTGATTATTTTGAGTTAATAATATTTCTCTTTGAGTTTTTCTTCAAGAATTGCTCTTGAGTTTTTTTAGAAGTTGTTTTAACAATCTTTCAGGTTGTGAGAATCATATTCAAGCTTTTTCTTGCCAAGATCTCTTTCTTGGAGGGGAAATTAGAACCATTGAAGGGAGTTGTGGATTCTTATTGTTTCCAAGGCTTCTTAGGATGTTATTTTCTCTTTTCTATCTTTAATTTATCGTTCTTGTTTGATCTAGTTTATTTCTTGCTATTTTGGGTTGTTGATTTAGTTGTTTTCGTTCTAGGTTGAAATTGTTTCAAGTGGGACGTTCTCCTATTTTGATCCATCAAGAAACACGTCAAAAATTAGGAGATCCAATCTTTTCTTGCTGTTTCAATCATTCTTGCCTAAACAGTTTGCTTTTATCTTTTAAATCACTTCTAACGAATCTGTTTGAGTTTTTATTTTCCAGATTTGGTTGGGACGTTTTCTTGAGGTCCAAGGATGGTTTCTTTCATCCAAGAAACCCTAATTTCATTCTCTATTAGATCCGTTACCAGCCATTCATCTTTCTTTCGTTTTAATTTCGTTTGATTACTCTTCTTGTCAATTAATCTGTCTTTCTTTGTTTTCGTTTTAGATTACATTTGTCTAGAGCATTAGGGTAGATCTGCGACTTGACAACTTTACGATCCTCTTCCGCATTCGTTTCGTATCAAATTTGTATATTCTTTCTATTATGTGATTATTTTAGATCGATCAAACAACGATCTCATCTTATTCTCAAGTCTCGATTCTTTCGTGTGAAAATAAGCATAAGTGAACTATTTTGATTGTAAACCATACGCTTAACATGGCCGAACGATATAGGGCCTAAGTAATTTTTATTCTATCATTATGATTTCAAAAATTATAAGTACTAATATGATCTTGTGTGTCAACATGAAAGACCAAACAACAACCTTTTAAGAAATCAATAGTTAGACATCGTGAGTGTGACGAAATCGAGCGTTCCGAGGATAAGTGTTTATGATATTTCCACATTAGATGTTGTATCAAAGTTATGTTATTCAATTAGATTATGACTAAAACGAATTAATTATGTGTTTAGATTCTCGATCGAGAATAGATCTAATCGAGACTTCTACAAAGGAGTATACGATTTAGATCTACATTAAGGTGTGGGATCTAACCTTTATTTAGATGAAATGTGTTAATAATTGTTTTAAATAAAATATTATTTCATTAGTTAATGAGTGAATATATTAATTACTCCTGTGGTGTCAAAAAACACAAATCAAAGAGGAGACCAAGTAAGTGTCGTAACTATTATGTGTTGTGCAAACCCATGATTTGTGATATGTGATGTGTGTAATGTTGATCTCATCTCTATGTTATGTGATTTATGGCTAGATTGATATGTGATGCCCTAAAATGTGATATTTGTATGTGTATGATAAGATCCATGTTTTAATATATATTATGTATGTTAAAGCATGCTAAAGTGAAACTATGTGATATGTGAAAATGTGAGCATGAAAATGTGAAAAATGTGATAAGTGATAAATATGTGTTAAAATGGTTATATCACATGCATGGGGTGGGTTTATGAAAGGACGAAGCTATGTGGCATTTTAAAGAAAATTATGTGGTCGTTATCGGTAAAATATTGTAATGACCCATATTTTGTGGTGCTAGAAATTGGTTGTGAGACTTTAATTTCGAATTATGAGCACAGGAATTTCAAATTAATTATGTTTAATTAATTGACAAAGAGTAGCATATAAATCGGGTTAGGAAAAAAATTTGGGTTGATTGGAGTATTTAGTTAAAAAGGATTCAATTGTAAAAAAATTGAAAAGTACGTTCCATTAGTTAAAAGTAGTAAGTAATTAGTAAATTTGGAGTTGGAGGATCTAAATGGAAATTGAACCATGAGAAATGTTGGTGGATAATTTAAGACTAGTTTAGTTGACTTTTGAATTTTAAAGTAAGGGTAATTGAGTAATTAATTAATTAAATGGAAGAAATAATAAAAGAAAAGAAACAAAATGAGGGGGGAATCATCTTCTTGGGGTTGCCAAATCTGGAAAAAGAAAGAAAGAAAAAGAAGTCATTGTTAAGTGAATTAGGTCTTGAATTGCTTGCATATCGAGAAACGATTAGATCAGTTGTTAATCGGGGAAAGAAGAAAGTGGACAAATAATCGACTCAATTATCTGGAGCTAATGTAAACTTTTGGTAAGTTCATAGTCAATTATTGAACTTTAATTATTTAATTAGTTATGTTATTAATTAAGTTTATATCCAATTTTATATACTTAAATGGTTGGTTGAGTATGTATAAAAATGATTAAGAAATGTATTATAGATATTAGATATAGTTGAATAATACAAAGGATTTAAATTATGATGTGATGAAAGGTGGAATGATGTATTTATGTATTTGTCAGTTTATTTGACTTATGTTATTTGGTTTTAATTATGTTCTTATATGAGTATTTGGAAAATCCCAATGAATGGAAAATTATGGAAATATATATAAACATACATGTATGAATATGGAATAGATCAAGAATTACTCACAGTCATTTGTTGTTAAATGGATGAATTATGAAATGAAAAATTGTATATTATGTAGTTAGGTAAGTTCGTATTCCCAAACCTATTATTTCTATTCATTGTGTTTAAAACTTAGTTATGTTAATTGTGATAAAATTTTTACTCATGTATAGTAAACCTTGTGAATATGTCATTTAAATGGTAATGGACCTTTAGATGATGGAATGGTTGAATTAAATTGATGTGCTTGAGTATGTATAAAGTAAATTGTGGTAATGAATTATTAAGTGTTTGTCAATTTAACAGACTAGTGTTGGGCTCACTTTCGCGATTTATCTGCTAGGCAGTGGGTGCTAGGATTTGACGGATATTTGTTGGTTAAACCAACTAGAGCTAGGCTCACATTTGCGGTTTATCCACTAGGCACTAGGTGCTAGGATTTGACAGATATTTGTTGGTTAAACCAACTAGAGCTAGGCTCACATTTGCGGTTTATCGATTAGGCACTGGTTGCCATAATCGTCGGTTTACCCGACTAGCGTTGGGCGCAAACCGTTGGACTCATTGTTACAATTTATCTGCTAGGCACCGGGTGCCATGAATTGATGAAAATTATAAACGATAAATGAATAGATGGTGGAAAAAATCATCAATTTGCAAATCTATACTTATGGAGTATGAAAGGTAATAAATGGAAGTATTATGCATAGTTGGTTGATTGCATTATGTGCTAAGTTGAAGTGGGAACTATGATTTGTCCATGATTTATCAAATGGAAGCATTAATTTTGAGGATTTCAAATATTCATGTGAATGGTTATGTTGTGAATGAAAAATTTATAATGTAAATGAATTTCTCATGATTTCAGGTTAATTTAACAGTAGATTACAACCTAGCATCAAAGTAGGAATCCCAAGCTCAAAGTCAGTGAGGTTATCTTTTGGTCATTTTTGCATGTACCTAGGACTAGTTTATATACATGTGAATATTAGTTATAATGTAGTTGTTTTGATGTGAACTCATTTTGGATGTTATGTATATATACATATTGAGTTGGTAAGTTAAGAAGCACGTAAATGCTTTAGCCATAATGGAATGTATTGATTTATGCTTGGTACATATATGTTGGTTTTGGTGATTGAATGTTGATATGCTTGGT
Organism: Gossypioides kirkii; assembly: GCA_005610355.1. NCBI lineage: Eukaryota > Viridiplantae > Streptophyta > Magnoliopsida > Malvales > Malvaceae > Gossypioides > Gossypioides kirkii. The sequence continues at coordinate 29,683,112 of CP032254.1, read as the reverse complement.
GAATGATTTGAGTAAAGAATAGGTAGATGATCATTATAGTCATCGAGTTAGGTTGATGCTTGGAGGGTAGTTAAGCTTAGAAACTTCACTTTAATAAGTTATGCATCTTGAAGAAGAAGTTAGGTTAAGAGTTGACTTGATTAGGAAGCCAAATTGGGTATACACGGGCTGTCGCATGGTCGTATCAAGTGTTTAGGTGTAGTATAGAACACAAGGGATGTTACACGACCATTTGGCCCCTTTTCGAATAAACACACGGTCTGGCACACGGTCCTATCCACGGGCGTGTGATTCAAGTCAAAAAATAAGTACATGGCTTGTCACACGATCTGTGACACGACTGTGGGAATGCTTTTCGAGTACGTACATGACCTGGTGCAAGGCCAAGGACACAGGTGTGTGTTCGAGACACATGGTCGTGTGCCTCTATTTTGAATTGTTTAATAAAGAACATATTGAATCGGGATGTTATAAAATGTTAGTACATTATATGTATAATTAAATCAGAGTATAACACATGTGTAATGAATGATTTATATGTATTGTGTGATTGTATTAATTAAATTTGAATGTTTGTTTGGAATGATTTAATGATCTTATAATATTTGGTAATACTTTGAGACCTTAAACCGATGACAGTTATGGGTTACGAGTGTTACAAATATGTGGTGGCTTGTCCACGATATGCTATGTGGTCGTTACCACCAAATATATGGTGTTTTACCCACTATATGCTATGTGGCCGTTCATCAGTATCTATGTGGTAGCTTGTCTACTAAATGGAGTGTTATTGGATGGACGAGTTTTGGGGAACTCGATATCGGTGTATAGCGGAGATGGGTAGGAAATCCTTTAATTGTGCATTAACACATAAGAATGTTTCTAATGTGAGCACGAGTAGTGTGAACACTAATAATGCGAGCATGTACCTTGCGAGCTTGGAAGATGCGAGCACTGGTGTTGCGAGCACTCATGTTATGAACACTAGAGCTGCTAACACTCATGTTGCGAGCACTCATATGCAAACACTGATGTTGTGAGCATGGATGAAATGCGAGCCTCGCACGATTCAACCGAGCTACCAAGAGGACCAATCACACGAGCACAAGCCAAGAAATTCAATCAGACTGTTACGAGTTTAGTTAAACGAATTTGGGAAGACACTTTATGCATTCGATACATTTCATATAACCCGTCATGCATTCCATGCAATGTGCTGCACATTCAATTTTAATTTTAATCTAATTAAATTGCTAGAAAATAAAGTATTAACCATTTAGTTATTTTAATCCATGTTTTTAATTATGTTTTGTGTTATTTTGATAAGTCTTTAAATATGTCCTAAGTTAGTCGTTAGTATTAGTCAAATATTGCTGCCCATTTAATATGTCCTAACCAGAATGTTTAATATGATGTAGGATGTCAATGGCTGGCCAACACAAGCTTTTAATGCACCTACCAATATGTAAAGTTCTGAAAACACCTCTCTAAAAGGGCATTTTGTGATTAGAAAAGGAATTCAATTTGTGATCAGCAAAGGAATTCAATGTTTTCTTCATGCATGGCTGATTGGGTTCATCAAAGGTCTCAAGGTTCTTAAATGCTCAAAGGCTGATCATGGGAACATGGAAAGTGGCTGTACGATTTACTCAAAATCATTGATGCACCGCCCACATTGATTCCAAGTGCTTGGGGAATTTCAGCAAAATTTAAGAACACTTCCTCCTAGCCAACCAAGCACTAAGTTCAGCCAACTACTCCATTAAAGCAACCAGCACATCAACTTAAAGTACATGGGGAATAGTGGATGAATTTATGATGTAATTTTGATTAATTATTTCATGACTTTTCAGCTGGTCATTTGTAAGCCTTTAAATATGAGTATTGGAACATTTTGTGTCAACTTTTGATGAATATTAATCTGATTGTGAGTTTGTAAACTCCTTTTTTTTATTTGACTAAAATTGACTTATCAAGTAACCCTTGTGGCATCAATCTGATTCTTTCGAACTTATCACTTCTTTAAAGTGTGGCGTTCACCCTTATACCGATTGGTTCCTATCTCTCTATAGATAGAGGGTCACGGTTCTTCTTGTTTTCATTCTAAGTACTAATATAAGGATTGGGTCAATATTCTTTTATAATATTGGTTCGTTCTTGAGTCCTTAAAACCGAATTCAAGTCTATCCATCTATATCCTTTGCATATCCATCCATCCATCCTTCTACAACCTACTATTATCAGTCGCCAACCATCACAAAATCTATTATGATCAATACTTCTTAATTTCGATCGGGAACTCACGCGACTCGTAATCATCCCTCGAGGATGAGCTCCTATCATTTGGTATCAGAGCAAGTTAAATCAAGTAAGTATTCGACGTTCTTATCTCTCCTGGAATTAGCATTCAAAAAAATAAAAAAGAAAGAAAATTCGAAAAAAATGAAAATACAGCAGATTTGAATCCCAAGTTCAAAATACAAAGGGAGTTTTGAAAAAAAAGAAGAAGAAGAGCTAGTTGAAAGTGTACAATTCTCGAGTATAAGTTTTCATTTCCATAACAATTTCAACCACACTTCTATCTTCATTTGAAGCCTTCGTTATCACCTAATCATCATTCCTACCTTACATCATATTTGAAGCCGATACTACGAGGTTTGTTGTTTAAGTCTAAGGAAGTCACATAAGAACTTCAAGCAAGCAAAGAGTGGTAAAAGGCAAGAGTGCAAAAGAGCATTATAGAAGATTAAAAGCCAACATCGAGTGCAAACACGAGTAGAGTGATTTCCTTTTCGAGTGGCTCGTGAGTTTTGTATTTGGTAAGGTACTCATTTACTTTCAATCAAATCTTTTGTTATTAATCTTTTCTATTTTAAAGAAAACACCATGTCTCGAAGTCCTGAAAGAAATAATCGTACTGGTGGTGGTGTGCCCGATTTAGCATACCAAGCTTTCATACACGAGATGGATAGATTGTTACAATGTCGATTGGAGCCAATTCAAGAAAGAATTGACCAAGTGGAGGAGCGCTCTCAACGAGGACGTTCACCCCGAGATCAAGGAAGAGATCCACGTCTTGATTCCTACTCATTAAGGAATTTGAGTCAAAGAAAAGCGAACCACGAGTTTGAGGCCTTTCAAGGTAGCAAACGAGAAGGCACTAGTATCTCTTCAAGTGCATCAAAGTACTCATCCACGGAGGTTCAATCACGAAGAGTTGATCGTGTCTCATATATGAATCCTTCCCCTCTTACCCAACAAAATCTTCTTATTCCGATTCTTTCATGTTAACCCCATCTTGTAACAAAAGAATGAGAAAAAGAAGCTAAAAGAAAAGAAAGACAAGAGTTGATAATGAGAGAAAATGAGTGAAAAATAAAAGAATTTGAGAGAAGAAAAAAAGAAATGAGAGAAAAAGAAATTGAAAGAGAAAAAGAAAACGAAGTTGAAAGAAATAAGAAAGAAGAGTTGTTGATAAGAGAAAATGAGAGAAATTTCAAAGAGTTAGAGAGGAAGAAACAAGAAATTGTGAATGAAAAAGAAAATGAAAGAAAAGAAGTTGAAACAAAAAGAGAGTGAGGAAAAAGAAAGTGAGAGTGATAAAAGTGTGAGTAAAGAGATTGAGAGTGAGAAAGAACTTGAAATTTAAAAAGAAAGTGAGCAAGAAATTATTCAAGCAAAAGTGAGGAGTGATTTAGTTTTAGCTAACCATGACTCATTATTATCTTATGAAGTTTCGTTGCAACAGGTTCTTAAAATTCCATCGTCGGAGTTTTCACTTTATTATTCACCAAACGAGAGGTGATTCCAATTGGACAAAAAAGGTAAGTTGGAGAGTGGAAACATTATTCAAGTTGTGGAAGATAAGCTGGGTAAAGATCTTTTTGAGATTTAATCAAGTCGATGTTCTTTAAATGTTGTTGGTAAGTTTACCGATGATTTTGCTCTCAAAAGACCTCTCAATAATATTTTGTCTTGTCATTATTCTTTGAATATTGTTGAAGTATTTGTCCCAAAATGTTTTCCTCATGACATGCCTTACGCTAGTTTTTGTGACCTTATCTCGCAAATTGAAACACCCATTGGCGATTTTGGTTTAACTAAATGCCTACACAATTCGGTTGATGTGATTGATAAAGAATTTCCACGTAAAATGCTTAGGTTGTTTGATTCTAATTGTTATGCGAGTTATTTAAATCCTTGTGGTAAAAGCACATTGATTAACATGTACATTCAAAGAAGGTTTGAGGGGTCTGATTGTTTGGATTTGCGTGTGATTAATCTTTCTTTGTTTGGTATATGTGACTTGAGCTTGAAAGAAACACACTTGCTTCATGAAGATGTTGTGGATCAAAATCAAGTGTTTAAATCTGAAGTGATTGTCCATCAAGTTCATAAAGGTAAGCAAGGTAAGTGCTTTTTGAAATTAAACTGAAATGGCATGCTTTGATTCTTGATGACAAGTTTGTCATTGATTTTGAATTAAAAGGTATTCATTACTATGCTCCTTTTCATTGGTTTGCTATTTTCAACAATGAGTTTTCACATTCTAATAAACTTGGATTGTTTAAGGTTGATAGCTACGTGAAATTCATGTTGCGAAATTGGAAACATTTGTGGATTTACGCATTCTTTTGAAAGAATTTTGAGAGTCTTATTTGTCTGAACATGCATTTGCTTAATTCTTCTTTGTTTAGCATATATGATTTTCACTTGAAAGAACAACGATTGATTCATTCCAAAATAAGCGATCCAAATCATGTTTTCAATCTTAGAGATTGTTGTTTTATACCATTAAAGGGAATCGAGTGCCAAATTTTTACATCACTTAAACTCATGAAATGCTTCCGATTGATCTATATGTCACCAAGGATATCAAAAGCGAAAATTGTACATTGTGACAAAATGGTAAGGCAACATTTTGTTTTGGATCCAGGTGTTAAATTGTTCTTACAAAGTTTGAAAGGTGATGAATTGAAGGATCGATTTTCTAAAATGGCTCATTTTATTTCTTGCCACAAAATTGATGATGCTTCGAATGTAGCTAATCTATTTTTCAGGGAAGTGGCACGATTGCATGGAGTACCAAGGACGATTGTATCCGATCATGATGCTATCTACTTTGTTAAGAGCAATCATTCGAAAGAATTTGAAAACATGGGAAGAGTGCTTGCCGAACATCGAGTTTGCTTAAAATTGTTTTGTACATTCGATTACCAAGCATTCACCATTTGAAGATGTTTTAGGTTTAATCTTTTAACTCCTTTAGATTTTATTCCCTTACCTTCTAATTAACTTGTGCATGTAGATTGCAAAAACAAGGCTGATTTCATGAAAAATCTACACCAAAAAGTGAGGGAAAACATTGAGGAGAGGACCAAGCAGTATACTAGCAAAGCCAACAAAGGACGTAAATGAGTAATCTTTGAACCCGGACATTGGGTATGGCTTAATATGCGAAAAGAAAGGTTTCTAGCTAAAAAAAGATCCAAGTTGTTACCACGAAGCGATGGCCCTTTTCAATTGTTGGAAAGGATTAATGAAAATTCATACAAATTGGACCTTCCAGGTGAGTATACTGTTAGTGCAAGCTTTAATGTTACTGATCTATCCCCTTATGATGTAGGCGACAATTTGAGGACAAGTCACTTTGAAGAGGGAGGGGATGATGCGAGCACGAGTAGTACGAACACTAATAATGCGAGCATGTACCTTGCGAGCTTGGAAGATGCGAGCACTGGTGTTGCGAGCATGGATGAAAGGCGAGCCTCGCACGATTCAATTGAACTACCTAGAGGACAAATCACACGAGCACAAGCTAAGAAATTCAATCAAGCTGTCACGGGTTTAATTAAACGAATTTGGGAAGACACTTCATGCATTCCATACATTTCATATAACCCGTCATGCATTCCATGCAATGTGCTGCACATTCAATTTCAATTTTAATCTAATTAAATTGTTGGAAAATAAAGTATTAACCATTTAGTTATTTTAATCCATGTTTTTAATTATGTTGTGTTATTTTGATAAGTCTTTAAATATGTCCTAAGTTAGTTATTAGTTTTAGTCAAATATTGCTGCCCATTTAATATGTCCTAACCAGCATGTTTAATATGATGTAGGGATGTTAATGGCTGGCCAACAGAAGCTTTTAATGCACCTACCAATATTTAAAGTGCTGAAAACACCTCTCCAAAAGGGCATTTTGTGATCAGCAAAGGAATTCAATGTTTTCTTCATGCATGGCTGATTGGGTTCATCAAAGGTCTCAAGGTTCTTAAATGCTCAAAGGTTGATCATGGGAACATGGAAAGTGGCTGTTCGGTTTACTCAAAATCATTAATGCACTGCCCACATTGATTCCAAGTGCTTGGGGAATTTTAGCAGAATTTAAGACACTTCTTCCTATCCAACCAAGCACTAAATTCAACCAACTACTCCATTAAAGCAGCCACCACATCAACTTAAAGTACACGGGGAATAATGGACGAATTTATGATGTAATTTTGATTAATCATTTCATGACTTTTCAATTGGTCATTGTAAGCCTTTAAATATGAGGCTTGGAATATTTTGTATCAACTTTTGATGAATATTAATCTTATTGTGAGTTTGTAAACTCCTTGTTCTTTTTTGACTCAAATTGACTTATCAAGGAACCCTTGTGGCATCAATCTGATTCTTTCGAACTTATCACTTCTTTGAAATATGGCGTTCACCCTTATACCGATTGGTTCCTATCTCTCTATAGATAGAGGGTCACGATTCTTCTTGTTTTCGTTCTAAGTACTAATATAAGGATTGGGCAATATTATTTTATAATATTGGTTCGTTCTTGAGTCCTTAAAATCGAATTCAAGCCTATCCATCTATATCCTTTGCATATCCATCCATCCTTCTACAACTCACCATTATTAGTCACCAACCATCACAAAATCCATTACGAATGATACTTCTTAATTTCAATCGGGAACTCATGCGACTCGTAATCATCTCTCGAGGACGATCTCACATCAGTTTCAGTGTATCCACGTGAAAAATATGATGATATATAAGTCTTGTGACAATTGTGAACATGATGATGTAGATGTAATTTTTGATGCGATGAAATGTGTGATTGAATTGAGTATGTATGTTTGTGTTGATCTCACACTAAGCCTTTTAAAGCTCACCCATGATATTCGTTTGTCTCAAGTAATCCTCGTGCTTAAGACTCGGATTTGAAACTTCGAAGGGTCTCTCAGTATAATGATTTCGTGGTTATTGATTTTGAATAGGATTTGGGGTTTTTACGGACTATTTGAATTTATTTTGGACATTTATTATGGATTTTAATTTTGGTTGTTTTAAATATTTTGAGACTTTATTTTAAACTGTGAACTGTGGCATAGATATTACTATTTTAAGATTTTGAGATACTGTTGCATGAATAATTTACATATAATTTTTTAACAATTATAAAATGTTTTAGTGATTATTAGTCGTTGCAAATAAGTATTTTAAAAACAAAGTTACAATTCAAATATTTTTAAATGAAAAGGAACAAACAAATATGTATTGAAAGGTACAAGAGGTTTTCGAAACAAGTGGATTTTCTTATAAAAATGTTTTGGCCATTTTCAAGGCCCATGTAATTGCTCAGATTGGACCGTAACATCTAGGCCCGTTTTGAGGGTTACATTTAGTGGTATCAGAGTTCGATTCAAAACTCAAATTTTGGGCCAAAATATTTTCGAAAACGTCATGCATCATAAAAAGGTATTTTGGGAAAAACATGCCACATGTGTTTTGTTGTAAAAAATTCTAAAACCTCTCAAAGCCGATCTGAGGTAAGTGTTTTTTAGATGTCAAACTATGGATTTTGAAACTATAAAATTATGAAAACTATGAGTTGTGAAACTATAGGAAACTATAGAAATCTTTTAGACTAAAAAACTTTAGATTGTGAAAATAATAAATAAGTGAAACTCCTATAAAAGCGATAAGTGAAATTTCAATAAAAAAATATCCAAGTGATATAAATAAAACTCATCTTTATTGACAGCCTGCTTAAAACTTTAAAAGGAGTACTCGCGGTGTTACAACTAGAGGAATGAGAGCACTTGAAGAATCGGGTTAGGGAACCCAAATCAGTTTGTCTGCATCTATGGTGCGAACTCCCGTGCCTATTATGGAGAATGTGGAGCGAGCACCTACTATTGGCGAGAGTCAATAAGAGCCTGTGAATGAGGTTGTGTCACAAGTTATGTTGCGAGCATTGGAATGAGTGGTTACTACCTAAACTGGTGCTAATAGCCATGGCACGATTGCTGAGAGGCTCTGATCGAGTAGTGCCGAATTTTTTAGAGGTATTGTTGGGACGACCCCTACCGTAGTCGAGTACTAGTTGGAGGCTACGGAGCAATTTTAAGAAGCACCCAAGCCGACTGTCTTACGTGGGATTACTTTCTGAAGGCATTCTAGAAGAAATATGTGGGAGTGAGATATGTCGAGGCCAGGAGGCTTGAGTTTATCGAGTTAAGGTTAGGTAATAGGTCAATGTCTGAATATGAGGCAGAGTTCTTGAGGCTCAACTAATATGCTCTAGGAATGGTAGCTTAGGAGCAATATAAGTGTGCCCGATAAGAGTTCAGACTTAGATTTGATTTGATTATGCAAGTTGATTCACTACAATAGAGGGTCTTCGAAGCTTTGGTAGCGAAGACCAAAATCTGTGAGGAGGTTAGGCACATTGAGCATGAATGGATGGAGCAAGTGAAAGCTTTAGCTAAGAGAGATTTTGATCCTAGTGGACAAACTCAATGTCTAGTTAAGCGAGCCAGAGATGATTGACCCCGCCAAAACTTTGTCGTAATGGGGGACAGGATCCAGAATTGTGCCACCTATGGCAAGAGACATCCGGGTGAGTGTTGGTGAGGAATGAGAGCATGCCTAAAATGTGGGTCATTAGACCATAAGATTCGAGAATGAACTCAGCTGAATGAGTAGGTGTAAGCGCAATGTTAGAATCATGCACCAAATCAGAGAGCTGGTTAACAGCTTAATAGCACTAGAAAGAACCATTGATTTCTCCTTACTTATTGTTCAAGTTGTTCCCATTTGGTCATATTTAGCATACATTCTTAGCATTTTTAATTTAGTTATTGCATTTTATAACTTAATGAAGCTCAGTCCAATTCCCTTTGAATTTATGATATTTTTACTACTGATGTCGCTGCATTAGTATGTTTAGAATGCGCCCAGAATTGTCGTTGCAGGAATCTGTTCAGAAGTATCAATGCATGAGTGTGTCTAGAGTTGTCGCTATATAAGAGGATCCATAATTGCGCCCAAAACTATCGCAGCACCTAACAACTATCTGGTTAACACACCAAAAATGTGTGAGTTGTAGAGGTGGTATAACCAACTAGTACTGCTAGAGAATGCTAGATCTAGAGGGAAGGAAACCTGTACTGTTCAGCTACAATTAAATACTAAAGAGAATGAGAGAGAAACGATCTTCTTCGCCCGAATTGACATTTTTCTAAAAATCCATTTTCTTAAGCTTGCATCTATGACAACTTAGCTTTCTTAAGGGTGGCCTGACGCAGAAGAGGAAGCAAACCTACTCTTGACGAGGAGCGTCCTAAGTGCGACCCAAGTGAAGAGTAAGGGAGCAATTTGAGTAGACTAGGAATAGAATGCCCCATTTGTTTGTTACTTCTCTTTCTTAAATGCTGGTAATTCTTGTTAATTCAAGTTGTATAGAAGTACATTTGATATTTTGAACTAAATGATATCTATTTCAATCTTTCCTTAACTATTAATCTTTGGGTTTAATTGTTTTGACCACGGAAGTGTGATTGTAGTAACTGTCACTGGAAGGTACAGCGACAAATTAAATTAACAAGCAAGACAACAGAAGTTGCTTGAGGATTTAAGGAATTTAATCCACTTGTTCTTGAATATGTTGCATTGCCAACACTAGAAGGTGTGGTTAGTGTGCTTGTTTGAGTCTTAGATCTAATAGAAAATCCAAGTTGGTAAGATATTCATTGTGCCTTATAGCAACGACAATTACCTATTATTTTTAACCTTGTGAGCCACACTTAGTTTTCTGCCAACTTTTCACGTCAGGGACCCCATTTCATTATCATTGCATTTTACCTTTAAATTTTACATTATTGCTTCGACAATCACTCTCACAATTTTAATGCATTTACTTTTATATTGCATTGACAATTATAAACAACAAACATTCATCCTCGTGGGATCAATATCCGACAGATTCACATTTGTCTACAATACTTGCATCAACAATGTTCGCTTGCACATATTTGCTGTGACGTTCATAACGCGACCATAGCCACAGCGAGCTCAAAGGTAGAATAGAGGAGGTAATGCGGGTAAGAGACAACAAGGACTGGGTCAGGGTGTTAATCGAGTTGATGCGAGGTAGCCAACAGTTGTGTATGCGGCCAAACACCGAGAGGATTGTGATGCTGTCGATGTGATAGCAAGTACCTTTACTATTAATGGCATTCCTTATTTTGCATTAATAGATAATGACTCTATCCATTCGTATGTGTTTTGTGTGCTTATTAAAAAGTTGGATATTTAGGTAGAGAAACTATTAGCAATGTGACTGTACTTAGTCCTTTAGGACAATCTAAAAGCGATGTCCATTGCAAGTGCAAGGTGAGGTGTTCCATGCCAACCTTATGGAACTACCCTTTGGAGAATTCAACCTCATATTGGGAATGGACTAGTTGAGTGAGCATCGAGTCATTATAGACTGTCACACTAAACAAGTCACGTTGAGGACTTCTTCTAGGGATGAGATTATTGTAGTTGGGGAGCGTCAAAATTATCTTATAAATGTGATTTTCACCTTGGTAACGAAGAAGTTGGTAAGGGGTGTGACGCCTATCTCGCATACATCTTGGACATGAATGTGGATAGTGCTGCATTGCAGAACATTCGAGGAGTGAAGGAATTTCCTAACGTTTTTCCTTGGGAGCTGACTGATCTACCTCTTGAACGAGAGGTCGAGTTTGGAATTGAGTTGTTGCCTAGGACAGTATCGGTGTCCATTGCACCCTACCGCATGGCACCTAAAGAACTCAAGGAGCTTAAGGCTCAATTGCAAGAATTGATAGATCGTGGTTTCATAAGACCAAATGTGTCGTTGTAGGGAGTTCTAGTCCTTTTTGTGAAAAGGAAGGATGGATTCTTGAGGATGTGTATCAATTACCTTCAGTTGAATAAGTTGATCATGAAGAATAAATACCCATTTTCGAGGATCGATGACTTATTCGATCAATTTTGAGGTGCTACGGTCTTCTTTAAGATCATTTTTAGGTTAAGGTATCATCAGTTGCAAGTAAAGGGTGACGATGTGCCGAAGACTGCTTTTAGGATTTAGTATGAGCACTACGAGTTCTTAGTGATGCCTTTCGGTTTTATGAATGCTCCCGCCATGTTCATGGACTTAATGATCAGGGTCTTTCAACTTTACCTTGATCGATTTGTTGTAGTCTTTATAGATGATATTCTAGTCTACTCCAAGTCTGAGTTAGAGCACGAGGAGCACTTAAGGTTAGTCCTTCAAACCTTACGTGAGAAGAAGTTATATGCAAAGCTCAATAAGTATGAGTTTTAGCTTCGAGAGGTGATGTTTTTAGGACACGTAGTATCTACCGAGGGTATTCGCTTGATCCCAAAAAAATCAGAGCCATCTTATATTGGAAGGAACCTAAGAATGTTAGTGAGATTCAAAATTTTCTCAACTTGATGGCTATTATAGGAGGTTTGTGGAAGGATTCTCATTGATTGTGGCTCCGATGACTAATTTGTTGACAAAGACTAAACCGTTTAAGTGTACCGATGAACAACAAGCTAGCTTTGAGAAATTAAAGGTAGTTTTGACTCAAGCACTAGTGTTGATCCAACTTGAGTCTAGTAAGGATTATATGGTCTATAGTCATGCATCCCATTCTGGTCTTGGATGTGTGTTGGTGCAAGATGGGAAGGTTGTAGCTTTTGCTGCCAGGCAACTTAAGCCACATGAGTGACACTATCCGACGCATGAATTGGAATTGGCTGCTGTGGTATTCGCCCTTAAGATTTGGAGGCACTATCTTCATGGGGAGAGATGTGTCATCTATACAGATCATAAGAGTCTTAAGTATCTCCTCATCCAAAAGGAGGTGAACTTAAGAAAGAGGCATTAGATCGAGCTTCTAAAATATTATAACTATACCATAGAGTACCATTCGAGTAAGGTTAATGCTATGGCAGATGCGTTGAGTAGGAAGTCCATGATAGAGTTGAGGATGATGTTTGCTAGGTTGAGTGTATCTAATGATAGTGGCTTACATGTGGAGTTACAAGTGCGACCAACTTTGACTGAGGAGATTAAGTTGAAGCAGATTTTAAATTCATCATTAGAGCCCTATGTGAAGCTTGTTAAGGAAGGTAAGACTTCAAATTTTGCTTATAATTCTGAAGGAGTCTTGTGTTATTGTAGAAGATTTTGTGTCTTCTGATTTTGAGTTGAGGAAATGCATACTTTGGGAAGCGCATAGTAGCCCCTACACTATGCATCTTGGAGGTAGTAAGATGTATAGGGATCTTTGTGAGCAGTATTTGTGGCCGAAATTGAAATGTGATGTGACAAATCATTGTGGCTAGATGCTTGACGTGCGTCAAAGTTGAACACCAATTCTCTTCGGGTTTGCTCCAACCTATACAAGTTCCTCAGTGGAAGTATGAGCGCATCACCATTGGCTTTGTTAGTGGGCTACCATTAACACCATCTAAGAAAGATTCTATTTGGGTGATTGTGGATTGATTAATGAAATCTACCCATTTCTTACATGTGCGCACCGATTATTTGTTGCAAAAGTTGGTGAGGTTGTACATCGCTGAGATTGTGAGACTTCATGGGGTACTAGTGTTAATCATTTTCGATAGAGATCCTCGCTTTATGTCGCACTTTTGGAAGAGTCTGCATGAGGCACTTGGTACGAGATTGAATTTTAGCACTGCTTATCAACCACAATCTGATAGATAGTCTAAAAGGGTTATTCAAATTCTTGAGGACATGTTGCGAGGTTATGTAATCGAATTCTGAGGTAATGAGGAGGAACATTTATCGCTTTCAGAGTTTGCATATAATAATAACTTTCAATCGAGCATTCAGATTACTCTGTATGAGGCACTTTATGGGCGCAAGTGTAGAACACCTTTGCGTTGGATAGATTTGGGAGAAAAGAAAGTGTTGGGACCAAATTTAGTTTAAGAGACTAAGAACAATGTGAAAATTATTTGGGATCGATTGAAATCTACATCAAATCGACAAAAGTCCTACTTTGAATTGAGGAGAAAGGATATTGAGTATAATGTGGGCGATCAAGTCTTCCTTAAGGTTTCCTTTAGAAAAAGGTATTGAGATTCGGTCACAAAGGAAAGTTAAGTCCAAGGTTCATTGGACCTTATCGCATGAATAAGAAGGTTGGGCCAGTAGCTTATCAGTTGGAGTTACCTCTAGAGTTGGATCGTATTCATGACGTGTTTCATGTGTCTATGTTGCGATGTTATGATTCGACCCTTCCCATGTGATTCTTGTAGATGAAATTGAGGTCTGTTTTGATTTGACATTTGAGGAGGAATCAATACAAATCATAGATCGTGATATTAAAGTGTTAAGAAGGAAGCATGTTTCACTTGTGAAAGTGTTGTGCTGGAATCATGGTTCGAGTGAGGCAACTTGGGAACCCGAAGATGCGATGTGACAACACTATCTTATGTTAAGAGGGTAAAGTTGTCACATCCTAATTTCTTTAATTAATTTAATTAAGTTAAGAGGGTAAAGTTATCACATCCCAATTTCTTTAATTAATTTAATTAAGTTAAGAGGGTGAATTTGTCAGCTCTTATGTCTTAAAAATAATTGTGAAATTTGAAAACAAGGAAGTAGTGTGGCTTAGTAGTAGGAAGCACCTTAGCTATCCTAGAAGTTCCTTGTTCGAAGCGAATTCTTTTGCTTGTGTGTGATCTCTTTCGAGGGTTATGTGAACCTTGAAAACATATGTATTGTTATGTGTGAATCTTAAAAGTGATTTGCGACCCATATTGCATGCGAGCATATGGCATACGCAAACTCTATTATCTTAGGCTTGATATTTCATGTTTGCGAGCTTAGTGCTTGGTGAACTATAAGATTGTGTGTTGCGAACTGTGATAATATGGCTGATTGTGAACTGTGCATTGCAAACTCTTGTGAGCTATGCATTGTGAGCTCTTACAAGCTCTACATTTCGAACACCTTTGTGCATTCAAGCCATCGCCATCCACTTGTGTTTCCATATAGGGAGGATTCCTTTCCTCCATTAGCAACTCAAACTAGCCTTTTGAAGTGAAACACATCTCCCTGATTACTCCGATGTTCCCTCACCTTTCCCGTTCTTCTCACTTACCAAAAGCTCAAGTGTTGACCACCAAAACACCTTGGCTGCCATACACACCGTTTCCTTTCATTTTCTATTTTCCTCTTCCTCTCTATTCTCCTTTTCTCTATTTTGACAACCACCACCACCTTTTCTCCTTTCTACCACCATGAGCTTATTTGCACCACCACCTTACCACCGTTTGAAACCAACATTTTTTACTTTTTCTTTCGGTTTCCCCTCCTTACTTCTACTGTACACTGCCATGATCCGTCGTGTCCACCGCCATAACCACCACGAATTACCTTCTCCTCCACCATTATTATTTATTTTTCTCCCTTCTTTCAACTGAAAGTGACCGAACCTTTTCCCTCCTTACATTTTTGCATCGTCGTCAGATCACTGCTGAGCCGCCATTGTCACCATCGCCAGACAATCATCGTCGCCACAACCGGTGATCGATTTCTTCCTTTTCTCTTTTGTCATTTATTCTAGTGACTAAAATTTGTATCTTCTCTCATTTATGTAATTATTTTAGATCGATCAAATATCATCCTATTCTCAAGTCTTGATTCTTTCGTGTGGAAATAAGCGTAAGTGAAGTATTTGGATTGAAAATCCTACACTTAAAATTCCTAGAATATGGCCGAATGGAATAGGGCCTAAGTAATTTGTATTCTATCATTATTATTTCAAAATTATAAGTACTAATACGATCTTATGTGTCAACATGAAGGACCAAACAAAAAAAACTCTGAGAAATCAATAGTGTGACATCGTGAGTGTGACGAAATCGAGCATTCAAATCGAGGGTAACAGGTTACGAGATTTCCACATTATATCTCGTATCAAATTTATGTTATTCAATTAGATCATGACTAAAACGGATTAATCATGTGTTTAGATTCGCGATTGAGAATAGATCCAATCGAGACTTCTACAAAGGAGCATACATTTTATATCTACATTAAGGTGTGGGATCTAACCTTTATTTAGATGAAATGTGTTAATATTTGTTTTAAATAAAATATTATTTGATTAGTTCATGTGTGAGTACATTAAGTACTCGTGTGGAGTTGAAAAACTCAAATCAAAGAGGAGACCAAGTTTCCTAACTATTATATGCTGTGAAAATCCATGATTTGTGATATGTTGTGTGTGTAATGTTGATCTCATCTCTATGTTATGTGATTTATGGCTAGATTGATATGTGATGTCCTAAAATGTGATATTCGTATGTGTATGACAAGATCCATGTTTTAATATATATATTATGTATGTTAAAGCATGCTAAAGTGAAACTATGTGATATGTGAAAATGTGAGCATGATACATGCATATGTGAAAATCGAGATATATGAGATGTGAGCAAGAAAATGAGAAAAATGTGATAAGTGATAAATATGTGTTAAAATGGCCATATCACATGTGTGGGGTGGGTTTGTGAAAGGAGAAGCTTATGGAAGTTTAATTGCAAATTGTAACACCCAAAACCCGAAACTGTCGCCGGCTAAGGTCTCGGTGTCACTCAAATCATCTATCACTGAACTTCTTTTAAAGTCATGATCCGTTCTTACATTATTAAAGAAATACACCCAACACATCATAAGTTATCATTTATTTATAAATACAATTCAACAAGGGAAAAAAGGTCATTTCCCAGATTTTTGGAGACTTCTACCGACACCTGTTGGATAAGTATCGATAGTAGTCAAGTCAGTAAGCAATTTGGAAATAGTGCAGACTTCTACTGATACTTGTGATATTTCTACTGATACAAGTGTAACATCTACCGAAACTAGTTATGCTTCTATCGATACTAAAAATTCCAGAGAGTTAAAATGTCTTACCCTACAACTTCTACTGATACAAGTATTCTAACTACCGATACAAACATGCACAAAACTACCGAAACATAAAATGCAACTACCAATACAACCTAAGTCAGTAAACAACCACTCTCCTACCCTGTACTTGTACCGATACATGGAGGAGTTCTACTGAAACAAATATGCAGAATTCTCAAATTTATTCAAGTTCATATACAAACTTCCTTCATAGACATAAATTGAAATGGACAACACCTTAAAGTTCAAATACAATACTTAGCATAATCTTGAAGTACTAAATGTCGCATACAACATTCATCAAGCATTCAAGTTCGACATTTAACCAAATATCTACAAGTATCATAATCTTAAAATAAGCATACAAAAATGACATCGTCCTAGTACATGTCATATAACCGAGTGATGTAAATACTACCGAACGAGCTCTCAAGATAGTGTGATGTCTTCAAGATGATCCGATCTCTAGGTCGTAAAATGAAATCTACAAAACAACAACAATTGGTAAGCTTCATAGCTTAATAAGTTCGCAAGGTTCAACAATTTACCGAATAACATGTGGTAAACATCTCTATAAATCTGACGAGTCAGGATAGAAATGAACTTCAGTGATCGTTATTCATTTTACTCCCTGTTGACTCTAAGGTCATGATGTTCATTTACTCCCTATTGACCACTAGTATTCGATGCTATTCTTAGCCATCGATACGGTATATCTATTCCCTACGTTGTTGCTCACACTAAGCTGACGAGAATATGCAAAAAAACATAAATCTCAGTCATTGTGGGGCCTATAATCCATTCTTGGATTCTATTCACCTTACGGTGACTCACGATGCTGTAGAGAATCCGCAACAAATGAAGGATCTCAACCACCAGACCATTTTCTATCTTTGGCACAAGGCAGGGAAATTCTCATCTCGTCGTTTCTATCTTTCACATTTCCAATCATCGTTTCTCATTTCCAACAATCATTAAAAAGGTAGCTATAAGCAGTTATTAATAAAAATTTAACATTATGAACTTACCGGACTAATTTGTAGTTGCGATTAGACTTCAAGGACTACTTCACCATTTCCCCTTTTCGCGATCTGAAGTACGATCATAGTCCAAATCAAAGCTCAAAGTTGAATGTAAAAACCTTAATTCTTTTCTCTCTTAGTTGTATGGAGGAAGGGGATGAAGTGAAAATGATAAAAGTTTTCACTTAAAATTTCTTTAATTTAATATATATATATACTAATGACAATTTTGTAAATTTTAAGACTTTCATAATTAAGCTTTCACTAACCCTTTTTAGTCTTAATTAAACCTATTTATAATTAATATAGCTCATGCTAATCCACCCATTAAAATATCTTTGGTTAATTTGCTTATTTGGTCCTTCTAATTAGCCAACTCTACTTTTGTACCTTTTACAATTTAATCATTTATACTCAATTAACTATTTAAACACTAAAATTTCATAACCAAATTTTAATACGATGCTAAAGAAGTCATAAATATTTAAATAAATAAATTTACGACTCGACTCGTTAGAATTGTGATCTCGAAATCACTATTTTTGACACCACCAAAAATCGGGCTGTTACAACTCTCCCTCCTAAAGAGAATTTCGTCTCGAAATTTCTTACCAGTGAACAAATTAAGGTACTGTGATCTCGTCGAAGATTCCGTCTCCTATGTAGCTTCTTTAAGCCCATGCTAATGGTACCCTTTTGTTTCGCAGTTCTTTTATCTCGGGAGCCAGAATCTTAACTGGTTCTTCTGAATACGACAAATCCGACTGTATCTCAATCTCACAAGGTGCAATCACATGAGAAGGATCTGATCTGTACCGTCTCAGCATCGAAATATGAAACACATTGTGAATCTTCTCAAGTTTCGGTGGTAAAACCAGCTTATAAGCTACAGGACCAACCCTCTCAAGAATCTCAGACGGCCCAATAAAGCACGGACTCAACTTGCCCTTTCTACCAAACCGTAGCACCTTCTTCCAAGGGGAAACTCACAAGAAAACTCAAGCTCTGACGACAAACTCTATATCCTTCCTCTCTAAATTTGCTTAGGACTTTTGCCGATCTGATGCTGCTTTTATACAGTCACGGATTATCCGAACCTTTTCTTCAGTCTCAAGTATCAGGTCAGCTCCAACTAGCTTATACTCGCTCAACTTTGACCAATACAAAGGGGTTCTGCATTTCCTACTGTATAGTATCTCAAATGGTGCCATTTTAATACTAGACTAATAATTGTTGTTATAAGCAAACTCTACCAACGGTAGATATTTCTCTAAGCTACCTTCGAACTCGAGTATAAAACATCGTAACATATCTTCTAAAATCTGTATCACTCGCTCAGACTGACCATCTGTCTGTGGATGATATGCTATGCTGAAATTCAACCTAGTTCCCAAAGCTTCATGCAACTTACCCCAAAACCTCGAGGTGAAACGTGGATCTCTGTCGGAGATGATAGATATCGGTACTCCATGCAATCACACGATCTCAGATACATACAACACAACTAACTTCTCTAATGGGTAATCCACTCAAATCGGAATGAAATGAGCCAACTTAGTCAACCTGTCAATTATGACCCAAATAGAATCCTTTTCCCTTGGTGTCACCGGTAATCCCACAACAAAATTCATTGTAACTCGCTCTCATTTCCACTCAAGAATAGAAATGGGCTGCAGCAATACAAAAGGTACTTGATGCTCAGCTTTTACTTGCTGACACACCAAACATCTAGTCACAAACTTAGAGATTTCCCGTTTCATACCTAGCCACCAATACATCTTCTTCAGGTCATTATACATTTTCACACTTCCTAGGTGAATGGAATAACTGCTGCTGTGAGCTTCAGTCAGAATGTCTCATCTCAGGTCGGATTCATTATGAACACACGCTCTACCTTTGAAATATAACATTCCATCCGTATCAATTGTGAACCCCATGATGGCGTCACTCTGCATCTGTACCTTTTTAGCAACAAGCTTTGGATCATTCTCTTGCAGCTCTCGAATCCGCTGTAAAAATAACAGTCTCGTCTTGAGTTCAGCAGTAATAGAACCGTTACTCCCCAATGACAGGTGATGGTATTACAAATGGCATATTTTCTCCTTAATTTAGTATTTTTATTGTCTCTTTTATATCTTATTTAGCATGCATCATAAGCATTTTATACTCAGTTTTCATATTTTCTAATTCATTGCTTGTTAGTTTAAATTCTTGTTATTTTTATCTATTTTTGTACTAATGTCAATGCAAGCATCCGATATATTGCGTTTTAGAATTGTCAGCGTAGGAGCTTAACCTAGAAGATCAATATTGGCAGAATACAACCACAAGATCAGCTTCGAATTTGCGACCAAGAAATGTCGCCGCATTGAATTTGAACCTCAAATGAGTAGACTCAAGTTGAATTTACATCTGGAAGCACCAACGCAGGAATATCACAAGTGTCACCGCAATTACAATCTCAGATTGCGACCAAGCAATGCAATGATAACCTGCAAATCTCTGAAGAACACACTAGATCTGCGTGAGTGCACAGCTTTACTCTAACCAACTGTGACAGCTGTAATTAGATCTAGATCTGAGAAGAGATGTCCAGGAATGCGGTGACATTCTGCAACAGTCCAGTAAACAAATCAGATCTGCATAGCTGTCAATAACAAACTTTTTCAGCTGTACAAAGTTGTTGGATCTGAGAATGGAGAAAATCTACAATTTCTTGAGCTTATAAATAGAGGAAAAAAGAAGGACATAAATATCAAGGAGTGAAGAATTTAAATCCTAAAATCTCTCAAATCTTCGAGCAAGCTACCATGGAAGCTTGACGTCGGAGGAGGGAAAGCTGATAGAGCAAGTGTGTAGTAACTTCTGACGAGGAGTGCTTGATGCAGAAGCAAGAGGAACAATTAGGGAGTAGGCCTAGCAGTCTAGAGATAGTAAGCTCCATTGTACTCTTTAATTCTTCTTAAACGATGATGGATTTTGATGATATTAAATGAATATGAGAGTATATTTTGATGTTAGATCATTTTAATTCTTACTTTACACTACTTATCCATTTATTCATGGATCTAACCGCTCTAAGCATGAGAGTGACATTGTAGTATGCCGACATCGAGAGATGCGGTGACAGGTTAGGTTAACTAGTGGGTTAGGCGAGACTGCTCGAGACTGGGATAAAAACCAGTTACTTGTTCTTGGATACACATCGTTGCTCGTATCGAGAGGTGGAGTGATTGTATTTAAGTTGGGAATAAGTAGGGAGCTGTTGTTGGTAAGAATTCAAAGGGACTTCACTGTAGCGACATTACATCTATACAATACCTTGTCGATGCATCCAGCGTTGCTACTTAGCGAAATCAGTGGTCCTCTCCAATTCTTTACACTTGATCAAACCTTTACTTTTATGCATTTAAATATTCAACACTAAACACTCAACACATTTTGATTTACTTTCAGTTGCTCTGACATTTAACCTTTGATTCTTAACTTTAATTGCATTGATAGTATTAACTATTTTAGTGTGCAGGTATAACTTAATTTGCGCTAACATACTTACTCACATTTCATCTAATTCCAGTATAGTTGCTCTGACATCTAAAATCAAGAATCCATTCCTCGTGGGATCGATATCCGATAGATTTATCTATCAACTATACTTGCATCGACGTGCTTGCACAATTATTGTGTCGTAAAAACATCGATCAAGTTTTGGCGTCGTTGTCGGGGAATGGCAATTGATGTTTTATTTTTGTCACTGCATTTATTCTTTATTATCTAAATTTTATTTGTCACTAACTTGTTTCCTTTTTGTTGTTTACTTTTACATTTTTTAGTGAAATATGGCTAGGAACTAGGTATATAGAACCTCGAGATGTTGGATGAGTGATGCTATAGAAATGCAGCTCGATGCCATAAACGCCGAGGTATCTTCTTTGACTAATATGAGTAATTCAATGCAGAATGCTACAGTAATTGCAGAATGGAAATTTGCTGCGACAAGTTGCGATTATTGTTAGGGCAACCATGAGTGTGAAGAATGCATATCAAATCCAACAAATGTGTACCACATGGGGAATTTCTATCGAAATGAAAATCCATATTCCAACACATACACGCTAGAGTGGGAGCAACATCCAAATTTTTGTTGGAACAATCAAGACCCTTGAAACATAGACAATGATGTTAGATCCGAGTGGACATTGCCCAATTATGATCAACCTTTGTCAAAGCAAAATATCCAGGAAGACGAAGCATTAGAGTTTCCATCAATTGAAAATTTGCTGAGACAATATATTTCCAAGACTGAATCTGTGCTTCAGAGTGAAACTGAATCCATACAAGCTCTAGAATATTAATTTGGCCAGATTGTGGGCGCAATAAATTTGCGACCACAAGAAACTTTATTTATGGATATTGAAAATTCGATATCACGAGGGCAAGAGCATTGTGAGGAAATCATTCCCAAAAGTGAAACTCAACTAAATGAAGTTGTTAAAGATGCTACAACAAAAGAAGATAATTCAAATCTCAATAATGGAGAGATGTCAGCACAATTTGAAAAGCAAACTGCAGTTGAAGAGGTTAAACAGAATATTATGACGACAGTATCAAATCACTTTGTCACCGTAATTACTACAGCAAAACAGCCTCAAAAACTTGAAAACACATTGTCAAAGAAGAGAAGATTGGGAGATGTCGAAGCAATCACACTTATTGAAGGGTGCACTATCATGACAATTAAATTGCTCCAAGAATTTAAGGATCTCAAGAGCTTTTCAATACCCTATCCCATTGGTGATCGGTATATTAGAAAGACATTATGTGATTTCAAAGAAAGCATAATTTTGATGCCTATTATCTATAATTAAGAAGTTACGGAATTGGAAAAAACGCAAGAAAGAGTGGAAATTTTTGGGACGGTGTGATGAATAAAAGAGTACGAAGCACTTGAGGAATAAGTAAACACCATTGTCGATGCATTAGGATTCCGTTGCCAACGCATTTTACATTTCCTTTTACCTTTTCACTTTTACTTGTTATCTTTTCAATTTTATGCAGGAATAAAAAAAATCATCTTTTTGTCGATGCATCACAAGCACAACTTGTCGGCGCATTATATAATGATTCAGAAAAGCTTTTTCAGCAAGAATCGCGTCGGTTGATTTTCTTCTATCCCCATCTGTTGGATCAAGCAAAAAGGTTATAAACCCTTCTCTGCTGACTTCATGCTTACCACCCACAATCGCCATTTTTGTTACATTCATCCTCTTAGTATTCTTAAAGTTTTTCTGTAGTTGTCTTTTGCCCTTTTACACATAGCACTACGACGATATTAGATCGCATGTGCCTCCTGCAATGAATCCTCAAAAGTCGTCACATCGATGTCGGCGTAATTCTCCACGACCAGATTGCTGAAGCTGCTTCTAAGAGATGGTGAGGAGGTTCTAGAGAATAAGAGCCCCCTCAACGACATCTCAGTAGAGATAATGACGAGAGGGCAAGAGACATCGATAGTGAAAGAATCACCTAAGAAGAAGGAGAAGGGAAAGAAGAAGGACAATCATGAGAATACGCCCACAGACCCTTAGTTGGGGAAGAGGTTGGCTGCAATGGAACTAAACATTGATCACATTGACATGCGCCAGATTCGTATTATCAGCGCATTGAAAGACATGGACTACAGACAAAATCTATTTTATGCGTACACAAGAATGTGGAACAAATCTATTGTCAACGCATTGAGAACTCTTAGCCCAAATCCCCTACCAGAGTTCCCTATCTTCCCACCTATTATTAAGGAAGCTACCTCATCCTCCAACCAGCCTACTCTTGATGGTAGGCCACAACATGTTCCCTTTCCAACAAGAACCCATATTTTAAATGCCGAGAAGCACGAGGGGCATTCTAATGCTATGGAGGATTGCTACAGAGCTATAGCCAGCTTGTTTGAAGAAGAGTTATCGAACATCCTTAGGGCTAATATGGCAAAGTGGGCAGCTATGGTTAAGGAGGTGCACACTCCAATTGTATCCATGGGTGTGGATGCAGAGGAAGACACAGACAAAGACACCACTGAGAAGGAACAACCTGAAGAAGGAGAAGCAGAATAAGAAGAAGGCCAAGAGAAGGAGAAGGACAAAGAGGAAGAATTTGGGAAGAAGGACCTTGTAGAGAAGCAGAAGGAAAAGCAAGACGATGCCCTGATAGATATTGCTGAGGATATTGTCGAAGCACCCGTAAATATGAGGGCATCCAATGCAAACGTGGCTCCACCTGAAGCGAGCCAGGCTGAGAAGTCCACCCATCAGATGTAACTATCGATGAGACCGCCACCTAACCAACTGAAGAGGAACAATCTGCTGATCTGACTGGTACAAAGGACAGAAAGAGGAAGCATAAAGACAAGAAAATGAGGCACAAGGAGGAATGAAAGCGTAACAAGAAAAAGACCAATGCAGCCACATCTTCGGCTGCAGCACATTGAGTTATTTTTTATTTTTTATTTTTTTAGCACTTTGTTTAGTTTTCATGCATATAATGTAGTTGTAGTATAATTGTCCCTGCATTATTAATGTCATTGCATTTTTATTATTGTTGCATCTACATTGTCATTGCATTTCAATATATATATTTATTAATGTCAGTACATTGGGGACAATGCACACTTTAAGTTGGGGGGAATTTGTGTGAAATGGAAATGCAATTGCACCCACATCTTTGAATTTTACATGTTTCTTTAGTTAATGAAAATATGCAGAATTTCAACAAAAATGTGACCACAATTTTTATGTGTAAATCTTGATTTGCTTGGAATGTTAATGTGTAAATTGGATGAATGTGAATGGATAGTGAGTCTTCTATTTTTGAATGAATGATTTGAATTGCTTCAGTAATGAATGGATAGTGAATGTTTGAATCTTGAACTAAATGACCATTTGCAGCAACATTGTATAAATAAAAGACACTCAAATGTGAGTGCATTGTGACTTTCAAGGGAGAACACTCCGCTGTAGGTTTAGAATAATCATCTAGCCAAAGGCTGTCACTACAAGAGTGTGTGTAGGTGAAATTACATAGCTCTTGAGGGTTTGTTTCACCCCATCGTTACTACCCAGGAATAATGACATCTCTCAGTCACTTGAAAAAGGAAAATGAGAAAAAGAAAGAAAAAGAAAAGAGAAAAGAAAAGGAGAAAAAAATGTTTGCTATAAATGCTGTATTGGTTCAGGGAAGATTAAGATTCAATGCATAATACTAACATTAATGAAGTTGCAGTTTTAATGATTCATGTCTATAAATTGTTGACGCATTATTCTATCATATAAATACAATTTGAGTATTAGGATTTCAGGAAATTCAAAGTTGCGAGAATAATGATTGTGGTGACATGTTTGCTTGTGACTTTGCTCATTTTTGTTTACTTGAGGACAAGTAAAAACTCAAGTTAGGGGGTGTGATGGTATTACAAATGACATATATTTTCTCCCTAATTTAGTGTTTTAATTGTCTCTTTTATATCTCATTTAGCATGCATCATAAGCATTTTATACTTAGTTTTCATATTTTCTAATTTATTGCCAGTTAGTTTAGATTCTTGTTATTTTTATCTATTTTTATACTAATGTCAACGCAAGCAGTCGATATATTGCGTTTCAGAATTGTCAGTGCAGGAGCTCAGCCTAGAAGATCAATATTGGCAGAATGCAACCACAAGATCAGCTTGGAATTGCGACCAAGAAATGTCGCTGCATTGAATTTGAGCCTCAAATGAGTAGACTCAAGCTGAATTTACATCTGGAAGCACCATCGTAGGAATATCACAGGTGTCGCCATAATTACAATCTCAGATTGCGACCAAGCAATGCAGCGACAACCTACAGATCTCTGAAGAATACACTAGATCTACGTGAGTGCACAACTGTACTCTAACCAATTGTGACAGCTATAATTAGATCTAGATCTGAGAAGAGATTCTAGAAATGCGGCGACATTCTGCAACAGTCCAGTAAACAAATCAGATCTGCATAGCTGTCAATAACAAACTTTTACAGTTGTACAAATTTGTTGGATCTGAGAATGGAGAAAATCTACAATTTCTTGAGCTTATAAATAGAGGAAAAAAGAAGGAAATAAATATCAAGGAGTGAAGAATTTAAATCCAAAAATCTCTCAAATCTTCAAGCAAGCTACCATGGAAGATTGACATCGGAGGAGGAAAAGTTGATAGAGCAAGTGTCCAGTAACTTCTGACGAGGAGTGCTTGATGCAAAAGTAAGAGAAACAATTAAGGAGTAGGCCTAGCAGTCTAAAGATAGTAAGCTTCGTTGTACTCTTTAATTCTTCTTAAACGATGATGGATTTTGATGATATTAAATGAATACAAGAGTATCTTTTGATGTTAGATCATTTTGATTCTTACTTTACACTGCTTATCCATTTATTCTTGGAACTAACCGCTCTAAGCACGAGAGTGACATTGTAGTATGCCGACATTGAGAGATGCGATGACAGATTAGGTTAACTAGTTCGTTAGGTGATAGCTTCTCGGGACTGAGATAAAAACCAGTTACTTGTTCTTAGGTACACATCATTGCTCGCATCGAGAGGTGGAGAGATTGTATTTAAGTTGGGAATAAGTAGGGAGCTGTTATTGGTAAGAATTCAAAGGGACTTCACTACAGTGACATTCCATCTATACAATACCTTGTCGACGCATCCAGCGTTGCTACTTAGCGAAATCAGTGTTCATCTCTAATTCTTTAGACTTGATCAAACCTTTACTTTTATGCATTTAAATATTCAACACTAAATACTCAACACATTTTGATTTCCTTTCAGTTCCTCTGACATTTAACCTTTGATTCTTAACTTTGATTGCATTGACAGTATTAACTATTTTAGTGTGCAGGTATAACTTAATTTGCGCTGACATACTTACTCACATTTCATCTAATTCCAATAGTAGTTACTCCGATATCTAAACATCAAGAATCCATTCCTCGTGGGATCGATATCCGATAGATTTATCTATCAACTATACATGCATCTACTTGTGTACGCTTGCACAATTATTGTGTCGTAAAAACACCGATCAATAGGTGAGCATTCATTGCTCTCAACGCGAATAATGACTTTCGGCTCAGGGCATCCGCAACAACATTTGCTTTCCCCAGATGATAGTCAATCACAAGATCATAATCTTTTAATAGCTCCAACTATCAGCGTTGCCGCAAATTCAACTCCTTTTGCGTCATCAGGTATTTCAAGCTCTTATGATCCGTATATACATGACATCTCTCACCATAAAGGTAGTGATGCCTAACACAAAACGAATGTGGAAGAGGATTGTAAAGTTGTCAAGTCACGGATCTACCCTAAAGCTCTTGACAAATATAATCTGAAACGAAAACAAAGAAAGACAGATTAATTAACAAGAAGAATAATCAAACGAAATTAAAACGAAAGAAAGATGAATGGCTGGTAATGGATCTAATAGAGAATGAAATTAGGGTTTCTTGGATGAAAGAAACTATCCTTGGACCTCAAGAAAATGTCCCAACTAGATCTGGAAAATAAAAACACAAACAGATTCGTTAGAAGTGATTTAAAAGATAAAAGCAAACTGTTTAGGCAAGAATGATTGAAACAGCAAGAAAAGATTGGATCTCCTAATTTTTGATTGTTTCTTGATGGATCAAAGTAGGAGAACGTCCTTCTTGAAGCAATTTCAACCAAGAATGAAAATCAACTAAATCAATAACCCTAAACAGCAAGAAATAAACAAGATCAAACTAGAACGATAGATTAAAGGTAGAAAAGAGAAGATAACGTCCTAAGAAGCCTTAGAAACAATAAGAATCCACAACTCCCTTCAATGGCTATAATTTCCCCTCCAAGAAAGAGATCTTGGCAAGAAAAAGCTTGAAGATGATTTCCACAACCTGAAAGATTGTTAAACAACTTCTAAAAAAAACTCAAGAGTAATTCTTGAAGAAAAACTCAAAGATAATTATTATTAACTTAAAATAATCATAATCAAGTTTTTTTAAAGGGGGAACGACCATGCTACTTATAGGCCCCCAAAATAAGCTTTCCTAACCCTAATAGAATTCTAATCATGACAGCTAATCAAACAAAATAAAAAAATAAAATAAATTTAAGTGTGGGTATAAGGAATTTCGGCCAAAGGGCTTTGAACGGGCTCCTTGGGTTGAATTCTTACATGATGATCCACTTATTAAAATAAAAATTGAACCTAAATTTAAATACTTTCCAATTTGGGCCACTTTAATAATTTGGCCTGATATTCAATTAAATTACTTTCTAAACTTCAAGATGAACTTGTAGATATCTTAATGGGCCTTTTTGCAAGAACTTGGTCTTGTGATCCGTTTGCTCTCGAAATTGGCTCGTTCAAGGTCGTACAAGAAATCCAATGTGCCTTGGCTGCAAGATTCGGTTTCTTTTTCCAAGAATTGAAATCTTGATTTTCTTGATTCTTGAAATTGTTTGAAACAGCATAATTGGACCAAGATTCGGTTTCTTGATTTTCTTGAAAATAAGAAAGTGAATCTTGATTTTCTTTTTCAATCATGTGTGCATCTAGGGCCTTGGTAACAAGTCTTGGATGGTCCCATTCAATTTTACTCGAATTTGCTTGGCTTTTAACCTCGTTATTAGTCCTTGAGGAAGATTGAGCCCATCACGTTCATGCGCTGGATTGTGGGCCTTACGACTCGTATCATTCCCCTCTTCCTCAAAAAGATTCGTCCTCGAATCTGAAACATCAAAGGGAGACAAGTCAGCATTATTAAAAGTAGAACTTATATTGTACTCACCAGTTAAATCTATTTGATAAGCATTGTCATTGATCCGTTTTAGCACTTGGAAAGGTCCGTCACCCTTAGGGTCCAATTTAGTCCTCCTTTTACTCGGAAATCACTCTTTGCGGATATGGACCCAAACCCAATCACCGGGTTCAAGGATAACTTGTTTGCGCCCCTTGTTAGCTCTGTTGGAATTCATGTCATTTATTTTGGCAATCCGTTGTTTTGCCTTTTCATGCATTGACTTAACCAATTCAGCTTTCTTCGCACCATCCAAACTAAAAATATTTTCTATAGGCAATGGTACAAGATCAAGTACAATTTGTGGGTTAAAACCATAAACAAGTTCAAATGGTGAATAGCTAGTTATAGAGTGAATAGATCGATTATATGCAAATTCAACAAATGGTAAACATTCCTCCCAATTCTTAAAGTTCTTACCCACAACAGCTCGAAGCAAAGTGCCTAAAACTCGATTTACTACTTCTGTTTGTCCATGAGTTTGGGGTGACATGTAGTGGAATATAATAATTTAGTACCGAGCTTACCCCACAATACCTTCCAAAAGTGGATGAG
The DNA here is from genome assembly GCA_005610355.1 of Gossypioides kirkii. Lineage (NCBI taxonomy): Eukaryota > Viridiplantae > Streptophyta > Magnoliopsida > Malvales > Malvaceae > Gossypioides > Gossypioides kirkii. The sequence goes on along the minus strand of CP032254.1, from coordinate 29,654,409 downwards.
GAATTTTACGTCTCTATCAGAGACAATTGTGCAAGGTATCCCATGTAGTCGCACCACCTCTCTAAAGAATAAGTCCGCCACATGTGTAGCATCATCTATTTTGTGACAAGGAATAAAGTATGCCATTTTTTAGAACCTATCAACAACAACAAATATACTATCTCGACCTTTTTTAGTTCGAGGCAAACCAAGAATGAAATCCATGGATAAATCTACCCATAGTGAAGAAGGAATCGGCAAAGGAGTATAGAGTCCATGAGGCATTACCTTAGAATTTGCTTGTTTACAAGCAATGCATTTAGAACATACCTTGTCAACATCCTTCTTCATGTGCGGCCAATAAAAGTGTTCTTGTAGAACATCTAGCATTTTGGAGACACCAAAGTATCCTATTAAGCCTCCACCATGGGCCTCATGAATTAGTAGCTCCCTCATGGAGCAATGTGGCACACATAACCTGTTTAGCCGAAAAAGAAATCCATCCACAAGATAACATTTGTCAAAGGCACTATTCCCACAATTAGCAAAGATCTTTGAAAACTCAGCATCATTTGGGTACAAATCTTTTATATGGTCAAATCCTAAGATCTTAGAATGTAGTGTAGTTATCAAAGAATATCTACGAGATAAGGCATCAGCAACTACATTCTCTTTGCCTGTTTTGTACTTAATTACATATGGGAACGTTTCAATAAATTCCACCCATCTTGCATGTCTTTTGCTCAACTTACCTTGTCCCTTTAGCCATTTGAGGGACTCATGATCAGTATGTATAACGAACTCATTGGGCAGCATACTATGTTGGCACACTTGGAGAGCTCGCACCAATGCTAATAACTCTTTATCGTACGTTGAGTAGTTCAGTTGCGCCCCATTTAGTTTTTCACTGAAATATGCTATTTGCCTTTTATCTTGCATCAAGACGGCACCAATTCCAATACCTGAAGCATCAGATTCAAGTTCAAAAGTATTAGAGAAATCAGGTAATTTAAGAACTGGAGTAGAACATAACTTATTCTTTAAGGCTTGAAACGCCTTTTCTTGAGCTTTACCCCACTTGAAGCCCACTGATTTTTTAATAACCTCAGTTAATGGGGCAGCAATAGTGGAGCAATCCTTCACAAAACGTCTATAAAAACTTGCTAAACCATGGAAAGATCTCACCTCAGTAATCGATTTAGGAGTGGGCCACTCCCTTATTACCTTTACTTTGTCCTCATCAACATGAATACCTTGAGCACTTACTATAAACCCTGAAAAGATTAGCTTATCATAACAAAAAGTGCATTTATCAAGGTTGGCAAATAATTGCTCAGCTCGCAAAATGTCCAAAATAGATTTAACATGGAAAACATGATCATCCAAAGAAGTTGAGTAAATTAGAATATCATCAAAATATACCACCACAAATTTACCCAAATAAGGTCTTAAAACATGATTCATTAACCTCATGAACGTACTAGATGCATTAGTTAGACCAAAAGGCATAACAAGACATTCATACAATCCAAACTTAGTTTTAAAGGCTATTTTCCATTCATCTCCTTCCCTCATATGAATTTGATGGTAACCACTTTTTAAGTCAATTTTTGTGAAAATTATTGATCCATGTAATTCATCTAGCATGTCATCAAGTCTAGAGGTTGGATGTCTATACTTTACCGTAATTTTGTTGATAGGATGATAATCAACACACATTCGAAATGAACCATCTTTCTTAGACACCAAAAAGACAGGAACGACACAAGGACTTAAACTCTCTCTAATGTACACTTTGGCTAATAGTTCCTCAACTTGCCTTTGCAACTCCTTTGTCTCCTCAGGATTACTTCGATAAGCTGGTTGATTTCGAATGAATGCTCTAGGTACTAAATCATTTTGGTGCTCAATTCCTCGTAAAGGTGGTAAAGCTTTAGGTGCCTCATTGAAAATATCCGTATAATCCTGCAAAAGAGAGTTAAACACACTAGGCAAAGTTTTGTCAAGGTCAGCTAAAGATAAATAATTTTGCCTAAACCTCACAAGGATACAAGGTTATTTGTTTAATAGGTCTCTCTGCACATCTTTTACGCTTGCAAATAGACTTTGCACTCTGTTTTTACCACTAGAGGATTCACTCACCATTGGGCCGTTTGAATTTTGACTTTTAATACTAATGACCTCTTTTCTCTCAGTCTTTTTTGTTTGTCCTTTCCCCTTAACCTCCTCACAGAATTTCATCATTTTTATTTTATCTTTATACACATTATTGGGATTCAAAGGAGCTAGAGTAAATTTCTTCCCTTTAAAGATAAGGGAGTATCGATTTTGTTTGCCATGGTGTATGACATCACGATCATATTGCCACGGTCTTCCAAGCAGTAAATGCGTGGCATGCATGGGGACAACATCACATCATACCTCATCCTCATAATTATCAAGTTCAAATGTAATCAAGGACTGTTTTTGTAACCCGCACTTCTGAACATTCATTAAGCTATTGAAGGTGGTATGGCTTAGGGTGTTTTGAGCAAGGTAACTTCAAAGAGTCCACAAGATAGCTACTAACAACATTAACACAACTCCCACTATCCACAATAAGCAAACATACTATACCTTTAATGAAACACTGAGAATGGAAGATATTAGTCCTTTGACTGTTAAGATCATCTTCCATTTGGATATTGAGAGTGCGACGCACTACTAGGCAATGGGATTCAAAAAAATCATCCTCCTCATTTGGTGGTTCGACGATCTCCTCATTCAAATCACTAGTATGGACAATATTCTCAATAAAGTTTGTCATATCTGGATTGTCGGAATCAGAAGTATATTCACCATTTTCTTTGATAAGGAGAAGTCTTGTGTTAGGGCAATCTCTACCATAGTGTCCTAGCCCTTTACATTTGAAACACTCTATCTCATGAGTTTTTCTCGTGTTTAAACCACTAGAACTGGGTTGCTTAGAAGGTACTTGCGTCTTCATAGGAGTCCCACTCTTCCAATCTGATTTCTTAGTATCACCACTTGAAGAAGAATTATTAGTAAAAGGTGGTTTCGAATACCTAAAGTCAAAATTGGGACTGTTACCTTCGTAATATTGTGAAGTAGAGAATGAATGAGGACCTTATTCCCTCAATTGTTGTTCAATCTCAATGGCTTTGTGTACTACCTCCTCGAGATCTATATAAGTTTGTAACCATAAAGTGTTGGCAATGGGTTTGTTCAAACCATCAATAAAACGTATCATAGTGGTCTCATTATCCTCTTCCACATTTGCTCATTGAAGGAGCATCTCCATCTCCTTGAAGTACTCATCAACTGATCTACTTCCTTGAACAAGTCGTCGAAGTTTGGTTTTGACCTCCCTATAATAATGTGTAGGAATAAAGCATTTTTGCATAACTTGTTTCAATTCATCCCATGTGGAAATTTCTCTCTCATAGTTTCGTTGGCAACTTATACCAAGTTGAGTCCACCAACTCAACGCATAGTCTGAAAACTCAAGGGTCACCAATGCAACTTTCTCATCTTCTGGGCATTTGTAGTAACGAAACATAGGCTCTATTTTTTATTCCCACTCACAGTATGCTTTGGGATCATTCTTTCCACGAAATTGAGGAATTGTGAACTTCGGCTTTGCCAACGAAGGCTGTCCGCGATTATTGGGAACCAAAGGATCTTCATCCACACGAGGTACACATCTAGCTTGATGTCTACAAGCACGAGGTTGTTCAAACCCATCATCATCATTAGCACCCCAACATTGAGTCCTTTGCTCAATTCGTAACTGATTTAAGGTATTGTTCAATTGATTGAACATGGTTTCAAACTTATCAGTGATGGCATGTTGATCTAACCTTGTTGTGACACCGGCAAGATTTTTGATGTTAACTAGCGATTTGTCACTCTGGTCATCACTCCCTTTTCTACTATGAGACATTGTGACAAATCTGGAAAAAAGCACAACACTCAAAAAAAAGAAAAAATTAAACAAACCTCACCGTTATGCACTCAAAAAGAAAACTTAAATTCTCAATGAGGTAAGAATTAATCTTGTGAGTCCTTTAGAAGTATTTATGTCAATCAATCAGGATGTATTAGAATCAAACTAACAAAGTAATCCTAATAGTACTATGAGTCCAAAATCAGCTAGACACCAAAAAATTGTGTTGCACGAAAGAAGGAAGGTGCAGCGTTCGTTAACCTACTAACACAAGAAACAAGAAAGTGTTATAATGTGTAAAGAAACAATAAAAAGCAAAAATAAATGAAAACCTAAAACTAAGAATCAATAAAATTGCAAAAACTCGAAAACCCAAAAAACTACGAAGCAACTTGACAAACTTCGTTCGAGGAGTTTTTGATTTCTAAAAATCACGAAATTTAAATTGGAGCCTCTTCAAATAATGTGTTTTTGATCTAGAAATTTTTGGCACAAAATTCAACCCACGAAATATTTTTTTATTTTTATACTTTCTCTCATATTTTTCTTTTTTTCTCTTTTTTTATCACATTTTTTTGTGGGAAATATTTTTTATATTGTACTATGGTGCCAAGAATCAGTATAAAAAATTTGAGATCAATTTAAAAATGTTTACCACTCAAAAATATTTTTTCGGAAAAAATTACTAGGTAAAAACTGCTAGTTGGATATTTGTAATGGAAATCAGTGTAGCAAGCAACGAAAAACACCCAAAACGCCCAAAATCTGATACCAAATGATAAGAAATGAATGCGGAAGAGGATCGTAAAGTTATCAAGTCGCGGATCTACCCTAAAGCTCTAGACAAATGTAATCAGAAATGAAAACAAAGAAAGACAGATTAATTAACAAGAAGACTAATCAAATGAAATTAAAACAAAGGGAAGATGAATGGCTAGTAACGAATACAATAGAGAACGAAATTAGAGTTTCTTGGATGAAAGAAACCGTCCTTGAACCTCAAGAAAACGTCCCAACCAAATCTAGAAAATAAGAACACAAACAGATTCGTTAGAAGTGATTTAAAAGATAAAAGCAAACTGTTTAGGCAAGAATGATTGAAACAGCAAGAAAAGATTGGATCTCCTAATTTTTGATGTGTTTCTTGATGAATCAAGGTAGGAGAAAGTCCCTCTTGAAGAAATTTCAACCTAGAATGAAAACAACAAAATCAACAACCCAAAACAGTAAGAAATAAACTAGATCAAACGAGAACGATAAATTAAAGATAGAAAAGAGAAGATAACGTCCTAAGGAGCCTTGGAAACTATAATAATCCACAACTCCCTTCACTAGCCTTAATTTCCCCTCCAAGAAAGAGATCTTGGCAAGAAAAAGCATGAAAATGATTCCCACAACCTGAAAGATTGTTAAACAACTTCTAAAAAAAACTTAAGAGCAATTCTTGAAGAAAAACTCAAAGAGAATTATTATTAATTCAAAATAATCAAAATCAAGTATTTTTTCAAGGGGGGAACGACCATGCTACATATAAGCCCCCAAAATAAGCTTTCCTAACCGTAATAGAATTCTAACCATGACAGCTAATTCAATAAAATAAAATAGAAACAAAATAAATTTAAGTGTGGATATAGGGAATTTCGGCCAAGGGCTTTGAATGGGCTCCTTGCGCTGAATTATTACATGATGATCCACTTATTAAAATAAAAATTGGACCTAAATTTAAATACTTTCCAATTTGGGCCACTTTAATAATTTGGCCTGATATTCAATTAAAATACTTTCTAAAATTTAAGATGAACTTGTAGATATCTTAATGGGCCTTTTTGAAGAACTTGGTCTTCTGATCCGTTTGCTCTCGAAATTGGCTCGTTCAAGGTCGTACAAGAAACCCAATGTGCCTTGGCTACAAGATTCGGTTTCTTTTTCCAAGAATTGAAATCTTGATTTTCTTGATTCTTGAAATTGTTTGAAATAACATAATTGGACCAAGATTCGGTTTCTTGAGTTTCTTGAAAACAAGAAAGTGAATCTTGATTTTCCTTTCCGTTCATGTGCGCATCTAGGGCCTTGGAAACGAAGTCTTGGATGGTCCCGTTCAATTTTGCTCGAATTTGCTTGGCTTTTGACTTCGTTATTGGTCCTTGAGGAAAATTGAGCCCACCACGTTCATATGATGGATTTTGAGCCTTGCAACTCGTATCAATGCCAGATCCTTACTGTAAAGACAATCTGATACGAAACAAATACGGAAGAGTATCGTAAAGTTGTCAAGTCGCGGATCCACCCTAAAGCTCTAGACAAATGTAATCTGAAACAAAAGTAAAGAAAGACAGATTAATTGACAAGAAGAATAATAAAACGAAATTAAAACGAAAGAAAGATGAATGGTTGGTAACGGAACCAATAGAGAACGAAATTAGGGTTTCTTGGATTAAAGAAACTATCCTTGGACCTCAAGAAAATGCCCCAACCAGATCTGGAAAATTAAAACACCAACAGATTCGTTACAAGTGATTTAAAAGATAAAAGTAAACTGTTTAGGCTAGAATGATTGAAACAGCAAGAAAAGATTGGATCTCCTAATTTTTTATGAGTTTCTTGATGGATCAAGGTAGGAGACCGTCCCTCTTGAAGCAATTTCAACGAAGAACGAAAACAACTAAATCAACAACCCAAAACAGCAAGAAATAAACTAGATCAAACAAGAACGATAAATTAAATATAGAAAAGAGAAGATAACGTCCTAAGAAGCCTTGGAAATGATAAGAATCCACAACTCCCTTCAACAGCTCTAATTTCCCTACCAAGAAAGATATCTTGGCAAGAAAAGCTTGAAGATGATTCCCACAACCTGAAAGATTGTTAAACAACTTCTAAAAAAAACTCAAGAGCAATTCTTGAAAACAAAACTCAAAGAGAATTATTATTAACTCAAAAAAATCAAAATCAAGTGTTTTTTTCAAGGGGGAACGACCATGCTACTTATAGGCACCTAAAATAAGGTTTCCTAACCCTAATAGAATTCTAACAATGACAGCTAATCAAATAAAATAAAATAAAAACAAAATAAATTTAAGTACAGATATGGGAATTTCGGCCAAAGGGCTTTGAATGGGCTCCTTGCGCTGAACTCTTACATAATGATCCACTAATTAAAATAAAAATTGGGCCTAAATTTAAATACTTTCCAATTTGGGCCACTTTAATAATTTGGCCTGATATTCAATTAAATTACTTTCTAAATTTCAAGATGAACTTGTAGATATCTTAATGGGCCTTTTTGCAAGAATTTGGTCTTGTGATCCGTTTGCTCTTGAAATTGGCTCGTTCAAGGCCGTACAAGAAATCCAATGTGCCTTGGCTACAAGATTCAGTTTCTTTCTCCAAGAATTGTAATCTTGATTTTCTTGATTCTTGAAATTATTTAAACAGCATAATTGGACCAAGATTCGGTTTCTTAAGTTTCATGAAAACAAGAAAGTGAATCTTGATTTTCTTTTTCGATCATGTGCGCATCTAGGGCCTTGGTAATGATTTCTTGGATGCTCCCATTCAATTTTGCTCGAATTTGCTTTGCTTTTGACTTCGTTATTGGTCCTTGAGGAAGATTGAGCCCATCACGTTCATATGCTGGATTTTGGGCCTTGCGACTCGTATCAATGCCAAATCTTTAGTGCAAAGACAATGTGATACGAAAAAGAATGCGAAAGTGGATCGTAAAGTTGTCAAGTCGCGGATCTACCCTAAAGCTCTAGACAAATATAATCTGAAACGAAAACAAAAAAAGACAGAAATTAACAAGAAGAATAATCAAACGTAATTAAAACGAAAGAAAGATGAATGGCTGGTAACGGATCCAACAGAGAACCAATTTAATGTTTCTTGGATGAAAGAAACCGTCCTTTGACCTCAAGAAAACGTCCCAACCAAATCTAGAAAATAAGAACACAAATAGATTCGTTAGAAGTGATTTAAAAGATAAAAGCAAACTGTTTAGGCAAGAATGATTGAAACAGCAAGAAAAGATTGGATCTCCTAATTTTTGATGTGTTTCTTGATGGATCAAGGTAGGAGAATGTCCCTCTTGAAGAAATTTCAACCTAGAACAAAAACAACTAAATCAACAACCCAAAACAGTAAGAAATAAACTAGATCAAACAAGAACGATAAATTAAAGATAGAAAAGAGAAGATAACGTCCTAAGGAGCCTTGGAAACGATAAGAATCCACAACTACCTTCACTGGCTCTAATTTACCCTCCAAGAAAGAGATCTTGGCAAGAAAAAGCTTGAAGATGATTCCCACAACCTGAAAGATTGTTAAACAATCTTAAAAAAAACTTAAGAGCAATTCTTGAAGAAAAACACAAAGAGAATTATTATTACTTCAAAATAATCAAAATTAAGTATTTTTTTCAAGGGGGAATGACCATGCTACATATAGGCCCCCAAAATAAGCTTTCCTAACCCTAATAGAATTCTAACCATGACAGCTAATCAAATAAAATAAAATAAAAACAAAATAAATTTAAGTGTGGATATGGGGAATTTCGGCCACAGGGCTTTGAATGGGCTCTTTACGCTGAATTCTTACATGATGATCCACTTATTAAAATAAAAATTGGACCTAAATTTAAATACTTTCTAATTTGGGCCACTTTAATAATTTGGCCTGATATTCAATTAAATTAATTTCTAAATTTCAAGATGAACTTGTAGATATCTTAATGGGCCTTTTTGCAAGAATTTGGTCTTGTGATCCGTTTGCTCTTGAAATTGGCTCGTTCAAGGTCGTACAAGAAATCTAATGTGCCTTGGCTACAAGATTCGGTTTCTTTTTCCAAGAATTGTAATCTTGATTTTCTTGATTCTTGAAATTATTTGAAACAACATAATTGGACCAAGATTCGGTTTCTTAAGTTTCTTGAAAACAAGAAAGTGAATCTTGATTTTCTTTTTCGATCATGTGCGCATCTAGGGCCTTGGTAACGAAGTCTTGGATGGTCCCGTTCAATTTGCTCGAATTTGCTTGGCTTTTGACTTCGTTATTGGTCCTTGAGGAAAATTGAGCCTATCACGTTCATACGCTGGATTTTGGGCCTTGCGACTCGTATCAATGCCAGATCCTACTGTAAAGACAATCTGATACGAAACAAATGCGGAAGAGTATCGTAAAGTTGTCAAGTCGCGGATCCACCCTAAAGCTCTAGACAAATATAATTTGAAACGAAAACAAAGAAAGACAGATTAATTAACAAGAAGAATAATCAAACGAAATTAAAACGAAAGAAAGATGAATGGCTGGTAACGGATCCAATAGAGAACGAAATTAGGTTTCTTGGATGAAAGAAACTGTCCTTGGACCTCAAGAAATGCCCCAACCAAATCTAGAAAATAAGAACACAAATAAATTCGTTAGAAGTGATTTAAAAGATAAAAGCAAACTGTTTAGGCAAGAATGATTGAAACAGCAAGAAAAGAATGGATCTCCTAATTTTTGATGTGTTTCTTGATGGATCAAGGTAGAGAATGTCCCTCTTGAAGAAATTTCAACCTAGAACAAAAACAACTAAATCAACAACCCAAAACAATAAGAAATAAACTAGATCAAACAAGAACGATAAATTAAAGATAAAAGAGAAGATAACGTCCTAAAAAGCCTTGGAAACGATAAGAATCCACAACTCCCTTCACTGGCTCTAATTTCCCCTCCAAGAAAGAGATCTTGGCAAGAAAAAGCTTGAAGATGATTCCCACAACCTTCAACATTGTTAAACAACTTCTGAAAAAAACTTCAGAGCAATTCTTGAAGAAAAACTCAAAGAGAATTATTATTTATTCAAAATAATCAAAATCAAGTGTTTTTCAAGGGGGGAACGACCATACTACATATAGGCACCTAAAATAAGCTTTCCTAACCCTAATAGAATTCTAACCATGACAGCTAATCAAATAAAATAAAATAAAAACAAAATAAATTTAAGTGTGGATATGGGGAATTTCGGCCAAAGGGCTTTGAATGGGCTCCTTGCGCTGAATATTACATGATGATCCACTTATTAAAATAAAAATTGGACCTAAATTTAAATATTTTCCAATTTGGGCCACTTTAATAATTTGGCCTGATATTCAATTAAATTACTTTCTAAATTTCAAGATGAACTTGTAGATACCTTAATGGGCCTTTTTGCAAGAATTTGGTCTTGTGATCCGTTTGCTCTTGAAATTGGCTCGTTCAAGGCCGTACAAGAAATCCAATGTGCCTTGGCTACAAGATTCGGTTTCTTTCTCCAAGAATTGTAATCTTGATTTTCTTGATTCTTGAAATTATTTAAACAGCATAATTGGACCAAGATTCGGTTTCTTAGTTTCATGAAAACAAGAAAGTGAATCTTGATTTTCTTTTTCGATCATGTGCGCATCTAGGGCCTTGGTAATGATTTCTTGGATGCTCCCATTCAATTTTGCTCGAATTTGCTTTGCTTTTGACTTCGTTATTGGTCCTTGAGGAAGATTGAGCCCATCACGTTCATATGCTGGATTTTGGCCTTGCGACTCGTATCAATGCCAAATCTTTAGTGCAAAGACAATGTGATACGAAAAAGAATGCGAAAGTGGATCGTAAAGTTGTCAAGTCGCGGATCTACCCTAAAGCTCTAGACAAATATAATCTGAAACGAAAACAAAAAAAGACAGATTAATTAACAAGAAGAATAATCAAACGTAATTAAAACGAAAGAAAGATGAATGGCTGGTAACGGATCCAACAGAGAACCAATTTAATGTTTCTTGGATGAAAGAAACCATCCTTTGACCTCAAGAAAAACGTCCCAACCAAATCTAGAAAATAAGAACACAAATAGATTCGTTAGAAGTGATTTAAAAGATAAAAGCAAACTGTTTAGGCAAGAATGATTGAAACAGCAAGAAAAGATTGGATCTCCTAATTTTTGATGTGTTTCTTGATGGATCAAGGTAGGAGAATGTCCCTCTTGAAGAAATTTCAACCTAGAACAAAACAACTAAATCAACAACCCAAAACAGTAAGAAATAAACTAGATCAAACAAGAACGATAAATTAAAGATAGAAAAGAGAAGATAACGTCCTAAGGAGCCTTGGAACGATAAGAATCCACAACTACCTTCACTGGCTCGTTCAAGGCCGTACAAGAAATCCAATGTGCCTTGGCTACAAGATTCAGTTTCTTTCTCCAAGAATTGTAATCTTGATTTTCTTGATTCTTGAAATTATTTAAACAGCATAATTGGACCAAGATTCGGTTTCTTAAGTTTCATGAAAACAAGAAAGTGAATCTTGATTTTCTTTTTCGATCATTGCGCATCTAGGGCCTTGGTAATGATTTCTTGGATGCTCCCATTCAATTTTGCTCGAATTTGCTTTGCTTTTGACTTCGTTATTGGTCCTTGAGGAAGATTGAGCCATCACGTTCATATGCTGGATTTTGGGCCTTGCGACTCGTATCAATGCCAAATCTTTGTGCAAAATGTGATACGAAAAACAAATGCGAAAGTGGATCGTAAAGTTGTCAAGTCGCGGATCTACCCTAAAGCTCTAGACAAATATAATCTGAAACGAAAGACAGATTAATTAACAAGAAGAATAATCAAACGAAATTAAAACGAAAGAAAGATGAATGGCTGGTAACGGATCCAACAGAGAACGAATTTATGTTTCTTGGATGAAAGAAACCGTCCTTTGACCTCAAGAAAACGTCCCAACCAAATCTAGAAAATAAGAACACAAATAGATTCGTTAGAAGTGATTTAAAAGATAAAAGCAAACTGTTTAGGCAAGAATGATTGAAACAGCAAGAAAAGATTGGATCTCCTAATTTTTGATGTGTTTCTTGATGGATCAAGGTAGGAGAATGTCCCTCTTGAAGAAATTTCAACCTAGAACAAAAACAACTAAATCAACAACCCAAAACAGTAAGAAATAAACTAGATCAAACAAGAACGATAAATTAAAGATAGAAAAGAGAAGATAACGTCCTAAGGAGCCTTGGAAACGATAAGAATCCACAACTCCCTTCACTGGCTCTAATTTACCCTCCAAGAAAGAGATCTTGGCAAGAAAAAGCTTGAAGATGATTCCCACAACCTGAAAGATTGTTAAACAACTTCTAAAAAAAACTTAAGAGCAATTCTTGAAGAAAAACTCAAAGAGAATTATTATTAATTCAAAATAATCAAAATTAAGTATTTTTTCAAGGGGGGAATGACCATGCTACATATAGGCCCCCAAAATAAGCTTTCCTAACCCTAATAGAATTCTAACCATGACAGCTAATCAAATAAAATAAAAAAAAACAAAATAAATTTAAGTGTGGATATGGGGAATTTCGGCCACAGGGCTTTGAATGGGCTCTTGCGCTGAATTCTTACATGATGATCCACTTATTAAAATAAAAATTGGACCTAAATTTAAATACTTTCTAATTTGGGCCACTTTAATAATTTGGCCTGATATTCAATTAAATTAATTTCTAAATTTCAAGATGAACTTGTAGATATCTTAATGGGCCTTTTTGCAAGAATTTGGTCTTGTGATCCGTTTGCTCTTGAAATTGGCTCGTTCAAGGTCGTACAAGAAATCTAATGTGCCTTGGCTACAAGATTCGGTTTCTTTTTCCAAGAATTGTAATCTTGATTTTCTTGATTCTTGAAATTATTTGAAACAACATAATTGGACCAAGATTCGGTTTCTTAAGTTTCTTGAAAACAAGAAAGTGAATCTTGATTTTCTTTTTCGATCATGTGCGCATCTAGGGCCTTGGTAACGAAGTCTTGGATGGTCCCGTTCAATTTTGCTCGAATTTGCTTGGCTTTTGACTTCGTTATTGGTCCTTGAGGAAAATTGAGCCCATCACGTTCATATGCTGGATTTTGGGCCTTGCGACTCGTATCAATGCCAGATCCTTACTGTAAAGACAATCTGATACGAAACAAATGCGGAAAGTATCGTAAAGTTGTCAAGTCGCGGATCCACCCTAAAGCTCTAGACAAATATAATCTGAAACGAAAACAAAGAAAGACAGATTAATTAACAAGAAGAATAATCAAACGAAATTAAAACGAAAGAAAGATGAATGGCTGGTAACGGATCCAATAGAGAACGAAATTAGGGTTTCTTGGATGAAAGAAACTATCCTTGGACCTCAAGAAATGCCCCAACCAATCTAGAAAATAAGAACACAAATAGATTCGTTAGAAGTGATTTAAAAGATAAAAGCAAACTGTTTAGGCAAGAATGATTGAAACAGCAAGAAAAGAATGGATCTCCTAATTTTTGATGTGTTTCTTGATGGATCAAGGTAGGAGAATGTCCCTCTTGAAGAAATTTCAACCTAGAACAAAAACAACTAAATCAACAACCCAAAACAATAAGAAATAAACTAGATCAAACAAGAACGATAAATTAAAGATAGAAAAGAGAAGATAACGTCCTAAAAAGCCTTGGAAACGATAAGAATCCACAACTCCCTTCACTGGCTCTAATTTCCCTCCAAGAAAGAGATCTTGGCAAGAAAAAGCTTGAAGATGATTCCCACAACCTGAAAGATTGTTAAACAACTTCTGAAAAAAACTTCAGAGCAATTCTTGAAGAAAAACTCAAAGAGAATTATTATTTATTCAAAATAATCAAAATCAAGTGTTTTTTCAAGGGGGGAACGACCATACTACATATAGGCACCTAAAATAAGCTTTCCTAACCCTAATAGAATTCTAACCATGACAGCTAATCAAATAAAATAAAATAAAAACAAAATAAATTTAAGTGTGGATATGGGGAATTTCGGCCAAAGGGCTTTGAATGGGCTCCTTGCGCTGAATTATTACATGATGATCCACTTATTAAAATAAAAATTGGACCTAAATTTAAATACTTTCCAATTTGGGCCACTTTAATAATTTGGCCTGATATTCAATTAAATTACTTTCTAAATTTCAAGATGAACTTGTAGATATCTTAATGGGCCTTTTTGCAAGAATTTGGTCTTGTGATCCGTTTGCTCTTGAAATTGGCTCGTTCAAGGCCGTACAAGAAATCCAATGTGCCTTGGCTACAAGATTCGGTTTCTTTCTCCAAGAATTGTAATCTTGATTTTCTTGATTCTTGAAATTATTTAAACAGCATAATTGGACCAAGATTCGGTTTCTTAAGTTTCATGAAAACAAGAAAGTGAATCTTGATTTTCTTTTTCGATCATGTGCGCATCTAGGGCCTTGGTAATGATTTCTTGGATGCTCCCATTCAATTTTGCTCGAATTTGCTTTGCTTTTGACTTCGTTATTGGTCCTTGAGGAAGATTGAGCCCATCACGTTCATATGCTGGATTTTGGGCCTTGCGACTCGTATCAATGCCAAATCTTTAGTGCAAAGACAATGTGATACGAAAAAGAATGCGAAAGTGGATCGTAAAGTTGTCAAGTCGCGGATCTACCCTAAAGCTCTAGACAAATATAATCTGAAACGAAAACAAAAAAAGACAGATTAATTAACAAGAAGAATAATCAAACGTAATTAAAACGAAAGAAAGATGAATGGCTGGTAACGGATCCAACAGAGAACCAATTAATGTTTCTTGGATGAAAGAAACCGTCCTTTGACCTCAAGAAAACGTCCCAACCAAATCTAGAAAATAAGAACACAAATAGATTCGTTAGAAGTGATTTAAAAGATAAAAGCAAACTGTTTAGGCAAGAATGATTGAAACAGCAAGAAAAGATTGGATCTCCTAATTTTTGATGTGTTTCTTGATGGATCAAGGTAGGAGAATGTCCCTCTTGAAGAAATTTCAACCTAGAACAAAAACAACTAAATCAACAACCCAAAACAGTAAGAAATAAACTAGATCAAACAAGAACGATAAATTAAAGATAGAAAAGAGAAGATAACGTCCTAAGGAGCCTTGGAAACGATAAGAATCCACAACTACCTTCACTGGCTCTAATTTACCCTCCAAGAAAGAGATCTTGGCAAGAAAAAGCTTGAAGATGATTCCCACAACCTGAAAGATTGTTAAACAACTTCTAAAAAAAACTTAAGAGCAATTCTTGAAGAAAAACACAAAGAGAATTATTATTACTTCAAAATAATCAAAATTAAGTATTTTTTCAAGGGGGGAATGACCATGCTACATATAGGCCCCCAAAATAAGCTTTCCTAACCCTAATAGAATTCTAACCATGACAGCTAATCAAATAAAATAAAATAAAAACAAAATAAATTTAAGTGTGGATATGGGGAATTTCGGCCAAAGGGCTTTGAATGGGCTCCTTACGCTGAATTCTTACATGATGATCCACTTATTAAAATAAAAATTGGACCTAAATTTAAATACTTTCTAATTTGGGCCACTTTAATAATTTGGCCTGATATTCAATTAAATTACTTTCTAAATTTCAAGATGAACTTGTAGATATCTTAATGGGCCTTTTTGCAAGAATTTGGTCTTGTGATCCGTTTGCTCTTGAAATTGGCTCGTTCAAGGTCGTACAAGAAATCCAATGTGCCTTGGCTACAAGATTCGGTTTCTTTTTCCAAGAATTGTAATCTTGATTTTCTTGATTCTTGAAATTATTTGAAACAACATAATTGGACCAAGATTCGGTTTCTTAAGTTTCTTGAAAACAAGAAAGTGAATCTTGATTTTCTTTTTCGATCATGTGCGCATCTAGGGCCTTGGTAACGAAGTCTTGGATGGTCCCGTTCAATTTTGCTCGAATTTGCTTGGCTTTTGACTTCGTTATTGGTCCTTGAGGAAAATTGAGCCCATCACGTTCATATGATGGATTTTGAGCCTTGCGACTCGTATCAATGCCAGATCCTTACTGCAAAGACAATCTGATACGAAACAAATGCGGAAGAGTATCGTAAAGTTGTCAAGTCGCGGATCCACCCTAAAGCTCTAGACAAATGTAATTTGAAACGAAAACAAAGAAAGACAGATTAATTGACAAGAAGAATAATCAAACGAAATTAAAACGAAAGAAAGATGAATGGCTGGTAACGGATCCAATAGAGAACGAAATTAGGGTTTCTTGGATGAAAGAAACTGTCCTTGGACCTCAAGAAAACGTCCCAACCAAATCTAGAAAATAAGAACACAAATAGATTCGTTAGAAGTGATTTAAAAGATAAAAGCAAACTGTTTAGGCAAGAATGATTGAAACAGCAAGAAAAGATGGATCTCCTAATTTTTGATGTGTTTCTTGATGGATCAAGGTAGGAGAATGTCCCTCTTGAAGAAATTTCAACCTAGAACAAAAACAACTAAATCAACAACCCAAAACAATAAGAAATAAACTAGATCAAACAAGAACGATAAATTAAAGATAGAAAAGAGAAGATAACGTCCTAAAAAGCCTTGGAAACGATAAGAATCCACAACTCCCTTCACTGGCTCTAATTTCCCCTCCAAGAAAGAGATCTTGGCAAGAAAAAGCTTGAAGATGATTCCCACAACCTAAAGATTGTTAAACAACTTCTAAAAAAAACTTCAGAGCAATTCTTGAAGAAAAACTCAAAGAGAATTATTATTACTTCAAAATAATCAAAATCAAGTATTTTTTCAAGGGGGGAACGACCATGCTACATATAGGCCCCCAAAATAAGCTTTCCTAACCCTAATAGAATTCTAACCATGACAGCTAATCAAATAAAATAAAATAAAAACAAAATAAATTTAAGTGTGGATATGGGGAATTTCGGCCAAAGGGCTTTGAATGGGCTCCTTGCGCTGAATTATTACATGATGATCCACTTATTAAAATAAAAATTGGACCTAAATTTAAATACTTTCCAATTTGGGCCACTTTAATAATTTGGCCTGATATTCAATTAAATTACTTTCTAAATTTCAAGATGAACTTGTAGATATCTTAATGGGCCTTTTTGCAAGAATTTGGTCTTGTGATCCGTTTGCTCTTGAAATTGGCTCGTTCAAGGTCGTACAAGAAATCCAATGTGCCTTGGCTACAAGATTCGGTTTCTTTTTCCAAGAATTGTAATCTTGATTTTCTTGATTCTTGAAATTTTTTGAAACAGCATAATTGGACCAAGATTCGGTTTCTTAAGTTTCTTGAAAACAAGAAAGTGAATCTTGATTTTCTTTTTAGTTCATGTGCGCATCTAAGGCCTTGGTAATGAAGTCTTGGATGGTCCCGTTCAATTTTGCTCGAATTTGCTTGGCTTTTGACTTCGTTATTGGTCCTTGAGGAAAATTGAGCCCATCACGTTCATATGATGGATTTTGAGCCTTGCGACTCGTATCAATGCCAAATCCTTTAGTGCAAAGACAATGTGATACGAAACGAATGCGAAGAGTATCGTAAAGTTGTCAAGTCGCGGATCCACCCTAAAGCTCTAGACAAATGTAATCTGAAACAAAAATAAAGAAAGACAGATTAATTGACAAGAAGAATAATCAAACGAAATTAAAACGAAAGAAAGATGAATGGCTGGTAACGGATCCAATAGAGAACCAAATTAGGGTTTCTTGGATTAAAGAAACTATCCTTGGACCTCAAGAAAATGTCCCAACCAAATCTGGAAAATAAAAACACCAACAGATTCGTTACAAGTGATTTAAAAGATAAAAGCAAACTTTTCAGGCAAGAATGATTGAAACAGCAAGAAAAGATTGGATCTCCTAATTTTTTATGAGTTTCTTGATGGATCAAGGTAGGAGAATGTCCCTCTTGAAGCAATTTCAACCTAGAACAAAAACAACTAAATCAACAACCCAAAACAGTAAGAAATAAACTAGATCAAACAAGAACGATAAATTAAAGATAGAAAAGAGAAGATAACGTCCTAAGAAGCCTTGGAAACGATAAGAATCCACAACTCCCTTCAACGGCTCTAATTTCCCCACCAAGAAAGATATCTTGGAAAGAAAAAGCTTGAAGATGATTCCCACAACCTGAAAGATTGTTAAACAACTTCTAAAAAAACTCAAGAGCAATTCTTGAAAAAAAACTCAAAGAGAATTATTATTACTCAAAAAATCAAAATCAAGTGTTTTTTCAAGGGGGGAAAGACCATGCTACTTATAGGCCCCCAAAATAAGCTTTCCTAACCCTAATAGAATTCTAACCATGACAGCTAATCAAATAAAATAAAATAAAACAAAATAAATTTAAGTGCAGATATGGGGAATTTCGGCCAAAGGGCTTTGAATGGGCTCCTTGCGCTGAATTCTTACATGATGATCCACTTATTAAAATAAAAATTGGACCTAAATTTAAATACTTTCCAATTTGGGCCACTTTAATAATTTGGCCTGATATTCAATTAAATTACTTTCTAAATTTCAAGATGAACTTGTAGATATCTTAATGGGCCTTTTTGCAAGAATTTGGTCTTGTGATCCGTTTGCTCTTGAAATTGGCTCGTTCAAGGTCGTACAAGAAATCTAATGTGCCTTGGCTACAAGATTCGGTTTCTTTTTCCAAGAATTGTAATCTTGATTTTCTTGATTCTTGAAATTATTTGAAACAACATAATTGGACCAAGATTCGGTTTCTTAAGTTTCTTGAAAACAAGAAAGTGAATCTTGATTTTCTTTTTCGATCATGTGCGCATCTAGGGCCTTGGTAACGAAGTCTTGGATGGTCCCGTTCAATTTTGCTCGAATTTGCTTGGCTTTTGACTTCGTTATTGGTCCTTGAGGAAAATTGAGCCCATCACGTTCATATGATGGATTTTGAGCCTTGCGACTCGTATCAATGCCAGATCCTTAGTGCAAAGACAATCTGATACGAAACAAATGCGGAAGAGTATCGTAAAGTTGTCAAGTCGCGGATCCACCCTAAAGCTCTAGACAAATGTAATCTGAAACAAAAATAAAGAAAGACAGATTAATTGACAAGAAGAATAATCAAACGAAATTAAAACGAAAGAAAGATGAATGGCTGGTAACGGATCCAATAGAGAACGAAATTAGGGTTTCTTGGATGAAAGAAACCATCCTTGGACCTCAAGAAAACGTCCCAACCAAATCTAGAAAATAAGAACACAAATAGATTCGTTAGAAGTGATTTAAAAGATAAAAGCAAACTGTTTAGGCAAGAATGATTGAAACAGCAAGAAAAGATGGATCTCCTAATTTTTGATGTGTTTCTTGATGGATC
This sequence comes from Gossypioides kirkii, assembly GCA_005610355.1. Classification (NCBI taxonomy): domain Eukaryota; kingdom Viridiplantae; phylum Streptophyta; class Magnoliopsida; order Malvales; family Malvaceae; genus Gossypioides; species Gossypioides kirkii. The sequence continues at coordinate 29,635,323 of CP032254.1, read as the reverse complement.
AAGGTAGGAGAATGTCCCTCTTGAAGAAATTTCAACCTAGAACAAAAACAACTAAATCAACAACCCAAAACAATAAGAAATAAACTAGATCAAACAAGAACGATAAATTAAAGATAGAAAAGAGAAGATAACGTCCTAAAAAGCCTTGGAAACGATAAGAATCCACAACTCCCTTCACTGGCTCTAATTTCCCCTCCAAGAAAGAGATCTTGGCAAGAAAAAGCTTGAAGATGATTCCCACAACCTGAAAGATTGTTAAACAACTTCTAAAAAAAACTTCAGAGCAATTCTTGAAGAAAAACTCAAAGAGAATTATTATTTATTCAAAATAATCAAAATCAAGAATTTTTTCAAGGGGGGAACGACCATACTACATATAGGCCCCCAAAATAAGCTTTCCTAACCCTAATAGAATTCTAACCATGACAGCTAATCAAATAAAATAAAATAAAAACAAAATAAATTTAAGTGTGGATATGGGGAATTTCGGCCAAAGGGCTTTGAATGGGCTCCTTGCGCTGAATTCTTACATGATGATCCACTTATTAAAATAAAAATTGGACCTAAATTTAAATACTTTCCAATTTGGGCCACTTTAATAATTTGGCCTGATATTCAATTAAATTACTTTCTAAATTTCAAGATGAACTTGTAGATATCTTAATGGGCCTTTTTGCAAGAATTTGGTCTTGTGATCCGTTTGCTCTTGAAATTGGCTCGTTCAAGGTCGTACAAGAAATCCAATGTGCCTTGGCTACAAGATTCGGTTTCTTTTTCCAAGAATTGTAATCTTGATTTTCTTGATTCTTGAAATTATTTGAAACAACATAATTGGACCAAGATTCGGTTTCTTAAGTTTCTTGAAAACAAGAAAGTGAATCTTGATTTTCTTTTTCGATCATGTGCGCATCTAGGGCCTTGGTAACGATGTCTTGGATGGTCCCGTTCAATTTTGCTCGAATTTGCTTGGCTTTTGACTTCGTTATTGGTCCTTGAGGAAGATTGAGCCCATCACGTTCATATGCTGGATTTTGGGCCTTGCGACTCGTATCAATGCCAAATCTTTAGTGCAAAGACAATGTGATACGAAAAGAATGTGAAAGTGGATCGTAAAGTTGTCAAGTCGCGGATCTACCCTAAAGCTCTAGACAAATATAATCTGAAACGAAAACAAAGAAAGACAGATTAATTAACAAGAAGAATAATCAAACGAAATTAAAACGAAAGAAAGATGAATGGCTGGTAACGGATCCAATAGAGAACGAAATTAGGGTTTCTTGGATGAAAGAAACTGTCCTTGGACCTCAAGAAAACGTCCCAACCAAATCTAGAAAATAAGAACACAAACAAATTCGTTAGAAGTGATTTAAAAGATAAAAGCAAACTGTTTAGGCAAGAATGATTGAAACAGCAAGAAAAGATTGGATCTCCTAATTTTTGATGTGTTTCTTGATGGATCAAGGTAGGAGAATGTCCCTCTTGAAGAAATTTCAACCTAGAACAAAAACAACTAAATCAACAACCCAAAACAGTAAGAAATAAACTAGATCAAACAAGAACGATAAATTAAAGATAGAAAAGAGAAGATAACGTCCTAAAAAGCCTTGGAAACGATAAGAATCCACAACTCCCTTCACTGGCTCTAATTTCCCCTCCAAGAAAGAGATCTTGGCAAGAAAAAGCTTGAAGATGATTCCCACAACCTGAAAGATTGTTAAACAACTTCTAAAAAAAACTTCAGAGCAATTCTTGAAGAAAAACTCAAAGAGAATTATTATTACTTCAAAATAATCAAAATCAAGTATTTTTTCAAGGGGGGAATGACCATGCTACATATAAGCCCCCAAAATAAGCTTTCCTAACCCTAATAGAATTCTAACCATGACAGCTAATCAAATAAAATAAAATAAAAACAAAATAAATTTAAGTGTGGATATGGGGAATTTCGGCCAAAGGGCTTTGAATGGGCTCCTTGCGCTGAATTATTACATGATGATCCACTTATTAAAATAAAAATTGGTCCTAAATTTAAATACTTTCCAATTTGGGCCACTTTAATAATTTGGCCTGATATTCAATTAAATTACTTTCTAAATTTCAAGATGAACTTGTAGATATCTTAATGGGCCTTTTTGCAAGAATTTGGTCTTGTGATCCGTTTGCTCTTGAAATTGGCTCGTTCAAGGTCGTACAAGAAATCCAATGTGCCTTGGCTACAAGATTCGGTTTCTTTTTCCAAGAATTGAAATCTTGATTTTCTTGATTCTTGAAATTATTTGAAACAACATAATTGGACCAAGATTCGGTTTCTTGAGTTTCTTGAAAACAAGAAAGTGAATCTTGATTTTCCTTTTAGTTCATGTGCATCTAGGGCCTTGGAAACGAAGTCTTGGATGGTCCCGTTCAATTTTGCTCGAATTTGCTTGGCTTTTGACTTCGTTATTGGTCCTTGAGGAAAATTGAGCCCATCACGTTCATATGATGGATTTTGAGCCTTGCAACTCGTATCAATGCCAGATCCTTAGTGCAAAGACAATCTGATACGAAACAAATGCGGAAGAGTATCGTAAAGTTGTCAAGTCGCGGATCCACCCTAAAGCTCTAGACAAATGTAATCTGAAACAAAAATAAAGAAAGACAGATTAATTAACAAGAAGAATAATCAAACGAAATTAAAACGAAAGAAAGATGAATGGTTGGTAACGGATCCAATAGAGAACAAAATTAGGGTTTCTTGGATTAAAGAAACTATCCTTGGACCTCAAGAAAATGTCCCAACCAGATCTGGAAAATAAAAACACCAACAGATTCGTTACAAGTGATTTAAAAGATAAAAGCAAACTGTTTAGGCAAGAATGATTGAAACAGCAAGAAAAGATTGGATCTCCTAATTTTTTATGAGTTTCTTGATGGATCAAGGTAGGAGACCATCCCTCTTCAAGCAATTTCAACCTAGAACGAAAACAACTAAATCAACAACCCAAAACAGCAAGAAAAAAACTAGATCAAACAAGAACGATAAATTAAAGATAGAAAAGAGAAGATAACGTCCTAAGAAGCCTTGGAAATGATAAGAATCCACAACTCCCTTCAACGGCTCTAATTTCCCTACCAAGAAAGATATCATGGGAAGAAAAAGCTTGAAGATGATTCCCACAACCTGAAAGATTGTTAAACAACTTCTAAAAAAAACTCAAGAGCAATTCTTGAAAAAAAACTCAAAGAGAATTATTATTAACTCAAAAAAATCAAAATCAAGTGTTTTTTCAAGGGGGAACGACCACGCTACTTATAGGCACCTAAAATAAGGTTTCCTAACCCTAATAGAATTCTAACCATGACAGCTAATCAAATAAAAAAAAAACAAAATAAATTTCAGTGCGGATATGGGGAATTTCGGCCAAAGGGCTTTGAATGGGCTCCTTGCGCTGAATTCTTACATAATGATCCACTTATTAAAATAAAAATTGGGCCTAAATTTAAATACTTTCCAATTTGGGCCACTTTAATAATTTGGTCTGATATTCAATTAAATTACTTTCTAAATTTCAAGATGAACTTGTAGATATCTTAATGGGCCTTTTTGCAAGAATTTGGTCTTGTGATCCGTTTGCTCTTGAAATTGGCTCGTTCAAGGCCGTACAAGAAATCCAATGTGCCTTGGCTACAAGATTCGGTTTCTTTTTCCAAGAATTGAAATCTTGATTTTCTTGATTCTTGAAATTGTTTGAAACAACATAATTGGACCAAGATTCGGTTTCTTGAGTTTCTTGAAAACAAGAAAGTGAATCTTGATTTTCCTTTTAGTTCATGTGCGTATCTAAGGCCTTGGAAACGAAGTCTTGGATGGTCCCGTTCAATTTTGCTCGAATTTGCTTGGCTTTTGACTTCGTTATTGGTCCTTGAGGAAAATTGAGCCCATCACGTTCATATGATGGATTTTGAGCCTTGCAACTCGTATCAATGCCAGATCCTTAGTGCAAAGACAATCTGATACGAAACAAATGTGGAAGAGCATCGTAAAGTTGTCAAGTCGCGGATCCACCCTAAAGCTCTAGAAAAATGTAATCTGAAACAAAAATAAAGAAAGATGGATTAATTGAAAAGAAGAATAATCAAACGAAATTAAAATGAAAAAAGATGAATGGTTGGTAGCGGATCCAACAGAGAACGAAATTAGGGTTTCTTGGATTAAAGAAACTATCTTTGGACCTCAAAAAAATGTCCCAATCAGATCTGGAAAATAAAAACACCAACAGATTCGTTACAAGTGATTTAAAAGATAAAAGCAAACTGTTCAGGCAAGAATGATTGAAACAACAAGAAAAGATTGGATCTCCTAATTTTTTATGAGTTTCTTGATGGATCAAGGTAGGAGACCATCCCTCTTCAAGCAATTTCAACCTAAGAACAAAAACAACTAAATCAACAACCCAAAACAGTAAGAAAAAAATAGATCAAACAAGAACGATAAATTAAAGATAGAAAAGAGAAGATAACGTCCTAAGAAGCCTTGGAAATGATAAGAATCCACAACTCCCTTCAACTGCTCTAATATCCCCACCAAGAAAGATATCTTGGAAAGAAAAAGCTTGAAGATGATTCCCACAACCTGAAAGATTGTTAAACAACGTCTAAAAAAACTCAAAGAGAATTATTATTAACTCAAAAAAATCAAAATCAAGTGTTTTTTCAAGGGGGGAAAGACCATGCTACTTATAAGCCCCAAAAATAAGGTTTCCTAACCCTAATAGAATTCTAACCATGACAGCTAATCCAATAAAATAAAAAAAACAAAATAAATTTAAGTGCAGATATGGGGAATTTGGGCCAAAGGGCTTTGAATGGGCTCCTTGCGCTGAATTCTTACATGATGATCCACTTATTAAAATAAAAACTGGACCTAAATTTAAATACTTTCCAATTTGGGCCACTTTAATAATTTGGCCTGATATTCAATTAAATTACTTTCTAAATTTCAAGATGAACTTGTAGATATCTTAATGGGCCTTTTTGCAAGAATTTAGTCTTGTGATCCGTTTGCTCTTGAAATTGGCTCGTTCAAGGTCGTACAAGAAATCTAATGTGCCTTGGCTACAAGATTCGGTTTCTTTTTCCAAGAATTGTAATCTTGATTTTCTTGATTCTTGAAATTATTTGAAACAACATAATTGGACCAAGATTCGGTTTCTTAAGTTTCTTGAAAACAAGAAAGTGAATCTTGATTTTCTTTTTCGATCATGTGCGCATGTAGGGCCTTGGTAACAATGTCTTGGATGGTCCCGTTCAATTTTGCTCTAATTTGCTTGACTTTTGACTTTCTTATTGGTCCTTGAGGAAGATTGAGCCCATCACGTTCATACGTTGGATTTTGGGCCTTGCGACTCGTATCAATGCCAAATCTTTAATGCAAAGACAATGTGATACGAAAAGAATGTGAAAGTGGATCTTAAAGTTGTCAAGTCGCGGATCCACCCTAAATCTCTAGACAAATGTAATCTGAAACAAAAATAAAGAAAGGCAGATTAATTGACAAGAAGAATAATCAAACGAAATTAAAACGAAAGAAAGATGAATTGTTGGTAACGGATCCAATAGAGAACAAAATTAGGGTTTCTTGGATTAAAGAAACTATCCTTGGACCTCAAGAAAATGTCCCAACCAGATCTGGAAAATAAAAACACCAACAGATTCATTACAAGTGATTTAAAAGATAAAAGCAAACTGTTTAGGCAAGAATGATTGAAACAGCAAGAAAAGATTGGATCTCCTAATTTTTTATGAGTTTCTTGATGGATCAAGGTAGGAGACCATCCCTCTTCAAGCAATTTCAACCTAGAACGAAAACAACTAAATCAACAACCCAAAACAGCAAGAAAAAAACTAGATCAAACAAGAACGATAAATTAAAGATAGAAAAGAGAAGATAACGTCCTAAGAAGCCTTGGAAATGATAAGAATCCACAACTCCCTTCAACGGCTCTAATTTCCCTACCAAGAAAGATATCATGGGAAGAAAAAGCTTGAAGATGATTCCCACAACCTGAAAGATTGTTAAACAACTTCTAAAAAAAACTCAAGAGCAATTCTTGAAAAAAAAACTCAAAGAGAATTATTATTAACTCAAAAAAATCAAAATCAAGTGTTTTTTCAAGGGGGAACGACCACGCTACTTATAGGCACCTAAAATAAGGTTTCCTAACCCTAATAGAATTCTAACCATGACAGCTAATCAAATAAAAAAAAAAACCAAAATAAATTTCAGTGCGGATATGGGGAATTTCGGCCAAAGGGCTTTGAATGGGCTCCTTGCGCTGAATTCTTACATAATGATCCACTTATTAAAATAAAAATTGGGCCTAAATTTAAATACTTTCCAATTTGGGCCACTTTAATAATTTGGTCTGATATTCAATTAAATTACTTTCTAAATTTCAAGATGAACTTGTAGATATCTTAATGGGCCTTTTTGCAAGAATTTGGTCTTGTGATCCGTTTGCTCTTGAAATTGGCTCGTTCAAGGCCGTACAAGAAATCCAATGTGCCTTGGCTACAAGATTCGGTTTCTTTTTCCAAGAATTGAAATCTTGATTTTCTTGATTCTTGAAATTGTTTGAAACAACATAATTGGACCAAGATTCGGTTTCTTGAGTTTCTTGAAAACAAGAAAGTGAATCTTGATTTCCTTTTAGTTCATGTGCGTATCTAAGGCCTTGGAAACGAAGTCTTGGATGGTCTCGTTCAATTTTGCTCGAATTTGCTTGGCTTTTGACTTCGTTATTGGTCCTTGAGGAAAATTGAGCCCATCACGTTCATATGATGGATTTTGAGCCTTGCAACTCGTATCAATGCCAGATCCTTAGTGCAAAGACAATCTGATACGAAACAAATGTGGAAGAGCATCGTAAAGTTGTCAAGTCGCGGATCCACCCTAAAGCTCTAGAAAATGTAATCTGAAACAAAAATAAAGAAAGATGGATTAATTGAAAAGAAGAATAATCAAACGAAATTAAAATGAAAAAAAGATGAATGGTTGGTAGCGGATCCAACAGAGAACGAAATTAGGGTTTCTTGGATTAAAGAAACTATCTTTGGACCTCAAAAAAATGTCCCAATCAGATCTGGAAAATAAAAACACCAACAGATTCGTTACAAGTGATTTAAAAGATAAAAGCAAACTGTTCAGGCAAGAATGATTGAAACAACAAGAAAAGATTGGATCTCCTAATTTTTTATGAGTTTCTTGATGGATCAAGGTAGGAGACCATCCCTCTTCAAGCAATTTCAACCTAAGAACAAAAACAACTAAATCAACAACCCAAAACAGTAAGAAAAAAATAGATCAAACAAGAACGATAAATTAAAGATAGAAAAGAGAAGATAACGTCCTAAGAAGCCTTGGAAATGATAAGAATCCACAACTCCCTTCAACTGCTCTAATATCCCCACCAAGAAAGATATCTTGGAAAGAAAAAGCTTGAAGATGATTCCCACAACCTGAAAGATTGTTAAACAACGTCTAAAAAAACTCAAAGAGAATTATTATTAACTCAAAAAAATCAAAATCAAGTGTTTCTTCAAGGGGGGAAAGACCATGCTACTTATAAGCCCCAAAAATAAGGTTTCCTAACCCTAATAGAATTCTAACCATGACAGCTAATCCAATAAAAAAAAAAAACAAAATAAATTTAAGTGCAGATATGGGGAATTTGGGCCAAAGGGCTTTGAATGGGCTCCTTGCGCTGAATTCTTACATGATGATCCACTTATTAAAATAAAAACTGGACCTAAATTTAAATACTTTCCAATTTGGGCCACTTTAATAATTTGGCCTGATATTCAATTAAATTACTTTCTAAATTTCAAGATGAACTTGTAGATATCTTAATGGGCCTTTTTGCAAGAATTTAGTCTTGTGATCCGTTTGCTCTTGAAATTGGCTCGTTCAAGGTCGTACAAGAAATCTAATGTGCCTTGGCTACAAGATTCGGTTTCTTTTTCCAAGAATTGTAATCTTGATTTTCTTGATTCTTGAAATTATTTGAAACAACATAATTGGACCAAGATTCGGTTTCTTAAGTTTCTTGAAAACAAGAAAGTGAATCTTGATTTTCTTTTTCGATCATGTGCGCATGTAGGGCCTTGGTAACAATGTCTTGGATGGTCCCGTTCAATTTTGCTCTAATTTGCTTGACTTTTGACTTTCTTATTGGTCCTTGAGGAAGATTGAGCCCATCACGTTCATACGTTGGATTTTGGGCCTTGCGACTCGTATCAATGCCAAATCTTTAATGCAAAGACAATGTGATACGAAAAGAATGTGAAAGTGGATCTTAAAGTTGTCAAGTCGCGGATCCACCCTAAATCTCTAGACAAATGTAATCTGAAACAAAAATAAAGAAAGGCAGATTAATTGACAAGAAGAATAATCAAACGAAATTAAAACGAAAGAAAGATGAATTGTTGGTAACGGATCCAATAGAGAACAAAATTAGGGTTTCTTGGATTAAAGAAACTATCCTTGGACCTCAAGAAAATGTCCCAACCAGATCTGGAAAATAAAACACCAACAGATTCATTACAAGTGATTTAAAAGATAAAAGCAAACTGTTTAGGCAAGAATGATTGAAACAGCAAGAAAAGATTGGATCTCCTAATTTTTTATGAGTTTCTTGATGGATCAAGGTAGGAGACCATCCCTCTTCAAGCAATTTCAACCTAGAACGAAAACAACTAAATCAACAACCCAAAACAGCAAGAAAAAAACTAGATCAAACAAGAACGATAAATTAAAGATAGAAAAGAGAAGATAACGTCCTAAGAAGCCTTGGAAATGATAAGAATCCACAACTCCCTTCAACGGCTCTAATTTCCCTACCAAGAAAGATATCATGGGAAGAAAAAGCTTGAAGATGATTCCCACAACCTGAAAGATTGTTAAACAACTTCTAAAAAAAACTCAAGAGCAATTCTTGAAAAAAAAACTCAAAGAGAATTATTATTAACTCAAAAAAATCAAAATCAAGTGTTTTTTCAAGGGGGAACGACCACGCTACTTATAGGCACCTAAAATAAGGTTTCCTAACCCTAATAGAATTCTAACCATGACAGCTAATCAAATAAAAAAAAAAACCAAAATAAATTTCAGTGCGGATATGGGGAATTTCGGCCAAAGGGCTTTGAATGGGCTCCTTGCGCTGAATTCTTACATAATGATCCACTTATTAAAATAAAAATTGGGCCTAAATTTAAATACTTTCCAATTTGGGCCACTTTAATAATTTGGTCTGATATTCAATTAAATTACTTTCTAAATTTCAAGATGAACTTGTAGATATCTTAATGGGCCTTTTTGCAAGAATTTGGTCTTGTGATCCGTTTGCTCTTGAAATTGGCTCGTTCAAGGCCGTACAAGAAATCCAATGTGCCTTGGCTACAAGATTCGGTTTCTTTTTCCAAGAATTGAAATCTTGATTTTCTTGATTCTTGAAATTGTTTGAAACAACATAATTGGACCAAGATTCGGTTTCTTGAGTTTCTTGAAAACAAGAAAGTGAATCTTGAATTTCCTTTTAGTTCATGTGCGTATCTAAGGCCTTGGAAACGAAGTCTTGGATGGTCTCGTTCAATTTTGCTCGAATTTGCTTGGCTTTTGACTTCGTTATTGGTCCTTGAGGAAAATTGAGCCCATCACGTTCATATGATGGATTTTGAGCCTTGCAACTCGTATCAATGCCAGATCCTTAGTGCAAAGACAATCTGATACGAAACAAATGTGGAAGAGCATCGTAAAGTTGTCAAGTCGCGGATCCACCCTAAAGCTCTAGAAAAATGTAATCTGAAACAAAAATAAAGAAAGATGGATTAATTGAAAAGAAGAATAATCAAACGAAATTAAAATGAAAAAAAGATGAATGGTTGGTAGCGGATCCAACAGAGAACGAAATTAGGGTTTCTTGGATTAAAGAAACTATCTTTGGACCTCAAAAAAATGTCCCAATCAGATCTGGAAAATAAAAACACCAACAGATTCGTTACAAGTGATTTAAAAGATAAAAGCAAACTGTTCAGGCAAGAATGATTGAAACAACAAGAAAAGATTGGATCTCCTAATTTTTTATGAGTTTCTTGATGGATCAAGGTAGGAGACCATCCCTCTTCAAGCAATTTCAACCTAAGAACAAAAACAACTAAATCAACAACCCAAAACAGTAAGAAAAAAATAGATCAAACAAGAACGATAAATTAAAGATAGAAAAGAGAAGATAACGTCCTAAGAAGCCTTGGAAATGATAAGAATCCACAACTCCCTTCAACTGCTCTAATATCCCCACCAAGAAAGATATCTTGGAAAGAAAAAGCTTGAAGATGATTCCCACAACCTGAAAGATTGTTAAACAACGTCTAAAAAAACTCAAAGAGAATTATTATTAACTCAAAAAAATCAAAATCAAGTGTTTCTTCAAGGGGGGAAAGACCATGCTACTTATAAGCCCCAAAAATAAGGTTTCCTAACCCTAATAGAATTCTAACCATGACAGCTAATCCAATAAAATAAAAAAAACAAAATAAATTTAAGTGCAGATATGGGGAATTTGGGCCAAAGGGCTTTGAATGGGCTCCTTGCGCTGAATTCTTACATGATGATCCACTTATTAAAATAAAAACTGGACCTAAATTTAAATACTTTCCAATTTGGGCCACTTTAATAATTTGGCCTGATATTCAATTAAATTACTTTCTAAATTTCAAGATGAACTTGTAGATATCTTAATGGGCCTTTTTGCAAGAATTTAGTCTTGTGATCCGTTTGCTCTTGAAATTGGCTCGTTCAAGGTCGTACAAGAAATCTAATGTGCCTTGGCTACAAGATTCGGTTTCTTTTTCCAAGAATTGTAATCTTGATTTTCTTGATTCTTGAAATTATTTGAAACAACATAATTGGACCAAGATTCGGTTTCTTAAGTTTCTTGAAAACAAGAAAGTGAATCTTGATTTTCTTTTTCGATCATGTGCGCATGTAGGGCCTTGGTAACAATGTCTTGGATGGTCCCGTTCAATTTTGCTCTAATTTGCTTGACTTTTGACTTTCTTATTGGTCCTTGAGGAAGATTGAGCCCATCACGTTCATACGTTGGATTTTGGGCCTTGCGACTCGTATCAATGCCAAATCTTTAATGCAAAGACAATGTGATACGAAAAGAATGTGAAAGTGGATCTTAAAGTTGTCAAGTCGCGGATCCACCCTAAATCTCTAGACAAATGTAATCTGAAACAAAAATAAAGAAAGGCAGATTAATTGACAAGAAGAATAATCAAACGAAATTAAAACGAAAGAAAGATGAATTGTTGGTAACGGATCCAATAGAGAACAAAATTAGGGTTTCTTGGATTAAAGAAACTATCCTTGGACCTCAAGAAAATGTCCCAACCAGATCTGGAAAATAAAAACACCAACAGATTCATTACAAGTGATTTAAAAGATAAAAGCAAACTGTTTAGGCAAGAATGATTGAAACAGCAAGAAAAGATTGGATCTCCTAATTTTTTATGAGTTTCTTGATGGATCAAGGTAGGAGACCATCCCTCTTCAAGCAATTTCAACCTAGAACGAAAACAACTAAATCAACAACCCAAAACAGCAAGAAAAAAACTAGATCAAACAAGAACGATAAATTAAAGATAGAAAAGAGAAGATAACGTCCTAAGAAGCCTTGGAAATGATAAGAATCCACAACTCCCTTCAACGGCTCTAATTTCCCTACCAAGAAAGATATCATGGGAAGAAAAAGCTTGAAGATGATTCCCACAACCTGAAAGATTGTTAAACAACTTCTAAAAAAAACTCAAGAGCAATTCTTGAAAAAAAAACTCAAAGAGAATTATTATTAACTCAAAAAAATCAAAATCAAGTGTTTTTTCAAGGGGGAACGACCACGCTACTTATAGGCACCTAAAATAAGGTTTCCTAACCCTAATAGAATTCTAACCATGACAGCTAATCAAATAAAAAAAAAACCAAAATAAATTTCAGTGCGGATATGGGGAATTTCGGCCAAAGGGCTTTGAATGGGCTCCTTGCGCTGAATTCTTACATAATGATCCACTTATTAAAATAAAAATTGGGCCTAAATTTAAATACTTTCCAATTTGGGCCACTTTAATAATTTGGTCTGATATTCAATTAAATTACTTTCTAAATTTCAAGATGAACTTGTAGATATCTTAATGGGCCTTTTTGCAAGAATTTGGTCTTGTGATCCGTTTGCTCTTGAAATTGGCTCGTTCAAGGCCGTACAAGAAATCCAATGTGCCTTGGCTACAAGATTCGGTTTCTTTTTCCAAGAATTGAAATCTTGATTTTCTTGATTCTTGAAATTGTTTGAAACAACATAATTGGACCAAGATTCGGTTTCTTGAGTTTCTTGAAAACAAGAAAGTGAATCTTGAATTTCTTTTAGTTCATGTGCGTATCTAAGGCCTTGGAAACGAAGTCTTGGATGGTCTCGTTCAATTTTGCTCGAATTTGCTTGGCTTTTGACTTCGTTATTGGTCCTTGAGGAAAATTGAGCCCATCACGTTCATATGATGGATTTTGAGCCTTGCAACTCGTATCAATGCCAGATCCTTAGTGCAAAGACAATCTGATACGAAACAAATGTGGAAGAGCATCGTAAAGTTGTCAAGTCGCGGATCCACCCTAAAGCTCTAGAAAAATGTAATCTGAAACAAAAATAAAGAAAGATGGATTAATTGAAAAGAAGAATAATCAAACGAAATTAAAATGAAAAAAAGATGAATGGTTGGTAGCGGATCCAACAGAGAACGAAATTAGGGTTTCTTGGATTAAAGAAACTATCTTTGGACCTCAAAAAAATGTCCCAATCAGATCTGGAAAATAAAAACACCAACAGATTCGTTACAAGTGATTTAAAAGATAAAAGCAAACTGTTCAGGCAAGAATGATTGAAACAACAAGAAAAGATTGGATCTCCTAATTTTTTATGAGTTTCTTGATGGATCAAGGTAGGAGACCATCCCTCTTCAAGCAATTTCAACCTAGAACAAAAACAACTAAATCAACAACCCAAAACAGTAAGAAAAAAATAGATCAAACAAGAACGATAAATTAAAGATAGAAAAGAGAAGATAACGTCCTAAGAAGCCTTGGAAATGATAAGAATCCACAACTCCCTTCAACTGCTCTAATATCCCCACCAAGAAAGATATCTTGGAAAGAAAAAGCTTGAAGATGATTCCCACAACCTGAAAGATTGTTAAACAACGTCTAAAAAAACTCAAAGAGAATTATTATTAACTCAAAAAAATCAAAATCAAGTGTTTTTCAAGGGGGGAAAGACCATGCTACTTATAAGCCCCAAAAATAAGGTTTCCTAACCCTAATAGAATTCTAACCATGACAGCTAATCCAATAAAATAAAAAAAACAAAATAAATTTAAGTGCAGATATGGGGAATTTGGGCCAAAGGGCTTTGAATGGGCTCCTTGCGCTGAATTCTTACATGATGATCCACTTATTAAAATAAAAACTGGACCTAAATTTAAATACTTTCCAATTTGGGCCACTTTAATAATTTGGCCTGATATTCAATTAAATTACTTTCTAAATTTCAAGATGAACTTGTAGATATCTTAATGGGCCTTTTTGCAAGAATTTAGTCTTGTGATCCGTTTGCTCTTGAAATTGGCTCGTTCAAGGTCGTACAAGAAATCTAATGTGCCTTGGCTACAAGATTCGGTTTCTTTTTCCAAGAATTGTAATCTTGATTTTCTTGATTCTTGAAATTATTTGAAACAACATAATTGGACCAAGATTCGGTTTCTTAAGTTTCTTGAAAACAAGAAAGTGAATCTTGATTTTCTTTTTCGATCATGTGCGCATGTAGGGCCTTGGTAACAATGTCTTGGATGGTCCCGTTCAATTTTGCTCTAATTTGCTTGACTTTTGACTTTCTTATTGGTCCTTGAGGAAGATTGAGCCCATCACGTTCATACGTTGGATTTTGGGCCTTGCGACTCGTATCAATGCCAAATCTTTAATGCAAAGACAATGTGATACGAAAAGAATGTGAAAGTGGATCTTAAAGTTGTCAAGTCGCGGATCCACCCTAAATCTCTAGACAAATGTAATCTGAAACAAAAATAAAGAAAGGCAGATTAATTGACAAGAAGAATAATCAAACGAAATTAAAACGAAAGAAAGATGAATTGTTGGTAACGGATCCAATAGAGAACAAAATTAGGGTTTCTTGGATTAAAGAAACTATCCTTGGACCTCAAGAAAATGTCCCAACCAGATCTGGAAAATAAAAACACCAACAGATTCATTACAAGTGATTTAAAAGATAAAAGCAAACTGTTTAGGCAAGAATGATTGAAACAGCAAGAAAAGATTGGATCTCCTAATTTTTTATGAGTTTCTTGATGGATCAAGGTAGGAGACCATCCCTCTTCAAGCAATTTCAACCTAGAACGAAAACAACTAAATCAACAACCCAAAACAGCAAGAAAAAAACTAGATCAAACAAGAACGATAAATTAAAGATAGAAAAGAGAAGATAACGTCCTAAGAAGCCTTGGAAATGATAAGAATCCACAACTCCCTTCAACGGCTCTAATTTCCCTACCAAGAAAGATATCATGGGAAGAAAAAGCTTGAAGATGATTCCCACAACCTGAAAGATTGTTAAACAACTTCTAAAAAAAACTCAAGAGCAATTCTTGAAAAAAAAACTCAAAGAGAATTATTAATAACTCAAAAAAATCAAAATCAAGTGTTTTTTCAAGGGGGAACGACCATGCTACTTATAGGCACCTAAAATAAGGTTTCCTAACCCTAATAGAATTCTAACCATGACAGCTAATCAAATAAAATAAAATAAAATAAAATAAATTTCAGTGCGGATATGGGGAATTTCGGCCAAAGGGCTTTGAATGGGCTCCTTGCGCTGAATTCTTACATCATGATCCACTTATTAAAATAAAAATTGGGCCTAAATTTAAATACTTTCCAATTTGGACCACTTTAATAATTTGGCCTGATATTCAATTAAATTACTTTCTAAATTTCAAGATGAACTTGTAGATATCTTAATGGGCCTTTTTGCAAGAATTTGGTCTTGTGATCCGTTTGCTCTTGAAATTGGCTCGTTCAAGGCCGTACAAGAAATCCAATGTGCCTTGGCTACAAGATTCGGTTTCTTTCTCCAAGAATTGTAATCTTGATTTTCTTGATTCTTGAAATTATTTGAAACAACATAATTGGACCAAGATTCGGTTTCTTAAGTTTCTTGAAAACAAGAAAGTGAATCTTGATTTTCTTTTTCGATCATGTGCGCATCTAGGGCCTTGGTAATGATGTCTTGGATGGTCTCGTTCAATTTTTCTCAAATTTGCTTGGCTTTTGACTTCGTTATTGGTCCTTGAGGAAGATTGAGCCCATCAAGTTCATACGCTGGATTTTGGGCCTTGCGACTCGTATTAATGCCAAATCTTTAGTGCAAAGACAATGTGATACGAAAAGAATGCGAAAGTGTATCGTAAAGTTGTCAAGTCGCGGATCTACCCTAAAGCTCTAGACAAATATAATCTGAAACGAAAACAAAGAAAGACATATTAATTAACAAGAAGAATAATCAAACGAAATTAAAACGAAAGAAAGATGAATGGCTGGTAACGGATCCAATAGAGAACGAAATTAGGGTTTCTTGGATGAAAGAAACCATCCTTGGACCTCAAGAAAACGTCCAAACCAAATCTAGAAAATAAGAACACAAATAGATTCGTTAGAAGTGATTTAAAAGATAAAAGCAAACTGTTTAGGCAAGAATGATTGAAACAGCAAGAAAAGATTGGATCTCCTAATTTTTGATGTGTTTCTTGATGGATCAAGGTAGGAGAATGTCCCTCTTGAAGAAATTTCAACCTAGAACAAAAACAACTAAATCAACAACCCAAAACAATAAGAAATAAACTAGATCAAACAAGAACGATAAATTAAAGATAGAAAAGAGAAGATAACGTCCTAAGGAGCCTTGGAAACGATAAGAATTCACAACTCCCTTCACTGGCTCTAATTTCCCCTCCAAGAAAGAGATCTTGGCAAGAAAAAGCTTGAAGATGATTCCCACAACCTAAAAGATTGTTAAACAACTTCTACAAAAAACTTCAGAGCAATTCTTGAAGAAAAACTCAAAGAGAATTATTATTACTTCAAAATAATCAAAATCAAGTATTTTTTCAAGGGGGGAACAACCATGCTACATATAGGCCCCCAAAATAAGCTTTCCTAACCCTAATAGAATTCTAACCATGACAGCTAATCAAATAAAATAAAATAAAAACAAAATAAATTTAAGTGTGGATATGGGGAATTTCGGCCAAAGGGCTTTGAATGGGCTCCTTGCGCTGAATTATTACATGATGATCCACTTATTAAAATAAAAATTGGTCCTAAATGTAAATACTTTCCAATTTGGGCCACTTTAATAATTTGGCCTGATATTCAATTAAATTACTTTCTAAAATTCAAGATGAACTTGTAGATATCTTAATGGGCCTTTTTGCAAGAACTTGGTCTTGTGATCCGTTTGCTCTCGAAATTGGCTCGTTCAAGGTCGTACAAGAAACCCAATGTGACTTGGCTACAAGATTCGATTTCTTTTTCCAAGAATTGAAATCTTGATTTTCTTGATTCTTGAAATTGTTCGAAACAGCATAATTGGACCAAGATTCGGTTTCTTGAGTTTCTTGAAACAAGAAAGTGAACTTGATTTTCCTTTTAGTTCATGTGCGTATCTAAGGCCTTGGAAACGAAGTCTTGGATGGTCCCGTTCAATTTTGCTCGAATTTGCTTGGCTTTTGACTTCGTTATTGGTCCTTGAGGAAAATTGAGCCCATCACGTTCATATGATGGATTTTGAGCCTTGCGACTCGTATCAATGCCAGATCCTTAGTGCAAAGACAATCTGATACGAAACGAATGCGGAAGAGTATCGTAAAGTTGTCAAGTCGCAGATCCACCCTAAAGCTCTAGACAAATGTAATCTGAAACAAAAATAAAGAAAGACAGATTAATTGACAAGAAGAATAATCAAACGAAATTAAAACGAAAGAAAGATGAATGGTTGGTAACGGATCCAATAGAGAATGAAATTAGGGTTTCTTGGATTAAAGAAACTATCCTTGGACCTCTAGAAAATGTCCCAACCAGATCTGGAAAATAAAAACACCAACAGATTCGTTACAAGTGATTTAAAAGATAAAAGCAAACTGTTCAGGCAAGAATGATTGAAACAACAAGAAAAGATTGGATCTCCTAATTTTTTATGAGTTTCTTGATGGATCAAGGTAGGAGACCATCCCTCTTCAAGCAATTTCAACCTGGAACGAAAAAAACTAAATCAACAACCCAAAACAGCAAGAAATAAACTAGATTAAACAAGAACGATAAATTAAAGATAGAAAAGAGAAGATAACGTCCTAAGAAGCCTTGGAAATGATAAGGATCCACAACTCCCTTCAACGGCTCTAATATCCCCACCAAGAAAGATATCTTGGAAAGAAAAAGCTTGAAGATGATTCCCACAACCTGAAAGATTGTTAAACAACTTTTAAAAAAACTCAAGAGCAATTCCTTAAAAAAAACTCAAAGAGAATTATTATTAACTCAAAAAAATCAAAATCAAGTGTTTTTTCAAGGGGGGAAAGACCATGCTACTTATAGGCCCACAAAATAAGCTTTCCTAACCCCTAATAGAATTCTAACCATGACAACTAATCAAAGAAAATAAAAAAAACAAAATAAATTTAAGTGCGGATATGGGGAATTTCGGCCAAAGGGCTTTGAATGGGCTCCTTGCGCTGAATTCTTACATGGTGATCCACTTATTAAAATAAAAATTGGCCCTAAATTTAAATACTTTCCAATTTGGGCCAGTTTAATAATTTGGCCTGATATTCAATTAAATTACTTTCTAAATTTCAAGATGAACTTGTAGATATCTTAATGGGCCTTTTTGCAAGAATTTGGTCTTGTGATCCGTTTGCTCTTGAAATTGGCTCGTTCAAGGCCGTACAAGAAATCCAATATGCCTTGGCTACAAGATTCGGTTTCTTTTCTCCAAGAATTGTAATCTTGATTTTCTTAATTCTTGAAATTATTTGAAACAGCATAATTGGACCAAGATTCGGTTTCTTAAGTTTCTTGAAAACAAGAAAGTGAATCTTGATTTTCTTTTTCGATCATATGCGCATCTAGGGCCTTGGTAACGATGTCTTGGATGGTTCCGTTCAATTTTGCTCGAATTTTCTTGGCTTTTGACTTCGTTATTAGTCCTTGAGGAAGATTGAGCCCATCACGTTCATACGCTGGATTTTGGGCCTTGCGACTCGTATCAATGCCAAATCTTTAGTACAAAGACAATGTGATACGAAAAGAATGCAAATGTGGATCTTAAAGTTGTCAAGTCGCGGATATACCCTAAAGCTCTAGACAAATATAATCTGAAACGAAAACAAAGAAAGGTAGATTAATTAACAAGAAGAATAATCAAACGAAATTAAAACGAAAGAAAGATGAATGACTGGTAACGGATCCAATAGAGAACGAAATTAGGGTTTCTTGGTTGAAAGAAACCGTCCTTGGACCTCAAGAAAACGTCCCAACCAAATCTAGAAAATAAGAACAGAAACAGATTCGTTTGAAGTGATTTAAAAGATAAAAGTAAACTGTTTAGGCAAGAATGATTGAAACAGCAACAAAAGATTGGATCTCCTAATTTTTGATGTGTTTCTTGATGGATCAAGTAGGAGAATGTCCCTCTTGAAGAAATTTCAACCTAGAACGAAAACAACTAAATCAACAACCCAAAATAGTAAGAAATAAACTAGATCAAACGAGAACGATAAATTAAAGATAGAAAAGAGAAGATAACATCCTAAGGAGCCTTGGAAACGATAAGAATCCACAACTCCCTTCACTAGCTCTAATTTCCTCTCTAAGAAAGAGATCTTGGCAAGAAAAAGCTTGAAGATGATTCCCACAACCTGAAAGATTGTTAAACAACTTCAAAAAAAAACTCATGAGCAATTCTTGAAAAAAAACTCGAAGAGAATTATTATTAACTCAAAAAAATCAAAATCAAGTGTTTTTTCAAGGGGGAACGACCATGCTACTTATGGCACCTAAAATAAGGTTTCCTAACCCTAATAGAATTCTAACCATGATAGCTAATCAAAGAAAATAAAAAAATAAATAAATTTAAGTGCGGATATGGGGAATTTCGGCCAAAGGGCTTTGAATGGGCTCCTTGCGCTGAATTCTTACATGGTGATCCACTTATTAAAATAAAAATTGGGCCTAAATTTAAATACTTTCCAATTTGGGCCACTTTAATAATTTGGCCTGATATTCAATTAAATTACTTTCTAAATTTCAAGATGAACTTGTAGATATCTTAATGGGCCTTTTTGCAAGAATTTGGTCTTGTGATCCGTTTGCTCTTGAAATTGGCTCGTTCAAGGCCGTACAAGAAATCCAATATGCCCTGGCTACAAGATTCGGTTTCTTTCTCCAAGAATTGTAATCTTGATTTTCTTGATTCTTGAAATTATTTGAAACAGCATAATTGGACCAAGATTCGGTTTCTTAAGTTTCTTGAAAACAAGAAAGTGAATCTTGATTTTCTTTTTCGATCATATGTGCATCTAGGGCCTTGGTAACAATGTCTTGGATGGTCCCGTTCAATTTTGCTCGAATTTGCTTGGCCTTTGACTTCGTTATTGGTCCTTGAGGAAGATTGAGCCCATCACATTCATACGCTGGATTTTAGGCCTTGCGACTCGTATCAATGCCAAATCTTTAGTGCAAAGACAATGTGATACGAAAAGAAAGCGAAAGTGGATCGTAAAGTTGTTAAGTTGCGGATCTACCCTAAAGCTCTAGACAAATATAATCTGAAACGAAAACAAAGAAAGACAGATTAATTAACAAGAAGAATAATCAAACGAAATTAAAACGAAAGAAAGATGAATGGCTGGTAACGGATCCAATAGAGAACGAAATTAGGGTTTCTTGGATGAAAGAAACCGTCCTTGGACCTCAAGAAAACGTCCCAACCAAATCTAGAAAATAAGAACAGAAACAGATTCATTAGAAGTGATTTAAAAGATAAAACTAAATTGTTTAGGCAAGAATGATTGAAACAGCAAGAAAACATTGGATCTCCTAATTTTTGATGTGTTTCTTGATGGATCAAAGTAGGACAATGTCCCTCTTGAAGAAATTTCAACCTAGAATGAAAACAACTAAATCAACAACCCAAAATAGTAAGAAATAAACTAGATCAAACGAGAACGATAAATTAAAGATAGAAAAGAGAAGATAACATCCTAAGCAGCCTTGGAAACGATAAGAATCCACAACTCCCTTCACTAGCTCTAATTTCCCCTCTAAGAAAGAGATCTTGGCAAGAAAAAGCTTGAAGATGATTCCCACAACCTGAAAGATTGTTAAACAACTTCTAAAAAAAACTTAAGAGCAATTCTTTAAGAAAAACTCAAAGAGAATTATTATTTATTCAAAATAATGAAAATCAAGTATTTTTTTCAAGGGGGGAACGACCATGCTACATATAGGCCCCCAAAATAAGCTTTCCTAACCCTAATAGAATTCTAACCATGACAGCTAATCAAATAAAATAAAATAAAAACAAAATAAATTTAAGTGTGGATGTGGGGAATTTCGGCCAAAGGGCTTTGAATGGGCTCCTTGAGCTGAATTATTACATGATGATCCACTTATTAAAATAAAAATTGGTCCTAAATGTAAATACTTTCCTATTTGGGCCACTTTAATAATTTGACCTGATATTCAATTAAATTACTTTCTAAAATTCAAGATGAACTTGTAGATATCTTAATGGGCCTTTTTGAAAGAACTTGGTCTTGTGAGCCATTTGCTCTCGAAATTGGCTCATTCAAGGTCATACAAGAAACTCAATGTGCCTTGGCTACAATATTCGGTTTCTTTTTCCAAGAATTGAATTCTTGATTTTCTTGATTCTTGAAATTGTTTGAAACAGCATAATTGGACCAAGATTCGGTTTCTTGAGTTTCTTGAAAACAAGAAAGGGAATCTTGAGTGTCCTTTCCGTTCATGTGCGCATCTAGGGCCTTGGTAACAAATTCTTGGATGGTCCCATTAAATTTTGATCGAATTTTTTTGGCTTTTGACTTCGTTATTGGTCCTTGAGGAAGATTGAGCCCATCACGTTCATACGCTAGATTTTGGGCCTTGCGACTCGTATCAAAGCCAGATCTTTAGTGCAAAGATAGTGTGATATGAAATGAATACGGAAGAGGATCATAAAAGTTGTCAAGTCACGGATCTGCCCTAGCACTAGACAAATGTAATCTGAAACGAAAACAAAGAAAGGCAGATTAATTGACAAGAACAGTAATCAAACGAAATTAAAACGAAAAAAGATGAATGGCTGGTAATGGATCCAATCGAGAACAAAATTAGGGTTTCTTGGATGAAAGAAATCGTCTTTGGTCCTCAAGAAAACGTCCCAACCAGATCTGTAAAATAAAAACACAAACAGATTCGTTAGAAGTGATTTAAAAGATAAAAGTAAACTGTGTAGGCAAGAATGATTGAAACAACAAGAAAAGATTGGATCTCCTAATTTTTTATGTGTTTCTTGATGGATCAAGGTAGGAGAATATCCCTCTTGAAGCAATTTCAACCTAGAACGAAAACAACTAAATCAACAACCCAAAACAGTAAGAAATAAACTAGATCAAACAAGAATGATAAATTAAAGATAGAAAAGAGAAGATAACGTCCTAAGAAGCCTTGGAAACGATAAGAATCCACAACTCCCTTCAATGACCCTAATTTCCCCTCCAAGAAAGAGATCTTGGCAAGAAAAATATTGAAGATGATTCCCACAACCTGAAAGATTGTTAAACAATTCTAAAAAAAAGTCAAGAGCAATTCTTGAAGAAAAACTCAAAGAGAATTATTATTAACTCAAAATAATCAAAATCAAGTGTTTTTTAAACGGGGGTATGGCCATGCTACTTACAGGCCTCAAAAATAAGCTTTCCTAACCCTAATAGAACTCTAACCATGACAGCTAATCAAATAAAATAAAATAAAATAAATTTAAGTGTGGATATGGGGAATTTCGGCCAAAGGGCTTCGAATGGGCTCCTTGGGCTGAATTCTTACATGATGATCCACTTATTAAAATAAAAATTGGACCTAAATTTAAATACTTTCTAATTTGGGTAACTTTAATAATTTAGCCTGATATTCGATTAAATTACTTTCTAAACTTCAAGATGAACTTGTAGATATCTTAATGGGCCTTTTTGCTAGAACTTGGTCTTGTGATCCGTTTACTCTTGAAATTGGCTCGTTCAAGGTCGTACAAGAAATCCAATGTGCCTTGGCTACAAGATTCGATTTCTTTTTCCAAGAATTGAAATCATGACTTTCTTGATTCTTGAAATTATTTGAAACAGCATAATTGGACCAAGATTCGGTTTCTTGAGTTTCTTGAAAACAAGAAAGTGAATTTTGACTTTCTTATTCATTTATGTGCACATCTAGGGCCTTAGTAACGAAGTCTTGGATGGTCCCATTCAATTTTGCTCGAATTTACTTGGCTTTTGACCTCATTTTTGGTCCTTGAGGAAGATTGAGCCCATCACGTTCATACACTGGATTTTGGGCCTTGCGACTCGTATCAATGCCAGATCTTTAGTGCAAAGACAATGTGATACGAAACGAATGCGAAAGAGGATCGTAAAGTTTTCAAGTTACGATCTACCCTAAAGCTCTAGACAAATGTAATTTGAAACGAAACAAAGAAAGACAGGTTAATTGATAAGAAGAATAATCAAATGAAATTAAAACGAAAGAAAGATGAATGGCTGGTAACGGATCCAATAGAGAACAAAATTAGGGTTTCTTGGATGAAAGAAATTGTCCTTGGACCTCAAGAAAATGTCCCAACCAGATCTGGAAAATAAGAACAGAAACAGATTCGTTAGAAGTGATTTAAAAGATAAAAGTAAACTGTTTAGGCAAGAATGATTGAAACAGCAAGAAAAGATTGGATCTCCTAATTTTTGATGTGTTTATTGATAGATCAAGGTAGGAGAATGTCCCTCTTGAAGCAATTTCAACCTAGAACGAAAACAACTAAATCAACAACGCAAAACAGCAAGAAATAAACTAGATCAAACAAGAACGATAAATTAAAGATAGAAAGGAGAAGATAACGTTCTAAGAAGCCTTGGAAACTATAAGAATCCATAACTCCCTTCAATGGCTCTAATTTCCCCTCCAAGAAAGAGTTCTTGGCAAGATAAAGCTTGAAGATGATTCCCACAACCTAAAAGATTGTTAAACAACTGCTAAAAAAATCTCAAGAGCAATTCTTGAAAAAAAAACTCAAAGAGAATTATTATTAACTCAAAAAAATCAAAATCAAGTGTTTTTTCAAGGGGGGAACGACCATGCTACTTATTAGGCCCCCAAAATAAGCTTTCCTAACCCTAATAGAATTCTAACCATGACAGCTAATCAAATAAAATTAAAAAAAAATTAAGTCTGGATATGGGGAATTTCGGCCAAAGGGCTTTGAATAGGCTCCTTGGGCTGAATTCATAGATGATGATTCACTTAATACGAAACGAATGCGGAAGAGGATCGTAAAGTTGTCAAGTTGCGGATCTACCCTAAAGCTCTAGGCAAATATAATCTGAAACGAAAACAAAGAAAGACAGATTAATTGACAAGAAGAATAATCAAATGAAAGAACGATGATTGGCTGGTAATGGATCCAATAGAGAATGAAATTAGGGTTTCTTGGATGAAAGAAACCGTCCTTGGACCTCAAGAAAACGTCCCAACCAGATCTAGAAAATAAAAACACAAACAGATTCGTTAGAAGTGATTTAAAAGATAAAAGCAAACTGTTTAGGCAAGAATGATTGAAACAGCAAGAAAAGATTGGATCTCCTAATTTTTTATGTGTTTCTTGATGGATCAAGGTAGGGGAACGTCCCTCTTGAAGCAATTTCAACCTAGAACAAAAACAACTAAATCAACAACCCAAAACTCCTAAAAACTGAAACTACATAATATTTATTCAAAATTCGGAATAAAAATAACAATAAAATAATAAGAGCTGATAATACAATATTAGGCTAATATATAATAAAAATTAAACCTAAAACCCAAACCCAATATGATTTAAAATTGAATTAAAAGCCTGAAACTCATAATTCCCATCATAACCATGTCCAGAAATTTTGTCCGCTCAATCTTTATTAAAACGATCATAACTTCAGCTCCCGAGCTTGAAATCAAGTGATTCAAAGTGTGTTTCGAAGATAAGAGATAGATCTTCGAAATCCATGCAAACATCTCAACCCATAAATTCCTAGATCCCATACAAAAAGTCGCTGCAAGTCTGCTGATTTCCCCAACTTGAAAATTGGCAGCTTCAGTTTCTTGGACCAAGATTTCCATAATTTAAAATCTTGATTTTCTTGATTCTTCAAATTGTTTGGAATGGAAAAATTGGACCAAGATTCAGTTTCTTGATTTTCTTGAAAACAAGAAAGTGAATCTCGATTTTCTTTTTCTGTCGTGTGTACATCTAGGACCTTGGTAACGAAGTCTTGGATGGCCTTGTTCAATCTTGCTCGAATTTGCTTGGCCTTCGACCTCATTATTGGGCCTTGAGAAACTTTGATCCCATTACATGCATAAGCTTGAATATGGGCCTTGTGACTCGTATCACAATGGCAGCTAACTCTAAATCATGAGTCGGATAGTTCTTTTCATGCGACTTTAATTGTCGGGAGGCATAAGCTATTACCTTTCCAGCTTGCATCAATACACAACCCAAGCCATTCAAAGGCACGTCACTATAAACCATGAATTCCTTTCTCGATTCAGGCTGGGTTAATACTAGAGCTGTTGTTAACATCTTCTTAAGCTGATCAAAACTCTGTTGGCACCTCTCTGACCAAACAAACTATATGTTCTTTTGTAGCAACTTCGTTAGCGGCAAGGCTATGATAGAGAAATCTTTCACAAACCGGCAGAGTAACCTGCCAATCCCAGAAAGCTACGTACCTCAGTAATGTTCTTCAGAACCTTTCAATCGAGGATAGCTGAAATTTTATTCGGATCAACCTGTATTCCTTCTGCGAATACCACATGACCTAAAAACCCAACTTCTCGTAGCTAGAATTTGCATTTGCTAAATTTTGCATACAATTGTTTTTCTCGCAAGATCTGTAATATCTCTCTCAAATGCTAGGTATGCTCTGACTTGATTCTAGATAAAATTAATATGTCATCGATAAACATAACCAAAAATCTATCCATTTTAGGCTGGAACACTCGATTCATCAAATCCATGAATGTTGTTGAGGCATTGGTTAGCCCAAATGGCATTACCAGATTTGGTTCTGAACGCTATTTTCATCACATCGCAATCTTTTACTCGTATCTGATAATACCCTGACCGAAGGTCTATCTTGGAAAATACTGTTACATCTTTCAACTGATCCAATAACTCATCAATAAGAGGCAACGGGTACTTATTTTTTATTGTTACCTTGTTCAACTATCTATAATCTATGTACATTCGCATTGAACCGTCCTTCTATTTCACAAACAACATCGGCACGCCCCAAGGCGACACACTAGACCGTATAAAACCCCTGTCTGACAATTCTTGCAACTGAACCTTTAATTCCTTTAACTCTGTTGGTGCCATTCTGTATGATGGAATTGAGATCGGTGCAGTTCCCGATAACAGATCAATACCAAACTCTACCTCTCTGATTGGTGGTAAACCCAATAATTCCTATAGAAATACATCCGTAAACTCATTGATCACCGATACCTTTTTCAATTCTGTCCCTGAAACTTGTGAGTCGAGAATATATGCCAAAAATGCATCGCAACCTTTGCGGACCACTTTCTAAGCTGAGATAGCTGAGATCATTCTGGCTTCACTATTCAATCTGTCAGACTCCACTGTAATTACTTCACCTGTCGGGTTTTCAAATCAATTTTTCTTCTTTTACAGTTCACTATTGCATCATGTTCTGATAACCAATCATACCCAAAATCACATCAAACTTGGTAAAAGGTAACAACATTAGGTCAGTAGAAAATTCACAACCTTGGACTTTCAGTGGACATTACGACATATCAAATTAACAATAACACTATGACCCAACAGGTTTGTGACTTGAACATCAAATTCAGTCGACTCTACCGACAGTTTCTTATTAGATGCTAATGCAATCAGAGCACACACATTATCATTAAAAAGATAAAATATAATGGTCACAACATCGGGAGCAGTAGCCTCTTCTCTAGCTTTGATGGCATATGTCCGTGCAGGTGCCCGAGCCTCAAATCGATTTACATTACCGCTGTTGTCGCCTCAATTTTTGCCTGTACTACTGCATTGCCCCGGGCATTTACCTTTTGACGGAGTAATAAGAGGTTTCACACTCTGATCCTTTTTTACCTCCATAGTCATCAGGCAGTTTCGTATGAAATGATCTGTACCCCCACAATAGTAACGAGCTCTTTTTATCTTTTGACATTCACCTGCATGGTATCTTCCACAATGATCACATGATGGATTTGGCACATTCCAGACACTTGCTACACCGACTGCAAGACGGTTTTGGAATTTAGACTCCGGTGGTCCTAATCTACTCCTGCTCAGAAATCCAAAAGGAACTGCCTCATGAGTCTCATTTTCTCTAATTTTCTTCAGTGGTGGCATATAAAAAGTTCTGGTGATATTCTTCCTTCTAGACTCTTGAAACCTCTTCTCTCTCTACCTCTTGTTGTTATAAATTTCTTCCATCTTTTGAGCTCTATCTGCAAGAACCACAAACGATCCCAGCTCAGATCCTTCTATCATCATCTTGATCTCTTCATTCAGCCCGTCTTCGAAACGAACACATATTGCCTCATCTGTCGGTATAATCTCCTGAGCATACTTACTAAGCTGGATAAATTCTCATTCATATTTTGCCACTATTTTGTTTCCCTGTCTCAATTCAAGAAATTCTTTCTTTTTCTTAACCAGGTACCTTTTGCTGACATATTTCTTTTTGAACTCTGCTTGGAAAAATTCCCAGGTACCCTCATTCTTAAGCATCACTACTAAAATCGTCGTCCACCAATTGTAAGTATCGTCCTTCAATAACGAAGCTACACACCTCAGATAGTCTTCTGAAGGACAAGCCATCTCATTCAGGACTCTTAGTGTGTTTTCCAACCAGTATTCAGCTCTGAAAGGATCGTCTTTTATGTTTCCTCGAAATTCTTCTGCACCATATTTTCTAACCCTATCCGTCGAAATGCGACGTCTCTTTTCCACCACTGGAAAATGTGAAGGCATAATTGGAGGTACTACCGATCGGGCGGTAGGTTGTCCAATAGGAGGTGGAGGAGGTGGTATCATCGGGTTGTTCCTCATGAGCTCCGAGAACCACTGCCCCATCAGTCCGAAAAACATACTCTTTGCTTCATTTTCTGCCCCATGACTAGCTTCAAAATTATTAGTCGAGACATTACTATTCACCTCATTAGTTTCCTCTCTTTAAAAGTCAGACATTCGAACGATTATCTACAAAAATTATGGTTAGATCGGATCCATCTATATCACATTATTGTAAATTCATATGTCATGTACTTCTAAAACATAAAGCACAATCATTACAGTCCAAGAAATGGCTAAATCGAAAGCTCTGATACCACTAAATGTAACATCCAATACTCAAAATTGTCATCGGCTAGGGTCCTGATGTCACTCAAATCATCTATCACTGAACTTCTTTTAAAATCATGTCATCTATTCTTTCATTATTAAAGAAATACACCCAACACATCGTAAGTTATCACTTATTTATAAATACAATTCATCAAGGGCAAAAAAGTCATTTCTCATATTTTTAGAGACTTCTACCGATACCTGTTGGACAAGTATTTATAGTAGTCAAGTCAGTAAGCAATTTGGAAACAGTGCAGACATATATCGATACTTGTGATAGTTCTACCGATATAAGTGTAACATCTACCGAAACTAGTTATGCTTCTACTATACTAAAAACTCCAGAGAGCTAAAAAGTTTTACCCTACAACTTCTACCGATACAAGTATTCTAACTACAGATACAAACATGCACAGAACTACCGAAACTTAAAATGCAACTACCGATACAACCCAAGTCAGTAAACAACCTCTCTCCTACCCTATACTTGTACCAATACATGCAGGAGTTCTACCGAAACAAGTATGCAGAATTCTCAAATTTATACAAGTTCATATACAAACTTCCTTCATAGACATAAATTGAAATGGACAACACCTTAGAGTTAAAATACAATACTTAGCATAATCTTGAAGTACTAAATGTCACATACAGCATTCAGCAAGCATTCAAGTTTGACATTTAACCAAAGATCTACAAGTATCATAATCTCAAAATAAGCATACAAAAACGACATCGTCCTAGTACATACTACCGCACGAGCTCCGGAGATAGTGTGATGTCTTCAAGATGATCCGATCTCCAGGTCGTAAAATGAAATCTACAAAACAACAACAATTTCACTGGTAAGCTTTATAGCTTAATAAGTTCACAAGGTTCAACAATTTACCAAATAATATGTGGTAAACATCTCTATAAATCTGACGAGCTAGGATAGAAATGAACTTCAGTGATCGTTATTCGTTTTACTCCCTGTTGACTCTAAGGTCATGATGCTCATTTACTCCCTATTAACCATAAGGTCATGCCTATTACCAGTATTTGATGCTATTCTTAGCCATCGATACGGTATATTTGTTCCCCACGATGCTGCTCACACTAAGCTGATGAGAATATGTAAACAAACATAAATCTCAGCCATCCCTATAATCATTCTTGGATTCTATTCACCTTACGGTGACTCACGATGCTATAGAGAATCCGCAATAAATGCAGGATCTCAACCATCGAACCATTTTCTATCTTTGGCACAAGGCTGAGGAATTCTCATCTCGTCGTTTCTATCTTTCATGTTTCCAATCATCGTTTCTCATTTCCAAAAATCATTAAAAAGACAATTATAAGCAGTTATTAATAAGAATTTAACATTACGAACTTACAGGACTAATTTGCAGTTGCGATTAGACTTCAGAGACTACTCCGCTATATTTCCCTTTTCGCGATCTGAAGTATGATCGTAGTCCAAATAAAAGCTCAAAGTTGAATGTAAAAACCCTAATTCTTTTCTCTCTTAGCCGTATGGAGGAAGGAGATGAAGTGAAAATGATAAAATTTTTCACTTAAAATTTCTTTAATTTACTATATATACTAATGGTAATTTTGTAAATTTTAAGACTTTCATCATTAAGCTTTAATTAACCTTTTTTAGGCTTAATTAAACCTATTTATAATTAATATAGCTCATGCTAATCCACCCACTAAAATACCTTTAGTTAATTTCCTTATTTGGTCCTTCTAATTAGTCAACTCTACTTTTGCACCTTTATAATTTAATCTTTTCTACTCAATTAACTATCTAAACATTAAAATTTCATAACCAAATTTTAATACGATACTAATGAAGTCATAAATATTTAAATAAATAAATTTACGACTCGACTCGTCAGAATTATGATCCCGAAATCACTATTTCTGACACCACTAAAAATCGGGTTATTATACAAATTATGTCGTCATTATCGGAAAATATGTAGTGGCTTTTCCAAGATGTGTTATGTGATCGTTATCGACAAATATGAGGTGCTTTACCCACGATGTGCTATGTGACCGTTCATCGGTATCTATGTGTTAGCTTGCCTACAAAATGGTTGGATGGACGAGTTCTGTTGAACGTGATATTAGTGTGTAGCGGAGATGGGTAGGAAATCCTTTAATTGTGCATTAATACATAAGCATGTTTCAGTGTGTCCACGTGAAAAATATGATGATATGTGACTCTTGTGAAAATTGTGAACATGATATGGATGTAATATTTGATGTGACAAAATGTGTGATTGAATTGAGTATGTCTGTGTTTGTGTTGATCTCACACTAAGCATTTTAAAGCTCACCCATGATATTGTGTGTCTTAGGTAATCCTCGTGCTTAAAGCTCGAATTTGGAACTTTAGAGGGGCTCGATATAATGATTTCATAGTTGTGGATTTTGAATATGATTTATGGGTTTTATGGACTATTTGAATTTCTTTTGGATTTTTATTATGGATTTTAATTTGGGTTGTCTTAAATATTTTGGGACTTTATTTTAAACTGTGAATTGTGGCATGGGTATTACTATTTTGAGATTTTGAGATAATGTTGCATGAATTGTTTACATATGATATTTGAACAATCATAAACATTTTAGAAATTATTAGCCACTGCAAATAAGTTTTTAAAAAACTAAGTTACAATTCAAATATTTTTAAATGAAAAGGAACAAACAAATCTGTATTAAATGGTACAAGAGGTTTTCAAAATGAAATGTTTTTCGAAACAAGTGAAATGTCTTATAAAAATGTTTTGGCCATTTTCAAGGCCGATGTAATTGCTCAGATTAGGCCGTAACGTTTAGGCTCGATTTAAGGGGTTACAATCTTTCATAGCTATTTGCCATTTTGCTTCTTGAGCAGCTCCTTCAAAAGTGACTGGTTCTAGTTTCGCCAGATTATATTGTTGATAAATTTCAGTGATGGACCTGATTCCTCGTATTAGTTATTCATAAACTGCATCATTTTTTGTTTGATTCCCAATGGCTCGTAGATCAGATTTTTTACCCCCTTGTTCACATATCTCCTCCCCTGTCGCAGTCAATTCTAGATTTTTCTTTCATCAAACTTCACATCTCTACTTATGATCACTTTCTTGGTGAAAGGATTATAGATTCTGTATACTTTCTTACACTGGAATATCCAACAAATATCCCTGGATGCTATCTACTGTCCATCTTGCTTCTTTTCTCTTCTGGAACATGAAGAAAAAAAATGCAACCAAATACTTTTAAATGTGAAACATAAGGTTTAAAACCATACACCAGGTCTCAAATGGTTTCTTCTCTTCAACAACTTTAATAGGTAGCCTATTTAGCAGGCAAACATGATGCGATTTTCTGAGCTTTGGTGGTTCGAAAAATAGCTTGTTTGAAGAATCGTCTTGAAATGGTTCACAAGGTGGAAACCTTAATCCGAAGCACTCGAATTCTCTAAGGAACCGTAGCTATATTAAAACTACGACCCGCTTAAACTTGACCTTATACTCGAATCTTGGTATATCGAAGTCGCCACACCCCGGGATGGTAAACGGAGTGATAAGACAAATTTTGAATGCCACAAACTTTGAAGAAAGTTGGATAAGTTCAAAAAGTTCAATGAAGAACCAAGAAAGAAATATTCTCACAAAATATTATTTAAATTCAAAAAAATTTTACATGAAAGACTTAGAATGAAATTTATGGGCCTCAAATGACCTTTAGAGTCCCCTTAAGACCTTTCAAATTTGGTCATTAAACTATCTTAAAATCATACCAATAAATTCGGTTTAACTCCTTAGTGGTAAGCTCAAAAGGCATGTCTTTTCACTTATCTTTGAGTAGATGAAAGGACATGTCTTTATTTGGCTTAAAGGTCACCATCTTTATGAAGATTAATGCTCCTTAAGTTGTTGTTTTGAAGCCCTTTCTTCTACCATATTTGATTGCCTTTATCCTTTGCATTTCCTCCTTTTAAGTGATGTCATGAATTGGCCTTTAAGTGCCCTAAAACCGATCAGCATTTGAAGAGTTTCCCCCTGGTCTTTTGAAGAGTCACTTCCTTTTAATTGGTGCCATGAATTGGTCTTTAAGTGCACCAAAATCGATCAGCATTTGAAGAGTCTTCCCTTGATCTTTGGAAGAGTCACCTGATCAAGAATGAATGCTTTTTTAAACACTTGAAACCTATTCACATTCTTATTCAATTTGAAACAGTTAATAGAAATGAAAATAACAAACTTTAACTTTTTCATTAAAATAACAGCCAAATTAAATAACACTCATATTTAAACTAACTCAAACATATTTAATAACTAAAATGTTTAAATGCATCGTTAAAGATGCAAACTAAATGAACTAATGAGTTACTAAATGCATGACTTGATTTAATGATGCAAACTTTAACTAACATGGGAGTTACATAATGCATGACATAATTTATGATGCAATCTTAATTAACATGAGAGTTACATAATGCATGTCATTATTTATGATGAAAAATTAACTAATCATGAGAGTTAATAATACATGTCATTATTTATGATGCATACTTAACTAACATGAAAGTTACATAATGCATGACTTTATTAAATGTAGAACACGTAATGCATGTCTTAATTAAAAGATGTAGATTAATAATGCAAGTCCTTAATTTAAATATGCAAACATATAATGCAAAACATAATATGTTATAAGAATGAAAAACACATGACAAAATGAACCAATGAACATGTGGATACAACATACGAACAAGCATTATTAAAAGCATAATGTAAAAACACGAATCATAAACACAATTTAATTTGAATCAATATAAACATGAAAAAAATAAGAGCATGATATAAAAGCATGAATATGAAACACACACACATTATGAAAGAGAATGTTAACAAAATCATCACATAAAGAATGTTTGCATTTCATCTTTGTTAACTTGATGGATTGAATCGAAATTGCCAAGAGGGGGGCTGAATTGGCCTTTTAAAATTATAAGAAGAGAGTAGAGAAAATTGAAACAATTTGACACAAGAATTTAGAGTGGTTCAACCCCAAATGCCTACTCCACTACCTTAGCTTTCCACCATTAAGGATTTTCCCAAATCCACTAGATTTGTAGAACCTTTAAGGACAAGGTTTAACCTTACAGTCACTTAAGATTTCTACCTAAATCTTAGGTCTCAAACTCTCTCAAAGGAATACAAATTAGAAAACAAGAGACAATCCTAACAAGATCAAATTGTTTGCAAATTAAACTCACAATACAAAGAAAATATACTTGAGTAAAGAAATGAAAGTAAGGCTCACAAGTGTATGAAAGAAAGATGGGAAAATTTAAACTCTTGGTATGTTTGATTGAAGATATTTGCTTGTAATTTATTTGTTAGTTTTTGGTGGTCCTTGGAAGATGGTATTTAAGCCCTCTAATTGATTTCTAACTGTTGTGGTTATTGGAGTCATCAATAGAACCGTTAAGGATGAAAAACTAGAGCATTAAAGAGACCTACAACTTCGAGTATCGATACCGTACAAAAGGGTATCGATATTTTTTGCATTTAATGCAAAGTCAGTGATCGTTGGTACCATTAAAAATCGATACCTCAACAAAATTATCGGTACCTTCTCAAAAGGTATCGATATCATATCAATACCATCTAGGGTTTGTGAAAAACAGAATGCTCTTTGGTATCGTTTTTTAGCCATGGTACCGATTTTTTAGAAATTATTGCTACCTCTAATTTGGTATCAATATTTCTTCAAAGGTGTCAAAACAGAATGCAAGTTTGGTCTCGATTTTACAAGGGGTATCGATATTTTAGAAATTATCGATACCGACCCAAAAAGTATTAATACTTTTTGGTCTGGAGCTATTTTGACTTGTTTGAAAAACATTTTTAAGTGTTAAAATGATTTTTGACTTAGTGCAAGCATTTTGACATGTTTAAAATCATTTTAACTTGATTTGAAAATTATTCCAAACTTTTCTAAGAGTTTAAGATAGGAGGTTAAATTTTACCTCTTAGATTTTAAAATTGATAAATAATTTTGTCAATTTTAACTTATGTTCAAAAAGATTTTAATTTTTTATATCAAAATATTTTATCAAATAAAGCTTAGTTTAACAATCTTAAACTTGGGTTTTCCATGTTGAAGCTCAATATTTAGAATGGGATTATAATAAGCCTCATTAGGCCCAATTCCCTAAATTCTCAAAAGAGGCTTATTAATCATGGCCCAATTGGAATGTGGATTGGATCTCGGCCCAATCTAAAGCCTGGAAGCTTTTGTAATTAGGCTACGTGTCCAGAATCACATCAAAACATCAATGTTTATTACCTCTATCCAGAAATAATTTGGTAGTTTACTTTCAAACAACAAGCAAGTGAGTCATGTTCATCATAGTTCTATTTTATCTTTCACTTACTCCATTCTACTGTGAAGTGTACACATTACTCAATTGATGATGAACACTAAACTCTTCGTAAAAATTTTCAAACTTTTCTGAGGTGTATTCTACCCCATTATCTGATCTTACCATTTTGAGTTTGCAGTCACTTTGGTTCTCAACCATGGCTTTAAATTTGAAGAAGATTTTAGCCACTTTGGACTTTTTCTTCATTAAGTACACCCAACAGAACCTTGTATTGTCATCAATAAATAACACAAAGTACCTACTTCCATTTAGAGAACTTGTTTTCATTGGTCCACAAATGTCAATATGTACTAAGTTCAATTTTTCAGTGGCTCACCATGTTGTGTTCACAGGAAATGGAGACCTCACATGTTTTCTAAGTTGGCATACCTCAGATACATCTTCATGTTCAGTCATATTTGATAAAGTTTCAACCAGGTTATTCTTGGACATTTGACTTAAGGATTTGTAGTCAACATGTCCCAATCTTCTATGCCACAGTTTTATTTCATCCAACGAGCTCGTATATGCTACTAAAGTTGTTAAATTCCAGTTGACTGCAAAACTTCTATCTGCCATTATTGTTGATATGAGCTCCCATCAACTTGGATCAAGGATCATGTATTTGTTATCCTTCAATACAATAGAGTAATTTTTCTTAAGCACCTGTCCTACACTTAGCAGGTTTTAATCTATGTCAGGAACTAAAAGAACATTTATGACACATTTAGTACCTGATGGAATTTTGATCAAAACATCTCCCTTTCCAATTGCTGCAATATACTAGCCATTTCCAACTTTCACCTTGGAATGGAACGTTTTGTCAACATTCTTGAAAATGCTCGCATCTATTGTCAAGTGACCTGTATAACCACTATCTACGAGCCAATTCTTTCTTACTCCGATGGAGAGTTCGCATGGTGTGACAAGCTAGGCTTTGCAGGAAGTAGTGAGCTTGACTTCGCAAGAGGCTGTGAACATCAGTTCTTCTGCTTCTACTATATGTGCCTCAGCATTTTGTTGTTGTGTATGCCCTTTGTTTTAGCATACTTTCTCTACATGGCCAAACTGCTTGCAATTTTTGCATTGAGCATTAGGCCTAAACCAACAGAACTTCTCAGGATGCCCCAACTTTTTACAGTGCGAGCATGGTTGATACTTTTTCTTTTCACTATCTTTCTTTGACTTCTCCTTCTTATCTGACCAGCTCGTTTTTTCTTTCTGACTTGAGGAGCTCGCAGCATCTCTGTTTCTGGCTTGAAAAGCTCCTTCAACATGTCCTTATTCTCTCCTTGCCCTTCTATGTTCTAGAGCATACAGAGCATTGATTAGCTGTGAGAGTGATATGATTTATAGATCCCTTGAATCTTCCAGTGAGGATATCTTTGATTTGGATCTCTCAAGAAGTGTGGTAATCACCTTCTCAACTACTCGACTATCTGCAAGTCAATCCCTTAGCAGTCTTATTTGGTTCACTACTGCCATGATTCAATCTAAATATTGCTTCATAGTCTCAGCTTCCTTCATTTTGAGGTTTTCAAAATCTCGTCTGAGATTTATCATCTGTTGCTACCTTGTCTTCTATGAACCCTAGAACTCCTCCTTAAGCTTATTCCAAGCTTGCTTGGGAGTATCACAGGGCATAATTCTTGTAAAGATCACATCTAAAACACCGTTTTGTAGGCAAGACATCGCCTTGTATTTTTTGTCACATTCCTCACTGTGTTGTTTCATTTAAGC
Source organism: Gossypioides kirkii (assembly GCA_005610355.1). NCBI lineage: Eukaryota > Viridiplantae > Streptophyta > Magnoliopsida > Malvales > Malvaceae > Gossypioides > Gossypioides kirkii. The sequence goes on along the minus strand of CP032254.1, from coordinate 29,599,311 downwards.
GAGTGTGAGATTTGGCCTCAACACTGGTGGTTCTATTTTAGCATTTACAACTTCTCAAAGATCAAAGGCTTGAAGATAGGTTTTCATTTTTACTACCCAGATGTGGTAGTTTTCTCCTGTAAAAATAAGAGGTGGCGGTGGTGTAAAGTTTGTTGAAGACATTTTTATGAAAACAAACCCTCAAAGATAAATGGCTATAGATAAGAATTGTTGGATTTTTTTTATGAAGAAATTATTGAAACAGAAGCAAAAAGATAAAAAAAAATGGAGAAGTTAATTTTTGATGCACTATTTCATTACAAGAGAAGAAAACTTATTACAGAATTTACATAAAAGATTATGTTTAAATTAGCTGAAAATAAAATAAAATATTACAACTTGGCTTAGTCTTGTAACTAGATTCAGTTAACTTGACTCTTTATTGGTTGATTTCAGTCTAATTAGCAACCAAAACGTCTAATAAAAAATCATCACTGTTTTAATGCAAGTTGGCAACTTACAAGATAAGGAGCTCACAAATTTGGTGAGCTCGCATATTTGTGTTCTGGGTTCGTCAATACATTGATGATCATTTCGCAACATTATCCGTCATCTTGAGAAGGCAGCAACAACGATTGATATAGGAGTAACAATTGAGTTGAGTTTGCATTGGCTAGATTCAACTTTATGAAAAGATCATGAAAGACTTCTACTAAGATAAATAAGGATCAACTTGAGAGTGAATAACAAGAAAATCTTTCCTAAGTCCTTCATGGCATTGTTTTTCCGAAACACATAGGCTTCTATCGAGAGTTTTGTTTGTCGATCAATGTGATTGGGTCTCTCGTTTTATGCTTGAAAAAAAGCCTTCTCGGCGATCTGCTTCATGAATGGAAGGGTGGAACCAAGGAAGAAAACGGAGGACCGAGATTTCAAGAAAAGGATCCCAGGTCATTTGAAATGCAACATTGTATACATTATTGGATTTAGAAATTGCATGGGTGGGTTTTTTTTTTAATTACGGTAGATACTATGTGTCAAAAAAATAGGCATCTAAATTAGCTAAGATATAATATATATGGTATGATAAATAATAATTAAAGGTATACTGCACATTCAGTCATCTATATATAATTTAAATTAAGTTTTGGTTATTGAAGTTTAAAAATTATGATATAACTACTAATGTTATTAATTTATTACATTTTGATCACAGAATCATTAATTGTTTTTAATAATGTAATAGTAATTTGACATGTAATATCACCATTTTGAATGAAAAATTTAAGTCAAATTAAATTACTAGCTCCTATTCTTTTTCTTTTTGAACAATTTAACGTTTTCTTTACTTTTTACGTTTCCCTTTTAATTTTCCTTCCATTATTTTTCTCCCCTCTCCCTCTCCAACTCATAACAATAAATAGATGATCATCTAGTAGCTTATAAACTTCAACGGCAACTTTGGACATGCATGGACAAAAAGGCAATTTTGTTCCATCATTTGTGTCACTTCAACTTTGTAATCATGATCTAGTAAGATTTATCATTGCATGTTCATTTTAGGAGATTATTAAGAGGATTAACTCTTTCGAAAGAAATCTTTAAAATGTTGTTCATCAGTTAACTGATTCAAACTATTAACAATGGAAAGTATTGTTCAATGTTGTTTGAACAGAATCAGTCGATTAGATCGATTGGACCAAAAACTAACATCAAAGTACCAATTTGAAGAATAGCTTTGAATCAATTTAACCAGGAATCAATACAAACCGATTGAACCGACTAAAGAATCGATTGAATCGACTAAAAATTCATTGAACTGAGTTTTTAAAATTTTACTAATTTTTAATCAAATCAATGGTCTAACTGATCCGACCACCAGTCCAATTAAACATTCATATTATCCCATGTTGAAGTTTTCTCCTTAACCTTTGTGAAGAGCTTTATATGATTTACGAAATGAGACGCCTCAGTTGATGATACCTACAAAACTTGATAAAAATATCAATACAAAAAGTATAAATAATAATAAAGATACCAAAGCACGTGAGAACTCAAACCAAAAGTTTGATGATACCATTTACAGACCCCACGTCAACTTCTAAACTCGTAGTTCAAAACGTGGCCACATTTGAATCACCCAAGACCATTATTAATACGTAGCCACTCATAGGGGCTACAAAGGTAAGCTATTATGAAATACCACCTTTAGTATACCTACGTAAAGCCAACCTCTGACTCCCAAATCCAAGTCAACGATACTCTAAACCACCAAGACATACATGCATTTAGCTACAAATCTATACATATAATTTTGAGCTTCTTGATTACATTTTTAAGTACTAATAATGATGTTGAAGAAGGATATTTTGGTTGGAAGATTAAAGATAGTTTTAAGAAAGGAATGTGCTTTAATAATTAGTAAAATACCCCCATACTAAAATACAATATATTGAATTTCCTTTTGTACAAATAAATAAACAAAATTGCTTAATAGAACCTTTATTTACAATTAAAATAAAATTGTAGGCGCCAAAAATATTCCTATCGACTAACATCTCTATGAATTACGGGAAAAATTCCCCGCACACAAATGAAGGCTAATCACCAAATGACTTCAACAAATCACCCCCAACACGATGGAAATAACGTTGCAATTTAATACTTCCCATTCCAAGTCAAAAAGAAAGAAATGAAATATTGAAGTAATATGATAAATATATAAACCTCCAGAAAATATAATTGTCTATCATTAAGCAAGAATTCTGAAAAAAAAAAGAAGCCTATTTGATGATATCACAGTGACGATGGCTATAAATTTCTTGTTTGCTTATCTGTGTACGTTATTTTTCTATGGCTGATTTGGTTTTTAATGAAATTCTAAATTCTTGTTGGGGGTGGGGGAAGGGAATAGTAGAGGCACAAACAACACTCATTTTCACCTAGTACATAGGCTTCATTCATAATTCAACCTACTACATACACTTAATTCACAGTTCAACCTCATTGATTTTAGTTGGGTATCTATCCTACTCATCAAGGCTTTAAGAGTTTTGCACCTGAATTTGAAGCCATCCAGGAAATGATCACGTCCACAAGTGTGTCTACGTCCTTTGAAATTTCTGCACGAACAACTGTTGAGTCTACACCTAATGTATTGCCAACTTCTTTGGCAACAGTCTCCCATGGTGTTCCCACACTCAGATTCGCCAAAAACTCACTTCCACGATTTACTGCATCTGCCATTGCAGGTGGAACATCTGGTAGAGCCTGCAACATACATGTATTAGGAAAACTGTTTGCCATTGTAAAAGAGAAAAGAAATTACAAGCCACATTGCTTGCTGGAATCGTTCTTAGTTCCCTAAGATGATCAAAAGTACATCATATGTTTGTGCAAAAGCTAGCTTCCCAAAATTAATTTGTAAAAAACATACTTGTTGTAAAGGAAGCCCATGATCTCCTGGCAACAATCGAATTGACATGTCTAGCATTGAGCTGATGGCTGACTCTGAACTTAACACCTGAGCCAACTTTGGAGTTTCATCGATTGTGTCATCCTTGAACTTTATTAGAAGATTTCTTGAAATGCCATAGTAGGACTTTATCTGATAAAATGTAAAGAATCCAAAAGCAGAAGTAAGAAAACTAGATTAAGATTGTTACAGATTATATTATAGATTTGTAGGATTGACTTTAGGATTTTATTTTATTATACTTTCCTCATTTAGACTATATAGACTTGTATTTACACACAAACTGAATAGATGAAATACAAAAAATTTCTCTCAATTCTATTCTTATATATATCTTCTTGTCTGTTTTTATAACATGGTATCAAAGCCTCTTGGCTCGATTTAGTGCGTTCATGTTTTTTTTTTTTTACGTGAACCATTAGGGTATTTTTAGGTGAGTTTTTCATAATGCTCCTTTGGGTAAACCATTGACACAGGGAGGTGCACTACCAGATCTACGATCGAACCAATTTCCTCCATCCAGAAGGGTCGAGCATGAGCATCACGTGCTTCCAAAATTTTTTGGTTCTTTCTCCATGCACCGACACGTAGGGGTGCATGCAGTGGTGTTTGGTCACCATTTTTTCCCTCTAGTGGTGACTTGAAGTTCCAACCCATTCCATAAGGTCTGGTGTTTGATTGAAGGTGGTTTTAGAGGGTGTTCAGTGTTTTTGATGATTTTGGTACTGTTCAACTGGTTTGGGTACTGTTTAAGTGCACTAATCAGGTATTGTTCATATTATTACTGTTTTGGGCTGTTTGTAGTCTTTCTTTTGCAAGTATTGCTTCCTTTCGTCATATCATGGGCTACTTTTCTTCATTTGCGAATTTAGGTAAACCTATTGCGTGTTTTATTCCTCTTCATCAAGATTGGTTATTGATTCAGGGCCACAGATTATATGATAGGTAATCCCAATCTTTTCTCTATCTTTTAGTCACAAAATTCACCTTTCTTCGTCACTATTGCTGATAGATCCACCTTAACGTTGTTGGTTCTGAAAGTATTAACCTCACTTACCGGTGACCTAATTGCTCCATCTCATTTCTTCCCGATCATTGCATTTTACAAGATTCTGTGACGACGCGCACTATTGGCAAAGGACATGTATCTGATATTCTTTATATCTCCGACTCGTGGGTTCCTCAATCCGTGGCTTGTCCTATTGTTCTCTCTCCGATTGAAGCACATCGTCGATTGGCACATCCTTCTCTTTCTTTGTTGAAGAAATTATGTTCACAATTTCATGACCTACCTTAATTGGAATGTGAAGCATGTCATTTTGTGAAGCACCAACGAAACCCCTTGAGACTTAGATCTAACAAACGAGCAAATTTCTCTTTTGAGTTAGTACACTCAGATGTTTGGGGATCATGTTCGGTAGTATCTAAACTTGGATTTTGATACTTTGTTACATTTGTGGATGCTTATGTTCAAATAACATGGATATATCTTATGAAAAATCAGTCAGATGTGTTTTCTCAATTTCGAGCTTGTTGTGCTGAGATAAAAACTCAATTTTGTGTATCTATTTAGATTCTGCGAAGTGATAATGGCTAAAGAGTACTTTTCCGATTCTTGTAAGGCCTTTTTGAACAAAAATGGGATCTTTCATCAATCCTTTTGTGTTGACACACCATCGCAGAACGGAATCGCTAAGTGGAAGAATAGACTTCTCCTTGAGACAGCTAGAGCTCTTTTATTTCAAACGAAAGTTCCTAAAGTATTTTGGGCCAATTCTAATTTGACGGCTTGGTTTCTGATCAATCGCATGCCTTTTTCCATACTTGATGGTGATAACCCTTGCAATGTTTTATTTCCATCCAAACCATTATTTTTAATAGAACCAAGAATTTCAGAAGTACTTGTTTTGTTTGAGATGTTCGACCTTATGTCACTAAATTGGATCCAAAATCCTTAAAAGTGTGTTTCTGGAGTATTCTTGCCTTCAAAAAAGATACAGGTGTTATAGTCCAGATCTTAACAGGTATTTGGTTTCTATCGATGTTGCAGTCTGAGAACAAGTGTCATTCCTTTTAGAAGACATGCCTTCGAATCTTTTGAAATAGGGGGAGAAAGATGATTGGCTAATATACACAATCACTGGTCAATCAAGGAATTCTAATTCTTTGGCTTTTGCTCCAACAAGGCCATCGATTACTCAAATTTATTCCAAACGTAAAGAGACTAATAATAGATGTCCTGTACCGGTGTCTTCATCTTCGGATCCAATCCTTTACCAATGTCTTCGTAATCTAATCCAACCCCAAGTGACCTTGACCTTCCCATTGCTCTACGCAAAAGGTAAACTGTCACTGTACCTAATTTATTTCTAATTGGCATAATTGTCGAAAATACCCTCAACATTTATAGGTTTTTGGGTTTGAGCCTTAACTTTTTTTAATTGACATCCTAAATGTTACGATTTTTTTAGAAATCAGCTCAATTTTAATTAAAAACGTGAATTGACCGTCAATTAAGTGCAAGTCAACAAAGTGACCTATGTGGCATGCCACATAAGTGCGAGGATGAAGATGACGTGTCAAAAATAAATAATTAAATATGAAATTAAAAGAAACAAATAATTTGTAAAAAATATAATTCTAGGTAAAATTAAAACCAATCGTAAAATCCCTAATCCCTTATTCCTAAATCATAAACCCCCTAAAACTCTTAAGAAAAAAAACTTCAACAATATCCAATCTAGATTTCTGCGACAGTAAAAGAGTTCGATTGCAAAAGAAATCTTAAAAGGAAAGGGAGCTAAAGATTGATACGATTAAGGCAGACTCCGTAACCTAAATTGAAAGCTAGGTGATTTTTAATTGGGTTTTTTGGGAAAATGTTATGGTTTTTATTTTATTTTTAATTCGGTATAGTTTAGATACCCAAAATCGAAGGGTTTAAATCTAGGTTGTTGATCATAGTTTTGATTACAATCTAAGGTTATAAATGTAATGAGCGAGGTACATCTCAAACACTTATTTAGTGTTTTTCATTTTGACTTAATGTTGGCTTGGAAAAGATAAAATGCCCTTTCAAAGTTCTGAAGTGGGTAAGCCAAAAGCCTTACAAACCAGAGAGTTGGCAAGAAAACTCAATGTTAGCCCAGTGTTAAGTATGGGCATGCCGAAGCCTATTTGTGCGAATCAAGGGGATTTCGATCAAGGTAAGTCACAGCATGGGCAAGTAAGAGCAGTAGGCTCTTGCGAACAAGATGTATTAAAGCGAGGCGAAATGATTCGAGTTAGGAGACGACGAAAGTTGAGAAAAGTGTTTCGAGGGGCAGGACTACCTAGCAAAGAAGCTAGTCAAGAATCGATCGAGGCATAGAGAAAGTTTCGAAGCGAGTCAAACCAATTTCATTCTGAGGATGCAAAGGGCATTGCAAGAATGGGCGAGAAAGAATGTTATGGCCCGCGGATCAAAGCCCGTGACGAAAACGCAAAGAGCATCTCATGAAGGTCAATTGATTAAATGGGACTCATTCAACCTACTTGGACTGGCCCGATTCGTGTAACATGTGAAAAAGCTCATTTACTTGAAGCATTGGTGACCCAGTGAAGCATTTAAAGAAAATTAGGACTACCTTGATAAGTATAGAAACTTATCTTAGAATATGTGATATCTTAGAAGATTTGATTTTGTAATCTTAAAGGATTTAGTCAATCCCTTAAGAATTTCAATTGTAAATAGGCTCTAATATTAACCATCAGTGTAACTCAATCTGTATCGTTGGTTTTAGGGAGAGCTCAACTATAAATAAAGGTTTTTCCTCTCATTTGTAATCACTCAGTTGTAATCCTTCATAATAATTGAATACTATTGAGTGCATTTTTGGTACCTTAAAAGAGAATTTCTATTGAGAATTTTTAATTTGCAAGAGTTAGATTGACTTAAACGGATTTCAACCCAAAATATCGCTTAAAACTACACGGATTACGAGACTAAAGTTTTAGCCCCGTGACACAAGAGTGTTTTTGTTCCCCCTCCCAGCATGGCATAAATCTCAAATGTTTTCATTGCATTGTTCTAACAAAGCTTGAACCAATTTAATTGTTACTATCATTCTTTCTTTTTTGTGCTTACAACATTTACTTAAAAGGAATTGGGTGGACCAATTTCAGAATTAGTCCACAAATAGAGGCTTTTGACAAGTTCCCATTAAGGGGACACATCAATTAGACAAATGCTAAACTGTAATCGATCTAGATATGGATCAAAACTATCTACCATGACATCCAATCACCAGCCAAGTAAACAAGTATATAATATAGATCTTATAAACAATGAACAAACAAGAATGCCTAATGCAACAACCCAGGAACAACAGAGTTAGAGATTTTACATACAAGTTGTCGAGTTTCTTCTGGTTTTGGAGTAAAATCTTCTCTTCCCTTAACTAAGTCCATGTACAAGGGAGGAAGTTGCTCAACTAATGGAAGAACCTGCTTCATAATGGGAGGACTAAGGCTCTCTAGTTGCTTTAGTGTCATCTCAACCTGCAAGAAGCTTGTGTAAAATGGGATAAGCCATTCAATTCAAAACCACATAATGAAAAAACTCATGTTTGAGAAAAAAAATTTTGACATATTGCCTCTAAATGGAAGATATAATTTAGGAAATTAAAAGAAGCATAAGACACAAATTTCACATAACAATATCATTCCTTTTAGAAAGGAGACATAAGAACAAAAAGAACTTTTGAGATGAACTCCAAGTGTTAAACTATCATCTATGTAAATAATTGTGAACTTCAAAATTACTAAAAGTGAACAATGTGAATACTCTTTAATTTTTTGAAATTGACAAAATTATCCTATTTAAATATGTAATTTTACTATTTTATTTAAACTTAAATTAACAAATATTTAAAAATGGAGTTCACATGATATAAATTTATGTTAAAATTAATAAATTTAAATATTGAATTTTTCTTAATTTATTTAAATTTATCTAAATAAATAAGTATTTTTATTAATTTATTTAAATTTAGCTGAACTAAATATAAGTAAAGTTCATTACATTAATTAAAATATAGTAAGTTAAGTTACAATCAAATCGTTAAATTCTAAACTTTCAAATTGATTTTTTAATAAAATTTATTACAAAAAAGTTTCAAATATTTAATAATTTATGGATAAAATTATTGGAAATGAATACTAATAATTATATAACAATTTAAAATTTTACATAAGCCATTAATATAAATGATAAGAAAATTTTACAATTTTAAAAACATTCTATTATTAAACATTTATGTTTTAAAATATGATAACTTAGCAGGAAAATCCATAATTAAGTCTACATAACATGTTGTAAAAATCCTATTAAAATAAAATTAATAATAAATGTTCTATAATATAATATTAAATGATTGAAAACATCAAATAAATTTAAATATTAATTATAATTGTAAAACATTAAACAAGTTATAACAAAATATAAATTGTCTTATTTAGAAATATCCTTTTTTTCCTAAAATAATATTATACCCATACTTTTAAGTTTTAAAACTATTTCAACATACATGTTGGTTAATGATTGGAGCATGTTAAATAATTCTAAATTAAAGTTTTTAAATTAATTAAATATTAATAAATAATCAACATTTTATAAAGTTGCATAGTCATATTAGTAATCTTGTAATAACAATGGACTACATAATAGTTAGGAATTCAAAACAAAGTAGTAGATTATGGCAGATAAGGCTAATTATAAACATCATCATTAAATTGTTAAAATTTGCATAAGCTATTAATAATTTTTTTATACATTTATAAATATCATTATACATCAATTTATAATTTTAGAAGTTAACTCACAAATATAATATCATTAAATTGAATGTTTCTAAGATTACCAGCCTTTTTAAAGTAAATTATTGGATCATTTTTTTAATAAAATATAGTAGCAAATATTAGTTGTAAATTATTATTAAATTAGTAGCATATGATTGATAACAAGGAAACTAAATTCCACGTATAATCACTCAGCTATTCATGCGATTTGATTTGACCATCCAACTATTAAAATAATTAATTTAAGCAACAAAGTTAGGAAAATTGAAAATTTTACTTACTCAATCGCTAATCACTATTAATATTTTTTTTCTTATAAAAAAAAAAGAATATTGTTACAATATTTAAAAATGCAACATAACATCATGAATTCTTTAGAAATATGGTTTTTCTAAAAAATAAACTTTCAATCACTCAATTTTTTAAAAAAAATCTATTTAGATCTAAACTTTGAAAAAGTCATAATTTGATAACCAATATTTGTAAAATAATTAATACTTTGTTTTGACTTATAAAGTTTTCATATTTCCATTATAAATTTTTGATGTACTAATATGGTTCAAAATAAATACTTAAATTTAGTTGATAAAATTGATGTTAAATAATTTAATAATGAATTTTAATATTTTTTATAAATGGATTTATTATTTAAAATTTTAAATTTAAAAATATAATTACAATAAACTAAAAGTTAAAATATAATTTTATAAATTTTGAATAATAAAATAACTTCTTATAATTGAATATAAAGTTGCTGGTAGTTAAATTATTATAAAAGTCATGTCGATAATGAATCATTGATAATGAAATCAAATATTAATAAAATATTTTTTATAAACATAAAAATCTGTGACCAAATTATGAATTTTCAAAATTTAATAACTAAAATAAATATTCTAAAGGGTTAAGCAGTCGAAATTATAATTTATCTTTTAAATTTCAAAATATTAATAGAGTGGACCCTGCTATGCAATATGCAGAAAGATTTGATAATACCATTAATCATGTAAGATGTGTAATGGTACTATCAAATTATGAGTCGTTAGTCTCTAATAGCCACATGACCAGAATGTTTATCTTTAATGTTAGTACCCAAATTAATAATTTTAATGGTTGAAAGACCAAGCCCAAACCTCTCAAGTAATTGAATAATTACCTCGTCAATTTACTAATAACATACGGTAAACTTTAAAATTAAAAGTAAATTAATATAAAATAATAATATATGCTAAATGACTTCATAATTATAAAACAATTATATTTTTGTGTTAATATTATCTAGTTGGCACTAGCGACTACCAATTGCCTTGTATTTTCTATACACCTTAACCACACAACATATAAGAAGTCATTTTCTTGATATTTCCCTTGTCATCCAAACAAAGATAATGAATCTCATTTTCTGTCCCTCATTTCTTTCCAAACAAAGCCTTAAAATTACAGAGAAACCACCCCCAACGAGGGTATCAATATAATTTCCTAAGTCCACAATTGCTCCTAATCTCATGTGAAACTTAAATACCAAAACTGAAAATCGGTAACTAGATAAAAACTGCAAGTAGAACCAAACCTGAGTTCTCAAAGTGAAATAAGAAAAACTGAAACCTAAGGCATCATGCTTGACAAGATTGCAAACTACTCTAACACCAGCTATACTTCAGAAATAGAGAATTAATGTAAGGTTGAGCATGACAAGAGTTGAAGACTCTTTTATTGCATCAAAACTCGAAAGCAAGTCATGCGAAAGAATAAACTATAACAGTAACAACTAGAGTATTCCAAGGAGGATACGGCAGTCCCAGATTTAAATAATATTTTACTCAAAGTCATGTAGAAAACAAAGCCATGTATTTTAAAAGGTCCTAATTCTCCTAATCATAATCAGGACCTGTATGGAAAAATATATTTTCCCCTAATCATATCAAATAATAAAGTTATAATGGTAACAATTAAAGTATTCCAAGGAGGATAGGGCGTCCCAGAATTAAATAATGTTTAGACAAAGTCACATGTAGTCACAAATCCAAGTATTTAACAGAATCTTAATTCTCCTTATCATAACCAGGGCTAAAATCTAAGATCAAATATATTTTCTCCTAATCATAATGAACATTTGATATCGGTCAAGAAGTTAAAAAGTAGTGATTATGATTAAATAAGCAAGTATAAGTTGTGTGCATTAGAAAACATTATTTGCATCTTTGCATGTAAGGCAGGAAAAAGCTAAGAGTTTGGTTTTTACCCCCATGCGGATTGTGGGCGTTGATGCAATTTGTGATAGAAGGGGTCCAATGCTTTGGGCCATCGGCACAAGAACAGGTGAGAACAAAGGGATAGCTACACTTGCTTTCTGCGAGATAATAAAATAATTCTTATTTCATAAAAGGAGCTACATGGAAGCTATAGTAGGACAATATATAAGTTGTCAAATGCATAATAAAAAAGGAAAACCAACATGAGATCTGCTGATTAGTTTCAACCTCAAGGGAAACAAGAAATATGCAAAGTGAAGGTGATCAATCTCACCTATTTGCTTCAGCTGAGATAGTAGAGACAGTAAAGAAAAGGGGGGATATGAATCTTTTACTCATATTTTGCTAGGTCGTTTGACTTTTAACTTTTACTCCAAATCAGCTTCATATGCAAGTTAAGGAGAAATCTTTTTGATAGACCACTTTGATTTGGGAATATGTAGACACTTCCATAATCACACATATCTAGCCTTATATTTTAGTAGCTTTAGACATGCATAATGAGAAGTTCAAATACCTTGTTGTTGAATGCCATTAATACATTGCCGCTCCTTTGCAAGCCATACCTTGAACCTGTACAATGAATTCATTAATCTAATAACTGCAAACAAAAGCAGGCACATCTTGGGATGAATAGCACGCAAGAAGATAATAGTAATACCAATCAAAAGGTGGATGACAGAACCCAAAGAATGGCCGATACCAAATGTAGGAAGATCATGCACCTGTGTGATGAGCACAAAGTCACCTTTTTAATTTCTTTCAAAGATGAATTTGGAAAAGGGTGGAGAAGGTATTTCAATTGGAAGAATATTTTTTTGGAAGATTATAGTAAGAACTCACGGTTTCTTGTAGAAACCGTAAACATCTATCAAATTTGAACTGGACTTCATCAGCAATGAAGAAGTAATCAAACCCGCTAGCATACGGTGTTGCGATCACCAAAACTCCCCTTGATTATAGAAAAGGTTAAATAGTGAATTCCCTTAATTCTCAGTAAGATAACCCAATTAGGCTCCAGCTTCAGTAAGATTAAATCGCAGTTTAGGTCAAAAGGCAGAACAAAGATAGCATGAACTATAAACTGGGTGCTAAAATGAATGTGTCAACAAGATTTCAAAATAAATTACAAACAGCACAAGACATACATACATCAGCAATGTCAAATATTTGGGGCCAACAACCTCTTGGCCTGGTGGCAAGAGCAATATGTTGTAGGTATGACCCCATTCCCCTCCCCCAATTATAAAAAAAAAAATGTCAAATATTAGGTAAGCAGGCAGTGAGTACTAATGATAACACTTACTTTTCAGAAAGGCGCTCCAGAAACAAACGATAGGTAAGCTGAGGAGCGGCTCCAACAAATATACCACCAATAAAATGAACGACTGATTTAGGTTTTGAGCCTTTCGGTTTAAGAATCCATGCTCCCTGGATCCATCAAAAGCAAGCAAAAGGGTGAGATGCAGAACATGAAGTTAAAAAGAAAGCTATTTTCTCAAATGCATAAAAGAATTTGACAGCTTTTAAGTGTTTCCTCGGTGTTCTATAATCAAGAAACCCAAATCAAAACTTAGAAAAGTAGAGAATAACAAATCGCGTATGCGTAATTCGACAAAGTGCGTTGAAGAAAATGAAAACTAAAATCAAATAAAAACCTCGACTTGGCTCCAATCACTTGAACTACCCCAAGCACCTTGAGATTGCCTTACAGTGTCCGTGAGTAACCTGAAAAATACATCAAGAGAAGGAAAGTTAAGCCTCGAGGAACTGGAAGAACAGAAAAAGACATAATCATGTTTATACCTCTCAATATCGCGATAGAGCTGAAGAGAAGAGGACTGTGTCTGGCTGTTTCGATTAAAATCATCGTAGTTACAGAAGATTCTAGGAGTAAAACGAGGATGTATAGGAGATGGCCGAGGAGACTTGAGAGCAGATTCAGAGAAGCATCTAAGAAATCCAGTTCTGCGGGAATGAAACTGAAACTGAAACTGAATTGGGGTTGGAGCCAAAACGCAATGAGCCATATCTTTTGAGGATGTGTGTCGTCAGCTTTTCGCTGGAACGACTGTATCGTTGGTATATTTTTCTTTTCTTTTTTCTAATTTTAAATATTATTTAAATCCTCAAAAATAAACAATTTCTTGTATTGAAAATATTTATATTGTTGGATAAAATTAAAATTAAAATTATGAAAAAATTTATTTTAATTTTTACACATTTTATCTTATTTGGAACAAAATTAAGTTTTAAATGTAAACTTTTATCTATTTATCATTTTTCACTTTTTTATAAAAAAAAATTATCGAATATTTTTATTTAGATTATTAAAGGTATGTAAAAATTATTCACCAAAAAAAATATGTAAAAATTAAATCAATTGAAAATATTTGGGTCTGTTTGGTTTCAACAAATAGAGGTTATTTTCGTTTTTTTATTTTTTAAAAATAGAAAACATTGAAAAATGTGTTTGATTCAATTTTAAAGATTATATTTAGAAAATAAAAATGAAAATATGCAAAAAAATTATAAAATAATAAGTTTGAAAAGACATTTAATAATTGAATTTAGGTGTAATTGTTTGTAATTACATATAAATGACATATTTCAATAATCATTGTAATTGAGGAGTCCCATTAAATTGGGTGTAATTAGATCATCCAATTTAAGGCGATGTGAGAATTTGAATAATTACCTCGAGTAGTTATAAACAAATCCAATTATCTTATGGATTTTCAAACAATTATACATTATTCAACTTTAAGAAATTATTTTTTTGTAAAAATTTAAGTTATCAAAATTATATTATAAGTATGAACAAGTATGAATGTTTGAGATAGTTATAACAAAAATTTTCTAAAGTTGTATTATAAATATTAAAAGTTATATTATAAAAATAACACCTCTTACTTGAGTCCGAACCTATACTTGAGTAATGAATGTCACATTTGAGTACTGAACCACTTTCATTCTAAATTCATTTTATAGATTTTATTTCACTATATAAAAGCTTATTAAATACAAACTACTTAGGCTTGTCGATATATTATAGATTTGTTAAGAATAACAAAATGCTCTCTATTGGAACCTTGCCGATGGTGGACTTCGGCACTGGTGCTAATAGCTTCGGTTCTAATTTTGAGATCGAAAGGGCTACGAAAAAGGTGTGTACTCGTACCGATCTGCATGTAGAATTCGATGATCCAACTGTGGACAGCAATGGACAGAAAGTCACATCTAAAAATCCTACACAATTGTATAAGTCGACCCTTCTAGGGGCTACGTTGAAGGCCAATCAAGATAGTTTGGTTGAGGAAGATTTTGCTTTATTAGATGATGATATGGTCATGGACACAATTGAAGGGGTACCTTCGATTACTTTCTCGGACAGGGTAAAGGATTACATAAGATGTTGTATGGCACGAACAGTTATTGTCAAGCTTTTGGGTGGTAGGATTGGTTTCATTGCCCTCCTAAATAAATTAAACTTGATTTGGAGCCCTCAGAGACACTTTCAGTTGATAGACCTGGAGAACGACTACTATTTGATTCGGTTCAAGGATGAGTGTGATTATGACTTTGAGATGCAGGTCGTTTAGATCAGATTACCTGGGTTACCAGAGGGGTATTACTCTGAGTGGTTGCTGCGTGCCATAGGTCAAACAATAGGCTCGATGATTAAGCTTGATGCGCATACGGATGGTGGTCGGAGAGGGCGTTTCACACTGCTGGCAGTTTGCGAGGATCTGCGCAAACCATTGGTCTCAAAAACTGGATTAATGGTAAGCTTCAAAGAGTTGAATATGAGAGTTTGCCAACCATATGTTTCAAATGTGGTAGGGTCGGCCATGGTAAATAAGGGTGTATGGGTTCGGAGACCACAACCGGAGCAATGATGGCGATGGAGACTTCAGATGGAATAGTTGTCACAATTGAGATCTCGGGGTTGGATAAGACAGTGGCTTCATGGATGGTTGTTGAACGGCAATGGTTCCGATATCTTCAAGGGTGGATCAAGATTTTTACTTTAAATCTTGATGAAGAAGGAAACAAAGAAGAAAATCAGGGAAATAATGAAGAGATTTTTGGGAGATCTACTTTTGATAAGGAAATTGAGAATAACAACAGGTTAAGGGATACAGGAAAAGGAAAGGAAGCTAGGTCTATGAAAGTTAATATAGTAAATCATCTAAAAAGAAGGGTTTTAACATTTGTGGGCCGCATGTGGTTTTGAAACCATTGAAGCCCAATGTCGGCTGTTTAGGTCTTCAATAAAGCATGAGTTAAGACCTAAAAAGTCAGACTTTAGGGACAAGAAATAAGGAAGTTGACAGCCAAGAGGGACATGGGAATTTTAAACATATTTCAATTTCAAACAGTCTACTTACGGGTTCCCATGCTACAGTAAATTTTTCATCCAAAGAAACTACACCTATCATGGCTAATAAGGAAAATTCAGTTTTCCTATTTGGTCAATCTAGCTCGTTAATTGGACAGAAGTAAGGGAAACCACCAGACACTAGTCCTAGTCACCATGGTCAAGCTTCTATGGATTTAGGGGTGGCAATGGAAAGTGTGGTTAGTGGTTTAGGGAAAAACTCTAGTGATTTGAATCCAACTTTGGAGAAGCAAATTGGGGAGGAGAGTATGATCGATGATGTGACTGAAGGAGTTTCGCTTTTGCAATAATGGGTTCGGGTACGTTTCTCTTTTCATTTTTTATGGATATCAAGTTATTTTACTGGAATTGTCAGGGAGCATGTCACCCTCGTTTTCCTAACATTGTAAAGGAGTATTGATCGTGCTATGAACGTCATAGCAAATATGTGCAAGCGTACACTGTCGATGCAAGTATAGTAGACAGAAGTGAATCTATCGAATATCGATCCCATAGAGATGGTTGTTTATGTTTAAATCTGTCGAAGCAATTTAAATTAAAATGAAAAGAACTGTTAAGAGTAACGTCAACGCAAATCGATTAAAACTACACAAGTTAAGATTAAAATATGTTAGTGCAAATATAATACAAAAGGTCAGAGCAAATTAATAAAAGATAAATTGATTGTTGAAGATGTTTGTAAATGTAAATTCTGAAATATAAAGAAAATAGATCAAGTGTAAAGAATTGGAGAGGATCACTGACTTCACAAATTGGCAACACTAAATGTGACTACAAGGTAACTAATAGATGAATTGTCATTGCAATTATGTCCTAATGAGATCTTACTTCTATCAAACTCTCTGTTTAACAAAGACCCAAGTACTCACAATTACCACACCTTCTAGTGTTGGTACTACTTTGTACTCAAGAATCAGTGGCCAGAATTCCTTCTTGCCTCAAGTAACTTCCGTTGTCTTGCTTGTTAATCTAACTTGTCACTACACCTTCTAGTGACTGTGACTGCAATTGCACTTCCGTGGTAAAAACAGTTAAATCCAAATATAAACAGATGAGAAGAACTGAGTAGAAATCAAAGTCAATCTAACATTAATAGATACTTCCGTGTACAATCAATAGTTAATAGAATTCACCAACATTTAAGAGGGATTAAAGAATGAAATTGAAGCATGTTATTCCTAGTCTACTAGAATTCTCCCTTAATCGCTCCTCTTGCGTCGCACCTAGCACTTCTCGTCAGAAGCAGTTGCTTCCTTGTTGCATCAGGTCACCTTCCTCCAAAATCAAGCTTCCATGGCAGTTGACTTTGGGAATGAGAGAAATTTTAGAGTTGAATTCTTCACACCTTGATGATTGATCTTCTCTTTCATCCTTCTATTTATAATCACTGGTAATTGTAGATCTTCCTTCCTTTTTAGATCTAACTCCTTTTTGGAGCTATAAAAGTTTGTTATTGCCAGCTATCCACTCACGCAGATCTGATTTGTTCATTAGGTAGTTGCAGATTGTCGCGACATTGCCGGGCGCAAATTATGATTTTAATTTACCGCGACAACTTGTCATTCTCCTACGCTGGTGCTTTTGGATGTGTTAGCAGTGTAAAATCCTTGATAAAATGTAAAAGCATTTATGTGACGACATATTTGACCGCAATTTTGGATCAAACTTGTGACCGCAACTCTGAATGCTTTCCTACTCTGATCTTCCCAGGTGGATTTCTGTGCTGACAACTTTAGACGCAAAACTAGTACTAAATACAACGACATTAGTAGCACAAAAGAGATAAAATAAAAGAAAATAAGATCAAATAACATTGAGTTAGAAAATGAAAATACTAAGTATGAAATGCTAAAAATGTATGCTAAATATGATACAAAAGGAACAAATTATATACTAATTTAGGGAGAAATTAAGTGTCATTTTTAATGTTATCAAGTATCATAAAGAGTTTTCTCCAAATGTGATTTGTTTATTGGAGCCACGGGTTAGTGAAACTAAGGCGGTTGGTATCATTTCAAAAATGGGTTTCTCAAACTCCTTTAAAGTCGAGGCAAATGGGTTTGCTGGAAGGATATGGCTTTGTTGGAATGATGAGATTCATGTGGATATTCTTCAATTTCATCCTCAAGTTATTCATGCTTGCCTAAGTGATGTTCATAATATAAAGAGTTTCTTGTGTTCTTTTGTGTATGCTAGTCCTCATGCTGCGTTAAGTAAGGAACTTTGGCAAGTACTCAGTTTGTTGTCTGGTTCTGTAAAAGGCCCTTAGATCCTTGTGGGTGACTTAAATTGTATTATTGATAGCACTGAAAGAGTTGAGGGTGCTAGTTTATCTCAAGCAGGTTGTAAATGGTTGAGGGAATTTTTATTCAACAATGCTCTGTTTGACTTGCGGGCCTCTAAGTCTAAGTTTACTTGGTGTCGAGGAGGTTTATCATAACGGTTAGACAGAGCCATTGTAATATTGATTGGCTTTCTTTCTCTCTTAATTGTTCAGTTAGGAACCTCCACCGTTTAAAGTCAGATCATAGGCTTGTGTTAGTCACTATTCAGCCTAAGATCAATAGAGGTGATAGGCCGTTTCATTGCATCGTGAGTTGGTTTTCTCACAAGGATTTTTGAAATATTATCACTAGTTGTTGGCGTAATGAGGCACCAGTGGTGGAAAACTTGGATTTTTTAAAAGATAGGGTCTCTTATTGGAATAAGAAAGTGTATGGTAATATTTTTGAACATAATAGGCATTTGACTGGTGAATTGAAAAGAGTCCAAAAAATCCTTGATTATCGATTTTCGCGGTCTCTTCATAAATGTGATCTGGAGCTCTGTCAGGATTTGGAAGAGGTATTGTATCATGAAGAATTGCTTTGGTTACAAAAGTCCAGGTCTAAGTGGTTAAAATAGGGAGATAGGAACACTGCCTACTTTTATAATCGGGCCATTGTAAGGCATAAGCAAAATAAAATTGAGGGGCTCATGATTGAGAATGAGTGGAACTTTGATGATGAGGTTTTGCAAATGTATGTAAGATATTTCTTTATGGGTCTTTATAAAATGGATTACCTCATAAGTGGCTTGCTCACTAGTAACCATAGTTTCCCTACTCTAGATGGGAGTGATATGAATATCATGCTTGCCATTGCATCTGATGAAGAAATTCAAAGAGCTGTTTTTAGTATGGCCCTTTAAAGGCTCCGGGGGTGGATAGCTTTCAAGCTTCTTTCTTCCAAACTCATTGGGACATTGTGGGTCATTCTGTGTGTGATTTTGTGAGATCGAGCTTAAATGGGAAACAGTTGGATCATGTCATGAATAAAACTTTGTTGGTTCTTATCCCAAAAGTTTAGATTCTGGAAAGGGTCAATCAGTTTAGACCAACAAGTCTATGTTCAGTGGCCTATAAAATTCTCACCAAAACCATTGTGAATCGTTTGAGGCCTTACATGAAGAAGTTGATTAGTCAGAATCAGTCCAGCTTTATTTCGGGAAGAGACATTGCGAATAACATTATAGTAGCTCAAGAAGTAATTCATTCGTTAAAGGGCTTTCGATCTAGCAAGAAAGGCATGGTCTTGAAAATTGATCTCGAGGAGTTGTATGACAGAATTAGTTGGGATTTTGTCCGAGATACTTTAATGTTGATAGGGTTCCCGAAGCAACTGATTAATGTTATTATTGGGTGTGTTTCTTCGGCTTCTTTTCAGGTTTTGTGGAATGGTAACATGACTAAGGAGTTCAAAGCTTCTCGAGGAGTGAGGTAAGGGGACCCTCTTTCGCCTTATCTTTTTGTTCTTTGCATAGAGCGATTGTGGCACCTTATAGAAGATGCTATTGACAGTGGACGATGGAAGCCGTTGTACTTGTTGAGAAGAGGTCCGACTTTATCTCATTTGTTTTTTGCAGATGATTTAATGTTGTCTTGTGAAGCAGGCTTGGATCAATCAAATGTTGTAAGTAGTATTTTGGAGACCTTCTGCTATTTTTCTAGTAAAAAAGTCAATGTTTCTAAATCCCAAGTATTTTTTCTCCCTCTACGCCTACTGCTCTCTCTGATCAAATATGTAATCGTTTGGGTTTAGTAATGTGGGTAATCTTGGTTTTTATCTTGGCTTACCTCTTCTTCATGACAGAGTGACTGTGAGTACCTTTAATTTCATTGTTTGCAAGGTTAGGCAAAAGCTCTCAAGTTGAGAAGTAAGAAAACTTTCGCTAGTAGGGCATATCACTCTAGTTTGGTCAATGCTCTTGTCCATTCCTAATTACTTGATGTATACCTTGAGAATTCCCATTTCAATCTGCAAGGAAATAGAAAGGATTGCTCCTAACTTCATTTGGGGCACCTCTAGTGCGAATAAGAAAGTATCCTTACTCTCTTGGGATGAATGTTGTAAATCGATTGAGTCTGGAGGTTTGAGTATCTGAAGGTTAGATGATCAGAACGAAATCTTCCTCTTGAAGCTTAGTTTTTGCTTACTCTCTAATCCAGATCCGCTATGGGTTAAAGTTCTGCGTAAAAAGTATAATATCCAAGAGACTCTCCCTAGTTCAATTGATAGGAGTAACTGTTCGTTCGTTTGGAGATCTTTGGCGAGAGTATGGCAAGAAGTCACAAGTAACGTCTATTAGGCTGTGACCAATGGTAGATTAATTAACTTTCGGGATGATGTTTTGCTCCCTCAAGTTGGCCCTTTGTTTGCGGTGGTTATCGGTAAGGATGCAAATACTAGACATCTGCGGGTTTATGATGTAATAAGAGAGGATGGTTCGTGGGATTGGTCTCTTATTGGAAGCCTTGTTCCTCTACATATCATGACTCGAATTGTTACAATCATGCCCCCGAATAAAGAAGCTGGTCGTGATAGGTTGGCTTGGCAATGGAGTGATCGCGATGGGTTTTCGTCTTCAGCATCGTGCAAACATTTGTTTGGGCAAGAGCATGAGACCTCAATCATTTGGAAAGCAATTTGGAAAATTAAGGCCCCCTAGTCATGTGTTCCTTTGGCTCTTCTGGCATGGTCATGTTTTAACTAATTGTGAGAGAAGGCGAAGACACATGACGATTGATGATTCTTGCCCATTGTGTTTAGCTAGTGAGGAAACGACACTACATGCTCTTAAGGACTGTACGTTTGCTAGTAGCATTTGGAGGAAGGTGGTTTCGAGTCAGGTGCACAATACTTTCTTTACTCTCTCATTTCATGCTTGGCTAACTTGGAATGTGTAGGATAAAGGTGATTTGAACAAATAAGCTATGGACTGGCAAATGGTTTTTGTTTGTCTTTGTTGGCTTATCTAGAAAGCTAGGAACAAGGTCATCTTTTTTGATTACTATAGGGCTCACAGGCAGTAATGGACATAGGATTTTGTATGGGCAAGAAGTTATTATGATTTTGATAGGAGGATGAGTTCTATTCTACAAACAAGTATGGCTCTGGGATGGATACCCCTAGAGATAGGATGTATCAAATTAAACACAGATGGGGCTGTGTCTTTTTATGCTCAGCAGGCGATGGTTGGCGGCATTCTATAAGATGCCAAGGTAAATTGGCTTTGAGGTTTTAACATGCAATTCGGTAATGAGTTAATTTTCAAGGTTGAGGCAAGAGCTATGTTAGAAAGGTTGTTCCTTACTTGGAATAAAGGGTACAGGTTGAAATGGAGAGTGACAATGCCCTTTTGGTTGAACTCCTCCATTCAGGGGCGGGGTTTCTAGCAATTTGGGAGAGATGCGCTTGATTCACCAACTCTTGCAAAGGAAATGGGAAATTCGCCTTCGTCACGTCCCGCGAAATGTCAATGAAGCTGCTGATGCCATTGCAAAACTCATAGATTTTGGTGACTCCAATTTACATGTTTTTTCAACACCACCATTTGCACTTTTTCGAACTCTTCAAAAGGATAGTTGCAATGTTAGCTCTAATATGTCTTAGTTTGTCATTGTAATCGCTTAAAGCTGTTATTTTTCTACCAAAAAAAAAACTACTTTAATTTCCAATGATTCAATTACTTTCTCATAGTTCATACATTATAATTTATGGGTTTCATTTTTGAATGATTATTTACTTAATAAAATTTTTTAATAAAAGTTTTGAATAATTTATTAATATTTTCTAACCTTTTAAAATTTAATAATTAAAATATGAATTTAAGTAACCTTGGATGTTTACCTTAAATTTATTAAACTATATTTAAAAAAATGAAAACATTTCAAATGGTAATCATCCATCATCACGTAGGATGTCTCTACTTATCATAATTACTCTCCATACCTTCAGATTGATTATTATATTAATAAATACAAATTCTGTTTCTAAACACTTGATAAAAGGCAAAAGTGTTGGATGGTTTAATCCAAATCTTGGGTTTTGATTGAAGAATAGAAACAAAAATTGCATCAGATCTATGCCTTTGACTGTGGTTGGGATTTCTTCTTCCTTGTTTGAGCCTACTTTTGCAACATAGGAGTGCTGCATACTCTCTTCAATAATTTCCTCTTTCATTCTTCCTTCTTCCATCAATTGCCTACACATATTCTTAAGCATCCGGAGGAAGTCTTCTTCTGAATATGGAAAGGTTGGCAAGCGACAGCTTGTTTTAAACCCGCATTTCTTGAATCCCGAGTAAAAGAGGGAAGAAGAAAGTAGTTGTGGCCTATATAAAATGAATTAGACCGGTAAACCATGTGTTTATGGAACTCTGTCATGAGGTCTTGACAATCTAATGAGCTTGAGGCTCAAGTCGATAGAGATGTGGTTGCCTAACACCATCAAATTGTATGTTAATTCAAAAGCTACATACCCATTTCATAAAACCTTTTCCATAGATTCACATACAACCAAATGGGTTATTTGCATATATATATATATAGAACACAAAAATTTGAGGAAGAAGACAGATAGAATAGAGAAGAAAGAGAGAGAATGAGTGAGAAGATAAGAGAAAGAGAATGTTTCAGAATTTCATTTGTTCAAAAGCATAATAATCTTATAGTATTGATAGTGACTAAATAGGAAAATAATGGATCTACAGTTGTACACCAGTTCTACGCATCGTTTCACTAAACCCAGCCTTGGCCCAACACACCATTTTGGTACCAAGTCAAATTCCACTCCCCATGCGATAAAACGCTCCGTTTTATTTAAATGAAAATTAAAGTGTGATTTACAACTAAATTAAATAGAAATTTGAAAATGGCATTGACTTTTGATCCGTTCCATAACAATTGCTCCCCTCTTATAGATGATCCTTTTCCTCAAGGATCAAAGGATGGAAACCTTTGTTGGAGCTCTTGCAGGTTCTCTCATGTAGCATCTTCTGGGAATGTGTTTGCCCACTCAACTAACACTTCAGTGGCAACATAATTTCATTTTTTGACTATTCTTCATTCTATGATTCGCATTGGTTCTTTGCTCAACGCTCCATTAGAGCCAACCAAAGGAAGATTAGGTGAAACTGATGCTCGACCAACATGTTTCTTGAGTTGTGATACATGAAAGGTATGGTGAATACATGACCCTTCTAGTAAGATTGACTTGTAGGCTACAACACCCACTTTGGCTTGCACAAGAAAGGGTCCAACATATTTTGGGGAAAGCTTTTGGTTGCGTAGCTTCCTCAAAGTATGTTGTCTATATGGATGTAATTTGAGATAAACCCAATCCCCAACTGCAAACTCCCTCGCGAACATTCTTCGATCAGCCATTTGTTTCATCCTCTCTTGGGACCTTTTGAGGTGAAACTATAGGAGCTTTCTGGCTGCTTCCCTGTTCACAAGACTACCATCCACAACAACAACTAAAGAAGTCCTAGCTAAGTAGGGTAGGTGTAATGGAGGGCTTTGGCCATAGAGTGCCTCATAAGGGGTTGTTTTGATGGAAGAGTGGTGGGTAATGTTGTACCACCACTCAGCCAAAGGTAGCCACATGAACTAGTCATTAGGAGTTTCCCCTGACATACACCTTCAATAACCCTCGAGGCATCTATTCAAAACTTCTGTTTGACCATCAGTTTGGGAGTAGTAAGCTGTGGACATATGCAATTTGTTTCCCAGCTGTTTAAATAACTCCTACGAGAAGTTACATACAATAACAACCTTATTTTCAGTGGTGTCAAAAATAGTGATTTCGAGATCACAATTTCGATTAGTCGAGTTATAAAATTAGTCATTCCTAATATTCATGATGTCATTAGCATCGTAATAAAATTTGACGATGAAATTTTAACATCTAGATAGTGAATTGAGTAGAAAGGACTGAATCGTAAAAGATACAAAAGTAGAGTTGATAAGTTAGAAAGATCAAATGGACAAATTACACCAAAGGATTTTAGTGGGTTCATTATCATGAGATATATTAAAAGAAAACATGATTAATTAAAGCTAAATAAGTGATTAACTAAGCTAAATATAAAAGTCACAAAATTTACAATTATGCCATTAAGTATATATATGAATTAAAATGAGAAAAAAATAAAAATTTCTCTTTTTCTTCTTCATCTTCATGGCTTGGATAAGGGAGAGCTAGGGTTTTTCATCCTAAACTTCAAGCTTTGATTTGAGTAGGCAAATGTTAGCTGCTTTTAGTGATTTTTATGTTTTTGAGTTTGTATTAACTTGCTTTAGCTAATCTAGGGACTAATTTATGAATCTATCAAATGTTACAAATCTTACCATTATTGAATATGCTTATTCTTGAAGGCTTTGATGGATATGAATTCTTGATGTTTGGGTTGCACCTTTTTGTAAAGTGATTTTTGATGGAATTAGGTTTTAAGGACTAAAATGTGAAAATAGTGAAAATACATGTATTATTATGAAAATAATTATGTGTAGGGGTTGGGTAAACACCCTAGAGAATTAAAATAAGGTTGGATGTGTAAGAGAAAGGTTATTTTGCATGTTTTGTATTGAAAGGACTAGATAAATTAAAATGGAAAGTATTAGGGGCAATTTCGTAAATTTCCCAAAAAGGATCAAATTGTGTTAAATGACTTGATTATGTGTTTTAATGTGAAAATTTGGATGATTTATTGATTTCGATTACGATCATGGCAAGAATAGTGAAAAAGGGAAATTAGCAAAATAGTCCCTGAAGCCTTCCTATCACTACAATTCAGTCCTGTAAGTTCGTTAAGTAAATTTGTATTTAGTTAATATTTGTACCTATTCTATACATATCAAGAATTGAATGGAAGCACTTGGAATCAAAGAGAATGAACGAAAAGGGATCGACAAAGATAGTCGACTTTATGTCAAAGAAATGAAATCGACACGATGGTTGGGGTACCGTATATGTTGCAAGTCCTCGATAGCTCGTGTGAGTAGCATCGGGTACTGGTAACAAAAATGATATAGACAGGAAAGTTGAAATGCTAAATATGGCTCAAGAAATGCAATGGGTTATCTTGGCTCGGTTGAGTTATAACTACGTTATGCAAATGTTTGGTAACTCTTTATACTCTTCGAACTTACTAAGCTATGAAGCTTACCAAAGATGTTATTGTTGTTTTGTAGATTACTTTTGCTGCTTGAAGATCAGATCATCTCAAAGAAGTCATACTATTGCGGATCTCGTTTGGTAGTTTTCATCACTTAGTTATATGGCATGTACTAGGATGATGTTATCTTTGATATTAATTGTGTGGAAATGTTGGGTTCCTTGTTGTGAACTTGTATAATGATGAACATACTTTTTGTATGCTTGCTTAATGTGAAATGTAGACTTTAGAAGATATATGTATTGACCCAGAAATTATGAACAATGTGATGGTCTAATGTATTTTGAAGTTATGAAATGTTGAATGATTGATAAACTTGAGTTTTAGCATGCCTATTTGAATTTTGCATACTTGTTTCGGTAGAACTCATGCATGTATCAGTAAAAGTATAGGGTAGGAGAGAGGTTGCTCACTGACTTGAGTTGTATCAGTAGTTGCATAATAGGTATCGGTAGTTTGCTCATAGAAGTATCGATAGTTTGTGTACTTGTATCGATAGAAGTTACAAGGTAAGACTTCTTAGCTCTCTTGAGTTTTTAGTACCGATAGAAGCATGACTTGTTTCAGTAGAAGTCTCACTTGTATCGATAGAACTATTTTAGGTATCGATAAAAGTCTGCACTATTTCTGAACTGCTTACTGACTCGACAACTACCGATACTTGTACAATAGGTACCGATAAAAGTCTCCAAAATTTGTGGAAATGACCTTTTTGCTCTTGTTGAGTTGTGATTATAATTAATCGATGATTTATATTGTGTTGGGTAGATTTCTTTATTAAAATAAGATTAAATGAAATGGTATTAAGAGATGAACAATTATAGATGATCAGAGAGACATTAAAACCCTAATCGACAATGATTTCGGGTTTTGAGTGTTACACTTGCAAAGATCTTGTCACGATCGAATATGATGGATTTAGGGACCCCATGTAACTTGTAAATCTAAGTGATGTACTCGTAAGCCATATTCAAAGCTATAAAGGGGTGAGAAAGACCGACGAAGTGGCCATATTTGGTTAACTTGTCTACCACCACCATAATCACAGTTTTCCCCTTTTAATTAGGTAGTCCTTCCACAAAGTCCATGCTAATGGATTCCCATGCTTTATTAGGTATAGGAAGAGGTTGTAGAAGCCCTAGAGATGTAGATAGATTGGCTTTGCACCTTTGGCAAGCGGAACATTCTTTAGCCTATAGCTTCACATCATTAGACAATACTTTCTAATATATCAGCCCTAACATCTTGCGCCTAGTGGCATCTGCCCCTGAATGCCCTCCTAAAGATCCACTGTGAAAGCACTCAAATAGCTCCTTTATCAAACCAACATCACTACTAACCACTATCTTTCCTTTTCTAGTAAGCACCTTGCCATCCTAATTGTGTTTGGAATGACTTTGGGGGTTTTGCTCAAGTTCCTTACACAACAGTTGTACTTTCGGATAAGTTAAATAGGACTCTAAAACTCTTTGCCACAAATCTAAATAAGGAACACTGTTGGTACACTGGAACAACTGACCCTCTTCTTATGCCCCTTTCTGCACAGGGCATCAACTGCCTTGTTTTGAGCCCGCTTCCTATAGGTGATATTAATCATAGCCAAGTATTTTCACTACCAATTTTTGCTGAAAGGGTATAGTAGCTTACTTGTCAGCTAGGAACTTTAAACTTTGGTAGTCAGTTCGAATTTGAAATCTCCTTCTGTAACATATCAATTTCAATGGTGTTGGAAAACAGTGGATGGGACCACACTTTCTGACAAAAGAGTTTGTAAATTTTATTATTTTAATATTTACGAGTGATGAATATGGTTAGATTAATTTTAGTTATGAAATTTAGGTGCTAGACTTGTTAATTTAGAAAAGAGGATTTAATGGTAAAAGTTGCAAAAGTAAATTCTATTAGTATAATATAGCTATTAAGCAAGGTTGAAGGGTTAAAGGAACTAAAATGGTAATTATACCCAATTAGAAAGTTGAGTGGATAGGTTAAGTGACCAAAATCTAGATATTTTGATATGAAAATTGTTTTTAAAATAAAAACAATAGAAATATAAGAGAAAAGAAAGATAAATTAAAGAAATTTCATCATTTCTTCTTCTCTCCAACGTGAAATCCTCCATTGGTGAACCTAGGGTTTGGCCAAGCTATTTTTCTTTGATTGAAGGAGCGCTTGAGGTTGGTTTTTAATGAGTTTTATGTTTTTAAGTTCACTTCAACTTGATTTAACCAATCCGGGGGTTTATTTGTAAAATTGTTAAAGGTTTAGGGTTTTCTCATTTATGATTTAAAGTTGTTCTTGGTTGAAACGGATGAATTATTGAAGTTTATAGTTAGATTGTAACACCCAAAACCCGTTACTATCACCGGTTAGGGTCCCAGGGTCTTTCTTATCATCTATTGCGAACTAACTCTCAATATTGTTTCATTTTCTTGTATTTAAATAAAGTAATACGTCGTACATGTCATAAATCACGAATTAAATATCAATACAACTCAATAAGGGCAAAAATGTAATTTCCATAGTTCTGGGAGACTTCTACCAGTACCTGTTGGACAAGTATCGGTAGTAGTCAAGTCTGTAAGCAATTTAGAAATAGTTGCAGAATTCTACCGATAGTTCTGATAGTTCTATCGATACAAGTGTAACTTCTATCGAAACAAGTCATGCTTCTACTGATACTAAAAACTCTAGAGAGCTAAGAAGTCTTACCCTACAACTCTATCGATACAAGTACTCAAACTACCGATACTATTATGAACAGAACTACCGATACTTCTCATGATTCTACTAATACAATGCAAGTCAGCAACCAACCTCTCTCCTACCCTGCACTTCTACCGATACATGCAAGGGTTCTACTGAATCAAGTATGTAGAATTCAAATATTTACACAAGTTCTCAAGTTATCAACCAAACTTCATTTCATAAACATATTGTATTTATAGACAGCACAAGTGTTCATGAACAAAACATAACATTACATTTTTTATGCTAATTGCCTACTCTTAACATTAAGAAAGCACTCAAATGAGTTCAACATTCAACCCAAGTTTGACAATGTATCAATTAACCCAAATTCAAGCATTACAAAATAACATCATCCTAGTACATGCCATATAACCAAGTGATGTAAATACTACCGAACGAGCTCCAAGGATAGTGTGATTTCTTCAAGATGATCCAATACATTCAAGCAGCAAAATAAAATCTACGAAACAACAACAAATTCACAGGTAAGCTTCATAGCTTAGCAAGTTCGTAGAGTTTTATAAATTACTGAATAACATGTGTTGTATAGTCTGTAAATCAATTGAACAAGAATAGGACTGTACTTCCGTACTCTATAATAAGATTTCATTCCCTTTTGACCAAAGGTCATTTCTGTTACTAGTATACGATGCTGCTCACACTAAGCTGACGAGGACTCGCAACATATGCGGTACCTCAACCATCGATACGATTTCTGTTCATTTAACTGTTCCCTAACGATGTTGCTCACACTAAGCTGACGAGAATATGCAAATCAAGCATAAATCTCAGCCATCGTAGGGCCTATAATCCATTCTTGGATTCATTTCACATTTTAGTGATTCATGATGCTGTAAAGAATTCGCAACAAATGCAGGATCTCAGCCATCGGACCAATTTCAATCTTTGGCACAAGGCCTGATAACTCTCCTTTCGTTGTTTCCATCTTCGTCATTTTTAACCATCGTTTTCCATTTGCAGCAATTGTAGAGAATACAATAATGTGCAATTTTAAATAAGAATTTTAACATTACGAACTTACAAGATTGAATTCAATTACGGATAAGCTTTAGGGACTATTTTGCTAATTTCCCCTTTTCTCGTTTCGTGGCACGATCGTAATCTAATCAACAAATCACCCAAATTTCCACATTAAGTCACATAATTCAATCATTTAAAACAATTTGATCTTTTTTGGGAAATTTACAATTTTACCCTAACCTTTTACTTTTTTTCAATTTAGTCCTTAAGCACAAAACATGCAAAATAACCATTTCCTATTCAAACCAACACCAACCAAACATCAAAGGATATATTCTCACACCCTAAAAGCAACTATTTCATACCAAATACATGTAATTTCATCATTTTAACATTTTAATCCACAAACTCTAATTTCATCAAAAATCGCTTTACAAAAAGATCCAACCCAATCCTCAATCCTACAAATCCATCAAAAGCTTCCAAGAACAAGCATATCCAACCATGGAAAGTTTTATAACATTTAACAGATTCACAAATTGGTCCTTGAGTTAGCAAGATTAAGCTAATACGGACTCAAAAACATAGAAATCATTAAGATTGGATGAGAAATCCCTCACCTAATGAGACACAAAGCTTGGATGAAGCTTCTCTTATGGCTTCTAGGGCTCTCTTATTTTTTTTTCTTGTGAAGAAGATGAAGAAAAATAATTCTTTTAGTTAAGATTTTAAGTTAAAATCACTTTTTTCTTATTTTACTATTTTAACCTTTAATTAACAAGCCATTTTCTTCTTATTTTTAACCCAATTTCGTCCACACATCAAATAAATGGTCTAATTACAATTTTAATACTCTAACCAACCTACGTATTTCATATAATATCCTAAATCAATGAAATTCCACTTTTACACCCTTTTACGATTTAGTCCTTATCACTTAATTAACTATCTAAACAATAAAATTTCGAACCAACATTTAATACGATGCTAGCAACATTTTCAATATTAAAAAAAATAAATTTAAGACTCGACTCATCAGAGTTGTAATCCCGACACTCGACTCGACTAGACATTCTCCCTCTTTAGGGAAATTTCGTCCCAAAATTTTTTACTAGTAAACAGGTTGGGACACTGTGTTCTCATTGATGCCTCTTTTTCCCAAGTTTCTTCTTCCAACCTATGATGATTCCACAAGACCTTTACCAGTGACACTATTTTGTTTCACAACTCTTTTACCTCACGAGCCAAAATTTTAATCAGTTTATCTGAATAAGACAAATCCAGCTGTATCTCAACCTCACAGGGTGTAATCACATGAGAAGGATCTGATCTGTACCGTCTCAGCATCGAGACATGGAATACATTATGAATCTATTCAAATTCTGGAGGTAAAGCCAGCTTATAGGCTGTAGAACTAACCCACTCGATGATCTCATACGACCCAATAAACTGCAGACTCAACTTTCCTTTTCTGCCAAATCGTATCACCTTTTTCCAAGGTGAAACCCTCAGAAAAACTTGATTTCCAACTACAAACTCTATATCTTTTCTTTTACGATCTACATATGACTTTTGCTGATCAGATGCTGCATTTAAACAATCTCAGATTACATGAACTTTATCTTTTATCTCATGTATCAAGTCAGTCCTAACCAGCTTCGGTTCACTTAACTCTGACCAATATAAGGGTGTTATACATTTTCTACCATATAGTGCCTCGAATGGTGCCATTTTAATACTAGACTGATAGTTGTTATTATAAGAAAACTCTACCAACGGTACGTATTTCTCCCAACTACGCTCGAACTTGAGTATACAACATCGTAGCATATCCTTTAAGACCTGTATCATCCGCTCTAACTGACCATCTATCTACGGATGATATGCAGTGTTGAAATTTAACCTGATTCCCAAAGCTTCATGCTGCTTACCCCAGAATCTCGATGTAAAGCGTGGATCTCGGTCAGAAATAATAAATGTTGGCACTCTGTGCAGTCGCACAATCTCTGATACATACAACTCAACCAACTTCTTTAATGAAAAATCTACCGGACAGGAATGAAGTGAGTTGACTTAGTCAATCTATCAACTATAACTCAGATCGAATCTTTCTCCCTCGGGTAAACCAGTAACAAAGTCCATAATAACTCTCTCCCATTTCCACTCGGGAATGGTAATAGGCTGTAACAAACCATACGGTACCTAAAGCTCAACTTTTACTTGCTGACACACTAGACATCTAATCACAAACTCAAAAATTTCCTTTTTCATACCTGGCGACCAATACATTTTCTTCAAGTTGGTATACATTTTCACACTCCTTGAGTGAATGGAGTAAGTGCTGCTATGAGCTTTTGTCAAAATGTCCTGTCTCAAATCGGAATCATCGGGAACACACACTTTACCTCGAAAATATAACATACTATCAGCATCAACAGTAAATCCTATAGTGGCATCATTCTGTATCTGTTCTTTCTTATCTATAAGCTTTAAATCATCTCTCTGCAACTCTCGAATCTATTGTAGAAATAACGGTCTCGTCCTAAGTTCGACAGTAATATAACCATCACTCTCTAATGACAAGTGAGCATTCAATGCCCTAAATGCAAACAATGACTTTCGGCTCAAGGTGTCTGCAACAACATTAGCCTTTCCCGGATGATAATCAATAATAAGATCATAATCGTTTAATAACTCTAACCATTGAATAGCCCTAGGACGACCATGGTAGGCAGGGGAGTTGTCATTGAGGAGCTGTATAGCTCAGTGGGTGTAGATGCAGTAGACGGTGCTGGCATACAGTCGAACCAGAGCAGCATACGGATGAAGGTGTCGAGCAAAAAGATGACCAGATGAAGGAGAAGGAAGAGGAAGAGAAAGAAGAAAAAGAAAAAGAGAGTGAAATGAAGAACCCTGCAACAGAGCAGGAGAAGAAGGAAGAAGATGCCCTGACAACAATCGCTGAGGATGTTGTCAGCACATCTGAGAGTGTGGAGGCATCGAGTAAGAATGAAGCTCGACCTGATTCGAGCTGGACTGAGATTATTACTAGCAGCATCGAGGAACTGAATCCTCTCGCCATCATGCCCTATGTGGCAACACTCACTGAAATCCACCAATCTGAAGTAACAACCGATGAGGCCACCACCCAACCTGCTGAGGAGGAGCAATCCACCAATCTGGTTGGTTCGACGGATAAAAAGAGGAAGAGGCGCAAAGATAAAAAGAAGAAGAAGCATAAGGAAGAAGGTGAGCGCCCAAAGAAAGAGAAAAAGAAAACAAAGGCAGCCTTTGTATCGACTACGGAGGAATAAATTGGTACACTTCTTTGTTAATAGTTTCTCATGCATTTTTACTGTTAATGCAATTTCTTTTATCATTACATTCATTTTTCTAACTTAATTGCATTGTCGTTGCATTTCCATTATATCTGTATAATATTGTCAATGCATTCGGGATAATGCAGACATTTAGTTTCGGGGGAGATAATGTGAAATGGAAATGCAATTACACCCACATCTTTGAATTCTACTGATTTCTTTTGTTAATGAGAATATGCAAAATTTCAATAGAAATGTGCCCATAATTTTTATTTTTATGCGTAATTCTTGAATTTTTTAGATGATGATGTGTAAATTGGATGAATATGAATGAATGGTGAGCCTGCTATTTTTGAATGAATGATTGTAATTGCTTTTGTAGTGAATGGATAGTGTTGATGTTTGAATCTTGAACTAACTAACCAGTTCCAGCGGCATTGTATGAATAAAAGACACTCCAATGTCAGTACACTGTGACTTTTTAAGGGAGAAAACTTCGCTACAGGTTTAGAAAAATTATCTAGCCAAAGGTTGTCATCGCAAGAGTGTGTGTCAGTGCAATTACATACCTCCTGGGGGTTTGTTGCACCCCATCGTTACTGCCCAGAAACGAAGGTAGAGTAATGCAATGACATCTCTCAGTCACTTGAAAAAGAAAAAAATGAGAAAAAGAAAGAGAAAAGAAAAGAAGATTTTTTTTTGCTATAAATGCTGAATTGGTTCAAGAAAGATTAAGATTCATTTTATAATACTTATATTGATGAAGTTGCAGTTTTAATTATTCATGCTTATAAATTGTCGGCGCATTATTTTATCATGTGAATACAATTTGTGCATTAGGATTTCATAAAATTCAAGTTGTGAGAATAATGATTGCGGTGACATTTCTACTTGTGACTTTGTTAATTTTTGTTTACTTGAGGATAAGTAAAAAACTTAAGTTTGGGGGTGAGATAGCATTACAAATGATATATAATTTCTCCCTAAATTGGTTTTTAATTGTTTTTTTATCTTATTTAGCATGCATCATAAGCATTTCATACTTAGTTTTTATATTTTTTAACTCATTGTAGTTTAGTTTAAATTCTTGATTTTTATCTCTTTTTGTACTAATGTTGCCACAAGCAGTCGATGTATTGCACCTTAGAATTGTCAGCGTAGGAACTCAGCCTAGAAGATCAATGCTGGAAGAAGAATGCAGCCACAAGATCAGATTGGAATTGCGACCAGAGATGTCGCCCTATAAAACTTGAACCTTGAATGAGTAAACTCAAGCTGAATTCACACCTGGAAGCACCAGCGCAGGAAAATCACAAGTTGTTGCCGCAATTAACGATCTCAGATTGAACCCAATAATGCAGCGACAACCTGCAGATCTCTGAAGAAAACATCAAATATGCGTGAGTGCACAGCTGTACTGTAACTAACTTTGATAGTTGTAAAATTTAGATCTGGATCTGAGAATAGAGGATGATGAAACCTGCAACTTTTAAAGGCTATAAATAGAGGAAAGAAGAGGAGGAAAAATCATCAAGAGTTGAAGAATTAAATTTGCAAATTACTTTGTGTTTTGGAATTTATTGCTGGAGACCGGTGAGATGATTGAGCCGACGAGTAGCAACTTTTGATGAGAAGTGCTTGATGCTGAGCAAAGAAGCAATTAGGGGGTAATTCGAGTAGCCTAGAGATAGTATATTCTGATGTATTCGTTAACTCCTTTCTTATGGATGATGAACTATTATTAATATTTGAATGAGTACGAGAGTATCTTTCAGTATTTGATCACTTTGATTCTTATTTAATACTTTTTATCTGTTTATTCCTGGATCTAACTGCATCAAACATGAGAGTGGCTTTGCAGTTTACCGACATCGAGAGATGCGGTGACAAGTTAGGTTAACAAGTTAGGCGAGAGCTGCTTGGGATTAGAAGAGATTCTGATCTCTTGTTCTTGGGTACACAACGTTGTTCACACCGAGAGGTGGAGTAATTGTAGGTACTTGAGTCGTGACTAAATAGGGAATTATTATTGGTAAGAGTTCATTGGAGCTTCATTGCTACGATAGTTTATCTATTCAAAACCTTGTCAACGCATCCTGCGTTGCAACTTAGCAAAATCAGTGATCCACTCCAGATCTTCGCAATTGATCACATTTATATTTTTTGCATTTAAATATTCAACACTTATCACTCAACACATTTTGATTTACTTTCCGTTGCTCTGACATTTAACCTTTTCCATTTAACTCTGATTGCATTGACAGTATTAACAATTTCAGTGTGCAGATTTGACTTAATTGCGTTGACATCTTTACTCGCATTTCATCTAAATTCTATTAGTTGCTTCGACATCTGAACATCAAGAACCCATTCTCTGTGGGATCGATATCCGATAGAATTGTCTATTAACTATACTTGCATCGACGTGTGTTCGCTTGCACATTGCTGTGACATTTTAGACGCGATCACTCAGCCATCGATGCTACAAATGCGATTGCAACCGCAACAGAATGCAATGCCACAAATGCAAGGATAGCACCAGCAACCATAACAACAGTTTTCTCAACCAAGGTCAGACCTTATAGCTGTTCTTGAGGCATTGATGCGAAAACATATCACGAGAACTGAAGCGAAAGTGCAAGGCAATTCTTCTTCTATCTGAGCATTGAAAGCCCAGCTAGGACAGTTGGCTTCTAATCTGAGTGTAAGGTCACCAGGTGCTCTGCCTAGTGATGCTGAGAATCCAACGCAAAAAGGGAAGGAGCATTGTAAGGCTATCACGCTGCGAAGTGGGAAGCAAACTACCGAGCCAAGTAGACACTCTAACTAAGACCATGTCGAGGCATCCGAACCAACGCAACAAGGAGAAGTTGCAGCTGAAGGAAACTCGGCAAAAATAATTAAGGAAGAGTCAACAGTAGTGACATCTATGTCTACTATTCACCCAATAAAAATGTCAACGTAATTATCTGTGTCGATGCAACCGGTTATCCCACAACAACCCACTGATAGTATACCTTTTCCATTTCTGCAAAGATTTAAAGAAAAAGACCATGATAAGGACTATCAAAAGTTTGTTTATACTTTGAAACAATTACATATTAACATACCTCTTGTAGATGCTCTTGTGCAGATCCCCAGTTATGGGAAATTTATGAAGGAGCTGTTATCAAAGAAAAATAAATTGTCTGAATTGAGACGATTGCGCTCATAGAGGGGTGCAGGTGTTGTGCTTACAAACAAGTTGCCACAAAAAAATGAAATACCCTGGCAGCTTCACAATCCCTAGCTTCATTGGAAATCATTATCTAAGTAAAGCTTTATGTGATTTGGGATCTAGTAATAATCTCATGTCTTTGTCCACATTCAAGAAGTTAGGAATAGGATCAATAAAGTCCACTGTAGTGACATTGCAACTTGCGGACAGATCTCTAGTGCAACCTGAAGGCCAAATCAAAGATGTCCTTTTGCAAGTTGATAAGCTCGTGTTCCCTACCGATTTCATAATCCTTGACTGTGAGGCAGATAAAGAAGTACTCATCATTTTAGGGCAACAAGTTTTGGCAATGGGATGTACTCTTATCGACGTTTTCAAGGGTGAGCTTGTCATGCGACATAACGACGAACAAGTGACCTTCAGTGTGTTCGAGGCATCTACGTCTAAGAGTAAAGAGCAGTGTCACCACATTGACGTGCTGGATGAAATAATTATGGAAGAGTTCAATGAACGGAGTTCAGTAGTCCTAGATGAAGATGTAGTGACATCCGTTGATGAAGTCCTAGCTAAATGTGACTACAATGTCGTGGTTAATAGTTGTAACCTGAGATAGAATTGACAATTGGAATATTTGGATTTGTCTAATAGGACGATCCCCGTGTTTAAACCGTCGATTGAACAAGCTCCTCCCTTAGAGTTGAAGTAATTGCCAACACATTTGAAATACGTCTTTCTGGGTGACAATGCAACATTAACAGTAATTGTCAGCGCAATCCTCGATGCAACGCAAGAAGAAAAGCTCGTCACGATTTTAAAGGAACACAAAAGAGCCATCGCCTGAAGCATTACAGATATTAGAGGCATTAGTCCCTCTTTTTGCAGGCACAAGATTAGGTTGGAAGATGAAAGGAACCAATCCATTAAGCAACAGCGACGACTTAATGAGAAGATGAAAGTAGTGAAGAAGGAGATTATCAAGTGGCTAGACGCGGGCATCATCTACCCCATTTCTGATAGCAATTGGGTGAGCCCTGTTCAATGTGTGCCCAAAAAGAGTGGTTTCAAAATTGTGATCAATGACAAGAATGAGTTGATCCCTATTCGCATTGTGACTGGATGGCGCGTATGCATGGATTATCGTCGACTGAATGCGGCCACAAAGAAGGAGCACTTTCCACTACCATTCATTAACCAAATGCTGGATAGGCTAGCTGGTAAAGCCTATTATTGCTTCCTAGATAGCTACTCAAGATACAATCAAATTGCCATTGCACCGGAAGATTAAGCAAAGACCACATTCTTATGCTCATTTAGAACCTTTGCCTTTCGACATATGCCATTTGGATTGTGCAATGCACCAGCCATATTCCAAAAGTGTATGATGGTTATCTTCTTGGACATGATCGAGGATTCTTTAGAGGTATTCATGGATAATTTCTCGGTTTATAAGAAAACTTTTGACCAATGCGCTGACAATCTGGTAAAAGTTCTGAAGAGATGCGAGGACACAAATCTAGTTCTGAATTAGGAGAAATGTCATTTCATGGCAACTGAAGGCATTGTCCTTGGCCATCGTATATCATGTTAGGGCATTGAGGCAGACAAAGCAAATGTTGAAATCATCAAGAAATTACCACCACCCACCAATGTTAAAGGAGTAAGAAGCTTTCTTGGGCATGCTAGTTTCTACAGAAGATTTATCCGTGATTTTTCCAAGATTGTTAAACCATTATGCTCATTCCTAGAGCAAAATAAAAAGTTTGTGTTTGATGATACAGGTCTGGACGCATTCATCACAATAAAGAAGTAGCTACTACAAGTTCTAATTATTGTCGCACCGGACTGGACGCAACCGTTTGAACTCATGTGTGACGCAAGTGATTTTGCTGTAGGAGCTGTGTTGGGATAACGCAAAGAAAAGGTATTTCATTCTATTTATTATGCTAGTAAAACTTTGATTGAAGTGCAGGTAAATTATACAACTACTGAGAAGGAATTGTTAGAAGTAGTTTTTGCATTCGACAAGTTTCGTTCATACCTTGTCGGTGCAAAAATTACAATGTACACAGATCACTCTGCATTCAGGTACCTTTTGCGAAGAAAGGCGCCAAACCGAGGTTGATTAGATGGATCCTGTTGCTACAAGAGTTTGATGTTGAAATCAAGGATAGAAAGAGATCAGAAAATCAAGTAGCTGACCACTTGTCTCACCTAGAAGTTGGGAGTGAGGATGAGAATAAAGTCCAAATTATCGATGCATTTCCAGACGAGCAGTTGTTCTTTGTCGATACATCACCCTAGTATGCTGATGTTGTCAACTATCTTGTGTGTGAGAAGCCACCCTTGAGTGCCACTGGTCACAAGAAAGTCAGATTTCTATGCGATGCTGCAAAGTATCATTGGAACAAGCCATACCTATTCAAGGTATGCGCCAATAATATTATCTGTCGCTGTGTTCCTGAAGAAAAAATGACTTCTATCCTAAGACATTGCCATGATGCTCCCTATGGAGGCCATTTTGGTGGTGTAAGGACTGCTGCAAAGGTCCTCCAGTCAGGATTCTATTAGCCCACATTGTTTCAAGACGCCTATAACTTTGCACAACAATGTGATTGATGTCAATGCATTGGCTCAAAATCTCAACGCAACGATATGCTCTAACAGCCTATTGTGGAGGTGGAGTTATTTGACGTCTGGGTATAGATTTCATGGGGTCATTCCCTAACTCTTTTGGGAATGTGTACATTTTAGTTATTGTTGACTATGTCTCGAAGTGGATCGAGGCAATGCGGTGCCAAAAGATGATGCTCAAATGGTGTTGAAGTTCTTCCATACTTACATCCTTACGAGATTTGGAACACCTAGAGCATTAATAAGTGATCAAGGTACTCACTTTCACAATAATCAAGTTGCGACAACATTGAAAAGATATGGTGTGAAGCATTGTATGGCCACAACGTACCATCCACAGATAAATGGCCCAGCGGAGGTGTCCAATCGACAGATTAAGAGCATCCTTAAGAAGGTGGTTAATCCATCTAAGAGGGATTGGTCTTCGCAGCTACATGATGCATTGTAGGCGCTTCGCATCACATATAAAACCCAGTTGGGGATGTCGCCATATCAACTAGTGTTTGGAAAGTCATGCCACCTGCCAGTTGAGCTTAAGCATAAAGCTATATGGGAAATCAAGCAAGTAAATATGGACTTTGATGCTGCTGGAAGGAAAAGATTGTTGGACATTGCTGAACTAGAAGAAATTCACCGCAATGCCTGTGAGAATGCCACAATATACAAAGAAAAGACCAAGAGATGGCACGACAATATCATCTTGTGTCGACAATTCATCCCTGTTCAATTAGTACTTTTGTTTAATTCACCTTTAAAACTGCATCCAGGTAAATTGCGTTCAAGATGATCGGGCCTTTTTAATGTTATCAAAGCAGTCCAGAACGGTGCGGTGACAATTGAGAATCTGAAAGATGGGCAACAGTTCAAGGTGAATGGCTAACGTCTGAAGCATTATGTGAGCCCAGAAGTCAAAGAACCAAATAGACCATCGATTTGGTTACATTTAAATAATGTCAACACATTTTACATTTACTTGTTTCCTTTTCAATTTTATGCAAGAATAAAAAAATCATTTTTTTGTCGAAGCATCACAAGCACAACTTGTCGACGTATTCTGTGATGACTCAGCAAAACTTTTTCAGTAAGAATCGCACCGATTGATTTCCCTCTCTTCCCAACCGTTCAATCAATCAAAAAGGTACGATCTGTAGCCTGACATTTATTAGCTACTGACGTGATGATTTTTGAGGACGTTTGTATTAACCATTGAAAGGTTATAAAACCCTTCTCTGCCGACTTCCTTTTCCACTCACATTAGACATTGTTGTTGCAACTCATCTTCTTTATTATTTTTGATCTTACTCTCACGAGTTTATTTTCTTTCTCTGCAAGTTTATTTTTAACCTTTTTACTGAGATATTATGGCCAGAACAAGAGGTACAAAAACACCTTCCAAAACCCCTAAAACTTTCACCACTGTGGTTTGGTCCACAGACCAACCTCTATCAAAAGAGCCGGTCCTATTTCTATCTAAAGCAGCCAAGGACCGCTACCATGATGTGATGCTGAAACAAAATTGTCATCCAGAGCAAGGCTTATAGTTGTCTCCACACCAGTCTTTGGGAAAGCAAATCGCACGAATAATCAGTCGGCTTGACTGGGAATTTTTTTGCAAGCGCCTAGCCGGATATTCCCCTACAATGGTAAGGGAATTTTATGCCAAACTTGTTGACACTAAGTAGGAGTTCATCTTTATGAGGGAGGGCTTAGTACCATGGAGTGTTGCCCATATCAACAATCTGTTTCGGTTTGCTGAGAAAGAAGATACCCACACTGTGTTTATGGAAGAACTGCTCGATGAAGGTGCCGACCAGATATTGAGAGATCTTTGTGTTGAAAGTGTCATCTGGACGGGCACTAGGCTACACAACTTTACCATGCACCATCATTATCTGACAACCTACAGTAAGGTGTGGTTCCACTTTATCAATAACCGTATCTTGCCTTCTACTCATAGCACAACGGCGACATTAGATCGCATGTGCATTCTGCATTCAATCTTATAAGGTCGTCACATCGATGTCGGCGCAATCCTCCACGACCAGATTGTTGAAGCAATATCCAAGTAGACAGGTATACTACCTTTCCCTTCCTTAATAATATTATTGTGTAAACAAAGGGGGATTATGCCCCGAGATGGTGAGGAAGTACTGGAGAACAAGAGTCCTATCAATGATATCTCCGTAAAGAGAATGACGAGAGTCCAAGAGAAGCCGCTGGTGAAGGAAACACCTAAGAAGAAGGACAAGGGAAAAGGGAAAAAAAAAGGAAAAACAGGCTGATGCGCCCATAGACCCTCAGTTGGGAAAGAGGTTGGCTTCAATGAAAGTAAATATTAATCGCATCGACCTGCGAAATATCCTTATTGTTAGTGTATTAGAAGATATAGATTACCGGGAGAACATATTTTATGTGTACACAAAAGTGTGGAATGACGCTATTGTCGCCGCATTGAGGAACATGAGCTCAAGTCCGCTGCCAGATTTTTCTGTATTCCCTTCCATCTTTCGACCAATGCCATCATCCTCCGATCAGCCTACTCCTGATGGTAGGCCACAACATGTTCTCCCTCAACGAGAATCCACATTTCAAATGAAGAGAAGCAGGAGGGGCATTCTAATGCTATGGAGGATTGCTACAGAACTATAGCCAATTGGTCCGAAGAAGAGTTCTCGAATAGCCTT
The DNA here is from genome assembly GCA_005610355.1 of Gossypioides kirkii. Classification (NCBI taxonomy): domain Eukaryota; kingdom Viridiplantae; phylum Streptophyta; class Magnoliopsida; order Malvales; family Malvaceae; genus Gossypioides; species Gossypioides kirkii. The sequence continues at coordinate 29,558,286 of CP032254.1, read as the reverse complement.
GGGGCTAATATGGCAGAGCGGGCGACTATGGTTGAAGAGATGCATACCCCGATCGTATCTATGGGTGTAGACACAAAGGTAGGCGCTGATAACACCCCCACTGAGCAGGAATAGCCTGAAGTAGAGGAAGCAAAGCAAGAAGAAGGCCAAAAGAAGGAAAAAGAACGAGAGGAAGAAGAACTTGAGAAGAAGGACATTACAGAGGAGCAAGAAAACAAGCAGGATGATGCCCCGACCGATATCGCTGAGGATATGGTCGAAGCACCCGTAAGTGTGGGGGCATCTAGTGACGACATGGCTCCACTTGATGCGAGTTTGGCTGAGGCAGTTATCAGCTACGCAGAGGAGTTCAATCCTCTCGCCATTGTGCCCTATACGGTACCGTTAGCTTAGATCCACCCATCTGATGTAATTGTCGATGAGGCCGCCATCCAACCAGCTGTAGAGGAACAATCCGCTACTCCAGTTGGTTCGAAGGACAAGAAGAGGAAGCGTAAAGATAAAAATAAGAAGCACAAGGAAGAAGGAGAGCGCCCAAGAAAGAAGAAAAAGAAAACCAAAGCAGCCACACATCGGCTACTGAATAAATGAGTTAGTTTACTTTTCTGTAGGTAGTTGCATGCATTTCATTGTCATTGCATTGTTATTTGTTATTGCATTTTTCATATTAGTTTAACTGCATTGTAGTTGCATTTCCATTCTTATATATATAGTATTGTCAGTGCATTGGGACAATGCAGACATTAAGTTTTGGGGGATATTATGTGAAATGAAAATGCGATTGCGCCCACATATTTGAATTTTATTTGTTTCTTTAGTTAATGGAAATATGCAGAATTTCAACAAAAATGTGACCACAATTTTTTTATTTGATGCGTAAATCTTGAATTTATTGGGATGCTGACATATGAATTGGATGGATGTGAATGAATATTGAGCTCTTTTATTTTTGAATGATTAATTGAATTGCTTCAGTAATGAATGTAACAATATTTGAATCTTGCACTAACTTGCTAATTGCAGCGACATTATATTAATAAAGAACACTCTATCAAGGGAGAAATCTCCCTTGCATTTGTTAGAAATATCATCTAGCCAAAGGCTATCACTGCAAGAGTGTCTGTCGGTGCAATTACATACCTCCTGGGGTTTTGTTGCACCCCATCATTACTGTCTAGGAGCCAAGGTAGAGTAATGCAATGACATCTCTTAATCACATATAAAAAATGTTGAATGAGAAAGAGAAAAGAAAAAAAAGAGAAATATTGTTATAAATGTTGTATTGGTTTAAGAAATGGTAAGATTCAAAGCATGTTACTAACATGAGTGATGCTGTAGTTTTAATTGTTCATGCCTCTAAATTGTCAGCGCATTATTCTATCATGTGAATGCAATTTGCACATTAGGATCTCAGAAAATTTAAGTTGTGAGAATAATAATTACGGTGACATGTTTGTCTATGATTTGCTGATTTTTGTTTATTTAAGGATAAGTAAACACTCAAGTTTGAGGGTGTGACAGCATTAGAAATGACACATAATTTCTCCCTAAATTTGTGTATTATTTCTCTTTTGTACCACATTATTCTATCATGTGAATGCAATTTGCACATTAGGATCTCAGAAAATTTAAGTTGTGAGAATAATAATTACGGTGACATGTTTGTCTATGATTTGCTGATTTTTGTTTATTTAAGGATAAGTAAACACTCAAGTTTGAGGGTGTGACAGCATTAGAAATGACACATAATTTCTCCCTAAATTTGTGTATTATTTCTCTTTTGTACCATATTTAACATGCATGTTAGGCATTTCATACTTAGTATTTATGTTTTCTAACTCATTTATGCTTGGTTTAAATTCTTGTTATTTTATCTCTTTTTGTGCACTAATGTTGTCACATGCAACATATATATTGCGTCTTAAAAATGTCAGCTCAAGGATCCATCTCAGAAGACCAAAGCTAAAAAGAATCAAAAAATGCAGCCATAAATTCAGCTTGAAATTGTGACTAACGATATCGCTGCATAGGAATCTTTACTTTGAATAAGTGAATTCAAGCTAAAATCACACCTAGAAGCACTAGCGTAGGGGAAAAGCACATTGTCGCCGCAATTGAAGGTTTCAGATTGTGCCTAGCGATGTTGCGACAACCTGCAAATTCATGAAGTTCACACCAGATCTACGTGAGTGCACAGTTGGACTGTAATAAACTTTTACAGCTGCAATTGGATCTGGATCTAAGAAGAGAGAAGGCTTACCATTCTTGAAGCCTATAAATAGAGGAGAAAAGATGAAGAAAGATATCAAGAGGTAGAGGAATTGAATTCTGCAAATATTGTGTGTTTTTGGAGATTTAAGCTAGAGAACGGTGAGCTGATTAAGCGGAGGAGCAACCACTTCTGACTAGAAGTGCTCGATGCAACGTAAGAGGAGCGGCTAAGGAATAGTCCTAGTAGTCTAGAGATATTAAGCTTCGATGTATTTGTTAACCCCTCTTTTATGCTGATGAATTACTCTTGACAATTGAATGAATATGAGAATATCTTTCAATGTTAGATTACTTTGATTCTTACTTAATCCTTCTCATCTGTTTATTCTTGGATTTAATTGCATTAAACACGAGAGTGGAATTACAGTCTACCGATATCGAGATATGCGGTGACAAGTTAGGTTAACAAGCAAGTCAACGAGAGCTGCTTGGGATTAGAAGAGATTCTGTCACTTGTTCTTAAGTACACAGTGTTGCCAACATCGAGAGATGAGGTAATTGTGGGTACTTGAGTCTCGATTAAACAGAGAGCTGTTATTGGTAAGATTTCATTGGAACCTTATTGCTGTGACAATTTGTCTATACAATACCTTGTCGACGCATCCAGCGTTGCTACTAGTGATATCAGTGATCCACTCCAACCCTTTGCACTTGATCACACTTTTACTTTTCTGCATTTAAATTCTCAAAACTTCAACAACAATTTGATTTACTTTCAGTTGCTCTGACATTTAACTTTTATAATTGCATTGACAATTTTAACTATCTTAGTGTGCAGATCAGATTTAATTGCGCTAACATCTTTACTCACATTATCTCTAATCTTAGTTTTAATTGCCTCAACATATAGACATCAAGAACCCATTCCCTGTGGGATCGCTATCCGATAGAATTAATCTATCAACTATACTTGCATCGACATGTGTCCGCTTGCACAACTGCTGTGACGTTACAGCCCGATCACAAATGAATGTGAAAGATTAAATGGAGTTAGTATTCTGAGTTGCTAGTTTGTAATTATATGGATTTATGATTGATTTGTATGTTAAAAAATAGTAAAGTTTTGTAAACCCTTGAGACCCAAAACTGGTGATGGTTACGAGTTTTTGGTGTTACAGTCAGGTTGATAACATTTCAACAGTTTCAAACAGATATAGAGATTGTTCCAGATTCACATACAGTTACAGATACAAACATGCAATGCCTATCCCTTACACACCATCTCAAACTAACCCATTACACCAATAGGTATTCAATACCTGTCAAACCCTACACACCTCCTAGTGTCGGTATGACACGTCGCAGTGTTCACAGTCTCACCACTAAATCAAATATAGTCATGGGTGGTTTAACCACCATACAGTACAGAAACAGATATCAGATCTACACATTTCGGTTATATATATATATTTCAAATATATCATATACTGGAATTACACAAACTATCAGTTACGGATATTCAGAATCAAATTTCAAATACGCTAAACAACTCTCATAGCTCAGTTTAGGTCTACGGTCAGCTCACGATTGTCTATCACAATGATTACGAACAAAATGGAAGTCACACTGTTTGGCACACGACCGTGTGCTGCCCCGAGTAACCACTACACTTGTAATCGCAAAATAGTATACACACATGGCCTAGCACACGCTCGTGTGCTCAACCTGTGTGTCTGAAAACAGTATACACACACGGTCTGGCACACGCCCATGTGTCCCCTATACCTTTAATCTTAAAATAGTAGCCACACACGGTCTGACACATGCCTGTGTGCCCTCTATAGCTTATTTAAATGGCACAAAGCCTAGACACACGCCCGTGTGCCAACCCATGTACCTTCGAACAGTGCTGATTTATGGGTAAAAACAAAACAAAAATCGCAGAAAAAAAAGGGAGTCGATTCTTACCTGTTACAGCGTTGATACAAAGTGACCACGAGTGACTTATAGACCTATAATGACACAACAACAACCAATTGACAAGAATTACCACCAATATTACGCTGCAATTAGTCACACGAGAACAAGTTAAGTCGAAAGGTTTCGACGTCAAACCCCAAATCACAGAACAACACACTTAACCCACACCAAATAGTCGATTCACATATTACGAGTTTCAGGGAAAACATTATCTTTGAGACCTTCCCCTACAGAATAACAATCAAACAATTCAACAAAGAATTCGACTAGATTAAACAAAACTCATTCAACTATAGAACTTAACAATCAAAATACGGATTATCGACATTAACCTTCATAACAAAAAGAAAACAGTGGCAAGTTACGCATGACAATCACAGCAATGACGATTAGCAGTCAACGATAACAGGGCGATGAATGACAATATAGAGAATAATAACAAAATGCGAGAATGTTTTCAAAACAAAATGAACAGAGAGAAAGAAAAAAAATAAATGATCGAAGGAGGGAAGAAAACCACTTGGTAAATTTGAAATTTATTCGACGGAGAAATGCAAAAAATATATCTACCCGTCGTATATGCAGAGATTTGAACACAAGACTAGAGATTAGACAAACGCTGACCATTGAACCACTAAGTTCATCATTGACATAATAACACATAGAATTTAATTTAAGTAGTAGTTCCAAAGTCTATTGTTCAGAAAAAGAAACATAGAATTTCAAAAATACGACTTGAACCCTAGGATCTCAAGTAAACAGACAAAGCACATAATTACAGAAGCAAAGACAGATTCGTTGACACAACTCAAATGGAAAGGTTAAAAATTTTAGGGCTTTACAATATATATATATATACATAAATTGCAAATTGTAAAGAGTCATATGGCTGAATTGCAAGGCAAGAACACCAAGATAGAGAAAGAGAAGCATGGGTAAACTTTTTCTTTGTGGGAGGGGTGTAAGACATACTAGGTAAAATATGACGTATGTGTCATTTTTTAAAAAAATTAGGGTATTATGCCGTTTTTAAAAATATTTAGAGGAATAGGTCGATTTCGTGAAAAGCTCACCCATCCCACATCCACTTGTAACTAAAAGAGAACTCCTTTATTGTAACTAAACTAACTAGTTGTAACTTCAATTCATAGATAAAATTCAACAAAACAAAAAAGGGTTCTTTATCATTTTTTAATGATTAATTTCTCATTCTTTTGTATGATTTTTATGAATCTATAAAAAATGCTTATTAATTGAATGAATAAATGAATGAAAAAAATATGATTTTTAGAGATCACAATTTCAGCACCACATCCAACGATTTCAAAAGATTTATGTAATTTGTATAGCTTTGTATTAATCGTTAGCATTTTGCGTTTGTTTTAAGGGTTTATCAAACCAACTATATATTAGGTTATACATGTTACGTTATATAAAAGTGTTTCGATTTCTGTCATAATTGTACCATACTTTAAAAAAGTATTTCGAATTTCAAATTCTAAAAATATGTCTTGATTTATTTTCTTATATTTTCTTATACAAACATAGGATTTCTTTAGATCACTTCAAATTGGTATATTATTTGTATATCCACTAAATTAGAAAATGGGGTTTCTCCATTGGGTTGAACACTTCCGACGGTATGCATGATATGACATCGGTGTCAACATACGACATCCACTCAAACTGAAAAGTAAATTTATAAATATCGTTATGTATGAGTTTTTGTAACCAATCATAAAGTAAGCAATATAAGTTCGAAGGAATAAGTAACTAACCTCGCGTTCCGAGCATTGATCTAACAACAACCTAATCTCTTCTGACTCATCGAGCACATCCACGTAGTTCGGTCCATGGTTCCACTTGTACAAGTGATGTGTTAGTCGAAACGTATAATAAAAAAACTTTATAAACTACATATTTGTTAAGAAATGATGTTTACCTTATCACCAACGGAAAAATGTATGGGCTAGTCACCTTGGGACGTAGAAACAATAGTCGCCACCAGGTCCACAACTGTAGCAGTAACAGGCAACCACCGATCGACGCAGCTTCCGGATGCGTGACCCAACACATCTCCTGGTATAACGTCGCCAATATGACAGATCCCCAACTGAATTTGCTGCTCTCGTTGAAGTCCACCAGATGTAGAAGCCACCTTATGTGCACCAAATTACGAGATTTGTCAAGAATTAAAATGCCCCCGATTAACCTCAGAATGTACCCTCGGGCGTATTGTTGTATGACCTCCTCCGTTACATCTTCAAGAAGCAAGTTGAAATTTGTATTCAACCAGTCATCAAGATCCGACCACCTTTGAACCGGTCCGGATCTTCCCCAACAGTGTTTGGCATAGGGTAACTTTACCGACCATGACCGATACTCCTATGACGATTGACCCATCCATGGCAGACCGAGCTATAGCATTATGTCCTTGAGTGTGATTGTACACTCGCCACATGAAAGGTGGAAAGTGTGTGTTTCGAGTCTCCATCTCTCCACCAATGATAGGTGGAAATCGAATTTGCAGTCCCCGGACATGTGAGACACATGTAAGAATCCAACCGCTTGCAAGTAGCCGTGAATCTTAGGGATCATCGGCTAATTTACAAAAAAATATATATTAAAATTAATAAAAATAAATTTAACAGTATTCAAATTAATGAAATTTAAATTTTCGTATTACCTATGCGGGATGTCAGATCGGAGTAGAGAAGCGGTCATTTTTTAAAAATTGAGATATTAAAAAAATATTTTTTAAATGAAAATATCGAAAACAATTAAAACGAGAAAATAACAAGATTGGTAGTGAATTTGAGAGAGTTTAAAAAAGTTGAGAGCGAGTTGTGAAAAAGAATGACAAATAGGGGGTATTATATAGGGTTTATGATTTTTTACCGTTGTTGGAGCGTCCAGCTGGATGCGCTTTTCACGAAATCGGCTTATTCCTCTAAATATTTCTAAAAACGATGCAAAACCCTAATTTAAAAAAAAACAACATATCTTATTTTACCAACATAAGTTTTTTTATTGTTTGGGCTAGACCTGGTCCGGCTCGAATTTGTAAAAAAATTATTGTTTTTTTACTGTTTGCAGTTATCATCTTGTTATTTCTACTATTTTGTTGTAATTTTTTTTATATTGTATAATTTTTATTTTATTATTAATTTTGCTTGTATTGTAGAGATATTTTTTTATTAATTTATATTATTAATTTTTTTCATTTATTGAGAAAATATAAAAAGTTTAATTGTCGAGTCCGATAGAATTTGAATTTTAACATTTTTATCCGGATCAAATTTAGAAAAAAAATTAGCTTTTTTATAGTGATATTCATCACCAACAGTAATCACGAACTCTTTCCCTGCGATCCTTTCCGAAGAAGGAATAGTTTACCTTCAAATACGTTTCACTTTCTTGAGTGGGGATCAAGCCCACAACTAGGGATAGGTTGCTTTTGGTTTTCATTTGCAAGAAACTACACAACAATTTAGGTCAGCTTTTTGCAGAATTCGATTTAATTCATTTCAGATGTTGATTGCAGACTCCATGGATGTGAAGAGCCAGCAAGCAAAGTTGCCACATTCATTTTTCTTTTCCCTCATCTTTTTTTTTTGTCATAGTTAGATTATGTTACATCCAATGAACAATCAGATCTTTCGACCCAATGGGTGGCGATAGCACAATGCAGCAAAAATGGATGCAGGTGGCTCTCTTCTGAAAGGCTTCTAAAGAAATTAAAAGACACAAATTTAGTTGCTCATTAGAAAGAGAAACTTCACTTCCACCAAACAAAATGATTACTAAAACTAATTTGGTTGCTTATGTACACAATCTTCAGAGGGAGAGAAGGATTGACATTATTTTGTAAATGAAAGAATCACTTTTTTTAAAGGAAAAAACCCCTATATTTCTCTTGCTTCATTGCCTTGGAAAGTGTATGGGCTCATGTCATTCCATGACATGAAGCATTTTATCTTCTTATGCTGTGGAATCTGGAACTTTGGCTCCCTCGGTATAGTTGGATTCTTTGATGACCTTAAACAACCAAAAATGAGCATGGAGATGAGGTTTGATCCTCGAAATATATGGAAAAAACTAATCCAGTATAGTCGTGTCGGACCCGCATTTTAACTTTCATCCTTGAGTCTAGAGGCGAAGACAAGGGCAAGTCATATAATGATAAAATTATATTTAACTTTAAAAATTTATTATTCATTTTTTTTAAAGGAAAAAACCCCTATATTCTCTTGCTTCATTGCCTTGGAAAGTGTATGGGCTCATGTCATGGAATGACATGAAGCATTTTATCTTCTTATGCTGTGGAATCTGGAACTTTGGCTCCCTCGGTATGGTTGGATTCTTTGATGACCTTAAACAACCAAAAATGAGCATGGAGATGAGGTTTGATCCTTGAAATATATGGAAAAAACTAATCCAGGATAGTCGTGTCGGACCCGCATTTTAACTTTCATCCTTGAGTCTAGAGGCGAAGACAAGGGGCAAGTCATATAATGATAAAATTATATTTAACTTTAAAAATTTATTATTCATTTTTTGCCCCTGAGTATTATTCTGGTTTCGCCCCCTACTTGAGTCCGAGTAACAAGGCTTAACAAGGCAAAGAATCTTTACCTTCCAGGAATAAAAGGCCTATCAAAGGAAGGCATAGGTTGTGCTTTTAACTCTCATTCTTGAGTCTAGAGGCAAAGATAGGGGCAGATCTTATAATGATAAAATTTAATCCTAAAAATTTATTATTCATTTTTGACCCCTCAGTACTATTCTGGTTTCGCCCCTACTTGAGTCCGAGTATCTTTACCTTCTACGAATAAAAGGCTTATCAAAGTAAGGCATAGGTTGTGCTTTTGGAATGAGCTCCTTCCTAAGCATCTTTATCTCTTCTTCTTCTTCCATCTGCAACATGAAAAAACACCAATTTAGTTGCATTTGTTGTCTTTCCCTTTAAACAAACACCTAAATCATGCATATTTTTGTTAAAGATAATTTACCTTTTGCTGTCTCTCCCTTTCCATTTTATATTGCTCTATTAAACTCATCTTCTCAGCTACCTTCACACAAAAGCAACACATGATTTTAGTGCCTTAAACACATTATATAACACTTCAAAACATCAATGACAAGCAAACTATATACTACCAATCAGACAGTAGTAATTAAAAAGAACCTGATGATCAAACTCCGTGCGCTCCGCCGCTCGTACATCACTATGCAATCTTAAATCTACTGGTCTTGTGTTCACCTTAACAGGAGGTTTGATCAAGATCTGCATTAAACACAGTTAAATTGATGAGAAAGACTCACTGATTTGTTATTTGAAGTGTATAGAAGCGGTTTAGACCTCCGGTTCATCGGTTGTCCATGGGAGGCCTTGAGCAATCGGAATCAGCTGCTTCTCTTGTTCTACCATCATTTCTTGTATCTTCTTCATGAACTGTTCTTCCTTGGCTTTCCCCCTTTGCTGTAAATGTAGATATAAGAATCACTTCAATAGACTGTTTAATAGAAACTCAAGTCCAAAAGATGTAATTGTACCTCAGTTCTTAGCTTGAATGGTTTTAAGGAAGTTGGTTTAAGCTGCTTTTTCCATCTCCTCCCACCAATTGTCCCAACAGACTCAGAGCTCTAAAATGCAGAAAATAAACATTTATATTTGCATAGTTTGTAATCTGTGGTTTGTGACATTTCCCAATTATAGATAATTATATCTATATTTATGAACAATTATAACTATATAAGAGAGGACTAAAGACTATCTTTTGACATGTCCAAAAGATGTAATTGTACCTCAGTTCTTAGCTTGAATGGTTTTAAGGAAGTTGGTTTAAGCTGCTTTTTCCATCTCCTCCCACCAATTGTCCCAACAGACTCAGAGCTCTAAAATGCAGAAAATAAACATTTATATTTGCATAGTTTGTAATCTGTGGTATGTGACATGTCCCAATTATAGATAATTATATCTATATTTATGAACAATTATAACTATATAAGAGAGGACTAAAGACTATCTTTTGACATGTCCAAAAGATGTAATTGTACCTCAGTTCTTAGCTTGAATGGTTTTAAGGAAGTTGGTTTAAGCTGCTTTTTCCATCTCCTCCCACCAATTGTCCCAACAGACTCAGAGCTCTAAAATGCAGAAAATAAACATTTATATTTGCATAGTTTGTAATCTGTGGTATGTGACATGTCCCAATTATAGATAATTATATCTATATTTATGAACAATTATAACTATATAAGAGAGGACTAAAGACTAACTTCTATGTTTTGCACTTTGATACTTCAGCATTAACCTTGATTTAGATCAATGTTTGCTGATATTTACTATAATTAACTGCTATAACATACATTACCCTGAATGGCTGAATTCTACTTTTAAAGTTCAGTGTGACAAAAAGGGTGAAAATATATTAGCATTTAAGTGAAAGGTTACTTACATTTCTTCGGCTTCTTCGATCTCCATTAGAGGTCCTACTTGAAATACTGCAAAATTAAGGAAAACCAGGAATCAGAGAAGAAACAAATGTTTGCAGGTGGTAAACTAATCAGTTATCATTCAGTTGCTTCACTGACCTTCCTTGGCTGCTATCCCATGAAGAAGAAACTGAGAAACGTGGATCCAAACCAAGATTCTCGGCAGTCAAAGCAAAATCTGATGGACAAAATGAAGGAGAAGAAGAAGAAGATGATGAAGGATACTTGGTCTCAACTTCATTCTCAGCGTCAACCTCAGTCAAGTTTATTGTTTGCAATCCAGGTAACGCCCATTTCAGTGGTTTCTTCCTGTTGTTATCATCATCATTCTTGTCTTCTTTTGGTTCCTTTTCATCATCTTCCTCCTTATCTGATTCCTTTGAATTCGGTATCGAAAGAAGCCTCTCAAAAGCCTTAACCAAATGCAGAACTTTCCCACATTCAGGAACACTATTCCTTGCTTCTTCCATCAACTTATCTCTCCTTCTCTTAATAGTAGAACTACCTGGTTGACTCAAGTTTTCAGTCTCTTGATTTTCTGATCCATACCCTTCTCTAAGATTCTCAATCAAATCTCTCGTCTCTTTACCCTCTTCTTCTGCTTCAGTTTCAGCTTTGCTCCTGAAAAACTCTTCTTGAGATGCCCTCAGATTCTCATAAGCAACACATAAACACTTCTTCGAATTCCCACCAAGCTTCTCTCTACATTTGCAATTAATCCCAACCGTCGTTGGATTCGAATTAGACCTTACTTTCTTCGAGTTCTTCTTAGCCACTACAAACTTTCTTTCCCTAAGCTTGTTACCTGGTGAATAAATAACTGGATTCTTGGAAGAATATTTCTGGGATTTTGAAGATTTTGTTATTGGAGAAGTTGAACCAGAAACATTTGGATTTGAATTCTCAGAAAATTTTGAACCCTTTGGGGTTTTTGATCGAGAATTCCTTTCTGTGTCTTTCATAGGAGTTCCCAGTCTGAAATTATTTGCAACCTCCATTGAGAAAAAAAAACTGAAGAAATCTTTCAAGGAATGGACTAAAACTGGAAAATAAAAACTGGGTATTGGTTTATAGTTGATGGAAAAATGGATTTTGGTGAAAGAGAGGGAAAAAATAAATGAATAAAAAGAAAGAAGAAGAAAAATGAACGTTAGAAGCCTGGTGACGCTCTACGTAACGGCTAGTTTTGGGGTTTGAATGGAGGCCGCCGGATTAATTGTTTGAAAATCACGAATTTATTTATAAACCGTTTGATTATGATATTTTTAGAGAAATAATTACGATTTGCTTTGATTAATAACCGTTATGAATGGAGAAGATCAGATCATATAGCTACTAAAAACACCCTTGATTGTTTGGGAAAATTACAATGGAGTCCTTTTGGGTTGGATTTATATTTTGGGCAGTGATGGATTAAGACTCGAAGCTTTTAGAATTGGGTTGATTTCCTGGGACATTCCATGAATTAGTTTATGCTAATTTATGTGTATATGCTGAAAAAATAATAATTTGAGAAAGTAAGTTAGAACTTTTTTTAAATTTATCGATTTATATTGTTTTTGGAGAGATATGTCAATGAAAACGTGTCTTATAAGAGACGTTTTCGTTAAAAATTATTAAATTATTTTTTTATCAGGTGGTTAAGTGTTAGTATTTTTAACCTTGACTCTTGAGATCAAATTTTCTCTTATTTACTCACATTTATATTTTTTATTTCATGTTGTTTAAAACTTTTTTTGTTCATTTTTATTAATACTTTTTACACATTAGCTCATTTAATTAGATAGTTAGATAATTGTGATTTCATCCTTAAGGCTTAAAGGTGAGTTTGGATGGACGGTGAGTTGCAGTGTTTAGCTTACTTTTTGTCTTACACTACAGTATCACTACAATATCTAATCTCACGGTCACCTTTGTTTTTACATTAACCGTAGATAAACGCACCGTTCATCCAAACCCACATTAAATTTGATTCTTTTTATAAGTATTTTAATATATATTTTTTATTTCATATTCTTTCAAGCTTTTTATTTTAAATTAATGTTTATAATTAATAAATATATTATTTTAAGTTTTTTAATTAATAACTCTTTTATTTATAAAATTAAATAATAAATATGTAATTATTTTTTAAAATATTAACTAATTCTTTACATATATATTTTTTTATATAAAAAATATTTATTTTTTCTACTTATATTATGAGGTATGATGATTTCTAATATTATAAAATCAAATAATTATTTCAAATATATAAAATATTCTAAATATCATTATTTTTCACCTACATTGTGGGAAAGATCCATCCTAGAGTTATTTTGAAGTGCAGCCACTAAATTCTCAAGGCTAAAAAGTCCCAAAATTATGAGCTTTAAAGCGAAGCGACTTGTCCCCTTATTAATGGTGCAATTCCAACTTTAGTCCCTTCTAAATCAATAATTCAATATAAATTTTTTCTAACTTTTTTCTTAAATGAAAATAAAAACTATATTTTTAGCTCCTCTATTATACAAAAATTCAGTTTAATTTATTTTAATACAAAATTTTTAATTTTAACTTCTTTAAAATTTTAAATTTTATCTCCACCCTGTCACAATATTTTTTGCACATAATAATACTGTGTATTTCTATGCATTGTTCTAGCTTTCAAGTCTATTGGTATTTTGGAATATATTTTATACATTTATAGTTCAACTTTTATTCTTTTAGTTAAAATATATATTAGATATTCAAATATACTTTGATTAAGTAGATATAAATATGTTATTTGCAAATATAATATATAAAATTAGAAATAAAATACAAAATTATACATAAACTGTGGTTTAATTTGTAATATTATAGATAAACTTTAATTTTGTACAATTTTATACACTGCCTCCATTGGTTACTAGAGTTATAAATAAAAAAATTATTTATTTAACTTTTAATGTGAGAAAAAAATCTTCAAACTAAAAAAATTTAATTAAATGCTTAGGCTTTCAATTATTAACCATAAATATTTTATCTTCAACTTATTGGCTTCTTCAGACCTCCTCTAATTCCTAAATTCCAACTCCTACTATTAAAGTTAAAAAAAAATTCAATTTCCCTCAAAAAAATCAACCGTTACTAGCATTCAACCTTCTTTATTTTTCCATAACCATGAAGACGAGAGAAATTTTCTACAAATTAAATAGAGCCAAATTTGATTTGATTAATACATCATTCATTAGTTATTAGTATCAATCAATTGAAGTTATTAATTTTTACTTTATATTTGAGAGATTGAAAATCTCCCATTCACGATTTGTCGGATCTACTATTGTTGTAGTTATAATTCTCCCTCCTTCCTCTTCTTCTTTTTCCTTCTTAATTTGACAACATTTTTGGGTTTTAACTAATAAAGTCATTAAGTCATCCTTATATTCAGCTTCTCCCCCTAATTTTTTTTTGATGAACCATAGTACATACCCTTTTTTATGACTTTGCGATTGAAATTTTAATTGTTTTTGTTACTCATTTAATTTTTTAGTTGCATTTTCCTAAAAAATAATTGGATATTGTTAATTATAGTGCCTATTTGTAATTAATTATTATAACTAATTTACATAATTTCAGTGATTCGATTTAACTTTTGAAATTAACAAATATGAAAATAAATATTCAATTTGGAATTCTTCTATAAGGTGCTATTGTTTTATTTTCTTGTCTTACTTGAGTATCTGATTTATCTTTTAGATATAATGTTGCCTAAAAAATATTTATTTAGAAGTGAAAAAAAGAAAAAGAGAAAATGTGTTGAAGAGTTAAAAAAAATAACAGTAAGGTGCTATTGATAAATTTGCTTTAAAAAATAGTTTTTAATTAAAATTTAGATCAATCAAATGAAAGTTTGATGATGTCAATGAGAATGATAATCAAAACCTACTTAAGGCTGTCCATATCACAAGAACGGTTGAATGGTCTAACAATTTTATCAATCAAGAAGGATTTTTTTGGAAAACATTTATGTTGATGTTATCATTAATGAGCCATTTTTTAATGATTTTTTTTATGTTTTTGTAGTTGATGACATAGGGATAGATTGAATGAAAAATATATATTTTTAATTTTGTTATAAAAATATATTATTCATTTAATGTCATAAAACGTATTATTTTAATGAAATTATTAGTATATAATTATATTTTATTGTATTACGTTTTATAATTTTTTTAAAAGGGCCCGATTTATTATTTTGCCTAGGGTCCAAAAATGTCAAGAACATGCTTGATTGTGGGTATGATATTTCAAATATTTTTATATGTGAAATACTTCAAATACACATACAAAAATATATAATATGTCAATTTACTACACTCATAATATGGATTGAAAAATAAATATTATACATATAAAAATTATATTTACTAAAAATAATGATATTTGCAATAATTATTTGATTTTATAAATAAAAAGTGATTAATTAAAAATAAAAAACTTTAAAACAATATATTTATTAATTATAAACATTAATTAAAAAAAACTTGAAACAACATGAAATAAAAAAATACATATTAAAATGCTTATAAGAGGAATCAAACTTAAACTTCAAGGATGAAATCACAATTATCTAGCCATCTAATCAAAGGAGCTAATGTGTTAAAAGTATTAATAAAAATTAAAAAGGTTTTAAACAACATGAAATAAAAAATACAAAATGAGTAAGAGAGAATTTGTACCTAAGACTCATGGCTAAAAATACTAACACCTAACCACCTGACCAAAAAAGATGATTTGACAATTTTCAATGAAAACGCCTCTTGTAGGATGCGTTTTCACTGACACGACAATAAAAACACGTCCTACAAAATGCGTTTTTCTTTCTCTCTCCAAAAACAATTTGAAAAATTCAGCATACTTTCTCAAATTAGATTTTTTTTCAACATATACATATAAATTAGCCAATTTGTTTCATTGTTGTTTGTATAAAAATATTTTTACCTTTTTAATTTTTTTGAAAGATAAATTCATTAATTCATTCAATAAATGAAACCATATAATTTAGGAAAAAAATAACAGACCCTCGTCATAGATGGTGAATGACAAGTTCCATCTACACAACAAAAGCTTTAACCTCAGCATTAATAGAACATTATGACACGTTGACAATTGACTTTGTTACAACTCAAGCACAACATATTTGGAGTGATTGAAAGCACTTAATACGATAAGAAAATCAACTTCGAATGGTCCAAAGTGACAAGCAAAAATCAACAAAAGAATTGAACATACTAAAGAGGACGACAACAAAACCATCCCTAAAATCACTTGCAAAACAAAGATTACATGCATAAGCAAGATTAAAAAAACGTGTTACAAGAGCAGACAAAAACTTCTAAAACTGAAGACTTATTAAATAATTAAAAAACAAATAAAAACATATAAATTTAAGACAACACGGGTCTAAATCGAATCGTGAAACAGATTAAGAAGCTGACGAAGAGTCACCCACTTTTAAAGAAGAACTACTGGTGGTCGGTGAAGTTTTAGCGAATGACAAACATTGTCAATTGTCCAACACAACTTGTAAAGACAACAAAGTTACTTACAAAATAGATTTGCAAACTGAACAAGAGAGAAGACATGTGGAGTGCATGATAAGAAAGAAAGAAAGTGTTGGTAGGAGGGAGAAAAAAGCCAGCGATAGCTTGCTCGGAGGCTAGCAGCCCCGCTGGACAAAACAAAAGATAAGAAGCAAATGACTTGGAGAAAAAAAAGAGAAAAGTTTTTATTTTTACCTTTTTTATATTTTTAATAAAACTAGTAAAAATTTTGTATATAGTGAAATTTGAATCCATACAACAAACATCTATAATATTTTTGACCTCTTCAATCAAAGTTTAATTTTAATATTTTTATATATTTCAATGTTATTATCCAAAATTTATCACCCACATTGTTTGTATACCTACTGTAGCAGTCCAATTTATCCGGGCCCAACTCAAAACCCAAAATGAATCCAAAATAAAATAAAATTTTAAATTTAAGATGTCCAAATTACAAGCCCAATTACGCTTGACCCAATTACATGACCCAAAATAAATTTACACCCAAGGGCCCAATTGGCCCAAAACCAAAACCTAAACTTTTGAAACCTTAATTGTAGCAACTTGTGTTGCCAGTCGCCTACCCTTCCACTCAGATGTTGCCACGTTAGCATCACCACCAGCAACTTGCCACCACTACCACTGGCACCTGCAAAGAGGAAAAGACAGTCATTGAATGGCAAAACAACAAATTATAACCATTTGTAAAATCAACTTTAAAAACCGATTCAAAATCTATTGTAAAGAGGGACGAAGCATTTGAAATCAATAGAAAAATAGCAAAAAAACAAATTCAAGCAAAGGATGTTCTACATATTATTTTGCAAGGTATACTAACACCTATATATACATATACATAACATCTATTTATATTTTGGTTTACTTTTTTTATATTTCGATATATATATATATATATACATATATATATTTATCTATTTTTTATATTTTAATTTTTTCAATTCATACTTTTATATATATATACACGCATGTATATAAATGTTTAAATTTGTATTTTTTTATTTTTATTTTGAAGGCAATATATATATATATAATGAACAAAAAATATTAAAACCCTAAAAAATGAAGTAGGTTTTTTCGAAAAAATAAAAAAGGAATCATCTTTTTAATTCTTTTTTGAGATTTGAGGGGTTAGATTAACAAATTTAACCTCGATCTATGTTGTAAAAATAATAAAAAAAATTTACCTTTGTACTGTCGTGGATGGTAGCGGTCGATGGTATTCGACGGTGGTCGGCGGACGGTAAGAAGTGGTCGGTGACAGAGAGACTCACCCAAAAAAAAAAAAGAAAGAGAGTTGAGAGATTTTTTTTTATTTTTGAAGAAGAGAATGAGAAAATGAAAAAAAAAGGACAAAAGGTGGGTTATATAAGGTGTTAGAAAGGCGCTGTTTTGGTTTAGGCACCCAAGCCCCAAAACGACATTGTTTTGGTCTATGCCCTGAGAAAAAAATGGATAATTTTCCTTTTTGGTCCTTTCGCAATTTTTATTTGTTTTAATTTAGTCCTTTTCACTATTTTTAATTTATTACAATTTAACCTAATAATTTTAAATTATTTACAATTTAGTCCTTGACTCAAAAGTGGCATTGGGGCTGCCACATGTCAGATATTTGGGTTTATTTCCCAAGAGGTCCTTAAACTTTCCAAAAATAATATTTTGACCCCTAAAATTACTAAAACTTACTATTTGACCCTCAAACTTTCCCAAAATTTGGATTTAACCCCCGAACTTTCCAAACATTACATTTTAACCCCTAAACTTTTCAAAAATTCATATTTGACCCCTCGAACTCTCCAAAATTTGATTTCGACCCTCAAACTTTCCAAAATTCAATTTTGACCCTCAAAAGCCCCAAAAATTCAATTTTTATCCCAACGTTTCAAATTTCAGATTTTGACCCCTTTTTTATTTTACTTTTTTCTTGATTATTTGTTTGTGTAAATATTTGATCATTTTTCGTATTTATAATTAATCTTTTTATTTTTGTTTCAATAATTTAGATCGGCTTTTTCTTTCGTATTTTGTATTTTATTTACCTTATTTTGTGTATTTATTAATCATGTAACTGCACCTTCTTTGTGTTATTTAATTCTGCCATTAATTGCACATTTGTATTTAATTTACACGCTCATTTTTAATTAAATTTAAATTATTTTCCTTTTTTTTAGAAAAGAATACAAATAATTTTAAAATCGAGGCAATATCCTTCAGTGTGAAAACTTCGAAGAATTATTCCCTAACATGCTGGGTATGATTTTTAGTAGAATTTGTACAATCAAATATCCTTTTTTAAATTTTTCAAATTTCCTTCAATTTTGAAATTTCGAGAATGTCGTACCCTACCGTATTGGACACGATTTCAATTCCATGAATAATTCGAAACAAACAGACATTTTTCTCTTCAAATTTAATTTTTGAAAATCATGCGAAATAAATTATGCATTCAGGGATCGTATTTTAAATTTCACTCGATGTTTCAAAATTTTAAAAATCAAGACCGAAAACGAATCGACGTGGTACCAATTTTGAGTGTGTGAGGGTGCTAATCCTTCCTCACACGTAACCAACTCCCGAACCTATTTTCTGGATTTCGAAGACCAAAATGTTTTTCAAAACGAATTTAAAATATTTTGTGGTGATCCAGTCACACCAAATAAAAACGATTGGTGGCGACTCCATTTTTTAATTTAGAAATATTTTCGAGACCTTTTTTTTTCCGAAAGAAAAACGTTTCGACAGCTTGACGACTTCACTGGGGAAGTTGTTTAAAAATAAGAGAGTCAAGTCAAAAGTCGATTATTTTTGGGTCTTTTTGTTAAAGTTTTTTAACTCGACCTAATTTAATATGCGATCCTTGGCATTTTGTTTGTGATAATACTGTATTGATATTGCTAGTATAGATTTGCATTCATTTGCATCTGTTACTACACCTTTTAAGTGGAAGTGAGAAGCTACTCCTTCGTGAGGTTTTCACCTCCGTGCAGGATAGTGAATCGCTTTCGGGATTACATTCGTACCTATGTTTTTGTAAAGTTTTCACTTCAGTGCAAATATATGGGAAATGTGTCCCCCTAAACCGAACTCGTCTGTATGAGCTTGTAATGAGTGAGAATCGAGGAATCTGCTGGTTTAGGTGGTACCTCTACTCTAGAACTTAAACCGCATATAGTAAGCCTTAAGTGCTTGCCTTAGGATAGAACTACACCAAATTGTTACCAGTTTCCCAAGCCTAGGTTCCTTGTTTTATATCTGTATTTTGTTATTGTACTGACTTGTTTTCTTTGCTTTTTGATTTTTCTTGCATTACATCCTCATTTAAGGAAAGGTGTTGATTTAAGCTCAATTACTAAATAGAAAACTGGTCATAAGAAAACAGATTTCTTGATAAGGTAGAAAATAATATGATCGTGCGTATATGGTCAAAAGAAGGACGAAAAAGAAATCGATGGTCTGCTAGACGAGTAAGATGGAAACAAAGATCACACAACGAGCCAAACGTTGACCCAAGTACGAGAAGTGACTAATCACTTAATCATTCAAGATTGACATTTTGGACCTAAAATCGGAGTCAAACCAAGGCGAAGTTAGATGATTTCCTTACGAAGATTAAGGTTTTTGAACACTAGGGCATGACCATATACGTATCTTCCTTATGTAAAGGAATTTGTTTTCTAGTAAAGTTGTTCTAATAGAATTGAATTATGAGTCAATACCTTTCCTATGCAAGTATGCATTCATAAGCATCACATTTTATTAACATGCATTTAAGTCCATGAAATGAGCCCTAAGAGCCTACCTTAAGTAGAACTGCGCCAAACCTTTAGCAGTTACTCGAATAAGGTAAGAGATACGGTAATATTCTTGTTTCTTTGCTTCTAATTGTAATTTATTTTCAAGTTTTATGCATGTACTAATCATACTAACTTGTTTATTTTGAACCTATTTGCATTGCATTTCCATCTAAAAAAGGATGTTGATTCGTGTTTGATTGCTAAATAGAGAATTGGTCATAAGAAAATGAATTTCTTGACAAGGTAGAAGTCAACATAGCCGTGCGTATGTGGTCAAAGAAAAACAGCGTGAAAAGGGCAATAGCCCGTCAAAGGGGCACATATCAGAGTTTTGGGTTTACACTCAAATAAATGTAACCTGTAACAGTTTGCGAGAGTTGAAAGAAATATATATGCTGAAACGAGGTAGATGTCCAAACATGAATATGGTGACTTACTCAATGTTAAGGGGAATAAGCATCGGTTCCAAGACCCTATGTAGTATTGAAATCCAACTTCTAATGGTTCCACATTTGGAAAGAAGGGCATGGTACTTACGATCGAAGAATACATCACATTGCCCCGTTACTTAAGGATTCAAGTCGATAAAGCCTACTCTAAAGCCTCTATTATTTTGACTCTTTTTAAAGAGGTTGATGAACATAATTGAGATGAGTAAGGAATGGATCCTGACTCGAATAAGAGGAAAAGAGATAATAAATGTACCACTTAGAAGAACTTGCATGATTCAATCTTAGCACACCCTGATGCAAGGAAAAAGGACGACGTTTTTACCTTAAGCTTTTATGGGTCAATCATTTTTCCTAAGGCATTAGGGCATACAGATGATGCGATTTCAGATTTGCGACTAAATTTAAATGTAAGCCAAACCAAGAATGAGAAATTAAAAGGGTAGAAAAACTTGAGGTCTCACAGTGAAATTGTGAACTACGAGGTCAGAGATACGGGCCATGTCACGAGCAAGGCTTTGGCCCAAGTACGAGAAGCTAACCACTTGCGGGCCCTAACCATCCAAGTCGACGTTTTGAGCCTGAAATTGGAGTTGAATCAAGACAAAAAGTTCAACTTAGCTTCTTAAGAAAGATTAAGGCTTTGAGCATTAAGGCATTACCATATATGTATTTTGTCTTATGTAAAGAAATTTGTTTTCTAGTAAAGTTGTTCTAAAAGAATTGAACTAAGAATCAACGCCTTTGTTACATATGCATTCATGTATTCATTAGCATTGCATTTCATTACATACACAGAAATAAAAATCCCACATATCTAAAACGTTTGTGTCAAGGAAGTGTTAGCAACTCTAAATAAAAAACTGAGAGAAAACATGATAAATCAAGATGATGGGGGAATGTTAAAATTTTTTTCGAAAGTCATATTCGAAGAAGAGAACAGAGACGAATCTATTGAGAGTTCGTCCCTACACCCTTGGAAGTGTCTTGGACAACTAGATTGTGGAGGAGCTTCCTGTAGTTTTTAGTACTTTTTCAAAGTGATACTCAAAACACAATTATTACTTTAGGCTCGAAAGCAATATGAATTTTTTTTTGTAAATGGCTCATGATCATTATGTAGTTATCCTTAATGGAAAATGCATTTTTTATCCTGCTTGGCAAAAATTTTGCAATTATTCTTTCATTCTTATCCAATTCGACAAAAAAATTCGTTTATACTCAAGCTACACAATCGATCATTCTTTAAAACATTCATTCTTGTCCAATTTGACAAACATTTACACTCATATTCATACCATACAAGCATTCATCGTTAAATTTATTTTGTTCTTTGGCCCATTTTTACTTCTTTGACAGGTCTTCAAATATCAAAGATACGAGCGACACTGATGTTGACTTAGAGCCTTATTTTGAGCAAGATATGTGTTTAGAGGAACTTCAGGACTTTGAAGATGATCAAAATTGTAACTTTTCTCCCGACTTGTTAAGAATGATGGAATAAGATGAAAAATAGATCTTACCTCATAAAGAGTCAGTGGAAGTTTTAAGGTTAAGGAATGAAGACGAGAAAAAAATAATAATTGGGACAACCATCTCTGTGGAAACAATGTAAGATCTTGTTGAGTTGCTCCAAGAGTCCAAAGGTTTTCACATGGTCCTATCAAAGCATGTCGGGTTCAAGGAGCTGATGTCATGACGCACAAGCTCCCATAAAGGAAAATACAATCTATTTCAAATAGAAACTCTGAAGAATGAAGACTGACGTGTTATTAAAAAAGAGGTAAAAAAAGAAGAAAAAAAGATAAAAGAAAAAAGATAAAAGATAAAAGAAAGAAGAAAGAAAAAGAAAAGGGTCGAGATGATAAAAAAAACTAGCAAGGGGCATCTTAAAACCCAAGAAAAGAAAAAAGAAAAAGAAAAGCAAAGAAAAGAAAAGAAGGAAAAGTCAAGATGAAAACCCGCAAAGGGAATCTCCTTCGCCTCTTCACATCATGGCCTTTTTCTATGTGGAGCATAGACGTCATCGGGCCAATTTTGCCAAAGGTTTCTAATGAGCGTAAATTCATCTTTGTGATCAATGATTACTCTACCAAGTTGGTAAAAGTTACTTTCTATGCTGATATCACAAGACCTACAATGAGCAAATTTTTTGAAAAAGACTACATGTCAATGCTAGAAAGGATTATATTTGACAATGCCAGAAAGGATCATATTTGACAACACACTGAATTTGAATAACAACACGAGAGCAAGGGTCTGTAGTCAGTGCAAACATCACAAATTTAGCACCATGTTGCCAAAAGTGAATGAGGCAATGGAGGTAGATCAAGACCTACAAAGATTAACATGAGAAATTATCATTTGCCCTACACTTATTAAACATCTTTGCTAGGGCAACATCTTTCCAGTTGATTTATGGAATGGAAGTAGTCCTATCCATTGGAGTCGAGTTTCCTTCCCTCCAAATTTTGTTAGAACTGATGAAACAGAATAAAGCCAATTTAAATATGATCTGTTACACTTGATCGAGGAAAGGGGACTGAAAACTATCTGACATGGTTTGATGAACTAAGAATGAATGATGCGGACTTATGATAACAAGGTTTACCCTAGAGAATTCCATGAGGAAGCTTTGATTTTTGAAAATAATTTCGCCTACAAAAGGATTTCCAAGGAAAATGATTGCCAAATTAAAAAGAGTCTCATTAGGTGAAAAAAAAGTCTTTTCTGGTGGAGCTTTGATTTTAACCAAAATGGATGACAAACACATGCCCAACCCCGTGAACTCTGATTTGGTAAAGAAGCATTTTACCCAAAAAAAAGAGAAAAGAAAAAAAAAAAAAAAGAAGAAGAAGAAAAGAAAAATGAGAGGTCAAGATGAAAACCCGCAAAGGGCGTCTTGAAACCAAAAGGATTTTGAGTTGAAAACCCGAAAAAGGTGACTCAAATTGGAAGCAAGAGTGAACTTGAAATAATTGTTTCCCTCAAATATAACAATACAGAGGAACTTTACAATTTTGAGGCATCAACAAAGCACTCCAGGTCTTCTAGACACATATCGAGCCTAGACCGATCCCTGTCAATTCGACTCAGAGAAGCTCATGCTTTGATATTTAGGGCACCTAATATTGTTCCTTATACTTGACAACTTTCTTTGGCCGAAGTTTGCAACTCTTTCCTTTGAACTTTGTCCTCAATAAAATTCGACCTTATTCTTTCACAACCTTGTTCAATCATTTTCCATTAAAAATAACGGATAATAGACTGATAATATAAGCATACAAGGACCCGTGGGTAACACTCTGAAAAATTTCTAAATAGTATAGGGACCTGAAACAAGACCACTAGTTGGAAATAACCGACCCGAGGGTCAGAAGGGTCCTGAAACAAATAGTTCAATTTATGACTACCTCTTCGGATTTCATATCAAAAACAGCAAACCAGAAAAGGAAAAATGGTTAGACATTAATGATAGAACTTAGGAAAATGAAAAACCATGTCGATCTAAGGACAAAAAAACACAAATATGATATGTTGCATCCATGCTAATATCATGCGCACCCATTCAATTAGGAGCATTTGACTTATTCCGATCATGACATCTTAATAATTTGGCCTACATAGAGGTCCATAGAAAGCATATTTTTACAGGTCTCATTCCTGCAAAATGGCGAGAAGAATCGAGGAAATGTCAAATCATATACTCTCAAGATGCGAAGGGAAAGATTGAGGCCGCAACAACAAATTTTGTACCCTAGGAATGTGAAGGGAAAGATTAAGGCCGCAACGGCGAATCTGGTACCCTAGAGATTTAAAGGGAAAAGTTGAGGCTGCAATGACGAACCTTATACCTTAGAAATAAGAAAGTCAGATTGAAGCCGCAACGGCGAATCTTGAACCCTAAAGATGTAAAAGGGAAGGTCGAGGCCGCAACGACGAATCTTATACCCTAGAGATGTGAAGGGAAAGATTGAGGCCGTAACGACGAATCTTATACCCTGAAGATAAAGCAGACTGAAGTCGCAAAGGCAAATCTCAAAACAGTAGAGAAATAGATTGAAGCCGCAATGGTAAATCTCAAAGATGTAAAAGGCTAAAATGAAGTTGCAAAAGCGAATCTTACGTCTTTAAAACTAAAAAGGAGCAAATTGAAACTGCAACAGTGAATCTTGCACCTCAAAGTTGCTACGAAGCACCAATATCCTATACCTCTGAATTGTAGTGGGTCGAATTAAAACAAATAAAGCAGTCATCTTCCTGATGAGATGTAGAGAAGTGGATTGAATTAAGAAAGCGAAGCTCAATATGAGTGAAGCTTCAAAACCCCATCTTCTTGATAAGATACAGAGAAGTAGATCAAAATAATGAAACGATCATCTTCCTGATGAGATACAGAGAAGTAGACCAAAATAATGAAGCCAAGCTCAATGTGAGTGAAACTTTAAACCCCCATCTTCTTGATGAGATACAGAGAAGTAGACCAAAATAATGAAGCCAAGCTCAATGTGAGTGAAACTTTAAACCCCCATCTTCTTGATGAGATACAGAGAAGTGGATCAAAATAATGAAGCGATCATCTTCTTGATGAGATACAAAGAAGTGGACCAAATCAACGAAGCGAAGCTCAATGTGAGTGAAACTTCAAAATCCCATCTTCTTGATGAGATACAGAGAAGTGGACCAAATCCATGAAGCAAAACTCAATGTGAGTGAAGCTTTAAAACCCCATCTTCCTGATGAGATACAGAGAAGTGGATCAAAATAATGAAGCGGTCATCTTCCTAATAAGATACAGAGAAGTGAACCAAGACAATGAAGCAAAGCTCAATGTGAGTGAAACTTCAAACCCCCATCTTCCTGATAAGATACAGAGAAGTGAATCAGAATAATGAAGTGGTCATCTTCTTGATGAGATAGAAAGAAGTGAACCAAGACATTGAAACAAAGCTTAATGTGAGTGAAACTTCAAACCCCACCTTCCTGATGAGATATAGAGAAGTGGCAATCACCTTCTTGATGAGATACAGAGAAGTGGAACAAAAAAATGAAGTGAAGCTCAAATGTGAGTAAAACTTCAAACCCCCATCTTTCTGATGAGATATAGAGAAATGGACTAAAATAATGACGCGAAGCTCAAATATGAGTAAAACTTCAAACCCCCATCTTCCTGATGAGATACAAAGAAGTGGATCAAAATGATGAAGCGATCATCTTCTTGATGAGATACAGAGAAGTAGACCAAATCAATGAAGCGAAGCTTAATGTGAGTAAAACTTCAAACCCCTATCTTCTTGATGAGATACAGAGAAGTTTATCAAAATGATGAAGCAGTCATCTTCTTGATGACATACAGAGCAGTAAACCAAATCAATGAAGCGAAACATAAGAGACATGAAGCACCGGATAGAGGTGTAACTCATATTGAGGCTTGATAACTAGCATTAGTGTATACGGTCAGACATCATGAGGATAAGGACAACGCTGATGTCATAGCGGGTACGTTCTTTTCTACTCTGTACCATATTTTACTTTGATTGATATAGGCTCTACACACTCATATGTAGCTAATATTGTCTCACTGAAACTGCATATAACTGCTAAGTGTACTACTAGCGTAATCTCGGTGGTTAGTCTTTTGAGGTAATCCGTTCGAGTTGACAAAGTGTTTAAACGAGTGCTGTTGGAGGTTTAGGGAACTATTTTTCCTGTAGATTTAATGGAACTTCCATTCGGGGAGTTCGACTTACTACTGGGAATGGATTGATTAGTGAAGTATCGGGTTAGCCTCAACTACGCGATAAAAAGGGTTACTTGAGAACTAAAGGAGATAATGAGGTAATAGTGATTTGGGAATGTTAAGATTACCTTTCCAATGTAATCTCTGTTCTAGAGATTGAAAAGTTGGTATGAAAAGGGTACAAGGCATACCTTGTCCTTGTCTCTAACTCCACCCCAGTGAAAACCGTTAGTGATATACGGGCCGTCAGGGATTTTTCTGATGTTTTCCCTGACGAGCTACCTGGTGTAGCACCAACTCATGAGGTGGAGTTTGGTATCAACTTGTTAAAGGGTACCGCCCCGGTGTCCATCGCCTCTTATCGCATGACTCCCAAGGAGTTAGTTGAACTGAAAGCGCAGTTGTAACAACTTCTCGATCGAGGATTTATCGGATCGAGCGTGTCACCGTGGGGAGTACCTGTACTATTTCTTAAGAAGAAAGACGATACGATGAGAATGTGTATCGATTACAATCAATTGAATAAGGTGATGATTAATAATAAATATCTGCTACCGAGAACTGATGATTTATTCGATCAATTCCGTGGAGCTTTAGTGTTTTCAAAAATAGTTCTTCAATCTAGTTACCACCAGGTTAAGGTCAGGGATGAGGATGTACATAAGACAAATTTTCGAACACGTTACAGTCATTATGAATTCCTTGTGATGCCATTTGGCCTAACGAATGCTCCGGCAGTGTTTATGGATCTAATGAACCGATTTTTCCAACCTTATTTGGATCGATTTGTAGTGGTGTTCATCGACGACATCCTGATCTATTCAAAGACTGAAACCGAACACGATGAACATCTACGTGTAGTACTTCAGACACTTCGCTAGAAATAACTTTATGCAAAGTTTAGCAAGTGCGAGTTTTGGTTGCTTGAGCTTGCTTTTCTAGGGCACGTAGTCACTGTGGAGGGGATTCATGTTGATCCAAAGAAGATAGAAATTATGGTTGAATGGAAGTCACCGAAGAATGTCGTTGAACTTCGGAGTTTCCTTGGGTTAGTAGGTTATTACCGTAGGTTCGTCGAGGGGTTTTCACTGATAGTGTCACCCTTTACTAAACTATTGCGTAAAACATTCCTTTTAGATGGTTCGAAGAACATCAAGCGAGCTTTGGGAAGCTTAAGTCTGTTTTGACACAAGCTCCTGTATTAATACAGCTGATAACGGGTAAAGAATTTGTAGTATATAGTGATGCATCGCATGTAGGACTGGGTGTGTTTTGATGCAAGAAGGGAAAGTGGTAGCGTACGCGTCCCGTCAGCTCAAGGTGCACGAGGGTAATTATCCTACTCACGACCTAGAGCTAACCACTGCGGTGTTTACGTTAAAGATCTGGAGACATTACTTGTAAGGTGAGAAATGTGTCATATATACTGATCACAAGAGTCTCAAATATCTGTTAACTCAAAAAGAATTGAACTTGAGACAGCGTAGGTTGGTAAAGTTGCTTAAAGACTATGACTGTACAATTGAATACCACCCTGGTAAGGCGAACGTTGTAGTGGATGCGCTTAGTCGTCGAGCGATGACTGATTTGCGAGCGATTTTCGTTCGATTGAGTATGTTAGATAATGGTAGACTATTGGTAAAATTACAAGTGAAACCAACCTGAACTGAACAGTTTCGGGATAAACAGATGCAAGATTAGTTATTAGTGAGACGGTTAAGTGAAGTTGAGTCAGGTGCAGAGACTAAATTCGCTGAATAGTGAGGTAGTCCTATGCTTCAAGGGTCAAATTTGCATACTAAAGGATGTCGAACAGAGGTAATCGAACAGATGTACTGGGATCTGTGTGAATTATACTAGTGGTTAGGATTGAAACAGGAAGTGGCTGCTTATGTCTCTCGTTGTTTGACCAAAAGGTTAAAGCAGAGTATCAGTTACCGTCAGGGTTATTACAACCAGTTAAGATTCCTTAGTGGAAATGAGAATGAGTGACGATGGATTTCGTTAGTTGGCTACCCTTAACACCCACTAATAAAGACTCTGTCTGGGTCATTATTGATCGATTGACCAAATCTGCTCATTTCTTACCAATTTGGACCGACTATACTCTTCAAAATCTTGCCAAACCGTGTGTTTCTGAGATTGTGAGGTTACACGGAGTTCCCATTTTGATTATTTCAGATCGAGACTCACGTTTTACGTCGTAATTTTGGAAGAAACTACATGAAGTGTTGGGTACGCAATTGGACTTCAGCATCGCATACCATCTGCAAACAGATGAGTAATTCAAACAAGTGATATAGATTCTAGAGGATATGCTTCAGGGTTATGTGATTAATTTTTGGGGCACCTAAGAGGATCACCTACCATTAGCTGAGTT
The DNA here is from genome assembly GCA_005610355.1 of Gossypioides kirkii. NCBI lineage: Eukaryota > Viridiplantae > Streptophyta > Magnoliopsida > Malvales > Malvaceae > Gossypioides > Gossypioides kirkii. The sequence goes on along the minus strand of CP032254.1, from coordinate 29,529,646 downwards.
TGCATATAACAACAATTACTAGTTTAGCATACATATGCTTCGTACGAAGCATTGTACGGTCGCAAGTGCCGAACACCTCTCTGTTGGACTGATTTAGGAGAAAGACGACTGTTGGGGTCGGAGTAAGTGACAGAAATTGAGTATACAATTAAATTGATTCAAGATCGACTGAAAGCAATATCCGATCGACAAAAGTCATATGTTGATTTGGAAAGAAAGGATGTAGAGTTCTCGGTTGGTGACTAAGTATTCTTAAAGGTTTCTCCGTGGAAGAAGGTACTCCGATTTGGAAGGAAAGGCAAATTGATTTCGAGATTCATTGGACCTTATGTGTTCTAAAGCGAGTCGAACCTGTAGCATATCAACTGGAACTTCCCCTGAATTGGACCGTATTCATGACGTATTCCATGTTTTTATGTTGAGACGGTATCGTTCTGATTCTTCACACATTGTACCAGTGGAGGAAATTGAGGTACGACCGGATCTAACATTCGAAGAGAAACCTGTCCAAATATTGGACCGAGATGTCAAAGTGTTGCGAAAGAAAACCGTACCTCTGGTTAAAGTGTTGTGGTGTAACCATGGCATGGAAGAAGCTACATGGGAACCAGAGGGCTTGATACGTCAGTAGTATCCGCATCTATTCAGTTTAGGTAAATTTCAGGTATGAAATTTCTTAAGGAGAAGAGAGTTGTAACGCCCCAAAAATTTAAGTTTCTCTATGGGAGTGGTGTCATTGAAACTGTCACTGCTATTGTGGTTAAATGCTTTAACTGCTTATCTGAGTTCTAGGGTTCGAGCCATAGTTTTTTTTTTTAAATATGGTTTTTCTTTTCTTGAATTATGTATCTGATTATTGTTACATAAATTGTCTTGAAGATAATGGCATGTCAACGATGAGCCTAGTGGTTCAATGGTTCTGTAATTGTTTGTCTGCTTGCTGGTCATGGGTTCGATTCTCTGCATACGCAAGTGGGTATATTTTTCTTATCATTGTGAAATTGATTTTTGTTTTTAGACTTTAAATTTAAACTGTTTAACGTGAAAACTTCCAGAGAGAAAACGAACTCCTTTTTTTGTTTTCCTTATTTTTTTTGCATCCTCGGGACTTTCTTTTTGCTTAATTGAAGTCTGTTGTTGTGGTAGATTGTGTTATTTGTTGTCACAGAAGTAATTGCTGTACTTTGGTACGATCTTGAGTTGAAATTGTAAGAACTTTTGATACTTTCGTGTCCGTATGAAGTTCGAAAGGTTAGATGTATAAACGTGGGAAGTGCGAATATTAAACTATTAATTTTGTTTGGTGTTCAGGAGAGGGTCGAGAAGCATCTATCGTTCCTTGCACTGGCAGAAACAGATTTAACTTCGTCTTTTTCCTGTAAGTGGATATTACTTGTTGAATATACTTGTTGAATTGGTGGTTGTAATTAAGATTTGTTGGGAATTGATGTTGAATTGCATAATGGTTGTTGAATTAGGCATGGAAGGTATATTTCGGGACTCTTTATCTTCGATTACAGGTAGGGTATCAACCCTTTCGTATTTTCCATTATTTTCTGCACTTTGTATAGGGTTTTGGTTGCTTTACGACAGCACACGGGCGGACACACGGGTGTGTGTCTAGGTCGTGTGTCCTTTTATCAAGAAACAATGAGTTACACGGCTTGGGGGCACGAGTGTATGTCTAGGCCATGTGTCATGGTAAACAAAAGCAATAAGTTCCACGGCCTGGGCCCACGGGCGTAGGTTGGACTGTGTGGGTATTCAGACTTGTGAACAAGAACAGTGAGTTACACGATCTGGTCACACGGGCGTGTGCTAGATCGTGTGACCACTCTGAAAGTTTGGATATGGAAATAGTGAGTTATACAGTTTGGACACACGGGTGTGGGCCTAACCTTTTAACACACACGGGATGGCACACGACCGTGTGTCAAACCGTGTGCAGTGTAAATTTGGGTTCAAGTTTGTGTATGCGACCCTAATTCGACTGTGTAATCAGAACGGCTTATGCTAAACTGTGACGGTTAGAATCTAGAAAAGTCAAGTGATATTAGTATGCAACTGTGTGTGTGGATGCTTCCAATGTGAGTGGTAAAGCATTGAAATGACTAGAATGTACAATGACTGTCACTTGGTTATGCCATATTGGAATCGACAATGAGACTGTAAACACTACGATACTATTACTGGTTCTGCGGTGACACTATGAATACCGTGCTATTGTTACTGTATTGCAGTGATACTGACAACACTACTAGACTACTGACTAATTGATACACTATTATCGTAATATCTGAAGTGCATAAGTTGGATTGTGGTATTGCATGAAAGTGACTAGTTGTGTTAATGTATTGCTGATTATTAACGCGACTCACGCAGTATGGTTTGATGTTATTTCAGGGTCTTCTCATGCTTGAAGGACGGTATTACAGAAGCTTGGTCACTTTGTTAGGTTTCATTAAGACGACATCATTAGTAGGTGGTTTTAAAATGTTAGAAACTAGTACTTGACTTTGGATGTTGCTTGAATTGAGTAGGAACTAATATTTAGAATTAGGATTTATATCTATGTTTCAGATTTATGGATTAACTCATGTTATCATAGCTCTATTATAATTGAATTTAGATCTGCTTGAATATTGTTATGCATGAATGAATGTTTTATGGTTAAATAAAATGTTGTGTTGTTGGTCGTTTCATCTAAGTCGAGTTTAGGGTATTACAAATTTCATGATGCTTAAGTAAGATTATTAGTTCTTTTCTAAGCAAAAATAGATAATATTATGAATTTGGATAAAAATAAAATAATCTTTTATAAAAAAATAACATTTAAATTAAGTACTCATCAAAATATATGATTTATGTTTTAGTAAATGATTTAACTAATTAATTAAAAATAAAAAATTTATATATTTATATATTAAATTAATGAAATCACATCCTAATCACGGAATTGTATTCCTAGTTGTAATATATTACAACTTAAACTTGTGAACTAGATAATGAAATTAATTAATTATTTCTCTAATAAAATTTATTATTAATGAAAGTTTTTTGAATTTAATGCTTCTTTTAAGAGATTAATTCAATTTCATTTATTTATGTTTAAATTAACGTCGATAATGACAATAGAAATTATCGCTAAACAATAAGAAAAGAAAAAAAATAAAACACACAAAATTATAAATTTTACGTGAAAAACTCTTTCGAAAAAAATCACGGGCAGAGAAGAAGAAAATTCACTAATGTTGAATTTGAATGATACAAGAGTAGTTTTACTACATCTATTTAAAGGTTGAAAAACCTTATTCTAATCAATGTTAAATAGAAGAAGTGTAGTTTATATGGATTCTACTTGTGCTGCATGGTCTGTACACAGATCCCCTAGTTTGGCCACTGTATTTTATTTCTTTAACAAGGACTCTAACAATTAACTATAAATTAATTGAATTAATATATTTATCATATTACCATAAATGTATTAATTCAAAGTTTTAATATTCTTTGAAGTTTCATTATTTATTTAAGTTAAAATATTTGATACACTATCAGTAAAATTTCACTAGTAGTGTTGGGTTGATGACAAGTGTATATATGACATAGTAAATTTTAATATGTATATATATAAATGAGATTCATGACAAATTTATAACTTTGTTTTTGGAGTTAAAAAAGTGCACGGTCAAAACCCAACGAGTTGCTTCAGTGAAAAAGAGGATGGTCTTCATTCTAGGAGACCCAGGTTCGAGCATTTGTGTTGCAAGGTGTGTGTGCGTTGTTAAAAGGCTAAGAAAGTATGAACAGGTACTATCATGTAATCACATCAGTATATTCAAAAAACAAAATGCATGGTCAATATACTAAATATTCGCTCTTATTTTAATTGAGAGGTACTTAAAATAAAGTAAATATAATTATTTTAGTTATGTGTATTAATTTTAATTAAGTTGAAAAGCAATAAATAAGTAAAACTACGTTTGGAGTAGAAAAAAAACAAAGGAAAACTAAGTAAAACGAGGGGAAGGAACTATCTTTCCATTGTTTGGATACTTTGTTTTTCATAAGAGAGAGAGACTAAGGAAAAGAAACTTGTAAATTATTATCTGAGTTAATTGCATTAAATATCTCTAAATTATGGTCTTTATTTTAAATTGGCCATTAAACTTTAAAATATTTTAATTATTTCCTCAAATTATCGATATTGTATCGATAAAGTTCTTCTGTTATTAAAATTATTAATTTAATTGTTAAATGAAACGTCAGATCTTATGATATATAATTTAAAATGAAAAAAATTTAAAAAATGAATATCGTAAAAATAGATGTTGTAAAAATTTTAATTTTGAGGGTTTTGGAATTTTTACAGAAACTATCTTCACTCACTCACACTCTCTCTCTTTATTTTACTTTATTTCTAGTTTTTAGTTTTAAAAGTTTTGTAGCAACATTTTATTTTTCTTTAAAATTTTCATTTTAAATTATATCACATAAAATTTTGTGTCATTAAATGATTAAATTAATGATTTTAATAATGGAAGAACTTGATTGATATAACACTAATAAAGATATAATTAGAACATTTTGAAGTTTGGAGACCAATTTAAAATATAGGTGATAGCTTGGAGATATCTTGTACAATAAACTCTTTCTATATTATAACATTTTTTCTATGTTCTCAGCAATGAAACTTTTTATTCATACAAAATCAACCTTATTGTTTCAAAAATAATGAAATACAAAATTCTTTAAAGAGCTTCCATGAGGCCTATGGCCAATTCTCATTATGCAAACATCATTAAAGCAACAATAAATAATGATCAAATTGCAAAAAAATCACCTTACCATTTTCATTGCCATTTAATCGCAATCGCCTTAGCAAACTTTACGCAAATCTTCAATGTCTGCTCTAACTTCACCATTCTTATGAAAATATTACTAAACTCATCGTTTTTCAACTTTAACCAAATTTTTGAATTTCAATTATTCTAACATCCTCGATCTATAAACAGGGGCGTTGCCAGCGATCTCCTTGAAATGGAAAATTTTCTATTTAGGTTCTTTAAATTTTTTAAAATTTTAAATTGGTAAAGGTTAAATTACACTTTGGCTCTTCTAAAAATGATAAAAATTTGATTTAATCATTTAAAAATTATAAAAATATAGACTATTCAAATGATGAAATTGAATTTTTACTATTGTAAAAATTAAAATTTAATTTCAACCCTCCTAAAAAAGATTTTTGCCTTCGCTCCTATCTATAGACCATTGAACATCCAGCTCATCCTTCTACTATTAACTTTAGCATATATCAAAGCATTTGAATATTTATTTTTAGGGTAAATTACACCAACAATTACTCAACTTTGAGGTAGCTGACAAAACAGTCATTCTGATTTCAATTTAGTCACTCAACTTTTGAAAAATAACAAAACAATCACTAACGTTATCTAAAAGTGAGAAATCAATCACCCATTGACATTTTTCGTTACAAGCCTAACGGGACAGGTGACGTGGCCAGTTAACTTGCCACATTAGATGAGGCAAAGTTTCAATTCAGTCACTCAACTTTTAAAAAATAACAAATCAGTCACTAATGTTATCGAAAAGTGACAAATCAATCACTCATTAACTTTTTCTGTTACAAGCCTAATGAGACAGGTGACGTGACTAGTAAATTAGCTTATGTGGCCAGTTAACTTGCCACGTTAGACAAGACAAAGTTGAGTGACTATTTTTTTGTCCTTCCTTTTCTGTTTTTTAAATAAATGATCCAATATTTTTACTTTTTGCATAAATAGCCCAAACTATTTATACTTCTTCTTCTCCATCCCAACAATGTTGTTGTCACCGCCTCCGCCACAACCATCTTTGGCGTCACCATTGTTGACCTCCAAACCACCATCCTATCCTTTTTTTCTTTTTCAACCCCCAATAGAGAAGTGATAGCATCACAAATGACTTATATTTTCTCCCTAAATTTGTGTTGTCTCTTTTGTGTCATATTTTGCATGCATCATAAGCATTTCATACTTAGTTTTTATGTTTTCTAACTCATTGTTGTTTGGTTTAAATTCTTGTTATTTTTATCTTTTTGTACTAATGTCGCCACAAGCAGCCGATATATTGCACCTTAGAATTGTCAGCGCAGGAACTCATCTCAAAAGATCAATGCTGGAAGAAGAATGCAACCACAAGTATAGCTTGGAAATGCGGCCAGAGATGTCGACGCATAGAAATCTTTACTTTGTTTGAGTGAATTCAAGCCACAAGCACATCTGGAAGCACCAACGCAGAATTTCACATGTTGTCACTGCAATTAAAGATTTAAATCGTGACCAGAGATGCGGCGACAATCTGTAGAGTTATAAAGATCACACCAGATTTGCGTGAGTGAACAGTTGGAATTTAACTAACTGTGACAGTTGTAATTAGATCTAAGAAGAGACGTCCAGAAATGCAACAGCATTCTGTTGACAAATTGTATGCGTAATTTATAAATTGGGCCGACATTCTGCAACAGTCCAGTAAACAAATCAAATATGCATAACTGTCAATAACAAACTTTTACAGCTGTACAAAGTTATTGGATTTGAGAATGGAGAAAATCTGCAATTTCTTGAGCTTATAAATAGAGGAAAGAAGAAGGAGATAAATATCAAGAAGTGAAGAATTTAAATTCAAAAATCTCTCAAATCTTCAAGCAAGCTACCATGGAAGCTTAACGTCGGAGGAGGGTGAGCTGATGGAGCAAGTGTGCAGCGACTTCCGACGAGGAGTGCTTGGTGCTGGGCAAGAGGAGCAGTTAAGGAATAGTCCTAGTAGTTTAGAGATAGTAAGCTTCGATGTATTTGTTAACCCCTCTTAAAAGCTGATGAATTCTAAAGACATTTGGATGAAAACGAGAGTATCTTTCATTGTTAGATTGCTTTGATTCTTATTTAATGCTTTTCATCTGTTTATTCTTGGATCTAACCGCATTAAGCACGAGAGTGAAATTGCAGTGCACCGACATTGAGAGATACGATGACAAGTTAGGTTAACAAAGAAGATAATGAGAGTTGCTTGGGATTAAAAGAGATTCTGATTGCTTGTTCTTAAGTGCACAACATTGCTCACACCGAGAGGTGGGGTGATTGTGAGTACTTGAGTCTTGACTAAACAAAGAACTGTTGTTGGAAAGAATTCATTGGAGCTTCATTGCTACGACAATTTGTCTATACAATACCTTGTCGATGCATCCAGCATTGCGACTTAGTGAAATCAGTGATCCTCTCCAATTCTTTACACTTGATCAACCCTTTAGTTTTATGCATTTAAATACTCAACACTTTAACAACACTTTGATTTACTTTCAGTTGCTCTGACAATTAACCATGATTGCATTGACAATATTAACAATTTTAGTGTACAGATCTGACATAATTGCACTCACATCCTTACTCACATCTTACCTAATTACAGTATTAGTTACCCCGACATTTAAACATCAAGAACCCATTCCTCGTGGAATCGATATCCAATAAAATTATCTATCAACTTTACTTGCATCGACGTGTGTACGCTTGCACAATTGCTGTGACGTTTTAGATGCGATCAAGTTTTGGTGTTGTTGTCAGGGAATGGCGTTTGTTTGATGTTTATTTCTGTCGTTGCATTTATTCTTTATTATCTAAATTTTATTTGTCACTAACTTGTTTCCTTTTTTTTGTTTACTTTTAAATTTTTTTAGTGAAATATGGCTAGGAACGAGGTATATAGAACCACAAGATGTTGGATGAGTGATGCTATAAAAATGGAGCTCGATGCCATAAACGCCAAGGTATCTTCTTTGACTAATATGAGTAAGTCAATGAAGAATGCTACAACAATTGCAGAATGGAAATTTGCTGCGACAAGTTGCGATTACTGTGGAAGCAACCATGAGTTTGAACAATGCCCATCAAAACCATAAAATGTGTACAACATGGGGAATTTCTATTGCAATGAAAATCCATATTCCAACACCTACACACCAGAGTGGGAGCAACATCCAAATTTTTGTTAAAACAATCAAGACTCTGGAGGTATAGACAATGATATTAGATCCGAGTGGACATTGCCTAATTATGATCAACATTTGTCAAGGTAAAATATCCAGCAAGACGAAGCATCAGAGTTTTCATTAATTGTAAATTTGCTGAGATAATATATTGCCAAGACTGATGTTGTGCTTCAGAATCAAGCTGAATCCATACGAGCTCTAGAATATCAATTTGGCCAGATTGTGGGCGCAATAAATTTATGACCACAAGAAACTTTGTCGGTTGATATTGAGAATTCAATATCACAAGGGTTAGAGCATGATGAGGAAATCATTCCTAGAAGTGAAACTCAACTAAATGAAGTTGTTAGAGATGCTACAGCAAAAGAAGATAATTCAAATCTCCACAATGGAAAGATGTCAATGCAATCTGAAAAGCAAACTACAGTTGAAGAGGTAAAACAAAATATTACTGCGACAGAATCAGATCACTTTGTCGCCACAAATGCTACAGCAAAACAGCCTCAGAAACCTGAAGACACATTGTCAAAGAAGACAAGATTGGGAGATGTCGAGGCAATCGCACTTACTGAAGGGTGCACTGTCATGACAATTAAATTGCTCCAAGAATTTAAGGATCCCAAGAGATTCTTAATACCCTATTCTATTGGTGATCGGTATATTGAAAAGACATTATGTGATTTCAATGAAAGCATAATTTTGATGCCTATATCCGTAATTAAGAAGTTACGGAATTGGAAAAAACACAAGAAAGAGTGGAAATTTTTTGGGACCGTGTGAAGAATAAAAGATTACGAAGCACTTGAAGAAGAAGGAATAAATATTGTGTCTACACCAATAAATAAACACCATTGTCGGCGCACTACGATTCCATTGTCAACGCAATTTTGTACAGCTGTACTGCACCTACTGACTTATTGTTGAAAACGGACGAAGCTCATGTGGAGGAAAAAAAAGATGAAGAAATAGATGTCGAGGCAAATTTACTGAGAAATTTGTCCCCGCACCTAACGTTGTGGGTGCAATAACTGAAGGCTTAGCGCAAGATAGAGCGAGTTAGGTGGAAGTTGCTGATGAAAACCTTTGGGCAATATTGATCTATAATGGATCAATGAATGAAGCAGCTGATGATGCTAGAGCAGAGATAGAAACTGAGGAACAATCCACAAATCATGCGAAGCTCAAACAAAAGTAAAAGAAGAAAGAAGAGAAGGACCTGATGTCGCGACAAATTCAGTTGAGGAATTAAAACTACTAGTATAGATATATACAAACAATTTGAGTGAAAATTTTTTAGTAATAATATTGAAATGTATAAAAAGAATGAAATTAAGCTTTAATTGAAGTGGTAAACAAAAAAGTATAGATACTAGTAACATGGGTTTAAATATTATTATATGCAAATATTTTACTGATTTTATTAAAAATAGAAATAGAAAAAAGTTTTGTAAACATAATATAATATATTTATGCATATAAGGTTATTTTATAATTTTTTTAATTGAGTTGGTAGCCGTTTGACTCGTGACACAAATTTTGTAACAGCCCATTTTCTGGTGGTGTTGAAAACAGTGGTTTCGGGACCACAAACCCAACGAGAAATTTTTTATAATGAGTGCTTAAATTAAATAAGTCAATAATAAATTTTATATGAAATTTTGAATTGAATAATTTTAATTATTTAATTAAAAGTTAGTATAAGGGGTTTGGTTCAAAAGGCAAGTGGTTTTAGAAAACTGAGGTATCGGGACCTCGTTTATGAGATTTAGGACTGTTAATATTTTTATTAAATATTTAAAGAGTCTTATTACATGTGAATTGAAATTTGGTCGGGTAATTGTGATGATTAATTGTTTAATTAAGGAAAAAGGAGTAAATTGTAAAAGAGGTAAAAGTTAACTGATATTGATTAAAAAATAGTAAAGGGACCAAAGTGGTAATTAAACCATGATCAAAAAGTCCAAGCGATGGTGACAAGATTACCGTCCACTACGTTTTGGGTTATTTATTCATTTAGTCCTAATTAGTTTAAGGCTAATTTGTAAATAAATTTGTTTGATTGGAATTTAATAAAATTGAAGGACCAAGTGTGCAATTGGACCTTCCTTAAATGGCCTTATAATAGAAATGATGTGCAATTCTTTAGGTTTTGGTAAATTGCAATTAAATCCTAATTAAATGAGGATTTACTAATTAGTCTATTTTTAATATGATCAAGAATGGTGGTTTCGAGGCCACAACTTCAATGTGTCAGATCGTAAATATTAATTATTTAATATTTATGAGGTCATTAGTATAGCATTAAATTTTAGTTAAGAAATTTTATCGTTTAGATGGCTAATTAAGTAAAAAAGGATTAAATTGTAAAACGTGTGAAAGTTGAATTACATTAATTAAAGGCATTAGATGCCAATTGGAAGGTAAGCTAAGGTCCTTAAATGGTTAAATAACCATTGTTATTATGAGTGGACAATTTTGACTCAAACATTTAGTTAAAAATTTAGTGTGAACGAAGGATAAAATGGTAAATGAAGGAATGTAAGGTTTTAATTAAAATTAATGAATAAAGTCATTTTAATTTAGCCTTCTTCGTCTTTAATGAAACTAAAACCCTAGAGAAGGCATGGAAGAGATTTCGGCTAGCTTAGTCCTTTGGTTTGAGTAAGTAAACTTCGTCCGTTTTTAGTAATTTTTATGTTTTTGAATCCGTATTAGCTCAATCTAGCTAACTAAAGGACTAATTTGTGATTCTGTCAAATGTTATAAATTTTTCCATTGATGAATGATCTTGTTCTTGAAAGTTTATGGAAGTATTTTGGACTTGGTTGTTAGATTTGATGATTTTGTAAAGTAGTTTTTGATGATTTTAATTTTTAAGGACTAAAATGTTAAAGTGATAAATTTGCAAGGACTTGAGGTGAAATAATTACAAAGGTGGGCTATTGGTAGGAATTTAAATATTTGAAAAGCTGGAAATTTAAAATAAAATGGTTAATTTGGAAGTTTTGAGCTAAAGGACTAAATTGAATAAAAGTGAAAAGTTAAGGGAAATTTTGAAAAAATATCAAAAAGGCTTATTTGTATAAAATGATTAAAAATTTATGCTGATTTAAATAATTGAATGAAATTATTGCAATAGATCAAGATCGTACTATTGATCGTGAAAAAGGGAAAATTACGGATTAGTCCTTCAAGTTCACTTTAATTGCAATTTCATCCGATAAGTTCGTAACGTTAAATTTTCATTTAAATAGTACATTATTTTTATTCTTTATGATTGTTGCAGAACAAGTTATGAAACGTGAAATTGAGAAAGATGAAAAATAAATGAATGAAAGAGATATCAAGCTTTGAGCCGGTGATTTAAAATCGACGTGATGGCTAGGGTACCGCATATGTTACGAGTCCTCGACAGCTTGTGTGAGTAGCATCGTGAATCGGGAAAATGAGAAATGAATCCAAGAATGGATTATAAGCCCTACGATGGCTGAGATTTATGCATAAGTGCATACTCTTGACAGCTCATGTGAGCAGCATCGTTAGGGAACACTTATATGCATAGATATCGTATCGATGGCTGGGGTACCGCATATGTTGCGAGTCCTTAACAGCTCTTGTGAGCAGCATCGTATACTGGTAATAGAGTTGATATAGACATGAGGATGAAATTCTAGATTATAGCTTGTGGAAGCAAGGTCATATTCTGGTTAGACTGAGTCAAAGACTGTTCAAAACATGATGTTTGGTAATTTATTTAACTCTACGAACTTAATAAGCTATGTAAGCTTACCTTTGAAATTGTTGCTGTTTTATAGATTCTATTTTACTGCTAGAAGATCGGATCACTTGGTTATATGATATGTACTAGGATGTTGTTATCTTCAATAGTGCTTGATTTGGGTGAGTTGTAAAATGACTTGTTGAATGTTACGCTTATGTTTTTTATAGGTTTGTTTATGTTCAAATAAACATGCATGCATAAGATCTAATGTCTTATGAATCCATGAATATTGATATGATATGCTTCCTTTTCATGAGAAATTGTATATTTTTTGTGGTGTAGTTTTGGTATCATTCAGTTATAAACTTAGAAGATTTAGGTGCATATTTGGGATCTGCATACTTGTTTCGGTAGTACTCTTGCATGTTTCAGTAGAAGTACAGGGTATTCGAACTTTGGCTACTGACTTGTATTATTTCGGTATAAGTTTTTGAGGTATCGATATTTCTATGATTAGTAGAATCGGTAGTCTGAATACTTGTATCGGTAAAAGCTATAGGGTAAAACTTCTTAGCTCTCTAGAGTTTATTGTATTGGTAGAAGTGTTAAATGTTTCAGTAGTAGTCATACTTGTATCGTTAGAACTATCACAACTACCGGTAGGAAACTTCATCTGTTTTAAATTTGTTTACTAACTTGACTTCTATCGATACCTGTTAGACAGGTATCGATAGAAGTCCGCCAGAATTGTGAAATTACACTTTTGCCCTAAACGAATTGTATTGTTATTTAAGTTTATAATTAATTTTGTGCATGTTATTTTAATTTATTTTATTATATTGAAAGGATGTGATATTGAGGATTATTCAACTGTAAATGATCAGAACGACCCTAGATCCTTAACTGACGATGGTAATAGGTTTTGGGTGTTACAATTACATGGTGATAATAATAATGATTGATGTAGCTCAGTTGATAGTTGTGGTATTGCGGTTTGGTAAAGAATACAGAAGTTATGATATTTAATATGAGTATTGATTCTTGCTTGGCTAGTTAGTAATGAAAGTTGTGTGTTTGAGACACAAGGCCATGTGACTCCTGATGGAAAATTTCTAAATGTGATCCAAAGTTCTTGTATGATTACACTTGATCTGTGATTAGTTGAAATGTAGTAAATGAATGTGTAAGATTAAATGGAGTTAGTATTTTGGGTTGCTAGTTTGTAATTGTATAGATTATGATTGATTTGTTTTTAAAAAAAACTCGTAAAGTTTTATAAACCCTGATACCCTAGACCGGAGATGGTTGTGATTTTTTTGTGTTACATTCAGAAACTCGTAAAGTTCTGTAAACCTTGAGACCCCATACCGAAGATGGTTATGATTTTTAGGTGTTACATTTAGTGGTATCAAAGCCACGATTTATCGATTCTCGGACTAAGTGTAGTGTGAATAAAGTTTAGAAAGTACATGCCATATAAACTTGTTATAGTGTGATATTGATTGATCCGATCAAAATCCTGTTTTATTGTAAATTTTAAAGATGATATCTGAATCTGATAGTGATGAAACTAATGAAGTTAATAAAAATATTCTGACTGCTGAATCTAGTGCAAGTCATAATATGCTGGTTTCATAAATATTTGAAAATGAGGAGGTGAGTCAAAGTTTATCAGTTTTACAAATGTCTGATGGTAAAGTAAATTGTCTTTTGGATTTAATGAGACAGTGATTTATAGAAATTGTGTAAGCCAATTTGGTATCTTTACAAATTTCTACCCCTGATTATAAGTAAATAAAGTGAGATCGAAGACATAATGATGGATCTGAAGTTACAGTACTTGATATTATTTCTGGTATGTTATATTCTTTCAATATTATTTATCGTGAATGCACTGATTATGATGGGGTTAACTTATTCTCATATTGCATTGTATTAATAAGGAAAAGGGGGTTTATTTCCTAACCCAATGAGATTAATGTTTGAGTCATAATCTGATAGGATAGAGCTGGCATGTCGAAACTATCTGTTGAAAATTTATGACTGTGATTTTTCTGACGAATTGATGTTACTATCATTTCATGAATTTGGTATTAATTTGGAAATGATTGACTGAAGATATATGATACCGTAGTGAATTACAGACTGAAATGAATTGACTGAAGTGTTAGATTGATGTATTGTTTATGGTTGAGTCAGGTAAATCAAAGTTGTTCAGATGTCTTTGTATAGGAAATGACATAAAATGATTGAAAACAATTTATATATATATATATATATATATATATATAATTGACTACTCAATTAAAAAAAATTGGATCTAAGGATAACTGTGTACCGTTCACCAATGGGTATTTTGATTTATCACCCGAAAGATTTATGAGATTTTTGCCTAAATTTGATAATGGAATAAATTCAAGAAATAGAGTAAAAATCTTATATCTCATACAGAAGATTTGTTCAATAAGTTAAAAAGGATGTAACAGTGTATCTGAAAGTTAATAAAGATTCAGTTATTCAGTTCTAGTTAAAGATATGAGATGCTTTTCTTTTGAACTTGAGATAACCATTAAGAATTCTGGTAATATTGTCAAGATTAACTAATGTCTCTGTTAATTTATGAATATGATGAATCAGATTGTTCAATGTTATCTAGATATTTAGATATACTCGTAATTATAATTATTGATGATATTCTGATAGACTCCAAATAGAATCTGTGTATGCGTAATATGTGAAAAAAAATGTATTATAAACTATGTGTGAAATAATTTACGTGAAAACTATTAATGGTGAGTTTTGGTTTAGTGAGGTTGATTTTCTTGGTTATATAAATTTGACAGATGGATTTGAGTAGGTTCGGGTAAAAAGATTTTTCTATTATTATATGAAAACTTCAGAAAACATCTCTGGAAATTTTTATTTTGATCTATCTTGAATCTGGGTAGGAAATTGAACATCAAGTATCGTCTAAATTATTACTACTTATTATGATTCCTGAGTAAGGGAAGCCAAGATAAAGTTTGTGTTATTTGAGATTATTATGAGATTGTTATTCTCTATATTTGGATGAGCTAATAATGATTTTTGTTGTGAGGAAAACATTAGAATAAACAGGTACTGCTAGATAAAATTTCGAGGATGAAATTTTCTAAGGGGGAGAGTTGTAACAGCCTGTTTTTTGGTGGTGTTGGAAACAGGGATTTCGGGACCACAAACCTGACGAGAAAATTTTTATAATGGGTGTTTAAATTAAATAAGTCAATAATAATTTTATATGAAATTCTGAATCAAAGAATTTTAATTATTGAATTAAAAGTTAGGATAAGGGGTTTAGTTCAAAAGTCAAGTGGTTTTAGAAAAAAGAGGTATTGGGACCTCATTTATGAGATTTAGGGTTGTAAATATTTTTATTAAATATTTATAAGGTCTTATTATATGTAAATTGAAGTTTGGTCGAGTAATTTTTTTGATTAATTATTTAATTAAGGAAAAAGGAGTAAATTGTAAAAGAGGTAAAAGTTAATTGCTATTGATTAAAAAATAGTAAAGGGACCAAAGTGGTAATTAAACCATGATCAAAAAGTTTAAGTGGTAATGACAAGATTACCATCCATTAACTTTTTGGGTTTTTTATTCATTTAATTAGTTTAACACTAATTTGTAAATAAGTTTGTTTGATTGGAATTTAATATAATTGAAGAACCAATTGTGTAATTGGACCTTCCTTAAATGGCCTAATAATAGAAATGATGTGGAATTCTTTAGGTTATGGTTAATTGCAATTAAATCCTAATTAAATGGGGATTTACTAATTAGTCTATTTTTAGTGTGATCGAGAATGGTGGTTTCGCGGCCACAACTTCGATGTGTCAAATTGTAAATATTAATTATTTAATATATACAAGGTCATTAGTATAGTATTAAATTCTGGCTAAGAAATTTTATCGTTTATGGCTAATTAAGTAAAAAAAGGATTAAATTGTAAAAGGTGTGAAAGTTGAATTACATTAATTAAAGGAATTAGATGCTAATTGGAAGGTAAGTTAAGGTCCTTAAATGGTTATATAACCATTGGTATTATGAGTGGACGATTTGACTAAAAAATTTAGTTAAAAATTTAGTGTGAACAAAGGATAAAATGGTAAATGAAGGAAATGTAAGTTTTTAATTAAAATTAATGAATAAAGTCATATTAATTTGGTCTTCTTCTTCTTTAATGAAACTGAAACCCTAGAGAAGGCATGGAAGAGATTTCACCTAGGTTAGTCCTTTGGTTTGGGTAAGTAAACTCCGTCCGTTTTTAGTAATTTTTATGTTTTTTAATCTGTATTAGTTTAATCTAGCTAACTCAAGGACTAATTTGTGATTCTATCAAATGTTATAAATTTTTCCATTGATGAATTCGATCTTGGTCTTGAAAGTTTATGGAAGTATTTTGAACTTGGTTGTTAGATTTGATGATTTTATAAAGCAGTTTTTGATGATTTTAATGTTAAAGGACTAAAATGTTAAAGTGATAAATTTGCAAGGACTTGAGGTGAAATAATTACCAAAACTGGCCTGTTGGCAGGCACTTAAATATTCGACAAGCTGGAAATTTAAAATAAAATGGTTAATTTGCAAGTTTTAAGCTAAAGGACTAAATTGAATAAAAGTAAAAAGTTAAGGGAAATTTTGTAAAAATACTGAAAAGGCTTATTTGCATAAAAATGATTAAAATATCATGTTGATTTAAATAATTGAATGAAATTATTGTAATAAATCAAGATTGTGCTACTGCTTGTGGAAAAGGGAAAATTACGGATTAGTCTCTACAATTTAGTCCGGTAAGTTCGTAACGTTAAATTTGTATTTAAATAGTAAATTATTTGTATTCTTTATGATTGTTGCAAAACAGATTATGGTACATGAAATTGAGAAAGATGAAAAAGAAATGAATGAAAGAGATATCAAGCCTTGAGTCGGTGATTTGAAACCGACGTGATGGCTAGGGTACCGTATATGTTGCGAGTCCTCAACAGCTCGTCTGAGCAGCATCGTGAATCAAGAAAATGAGAAATTAATCCAAGAATGGATTATAGGCCTTATGATGGCTGAGATTTATGCCTAAGTGCATACTCTCGACAGTTGTGTGAGCAGCATCGTTAGAGAATAGTTATATGCAGAAATACCATATCGATGATTGGGGTACTACATATGTTGCGAGTCCTCGATAGCTCGTGTGAGCAGCATCGTGTACTGGTAATAGAGTTGATATAGACATAATGCTGAAATTCTGGATTACAGCTTGTGGAAGCAAGGCCCTATTCTGGTTCGAATGAGTCAAAGACTGTTCAAAACATGATGTTTGGTAATTTATTTAACTCTACAAACTTACTAAGCTATGTAAGCTTACTTGTGAAATTGTTTTTGTTTTGTAGATTCTGTTTTACTACGAGACGTTTGGATCACCTCAAGAAATCACACTATCTCGGGAGCTCGCTCAGTAGTATTTACATCACTTGGTTATATGGCATGTACTATGATGTTGTTATCTTCAATAGTGCTTGATTTGGATAAGTTGTAAAACTTGTTGAATGTTACGCTTATGTTTTTTGTAAGTTTGTTGATGTTCAAATAGACATGCATGCATAAGATATAATGTCTTGTGAATTCATTAATATCATATGATATGCTTCCTT
The DNA here is from genome assembly GCA_005610355.1 of Gossypioides kirkii. Lineage (NCBI taxonomy): Eukaryota > Viridiplantae > Streptophyta > Magnoliopsida > Malvales > Malvaceae > Gossypioides > Gossypioides kirkii. Next base: position 29,512,197 of record CP032254.1, on the reverse strand, counting down.
CACATGAGAAATTTTATATTTTGTGTGGTGAATTGATGGAAGTTTTGGTATCATTCAGTTATAAACTTAGAAGATTTAGGTGCATATTTGAGATCTGCATACTTGTTTCGGTAATACTATTGCATGTTTCGGTAGAAGAACAGGGTATTTGAACTTTGGCTACTGACTTGTATTATTTCGGTATAAGTTTTTGAGTTATCGGTAGTTCTATGATTAGTAGTATCGGCAGTCTGAATACTTGTATTGGTAGAAGCTGCAGGGTAAAACTTCTTAACTCTCTAGTGTTTGTTGTATTGGTAGATGTGTTAATTGTTTCGGTAGTAGTCATACTTGTATTGGTAGAACCATCACAACTATCTGTAGGAAACTACATCGTTTTTTAATTTGTTTACTACTTGACTTCTATCGATACTTGTCTACCATGTATCAGTAGAAGTCCGCCAGAATTGTGAATTTGAGGATTATTCAATGATAAATGATCAGAAAGACCTCGGATTCCTAACCGGTGATGTTAACAAGTTTTGGGTGTTACAATTACATGGTGATAGTAATAATGATTGATATAGCTCGGTTGATAGTTGTGGTATTGCGATTTGGTAAAGAATACAAACGTTATGATATTTAATATGAGTATTGATTCTTGCTTGGCTAGTTAGTAATGAAAGTTGTGTGTTTGAGACATAGGGCCATGTGACTCCTAATGGAAAATTTTTGAATGTGATCCTAAGTTCTTGTATGATTACACTTGATCTGTGAATGGTTGAAATGTAGTAAATGAATGTGTAAGATTAAATGGAGCTTGTATTCTTGGTTGCTTGTTTTTAATTGTATATATTATGATTGATTTGTTTGAAAAAAAGAACTCGTAAAGTTCTGTAAACCTTAAGACCCTAGACCGGAGATGGTTACGGTTTTTGTATGTTACATTTAGAAACTCATAAAGTTCTGTAAACCCTAAGACCTAGACCGGAGATGTTACAGTTTTTGGGTGTTACAAATTTAATTAAGGTTTAAATATTAGTAGGTGTCGAAACATTTTTTTCAGAAAGAAAAAGGTCTTGAAAATATTTTTAAATTCAAAAAAGGAGTCGCCAGCAATCTTTTTTATTTGGTGTGATTGGATCACCACAAAACATTTTAAATCCGTTTTGAAAAACATTTTGGTCTTCGAAATCCAGAAAACGGGTTCGGGAGTCGGTTACTTGTGAGGAAGGATTAGCACCCTTACACGCCCAAAATTGGTACAACGTCGATTATTTTCCAATCTTGATTATTAAAATTTTTAAACATTGAGTGAATTTAAAATACGATCCCTGAGTGCATAATTTATTTCCATGATTTTCAAAAATAAAATTTGGAAAAAAATGCCCGTTTGTTTCGAATTATTCAGGGAATTGAAATCGCGTCCAACACGTTAGGGCACAACATTCTCGAAATTTCGAAATTGAAGGACATTTTGAAAATTTTAAAAGAGGATATTTGATTGTGCAAATTCTACTAAAAATCATACCCAGCACGTTAGGGCATAATTCTTCGAAGTTTTCGCACGAAAGGATATTGCCTCGATTTTAAAATTATTTGTATTCTTTTTTTTTTTGAAAAAAGGAAAACAATTTTAATTTAATTAAAATAAGCGTGTAAATTAAATACGAATATGCAATTAATGGCAGAATTAAATAACAAAGAAAGTGAAGTTACATGAATAATTAAATACACAAAATAAGGTAAATAAAATACAAAATACGAAAGAAAAAGCCAGTAGTGCCCTTACCAGAGACAATACCACCCCTACCAGTGCCTCAACCCCTGAATGGTGATGACATCGCCCTCAGCGATTGAATAGTGCTCGCAACTGATACTGGTGTCACAATTGGCACCTAATCGGGTCGATGTGGGCAGTCCTGCACTCTGTGCTCCAATGAACCACACCGAAGGCAAGCCCTATTTTCCTCCAACATTCACTTACATGGCGTCTACCACAGTAGTCATATCGCGTGAATAGCCCGATTTTTAGTAGTGTCGAAAATAGTGGTTTCGAGACCACAGCTTCGACGAGTCAAGCCGTAAATTTAGTTATTTTCAATTTTTCTGGTAATATATGCATCGTATGAATTATGATTCGAGAATAGCATTGATTAGATAATTAATTGAATAGGAAGGGCTAAATCATAAAAAGGATAAAAGTATAGATGTTTAATTAGAAGGACCAAATGAGTAAATTAACCAAAGGAGTATTAGTTAGTGGATTGGTATGATTTATATTGTTTATAAATAGGTTTAATGAAGGTTAAAAAATAGTTAATTAAAGCTTAATGATGAAAGACTCAATAATTACAAATGTCATTATATATATAAGGAATTAAAAGAAAGAAATTTAGAATTTCATTCATTTTTCTTTCTTCTTTCTTCTTCACACGATACAAAGGGAGAAAATTAGGGTTTTCAATACCAATCTTTGAGCTTTTATTTGGGTAGGCAAACCTTGATCATTTTTTTAGTAATTTTTTATGTTTTTGAGTCCGTATCAACTTAATCTAGCTTATACAATGACTAATTTGTGAATCTGTCAAATGTTAGAAAACTTACCATCGTTGAAATTCCTTGTTCTTTAAAGCTTTTGATGTATTTGAATGCTTGATACCTGAGTTAAATCCTTTTGTAAAGTGATTTTTGATGAAATTAGGGTTAAAGGACTAAAATGTGAAATTGGTGAAATTACATGAATTGTTGTGAAATAGATATGTGAATGGGTTGGATAGGTACCTAACAGAATTCGACTATGGTTAGTTGTGTGAGAGAGTGGTTGTTTTGCATGTTTTGTGTTGAAAGGACTAGATCGAATAAAAGGAAACCATTAGGGGTAAAGCTATAATTTTTCCAAAAAAGACTAAATTGTGTTGAATGACTAAATTTTGTAATTTAATGTGAGAATTGAATGATTTGTGAATGTAGACTACGATCGTGCTACAGACAGTGGAAAAGAGAAGTTAGCAGATTAGTCCCTAAAGTCATTCCTAAACTGCAATTCAGTCCAGTAAGTTCGTAGTGTAGGTCTTACTTAATATCTTTGTATATGCATATATTGTCAATGTATAGCAAATTGGAAGCATTGGTATTGAAGTTGATCGAAGAAATGCAACGCAAGAGATAGTAGGCTTTATGTCGTTGAAATAGTATCGACACGATGGCTGGGATACCACATGTGTTGCGAGTCCTCAACAGCTCGTGTGAGCAGCATCGTGACTCAGAAAAATATATGGATCCTATATGGATTACAGGTCCTACGGTGGCTGGGACTTATGCTTTATGCATACTCCTTACAGCTCGTGTGAGTAGCATCGTTAGGAAACAGTTTACAGAACAGAGAAACAATGTACGGATGGTTGGGGTACCGCATAAGTTGCAAGTCCTCGACAACTCGTGATCAATATCGGGTACTGGTAATAGAAAGTTATGAACAGGAAGAGAAGTTATAAATACTCAAGAGTAATGGAAACTATGTTGGCTCGAATGAGTCATTATTGCTATTACCATGTTGGTATTTCTTAACTATCGAACTTACTAAGCTATAAAGCTTACCACAGTTATTGTTATTGTTTTGTAGATCGTTTTACTGACTGAAGATAGGATCATCGACCTCACCTGAAGTCACACTATCACGGAGTTATCGGTAGATTTTGCATCACTTGGTCTATGGCATGTACTAGGATGTTATTAACCTTTGATATGAAACCAAAGATGTTAAAATCTTACTATTTTGATTTTGTAAATGCATGAAGTATAACTTTGATGCTTAGGCTTATAATGCTTGTAAAGACTTAGAAGTTATGTGTGTGTTGTGATGTTTTAATGCATAACTTATATTAGTTGTGATTGAGGTATTAAACTTGTCTCTTGGCATCATTAATGAAATTCTGCATAATTGTTTTGATAGAATTATTGCATGTATCGGTAGAAGTACAAGGTAGGAGAGAGATTTTTCTCTGACTTGGATTGTATCGGTAGTTGAATTGCAAGTATCGGTAGTTCATGGTACTAATGTATCGATAGTATGTAAGCTTGTATCGGTAGAAGTTACAGGGTGTGGATTTTTGCTCTTTGGAGTTTTTGGTATCGGTAGTTGCATTACTTGTATCAGTAGAACTAGTAAAGGTACCGGTAGAAATCTGCATAGTTCTAAAATTGTTCATTGAATTGACTACTACCGATACTTGACCATCAGGTACCGATAGAAGTCCTCTAAAATATTGGAAATACAATTTTTACCCTTGATAATTTTTTTTATGTTTATATATTATTTTAAATTGTGAGAAATGATTTTTATTTTGAATAAAGATGCAAATAGTCGGATATTTGTAAAGGATGAACAGTACAAAATGAATAGTAGACACCAGAATCCTAATCGACGATGGTGTACGAGATTTCAGTGTTACATTTAGTGGTATCAGAGCTTTCGATTTAGCCGTTTCTTGGACAGTTATTATTGTATTAAATGATTTCATAGTATATGCCATATGAACTTGTGATAGTATGATACAGATGAATCCAATCTAATCATAGTTTTTTGTAGATAAAAGTAAATATGCCTGAATCAAAAAGAGAGGAGACTAACGAAGTGAACAAAAATGACCCGAAAAATGATTCTAGGGCTAGTCATGGGGTTCCTATTATGCCAATGACAGAAAGCGAAGCTAAAAAAATGTTCTTTGGCTTAATGGGACAGTGGTTCTCAAAATTTATGCAGAATAACCGAATGGTGCCACCTCCTTCACCCCTAGTTGCACAGCCTATAACCCGACCTATGGCACCCCTGTAGTACTTCTAACTTCCCCAGTAATTGAATAGAGGCATCGTATTTTAATAGATAGGGTAAGGAAGTATGGGGCAGAAGAATTTCATGAAAATGCTGAGGATGATCCGTCCAGGGCTGAGTATTGGTTAGAAAACACTTTAAGAGTGCTGAATGAGACGGCTTGTCCACCTGAAGATTTCATGAGATGTATTGTTTCGTTACTAAAGGATGAAGGTTACAACTGGTGGGCAATCATCGTAGCAGTGATACCAGAAAACAAAGTTAATTGGGAATTCTTTCAGGGAGAGTTTAAGAAGAAATATGTCAGTAAGAGATATTTGGATAAGAAGAAGAAAGAGTTCTTAGAGTTGAAACAGGGAAACAAGATAGTGGCATAATATGAACGGGAGTTTGTATTTCTTAGTAAGTTTGCCCGAGAGATTGTACCCACTGATGAGGCCATGTGTGTTCGTTTTGAAAACGGGTTGAGTGATGAGATAAAGATGATGGTAGGTGGTTCTGAAATTCGACCATTTGTCGTACTGGCAGAACGAGCACAGAAAATGGACGAAGTATGCAACCAGAAAAGACAGAGAGAGAAGAGACTTCGGGATTTTGGGAAGAAAAATCCCTCTCGGACTTTCTCAATGCCACCATCGAAGAAATTTAGAGATAATGGAGTTCGCGAACCAGTGTCTTTTGGTCTTTTGGGCAGAAGCCGATCAGGACCACCAGTATCCAAATTTTAAAATCGACCTGCAGATAGTGTGGCAAGTGTTCGTAACGTGCCAACACCAGTGTGCGAGCATTGTAAAAGAATTCATTCGGGCGAATGTCAGTTAGTTAAAGAAGCCTGTTTTAGATGTGAAAATATCGATCATTTTATGCGAAATTATATGATAAACTCAAAAGCAAAGGAAGATTAGAGTGTTAACCCTCCGGTTACACCGCAGAAAGGTAGACGCTCAGGGCAGTGTAGTGGTGAAGGTGGAAATCAAAGTGAACAGAGAGACAGTGGGAGCAGGTCAGAGGCTCGAGCACCTGCACGGACTTATGCCATTCTAACTAGAGAAGAGGCTACCGCTCCTGATATGGTGACTGGTATATTTTATCTTTTTAATGATATTATATGTGCTTTGATTGACCCAGGGTCAACTCATTCATATATTTGCACTGCTCTAGCCACTGATAAGAAATTAGTCGTTGAATCGACTGAATTTGATTTGCAAGTCACAAATCCTTTGGGTCATAGTGTCATGTAAATGTCCACTGAAAGTTCAAGGCTGTAAATTTCCTACCGATTTAATGCTATTGCCATTCATTGAGTTTGATGCGATCTTGGGCATGGATTGGTTATCTGAGCATGATGCGATAGTAAATTGCAAGCAAAGACAGATTAGTTTGAAATGTCCGACAGGAGAAGTAATTTCAGTGGAATCCGACAGATTAAATAGTAAAACTAGAGTGATTTTGGCTATTTCGATAGAAGATAGTGCATAAAGGTTGTAAAGCATTCTTGGCATACAAACTTGATACTCGGGGCTCGAGAACAGAATTGGATCAGATACCAATTGTTCAAGAGTATACATATGTGTTTCCAGAAGATCTATCGGGTTTGCCGCCAGTTAGAGAAGTAAAGTTCGATATTGATTTATTACCTGGCAGCACTCCGATCTCTATTCCACCGTATAGAATGGCACCGACTGAATTGAAAGAATTGAAAGCTCAGCTGCAAGATTTGTTAGACAGAGTATTCATACGAACCAGCGTATCACCGTAGGGTGCACCCGTATTATTTGTAAAAAAGAAGGGTGGATCGATGCGGATGTGTATAGACTACAGGTAGTTAAATAAAGTGACAATCAAGAACAAGTATCTGTTACCTCGGATTGATGAGTTATTTGACCAGTTAAAGGGTGCAACCGTGTTCTCCAAAATAAACCTTCGGTCAGGTTATTATCAGATGAGAGTAAAAGATTGTGATATAATGAAAATGATATTCAGGACTTGGTACAGACATTATGAGTTTTTAGTTATGCCATTTGGGTTAACTAATGCCCCCGCAACATTTATGGATCTGATGAACAGAATATTTCAGCCCTAGTTGGACAGGTTTGTGGTTGTGTTTACTGACGACATATTGATTTATTTCAAGGCAGAATCAAAGCATACCCAGCATTTGAGAGAGGTGCTACGAATTTTGTGAGAAAAGAAATTATATGCAAAATTTAGTAAATGTGAATTCTAGCTTCGAGAAGTTGGATTTTTGGGTCATGTAGTATCTTAGAAAGGAATACGTGTTAATCCGAGCAAAATTTTAGCTATTTTGGATTAGAAGGTACCGAAGAATGTTTCTGAAGTACATAGCTTCCTAGGATTGGCAGGTTATTGCCGTCGATTTGTAAAAGACTTTTCCATCATAGCTTTGCCGATGAAAAGATTACTACAGAAAAACATTCAGTTTGTGTGGCCTTGAAAAGTGTCAGCAAAGTTTCGACCAGTTGAAAAAGCTCTTAACTGAAGCTCCAGTCTTGACACAATCAGAGACGGGAAATGAGTTCGTTGTTTACAGTGAAACATCTTTAAGCGGATTGGAGTGTGTTTCAATGCAAGATGGGAAAGTGGTAGCTTATGCTTCCCGACAGTTGAAATCGCATGAAAAGAATTATCTGACTCATGATTTGGAGTTAGCTGCCGTAGTTTTTGCTTTGAAAATTTGGTGACATTACCTTTATGCGGAGAGATGTCATATATTTACAGATCACAACAGTTTGAGATATCTGATGACACAGAAGGAGTTGAATCTACGATAGCGCCGATGGTTAGAGCTATTAAAAGACTATGACCTTGTGATCGATTATCATCCGGGTAAGGCCAACGTTGTAGCTGATGCCTTAAGTCAAAAATCGATGTTTTCTTTAAGAGCATTGAATGCCCATCTTTCATTGGAAGGCGATGGTTCTATCACCGTGGAGCTTAGGACGAAGTCATTATTTCTACAGCGAATTCAAGAATTACAGAGAAATGATCCAAAGTTGATAGCTAAAAGGGAGCAGATATAGAGTGATACTACTACAGGGTTTATAGTTGATGCAAAGGGTATGTCGTATTACAGAGGTAGGGTATGTATTCCAAACGATTCAGATTTGAGACGAGACATTCTGACAAAGGCTCATAGCAGTACCTATTCCATACACCTGGGGAGTGTGAAAATGTATAAAGATCTGAAGAAATTGTATTAGTGGTCAAGTATTAAATTTAGAGATTTCAAAATGTGTGACTAGATTCCTTATATGTAACAGGTGAAAGCCGAACATTAGGTGCCATCCGGGTTACTACAGTCTATTACCATTCCGGAGTGGAAATGGGAATGAGTCACAATGGATTTTGTCACAAGACTTTCGGTAACACCGAGAAAGAGAGATTTAGTCTGGGTAATTGTAGATAGATTGACAAAGTCAGCTCATTTTATCCCCATTCGAGTAGATTATCCACTTGAGAGACTGGCCGAGCTATATGTGTCTGAGATAGTTCGACTACATGGGGTACCAGCCTCTATCATCTCCATTAGGGATCCATGTTTTACCTCGAGATTCTGAGGTAAGCTACATGAGGCTTTAGAGACTAGGTTGAATTTTAGTACTGCATATAATCCGCAAACAGATGATCAGTCAGAGCGAGTGATGATGCTGTACACTTGAGTTTGAAGGAAGTTGGGAAAGGTACCTACCGTTGATGGAGTTTTCATATAATAACAGCTACCAATCTAGTATTAAAGTCGCACCATTTGAAGCATTATATGGTTGGAAGTGCAGGACACCTCTGTATTGGTCAGAACTAAGCGAACCTAAGTTGATTGGAACTGATTTAGTCCATGAGACTGAGGATAAAGTGTAGGTGATTTGTGATTGTTTGAAAGCGGTGTCTGATCGACAAAAGTCGTATGCAAATCTTAAAAGGAAAGATATAGAATTGCTGTAGGAGATAGAGTTTTCCTAAAAGTTTCACCTTGGGAAAAAGTGCTACGGTCTGACCGAAAGGGAAAGTTGAGTCCACGGTTTATTGGGTCGTACGAGATCATAGAACGGGTTGGTCCTGTGGCATATAAGTTGACTTTACCACCAGAATTGGAGAAGATCCATAATGTATTCCATGTTTCAATGCTGAGACGATATAGATCAGATCCTTCCCATGTGATTGCACCTTGTGAGGTTGAAATACAGTCGGATTTATCATATTCGGAAGAACCGGTAAGAATTTTGACTCGCGGGGTGAAAGAGCTACTAAACAAAATGGTACCTTTAGTGAAGGTACTATGGAACCGACATGGGCTTGAAGAAGATACTTGGGAGACGGAGTCTTCGATGAGGTCACAGTACCCTAACCTGTTTACTGGTAAGAAATTTTGGGACGAAATTTCCTTAAGGGGGAGAGTTGTAACAGCCTGATTTTTAGTAGTGTCAAAAACAGTGGTTTTGGGACCACAGCTCCGACGAGTCAAGTCATAAATTTAGTTATTTTAAATGTTTCTGGTAATATATGCATCATATGAACTATGATTCGAAAATAGCATTGATTAGATAGTTAATTGAATAGAAAGGACTAAATCATTAAAAGGATAAAAGGATAGATGTTTAATTAGAAGGACCAAATGAGTAAATTAACCAAAGGAGTATTAGTTAGTGGTTGGTATGATTTATATTGTTTATAAATAGGGTTTAAGGTAAGCAAACCTTGATTATTTTTAGTAATTTTTATGTTTTTGAGTTCGTATCAGCTTAATCTAGCTTATGCAAGGACTAATTTGTGAATTTCTCAAATGCTAGAAAACTTACCATTGTTGAAAGTCCTTCTTCTTGAAAGCTTTTGATGTATTTGAATGCTTGATACTTGGGTTAACTCCTTTTGTAAAGTGATTTTTGATGAAATTAAGGTTAAAGGACTAAAATGTGAAATTGGTGAAATTACATGAATTGTTGTGAATATAGATATGTGAATGGGTTGGATAGGTACCTAAGAGAATTTGACTATGGTTAGTTGTGTGAGAGAATGGTTGTTTTGCATGTTTTGTGTTGAAAGGACTAGATTGAATAAAAGAAAACTATTAGGGGTAAAGTTGTAATTTTCCTAAAAGGACTAAATTGTGTTGAATGACTAAATTCTATAATTTAATGTGAGAATTGAATGATTTGTGAATGTAGACTACGATCGTGCTACAGACCGTGGAAAAGGGAAGTTAGCAAATTAGTCCTTGAAGTCTTTCCTAAACTGCAATTCAGTCCGGTAAGTTCGTAGTGTAGGTCTTACTTAATATCTTTGTATATGCATATATTGTTAATGTACAGCAAATTGGAAGCATTGGTATTGAAGATAATCGAAGAAATGCAACGCAAGAGATAGTAGGCTTTATGCTGTTGAAATAGTACCGACACGATGGCTGGGATACCACATGTGTTGCGAGTCCTCGACAGCTCGTGTAAGCACATCGTGACTCAAAAAAAGATATGGATCCTATATGGATTACAGGTCCTACGATGGTTGGGACTTATGCTTTATGCATACTCCTGACAACTTGTGTGAGCAGCATCGTTAGAAAACAGTTTATAGAACAGATAGACATCGTACCGATGGTTGGGGTACCACATAAGTTATGAGTCCTCGATAGCTCATGTGAGCAGCATCGGGTACTAGTAATAGAAAGTTATGAACAGGAAGAGAAGTTGTAAATACTCAAGAGCAATGGAAACTATGTTGGCTCGAATGAGTCATTGTTGCTATTACCATGTTAGTATTTCTTAACTATCGAACTTACTAAGCTATAAAGCTTACCACAGTTATTGTTGTTGTTTTGTAGATCGTTTTACTGACTGAAGATCAGATCATCGACCTCACATGAAGTCACGCTATCGTAGAGTTATCGGTAGATTTTGCATCACTTGGTCTATGACATGTACTAGGACGTTATTAACATTTGATATGAAACCAAAGATGTTAAAATCTTACTATTTTGATTTTGTAAATGCATGAAGTATAACTTTGATGCTTAGGCTTATAATGCTTGTAAAGACTTAAAAGTTATGTGTATGTTGTGATATTTTAATGCATAACTTATATTGGTTGTGTTTGAGGTATTAAACTTGTCTCTTGGCATCATTAATGAAATTCTGCATAATTGTTTCGGTAGAATTATTGCATGTATCGGTAGAAGTATAGGGTAGGAGAGAGGTTGTTCTCTAACTTGGACTGTATCAGTAGTTAACTTGCAAGTATCGGTAGTTCATGGTACTGATGTATCGGTAGTATGTAAGCTTGTATCGGTAGAAGTTGCAGGGTGTGGATTTTTGCTCTCTAAAATTTTTAGTATCGGTAGTTGCATGACTTATATCGGTAGAAATCATACTTGTATCGGTAGAACTAGTAAAGGTACTAGTAGAAATCTGCACAGTTCTAAAATTATTCATTGAATTGACTACTACCGATACTTGACCATCAGGTACTGGTAAAAGTCCCCTAAAATGTTAGAAATACCATTTTTACCCTTGATAAAATTTTGTTATGTTTAGATATTGTTTTAAATTGTGAGAAATGATTTTTGTTTTGAATAAAGATGCAAATAGTCGGATATTTGTAAAAGATGAATAGTATAAAATGAATAGTAGACATCGAAATCTGAACCGGCGACGGTGTACGGGATTTGGGTGTTACATCACGCTATCGTGCTGGAGCCTATCGATGTCTCAGTTCTTGGAGGCTCAGTCGGTCTCGTTCGCCTCTCAGGATGCTGTGTAGCACTAACAAACCCTGGCTCCCGCTTAGCCCGACTCTAAGCCCATTCTTGCTCCTTTTTCTTATGCTCAATATGCTTGACTTCCTCTATAATTTTCACATTATCCACCAATACATCGAAAACCCTCTCCCTCTAAGATGCAATCAGTACCCTTAACTCAAAAAGAAGCCCTTCCTCGAACCAGACACACTTGTCGTACTCAATCGCAACCAGGGCCTATGCATAATGGCTCAGTCACAAGAATTCAGCCTCATACTCGATTACAGATCTATCCCCTTGTTCCAGACACATGAATTCACGCCGATAGGCTTCAATGTAACTAGCCTTAACATATTTGCCCTGAAAGGCTCTCTTGAAAGCATCTCACATTACCATCTCGGGTCAGAGACTCTATTCCATGGTTAACCATCACTGATAAGCCTCGTCTTGTAGCAAAGACACCGTACCCCTCAATTTCTGTGTCGGAGTGCAATTTAAATCATTCATAATACGCTTGGTTGCCTCGAGCCAATACTTCGCAGCAGTAGGGGCCACCCTAATGATACCCTTGAACAGCTCAACCCCGTTCACTCAAAGCCTCTTAGTAATTGTACCCCAAGTCGCAGGTCTAGTACAGGTCCCAACGACTCTCTCTAGCACACGTAACATTGCTTGGGACACAGGATCGTCCCCAACCGGCTCAGGCTGAGCTCCTAATCTGTAATAGGAGTACCCACTGTCTCGTTGGTTTCCAGAATAGGAATACTCCCCATAGAAGATGACTTTGCTCGAGGCTTGCTCAATGCCCACGGCGCCCTCGCATACCTCGTCTTTGCATTCCTCGTGAACTCATCTTTCAATGACTGTAATACAACATCAGAAGTACACAGATCAATTCAGGTTTATTTATGATTTGCTAACACCCTCAAATAACGGTTCAATCAGTGATTAGCTAGCAGCAGTTTATTCATAGATTAATTAATATAGTATAATACACGTACAATAATCTTAGAAACACTTACAGGCGTGGCGTCAGAGTCTCGGTCTTTTTAAATCAATTACTCACTTTCTATCCTAATACATCCACAGCCTAGTGTCACAAGTAGACCCACTACCTAGTCCAAGTGTTGATTAACCTAGCTCTGATACCACTAAATTTAACACTCTAAATACGGCTTAGATGAAACGACCAACAACACAACATTTTATTTAACCATAAAACATTCATTCATGCATAACAATATTCATGCAGGTCTGAATCCAATTATAATAGAGCTATGATAACATGAGTTAATCTATAAATCTGAAACATAGATATAAATCCTAATTCTAAATATTAGTTCCTACTCAATTCAAGCAACATCCAAAGTCAAGTACTAGTTTCTAACATTTTAAAACCAACTACTAAAGACATCGTCTTAATGAAACCTAACAAAGTGACCGAGCTTCCGTAACGCTGTCCTTCAAGCATAAGAAGACCCTGAAACAACATCAAACCATACTGCGTGAGTCGCATTAATAATAAGCAATACAATAACACAATTAATCACATTCATGCAATACCAAAATCCAACTTATGCACTTTAGATATTATGAGAATAGTGTATCAATTAGTCAGTAGTTTAGCAGTGTTCTCAGTATCATTGCAATATAACAACAGTAGTACGGTGTTCACAATGTCACCGCAGAACTAGTAATAGTATCGCAGTGTTTACAGTCTCACTGTCGATTTCGATATGGCACAACCAAGTGACCAAGTCATTATATAGTCCAGTCATTTCAGTGCTTTACCACTCACATCGGAAGCATCCACACACACAGTTACGTACCCAATATCACTTGACGTTTCCAGATTCTAACTGTCACAGTTTAGCATAAGCCGTTCCGATTACAGTCGAATTAGGGTCGCATACGCAAACTTGAACCTAAATTTACACTACACACGGTCTGACACACGATCGTGTGCCATCCCGTGTGTGTTACACAGTCAGGCCCACGCCCGTGTGTCCAGACTGTGTAACTCACTATTTCCATCTCCGAACTTTAAGAGTGGTCACACGGTTTAGCACACGCCCGTGTGCCCAGACTGTGTAACTCACTGTTCCTGTTCACAAGTCAGAATACCCACATGGTCCAGCCCACGCCCGTGGGCCCAAGCCGTGGAACTCACTATTTCTGTTTACCATGGCACACGGCCTAGACACACGCCCGTGCCCTTAAGCCTTGTAACTCACTATTTCTTGATAAAAGGACATACGGTCTGGACACACGCTCGTGTGTCCGCCCGTGTACTGTCATGCAGCAACCAAAACCCTGTACAAAATGTAAAAAAATAAAGGAAAATACGAAGGGGTTGATACCCTACCTGTAATCGATGATAAAGAGTCCCGAAATGTGCCTTCCACGCCTAATTCAACAACCATTATGCAATTCAACATCAATTCCCAACACATCTTAATTACAACCACCAATTCAACAAGTCTATTCAATAATTAATATCCACATACCGAAAAAGGATGGAGTTAAATCCATTTTAGTCAGTGTGAGGAACGATATACGCTTCCCGAGCCTCTCCTAAACACCAAACAAAATTAACAGTTTAATATTCGCAGTTCCCACGTTTATACATCTAACCTTCCAAACTTCATACGGACAAGAAAGTATCAAAAGTTCTTACAATTTCAACCCGAGATCGTACCGAAGTACTGCAATTGGTTCTGTGACAACAACCAACACAATCAACCGCAACAATAGACTTCAATTAAGCAAAAAGAAAGTCTCGAAGGATGCAAAAAAAAATAAGGAAAACAAAAATGGAGTTCTTTTTCTCTTTGGAAGTTTTCACGTTAAACAGTTTAAATTTAAAGTCTAAAAACAAAAATCAATTTCACAATGATAAGCAAAAATATACCCACTTGCTAATGCAGAGAATCAAACCCATGACTAGCAAGTAGACAAATAGTTACAGGACCATTGAACCACTAGGCTCATTGTTAACATAGCATTATCTCCAAGATAATTTATGTGACAACAACCAGATCCATAATTCAAGAAAAGAAAAACCATATTTAAAAAAAATCTATGACTCGAACCTCAAAACTTAGATAAGCAATTAGAGCATTTAACCATAATAGCAGTAACAGTTTCAGTGACACCACTCCCATAGAGAAACTTAAATTTTTGGGGCGTTACAAAATTAATGTTAGAATTTAAAAAAATTAGAAGAAAAGTTAGAAATATAACCTAGATAAAAAATAATAATAATAATAACAAAGTAACGGAAAATTCAACCAAATTAAAAAATTAATATGTTAATGAATTAAAAGTTTAATTTTAAATAAAAATTTAAAATTCTAATGGGTGTTTAGTGAGAACAATAAATAAAAAATAAAATTTTAATTTTTTATTTTTTTAAGAGAAATACATTAATTTATTTAATGAAAAAGATCATATAATTCGGGAGGAAAAATAACAAATATTTGTTGAACGTGTTAAAGGACAAGCTCTATCAACACAACAAAAGCTTCAGTTTCAGCTTCAATAGAACATTATGGTGCATTGACAATCGACTCTATCACAACTCAAGCACAACATATCAAAAGTAATTGCAAGCACTTAATACAATAAGGAAATCAATCCCGGATGGTACAAAGCGGCGGGCATAAATTGACAAAAGAATCGAGCATTCACCAAACTTACTCGCAAAAGCAAGACTAAAAAACGTATTACAAGAGTAGACAAAAACTTCTAAAAATGAAAACTTATTAAATAATGGAAAAACAAACAAACAAACATAAAAAACTAAAGATAACACGAGTCCAAACCGACTCATGAAATCATTTATGATTCTGAAACTCTCAAAACAGAAACAAATTAAAAAGTCAACGAAGAGTTATCCATTTTCTAAAAGAAACTGTCGATGGTCAGTGGCCGATGGTGTTTCAACGATGATAGACACCGTCATCTGTCCATCACAACTTCTGAAGACAACAACGATACCCACAAAATAGATCTGTAAACTGAAAAGAGAGAAGACGAATGAAGTGAATAAGAAAAAGAATAAAAAAAGAGGATTGACGGGCATGAGAAAAAGGCGAGCGATAACTAACCCGGAAGCTAACACCATCACTAGGCAAAAACATAAAGAAGCAAACAATTTGGGGGAAAAATTAAGGTTTTTTACAAGTAATAGTTTTTCACCTAATTTTTTATTTTTAATTCTATGTTCTCTTATATGAAAAAATATATATATATATACAATTTCTTCAATCCCAAGACTTCACGTTCAAAAAGGTTAAATTTTTCTCACTAGTATCTGTACTTTGTGAAAATTATGGATTTAGTTTATATATTTTAATTTGATTATTTTTAATTTTTTTAATTTTAAAATTTTAAAATTTTAGTCCTCACCAAATGATCATTTTTAAATTCATTTAGTTAAGTTTTGCTATTTTCAAAATTTGATGAGGCAAACATATTATCATACATGTAATGTCATCTCAGCTTGTTATTTTCACATATTCCTCACTAAAAGTTTAGTTAATGGATTAATGACGGTCTTTTGCGTCAAGACCGAAATCTCAAAATTCAAAATGTATAAGGACTTAGAATGATCCAATTAGAGAATATGACTGGATCAAGATTAAAATTTCAAAATTCTAAAAATATAAAGACTAAAATTGACTAGTTCAAAAAATACAAGGACTAACATAGATTGAATTAAAGTATAAGAACCAAATCCATAACTTTTGTAAAGAACAAAGACTAATGACAGAATTTTTTTTTGAGTATACGGCGTGGTTACATGGTAGTATTAGGTCAAATTTTCTTAACCCTTTGACAACGCACACACACACCTTACACACACAAGTGCTTGAACCCGAGTCTCTTAGGATGGACAACATCCTTTTTACCACTAGAGCTACTCATTGGGTTCACTAATGACAGAATTTAACTGTTCACAAACCTCTTGCTACCAATATCAAGATTATTAGAACTTAATTGAATCTTCATTTTAAAGATTTCTAAATCTTAAGCTCTAAAATAATTGAATGGAACTTATATATCTACTAGTTTCTCAAGTTTAATATCTAAATAGTGATAAGAAAAAAAACAATTTTCACTGTTTCATTCAAAATCATCCTTATAGAACGATATATGGCTTTAAATGTAGCAAAATGTAGTTTAAATTATATAACAAATAAGTATAAATATAATGTCATAATACTATAATTATAAATACATGTTAGAACAATTATAAAATAGGATTAAACTAATATAAAAAATAGCTAAAAAGTCGATAATTTGAATTAAAACCAATGCTATAATTTAAAAAACCTAACTAAACGTACCAAAAATAAACATGGTATATATATATATACACTATATTTAAGTTTAATTGAATTGGTGTCACGAGTTAATTGAATTGGTCTCGTGTTCATTGTTGTTCTTTAACAGTTTTCATTGTTTTTATTGTGTTTTAAAGTTTATAGTTTAATTTTATTTTATAGTTATTAATTTTTTTTATCATTTAAGATATTGTAGTTATGAAGTCGAAAACAAATGATTCTTTTTTAAAAAAGAAAAGTATAGAGACAACATAATCACCTTCAGAAGCGTTACAAACTGAGGTACCACCTTCATCATTTTCTCGTCCTTCTAAAATTCCTAGAGTTGAAGATGGGGCACTTGATTTGTCTAACTTAGAATGTGAACCTGAGTTATGTAAGCAAATATATGAGTATCTAGTTAATATTCGTGATGAAATTTGAAGAGCTTATATTAAGGCTGGACCATATCAACCTATTCTTTCAAAATATCTTGCTTTCAAAAAGGCATCATCGTTATTTTCATCCGTCATGGTTTAAACAATTTTCCTGGTTAGAATATTCACCTTTTAAAGATGAAGTTTTTTGTTTGCCTTGTTTTCTTTTTAGTAGCAATCCTAGTAATCGTTTTGGATCAATTGCATTTACTCATAATGGCTTTAGTAATTGGAAAAAGATACATGATGGATGCAACTGTGATTTTTTGACACATATGGGAAAAGACCCAAATTCACTGCATAATAATGCACAACGAGCTTATGTAGATTTAATGAATCAAGCTCAACATATTGAACTATCACTTGATAGACAAACAACATAGCAAATTGTAGCTAATCGTCTACGTCTGAAAACTAGTATAGATGTTGTTCGATGGTTGTCATTTCAAGGGTGTGCTTTTAGAGGTCATGATGAAAGCTCGGAATCAAAAAATCATGGAAACTTTCTTGAATTGTTATCACTATTAGCATCTTATGATGAAAAAGTTGAAGATGTTTTGAAAAGTGCTCCACAAAATGCTAGTTATACTTTTCAACAATACAAAGAAAGATATTGCAAATTTATGCCAGTAGGGTTCGTAATGTAATTTGTGAAGAAATTGGTGATAGAAAGTTCAACATTATTGTGGACGAAGTGAGAGATGAGTAAAAAAAAGAGCAAATGGCAATTATTTTGAGATTTGTTGATAAACAAGGACAAGTAAAAGAACAGTTTTTTGATATAGTCCATGTTAAAGATACTACATCATTAACTTTGAAGAATGGGATTTTTAATGTTCTCTTGCAACATAGTTTTGACATACAAAATATTTGAGGTCAAGGCTGCAACACCAAAAAACTGTAACCATCTCCGATCTAGGGTCTCAGGGTTTACAAAACTTTACGAGTTTTTTTTTCATACAAACAATTCAATCATAATCTATACAATTATAAACTAGCAATCCAAAATACTAGCTCCATTTAATCTTACACACTCATTCGCATTCATTCCAACCAAATAAGGATCAATTCCAACCATACTAAATCTGAGGATCACAATTGAAATTTTTTTAAACAGTGTGACACACAAAACCCGAAAACCGTCGTCGGTTAGAGTCCCGATGTCTTTCTATTCTGCTACCACTTTTCATCTTTTAATATCATGTCATTCAATCTTACTTTATTAAAGAAATGCGCTTAACACATCATAAATCATCATTTAATTATAACCACAACTCGACAAGGGCAAAAGGTCATTTCCATGATTTTTGGATACTTCTACCGGTACTTGTTGGACAAGTATCGGTAGTTGTCAAGATAGTAAACAGTTCAAAAATATAGTGCAGACTTCTAACGATACTAAAAACTTTACCCTACAACTTTTACCGATACAAGTACATAAACTACTAATATTTCTATGAGTAAAACTACAGATACCTGCAACTACCAATACAACTCAAGTCAGTGAACAACCTCTCTCCTACCTTGTACTTCTATCGAAACAAGTATGTAGAATCTCAAGAATCATGTCAAAATACAAGTTTATCAACACTTATCATTAACTCCAAAATTTCATTAGAACAACACATAATTCATAGTTTCCAAGTCACTATATTGTACTTCTAAGTCTATATTTCACCTTGAACAAGCATACATTACTAAATTCAGTATCTCATTAAAGACAAAACATGATCATTACAATCTCGAACAAGTAAAACAAAAGATAACATCATCCTAGTACATGCCATAAAACCAAGTGATATAATTACTACCGATCAACTCCGAGATAGTGTGATGCTCTGAGATGATCCCATCTTCAAACAACAAAAACATAATCTACAAAACAACAACAATTTCCACGGGTAAGCATTTTATAGCTTAGCAAGTTCATAGAGTTAAATAGATTTACGAAACTTCAAGAGTTGTACAATCTAAAATCAATCGAATCAAGTAAGCTGTATACATCCGTTATTGGATTCAATTCACATTTGATAACTCACGATGTCGTAGAGAATCCACAACAAAGCGAAAACCTCCGACATCGGACCTTTCATCTCGACCGTCATAGGCCCAATTTAATAACTCACAATGTCATAGAAAATAACAAATGCAGGATTTCTGTCATCGAACCTTTAATCTTGGTCGTCATAGGCCCAATTTGATGACTCACAATGCCATAGAAAATCTACAACAAATGCAGGATTTCCATCATCGGACCTTTCATCTCGGCTGTCATAGGTTCAATTTGATAACTCACGATGCCATAGAAAATCCACAACAAATGCAGGATTTCCATCATCTAACCTTTAATCCGTAATAGGATTCATTTCTCATTTAATACTCACGATGACAAAAGAATCCACGAAAATCGTAAGGTTCTCGTCATCAGACCTTTTTACATTTTCGGCTCAAGGCCTGTTAGCTCCTTGTTTCCTTTATTCCTGTCTTTCGGGTTTCCAATCACTATCTTAAATCATAATAGTTGTATACAAGTACAAAAATGTGCAATTTAAATTGGAATTTAACAATATGAACTTACCGGATGAAATTGCAATTAAAGTGAACTCTAGAGACACATCCGTAATTTTCCCTTTTCCACGATCGAGACACGATCTCGATCTATTACAATAATTTTCATTCAATTATTTAAATCAATATGAATTTTTAATCATTTTATGCAAATAAGCCTTTTTGGTATTTCTACAAAATTGCCCTTAACTTTTCACTTTCATTCAATTTAGTCCTTAAGCCTAAAACTTGCAAATTAACCATTTTTATTCAAATTTCAGCTTTGCCGAATGTTCACGAGTCTTTCAACAGCCCACTTTTTCCATTATTTCACCTTAAGTCCTTACAAATTTATTCCTTTAACATTTTAGTCATTTAACATAAAAATTTATAAATCTAACAACCAAGCTTATAAATCCTCCATAAACTTTCAAGAACAAGCTTATTCATCCATGACAAAATTTATAACATTTAACAATTTTACAAATTAGTCATCGGATTAGTTAAACCGAGCTAGAACGAACTAAAAAACATAAAAATTACTAAAAACGGGTGAGGTTTCCTTACCTAATCAAAGCTTCAAAGGTAAACAATGGAAAACCCTAAGTTTTCCCTCATTCGACCATGAAGAAGAACAAGAAAGGATGAAAAATGTCATTTTTCTTCCTTTAATTTCATATGTAAATATTGGTCTTTTATAATTAACGTAATTAACCTTACTTAAACTTAATTAAATCCACTTATTACACCACTAATTGACATATAAATACACTAACTTAACCTTCATGGTTAATTTGTTTATTTAACCCCTCTAATTGAGCATTTTAACTTTTTACAATCTCTACAATTTAGTCCTTTTCATTTAATTAACTATCTAAACAATAAAATTTCATAACCAAATTTTAATACAATACTAATGACCTCGTAAATATTAAATAATTAATATTTACGGTCTGACATATCAAAGTCGTGACCTCAAAATCACCATTCCCAATCATACAAAAAATGACTAATTAATAAATCCTCATTTAATTAGGATTTAATTGTAATTTACCAAAATCTAAAGATTTCCACATCATTTCTATTATTAGGCCATTTAAGGAGGATCCAATTACACAATTAGTCCTTCAATTATAATAAATTCCAACTAAATAAACTTTATTTCAATTTAACACTTAAACTAATCAGGACTAAATGAATAAATATCCCAAAGGTTAGTGGAAGGTAATCATATCCTCCACCGCTTGGACTTTTTGACCTTGGTGTAATTGCCACTTTGGTCCCTTTTATTTTTAATCAATAGCAATTAACTTTTACCTCATTTACAATTTACTCCTTTTCCTTAATTAAGCAATTAATTATCAAAATTACCCAACCAAACTTCAATTCACATATAATAAGACTCTGTAAATATTTAATAAAAATATTTACGGATCTTAATACCTCAGTTTCTAAAACCATTTGACTTTTGAACCCAAACCACTTATACTAATTTTTAATTCAATAAATAAAATTCAAAATTCAAAATTCCATAAAAAATTATTATTGACTTATTTAATTAAAACACTCATTATAAAAATTTTCTCATGGGTTTGTGGTCCCGAAACCACTGTTTTAGACACCACTGAAAAAATGAGTTGTTACAAAGGCTATGATGGAGCAAGCAATATGCGTGGGGAATTTAACGGCTTGCAAGCTTTGATTTTGAATGATTGTCAATATGCTTATTATGTTCACTGTTTTGCCAATCGTCTTTAGTTAGCATTGGTTGCAGCAGCTAGAGAAGTGGTTGAAGTGCATCAATTCTTTAAAGACTCGTCTAACATTGTTAATTTTGCCTCTGCTTCTTCCAAACGGCATGATGAATTACAAAAGGCCCAAGCAACTGAAATAACTCGTTTGGTATCCATCAATGAGTTAGCAACTGGAACAGGAAGAAATCAGATTGGCACTTTACAACGTCCTGGTAAGACTCGATGGAGTTTCCATTTAAATTTAATTACTAGTTTATTGAAGATATACAATGCTACTAGCACGGTTCTTGAAAATCTAAAAAATACTGCTTCTAACTATTCTCAACGAGGAACTGCTCATAATGCATATGATGAAGATCTTTTGAGTTTATTTTTATTTTGCATATGATGAAGGAAGTTTTAGGAGTTACTGATAACCTTTGTCAAGCTTTGCAACGTCGTTCTCAAGATATATTAAATGTCATGAGTTTAGTTTTAACAACAAAAGATTTAATTTAAAAGTTGAGAGATGATGGATGGAATGAATTGTTGAAAAATGTGATATCTTTTTGTGAAACATGGGAGTTGGATTTTCCAGATATGAATGCTCAATACATTATGGGTCGTAGCCGTAACAAGAAGGAAGATGTTACAATGAAGCATCATTATTGAGTGGATATATTTTTTGCTATAATAGATACTTAGTTGCAAGAATTGAAGAGTAGATTTAACGAACATGTTGTCGAGCTTCTCACTCTTACTATAGCTTTAGATCCCAAGGAGTTTTTCAAATTATTTGATATTGATAAAAATTTCATTCTTGTAAATAAGTTCTATCCAGAAGATTTTTCTCAACAAGAGAAAGAACATCTCCCATATGAGTTGAAGCATTATGAACTTGTTGTATAAGCTTCCTGATTTGAGAAAATATAAACACTTTCTAAACTTTGTAGAAGCTTAGTTGAGAGTGGAAAGTCAGTCATGTATCCACTCGTTGATAGATTGTTTCGTCTTATATTGACTCTTCCAGTTTCAACAGAATCCTCAAAACATGCTTCTTCTGCTATGAAGATTGTGAAGACTCGACTTCGTAGCAAGATGGAAGATGATTTTTTAAGAAGTTCTTTGGTTGCGTACATTAAGAAAGAAATTGCAAAAAAAATTTGATTTAAGCGAAATAATTGATGATTTTAGTGAAATCAAGGATCGAAGAGTGCAATTCAAATAAATTTTAAAATTTCATTCTAGCTTATTTTTATTTATTAAATTATTATTTTTTGTTCATCATCTTGGCCCCCTCTTAAAATCTTTTGGCTTTGCCCCTACACGAGACACTTGTATATGCAATTTGGTTTCTCTATATTTGAAGGGTCTTGTACGGAGAGATAATCCAGTATCTTTTAATCTCATACAATCAGTATTTAAGTCCTACCACACCCAATACTTGCTTGTTTACTTACAAAATGCACTCATAATAATGAATTACTAATGAACAGGTTAAATGTTAAACTCTCAATACAAAACTCATACAAATCTCAAGAATATATAACATTTTGGCTTGCTAACATAGTAGATCGATTACAATCACACCATCAAATTAGTAGCTAAAGAAACATAAGCAATATCTTAATAAAGTCTGGGATAAGCCTAAAATCTTAAAGATAAGTTTCCAAGTTATTAAAATAAGGGACCTAATTGTTTGATTTGATTCAATCCAATCTTCAAGATATGTTTCTTCATATGGATCAATCTTTAAAGATAAACCAACCTATATGCCAAATACTAGAAAAGATCATGGTTCAAATGTTTTGTTCCAAAAGATTTGCAACTCCAAATGAGGCAAGTTTATGTTACTTGTGCAATGCCAAGTGCAATTGGCACAACTTGTGACATTGCCTCAACAATTCTCTCACTTTAGCAATTTTGAAAAACACCTATGTAGGGAAGCAAAACAACAAGAAATACAGCAAAGTTATAACATGCCTCACTTGGTCCGGTTTTTAGACCTGAATTCCAGGATGTTACAACAATCACTGGAACAAGCACATACAACTTATGTCATTTAATTCAAATTAAGAACACTAATTTAAACCAAATTCATGCATAATAATAGTTACCACATATCCATGACTAGATCGAACTTACAAACATAAACTAATAAATTTGACCATGAATAGGGACCAATCTATAAAATTTCAAAACTTTAGAACTAGATATCGGTACCAAATGTTGGAAAATCGGGTTTGGAAAACACAGCGGAAAATAAATTTAGGGAAAAATCAATTTTAATTTTTTTTCCAAAATAAGAACTTGGTTGTGATATTTAAAATAATAAACACTTAATTAAATTTGTACATTTTAGATTCATCTAGAATGAACGCTGTGATCGAGTAGTCTTCTCCACTATCCTCAACCTCACGTCTGTCGAGTGTGGGTTCGCTTCAAATCAGAAATTTTTTCACAAAAATTACCAGTGGGCTAGTTTCGCAATTTCTCTAAACTTTTGGATCAAGTTGTAAATCAAAAAAATATCTCCAGAAATTTTCTGAAATAATCTCTTCAGAGAAATTTTTCTCTACAACTTTCTCTGAAATTCAAATGTATGTAAAATAATGACCCAAGGATCTTTTTATAAAGAGAGAGTTTAGAGAGTTCAACTATAATTAAACTTAATCACTTTAATATTAAATTAATATAATAAATATTAGATTAAATTTAAAATTAAATATTATTAAATTAATAAAATACTATTAAGATAAGTATTAAATTAAATTTAATATTAAATCAATTAAAATAATATTAATTTTTAATTAGTTAATCTTAAAATAAATTTTATGGTAGAATCCCAGTGGAAGTGTAACTCTTCCACTACTCAACCACCGAAGACACACTGTCGCCGACCATTTGTAGGCCACCAGAATGTCATCATTAGAGCCGCTAGCACCCCGAATTGGTTCGATTATTGTCGGTCCAATTCGAGGCAATGACGACCTGACCAATCTGATCTAGCAATCGGTTGGACCGTCAGCCCGGTTTCACATACCATGTGTGATTTGATCAGATTTTGGGTCTTGGTCCCGGTTTTGGGCTCCTTAGCTCAATTTACGATTTCAGGTCCAATTTTTAAGTTCAATTACCCATTCGACCAATTGTTCTTGAAAATTAATTTCCAGAAATATCATATTAATTTTAATTAATTTAATTTTATTTTATCAAAATTAATTTTCCCAAAAATCACTTATATTTTCCAAATTAATTTTTCAAAATTTTTTTTAATCAAATCCTCTAGCTGAACAATTCTCACAACCACCTAATTTAATTCCACATCGAATAAATTGACTCAATTAAATTATTCCAAAGTCGTAGAATTTCCTTCTGATTCCAATGCAGTCTAATCGAGCTTTTTTCGAGCTAGCAGAGGGATCAACCGGACATATACAATTAGGCTCTAATAATTACAATTATGTCCAAAAGCATTGTTCCGATAATTCACAATTACTTAATCATGGAGTCAGTCCACAAGAAGTACCATGATTGAAAACTCATTATTGTATACTCTTTACGAAAACTGTTCATCCAACTGCTTTGTCCAATGATCTCGTCATGTGTGTGTTACCCTTATATGACATCCTTGATTCCTTTGAGTTAAATTTGATCACTTAATACAATCTTATTTTATCTCATTGTCACCATTGTGTCGTCTTAATGATTAATATGATCACTGTCAACAAATGACTGTGATAAATTGCTCGTTCAAGAATAAGTAATCTATGGTCATATTCTATATTTATCAATCCACACAATACCAATGAGAAGATATCGTTAACTCTTTAATTGAGCTATGAATTCCACTGTTGCTAGTAAAACCATGTCATACACAAGTCATGTACCCAACATACCGACTATGGGATCGATCATCTTTAGGTAAATCAGGATTTAGGTAAATCACACCATGAACATCACAAGTGAATTAATTCAAAACGGATTCAGAATTAATTCATCTTGAGTCTAGTCTAATGTATCATTCTACCAATGAATACATCTATGTCTTTACT
Source organism: Gossypioides kirkii (assembly GCA_005610355.1). Taxonomy (NCBI): domain Eukaryota; kingdom Viridiplantae; phylum Streptophyta; class Magnoliopsida; order Malvales; family Malvaceae; genus Gossypioides; species Gossypioides kirkii. The sequence goes on along the minus strand of CP032254.1, from coordinate 29,486,540 downwards.
CGTGGAGTCAACTACTCCAATAGCCAAGACTAGTCATTTTCATAATTGACATTGTAGACAACATAAAAATCCTTCTCATTATTTGAATCAAATGCTCACTTTTATTCTTTTACGAGATTACGGACTCATTTTGATTATCTATTGAAGTAAGTTATCTTATTCGAAATGTAAATGTTCTTACAATGCCACTTATCTTCAGCCTAAACCTAGACAATTAATGAGTTATATTTGCTTGTCACAATTTTCTATGCATGAAAAATAGGAAAGACAAAAATACAAAAGACATAATAGTGAAATTTGATGATAAAATTAAATGTCGACAATGAAGAAATACAGCAAAGAAAACGGGGAAAAGAAACACACAGATTTTACTTGGAAACCCTTTCGAGAAAAAACCATGGCCAGAGGAGAAGAAGATTCACTAATGTCTAAAATTGAGTGATTACAAGAGGATATGACTATGTCTATTTATAGGTTGAAAAACCTTATTCTAATCAACAACTAATAGAAGTAACGTAGTAAGGTTGAAACACCTTATTCTAATTAAAATAAAATAGATGACATATTCTAATTAAAATAAAATAAAAGAAGTCTAGTTTATTTGGATTTTACTTTACTTTTATTTTACCATTATATTTTATTTTAACAAGAATTCTAGTCACCTAATTCTAACAATCTCCACCTTGACAAGAATTCTCTACGAACAAGAACTCTTAACGAACAAGTTCTCCACCTCTTCCACAAAACCCCTTGAGGGGTATTCTTCAACAATGAACACCAACCAAGTCCAAGCAATACTCAAACTTGGTTATGGGAAGTGACTTAGTCATCATATCTGCAGGATTTTCAAGAGTACTAACTTTGCTCACAACAACATCTCCACAAGCAATAATATCATGCACAAAATGATAACGAATATCAATGTGCTTTGTTCTCTCATGAAACATTTTGATCTTTCGTAAGGAAAATGGCACTTTGACTGTCACAAAAATATTGTACCAATTTGAAGATCTTTATTGAATTCACCAAAGAGTCCTTTTAACCAAATAGCTTCTTTACAAGCCTCGGTAATCACCATGTACTCAGCTTCAGTGGTAGATAAAGAAACTGTAGTTTGCAAAGTAGCTTTCCAACTAATTGCACAACCCCTAATTATAAAGACATACCCTGTAAGAGATCTTCTCCTATCTAGGTCTTCAGCAAAATCAGCATCAACATACCTAATGACTCCATCTCTAGTTCTTCCAAACTATAAGCAAACATCAGTTGTACCTCGTAAGTATCTCAAAATCCACTGAACTTTCCAATGTTCTTTACCGGGATTCACCATGTATCTACTAACTGCACTGACTGCATATGATAATCTGGACGTGAGCAAACCATAGCATACATTAGAGAACCCACTGCACTAGAATATGGAACACGTGACATGTAATCAATCTCATCATCTGATTGTAGAGACAAAGCCGATGAAAGTCTGAAGTGGGCTGCTAATGGAGTATTAACAGGCTTGGCACTCTGCATATTTAACTTGCAATGAACTTTCTCAATGTACCCTTTCTGACTTAGGTACAACTTACATGCCTTTCTATCTCTAAGAATCTCCATCCCAAGCATCTTCTTTACTGCTCCCAAATCTTTCATCTCACTAAGTTGGGGTTTAACCTTTCTTATCTCTTCTTTATCTTTTGTTGCTATCAACATGTCATCAACATAAAGGAGTAGATACACAAAAGAACCATAATCGTTTTTCTTAAAATAAACAAAACTATCAAAATTGCTTCTTTTGAAATCATGGGTACTCATAAAAGAATCAAACCTCTTGTACCATTGCCTTGGTGACTATTTCAAACCATAAAGGGACTTTTTTAACAAGCAAACATAGTCCTCCTTTTTTGAGACTATAAAGCCCTCTAGTTGTTTCATGTAAATATCTTCCTCAAGTTCTCCATGCAAGAACGCTGTTTTTACATCTAACTGATTAAGCTCCAAATCATACATGGCCATAATACCAAGTAAGGCTCGAATGGAACTGTGTTTCACAACTGGAGAAAACACGTCTGTGAAGTCTACACTGGGAATCTAACTGTAACCTTTTGCAACAAGTCTTGCTTATATCTGGGTTCTTCATTCCTGGAATCTCTTCTTTCCTCTTGAATATCCATTTACAACAAACAGCCTTTTTACCCTTTGAAAGCTTCACTAAGTCCCACGTTTTATTCTTATGGAGTGATTCCATCTCTTCTTGCATGGCAATCATCCACTTTTCTGAGTCTTCACAGCTAATTGCCTCAGAATAAGTATATGGTTCTTGATTTGTATCAATATCTTTAGCCACATTTAAAGCATAAGTTACTAGATCAGCCTCGGCGTACCTCTTCGGAGGTTTAATTTCTCTTCTAGGTCTATTTTTCGCAATAGAATATTGCGGTGATGAAGTGACGTTATTCTGAACTTCTGTACTAACATGAGAAGTTAACTTTGTTGTAGATACTGGATCAATCTGAAACTCCACCTGCTTTTGTTATTCTTTACTGGAAGAGTCTTTAAGAGATAAGTTAGGTAACATAGCAGTTTCATCAAAAACAACATCTTTGTTAATCACAACTTTTCTATTTTCAGGACACCATAACTTATACCTTTTTACACCAGCTTTAAAACCAAGAAAAACACATTTAATGGATCTTGGTTCCAATTTTCCATTATCAGCATGAGCATAAGCAGAACGCCCAAAAATCTTTATAATAGAATAATCAGCACGCTTACTAGACTACATCTCTTGTGGAGTCTTTTTCTCAATGGCAACGGATGGAGATCGGTTGATCAAAAAAATGCAGTAGAGGCTGCTTCAGCCCAAAACGACTTCGGTAAATTAGCATTCGATAATATACATCTAACCTTCTCCATGATCGTTCTGTTCATTCGTTCTGCAACACCGTTTTACTGTGGAGCATAACGAACTGTCAAATGTCTCACGATCCCTTCTGATTTGCACAATTCATTAAACTCATTAAAACAGAACTCCAAGCCATTATTTGTGTGGAGGTGTTTTATCTGTTTTCCTATCTGTTTTTCAACCATAGTTTTCCAAGACTTGAATGAAGAAAACACATCGCTTTTCTGCTTTAGAAAGAATGCCTAAACTTTTCTGGAAAAATCATCAATAAGAGTTAGCATATAATTAGCTCCACCTCTCGAAGGCACTCTAGATGGTCCCCAAAGATCAGAATGAATATAATCCAATATTCCCTTCGTGTTATGGATTCCTCTGGTGAATCAAACTCTCTTTTGCTTCCCAAAAATGTAATGCTCACAGAACTTCAGTTTGCTAATGCCTTGCCCATCAAGAAGTCCTCTTTTACTCAATTCTACCATGTCATTTTCACTCATATGACCTAGACGCATATGCCAAGGTCTAGTAATATCATCATCTGACAAGGAAGAGGAAGTGACTGCAGCATCACCGGTAATAGTTGAACCTTGCAAAACATATAATTTGGAAGTCTTTCTCTACCCTTTCATCACAACAATGGAACCCTTACTAATCTTTAGAACCCCACTTTCAGCTGTGTACCTGTGTCCTTTTGAATCAAGAGTACTCAATGAAATCAAATTCCTTTTCAATTTTGGTGTCGTACGCCACTAAGAGTTCTAACGACCCCATCAAACATCTTTATTTTGATTGTGCCAACACCTACAATTTTACATGAAGCATTATTTCCCATCAAAATAACACCTTCAAACACAACTTCGTATGTTGTAAACCAATCCCAATTGGGACTCATATGGAAGGTGCAACCAGAATCGAGGATCCACTCCTCGCTCACTTTAGAATTGTCAACAGAAGCAATTAGGAGTTCACCATCACTATAGTCTTCTACTACATCAGCTTCACCGGATTGTTTTGGTTGTTTTCCCTTTTGATTCTCCAAGTCCATCTGCGTAAGAATTGCTTGCATCTTTACCTGCCACAACGCGAATCTTGTGTTGCGATCTAACAGCGGAATATCATACATCAATGTCGCCATTATCGTGATCGAGATTAGTAACCCGAAAAACTCTGATACCAATTTAATAAAATTAAATGTCGACAATGAAGAAATACCGCAAAGAAAATGGGGAAAAGAAACACACAGATTTTAAGTGGAAACCCTTTCGAGAAAAAACCACGGGTAGAGGAGAAGAAGATTCACTAATGTCTAAAATTGAATGATTACAAGAGGAGATGACTACGCCTATTTATAGGTTGAAAAACCTTATTCCAATCAACAATTAATAGAAGTAACGTAGTAAGGTTGAAACACCTTATTCTAATTAAAATAAAATAAATCACCTATTCTAATTAAAATAAAATAAAAGAAGTCTAGTTTATTTGGACTTTACTTTTATTTTATTTTACCACTGTATTTTATTTTAACAAGAATTCTAGTCACCCAATTCTAACATTTGAAACTAACTTTATTTATTTATTCACCGTTCATATAAATAGAAAACAATTACATGTTTATTGCAATATGGACACATTTCCCAACAATCTCTCACTTGCCCTAGTGAAGTAAATGTGTCATGTTGCACATTCTCATACACTCGACGTGTTAATTAAAACTCCTAACTACGAGAGTCTTAGTAAATGGATCTGGAAGGTTATCTTCAGAACCTGCTTTCACCACATCTACAATTTCTTCAACTACTGCATCTTGTATTAAGTGATACTTCCGATCAATGTGTTTCATCCTCTTGTGACTTCTTATATCCTTAGTATTAGCTATTGCAACACTATTATCACAATACAATGTTATAGCTTTTCCCATACAATGAATGACTTCAAGATCGATTAAGAACTTTCGAAGCCATATTGCTTCTTTCGTTGCCTCGAAAGTAGCCACATACTCAACCTCCATAGTAGAGTCAGTAGTGTAAGTTTGTTTTACACTTCTCCATATTATGACACCATGACCTAGGACAAATACATTTCTCAACATTGATTTCCTCGAATCTTTACAGGTTTGGAAGTATGAGTTTGTGTATCCAATAGAAGTAAGGTTCTCCCCCAAATACACAAGCATATAATCCTTTGTTCTTTTAAGATACCTTAATATATGCTTTACAACTTGCCAATACTTGAGACCTGTTTTCGCTGATATTGACTAACCATTCCTATTGTGAAAAAAATATTTGGATGTGTGCAAAGCATCGTATACATAAGGCTTCTAACTGTCGAAGCATATGAAACCTTACTCATATGCTCTCTTGCTTCCATTGTCTTAGGACAGTCATTTAAAGAAAGATGAAAACATGATGCAATCAACCAAGCACTTAGATTCGCATCGATCATTGCAAAATGTTCCATTACCTTATCAATGTATGAAGCTTGAGATAAAGCTATCGCTTTATTCTTTTGATCCTTAAGGATTCAAATTCCAAGAATATAATTAGCTTCACCCAAGTCTTTCATGCTAAACTGTTAAGATAATCATAGTATTACCGATGACAATTCTCCTACATCATTTCCTATAAGTAGAATATCATCGACATACAAAATGAGGAAGACCACCTTTTTGTCCTTTATACGCTTATAAACACAAGGTTCATCAGTCTTTTACTCAAATCCAAAAGTCTTTATCGTTTGTCAAATCTTTTATTCCATGAGCGGGATGCCTGCTTAAGTCCATAAATGGATTTTAGCAGTTTGCAAGCTTTTTGCTCCTTTGCTTTGACAACATAGCCAGTGGGTTGAACCATGTAAATGATCACATCAAGATAGTCATTCAAGAATGTTGTCTTGACATTAATTTTTCAGATCTCGTAACCGAGAGCAGCAAAAATGGATAAGAGTATGCAAATAGACTTGAATATGACTATCGAACAGAAGGTTTAATCATAATTGATGCATTCTTTCTATGTGTAGCCTTTCCACACAAGTCTAACTTTATGTTTTTCCACTTTCTCTTCCTCATTTCTATTCATCTTGTAGATCCACTTACACCTTATGGGTTTAATCCCAACCGATAAGTATACAAGTTCTCATACCATATTAGATTTCATAGAATCCATCTTGGCATCCATGGCCCGTTTCTAGAGCTTGGAATCAACGTCTTGCATAGCCTCTTCGTAAGTCAGTGGATCATCATCCTCATGATTGGCTTCCTTATTATAAATACTACAATCATAGATAAAGAAGTCTGGTTTATTAGAAACTCTCTCACTACGATAGATTCCCCTATGTTGTTGATCGTTTGTAGGTCTTTCTACAACTTTCTCGAGAATTAAACTTCGTGATTGTTCTACAACTCCTGAAAGGTCCTTGAGTACCACTTTACTTCTAGGCTTAAAGTTATACATGCAGCTTTCCTCGAGAAAAGTAAGATGATTAGAAACTTTAACCGTATCATCTTTCAGATTGTAGAATAATCCTCCCTTTATTCCTTTCGGATATCTTACAAATATGCATAATTTTGTTCGTGCATCCAACTTCTTTACATCCTAATACAGAACGTGTGTTAAACAACCCCATATTCTAAAGTGATTTAGGGCGGGTTTCTTCCCATGCCTGATACGAGATGAAAGCAGAAGAGGATCGTAAAGTTGTCAAGTCGCGGATCTACCCCAAAGCTCTAGACAAATGTAATCTGAAACGAAAACAAAGAAAGACAGATTAATTGACAAGACGAACAATCAAACGAAATTAAAACGAAAGAAAGATGAATGGCTGATAACAGATCCAATAGAGAATGAAATTAGGATTTCTTGGATGAAAGAAATTGTCCTTGGACGTCAAGAAAATGTCCCAAACAGATCTGGAAAATAAAAACACAAATTCGTTAGAAGTGACTTAAAAGATAAAAGCAAACTGTTTAGGCAAGAATGATTGAAACAGCAAAAAAAGATTGGATCTCCTAATTTTTGATGTGTTTCTTGATGGATCAAGGTAGGAGAACGTCTCTCTTGAAGCAATTTCAACCACGAACGAAAATCAAATAAATTAGTAACCCTAAATAGCAAGAACTAAACTAGATCAAACTAGAACGATATTAAAGATAGAAAAGAGAAGATAACGTCCTAAGAAGCCTTGGAAACAATAAGAATCCACAACTTCCTTCAATGGCTCTAATTTCCCATCCAAGATAGAGATCTTGGCAAGAAAAAGCTTGAAGATGATTCCCACAACCTGAAAGATTGTTAAAACAACTTCTAAAAAAAAACTCAAGAGTAATTCTTGAAGAAAAACTCAAAGAGAATTATTATTAACTCAAAATAATCAAAGTTAAGTGTTTTTTATTACAATTCCAAGGCCTATATATAGGAAAGCTAAATAAATCTAAATAAAACTCTTAATTAAACTAGAACTCTAACTAATCTAAACAAGAAACTTTCTTCTTGACATAAAGCTCCTAAAAACTTAAACTACTCAATAATTATTAAAAATTCGGAATAAAAAATAACAATAAAATAATAAGAGCTGATAATACAATATTGGGATCCTATATAATAAAAATTAAACCAAAAAACCGAACCCTATATGATTTAAACTCGAATTAAAAGCCCGAAACTCATAATTCCCGTCATAATTAGTCTAGAAATTCTACTTGCGCAGTCTTTATTAAAACGATCATAACTTGAGCTCCCAAACTTGAAATCAAGTGATTCAAAGTGTGTTTCGAAGATAAGAGATAGATCTTTGAAATCCATGTAGACATCTCAACCCATAATTCCTGGATCCCATACAAAAAGTCATTGCAAATCTGCTGATTTCCCCAACTTGAAAATTGGCAGCTTCAGTTTCTTGGACCAAGATTTCCAAGATTTAAAATCTTGATTTTCTTGATTCTTGAGATTGTTTGGAATGGAAAAATTGGACCAAGATTAGGTTTCTTGATTTTCTTGAAAACAAGAAAGTAAATCTTGATTTTGTTTTTCGGCCGTGTGCACATCTAGGGCCTTGGTAACGAAGTCTTGGATGATTCAGTTCAATCTTGCTCGAATTTGCTTGGCCTTTGACCTTATTATTGGGCCTTGAGAAACTTTGATCCCATCACATTCATAAGCTTGAATTTGGTCCTTGCGACTCGTCTCATTCCCCACTTCCTCAAGAAGATTCGTCCTCGAATCTTTAGCTCTCTCCCACAAGTAAAAGTATCGATTGATGGTAGAGTAATGTAATTGGAAGTCTATCAATGGATCTTTAAAATCCTGTAACAAGGAAACGCCACTAAACAAATTCGAGTTATGGTTAGTTAAAACATAATCATTCCTCACTTTTGTATGGGTATCTTCTTGTTTTTCATTTTCTTTTTCTTCTTGTTTTTCATTTTCTTTTTCCTCTTGAGAACTCTCCAATTTTACCTCATAATCACTCACCAAATTTGGACCATCAAGTAGACTTTTCTCACTGAAGATCTCTTTTCTCTAGGCCTTTTCACATATTTTTTCCTTACTTCCCATATCCCCCTCACAAATATTTTGAATATTCAATTCAGTACAAGGCACCTCAGTAGGAGAACATGACATTTCTACTTCATCTATAGACTCAAGGGAAAATTTCTCATTATCATCCTTCTTCGGTTCACAAAGTTCACCATCACAACAAATATTTTTTTTCACTAAAGAGTCAACAAAAGGCACAAAGTCATACTTACTTTCTTCTCTAGTTGGATATTGGATTGGACATCAAAAACTCTCATGATCTTTTGAACTACACCAATAACATTGCTCAAAATGTGAGAGATCACTTGGAATCCTCCTTTCTTTTGGCCATCTCTTCGTGAAGTACTCATCAACTGATCTACTTCCTTGACCAAATCGTCGAAGTCTGGTTTTGACCTCCCTACAATAATGTGTTGGGATAAAGCGTTTTCGTATAACTTGTTTCAACTCATCCCATGTGGTAATTTCTCTCTCGTAGTTTAATTGGCGACTTATACTAAGTTGAGTTCACCAACTTAACGCATAGTCTAAGGGTCGCTAATGGAACTTTCTCATCTTCTAGGCATTTATAGTAATAAAACATAAGCTCTATTTTTTATTCCCACTCACAGTATGCTTCGGGATCATTCTTTCCACGAAATTGAGGAATTGTGAACTTTGGCTTTGCCAACGAAGGCTGTCCGCAATTATTAGGAACCAAAAGATCTTCATCAACACGAGGTACACGTCTAGCTTGATGTCTATGAGCACGAGGTTGTTCAACCCCATCATCATCATTAGCATCCAAATGTTGAGTCCTTTGCTCAGTTCACAACTGATTTAAGGTATTTCTCATTGTCTGAAATACAGCATCCCGTTGTCTTTGTTCTGCCGCTTGATGGTCTAGACTTTGTTTCAACTGATTGAACATGGTTTCGAACTTATTAGGGATGTCGTGGATATCTAACTTTATTGAGACACCAGCAAGATTTTCGATGTTAACTAGCGGTTTATCACTCTGGTCATCACTCCCTTTTCTACTATGAGACATTGGGACAAATCTGGAAAAAAAACACAGCACTCAAAAAAGAAAAAAAATTAAACACACCTCACCGTTATGCACTCAAAAAGAAAAATTAAATTCTCAATGAGGTAAGAATTAATCTTGTGGTTCCTTTAGAAGTATTTATGTCAATCAATCAGGATGTATTAGAATTAAACTAACAAATTAATCCTAATAGCACTATGAGTCCAACATCAACTAAACACCAAAGAATTGTGTTGCACGGAGGAAGGAAGGTGCAACGTTTGTTAATCCTACTAACACAAGAAACAAGAATGTGTTAGAATGTGTAAAAGAAACAATAAAAAGAAAAAACAAATGAAAACCTAAAACTAAGAATCAATAAAATTGCAGAAACCCGAAAACCCAAAAATTGTGAAGCAACTTGACAAACTTCGTTCGAGGTATTCTCGATTTCCAAAAATCACAAAATTTAAATTGGAGCCTCTCCAAATAATGTGTTTTTGATCTGGAAATTTTCGGCAGAAAATTCAACCCACATAATATTTTTTTTTATTTTTCTCATATTTTTCTTTTTTTCTCAACTTTTTGATCACTTTTTTGTGGGAAATATTTTTTAATTCTGTAATATAGTGCCAAGAATCAGTATATAAAATTTTAGAACAATTGAAAAACGTTTATCCACTCAAAAATATTTTTTTCTTAAAAAATTACTAGGTAAAAACTGCTAGTTGGCTGTTTGTAATGGAAATCAGTGTAGAAAGCAACGAAGAACACCCAAAACGCCCAAAATCTGATACCAAATGATACGAAACGAATGCGGAAGAGGATGGTAAAGTTGTCAAGTCGTGGATCTACCTTAAAGCTCTAGACAAATGTAATCTGAAACGAAAACAAAGAATGACAGATTAATTGACAAGAAGAATATTCAAACAAAATTAAAACGAAAGAAAGATGAATGGCTGGTAACAGATCCAATAGAGAACGAAATTAGGATTTCTTGGATGAAAGAAATCATCCTGGGACCTCAAGAAAACGTCCCAACTAGATCTGGAAAATAAAAACACAAACAAATTCGTTAGAAGTGATTTAAAAGATAAAAGCAAACTATTTAGGTAAGAATGATTGAAACAGCAAGAAAAGATTGGATCTCCTAATTTTTGAAGTGTTTCTTGATGGATCAAGGTAGGATTATTTCCCTCTTGAAGCAATTTCAACCAAGAACGAAAATCAACTAAATCAATAACCCTAAACAGCAAGAAATAAACTATATCAAACTAGAACGATAGAAAAGAGAAGATAACGTCCTAAGAAGCCTTGAAAACAATAAGAATCCACAACTCCCTTCAATGGATCTAATTTCCCCTCCAAGAAAGAGATCTTGGCAAGAAAAAGCTTGAAGATGACTCCCACAACCTGAAAGATTGTTAAAACAACTTCTAAAAAAAAACTCAAGAGCAATTCTTGAAGAAAACTCAAAGAGAATTATTATTAACTCAAAATAATCAAAGTCAAGTGTTTTTGTTTGCAATTCCAAGGCTTATATATAGGCAAGCTAGATAAATCTAAATAAAACTCTTAATTAAACTAGAACTTTAACTAATCTAAACAAGAAACTTTCTTGTTGACATAAAACTCCTAAAAACTTAAATTATTTAATAATTATTAAAAATTCGGAATAAAAAATAATAATAAAAAAATAAGAGCTGATAATACAATATTGGGCTCATATATAATAAAAATTAAACCTAAAAACTGAACCCAATATGATTTAAACTCGAATTAAAAGCCTGAAACTCATAATTCCCGTCATAATCACATCCAGAAATTCTACTTGCGCGGTATTTATTAAAGCTATCATAACTTGAGCTCCTGAACTTGAAATCAAGTGATTCAAAGTGCGTTTCGAAGATAAGAGATAGATCTTAAAAATCCATGCAGGAATCTCAACCCATAAATTCCTGGATCCCATACAAAAAGTCGTTGCAATTCTGCTGATTTCCTCAACTTGAAAATTGGCAGCTTCAGTTTCTTGGACCAAGATTTCCAAGATTTAAAATCTTGATTTTCTTGATTCTTGAGATTTTTTGGAATGGAAAAATTGGATCAAGATTTAGTTTCTTGATTTTCTTGAAAACAAAAAAGTGAATCTTGATTTTCTTTTTCGGCCGTGTGCACATCTAGGGCCTTGGTAACGAAGTCTTGGATGGTTTCATTCAATCTTGCTCGAATTTGCTTGGCCTTTGACCTCATTATTGGGACTTGAGAAACTTTGATCCCATCACAATCATAAGCTTGAATTTGGTCCTTGTGACTCGTATCAATGCCATAGTTTATAAGGTGGCTTACAAGCAGACTTGGTTGGCACATCATTCAGAATATAGCAAGCCATTTGTATCGCATATCTCCAAAAGGAAGTAGGGAGATGTGAATAGCTTAACATTGAATGAACCATGCCAAGCAAGGTTCTATTCCTTCTCTCAGCTACGCCATTCTATAGTGGAGTGTTCAACACAGTCAACTGGGATAAAATCTCATTATGGATAAACCTAATTGCTTTTCCACTTCTGCACAAAACTCTCAAAATTTATCAAAGGTTTTGCTTTTGTTGTGCATTAGATACACAAATCCATATCGAGAATAGTCATCTATAAAAGTCACGTAATATTCGTCACTTCCTCGGGCACTAATGCTCATGGGACCACATACATTAGTGTGCACAAGATCTAAAGGTTGGTTGGCCCTGTACCTTTTGCATTAAAAGACCTCTTATTCATTTTACCTTCCAAGCAAGATTCACATTGTGGAAAATTAATTTCCTTAAGCATACTTAAGGGTCCATCTTTCATAAGTCTAGTGATTCTTTCTTAGTTAATATGACCAAGTCTTAAGTTTCATATGTAGCCCTCATTAATGTGAGAAGTTTTAAGTTTTTTATTCACTATTTAAGTTTGAAGCATAGAGAAGTTATTTGGTTTGATAAAGTAGAGACTATTTTTCATCCATCCATTACATATTAAAGAACAATTTTTGTGAATAGAAATCCCTTTATTGAATGTCACAGTATAACGTCATAAAATAAACATGCTACAAAAATTAAATACATCTTAAAATTAGGTACATAAAATACGTTCTTTAAAATGATCTTTCTAAAATTATCAAAGTGTAAAATAACTTCTCCCACTAGTTTGGCTGAAACATAGCTCCCATCTCCGGTCCGTAATGATAGACTCCTTTAGGCAGACTTCTCGTTTGCTAAACCCCTGTAGAGAAACACACACATGGTTAGTGGCTCCAAAATTAATGACCTAGTTGTCAGTTGATTCTTCCACTAAGCAAGCTTCATCCACAAAGATTTCCATACACTTTCCCTTTTCAACTAGGTAATCCAAGTACTCCTTACAGTTTGATCTCAAATGCCTTTTCCTGTTGTAGAGAAACATTTGATCTTTTTAGGATCTTTTGACTTCTTAGCCTTCTTCCTTAATTTCAGATCCTAAAAATTAGTCGATTTCTTCATTCCCTTAATTTGAGCTCACAGTTAAGTTTGCTTCAGGTTTCTCCGTAACCGACTTACCACCATTCAGCATCAACTCATAATATTGTAATTCCTTCATAAGTTCAGCCAAGGTAAGTGCCTTATTCTCCAAGTTATAAGCGGCCCTAAAACCAGCAAACTCCCTGGTTAAGGATTTGAAAACTATTTCAATCTGAGTGTTCACGTCTAGTTCAACCCCATTGTCCTCCACTTCTGTAAAGAATCTCATAATCTTAAGCATATATTCTTTGACTGGAGTATCGATTTTCTATTGAGAATTTATCAAATTTGTAATAACAGATTGTCAAGCCAATGCGACTTGGCCTCCTAGCAAATCCTCCAAATTTGTCATGATCTCTTTGGCAGTACGAAAATTCTCGTGCTGCTTTTGCAGCACACCGCTCATGCTCGCTAACATATAAAATCAAGCAATTGAGTTAGAATCTCTTTAGTGATTTCTTACTTCGGGTTGAGCTTCAAGAGGGCACATTTCGTCAAGAACAAATTTGTGTTTCTCACAAATGAGAATTATTAGCAAGTTCCATTTCCATTTTTGAAAGTTATCCCCATTTATTTTATTCTTAGTAAGAATGTTAATAAGAGGAGTATGAGACATATTTGAACTGAAAAAAAATAAAGATTCGCTAATTACTATCTTTGTATTAAGCAAATATTTTTCATTTCAGCAACATATCAAGAATTCAGTATGATGCATGCATCTTGTATTAAAACCTTGAAAAAATATTTTTTCCGCTGCTACGATTATTCTCACACCCATCAACCATGTCACCTTGGGGGTCCCATAATTAACTAGCAAAAACATGGATTACATCCAATCAGTTCATAAATCTTAATTCTCAAGACTCCACACGAACTAACGACCATTTAATGTTTGCCATCACCTCTAGCTTAAATATTGTTTCTTGGGAAACTATTTAATAAGAGACGATATTAAGTGTATAACCATTGACTTAACATCCATCATGAACATGCTTTCATTTATGAGTCATCTTGGGGCAACCTCTCTGAAAGTCATGCATGACGATATGGAGGTCATAGATCTTGTTCAAGGACCTTCTCCCACTCAATATTTAAAAAAGCATGCAAGGTTTTTCTTTATCCTAAATTTCAAGAATGATCATACAATAGTCCTAGTGACATTCTTAACTAATCTAAATGACATGCTTCTGATATATGCATGGCCACAGTTTTTCTTTTAAGGGAAAAACTGAAGAAGTGAATGTGAATTGTGCACCAGGTATGGTCCCAGGAAAGGAAGATGAGCCAAATTTGACCGCTTAAAAACCAAGCACTTCCTAGCTAGAGCCAATCTTAGACATGCACCTTCTCATTACCACACTTCTCACAATAATCAAATAACCTAAAGAAGTGAATTAGACAATACAACACATGTATTTTCTCATTATCACACTTCTCACAATATATACATATATATTTCACAATTATAACATTACATAATATAAATATTATAAATAATTATAAAACATATATATAATGAGATAGGTAATTAAAATAAAATTGTCAACCAAGGTTTCCATAGTTCTATTTCTAGAAAACAAATGAAAAAAATAAAATTACATAGTTTTTAGCCACAAGGCATTCTTTGGGTCTTCAACTACCATCACTCCATTTTCCCTTTATCATGGAAACTTTTTTGAAAAACTTACATTTAAGTCCTATGTCCGTTTTCGGCTTACAATAATTCTTTGAGTTTAAAAAACAGGCCCTACATGGAGATATATAATCCATAGGTTGTTTCCTAATAACAACAACCTCGATAATAAAAAACAATTATATAAAAATATATAATATCACATTCATTCTCATATATAACTCAAAACATGCATAAGATCTAAAGAATGTCAATTTCTATGTAATCAAATCATTCAAGAAGAAGAGAAATTCATTTTGATTATCTGCTTCTACTTATAGATAGAGCATAACTTGGCTCTGATACTAATTATTAAAAAATCGAATTTAGAAAAGTTAGTGAAAAATAAATTTAGAGAAAATTAGAGTTTAAAAAAATTTCAAAACAAGAACTTGGTTGTGATATCTAAAGTAATAAACACTTAATCAAAATTGTACATTTTCAATTCGTTTAGGATGAACACTTTGACCAAGTAGTTTTTTTGCTATTCTCAAGCTCACGACTGTCGAGTGCGGGCTCGCTTTGAATCAAAAAAATTACCAATGGGCTAATTTCGCAATTTCACTAAATTTTTGGGTCAATTTGTAAACCAAAAAAAAATATCTCTAGAAATTTTCCAAAATAATCTCTTTAGATAATATCCTCTTGAATTCAATTGTGTACAAAATAATTATCCAATGCTCTATTTATATAGGGAGAGTATAAAATATCTCTAGAAATTTTCTAAACTTAATCACTTTAATATTAATTTAATCTAATATTTTTCAAGTTATATATTAGATTAAATTTAAAATTAAATCTTATTAAATTAATAGAATATTTATCTACAAGATAAACATTAAACTAAATTTAATATTAAGATAATAACTTTAATATTAAAATAAAAAATACTATGAAGATCAATATTTAATTTAATTTTAAATCTATTAAAATAATATTATTTTTGGAATAGTTAATCTGAAATCAAACTTTATAGTAGAGTCTCAGTAGTCTCACTAGGAGTGTAACTTATACGTTGCTCAACCACTGAAGATCCACCACCGTCGACCATTTGTCGACCACTAAAATGCCATCGTCGTAGCCATCGAAAACCCGAGCAGGGTCGATTGCTGTCGGTCTACTCCGGGTCAGTGACGGCCCAACTAGTCTGGTCTAACCATCGATTGAACTGTCGGCTCGATTTCTTATACCAGACCCGGTTTTACCAAATTTTGGGCTCTTAGACCCAATTTACGATCTCAAGTCCAATTTTCAAGTTCAATTACCCATTGAGCCAATTGTTTGACTTGAAAATTAATTTCCAAAAATATCATATTAATTTTAATTAATTTGATTAATTTAATTTTACTTGATCAAAATTAATTTTCTTAAAAATCACTGAGATTTTCCAAATTAATTTTTCAATAAAATTATTTAATCAAATTCTCTAGTTGAACAATTCTCACGACAACCTAATTTAATTCCACTTTGAAAAAATCAACTCAATTAAATTATTTTCAAAGTCCTAGAATTTTCTTCTTATTCAAATGCAGTCTGATCGAGCTTTTGTTGAGCTAGTAGAGGGACCAATCGAACATATACAATTAGATTCTAGTAATGACAATTATGTCTAGAAGTATCGTTTCGATAATTTGCAATTACTTAATCATGAAGTCAGTCCATAAGAAGTACCATGATTGAAAACACCTTATTGTATACTCTTTATAAAAACAATTCATCCAACTACTTTGTCTAATGACCTCGTAATGTGTGTGTTACCCTCATATGACATCCTTGATTCCTTTAAGTTAAATCCGCTCACTAAATACAATCTTATTTTAGCTTATTATCACCATTTTGTTTACTTAATGATTAATATGATCACTGTCAACAAATGACTATGCTAAATTACTCATTCGAGAACAAGCAACTCATGGCCAAATTTCATATTTATCAATCCACACAATGCCAATGAGGGGATATCGTTAACTCTTTAATTAAGCTATGAATTCCACTGTTGCTAGTAAAACCATGTCATACACAAGTCTTGTACCCAACATATCGACTATGGGATCGATCATCTTTAGAGCATAAGCCTTCACTTATATTAAAGCAGATGAGTTACATACGCATGGCCAATGACTAACTCAGGATTCACACCATGAACATCACAAGTGAATCAATTTACAAACAAATTCAAAATTAATTCTTTTTGAGTCTAGACTAATATATCATTCTACCAGTGAATACATCTATATCTCTACCCATAGAGTAAACTGCTCCGATAGCAAAGACTAGTCATCTCTCCAATTGGAATTGTAGACGACATAATAATTCTTCTTAGTATTTGAATCAAATGCTCACTTTGATTATTTGTCCTGGATTACAAAATCATTTAAATTATCTACTGAAGTAAGTTGTCTTATTCAAAATGTAAACGTTCTTACAATGCCACATATCTTTAGTTTGAACTTAGACAATCAATGAGCTAATATTTGTTTGTCACAATTTCTCTATGCATGCAAAATATGGAAGACAAAAGTACAAAAGACATAATAGTGAAATGTGAAATTAACTTTATTTATTTATTCATCGTTCAAATAAATAGAAAATTGTTACATTTTTACTACAGTAGTATCAATACTCCCATTAAGAAGTATCGATACTAAATACGGTATTGATACCATTTTGACATTCTGTCAAATTTGGAAATTTGAAACAGAACCATTTTATTAATACTTTCAAAAAGTATCATTAATAAACAGGTATTGATACTTTTATGGGTATCGAGACCAATTTGCAATTCTGTCTATTTTAGAAATTGTTCATTTGGCAAAGTACTGATATTTTGGTCCATGAGATCGATACTTTTACCTAGATGGCCAAAAATCACAAGTTTGAAAATACTTTTCATGCCCCTAATCTATAAATCAATACAATGGTGCATAAAGGCACTCAGTCAACCTGTATTAAAATAATTTAAAACATCCCAAACTAACACAATTAATCCATGTTCAATAAATCTACTAATTTACATCAAACGGTATTCAAACATGCGTCTATTTCTTTACTTAAGTAACCATGTACAACCTTAATACTTATTCATTCCTCACTAGTCACATGAACATCAACCCATTCACCTTGGCACTCAAAATATTGGCATCCTCATTCACACACAGTTTTCAATTACAAGACAAATATTACTTTAAATGCTAACCACAAACTAGTTGCACAACATCACCACTCAAGTGAGCATGAACACATAACAAGATTTGTAAAAGCAACATATAGTCATAAGAACAAGTAGTATATGCATACCATGACCATTAACATCTTACATGAACCTTGTACGTGTGAAGATTATGAGCCATGATTTAATTTGCTCGATCGTTTCTTACAGGATCAAACTCTCGAAATATGATAAAAGGGTAGAAAATAAAATTAATATAACAAATGAAAATGATGAAGGGATATAACTTTCAGACTTGAAACCAATCTTATAAACGAACCTATGATATATAGCAACGAGACCCGATTTCTATCTATAACCATGACCCACTATCTATAAACGAGATAGGAACCAACGACATAGGGGTGGTCGCCACACTTCGAAAGTAGATGAGAAGGGGAGTGATAAAATGAAAGGTTTTGAACACCATAAGAAAACAATTCTTGATAAGTTTGATTTTTAAGTTCTCAAAGAACATAGATATAACTCTCAAATTATATGATTGATCATTGAACATTAACCTTCAAATGTTTACAAGAAAAACTATTTATATTAAAACTAAAGAACATGAATGGTAAATTTAGCCATTAATGAATACATGCATTAATCCATTCATGAACCAAATTGGTTCATGTATTTCTACATACATTGAATGAACTAATAGTCTTACACTTCCTGATCGACCTGTAACATCACAACAATTGTGCAAGCAGACACACGTCGATGCAAGTATAGTTGATAGATTGGTTCTATTAGATATCGATCCCACGAGGAAGGAGTTCTTGATGTTTAAACTGTTGAAGCAACTAAATCTAAGATTAGGGAAAATGCTAGTAAGGATGTCAGCGTAATTAAATCAGAACTGCACAGTTAAAATAGTCAAAGTCGTCAATGTAATTATAAAAGTTAATTGTCAAAGCAACTGAAAGTAAATCAAATAGTTGTTGAAGTTTGGAGAATTTGAATGCATAAAGGTAAAAGTGTGATCAAGTGTAAAGGATTGGAGTGGATCACTGATTTCACTAAGTAGCAACACTAGATGTGACGATAAGGTATAGTGTAGATGAATTATCGCCGTAATAAGGTTTCAATGAAATCACACCAATAACAACTCTCCGTTTAATCAAGACTCAAGCACTCACAATTGCCACACCTCCCAATGCTGACAATGCTTAACACTTAAGAACAAGTGACAGAATCCTTTCTAGTCTCAAGCAGCTCTCGCTAACTTGCTTGTTAATCTAACTTGTCACCGCACCTCCCAGTGTCGGTAGACTGCAATTACACTCTCATGGTCAAGCAGTTAAATCCAAGAATAAACAGATGAGAAGAATTAAGTTTGAATCAAAGTAATTTAACATTAAAGATATTCTCATATACAATCAAATGTCAACAGAATTCGTCAGCATTTAAAGAGGAATTAATAAATAAATAGAAGTATACTATCCCTAGGATACTAGGATTATCTCTTAACTGCTCCTTTTGTATCGCACCAAGCACTTCTCGTCAGAAGTTGGTGCTCGCCTGATCGATCAGCTTAACGGACTCCAGCATAAAGCTTTAAAAACTCAGTATTTATAGAATAAATTCCTTCACCTCTTGATATTTTTCTCCTTCTTCTTTCCTCTATTTATAGGCTTCAAGAATTATAGATCTCATTTTCTCTCAGATCAAACTCCTTTTACAGCTGTCAAAGTTTGTTAAATTCCAGTTGTGTACTCATGCAGATCTGGTGTGTTCTTCATAAATCTATAGGTTGTCGCGACATTGCTGGGCGTAATTTGGAACCTTTATGGTGACAACGTGTTCTTCCCCTGCGCTGGTGCTTCCAGGTGTGTTTGTAGTGTGAATTCACCCATACAAAGTAAAGGTTTCTATGCGGTGACATCTCTAGCCATAATTCCAAGCTAACTTGTGGCTACATCTCTAAATTCTTCCTAGCATCGATCTTCTGAGATGGATCCCTGCACTGACAATTGTGAACATATTCTGCATACGCCGACATTAGTGCATAGAAGAGATAAAGAACAAGAATTTAAGCCAATCAACAATGAGTTAGAGAATATAAATACTAAGTATGAAATGCCTATCATGCATGCTAAATATGCTACAAAAGAGACAATTAATACACAAATTTAGGGAGAAAATAAGTGTCATTTCTAATGCTATCACTTCCCCCTTGGCGTGCATATATCTATTTGTTCAATGTATATGCGAATTGTCATATTCTCCTCTCTTTAGACGTTCATGTATGTCATACGTTCATAAGTGCATTGGATATTCGGTTGCATGAATTTGGAGAGGAATACGAGCAGTTATTAGGGCTTGAATGTGTTTGATGCAAAGCATGTGTTGCCATCCATTGAACTTGGAAGAATACTAATGGTCTTTGATGCATGTGGTCGGCCATGATGTCCTTAAGACACATTAAACACAACATTAGAACAATTTAAACACAATAATTAAAATTTAATAAAAAGGACACATTAAAGATGTAATAGACAAAGACATGTTTAATACATAATTAAAACCATATAAATTACGTAATAACAAAGACACAAATTAAATAGCATAACCAATAATTAAATAAACTCTAATTTAAAAGTTGTGGTATTAATTAAACAAATTTGAATGGTTAGGCCTTAAAAGTCCACATGCAAAAAGCTGCATGGGATTGGATGTTTCATCTTGCATTTGGGCCACTCACATTTGGGCTAATTACGAGTCTTTCTAGCCGAATCAATAGATGATGTGATCGAGATCACATCACATCCAAGATAATACTTATATACATCAAGCCTATACACATTTATAAATTCTATATGATAGCAAAATATCATATATCACCATTTCAAACCAACTAATTCGACATTTCCACAATTTGGTCTAAAAATATATCAAATTAACTTAAATAAACTCAACCTCATTAACCAAGTATTTTATCCATATCATGACATCATATTACCTATCTAATCCTATACTCAAAATGCCATTTCAAATGTCAAATGCATAATTGAATCCATCTACTAAATGCATATATTTTCAACTAAGCATATTCTTTTCTATAATCATACCAATAAGGATTTCAAGTCATATCACTATATAAGTAAACCAAAGCAACTCCTAATTACATGCCACACATAACAGGGCCTTAATACTATCAAAAGATTATTGAATCGATAGCGAGATAGTGTGAACTTCGGATGATTCGCTTGATGAGTTCCTCAAGTTGGCAATCTACAGGGAAAGGAAAAACAAACGAGGTGAGCATATACGATGCTTAGTAAGTTCATAGACATTAAACCACAACTTACCTCAAATTACAATTCAATACGATAGATTACTAGCTTCTCAAGTTTGCCTAACATGGAAATCACATAACAATAAGGTGAGTTCAACATTCATCATACCGTATAGTAACTCAATCATATAACATTTTAATTCACTTATTCAACATTTCATTACCATTCACAAAATAAAAAATAAGTTAATCAACTCATTATCTTATTCATACAATCCATTTATCAATAATACTTCCAATTTCAAATTAATGCCAAACATTATTTTCATTTCATAATTTGAATACTAAATTGAACCCATTGATTCTTCAAATTTCCATATCGACCCTTCGACTTGTATAATTAGTTCTAATAATATTTCATATACTATCAATATTCGTATATTGCAATATGTAAATGCATCATCAAATCTTAATATCAACTCAATTTGAATAACATTTATCCAATTTACACTTTCAACCCCTATTAACCTAACTTGGACTCGAACAGATGCACAGATCCAACCAATCATACTAGTTTGACACCTAGTGCCTCATCGGTATAACCGAAGTAAAATCTGTGCCTCGCACTTATCAACACCTACTCGAAGTAACCCGTACTCTAATTATCTTATGGCATGCCAGCTATATAAGACTCTGCCCAAACAATTAATAGGGTAATCAATAAACAAATTTCTTTATAGTTTGATTCTTATTTTATCGATCTCAGTATCATCAATTAACCAATCAAGACATCATTTCATACATAGCATAACATAATTCATTTCAATATCAAGCCAATTTCACCATTTCATCAATTTTTACTATTTTTAATTTTATTCAATTTAGTCCTCTATCTCGATAATCAAACCTATATATGACCAACTCCATGACATTGAATGCCATTCTTTTTCTCCCTAGTAGGTTCCTGGTTGATTAGAACACCTTTTTTAGTGAAGTTATTAGCAATTTCAAACTTATTATTCCTCCTAGCTTACTTCTTGAAGGCTTTATTAAGATTCTAAGTCAACAATGTAATTTTCTCTTGTAACTCTTCAATAGATATCAGTTGGAATTGCTCTTATAACTTGTAAGGTTATATTGTTCTCTACTTTAGATTTGTTTCTTCTTAACTTATCCAAATTGATCTCAAAAGTCTGCAAATATCTAATAAGCTCATCTAATCTCATGTTATCTATGTCTTTTACTTCCTTAATGACAGTGGGTTTAATGGAAAATATCTCAGGTAGAGATCTAAGCACCTTCCTCACAATTTTGGAATTTGAGTACTAATTTCTAATAGCAAAAAAATTGATTTGATAAGTCACATAACTTGCATAGGATTCACAAATGGTTTCATTCTCCTAAATCTTTAGAATCTCAAACTTAGTGGTCAACATCTACATCTTTGACTGTTTCATGATATTAGTTCATTTATGGAAAATCTCAAGAATATCCTAAGACTCATTGGCAATAGTATACTAAGATATCCTTTTAAATTCCTATCAATCCACGCCATAAAATATTGCATTTAATGCCTTAGAATTAGCATTGGCCAGCTTCTTTTCGTTTGTGGTTCATGTAAGTTCAGACTTTAGGTTTTCACTCCAATTTTCTCAACTGTAAAGGGTTCCCATACAACAAGAATGGCATGCCAAGATTTTTCATCCATTGACTTGATGAATGATTTTATCCCGACCTTCTAGCAAGCATAGTTGGAACAATCCAATAATGGGGGACCAAACACAGATGATCTTTCCATTTCAAGAAATATCGACACCAAGAACACCATTTGTTGTGTCAATTCAAAGTCTCAAATACCAATTTGAAAGAATAAATTTGATAGTTGCAAGAATAAGGGAGCAGTGGCAACTGTAAGTGGTGTTGTGGAAGTACAACAATGAGCACAATGCACTTGTTTACACAATTTGATTTTCCTACATTTGTTATGCCTTGCCTAGAGAGATAATCAACTATCTTTTCTATACGAGCATGAATGGGATGACATTTATTAAATTTCATTCATCGAAGCTGCCAATTTTCAAGTTTGGGAAATCAATATATTTACAATGACTTTTTTAGACGGGATCCAGGCATTTCTGGGTCTAGATGTCTTCATGGTGTCTGAAGATCTATCTCTTAGATTCAAAAAACATTTTGAATCACTTGAATTAAAGTTTGGGAGCTCAAGTTATGACCATTTTAATAAATACTGGATGGACAGAATTTTTGAATGTGATTATGATGGGAATTACGAGTTTCGGGCTTTTAATTCGAGTTTAAATCATATTGGCTTCGAGTTTTAGGCTTAATTTTTATTATATATGAGCCCAATATTGTATTTATCAGCTCTTATTATTATATTATTATTATTTTATTTCGATTTTTTAATAATTATTAAGTAGTTTAAGTTTTTTAGGAGTTTTATGTAAATAAGAAAGTTTAGTTTAAAATTACTTGTTTAGATTAATTAGAGTTCCAGTTTACCTAAGAATTTTAGTTAGATTTATTTAACTAGCCTATATATAGGCCTTGGTATTGTACACAAAAGTAGGCAATTGATTATTATTCAAATTCTCTTTGAGTTTTTCTTTTTAAGAATTGTTCTTAAGTTTTCTTTTAGAAGAGTTTTAACAATCTTTTAGATTATGGAGATCATCTTCAAACTTTTTCTTGCCAAGTTCTCTTTATTGGAGGGGAAATTAGAGTCGCTTGAAGGGGGTTATGGATTCTTCGTGTTTCCAAGGCTTTTTAGGACATCTACATACCACGTTCTATCTTTTCCATATATTAGTTTTATTCTCTTCGTTATCATATCTTATTCATATTTAATTATTAAAATCTTTGATTTATTTAATTTCTTTCAATCTTAATTATCTATTTTATTTGCTTCCTTTAATTTTTAAATTCTTAGATCCAATTTAGCTTCGTTTGTGTTTCAGGTTGTTTCAAAATTCAACTTTCTTTCCAAACTCTAGAGCCCTAAGTCAAATTTGCGACTTTGACAAATTTTACGATCCATCTTCTACATTCACGCGTTCCTTCTTTATCACTTTTAATCTCGTGCAATCAATGATTTAAGTCATATCGCACCTCGGTATAGTAATCTCACTTTTGCACCTAAGATCTAGGCCACTTTCCTCTAATTTTTCACATTGAAAACTTAATTTGTGGACCAAGTAACTCACTTGCTTACTTATAAATTCACTCACAATAATGAATTCCTAATGAACAAATTAAGTGCTAAACTTTCAGTACAAAACTTATACAAGTCTCAAGAATATAATAACATTTTGACTTGCTAACATACTAGATAAATTACAATCAATCACATTATCAAAGCAGTAGTTAAAGAGTAAGCAACATCCTAATAAGGTCTAGGATAAGTCTCAAATCTTCATGATAAATTTCCAAGTTATTTGACCCAATCTCTTTAAAATAGTATATCCAATTGTTTGATCTGATTCAATCAAATCTTTAAGATATGTTTATACATATTGATCGATCTTCAAAGATGGACCAACATATGTACAAAATATCAGAAAAGATCATGGTCTAAATGTTTTATTCCAAAAGATTGTCAACTCCAAATAAGACAAGGTTATGTTACTTCTGCAATGCCTAGTGGAGTTGGCATTGCTCAAAAAACTGCCTTAATAGTGTCAACTCTAATTGATGTCGAGTTAAATATTTTTCAATTATGTGTTGTGTTATTATTAGTTATAATTTTGTTTAAGATATTCGATGTTTGTATAATTTTTGTCACGTTAATAATTTATTTTATATAAATTTTTAACACATTTGTGCATTCGTGTAACGTTTATCATACTTTTCATGTCATGCTTTATGTTAATTATTTTTCGCATGTGTTTGTGTCATGTCTCAAATAATTTAATATTCATATAATTATATTGTATAAAAAATATTATTTATAATTATTATATTTATTTGAAAATAAATTTAAATTCAATTATAATTTTTAAGATCTAAATTAACTTATTTAATAATGGATTAAATATAAATTTGATACCTGAACTTGTTCACTTCTCCCAGATTGGTACTTATAGTTTTTTTGTCCCAGATTGGTACCCGAACTTTTTTTCCATCCACTAGTTTGGTACCTGAAACTAACGTCGTTAATTTGTTGCTAACGTGGCAGCACTGACCAATCGCACGCCGCCACGTGGACTACTATTTGTAGCTTTTTCTTTTTTCTCGCCCCACTTCTTTTGTTCTTCATCTTTCTTCTTCATTTTTCTTTTTCTGCTTCTACATTGCTACTAGGCGACCATCCGACCTCCTCTGGTGAGCTCTCCAACCAACAATGACGTTGTCTTAAAAATCAACCAAAAAAGGGGGTTTAGCTTGCTATCCTTTTTTAGGTTGATTTTTCATAGGATGTCATTGTTGCTCCAGAGATTTACACCACCATTGATTTCGCTCTGATCTATTGTTTAATCGATTACTCTTCTTTATTACTTTGTTTGATTTTGATTGTTCCAAAAGAGGAAACAAATATTTAGATTCAAAAAGAAATGGATGCAATCGAAGAGTTGTCACGGTTTTTAGATTCCATGATGCAAGCGACGACGTTGCTTGCCGGCGAAGATGTTGATGAAAATTCTTCTACTTTCCTCAACGTTGTTGCTCTCGAAATGTTGTAAGTTTTTCATATCTTAAGTAAAATTTTGATTGTGAATTTTTGAAGCTTTTAATATGCTTTATTAGAAACAAGGTGTGATGAGATCTAAAAAAATCTACAAAAGAGAACTCCTGATCCACTATTATAATCTTGTGTATATATATTATTTCTAATAATATCAATGATCATATCCTCTAAACTAGAGGTGTTCATGGGTCGGGTCGGGTTAGGTTCAGATTGGGCCTAAGCATGATATTAACATACTTTATGCTTGCCCAAGCCCAACTCGGCTTGAAATTTGGGCCTAAAATTTTGTCCAAATCCGCTCATATTTGCAAAAGACTAACCCAAGCCCATTTTAGGCTCGCTCATATTAGTTTTAAATTTTTTAAAAAAAGATTTTATATTGTTTTATTTTAATATTTAATAATTTTATAAAAATTTTATTTATTGAAATTTTTTATATAGGTCATCTTAATATTTTTTATTGTTTACATTAGAGTAGTATTATATATTTCGTATGAGTTTATTTTTTAATGTATTTTAAATTACATTAATATAAAAAAATAACATAATATAAAGTATTATAAACTTAAAACGGGTTGGGCCGAGTTTGGACCTTGAATGTTCAAGCCC
Source organism: Gossypioides kirkii (assembly GCA_005610355.1). Lineage (NCBI taxonomy): Eukaryota > Viridiplantae > Streptophyta > Magnoliopsida > Malvales > Malvaceae > Gossypioides > Gossypioides kirkii. Next base: position 29,460,140 of record CP032254.1, on the reverse strand, counting down.
GAGCCCGAGCCCGACCCATATTTTAAATGGGCCTAATTTTTTGCCCAAGCCCATTTTCGGGCCTAATATTTTTGCCCAAACCCTCCCAAATTTTGGGCGACCTTTCAGGCTTGGGTGGGTAGCCTGACCTATAAACAGGTATACTTTGAACTTTGTCTGGTTTCTCTAACATTTTTGTAACAGCCCAGTTTTCAGTAGTGTCAAAAACAGTGGTTTTGAGACCACAACTCCGACAAGTCGAATCAAAAATTTATTTATTCTTATATTTATAACGTCATTAGTTTCATATTAAGTTTTGGTGGAGTGATTTTATTGTTTGAATGGTTAATTAGGTTAAAATGATTAAATTGTAAAAGTTGAGAAAGTTGGTTTCTATTGATTAAAGCTATTAAAAGGTATAGAATTATTATCATAAGGACTAAAGTAGCAATTAGACCTTAGGGGATTAAATGGACGGTTGTAATGGGAAAATGGAGGATTTAGGTGATTGAATAAAGGTTAAAATAGTAAAAGAAGGAAGAAATGATTTTTAACCTAAAATCATAACTAAATTAATTATTTTTCCATCATCTTCTTCATTAAGCAAACAAAAGAAACCGTAGAAACTTTAAGGGAAGTTTTGGCCAAGCTTAGAGCTTCATTAGGTGAGTGATTTCTCACCTGTTTTTAGTGATTTCTATGTTTTTGAGTCCGTATTAGCTTAATCTAGCTGACCAAGGGACTAATTTGTGAATCTGTCAAATGTTATTAAACTTAACATTGTTAAATATGCTTGTTTTTTAGAGTCTTTGATGAATTTGTATGCTTGATGATTTGGTTTAATACTTTTGAAAAGTGATTTTTGATGAATTTAAAGTTTGGGGACTAGATTATGAAAGTGGTGAAAATACATGTCCTTGATGTGAAATAATTGCATATAGGTGTTGGGTGAACACCCATGGATATTCGAATAGCATAAGCTGAATTGTAAAATGGTTATTTTGCATGATTTGTGCTTAAGGGACTAAATTGAATAGAAATGTAAAAAGTTAAGGGTAATTTCATAATTTTCCCAAAAGGACTGACATGCATAAATGGATTAAATTATATGATTTAATGGGAGAAATGGTTGATTTATTGTGTTAGATCGTGGTCAAGCCACTGATCGTGGAAAAGGGAAAATTTTAGAATAGTCCTTGAAGTTTCATCGAACTTCAATTTCGTCCAATAAGTTCGTAGTGTTAGTTTAGATACATTGTATGTATTTTTTGTATTTACTATTGTTATAGCAACTCAAGGAAAGCTAAATGTTCGAGATGTTGGGAAAGTCGAAGAAGAAACAAAATGTCAGGCCTAGGCCGGTTATCTGACTTGATGCGATAGCTAGGGTTCTACATATGTTGCAATATCCTAACAGCTTGTGTGAGCGGCATCGAGAGTGGGAAATTCTAGACCGTATCATGGCTGAGTCTCTACGTATTGTCGAAACTTTTTTTTCGAAAGAAAAAGGTCTCGAAAATATTTTTAATGATAGAAAATTGGGAGTCACCACCAATCTTTTATTCGGTGTGATTGGATCGCCACAAAAACGTTTAAAATCTGTTTTGAAAAATATTTTGGTCTTCGAAATCCAAAAAAGGGGTTCGGGAGTCGGTTACGTGTAAGGAAGGATTAGCACCCTCACACGCCCAAAATTGGAACCACGTCGATTATTTTTCGGTCTTGATTGTCAAAAATTTGAAACCTCGAGTGAAGTTTAAAATACGATCCTTGTATGCATGATTTGTTTAGCGTGATTTTCAAAAATTGAATTTGAAGAGAAAAATGCCCGTGTGTTTCGAATTTCTTGGAGAATTGAAGTAGCGTCTAACACGTTAGGGCACGACGTTCACGAAATTTCGAAATTGAAGGACATTTTGAAAAATTTTAGAAGAGGATATTCGATTGTGTAAAATCTATGAAAAATAATATCCAACACGTTAGGGCATAATTCCTCGAAATTTTCACGCGAAAGGATATTTCCTCGATTTGGAAATTTTAATGCACTCGGTTATTTCGAGTCGAAGAGGAAAAAACACGTCTAGTAAGTTAAGGCATGAGTTTCTCGAATTCTCGTAAATAACGAGCGCTCCTTCATTGTCGATTTCAAAACTTTAAAAGGGTACTCGGTTATTCCTATTTGAAGGAAAAAATCGCGCCTAGTAAGTTAAGGCATAATCTTTCAAAATCTAAAATAAAGGAATATTGCCTCGATTTTAAAAATATTCGTATTTTTACAAAAAATAAAAAAATAACTTTAATAAAAATATTTAAATAAAAATGAGCATGCAAATTAAATACAAGTTGGGCAATTAATGACAAAATTAAATAACACGAAGAAGGTGAAATTACATGAACGAATAAATATGCAAAAATAAGCATAAGAATAATAAAGTACGAAATATAAAAAAGGGTCAAAATGAAGTTTTTTAAGAATTTTAGGGTTAAAATATAATTTAGGGAAAGTTTAGGGGTCAAAATGTATTTTTGGACAAATTTAGAGGTTAAAATGTAATTTTTGGAAATTTAGGGCTTAAAATGTAATTTTAGAAATTTAAGGGTTAAAATGTAATTTATGGAAAGTTTAAGGTTTAAAATGAAATTTTAGAAAATTTTAAGGTTAAAATGTGATTTTAGGAAAGTTTGAGGTTAAAATGTAATTTTAGGAAAGTTTGAGGGTTAAAATGTGATTTTTGGGTAAACAAGGGCTTCTTGTGTAATAAACCCAAGAATTTGGACATGTGGCAGCTTTCTGTGCTTCCTAAAGCCAAGGGACTAAATTGAAAATCATTTAAAATTACTGGGCAAATTTAGAATAAATTGAAAATAACATTAAGGACTAAATTGAAACAATTGAAAAATACGAAAGGATCGAAGAGGAAAATTTGCCATTTTAAAAAAATCTAATTCATAGGCCTTAAGCCAAAACAACGTCGTTTTGGGGCTTGGATGCCTAAGCCAAAACGGCGTAGTTTTGGCCTCCTATATAACCCACCTTTTGTTCTCCCAACTCTCGCTTTTCTCTCTTTCTCTTTTTTTGGGTGACTCTCTCCGATCGTCGCCGTTGCCGTTCCTTATCGGCCACCGCTCGCCGTCGCTGCCGTGCACGACGGTACTAAGGTAAAAACTTTTTTTTTTATTTTTTTTCTTTTAAAAGGTAGATCAGGGTCTGATCTAGCAAGATCGAACCTTAATTTTTAAAAAAATTCGAAAGAAGTTTGTTTATTTCATGATTTTCGAATCTTTTCCTTATTAAATTATTTTGATTTTCGAATCTTTTCTTCTTGTTTTTATTTCATTTATTTTGTTTCAAAAATATATAAATAAAATAGAGTAGTAAACATGTATATATATCATATATGTAAATCTATTTTTTTGGGAAAAAGATTAATATATATGTGTATATATGCCTTTGAAAACGAAAAGATATAAATATAATATATATACATGTATAAAAAAAAACAATATACCTTGCCAAAAGAAAGCTCTTGAATCTTGAATTCGAATTTGTTGTTTGCTTTTTTTTTATTTCTCGTGAAAATCGAAAGGGGAGCCCCCTTTTACACATTGATTTGTGGCTTTTATAGCCGAAACAAACATTGCCTTTCTTTGTATTTGTGCTGGTTTTTGTCCTTTCATGCACTTGTGCAGGTGATGATGGTAGTTATGGCAAGTTGGTGGTGTCAGATGCTGGCAGAGGCAAGTGGCAAGGGCAAGTGGGTAAGGCTTGAGACAGTTGGAAGGAACCCTAACATTAGGGTTTTTGATTTTTTTTAAAATTTGGGCTTATTGGCCACATTGTAAATTGGATTTGGGTGTTATTGGGTTTTGGGGTTTGGGCTAGGTGGGTAAGTTAAGGTGATTGGGTTTGGACATGTATTTGGACAATTTAATTTAAAAATTAAATTTTAATTTAGACTTTATTTAATGGTTTGGTTTTGGGAACAGACCTGGTCAAAATTGGGCTCCAACAATTGCTCCTATTTACTCTTTGTTGTGTAACAGGAACGGAGCAAAGACCAAAATGAGGCCTAATTTTGTCAGGTCTTATTTCTTCGATGGTCTTTCCTCAACTGACCCACCCTTCGCTTTATCGGTCGTTCAACTTCACTACATCCGCTTCTACATCTTCTAGGATTTAGTGCCGCGGTTTCATCCTGTTCTAAGATAATTTCACAAAAAGACAAAATTTGTTACTGTAGCTTCACTCAATTCACTTGCAACTTCAAGGAGATTCAGATTTGCCATCGTAGTCTTTGATTCAATCCACTAACACTTCAGGTGTGTTGTAGCTTCATCTCTTGGTCTACTTCTCTGTATCTCATCAGGAAGATGATCGCCTCATTGATTTAATCCACTTTTCTGTATCTCATCAGGAAGAGGGATTTGGTTCACTTCTCTGCATCTCGTAGGAAGATGACCACTTATTGGTTCGACCCACTTCTTTGTATCTCATCAAGAAGATGGGGTTTGAATTTTCACTCACATTGAGCTACACTTCAATGATTTGGTTTACTTCTCTGTACCTCATCAGGAAGATAACCGCCTCATTGATTTAATCCACTTCTCTGTATCTCATCAGGAAGACGGATTTGGTTCACTTCTCTGCATCTCGTCAGGAAGATGACCACTTTATTACTTCGGATGACTGCAATCTGCCCCATGATCGGGGTAAGAGATTGGTGCGTCTTCAATCTTTCTAAAGGTACCGGGTTCATCATTACGGCCTCAACCTTTCCTTTCATATCTTTATGGTGCCGGATTCACCGTCGCGGCCTCGATCCTTCCCATCACATCTTTTAAGGTATCGGGTTCGCCATTATGGCCTCAACCTTTCCCATCACATCTTCTAAGGTATCGGGTTTGCCATTGCGGCCTCAACCTTTCCCTTAATATATTTATGGTACCGGGTTCATTGTTGCGACCTCAACCTTTCCCATCACATCTTCTAAGGTACCAGGTTCACCGTTGCGGCCTCAACCTTTCCCTTTATATCTTCATGGTACCGGGTTCATCATTGCGGCTTCAACCTTTCCCATCACATTTTCAAAGGTATCGGGTTCGCCGTTGCAGCCTCAACCTTTCCCATCACATCTTCTAAGGTACCGGGTTTGCAATTACGACCTCAACCTTTCCTTTCATATCTTCATGGTATCGGGTTCACCATTGCGGCCTCAACCTTTCCCATCACATCTTTTAAGGTAGCGGATTCACCGTTGCGGCCTCAACCTTTCCTATCACATATTCTAAGGTACCGGGTTCACCATTGCGGCCTCAATATTTCCCTTCATATCTTCATGGTACCGGGTTCACCGTTGTAGCCTCAACCTTTCTCATCACATCTTCTAAGGCACTGAGTTCACCATTGCAGCCTCAACCCTTCCCATCACATCTTTTAAGGTACTGGGTTCGCCGTTGCAGCCTCAACCTTTCCCTTCAAATCTTCATGTTTCCTTGGTTCATTTCACTATTTCGTGGTAATGAAATCTATAGGATATGCTTTAATGGGCCTCTATGTAGACCAAACTTTTAGGATGCCATGATCAGGATGAATCAAATGCTCCTAAACAGGTGAGTATGAATGATGAATGCAAAAAATGTCATCTTTGAGAATGATTTTATTTTTAGTCCTTAGTCGACATCCATTGTCGATTGTCTAAGTCCTATCACTGATGTGCTATTATGTTGTTCTTTCAGTATGGTACCTTTGACAAGAGACCCAAAGAGGTAGTCGTTATTTGAACCATTTGTTTCAAAACCCTTCTAACCCTCGGGTTTGGTTATTTCCAACTAGTGATCCTGTTTCAGGTCCCTGTACTATTTAGAAATTTTCAAGAATGATATGTAGAAATCCTTTTATTCCTTATATCATAGACCTTGATCGATGTTTTTACGACACAACAATTGTGCAAGCGTACACACTCAATGCAAGTATAGTTGATATACAGAGCTATCGGATATTGATCCCACGAGGAAATGGTTCCCGATGTTTTAATGTCGGAGCAATCAATACTAAAAATCAGTGTAATGCAAGTAAGGATGTCAGCGTAATTATGTTATATCTGCACACTAAAATGATCATTATTTTCAACGCAATTAGAGTTAAATATCAGAGGTTAAATGTCAGTGTACTGAAAATAAATCCAAATGTGTTGAGTGTTAAGTGCTAAAAATTTAAATGCAGGAAATATAAAAGTGATCAAGTGTAAAAGGGTGGAAGTGGTTCACTGATTCTACAGGTTGCAACACTGGATGTGTCGACAAGGTAGAGTATAGATGAATTGTCGCAGCAATGAAGTCCCTTCGAGTTCTTACCCACAATAGCTCCCTACTTAATCCTGACTCACATACACTACTCCACCTCTCGGTGCGAGCAATAATGTGTATCCAATAACAAGTAACTAGAGTCTGTCTCAGTCTCGAGTAGGTCGCGCCTAACCCACTTGTTAATCTAACCTGTCACCGCATCTCTCGATGTCGGTGTACTGCAATTTCACTTTTGTGTTTAGAGCGGTTAAATCCAAGAATAAATGGATAAGCAATGTAAAGTTAGAATCAAAATGATATAACATTAAAAGATACTCTTGTATTCATTTAACATTATCAGAATTCATCATTGTTTAAGAAGAATTAACGAGTACAACGAAGTTTACTATCTCTAGACTATTAGGCTTACTCCGTAATTGTTCCTCTTGCTTGCCATTTAGCACTTCTCGTTAGAAGCAGTTGCAGGCTTGCTTCATCAGTTCACCGATTCCAGCACAAATCTTCAATTCACAAAGAATTTCTAGAATGAAATCCCCTTTTCTCTTGATACCTTCTTCCTTCTTTGTTCTTCTATTTATAACCTCTAAAATGTTACAGGATTCAACCTTCATTTTCAGATCCAGATCTAGATCTTACAGCTGTCAAAATTAGTTAAATTACAACTGTGCACTCTCATAGTTCTAGTGTGTTCTTTAGAGATCTACAAATTGTCACTGTATCGCTGGACGCATTCTGAAAGAATAATTGTGGTGACATTTGTGAAATTCTTGTGTCTGGTGCTTCTAGTTGTGAATTCAGCTTGATTCCTTTCAATTGAATTCAGTTTCAATGTGGCGACATTTCATGGTCACAATGTTCAGCTGATCTTGTGGCTGCAATTGTCCAATATTCCATTCCTAGACTGAGTTCTTGTGCTGACAATATTAAGATGCAATATATCAACTGCTTGCGTCGACATTACTACAAAAATATGTGAAAATAACAAGAATTCAAACTGTCTAACAATGAATTGGAAAACAAGTAAACTAAGTATAAAATGCTAATGATGTATGCTAAATTAACTACAAAAGGGGAAATTTAAACACTAAATTGGGATGAAAATCTATGTCATTTTTAATACCATCACACCCCCAAACTTGAGTTTTTACTTGTCCTCAAGTAAATAAATAAAAATTAACAAGTAACAATTAGAAATGTCACCACAATCACACAACTTGAGTTCTTTAAATTTCTAATGTTCAAATTACATTCATATAATAGAATGATGCATCGATAATTTATAAGTAAGAACAACTAAAACTGCAACTTCATCAATGTTAGTATCATGCATTGAATCTTATCTTTCCTGGAACCATTTCAGCAATTTATTCTCTTTTTCTTTTCTTTCTTCTTTTTCTCATTTTTTTTTTCAAGTGATTGAGAGATGTCATTGCATTACTCTACCTTTATCCCTAGGCAGTAACGATGGGGTGCAACAAACCCCCAGGAGGCATGTAATTGCGCCGACACACACTCTTGCAGATACAACCTTTGGCTAGATAGGTTTTCTTTTCTTTAACTGCAGCGGAGTGTTCCCACTTAAGAATCACAATGCACTCATATTGGAGTGTCTTTTATTCATACAATGTCATTGTTCTGGTAAGTGAGTGCAAGATTCAAACATCAACACTATACATTCATTACTGAAACAATTTCAATCATTCATTCCAAAATAGTAGATTCATCATTCATTCATACTCATCCAATTTCCACATCAGCATTCAAACAATTCAAGAATTACACATTATAATAAAAATTGTGGTCATATTTTTATTTAAATTTGTCAATTTTTCATTACCTAAGAAAAATAAAAATCAAATAAGAAGATGTAGTTGCATTTCCAAATCACATTAATTCCCCCCCCCCAAACTTAATGTCTGCATTGTCCGCAATGCACTGACAATAGTTATAAAAATGTATGGAAATGCAATGATAATGCGCTATACTAAGAAGAATGCAGTGATAATAAAAATGCAGGCACAATATAATGCAAGAATGCTAACTAAAAAAAGGGATGTACCAACTTATTCAACAGATTCCGATATAGAGGTTGCTTTTGTTTTCTTCTTTTTCTTTTTCGGGCGCTCCTCCTTGTCATGGTGTTTTCTCTTTTTCTTATCTTTATGCCGCTCCCTCTTCTTATCCATCGAACCAACCGGATCGGCAGACTGCTCCTCTTGATCAGGTTGGGTGGTGGCCTCATCGATATTCACATCGGATGGATGGATTTTAGCCAACGGAGCCACATAAGGCACAATTGCTAACGAGTTAGGTTCTTCTACAATGCTGGTGACTACCTTAACTTGACTCGCAGCAAGTGGAGTCTCGTCTGAGCTTGATGCACATACAACATCCTCAATGATCATTGTGGGGATATTGGGTTCCTTCTCGTCCTGCACCAGGGCAGGTTCGGTGTCAATGTGTTTGTCATCCTTCGCTTCGTCCTTCTCTTCATCCTCTTATTCTTCATCCTTTTCGACATGATCATTCTAATTTACCTCCTCTTCCTCAGGTTGAGTAAGTTCAGTTGGGCCAATGTTGGTGTATTCGACTGTAACGACATCTTCATTCAACACAGCGTCCCTTTCCACCATATTCGCCCCTAGGCTATTTGAGAACTCATCTTCAAAAAAAGGAGCAATGTTACGATGCAGTACATCATCATCTGGTGACTACTCTCTATCGTTGTCATCATCAGAAACATGGATGTGAGTGGGTATAGGGGCGGGCCTACCATCAGGAGTAGGTTATTCAGATGAGGAATATTGCATTGGGTGGTAGATGGTCGGAAATTACGGGAAGTCTGAAAGTGGGGTCTGACTGATTTGGCACAATGCAGCGATAAGAGCCTCATTCCACGCCTTGGTATATGCATAGAATTTATGGAACCAGAAGTCCATGTCATCCACTATACTATCAATGTGGATAGATCGTCTGTCGAGGTGTTCCAAGAATGACTCCATCAGGGCCAATGTCTCTGTCATTTGTGTGATTATCGGCGTACCAGATTTGTTGGCCTTCTTTTTACCTTTCCCTTATCCTTTTTATTGGAAGTCACTTTAGCCATCGATGTGTCCTGGCCTTTTGTCATCCGCTCGACGAAAATGTCATTAATTGGGCCTTTATTATCCACGACTTCCTCATCCTCTCTTGGCACAATACTCTTATGCTGGCAAAGAAGCATAATAAGAGATGGGAAAGGGATAATACCAGTCTGCTTCCCCGCTACCTCTGCAATCTAGGCGTGTATCAGCTCACCAATGTCGATGTGACGATGATCCGAGATGGAATGTAACAAACACATACGATCCAGAGTGGTCGTAGTACTGTGGGTAGAAGGCATCACTCGACTATTAACAAAGTGAAACCATACCTTGTAGCAGGTAGTCAGGTAACGTCTATGCATTGTGAAATTGTGGAATCCACTGCCCGTCCATGTGGCATTGTCGACGCAAAGGTCAGTCATCATCTCAGTGAGGCTATCCTCATTTAAACTATGTAGGAAGGGCGAGTGGTCGTCTACCCATTCTGGTATTCGTAGTAGGATGTTGATATGTGCCGCACTTCATGGCGCAAGTCTTTCTCGAACAAAACAAATTCTTGTTCTTGATCCACCAAGTTCATGTAAAATTCTCGAACCAGAGTAGGGGAATAACCAGAGGGGTGGACTTATTTCCCAAGCGGCAACTACGGAGACAACTAGAGGCCTTGCTCAGGATCGATATTGCATTTAAGCATGGTGTTGTGATATCTTTCCTTGGCTGCAGTTGTGAGAAATAATACTGGGCCTGAGGGTGATGGTGTCATGGATGGAATCTTAATAGGGGGTGGTTGGAGTGGTTTTAAATGAAGGTTTAGGATTTGCTTTAGAAGCGCGAGTCTTAGCCATGATTGGAAAAAAAAAGAAAATAAAGAAAAGTTGCAGAAGGATATTGCTTCGAAAGAGAAGAGAAAGAATCTGCAGATGGATTGAGATGGTTGCAAGAACAATAGCGAATGTGAGGAAGAAAGGTAACTACAATAGGGGATTATATAACCTAGGTGCAATGAGTGGAAAAACATGAGGAAACGTTACTTCTGCAACCATTAATTGCCAGGTTGCAGACCGTACTATTTTGGTTTAATCCAATGGCTGGGGTGAAATGAAATCAATCGGCGTGATTCTCGCCTAAAAGGTAATGCTCACTCATCGCAGAATGCGCCGACATAATGTGCTTCCATGCGTCGAAAAAAAGAGGATTTTTATTTCTCTAAGAATCTGTAACAACACAAACAAAAGTAAAGCAAATAAAAGAAAATGAATGAATGCATCGACATTATTTAAATATCACCAGGTTGATAATTTCTTCTGGTTCACGGACATCTGGGCTGACGTAGTGTTTGAGACATTGACCATTCACTTTAAATTGTTGGTCATCCTGTAAGCTCTCTATTGTCATCGCACCTTTAGGGAATTCTTCGACAACTCGAAATGGACCTGACCACCTTGATCGTAATTTTCCTGGATGCAGTTTCAAACGTGAGTTAAATAGGAGTAGCAACTGCCCAGGATGAAATTTCGATGCAATATGAGGTTATCGCGCCATTTTTTCATCGTTTCCTTGTATATTGCTGCATTCTCATAGGCATGGTGTCTGATCTCCTCTAATTCTGTGATGCCCAACATTCTTTTCTTACCAGCTGCGTCATAATCTAAATTTACCTGCTTAATTGCCCACATGGCTTTATGTTTCAGCTTGATAGGTAGGTGACATGATTTTCCAAATACTAGCTGATATGGCGACATCCCCAAGGGAGTTTTGTAGGTGGTGCGAATTGCCCACAATGCATTAGGTAACTGCACAAACCAGTCTTTCCTAGATGCGTTAATCACCTTTTCAAGTATTCCTTTAATTTGTCGATTGGAGATTTCAGTCTGACCATTAGTTTGTGGGTGATATGCGGTGGCCATTCGATGCTTCACACCATATCCTTTCAATGCAGTCGCCACCTAGTTATTATAAAAATGAGTGCCTTGGTTGCTAATCAATGCTCGCGGTGTTCCAAACTGTGTGACAATGTACGTGTGAAAGAATTTCAACACTGTCCGAGCATCGTCTTTTGGTATCGCAATAGCTTCAATCCACTTGGAAACGTAGTCAACATCTACTAATATATACATATTTCCAAAAGAGTTTGGAAATGGTCCCATGAAATCAATACCCCAAACATCAAAAAGTTCTATCTCCATGATAGGTTGTTGGAGCATCTCATTGCGACGAGAAATGGAACCATTACGTTGACAACGATCACACTATTGCACGAAATTGTGAGCATCTCGAAACAAATTGGTCCAATAGAATCCGGATAGTAAGACCTTTGCAGCAGTCCTTGTTTCACCAAAATGACCTCCGTAAGGGGCATCGTGGCAATGTCGCAGTATTGACATCATTTGTTCTTCAGGAACATAATGGTGAATTATATTGTCAGCACATACCTTGAATAAGTATGGCTCGTTCCAATGATATTTAGCAGCATCGCGTATGAACCTGATTTTTTTATGACCAGTTGCACTCATGGGTAGCTTTCGACACACAAGATAATTGACTACATCAGCATACCATGGTGATGTGTCGACAGTGAATAATTACTCGTCAAGAAATGCTTCGACAATCTGGATCTGTTGTCCATCTTCGCTCCCACTTTCCAGTCGAGACAAATGGTCAGCTCCTTGATTCTCGGATCTCTTCCTATCTTTGATTTCAACATCAAACTCTTGAAGGAGTAAGATCCATCTAATGAGTCTAGGTTTAGCATCTTTTTTGTTGAAAAGGTATCTCAAAGTTGAGTGATCCGTGTAGACTGTAGTCTTTGTGCCAACAAGATAAGAGCGGAACTTGTCAAATGTGAAGACCACTACTAGTAACTCTTTTTCAGTTGTGGTGTAATGATCCTGCATTTCAGTCAATGTTTTACTAGCATAGTAGATAGCATGAAATACCTTTTCTTTCCTTTGTTTGAGAACAACTCCTACAATAAAGTCGCTAGCGTTGCACATTAACTTGAATGGTTGCGTCCAATCCGATGCGACGACAATCAGAGCTTGCACCAACTTTGTCTTTATTGTTGTAAATGCATCCAGACAGATGTCATCGAATACAAACTTTTTGTTTTACTCTAATAAGAACATAAAGGTTTAGCTATCTTGGAGAAATCTTTGATAAATCTTCTATAAAAACCCGCTTGTCCAAGAAAGCTTCTTATTTCTTTGACAGTTGTAGGTGGTGGTAATTTTTCAATGATCTCTACCTTTGCTCTATCGACCTCAATGCCTTGACAAGAGATGCGATGGTCAAGGACAATCCCTTCAGTTGCCATGAAATGGCATTTTTCCCAATTCAGAACCAAGTTTGTTTCCTCGCATCTTCTCAAAACATTTGCCAAGTTGTCGGTGCATTGGTCGAAACTCTGTCCATAGACCAAAAATCATCCATGAATACCTCGAGTGAGTCTTCAATCATATCCGAGAATATTGCCATCATACATCTCTGAAATGTTGCTGGCGCATTACATAAGCCAAACAGCATCCATCGAAAAGCAAAAGTCCCAAAAGGGCATGTAAATGTGGTTTTTGCTTGATCTTCTAGCACAATAGCTATTTGGTTGTATCCAGAGTAGTCATCCAAGAAGCAATAATAGGCTTTACCAACTAGCCTATCTAACATTTGATCGATGAAAGGTAGCGGGAAATGATCCTTCTTTGTGGCCACATTCAACCTTCGGTAATTCATGCACACACGCCATCTAGTTGCAATGCGAGTAGGGATTGACTTGTTTTTATCGTTGGTCATAACGGTAAAACCACTTTTTAGGAACACATTGAATGGGGCTTACCTAATTGCTGTCAAAAATAGGGTATATTATGCTCGCATCTAACCATTTGATGATTTTCTTCTACACCACTTCTTTCATTTTCTCATTGAGTCATCTTTGTTGGTCAATGGATTGCTTCGCTTCTTCTAACCTTATCTTATGCATGCAGAAAGAGGGACTAATGCCTCTACTATCTGCGATGCTCCAGGCTATGGCTTTCTTGTGTTCTTTTAAAATCACGATGAGCTTCTCTTCTTGTATTACGTTGAGGGATACGTTGACAATAACAGGCAATGTCTCGTTGTCACCAAGGAATACATATTTCAAATATGTCAGCAATGGTTTTAACTCCAAGGTAGGAGCTTGCTCTATAGATGGTTTAAAGACTAGAATTGTCCTAATAGACAAATCTAATGAGTCCATTTGCCAATATCTTCGCAACTCACAATTGTTCACCTCCTCTTTGTCAACACAGTCTTCTAGGATATCATCAGCAGATGTCGTTGCACCAGTATCACACAATGTTCAATTCCTGGTATGAAATTCTTCAAAAATAATTTCATCCAACACGTCAACGTGGTAACATTATTCTTTGGACCCTGACTGTGCTGCTTCAAACACACTGAAGGTTACGTGGTCATTATTATGGCGCATCACTAGTTCTCCCTTAAACACGTTGATAAGTGTTCGTCCCGTTGCTAAAAATAGCCTTCCCAAGATAATGGGTACCTCCTTATTGGCTTCGCAATCTAGGATAATAAAATCAGCAAGGAACACAAACTTATCAACTTGAACAAGAACATCTTTGATTTGTCCCTTTGGTTGTGCTAGAGATTTATCCACTAATTGCAATGTCACCGCAGTGGGCTTCATTGATCCGATTCCTACCTTCTTGAAAGTAGACAAAGGCATTAGGTTAATGTTAGCTCCTAAATCACATAATGCTTTACCTAAGTAATGATCTCCGATGGAGCATGGAATTGTGAAGCTGCCAAGATCTTTCATCTTGGTTGGTAACTTGTTTGTGAGTACAGCGCTACACCCCTCTGTGAGTGCAATCGTCTCGATGTCGGATAGTTTCTTTTTCTTTAATAGTAGCTTCTTCATGTATTTCCCATAACTAGGTATCTGCACAAGAGCATCTATTAGAGGTATATTAATATGCAATTGCTTCAAAGTAGAAACAAACTTTTGGTAATCTTTGTCATGGACTTTTTCCTTGAAACGTTTGGGAAACGGCAAAGGTATAGTGGCATAGGGTTGCTGTGGATATGTTGGTTGCTTCGACAGTGGTGTTTGTGTTGACAACTTAATTGGACAATCCGTAGGCACAGATTGTACTTCAATCAGATCTTCAGCAGTGTTTTGTGTTTGAGTTCCTTCAGTTATAACCTTGTCTTATTGCTTCGAAATGGATGCTTCAACATGGTCTTGGTTAGAATTGCTTATCTCTACTGTCTATTTGCCACTCCTTAGCGTAATTGCTTTGCAATGCTCCTTCCCTCTTTGCGTAGGATTTTCAGTGTCACAAGGCAAAGTGCCTGGTAATCTGGAGTTAAGATTAGAGGCCAGCTGTCCAAGTTGGGCTTCCAATGCTCGTATAAAAGAAGAATTGTCTTGCACTATCACCTCAATTCTTGTGATATGTTCCGCATCATAACCTCAAGAGTAGTCATAGGGTTTGCCTTTGGTTGAGCAAATTGCTGCTGTTGATGCTATTGAGGTTGTCCTTGCATTTGTGGTTGCAAGCTTGATTGTGGCTGTAATCGCGATAGTGGTTACAATTGACATGTGACTGCATCGATTCAGATCGAGGATCTACTTATGAATTTTGATGATAGTTCTGCGATTGACTATTGTTGTAACCTCCCTGCCTATAACCTCCTTGGTTCGAAGAATTTCCATATCAAAATGTGGATGTATTCTGATTTCCCCAAGGTTGTTGCGAACGACTGTTGTAAGAGTTACCAAATGAACCCCCTCGGATGTTGTTGACATAATATGCATTTTCTGCATGATATGGGCAGTCTTCATAGCTGTGGTTGTCGCCGCAAATCTCACATTAAAATATCGGTGCATCCATTTGCTGAGCCATTTGTATAGGAGCAATATTGCTTGTTCCATTCATGTTCTTAATGATGTTGGCCAAGGAAGATACTTGTGCTAACAATGCAGAAATAGCATCTAATTCAAGAACTCCAAGGTTAGTTTTCACCTATGCAGAACAAGAAATCGAATATTGGTAATCGTTGGGCTATCCCCTCTAGAATTCGAACAGCTTCATCATATGTGCAATACAACAATGGACTGTTTGCAGATGCGTCGATAAGATTCCTTGTCTAAGCATTCAAACCATTATAAAATATCTCAATCTGGGTCTTTTGTTGAATCTCATTCATTAGGCAGTGTCGAAGCAATGCTTTGTAGCACTCCCATGTTTTGTGTAAATTCTCATCATCGAGTAGATGATATGCAGTGATGTCATTTCGCAACCTTGCATTCATTGTCGACGGATTAAATCTCAAAATAAACTATGTTGCCAATGCATTCCAGGATGTAATAGATCTAGCCGACAAACCTAAAACCCATGTTCGTGCTTTTCCTTGCAACGAGTAAGGAAATAATTGCATTTTCAAGGCATCACCAGGGACACCATGTTGATTGAAGGATGCACAAATGAGTAAGAACAATTTCAAATGTTCGCTTGCGTCTTCATGCGAAAAACCTAAATATTGCCAATTTAAGTTGATCATTTGAAACATCACCGATTTTAGTTCAAAGCCAGCCTGAATAGCTGGTCTTACAACCCCTGGTTACAGATCATCGAGTATAGGCACAACAAAATCTCTTCTTGTCCTATTCTGTATTTATTCTTCTTGTGGACGTAGTGGTGGTAAATCTTATGGCAGCACTGGAGGAATGTTATCCTGTGGCAGCAGTGGTGGTAGATTAGTATTGTTGTTGTTACCAGCCATCTTCCTTTATTCCTGCCTTCTCCTCCTAAGTGTTCTCTCAAGCTCTGGATCAAAGCTTATAATGTCCTTAGGATTCCTCCTTGTGAACATACAATACCTTCAAAACCAGAAAAGAATAATAAACAAATTAATAGAAGTTAAAAGTTAAGTAAGTAACAAAAGTAAACATCGAACAAATGTCAATTTCCCCGACAACGGCGCCAAAACTTGATCGATATTTTTACGACACAACAATTGTTTAAGCGTATACACGCCGATGCAAGTATAGTTGATAGACAGAGCTATCGAATATTTATCCCACGAGGAAATGGTTCCCGATGTTTTCATGTCGGAGCAATCAATACTAAAAATCAATGTAATGCAAGTAAGGATGTCAACATAATTATGTCATATCTACACACTAAAATAATCATTACTGTCAACGCAATTAGAGTTAAATATCAGAGGTTAAATGTCAGTGTACTGAAAATAAATCCAAATGTGTTGAGTGTTAAGCGCTAAAAATTTAAATGTAGTAAATATAAAAGTGATCAAGCGTAAAAGGGTAGAAGTGGTTCACTAATTCTACAGGTTGCAACGCTGGATGCGTTGACAAGGTAGAGTATAGATGAATTCTCACAACAATGAAGTCCCTTCGAATTCTTACCCACAATAGTTCCCTACTTATTACTAACTCAAAAACACTACTCCACCTCTCGGTACGAGCAATGATATGTATCCAAGAACAAGTAACTAGAGTCTGTCCCAGTCCCGAGCAGCTCTCGCCTAACCCACTTGTTAATCTATCTTGTCACTGCATCTCTCGATGTCGGTGTACTGCAATTTCACTTTTGGGTTTAGAGCGGTTAAATCCAAGAATAAACGGATAAGCAATGTAAAGTAAGAATCAAAATGATATAACATTAAAAGATACTCTTGTATTCATTTAACATTATCAGAATTCATCATCGTTTAAGAAGAATTAACGAGTACAACGAAGTTTACTATCTCTAGACAACTAGGCTTACTCCCTAATTATTCCTCTTGCTTGCCATCTAGCACTTCTCGTCAGAAGCAGTTACAGGCTTACTTCATCAGTTCACCGATTCCAGCTAAATCTTCAATTCACAAAGAATTTCTAGAATGAAATCCCCTTTTCTCTTGATACCTTCTTCCTTCTTTGTTCTTCTATTTATAACCTCTAAAATGTTACAGGATTCAACCTTCATTTTCAGATCCAGATCTAGATCTTGCAACTGTCAAAATTAGTTAAATTACAGCTGTGCACTCACATAGTTCTAGTGTGTTCTTTAGAGATCTGCAGATTGTCACTGTATCGCTGGACGCATTCTGAAAGAATAATTGTGGTGACATCTGTGAAATTCCTGCGTCTAGTGCTTCCAGTTGTGAATTCATCTTGACTCCTTTCAATTGAGGTTCAGTTTCAATGCGGTGACATTTCATAGTCGTAATGTTCATCTGATCTTGTGGCTGCAATTGTCCAATATTTCATTCCTAGACTGAGTTCCTGTGCTGACAATATTAAGACGCAATATATCTGATTGCTTGCGTCGATATTAGTACAAAATATGTGAAAATAACAAGAATTCAAACTATCTAACAATGAATTGGAAAAAAAGTAAACTAAGTATAAAATGCTAATGATGTATGCTAAATTAACTATAAAAGGGCAATTTAAACACTAAATTGGGACGAAAATCTATGTCATTTGTAATACCATCAACCACTAACCGTTATTTCAAATGCAAAGATGCTTGAATCAAGGTTATAAGGAGGATGAAATTGAATTTGATTGAAAACAAAGGTCGCATGAATGAAAAGATCGTTGGTTCATTAATCGCTATTTTGATACAAAATTGCTTGAACATGGTCGCAAGGCGAATGAAATTTTATTGGAGGCAAAGCTCACATGAATGAAAAGATAAAAAAATGACCCATATTGGTCAAAAGTTATGAAACATAAAATGAGCAAAGAATAGAGTTAGGTGCCCCAGATATCAAAGTATGAGCTTCATTGAGCAAACTTGATTAGGACCATTCTGAGCTTGACATGTGTTCATGAAACTTGGGGTACTTCGTCAATGCTTCATGGTGTAAAGTTTCTCCACCTTGCTACTTTTGAGAGAGAAGACCATTTCACGCTCCTTTCTTCAAAATTGAGCCGCCCTTTCAAGTTTTCAACTCAAGTCTCCTTAGGTTTCGAGATGCCCTTTACGAGTTTTCACCTCGACCTCTCCTTTTTTTCCCTTTTTTCTCTTTTTTTATTTTTTTATTTTTCTTTTTTTATTTATTTGTCTTCATCGAATCCGAGTTCACGAAGTTGGGCAAGTCTTTGCCGTCCATTTCGATCAAAATCAAAGTTTTTCCAAAAAAGACTTTCTTCACCTCATGGGCCCTTTCCCAATTCGACATCCATTTTCCTTGGAAGTCTTTTGTAAGCAAGATCCTTTTCAAAACCATAGCTCTCTCGTAGAGTTTTATAGAGCGAATCCTTCTTTGTCGTAAACCCTTGTCATCTGGTCATGACGGATGACTTTTAGTATCTTTTCTTTAATCAAGTTTAACTGACAGCATCTGGATTGGATCCATTCTGCTTCATTAGCTCTAACAAAATCTGGAGGAAAAGAAACTCGACTTCAATGGGTAGGATGACTTTCATTCTAGTGAGAAAGGTGTTGCCCCGGTGGATGTTTTGATAGAAGCCCGATAAACCGCGAAGATAAATGGTGATTTCTCATACCGAGCCTTTGTAGGTCTCTGCTATGAATCCTTTTGATGTTCTTATTGGTCACCTTCAATGTCTCATTCACTTTTTTTTTACGATGTGGTGCTAAGTCGTGATACTTGTTCTTGAATTGCCTGTAGACTTTTGCTATCGTGTTGTTGCTCAAATTCAAGTTATCGACGGATATGATTTTTTTTTTGCATTCCATATCGACATTTAATCTCTCTTTTTCAATAATCTACTTAACCGTCGAATGGCATAAAAAGTGGTAATCAATGATCATGAGGACAAATTGATGCTCATTAGAAACTCATTTCCAAAGTTGGCTCGATGGTGTCCATGCTTAATATAGAAAAAGGCCACAACGTGGAAAGATGAAGGAGAATAATAAATTTTCAAGATACCCTTTACGGGTTTTCGTCTTGACTTTTCTTTCTTTTCTTTTTTTGTTATTGGGTTTCAAAAGACCTTTTGTGGGATTTTTTTTCTTTTTGATAGCACGTCAAGCCTCAATTTTTGAAGTTTCTATTGAATTAGATTGCGTTCTTCCTTTATGAGAGTCTGTGTGTCACGACATCAGTTCCTTAAACCTGACATGCTTTGATAGGACCATGCAAAGACCTTTAGATTCTCGAGGCAGCTTGCCTTGTTTCCGCAAAGACACATGTCTCGATTCTCACTTAAAATCACAACTCTTCGAGGTGATATTCGTTTCTAGTCTTGCTCAAATATCTGTAGCAGATCGGGATACAAGTCATATCCTTGATCATTTTCAAAGTCTCAAAGTTTTTTTGGACACATGTCTTACTCAAAAGGGTCTAAGTCAACAGCAGTGTCGCTCGTGTCCTTGATATCAAAGGATCCAACATATGGGTAAGAGAATGAATTTAAGAATGAACAACCATTTGGTATGAGTATGGCTGAAAAAAGAAATGCAAGATGTTTGCCAAGTGAGACACAAGAAATGTATTATTTTCATCGAAATAAAAAAGACAGTGGTCATGTGCCCTTTATAAAAGGATCCCTATTACTCTCGGACTTAGAGTGACAAGTGTGTTCTGAATATTTTTCTGGAAAAGTCCTAAAAACTACAGGAAACTCTTCCACAGTCTAGCTGTCCAACATACTTCCAAGGGCATAGGGACAAACTCTCGATAAGTTCCACTCTCTACATGATTTTTACTTAAATTTTCAGCATTCCCTATCTTGAATTATCATGTTTTCTCTCAGTTTTCATTTAGGGTTGATGACACTCTCTCACACGAATGTTTCAAATATGGGGGAATTCATTGAAATTTAATGCATGAAGTGCAATGTAAATGAATGGTAAAATGCATGCAAAAAGGCGTTGATTCTAGTTCAATTCCGTTTAGAACAACTTGATGCTCAACGTCCTAATCTTTCAAGCTAATTTTTGCTCCAATTTGACCCTAATTTCAAATTTAAAGTGTCAGTCTTGAATGGCTAAAGTCTGCAAGTGGTTAGTCATTTCTCGCACTTGGGTCAAATCCTTGCTTGCGACATGGTCCCTATCTTAGACTTGCCCCTAAGAGCGTTGGCGTCATTCCTCGTTTATTTCCAATTTCCTTGGCGAAATCACCTTGTCTTTGGATAGCCATAAATTCCTTCGACGAAGAGTAGTCCTCAAAGAATACTCGATAAGAGACTTTTCTGACTTTCCAAAAATGGCTACGGAACCATACTAGCAAAAGTTGTGCACCAATACATGTTTTTTTGCCCTTTCTTCGACAGGTGTTTAATGGCTAAGATTGTTCGAACATAAGTGATTCTCTTGTCAAGTCAGTCAAACAAATCTACAATTGCGTCCTTTACGTGCCCCAACACTTTAAGGAAGACGACTAACTTATACGAAGATGTCAACATTCTTTCTCGCACCTGAGTGTACTATGCACTCGTTATCCCCTTTTCCTTGATTAGGGCTGCAACCCAATGCTTGCTCATCTAGAATAGACCTTATTATTCTGGATCCTTGGGCGATGGAGGGACGTATTTTATTCTTCTATCTCATGTTTCTGAAAGTAAAGCAACTAAGCTTGAGTAGGTAAGGCAAATCATCATATTTGAATTAGACATCTACTTCATTTTGTCTTCCATACTTTTTTCAGCTCTTGCAAACTGTTATGACTTTCATGTTTTTGGGTGTAACCTCAGAACTCTGACATGTGCCCTTTTGACAGGTAATCACCCTTTTGTTGTTATTTTTCTTTGACCATATACGCACGTCCACGTTGACTTCTACCTTATCAAAGAATTTGTTTCTTATGACCAGTTCTCTATTTGGCAATAGAACATGAATTGACACCTTTTTTATGAAAATGAAATGCAAACAGATTCAAAATATATTGCAATTAAAAGCAAAAATATAATCATGTCTCTTACCTTATTCGGGTAACCACTAAAGGTTTGGCACAGTTCCATTTAAGGTAGGCTCTCATGGGATAAAATGCAAGTTAAAATGTGTAGCTTATGAAAGCATGTATGCATAAGAAAAGGCATTGATTTTGAACTTAATTCCATTAGAACAACTTCTATAGAAGACAAATTTATTTACATAAAGCGAATGACAGAAACGGCTTTGCCTTACTACCTAAAGCTTTGACCTTCCTAAGAAGTCCGGCTAATTTTCTCCCCGCCCTGGTTTGATTCATATTGCATGCTCAATATATCAGCTTTAAAGGCTAACATTTGCATGTAATCAGTCACTTCTCTCATTTGGGTGAGTGCTTTCAACCTGTCTCTGAGCTTGTTGAAAGTGCCACTTATTTGTTCCTAGATTCCTTTTAAGGATCTCGATTCGAATCTTATTATTGTGAAGAGGGACCTCAAGTTCTTGCATCCTTTCCCTCATCTCCTTACTCTCGGCCAGACTTGCCTTAAGTTCCACGATGGAGTTTCGATCGTGATATCTGCTTAGAGACTCTTCTAGCTCTGTCACTCTATCTTCTAGCTCAGCTATTTATACTTTCAATTCAGTCTTCTTTACTTGACTTTCCTTTTGTTGCATTCTCTCGAGCTTGACCATCTTGAGATTTCCTTTTTCATCATTTCGCTTGATCTTTTTGCTTCTAAGCTTCCTACCACTACTGTCTTGATGTCTTGCCCAATCCAGCGGTTCTCATGAAGGGACAAAATTTCTTATAATCTTTCTTCAAGTCTCCTAAGTCTTTTTCGGCTTTGTTCTTTCCTTCGACCATAAGCGCACGGCCATGTTATCTTTCACTTTATCAAGAAATCCATTTTTCATGACAAAACTATCTATTCGGTAATCGAGCTTAAATCAATACTTTTTCTTGTATGATGATGCAAATGCAAGTAAAAGGGACAAAATAGAACAAGTTAGCAAAAACATCAGTATTAATATACAGGTATAGAACAAAGAACCTAAGAACTTGTCTTGGATAGTTTGCTAAGAGGTACGATATAACTCCTTCTAAGGCAAGTACTTGTGGCTCATTACATGTGGTTTAGTCTCTAGAGTAAAAGGGTACCCAAACCAACAGATTCCTCGATCCTCACCCATTACAGGCTTATACGGATGAGCTCGGTTTGGGGGGACACATTTCCCACATGTTTACACGGAAGTGAAAACTTCACGAAAACATGGGTACAGATGTAATCCCGAAAATGGTTCACTATACTGCACAGAGGTGAAAACCTTACGAAGGAGTTGCTTCCCGCTTTCACTTAATTGGACAGTAATAGATGCATATGATGCAAACCTATACTAGCAATATTGACATGAAATCCCATCACACAGAAATGCAAAGGATAGTATATTGAACAAAATCGAGTGTTTAAAAATTTTAACAAAAAAAGACCCATAAATAATCGACTTTTGGCTTGACTCTCTTTTATTTTTAAAGTCCCTAGTGGAGTCGTCAAGCTGTCGAAACATTTTTTTTCGAAAGAAAAAATCTCGAAAATATTTTTAATGATAGAAAATTAGGAGTCGCCACCAATATTTTATTCAGTGTGATTGGATCACCATAAAACATTTAAATTCGCTTTGAAAAATATTTTGGTCTTTGAAATCCAGAAAAATGGGTTCGGGAGTCGGTTACGTGTAAGGAAGGATTAGCACCCTCACACGCCCAAAATTGGTACCACGTCGATTACTTTTCGGTCTTGATTGTCAAAAATTTGAAACCTCGAGTGAAGTTTAAAATATGATCCTTGTATGCATGATTTGTTTAGCGTGATTTTCAAAAATTGAATTTGAAGAGAAAAATGTCCGTGTGTTTCGAATTTCTTAGAGAATTGAAGTCGCGTCCAACATGTTAGGGCACGACGTTCACGAAATTTCGAAATTGAACGACATTTGAAAAATTTTAGAAGAGGATATTCGATTATGTAAAATATACGAAAAATCATACCCAGCACGTTAGGGCATAATTCTTAGAAATTTTCACGCGAAAGGATATTACCTCGATTTGGAAATTTTAATGCACTCGATTATTTCGAGTCAAAGAGGAAAAAACACGCCTAGTAAGTTAAGGCATGAGTTTCTCAAATTCTCGTAAATAACGAGCGCTCCTTCATTGTCAATTTCAAAACTTTAAAAAGGTACTCGATTATTCCGGTTTGGAGGAAAAAATCGCGCCTAGTAAGTTAAGGCACAATATTTCAAAATCTGAAATAAAGGAATATTATCTCGATTTTAAAAATATTCTTATTTTTAAAGAAAATCAGAAAATAACTTTAATTAAAATATTTAAATAAAAATGAGCATGCAAATTAAATACGAATTGTGCAATTAATGACAAAATTGAATAACATAAATAAGGTGCAATTACATGAACGAATAAATATGCAAAAATAAGCATAAGAATAATAAAGTACGAAATACAAAAAAAGGTCAAAATGAAGTTTTTTGAGAATTTTGAGGTCAAAACGTAATTTTTAGAAAGTTTATAGGTTAAAATATAATTTTTAGAAAGTTTAGGGGTTAAAATGTAATTTATGGAAAGTTTAGGGTCAAAATGAAATTTTAGAAATTTTTAGGTCGAAATGTGATTTTGGGAAAGTTTGAGGGTCAAAATGTGATTTTGGAAAAGTTTAGGGGTCAAATGTGATTTTTGGGTAAAACAAGGGCTTTTTGTGCAATAAACCTAATAATTTAGACACGTGGCAGCTTCCTGTGCTTCCTAAAGCTAAGGGACTAAATTGAAAATTATTTAAAATTACTGGGTAAATTTAGAATAAATTGAAAATAGCATTAAGGACTAAATTGAAACAATTGAAAAATGTGAAAGGATTAAAGAGGAAAATTACTCATTTTTAAAAAAAAATCTGATTCCTAGGCCTTATGCCAAAACGACGTCGTTTTGGGACTTGGATTCCTAAGCCAAAACGGCATAGTTTTGGCCCCCTATATAACCCACCTTTTGTTCTTTTTTTTTCATTTTCACACTCTCTTCTTCAAAAATCTAAAAAAAAAATCTCTCAACTCTCTCTTTTCTCTCTTTCTCTTTTTTTGGGTGACTCTCTCCGGGTCGTCGTTCTCCGCTGACCACTGCTCGCCGCCATCGTCTATCGCCGTGCACAGCGGCACTAAGGTAAAAACCTTTTTTATTCTTTTTTCTTTTAAAAGATAGATCGAGGTCGAAGCTAGTAAGATCGAGCCTCGATTTTAAAAAATTTCAAAAGATGTTTGTTTATTTGATGATTTTCGAATCTTTTCCTTGTTAGATTATTTTGATTTTCGGATCTTTTCTTTTTGTTTTTATTTCATTTATTTTGTTTCAAAAATATATAAATAAAATAGAGTAGTAAACATGTATATATATCATATATGTAAATCTATTTTTTGGGAAAAAGATTAATATATGTGCGTATATATGCCTTTGAAAACGAAAAGATATAAATATAATATATATACACATATAAAAAAATAATATACCTTGCCAAAAGAAAGCTCTTGCAATCTTGAATTCGAAACTATTGTTTGCTATTTTTTTTATTTCTCGTGAAAATCAGAAGGGGAGCCCCCTTTTACACATTGATTTATGGCTTTTATAGCCGAAACATACATTGTCTTTCTTTGTATTTGTGCTGGTTTTTGTCCTTTCATCCACTTGTGCAGGTGATGATGGCGGTGACGGCAAGTTGGTGGTGTCAGATGGTGGCAGAGGTAAGTGGCAGAGGCAAGTGGCAAGGGCAAGTGGGTGAGGCATGCGGCGGCTGGAAGGAACCCTAACATTAGGGTTTCTATTTTTTTTTTCAAAATTTGGGCTTATTGGGCCACATTGTAAATTGGATTTGGGTGTTATTAGGTTTTAGGGTTTGGGCTAGGTGGGTAAGCTAAAGTGATTGGGTTTGGACATGTATTTGGACAATTTAAATTAAAAAATAAATTTTAATTTAAACTTTATTTAATAGTTTGGTTTTGGGAACGGGCCCGGTCAAAATTGGGCTCCAACACGTATGTGGCGGATTCTCATCAGCTTGTGTGAGCAGCATTGTATACTGGTTAATCTTTCTGGGCTCGTAAGAGCTAAAGTCTGGAAGACCGAAAGAGTATCAAATTCGATACTGTTCACAAGATTATGAATACATGCTCGTTATCATCTTTATAATTGATTTGGCTATTCTGTAAGAAAATGATTTTTGCGAACTTACTAAGCTTTTAAGCTTACCCGTGTATCTGTTGTTGTTTTGTAAATACATTTTGCTATCTGAAGATCGAATCGCCTGAAGAATCACACTATCACAGAACATGTTTGGTAGTCCTTTATCACTTGGTTATATGGCGTGTATTAGGAGGATGTTAATTTTGTTTACTTGTTCGAGATGGTGACAAACTTGATATGTTTTGATGAAATATTGAATGTTGTATTGTATGCTTGTTCTAGTTGGAATTAGACTTAGAAGTATATTGTAATGACTTAGAAATTTATGGATTAAGCATTAGTCTAATGCATTTTGGATTTATGAAAGTCGTGTGTTGTTAAACTTATGTTTTAACATGATTCTTGAGATTTTGCAGTAGAACTCCTACTTGTATCGGTAGAAGTACAGGGTAGGAGAAAGGTTGTTCACTGGCTTGAGTTGTACCGGTAGTTGCATATAGGTATCTGTAGTTCTGCACTTTGAGGTATAGGTAGTTTGTATACTTGTATCGGTAGAAGTTGCAAGGTAAGACTTCTTAGCTCTCTGGATATTTTAGTATCGATAGAAGCATGACATAATTCAGTAGAAGCCTCACTTGTATCGGTAGAAGCCTACACTATTCCTGAATTATTTACTGACTTGACAACTACCGATACTTGTCCAACAAGTACCGGTAAAAGTCTTCAAAAATCTTGGAAATAACCTTTTTGCCCTTATTGAATTGTGTATATAATTAAATGAGGATTTATGACGTGTTGGGTGTATTTCTTAAATAATGTAAGAACAAATGACATGATTTTTAAAAGATGAACAGTGATTGATGATTAGAGTGACACCAGGACCTAGCCGGCGATGGTTCCGGGTTTTAAGTGTTACAATTTTCCCACTTGAAAATGTGAGAACACAAACCCAAGTCACATCCTTGCCTGTGACAAAAATTGTGAGAACACAAAGGTAAAATAGAGCCTAGAGCATTCAAACCCAAATAATAATAATAAACAAAAATGGGATTAAAGGGAAAACCCAAGTCTTGGACATTCAACGTTATGAACAAAAATGGGGGTTAAAGGGAAAACCCAAGTTGAAGAAGACAAGAAATTGGAGGTGAAGAGGCATGCTCAGAAAAAAGAAAATTAAGAAAAGAAAAGAATAATGAAAAAGAATAAGATGTTATGAATATTTTATTAATTGGATGTCCATCAAGATCAAGATAAGTTTAGATGAACTTTAAATTCTAGTAATCATTAGAATTAGAGTTTTATTTCATTTATACTTTCTATGTCTATAAATATAGACCTTGGAGAAGCATTTTAACTCACTTCTAGTGATTAATAAAATACGCTCTCTCTTTTGCTCTTCTATTTTCTTTGTTCTTTACTCTCTGTCCTTTTATTTTATAACACGTTTTCAGCACAATTCTCTTGTAATTATTTTTCTTTCATTCATCAATTGAAGCCAACAAACTATGGATAATCATTAGAGCCTTTAACCACTCAGTGCTCATGATGATAGATTTTGATTTGAAATTCACGCATGTTTGCGATGGTGATTATGGAATAAATAATCTAGTGGGACATTTATAAGTTCGTCCTACTAAATTTATTGCATTCCCAGAAGTGAATGCAAACATAAAGAAAATAAAAGATATAATCATGGACCACTAAAAGTGGGAACATAGTGATGAATAAGAGAACAATGAGAGTTCTCAATATAACTCTTCAAAGGATAAAGATAACTTATGTTATCAAAGCTTATTGGCCACATATGTGGTGTATGCCCAAATATTTTGTTATTGCTAATATTCTTTGAGGAAGGATATTAGAATGTAGTAATGAATTCTATCATTACAAACAGAAAATATTTATTTTATTTGGTACTAAAACAAACCAATATTTTCAAATATTTGATAGTACAAAATTAGTCGAAAGCTCTAGAAGAGCTAATATATTAATATATTGTAATGGTTAATCCATTGGTTTTAAAATATATTCATAATGGATCTCATATTGAGATTGTAAATGAGGAAAAGATTATATTTCATATGAATTAAAAGAGGATTGGGTTATTGATTTATATTTATTATAAATTGAATTGATTGTGACTATCTTTGTGATACTCTTTTGTCATTATTCCTATTAAGGGGTTGAAGTTAAAATATTTGACTATGAAAATATCTACTTAAATTATGGAAGAAAAATATGAGCAATAGAATATGGTAATTCTATCTAAAGCTCATTATGGTTGGATGCACCTGAAGTTGCAAGTTTTTAAAATTGTGAGTATAACTTTACAATATTCAAAATAAGTTCTCAATTAAAATTATGTGAAAAAATATTACTGATGAGAACCTTGCAAGAGAGAACTTATTCAACTTTTCATAATTCAAATGTGCTCCTACAGTAGCAATATCATGAAAAAAAATTTACTTATGGTTGAACAAAAGTGTTTAACCACGAAACCTAATCATTCCTTGAACAGAATGTAACATCATGTGATAAATTCGAATGACATAATCTTTGACATGGATGTAGTAAATTGGACTATAATAATAGTCATGGCAGATGGTCGTGATAATTTTTCTCACCACCAAAAGTGGAAAAATCAAGAAAGTAAAAAAAAACCAAAATTTCAAGAACTCTTTAAGAAGAGAGACAACTTATGTGTGAAAAGTAATTGGTTATGTACCTGTTGTACACTTGAAAAGTATTATCCACTCTCAAAGTTTGCTATTAATAAATTTTTATTGGATTGAAAATTTACTACTGGAGTTTAATTTGTTTACTTCTTATCGTCAAGGCTCAACGTAGAACGAAAAAGTTATTCTTGGTGGTTAAATTGATTTTGCAAAACTCTTGTTAAAAGGGCTTTAAAGTATTTTGAATTGATCTCATATCTCTTTGTGGCTACACAAAACAACGAGTTATTCGTTCCATCAGTTCTGCTCCATTCCTTGAAGTGAATGTAGCAATACATAACAATTTTGAAGATTTTGGACATGTGAATATTTTGAAATATTCCTTGAAGCGAATATTGCATATAATTATTTGGAAATTATATTATATGACTTAATGTCATTATAAACTTCACATTGATTTAGACATTTCCAGTAGTAAATGTCACAATGGTACTTATATGTGGATACAAAGTGAAAGGAATGATAGTAAAATTATCAATTTGCTACAATTTAGTTCAAATTGAAACGCATGTTAAAGTAAACTAGAAGTTTACTGGTACAAATGTATTTACTACTTGGCATGACCAGTTAGACCATCCTGGATCATATATGATGCGAAAATTAATTGAGAATTCTTATGGACATTTATTAAAGAACCAGGAGATTCTTTAATTTAAAAAATTCTCATTTGTTAATTTATCTAAATGAAAATTGGTTGTTAAAAACTCACTAGCTAAACTTGAGATTTAATGTCTTGCATTTTTTAAATGAATATGAGCCCATTAATCCACCATGTGGATGGTTTTGATATTATATGATTTTGGTATATCCATCTACAAAATAATCACATATATGTTATCAACTTGCAACCTGTCGTTTGCAAGATTGTTTGAATAATTAATTTTAGATCATGCAATTAAGACAATTCATCTTGCTAATACTAATGAGTTTATATCTCAGTCTTTTATTGATTGAGTTCGAAAATCTTTGGTAAAAGTTTGTTATTTATGCGTATAATGGTTTTGAGAAATTATTGATTGAATGTCTCTAATTATTGACTAAACCATTACTTATGTGAACTAAACTTTCTCTTTCAACATGGGATTATGTTGATTTATGTGTTGTACGCATCAAGCTAATAAGTTTTAAATACTCCCCATTACAATTGATTTTTGGTCAGGAGCTAAATATTTCTCATATTTGAATTTTTGTATGTGCGTATATGTTTCAATTGCTCCACCACAATGCACAAAGATGAGTGAATCCTCAAAGAAAGTTGGAAATATATATTAATTATGGGCCTCCTTTTATTATGATATATTAAATGTATTGGATATTCAATTATGACATGATTGTGATTACTATTTTGATTCGATAGTTTTCCCGACATTAGAGGGAGATAAATAATTACTTGTAATGAGTTAGAGGGAGAGTAATTTGAACCAGAAGCTCAACAATGATACCTCATTCAAGTTCCAAAT
Organism: Gossypioides kirkii; assembly: GCA_005610355.1. NCBI lineage: Eukaryota > Viridiplantae > Streptophyta > Magnoliopsida > Malvales > Malvaceae > Gossypioides > Gossypioides kirkii. The sequence continues at coordinate 29,430,479 of CP032254.1, read as the reverse complement.
ATGGAAATTTTCATAAAATGAAAAATCTAGATGGTCGTATAGAGGTGGGTGCTCCAGAAGAGACCCAAGAAATAAATAATAAGTAAAACTTCAAAAGAGATTCAGGTACCTGAATCTGAAGATTAAAATAGTGAAAATAAGAAATCTCGATAAGTTATGTCAATTTGAGAAAATGTTGAACCAATAATAAAAGTGGTCGATAATGGTTTTGCATGCAATATTATTTTTGAAATAATGAAATAAAAGGAGAATATTGAATAACTCTCTTGGAAAATATAGATATGGAATAAATTGGTCAAAATAGAAAGACACAACTCAAATACAATTAAATTCGTGGAATTTTTAGACCAGCAATCAAAATATTTAAAGGTATAAAGCCAGTGAGGATACAAATGAAGTAGTTTTGCAAAGGCGAAATACAAATATGAAGTTTTTCACTAAGTCTTTACATTGATTATGAGAAGATATAATATTCTTTTGTGGTGGATGCAATAACCTTTAGATATATTATTAAACTAGCAGTTCATACTTGCGTCTCATGATTGTTGTTACAACCTTTTATGAATCACTATATAGTAAAGTTTATATTAAAATCCTTGAAAGAATTGGAAAGCCAGAAGCATATCGAAATTATCGAGAAATTATTCATTTTTATGAATTGAAATAATTGAACATGTGATAAATTTTACTTAGTCAATAGTAGTTGAAGGAGGATTATAAAATGATCCAAAATACCTATTTGTGTTTTTATAGAAGAATCATGATTAAAATTTGTTATGATTATTGTTGAAATTCCTAAAGAAATCAAAATATATTTCCCCCAAATTTTTTCTCACTCATGACTTTCAAAAGAATGGTGATATAAATGCTTAGCAAATATTCAAATAGTCATTTGAGATACTAGTATTCAAGATTGAATACGAAGAATATGAGATATTATGTGATGTTTTTATGAGGGGGAATAAATACGCTTTGTATTCTTTTTCCCTTAACCGAGGTTTTGTCCCATTGGTTTTTCTGGTAAGGTTTTTAATGAGACAACATATTATGCGTATTATAGATATGTGAACTCTTTTTCCTTTATTAGGAAATTTTTTCCCACGGGGTTTTTATCTTAGTAAAGGTTTTAACGAGGCACGTTATCTATCAATAGACATTCAAGGGGGAGTGTTATAAACATTTTATTAAGTGGATGTCCTTCAAGATCAAGATAAGTTTGGATGAACTTTAAATTCTAGTAGTCATTAGAATTAGAGCTTTATTTCATTTATACTTTCTATGTCTATAAATATAGACCTTGGAGAATAAAAAATAAAAAGAATGTCAATAAAATACGTTCTCTCTTTTGCCCTCCTATTTTCTTTGTTCTTTACTCTCTGTCTTTTTATTTTATAACATAAGAGGGAAAATAAAAAATAAAAAAAATGTCAAATAGGATGCCATGTGGCAGCATGCAATTGGTCAACGCTGCCACGTTAGCAAAAAATTAACGGTGTTAGTCTCAGGTACCAAATTAGTGGACAGAAAAAAATTCGAGTATCAATTTGGGGCAAAAAAACTATAGGTACCAATCTAAGAGAAATGAACAAATTCGAGTACTAATTTTATATTTAAACCTTTAATAATTCAATATCACATTAAAAACTCTAACATTGTGAGCCCAATTTTGTAATTTCCTTCCCGTTGACAAGAATTTCAGTCGATAATCACTTTACATGTTCACCCATTATTCCCTATTGCCAAAAACCGGAATTCTCAAAAGAATGTAAAGGATAAAATTGGAAGAGAATTAGTATAAAACAACAACCCGCTCTTCTGAATTTTATATCGTTAAAGCGAAGCTGCCCTCTTCTTCTGTTGCTCTGAACTTATTGTCTCTATTTGAGGAGCAAGTTTTGAGGTAAATTAATACAAATTATTCCATTTTCAATCCATTTTCTTTGAGTTTTCTCTCTACTTATTTGGATTTCCTTCATGTCGTGATTAGCGTTTTTGTTGCTTCTTGTTTTTCGGCTTGAAAATATGAGCTTTACAAAGTTGTTTGTTCTTGATCTGACTGTCCATTTGACAAGATTCAAAATTTCTTTACTTTTTTTGCGTTGATTTTTCGTGTATTAAAATGGGTAGTTTTTGTTTCTGTATGAAAATGTTATTTTGATGGTCAACTAGACACTTGAAAACTTGAATTTCTTCGAGTGGTAGCTCCTTGATCTGAGTCTCTATTCGACAGGATTAAAAATTCTTGCCTTTTTACGAGTTTTTTTTTTCATGAATAAAACGATTAGTCCATTTTTTTGAAATGAGCCTTTTGATTGTTTAATAAAGCAGATCTGTTTGCCAAGTTGTCTCTTTTGGTTTTCCAGTAAAGTGTGTTAATGTTTTGGTTATGAAACATGAACTAGAACTTTTAATCAAGCTAATTTCCAATGGATCTGATTTGAATTCTGGATCTATCATTTTATTATCTTCTAGTTCATATGTAAGTAACTATGTATTTAGAATAGTTGTCGGTGCTTGGATGCCTTAAATTTGGGGATGTTTTTCTCTATTTTTTTTCTGTCTGATATTTGAATACTCCTCTTTGTTTAGGTTGTGGTCTAAAGAACGAAAATGGTGAAGATCTGTTGCATTGGAGCTGGTTATGTTGGTGGGCCAACAATGGCTGTGATTGCACTTAAATGCCCGTCTATTGAAGTGGCTGTTGTGGATATCTCTGTGCCTCGTATTAATGCGTGGAATAGTGACCAGCTTCCAATCTATGAGCCTGGTCTTGATGATGTTGTGAAGCAGTGTCGTGGAAAGAACCTTTTCTTCAGCACTGATGTAGAAAAACATGTGCGTGAGGCTGATATAGTCTTTGTTTCTGTCAACACTCCGACCAAGACTCAAGGGCTTGGAGCTGGCAAGGCTGCAGATCTTACATATTGGGAAAGTGCTGCTCGAATGATTGCTGATGTATCGAAATCTGATAAGATTGTGGTCGAGAAATCAACCGTCCCTGTCAAAACCGCTGAGGCAATCGAAAAGATTCTCACCCACAATAGCAAGGGAATCAAATTCCAAATTCTTTCAAACCCAGAGTTTCTTGCCGAGGGAACTGCTATCCAAGATCTTTTTAACCCTGACCGTGTTCTCATCGGAGGTCGGGAGACCCCAGAAGGCAACAAAGCTGTCCAAGCATTGAAGGATGTTTACGCTCATTGGGTACCAGAAGACCGAATTCTCACCACTAATCTTTGGTCTGCAGAGCTTTCCAAGCTTGCTGCCAATGCTTTCTTGGCTCAGAGGATCTCTTCTGTAAATGCCATGTCTGCACTTTGTGAGGCGACTGGGGCTGATGTTACACAAGTGTCGTATGCTGTTGGTAAGGATACAAGGATTGGACCCAAATTCTTGAATGCCAGCGTTGGTTTCGGCGGATCCTGTTTCCAAAAGGACATTCTGAATCTAGTTTACATCTGTGAGTGCAATGGCCTTCCTGAGGTAGCTGAGTATTGGAAACAAGTCATTAAAATCAATGACTACCAGAAAAACCGTTTCGTTAACCGCATTGTGTCATCGATGTTTAACACCGTTTCAAACAAGAAGATTGCTATCTTAGGGTTTGCTTTCAAGAAGGATACTGGTGATACTAGGGAGACCCCAGCCATTGATGTATGCAAGGGGCTATTGGGAGATAAAGCTCGGTTGAGCATATACGATCCACAGGTCACTGAGGACCAGATCCAGAGGGACCTTACCATGAAAAAATTTGACTGGGATCATCCCCTTCACTTGCAGCCCATGAGTCCCACAACTGTGAAGCAAGTCACTTGTGTATGGGATGCTTATGAAGCTACAAAGGATGCTCATGGAATATGTATTCTAACTGAGTGGGAAGAATTCAAGAATCTGGACTTCAAGAGGATATATGACAACATGCAAAAGCCAGCTTTTGTGTTTGATGGCAGGAACATCGTGAACGTGGAACAGCTGAGGGAGATCGGTTTCATAGTGTATTCAATTGGCAAGCCACTTGATGCATGGCTCAAGGACATGCCTGCAGTGGCATAAATGATGCATGCAGAGGTTATCGATGTTGGTTCGATTCTTTACTACTTATCTTTTTGACAAAGTTTTATTGTTTCCAAGCATTTGAAGGCAGTAAACGGCTCTTGGTTGTGCCACACATTGTATTCAATAATATTTACCATCTACTCTGTTGTTTGTTAGAAAACTTGATATTATTGTTGGATTTCATCTAATTTCATATTCAATTTCTCTTTTTTCAAATAATTTTACTTCTGATTTTGCTTTCACACAAAATATTGTGTTTCATGGTATTAATCGATAACAGTCGTGACCTAATTGTAAGAATTGAAACCAAAACGTAAATTTAAAGAATATTTTTTGTTGTTTATTTTTTTTAGTGAATTATAGGTAGGGTGAGTATTTATTCAAGTCGAATGAAGTAAAAAAATTTCGAGTTAGTCGAACTGGCGAATCCTATTTTAGCAATCGAACTCAATTTGATTTTTTTCGAATCAAATCGAGTAAAAAAAATTTTGAGTCGAGTTAATTAATCTTATTATTTATACTCAATATTGCATTTACATTGTCCGATACTCAATATTGCGTTTACATTGACTGATTATTTAACTAGTAGATAAAATACAAGATTAGATAACTACAAAAACGATATAATAGTTTTGCCTTTTTAACTTAATGCTTTTAGCTTTTAATTTTAGAAAAAGTAAACATGTATTGAAACAACGTAGTTTTATATTTTTTTATTCGAATTTTCGGATAACTCAAATTGTGTAATTATATTCGAGTTAAATCGAAAATTTTGATTTTTTATTCGAGTTTATCCGAATAACTCGATTAATTTAAATAATTCGAACTATTTAATTCAAAAATTAAATTTTTTATCGAATTTTTCGAATCGAATCGAATTTTACTCACCCCTTATTACAAGAGGAGAATAAAGCTCTAAAAACAACATAATTAATATGACTCAAACTCAAATCACACCTAAAACGATCAATATTCTAATTATCAAATCAGCCCACAATTATTATTATTAAATTCTCGTACTTCTTATTATTAATTGCACATGATTTAAAAGAAGAAATTGAATCTAACAACTAAGCTCCATGTGGCATAACTCTAGAACGTGAGTAAAAGTGATTACGAAAAAAATTATTAAAGCTCCTTTTGATTAAGAAAGACTTTTTCTTCTCAGAAAATAAATATCCCCATTAACTACATTCGTGCCAATTTGGGTACTTTGGATATGATTTTTATAATTTGATTGGACTACAGAATTGGACGGCTTGGATCCATTTTGGGTCCGTCAATTTGGATAAATTAATTTATATTTTAATGTTGGGTTATTTTGTCAATTTCAAGTTTAATTATTTTAGTTTGGGATTATTATGGTTTTAGATAATTTTAAGTTCGAATAGTTTTAAATTTAATGGTCTAGTTTTTTGGATTAAAACATTTTGAGTTATGATCCTTTTATGTTTAATTATTCAAGTTTAATTTAATACATTGATTATTTTGAATTATATTATTTTTAATTCAAATTATTTGTATTTTTACTCATATTTTTTCGATTTGACTATTAACATCGACAATGTTTTCATTTCTTAATTGTAAAATAATTTTAATTTAAAGTTGAATAAATTATTTAATTAATTTAAATTTATTATAAAATTAATTATTAATGGAAACAATTTTTGAAATAAATACAAATATAAATGTACAAGTCCAATTTTGTCGGGCGGTACAAAACTCAATTTTGTTTTTTAATTTATTTTTAATTATTTATTATTTTGTATAAATAAATAAATAAATATAAAATAAAATTAAAACAAAACAAAAAAAATCCATTTATAAAATAACAAGTCGAATACCCAAATACACCCACAAGCTCAAATCTAAACTTGGCTTATTTATTTATACTTTTGACTCCTGCAATTTTAATGTACATTCAATTGGATCCCTTTTTATTTTTTGTTTAATTTGCATGATTTTGATTATTTATTTTTTATTTGTTTAATTTGCATGATTGAAATTATTTATTATTTATTCTTTGCTCATATATATTTACATGTTTGATTTATTAAATTGTATTTAGCTATTGTAATTTTCTTATTCAATTATATAAATTTGATTGTTATTTTTCATGATTTGTGAATATTCTTATTTAATTTATATTTATTACCATTATTACTAAAATCCTATTATTATTCACTAACATTTAATTTTTATTTAATTATTATTATTTATTTATGTGTTATTTTATGGTAATTAATTTTCATTGATATTTTTATTTATTTGCATGCTATATTTTTAAAATTACATTATTTATTATATCTTTGACTTATTTTTTTCTTTGCTACCATAACTGTGACTTATATTTATTGATATTTATATTCATAATTAATTAATATCATTGTCATTATTATTATGATTATATTACCATTTTATTTGCTAACATGATTATATTACTTTATATTATTGCGTCATTAATTGTGTTTATTATATTTATGTATATTTTTTTATTTTTTTATTTTTTTTGTCATTATAATTGTAAATTATGTGAACATATTCATTTATTTATTTATGCATGATATTTTAATTCATCTTAAATATATAAATCGTTTTAAAAAATGAGGCAATGTTTTTTGTTTCAAGAATTTAAGAAAATCATGTCTTAACTCACTGAGTGTGGTTTTTTTCTTTGAACCGAGATAATCGAATACCCTATTCAAAATTAAAAAAATATAAGATGTTGAGAAAATAATTAGAAATGCTTGTTATTTTCGAAAATTCGAATTCTTATGTCCTAACTTATTGGATGTGATTTTTCTTCTCGACTAATTCGAAATAACGAGCTTTCTTCGTAATTTTTTTAAAACATATCATTCATGCATTTAGGGATCGCAATTTAAATTTTTCTTGAGTTTTTAATTTTCAATTATTAAGATTTTAAATAACCAATTAGGTGCCAATTTTTGGGTGTATGATGGTGCTAATCCTTCCTCATGCGTAACCGACTCTCGAACCCGTTTTATGGTTTCAAAGGCCAAAATTATTTTATTGAGTTCAAAAATCTTACAATGTGACCAAATTACACCTATTTAAAAAAACTATTGGTGGCGAATCCGTTTTCGAATTTAAAATAAAAATTCGGGACTTTTTTAAAAAAACGTTTCGACAGCTTGGTGACTCCGCTGGGGACCAATAAGAGAGTCAAGCCGTAAGTCGAGTATTTTTGGTCTTTTTATTGAAAATTTAAAATTCGATTTAATTTAATTTGCGATCCTTTGCATTTTATTTTTGTGATTTATATGTTAGCAATAAATGTATGTTGATATTGCTATGCATATCTACAATTTTGCATACATTGCATTTGTCACTACACTCTTTAAGTGGAAGTATGAAGCTACTCCTTCGTGAGGTTTTCACCTCTGTGCAGGATAGTAAATCGCTATCGAGATACATCTATACCTATGTTTTCATGAAGTTTTCACTTCCGTGCAAACATACGAGAAATGTATCCCTCTGAACCGAACTCGTCCGTATGAGCCTATAATGGGTGAGGATTGAGGAATCTGCTGGTTTGAGTACCTTTACTCTAGAACTCAAAACCACATATAATGAGTCCTAAGTGTCCACCCTAGGCAGAAACTATGCCGAATTTTTACCAACTACCTCAAATAGATATGTAGGTTTTTTGTTTTATAATTCGTTGATACATTTTATGATGATTTTATTGACTTATTTTATTCTTGTCTTATTTTACATTGCATCCTCGTATTAGGAAAGGTATTGATTTAAGTTCAATTACTAGTAGAAAACTGGTCATGGAAAAAGGGTATCTTGATAAGGTAGAGGACAATGTGGCCGTGTGTATGTGGTCAGAGGATAAACAACGTGAGAAGGGTGATAGCCTAGCTGAAGGTCATGTGTCAGATTACTGGGATTTTATTTGGATTAGTGTGACTTAGAATAGTCTATAAGAGATGAAGGAAATTTGGGATCAGTGGGATGATGAAATGAAACAGACTTTCTACCGTGAGTATGGAGATCTACTGTATTTGCTAGAAGTTAAGGTGAAAAACATCTCTTCTGAGCCATTGCACAACATTGAAACCCGGCTTATAGTTGTTTCACCTTTGGGAACATGGACATGGTGCCCAAGATTGAGGAGTATACTGCTTTACTTCGTTGCCCTAAAAAAATAATTAGAATTAAATCTAAACAATAATTCCCTAATTGAATCCAAATTAAACTCTAAATATAAACAATATAATAATAATAATCCTAAATATTAATCCTAAAAATAGAGTATATCCAATAAATCTCTTCCTAAGTCTTTCACACTTTCGCACTTTCAACACTTTCTCTTCCACATTCACGCTTTGTACCCCAAATTTTCTTTTTTGTCTTCGATTTAGTCCATGGCCATGTGTCCAACTCGTGTGGCTCCTAAAATATGCTCTTTTTGTTCAGTTTTCCCTTGTTTTTCGCTCCTTTCGCTCTCAAATGTTTTCCTAATTATAGAAACATGATTTTAAAAGATTATGAACATAAAATTCATTATTTTAAATCAACTAATCATCCAAAAACGTATTAAGAATGAGATTAAATCATGTTACTTTTGGCACTTATCAAATATTCCCACACTTAAGCATTTGCTTGTCCTCAAGCAAAATTCAAAAATCCACATTCAAGTTAACTTTCTTAGTTCTTCATTTTCATCAATAATGTTTTAAGATAATTTGCAAACAATCATGCTTTGGAAATTCATCTAAAAGAACACTAAAGATTCAAGCAATCTAAGCTACAAAAATTTTTAGCCCAAAAATATAGGTATCTCCCCTTATCTAAATAATTACCTTAAATTCAAAATTAACAAGAATTGAAATCCTCACTAAAGATTCACTCAAAGCACTCAAAGTATTTAAGGTTCATTAAATAAGCACTCAATAGTCAAATACGAAATGTTATTACCATAGGCTTGCTTGAAAATCAAATCTCTACCACTTTAAAATAACATGACACATCAATCAAGAGGTTGTAGTGGACAAGATTGTAATGGGGCTAAGGTTTAGGATATGGAAAAGACTAGAAGAATTGGCTAAAATCAAGATCGAGTTAATAAGTTACCAAACTAGAAAAAATAATCAGTTGCTGAATTAAAAGAAAGTGCATCAACACGAATAATAATAAACACGAGCTTTTCAACAGTATATGGCACTAATGATTATAGCTCAAACACATTTTTATCTTTTTCTTCTTTTTTCAGTTTTCTTTTTTTTTCTCAATTTTTTTAATCAATTTTTTTCTTTTCGACTTTTTTTTTAAAAAAACTAAAATTCAGCAATTCAGATAGTGGAATATAGTTAGACAACTTAACCAAATCAAATCTCGACAAAAAGGGAGCCAATAAAAGGATAAATATACCACAAATATATAGATCATGAGTTAATATTATGGGTTAATGAATAGAACGATGTTAGGCTCAATGGGGTTCACTAGGGGTTAATTTTATTAGGTAAGCTTTTTAAAGGTAAATGTGGTTAAATCTTAAGTGCCTCTATCATCTCAGCATATCAAATCAATAATATGGTCTCAACATGCATAATCAAAGCAAGCTCTAGAATAATAAATCAAGTTGACATACACACACAACCAAAAATAAAATGAGCACGAAATAAAATATATGCATTATAGGCTCAAAAACTCACAAAAATTATGGTTTTGAAGTCAAACCTGCAATTTCAAAATTTGAAGATAATAATTCAATTCAGGGAGACAACTTAAAATATGTAATTCTGAAGACAACTTATCATGCTTGACTCTCTTATATCTTAAAGATTAAATCACCCAATACATAAAAGATTCACAAATCAATCTCAAAATAAAATCAATAAAAATTCCAAATAGCAAAAATTCATTTTAATGAGGTATGAGAAAATTACTTAAACACAATAAATAATTCAGGAATTTTATTATAATTTTACACAATCAACCTCCCCACACTTAAGATGTACATTGTCCTCAATGTATAAACATAGACAATCACATAATAATCAAAACATCATAAGAGAGGAAGAGAACTGAAACTTTCCTGAATTAAGATGATTTCATCAGAATTGGGAAAAACTGGGAATGTAGCGAGTTTAAAGGAAGTAAAATTTTTCGATCAAACTAATAAGAAAATAGACAAACACAAGTAAGAGAGGGAGGCAACAACTAAAAAAACAACCATAAGAATAAAAATAGTGCATAATAAAGTAAAATAAAAATAAAAATGAAAATGAAAATGAAAAAAATGAAAAAAATGAAAAAATGAGAAATGAAAATAAAAGTACTATTTTTTTTTGAATTTTTCAATTTTTTTCAACTTTTTTTGAATATTTTTTTTATTTTTAAAAAAAAATGAAAGTAAAATAAATAATTAAAAATAAAAACACTCGGGTTGTCTCTCAAGAAGCGCTTATTTAGAGTCTAAGCTCGACTTCCCTATTAAACTCGTAGTTATGACGGATCCTGAAACCGAAGCTCCTCTTTTCCGTTATCAATATTATCAACACAATAAAATTTGAAACGTTGATTGTTTACATTGAATGTGCCGTAATCAAGATGTGTTACCTCAATTATATCATAAGAATAAATGGTTTTTACCACAAAAGGATCGAACTCTCTTGACTTGAATTCTAAAGGAAAAATTCGTAGATCCGATCTGTCTAATAACACTTTGTCTCCCACTTTAAATTTGTTCATCTTCTTGACATGCACTAAATGGTTTTGTGTTGCTTCTTCCTTGGGTTTCCTCGGGTTCTCGTCAAACTTCATTTGCCATTCATCCAGTTCCTCAAGTTGTAACATTCTATCTTCATTTACCACTCGAGTTCTATCACTTTGAATCAAAATTGGCTCCATCATGTTTTCATTAGTGATTTCTTGCAAAGAGTGTTGAGTCATATGATTACAAACATTAACAGAACAATTATCATCATTACACTCATTCAGGACTCTAACAAAATCATGTGCTTTAAGAGTAATCTTTTCATCACCTACACGAAGCACAAGTTCACCAATACCCACATCAATGATAGCTCTAGCAGTGGTTAAGGGTCGACCTAAGATCATAGGTACCTCAATATCCTCATCCATGTCTAATACAACAAAATCAACAGGGAATATAAATTTATCCACTTTTACAAGCACATCTTCAATAATACCCTTAGGATATCTAATTGATCTGTAAGCTAACTGAATACTTATCCTAGTGGGTTTAGGTTCCCTAAGACCAAGTTATTTAAACAGTTTATAAGGTGTAACATTTATACTAGTACCCAAATCAGTCAAAGCTTTATCAACATGTAAACTACCAATGTGACAAGAAATAGTAAAACTCCCTAGATCTTTAAGTTTGTTGGGTAGTTTATTTTGGAGAATGGATGAGCAAACTACATTAAGCTGCACGATCGACAATTCATCTAACTTCCTCTTATTGGTTAACAGTTCCTTTAAGAATTTTACATACTTCGGCATCTGCAAAAGAGCTTTAACAAAAGGTAAGTTAATATGTAATTTTTTTAAGAGCTCAAGAAATTTACTATATTTTTCTTTTCTGTGGTCTCTCTTCAATGCTTATGGATATGGAATTAGAGGTTTATATTCTCTAAGCATTGGCTTATGCTCTTTCTTGCTTTCTTTAACCTCATTATCTTTCTCAACAACTTCTAGCTTTGGCTTCTGTTCAGGCTCGACTAACCCTTCCACGTTTTGAATAATGATTGCATGGATCTGCTCTTTTAGGTTAGTTTCAATGTTACTAGGTAAGCTACCTTGTGGTCTTTTCGAAACTAGTTTAGCAAGTTGTCCGATTTGATTTTTCAAGACCATGAATTGACACTTGCTGATTTTTTAAAGTTGTCTCATTGCTTTGAAATCTCGCTTCAGAAACCAAAATAAATTTAGCTAACATTTCTTCAAGGTTCAACTTTTTTTCTTGTTGATGAGGCTATTGAAAAGCCGGAGGGATTTATGACCTTTGGTTCCTTGATCACCCCATGAAAAATTTGGATGATTTCTCCAACCTGCATTATAAGTATTACTATAGGGATTATTTTGAGGTCTAGAATTATTACCCAAAAAGTCGGCTTGCACATGGAAATATTATGAACTCATCATCCTCGCTCCACTTTCATTGCACTGCATCACCGGATGTACCTGTTTAGAAAAATTAAAACCATCAATTTTTTTACTAAGAGCTTCAACCTGATGTGCCAACATAAAAACGACATCAACATCATAAACCCCTGCTGCTTTCATAGGTTTTACTCTTGTAACTTGTCACTGATAATTATTTAGTGCCAGCTTCTCAATAAATTATTGGGCTTCTTTTGGTGTTTTGTTATTCAAAGTTCCCCTAGCTGCTGAATCAATCATCTATCTAGTCGAGAGTTTCAAACCATTGTAGAAAGTTTGAACTTGGAGCCACAAAGGTAATCCATGATAAGGACACCTTCTCAACAAATCTTTGAACCTCTCCCATGCTTCATAAAGTGTCTCAATATCAAACTAAGCAAAAAAAGAGATATCATTCCTCAACTTAACTATTTTAGCCGACGGAAAATATTTTAACAAAAATTTCTCAGTCATTTGATCCCAAGTGGTGATAGAACCTCGTGGTAAAGCATTTAACCACAATTTTTTCTTACTCCTCAACGAAGACGGGAACAACCGTAAATGTATGACGTCATTAGTAACATCATTAATTTTGAAAGTGTCGTAAATCTCGAGAAAGTTAGCCAAATGAGCATTCAGATCTTCATCTTGCAAACCATCAAACTAAACATATTGTTGTACCATCTGAATTATGCTCGGCTTGATTTCGAAAGTGTTTGCATTAACATTCGGCCTGACAATACTCGTTCCAGCCCCAATCAGAGTAGGCTTAGCATAATCATACAAGGTTCGATGAGTAGAAGGATTAGGAAGAGCAAGAGGAACCTGATTATTTCGATTGTCACCCATCTCCACAATGATATCCTTTTCCTTTTTATCATCTACTAGAGTTTTCTGACTTTGCCTAGCTTCTCTAAATTCTTTACGATTTTTACGAGCAGTCTTTTCAAGTTCACGGTCGTGAAGAAGTGGTCCCGACAGGTTTCCTCTAGTAATAAACCAAAAGAACCTGTCATAAGCAAATAAAAGGAAAAAAATTAAAATATAAAAATTAAATAATAATGTAAATAATAAAACAAAAAATAATAAAAATGACTAAAGTAATAGAAATAAAGTTTTCCTAATATTTCAGTCCCCGGCAATGTCGCTAAAAACTTGATGCAGTCTAAACTAACTAAAAATATGACTAAGGCAAGTGCACCTATTAATTAAAAGTATAGTTACGATGAGCACAGATATCGTTCCCATGAGGACTAAAAGACTAGTAGTAGCTGTCTTCCAATTATTTAACCGATCGAATGAAGTGATTGTTTAAAACTAAATTTAATTAAATTAATAGACTAAAGTGCGACAAAGAATAAATCAAGAGATACCAAATGTTTAATACCAAGAAGCGAGACAATACCTAAGAAAGAATCCACCTAGATTTCATCTGCCATTATCATTCTAAATTAAGCAATTTATTCACTTAATATTTTGATTCGTAAAATCCCTAAATTATACTAATACCTCTATTCAAGCATAAAAGCAACTGACTCTAAATTGATTAATTGAAATTTCTTTCTAATTAAAACCCCTATTGTCACATTAATTCAATCTATGGATTCCCCTATCAGATTTGACTCTAATCCGGTAGATTTATGTCGTCCTATTTCTAGGATTGCATGCAACTCCACTCAATTATGCTAGATCTACTCTTAAACAGGGTCTATTCCTCCTCTGATTTAAGCACATCAAATAAGAATTAATATTCCGAAAATACTAAATCAAGAATTAAACCCACACAATTGAGAACAAAATCTAAGTATTTATTGCGAAAAAACAGAAATCAAATGACAGAATTCATCATAAGGTTTATCTCCCCTAGGTATTTAGAAAATTAGTTCATGCAAATGAATAAAAATATCTCAAAGATAGTATAACCGCAAGATGAAGAAAAACTCATAATAAAATCAAAAGAAATTAAAAAGAGGTATTTAATCATCGTGAAAATTTGCTTCAAAGATGATTTCAATGGTGTTTCTTCAATTGTTTTCTTGAATAATATCTGACTGCTAAGGTTTGAAGAATGAAGGATTTTACAGAAAATTGAAAATATCTCATTCATACCACTTCATTCCCTATTTATAATACATGAAAATTTGAATCCAAATTAAATTCTAAAAAAATAATTAAAATTAAATCTAAATAATAATTCCTTAATTGGTTACAAATTAAATTCTAAATTATAAAACCTAAAAGATAAATTAAAATTAAATATAAACAATATAATAATAATAATCCTAAAAAATAGAGTTTAAAATTAAATAAAGTCTTATATCCAATAAATCTCTTCCTAAGTCTTCCACACTTTCACACTTTCGGAACTTTCTTTTTCATATTCACACTTTTTGCCCCAAATTTTTCTTTTTGTCTTCGATTTAGTCCATGGTCATGTGTCCAACCCGTGTAGCTCTTAAAATATGCTCTTTTTGTCCGATTTTCTCTTGTTTTTCGCTCTTAAATATTTTCTTAAGTATAAAAACATGAATTTGAAAGATTATGAACATAAAATTCATTATTTTAAATCGACTAATAATAAAAAACGTATTAAGAATGAGGCTAAATCATGTTACTTTTGGCACTTATCTTTCACATTTTCCCATTTTCACCATTTTCAAAACTACATATGAACTTTGACTCATTGTGTAATGTTAATAATAAATTTTGATTTTGTGTAATTTTGTATATGAAAATTTGATTTGATTTAGTTTTTACAAATCACCAACTCCATTATGGATATAACATCATTTTATCTTTACATATTTCATACATACATAAATAATTATATTTATTTAATGTATAAAAAATTTATGTATTTAATTTTTTAAATATACATAATTGAATAAAAATAAAATTTTTATACACATTTGAATTACAATCAAAATTTAATTCATATAACTCCTTATTATATACCAAATTACATATTAAATAAATTATGAGATTTATATAAATTAAAAAAAACCTACATTTGACCAAATGGAAGAAAGTTGAAAATAAAAAATATTAAAATTTGTCTACTCTTCAACTGCTTTACCTAAACCAAAAGTTCAATTCGAATCTCGGCACTGGAAAAATGGCATTTCCGGCAAAGAAATTTATAACCTCTTCTTTCTTTGGGTTCACACTTCTGGTCGCTCTGGTGGCCTTTCTCCTAAAATTTAACTCTTCACAGGTCTTCCATCTCGTTTTCCTTTTTTTTTTCCTTGTTCTTTTTTGTGCTTGGAAATTTCAAATATTTTCTTCTTGGTTAATTTTATGCAGAAATTGTTCACTGTTGAAGAATTGGCGCTATATAATGGAACTGATGATTCATTACCCATACTCTTAGGAATTTTGGGGTACTTTCTTTTGCCTTATTCATCATATTATTATATAAACATGTTCTAAAATGCTAATCCAGTTTAATACTTTGTGATTAGATCTGTATTTGACGTTACAAAGGGAAACTCTCACTATGGTGCTGGAGGAGGTTACAATCATTTCGCTGGAAGGTTTGTTTGTTTTCTTTACTAGGAAATTGGGTCGTTCAAGTAGTTTATGTTACTTAATTATTCTATTTGTTTCCTTTCAGATATATGTTTATAAATATTTTATGCTGAACTGTATTTCTGCTTATTAGTGGCTATTACTTGTTCAAATTCTTTATGTTATTGATGAAACCTTTCGGAAGCTTTACTTAATTTCCTAGTTTTGATACAATTATTCCCCTTAACAAAGCTTGTTGGCTTCCTTCATGTGCCCATTGCATCCTTTCAGTGTACTTCCAAATCTGCAAACTGATTTCACTTTTGCTGTATGTTGAAAATTCAGAGATGCCTCCCGTGCATTTGTTTCTGGAAATTTTACAGGTAAGTGTTGTGATCCTTCAGCTTATTTGTCAGGATGGTTTTGAGGGTTTTTGGTTTTAAAGAAAATGACTTAACAGCTGTTCAGAAAATCAAAGTGCGGAGCAAACAAAGAAAAAAATATAGTATTGACTTGGACATGTTCTGAATTAATTCTGATTGTACATGAGCTAAAGCAAAATTCTATGTCTCCTTCCAGGCAATTAAAAATCGGGAAATGGCCAACTATGGTTCCTCATTGATTGAACCAAATGAATGAGTCGTCTATTTTTAATTCCTTTCTTGACCATGAAATGCAACAGAAACCAATTTGGAATTGGTATTTGCATATTCTTGCAAGAAAGTGAGAGAAGTCTTGACTAGTTGGTTAACTTTCAAATCTTAACATGACTTGACTGAGATGGAGAAAGTCCTTGATGATGAACTCTAGAACCAGCCCATAAGATAATTAAGATATTAAAGATAGTTTTCCTATTGCTTTTTCCAGTCACCATCTTCTGTTAGGGTCATTAGAAACATAGGAGGATTATTGTCACAAAGTCAACAACCTTTAATGCAAATTAAAAAGTTGGGACTACATTCTAAGAAAATTAGAATCATACTGATCACTGGCTTATGCTGTAATAGATGTTAGCAATTGGGCACATTTAAGCAAGTGCTAAATATATGCATTTTTTTTATTCCTAAGTCTTGTTAAGTTCTTTTATGCTTGACAATATAAATGTTCCATTGATACCACATAGAATGAACTTTACTTTTAGGCTTAACCTCAGGTTATGATGCTAAATACAAACACAAAAAGAGGTTCTGAAAACTGATGAAGGTATGCACATACAATGTGCATCTTTGTGGTACCTACATTGACAAAATAACAAATTGTGTATGGAGTAAATGTCTTTTAGAAAATATTATATATCTAAGAGCTGCCAAAGAAAATTTCATTTAGCTTGATAAATTTTTTTATCCCTTGTTTCTTCAATTTTCAAACAGGAGATGGACTTACAGATTCATTGCGAGGTTTATCCAGCACCGAGGTAATGATGTATTTCTTCTTCCCTTTCAGGGGTATGCTATTATATTTGTGCCTTTTGATTTATCTACAAGCTAATGGAGGTTAATCATTAATCAAAAGCAAAAGAAAACAACACTTTAAGTAAAAGGAGCGCTTAAGCTATATTTGGCATCTTTTTCTTTTGACATTTGGATTTGGTTATTTTTCTTACAAATGCTTTTTGCTGGGTTCTTTTTTCACAATTATTTATTTTTGTGTAAGAATGCATGTTTCTCCACTGAATATCATGCTTGTAAATTACTCTGTTTTCATTTTTGTTACTCCAATTTTCTACTTTCAAAAAATACAAGTACAAGATGGGCGTCTTTGGTGTTTCTTACATGTTTCTTGTCTGATGCCATATATTAGTTCTAAAATTCATTTGTCTGACTTAGTTATTCATGTTTGTAGGTCCATAGTGTAGTTGGATGGCGAGACTTCTACTTCAGAAGCTACAAGTAAGTTCCTTATTGTTCATTATTCTTTCATGAAGATAGTCCAAATTTCTTTGTAATTCTAGAACATTGATAATTTTGTATTCAAACCTATCAAGAAGAAAACACATGCTCCATATGTCCCATAGATGTTTGAGTTCTAAAACCACTAAGGGAGTGGTGTTCTTTACTTCACTTTTCAATATCCAATTTAGGGCTTTATGTTTAGCTGAATTATTTCTCTTATGTATGGTAATGCAAGGAGCAATACATAAAACACTTCAGGAGCTTGACTATGCCACTTCTACCTATCATTTTCTAGTGGGATTCCCATATTTTGACACAATGAAACTTGGAATTGATATAGGATTTGAATTGGATTTGTTGGATATGGTTGAGGAACTTTGTTGCCGATTGGAGCAAATCAATTGTTGAAATAAAATTAAGAAATGATGAGTTTTTTTATATATTCGTTCTCATGGTAATTGTGAGCCTATATTCAAATCAAATGTCGAGTTAGCTTCGTCAGTTGATATGGGCTTCCATGACCAACCCCATAAACATTCTCGAGCCACTTACTATGAGTAATCCAAATAGAAACATAAAAAATAAAGTAAACAAGAATTAAAGATAAAAGCTTAGTGTAATTATAACAATGCTCCCCTTGGCATCAAGGATGGAACATTGATATTTCTACCGTAGATACCATAAATAGTCACATGTTGTATCCTTGGGAAAACAATTACTATATTGCGCCTAAACTTTAGCAATCATCCTGCCCCTTCTCTTGTTAATTCTACTATCTAGCACTGCTATTGGTTCTTGAGCTAAGAGCCCATCATCATCAACCAAAGGAAGGTGTGGTTCATTAAGCCCTTTCCCACATACTTCTTCATTTTGGAAACATAGAATATAGGTGATTGAGTGAGATCCTGTCTTCTTCACAACTTCATATGGACTAAACTACCTAGTTGTAGGCTACGAACGCATTCTATTGGCCATTATCTTTTACCTATACTATTGCAATTTCGCATACACCCTGTCTCTTGCAATTGACAATCAAATGTACTTCTATCCGTTTGTTGTTTCATCCTTTATAGAGCCCTTTCAAGAAGAAACTTCAGCAGCTTAATCACAACTTCTCTTGCTTGCGAACTCATCTATGGCCCCAATAGTTAAATCCCTAGTAAAATATGGAATATGATTAGGAGTTGGTTGTCGGTAAACTAACTCATAAGGAGTATTTTATGTTGAAGTGTGAAAGTTGGTGTTATACTAACACTTTGCCAAGGATATCCACCTAGCCCAATCCTTAGGTCTGACCTACCATCCACTGTATGTAAGTCTTTATTCCACAGCTAACCACTTTGGCTGTCAATCTGAGGGTGTTATGCAAAACATTTTGATTTTGACCATGACAACCTAAACAATTCCTTCTAAAGAGTGCTTGTGAAGATTGTTTCGATCAGTAACGATATTTGGGGGAGTGATCATTCATTCTGTGTGTTTTAAAATAATCAAATTTTAAGATTGGATTTAATGCAAGTGTACGATGTCCAGTTATTGTATAGATTTTGTTTACAATGAAAAACTTTGGTGAAATACTCTAAGAATCATGGCCAAGGGAGAATCAAAGTGGTTAAACCTTTTTAAATTTTAAATATTTTAAACTAGCAAGCAAGTACCAATTTACTCAAATTAGGAGTTATCAACATGATAAAATTCGTTTGAATTTACACTAAATTAGACTGCTCAATGACTTGAATTCTAAAAACCAAACTCTTAATTAAGTATTTCCTCAACAAGTCTATAGTAATGGTCAATTGATCTATCTAATGGCTATGGAATTGGATACTAAATTGATTTGTTGTATAACTAATCCTAGGTTCACCCGGTCTTTTTTCTCACCTCAGAGTCTAAAATTCACCATTAGACTCTTCGCTCTCACATTTTGGCTCTAGCATACACCAGGTCTCTCGATTTGCTTGAGCAACGCCTTTCTACACCACCACAATTGCATTGGCAACGTAAATTGATAGGCTTTGATTTTAGAGTGGAGTATCAAGCTGGTCAACTTAATAAAGCAGTAGATGCTCTATCTCACAAGTCAATATAGAACATGTTTTTTTTCGCAATCAGCCAATCACAAGCCTTGTTACTTTATGCAATTGTTGAATCGGATGCACTGAAAGAGTTGTTTAGTCAAGTTGAAAGGGTTGAATTAGGGAGTGATTGGGCTATTATGGATGGGTTGTTGTTGTACAAGGGCCGCATTTATTTGCTTCCAACATCTTTATTGATTTCCACCATCTTATCTACCTTCTCTGATAGTGCACATGAAAGTATTCAAAAAACTGTGTCAGATTCATGGGGATTTCTATTGGAAGGGCATGAAGTGCATCATTGCTGCTTATGTGTTTGCTTGCCCAACTTGTCAACACAATAAGATCAAGCACTTAAGTTTCGTTGGTTTGCTTTGGTCGCTTCAACTCCCTACACAAGTGTGGTCTAATGTTTCAATGTACTACATTGATGGTTTACCTAAATCTTGGGGCAAATTAGTTTTGTTAGTTGTAGTGGATTGATTTTCGAAGTATGCCAATTTCCTTCTAATGTCACACCCTTATACAGTCATTCGAGTAGCCCAGATATTTTTTGATCACATTGTCCATTTACATGGCCTACCTAAGACTATTACTTGTGGTAGAGATACAATATTTACTAGTGCATTCTGGAAGGAACTTTTCCATTTGAATGGCACCAAACTTCAGTTCTCCACTTCTTACCACCCTTAGATGTAATAAATAGAGGTAGTCAATTGTATAGTGGAAATGTATCTTCGATGCTTTGTGGGGAGATTTTCCAAAAAGATGGGTGGTATGGGCACCTTGGGCTAAATATTGTTATAATAGTTCTTTCCATTTGGTGCTACAACAACACTCTTTCGGGTTGTCTATGGTCGCGATCCACCTTGTTTGTTGTCTTATGAGGCTAGTTCTTCCAATGTTGAGGTTGTTGACACTGCATTGATGGACAGGGATAAGACTTTGCATAACATTACAGACAAATTGCTTCAAGCACAACATCGCATGAAGACTTATTATGAAAAGGGTCATAGAGATGTGTTATTTTCTATAGGTGACTTGGTTTGGCTTCGCTTACAATCCTAACATTAGCGTTCTATCAGGCAATCGGATTCTCATAAGTTGTCTCCCAATACTATGATCCTTTTTCAATTATTTGCAAGATTGTCCTTGTGACATACAAATTGCAACTACCTTCAGACAGCAAAATTCATAATGTTTTCCACTGATAGAAGATGGTCGTGTTGTTCATACTCCTGCTTCTATTATTCAGATTTGTCTCAATTGTGGTTGCCAAGAACTCTTAGGTTACTAGATTGGTTTGCCTAGTTTTGATGCTACTTAAGAAGATTTGGATCAGTCTTGTGCGGTTTATCCTGACTTTGAGCTTGAGGACAAGCTCTTTTTGTGAGAGGAGGGTAATGTTGTGGGCGCTTTTATAGGTCGCACATATGAGAGGAAAAAAGACTTTAGTTTAAGTCTCTAAAGTAAACTATTTACATTTTATTTTATGTTACATTACTTTCACTTTTGGTTTAATTTATTTTAAGCAATTTTTAATTATTAGGGTTAAGTTGTTTTACTTCCTTTTAGAAACATCTTCTAGAAATGTCTTTTTATGATAGTCTCTATTTAAGGACCCATTGGAGAATAAAATGATAAGTAGAATTTCTATCTATTTTTCAAGAGATCTAAGCCTCTCTCTAAACGAGTCCTAAAGGTTTCAACCTCTCTTCGACGAGTTGATCATCAATCACCATAGGTCGTTCTAGGAATAGTGATAAAAGGAAGGCCATTGCTTCCAGTGTTCTTGTTAATTGCTCAGTGACTCGATCCTATTCCCATGTTCTCAACAATTACATTCGAGCATTCCTGTTTCTTCTAACAAATCAAGTATATACTTCTTTGAGAAGCAAAGATTCCATTCCTTGAATTCGTTGCTTCCATCCATAGAACTTGACTTGTCCATGGTCCTTGATCTTGAATTCTTTTTTCCAATTACTCCTTTAAAATATTCATCTTCTAGATATCATTCCGTGTTAAGATTATATCATCTGCATACATAATAAGGATGGAGGGTTTTCATTGTATATGTTTGATGAACAAATTATGATCTCCTTGACTTCGAAAATATCCTTTTGTAATAGAGGAGGATTTCGATTGTATTGAGTTTTGCAACAGAGCAAACGTGCCTTGGTAGTCGATTACATAGGATTGAGTGAATCTTTTTGCAATGATTCTAGCCTTGAATCTGTCCACACTTCCATCTTTATTTTCTAGTGTAAAGACCTATTTGCATCCTATTAGATTCTTGTTTGGTGACAAATCTATAATCTCCCAGGTTTCATTCTTTTTCAAGGCTTGAATTTCTTCATTCACAGCTTTTCTATATTCTTATTCCTTTAGGGCTTCATAGATGGTTTTTTTAGAATTGTAATATGATATGGACGCTTTATTGCAATTAGAGTTATAGATTTATTTAATTTGTTTATTATATCAAGTTTTATTAAGAGTTTTAGTTTTAGTTATTTTTCTTATTATATTAGGTTTTTATTTCACTTATAAACTCTAAGTTAGGAATTCTATTAGGGCTCTTTTCTTTGTTATTAACAGCTTATAAAAAGGCTGCCAATATGAAATAAAGGGAAAGCAATTATTCTATCAAAAGAAAAGTTATTTGGAGAGGGGGTTCAGTCAAGGAACGGATCTGTCTTTTGAGTAACCATAGGTTGAAGCAAGGGTTCTTCCTCGTCTAGACCTTTGAGTAGATCTTACGTCAAAGCGCATAACAACTTGGTATCAGAGCCAGCTATCATGGGTGGCGAAAAGACTTTGACAACCAAGTTAGAGGCTTTCATGGAACAAATAGCTACAAGGCAACAAGCATTAGAGGAGCAGATGGCGATGCTATTTCTTTTGGTCCAAAAGACATCAAAAGGGTATTCAGAGAAAAATAGTGAAGAAAAGAGCAGCAGCGAAGACAGAAAAAGGAATTCAGACCCGCAACAAGGTGGGTGCGTGGCGTCACGATACTGTAAGATGGAATTTTCCACTTATGACGGTGTTGGAGATCTTTTAAGGTGGCTGAAAAGATTCGAAAATTTTTTTGGTAATCAACGGACTATCGAAGAAGACAAAGTAGGCTTAGCTGCATTCCATCTTTTAGGAGAGGCACAATTGTGGTTTGATAAAATGGAAGAAGAGGAGGCAAATCTTGATTGGGGGCTTTTCAAGGAGTGGTCATGTAACCCCTTGGGGGAACTTCCAAACCTGAGACAAACTGGGACGGTGGAAGAATATCAATGCCAATTTCAATCACTATTGGCTAGGACTGTTGATCTTAAACCTCGACAACAAGTAAACCTCTTTACTGTCGAGTTGGTAGAGGAACTTAGAATTAATATTGAGATGCAACAATCGGAAAACCTTGGAGTTGCAATGAATATGGCTCGAACATCGGAACGTAAACAAAAGGTCTCTTCCAAACTGTCGTCTTATGCTATCTTGAGCTGGCCAACTTCCCAAAATACTGGCAGCAATTCAATCATTCCAACAACTAAGAGCATTGCAAAGGGAGGGAGACAAAAAACGGAACCAATAGGGAACAACGGCAAAATAGATTCTTTAGCACCATTTATTAAGAGATTGACATGGGCAGAAATGGCGGAAAGAAAGGCTAAGGGGCTGTGTTATAATTGTGACGAGTCTTATTCCATGGGACACAAATGTAAAAGGTTATTTTGGATAGAAGTACCAGATGTTGAAGGCAGGCAAGATGACGATGAGATAGATGATTTTAGATAAGTTCTGAAGCATATTCTGAATTTGAGCTTAACGACAAGCTCAACTCCGAGAGGGGGAGTAATGATATGGACGCTTTATTGCAATTAGAGTTTTAGATTTATTTAATTTGTTTATTATATCAAGCTTTATTAAGAGTTTTAGTTTTAGTTATTTTCCTTATTATATTAGGTTTTTATTTTCCTTATAAACTCTAAGTTAGGAATTCTATTAGGACTCTTTTCTTTGTTATTAATAGCCTATAAAAAGGCTGCCAATATGAAATAAAGGGAAAACAATTATTCTATCAAAAGAAACGTTATTTTGAGAGGGGGTTCAGTCAAGGATGAATCTGCCTTTTGAGTAACCATAGGTCGAAGTAAGGCTTCTTCCTCGTCTAGACCTGTGACTAGATCCTACGCCAAGGCGCATAACTTAATATTGTCAAGATTTGTCATTGATGCTTGAAATTAGAGGACAACCCTTCATATACGCAATAGGACAATCCAAATCATTAAAGGCCAGCTCATTAGAATCAAAGTTTGTGTTACTTAGTGAGTGAGTGTTTATCAAAATTTGACCTTGGATCAGACTCCTGATTTTGCTAAATTAGTGTTGGTTCCTCAATCTCCTCTCGGCTTCTTTTCTTCCCAATGTATACAAAGAGATCTCTATTGGGTTTTAAAGGTGTTTCACTGTTCTTGGTGCACGAGTTTGGGACTCGTGTCTCACTTCAAACCTTGAAGTATTCTTTAGCTTTATCAGTTCTTAGGATTTGTATCTTTGTTTGAGACTGTGTTTGGACCATGGTGTTGAAGTATTTTAAAATTTTGCCCCACTTCAGGTTTTTCTTTAATTAGGAATACCTATGTAAGTCTAGTGTGATCATCTATGATTGAAACAAACCACCACAGCCAGTAATAGTTCTTACCTTAGATGGTCCCAACACCTCACTGTAGATTATTGAGAAAGGTTAACTTATATGAATAACTAGGATATATGTTTCGTGTATGTTTGGAGAGTTGAAAAATCTCACATTGAAATTCTTGGTATTTTACTCTTAAACAAGGAAATAACTTCTTAAGATGCACGAAATTTCGTTCTCCTAGTCTATAATGCCATAACATAACAAGGTTATTGTCTGGGGAAGAACTAAAGTCAAAGTATTATGGGATTGACCCATAAGACACTTGGGCTTGGTGGCTTTATTCTTTGGCTAGCAGGAATTTAAGAAGATAGAGACCCGAGCACAATTCAACCTTTTCAATCATTCAACTCAAGTTCAAGTCTTGAAATTCACATTAATTTTGATAAAATTTAGTAACAGTCCTATTCTTTTGTAAGATTACTTATGGCAGAAGATTAGAATCTAGATTTGGAACCAAAAGAATTGAGTGGAGGATTAGGTCCTTTGAAATTTTAATGAACTTGTTTCAACTATTTTTGAGAGAGATCCATCTGCTATCTTTATTGTTAGATTCTCATAAAATGGTTTTAAAGATTCAAAAATGTCTCATATCCTTTCCTATGGTTGGTTGCTCCTAAATCCACAATCCAACCACTTCCCTTAAGTGTTGTTGGGAGCAGACTGATTGGTTTTGAACCGGAAACTGGCTGATCCGGTGGTTCAACCAGTGTCTTAAAACTGTTTTGACCAGGACTGTTTTAAACCGGAATCGGATAAACCAGAAAAAAAACTGTATGGACCAGTTTTTAAATATTTTGTCTTTGCCTTTGGCTTTATTCTTCAAAGCTTTACTCTTGAATTCACATCTGTTGCCATTAAGAACCCATCAACCCAGACAAAACCCATCAAATCTAGATTTTGACAATTATCCAACTTTTCAGCAATTATCAAAATGATTAGTAATCTGTTTAATTCTTGATTCTTAATTGCAGATTTGTTGGAAGGCTTGTGGGTCGCTACTATGATAGCCAAGGAAATCCCACAAAATATCTAAAGGGAGCAGAAGCAAAGGCTGCTAGAGGAGCACAACTCATGGAGAAACAAAAAGAAATGGAAGCTAAGCAACCCAGTTGCAATTCAAGATGGAGTCAAGATGATGGTGGAGAGGTATGTGCTCTCACAGCTTTAAAATTGGGATGGGAAACCTTACAATATAACTTAAGCAAAGTTAAGTAGCCTGCTGAAATTCACACCCTGTTCATACCTCCCAACAAATGATTACTCTCCAGAAAATCCATTTTGTTTCTTCTATGACATGTAAAGTAAAAAAGCTTAATAAGTTAACCAGACTTCAGTCTGGACATGTCATAGAAGCATCAATAACGTGCAAGCTGATATCCCTAAAGCTCCAATGCTCCTCGCCCTTTGTTAAAAATAAATATTTCCTATACCTTTTGAATAAATGGAGCTAAAATTACTGATGATAGATATGAAAAGCGAATGAAGACGATGAGCCTGCTCGAAGATGTCTAAAATTTGTTATTTTGTTGATTTAATAATATAAACAATAATTATTTTCCTTGCTGCTTCTTACTTTTGGTCTGAGGATAGGCCACTAGCATTAAAACACCTTGACCTATATAGTTGAGGTTCCAGAAATGGAGTGAAAATAGGTTACAGCACACTTGTGCACATGAATACCTCAAATCACACACACTGACACACGGATAAAGGAGAAAGCTTTGACCCAAGTTTTGAAATTTCAACATAATTAATGGTAAGGGTATGGGGCCCTCTTTTCACATATACAGATGATCTATTCACAGACCTTAATGTGTATGATAGACCTTTATGTTCTCTTTTATGCAGTTATATTTGGCCCCTCCATATTCCTTTTTCCCATTGAGTAGGTGTTAAATTTTTTTTTTCCTAATTTATATTTTCTTTCATTAATGGCATTTGCTAACAAGGAGCACGTAATTGAGTTGTTACACAAATGATGAAACATTTCAAGGCATCTCTAATTGACCTTGTGCCAGATCTCATATTGTTTTGATCAGGTTTGGTGTGATAATGGCTTCCCGAGGTTGGTTCAGAGACCTTTAGAAATTGCTTTGACGGGAAAGATGAGCAAGCGATGTGCCTGCTATAATGAAGATCAACTTGGCCAACCAGGGTTAGAGGTCTATAGTGGATGTGATTACCTTGCAAAGAGATGCCGAGTTTAAATGACAGCTTGCAGAAGTCGTTTGTATAGTTGAAGCCTTAAACTCCAGTGAAGTTTTTGAAGATAGGAGATCGGAAAAGAGTGAAGTGTACCCATGTTCTGTGGGTGCTTCATTTCCTCCAATATACTTCATACTAACCTCATTTTTTGTTGCTTAATTTTCCTGGATTATCGTGGGTCTGTTTTGAGTAAATTCAAAGAGTGTCAATTCATAGATAAAAAAAAGAACAAAAGAAAACAAGAATGAAGTTCAAAGTCGCCGGTATATGGTTAGTGTTCAGATCATATTTATGTCTCAATTAAATCTCTTGATTTTCAAGTGTCAAAATATATAACTTTTAATCATTTGCTTATATGGGTTGTTGCAATTTGAACTTTTAGAATTAGTATAGGAAGAATAATTTATATGGGAATCGATAAATTTTTATAGGGCATTTTATTTTGATAATTTTAATCATCCTAAAAGAAAAAAGAGTAACAACAATCTAAAACTGAATGGTAATGCAACGTCCATATGTTTTTTTTTGAAATACATTAATAGGTTAAAGTTTGGACAACAAATGCGTGACTTAAGTTTAGGTCATACTTGAGGCGATAAACATTTTTGATCATCAGATCATTACATGGGATTTTACATTCATATATTTTAGTCATAATTAAGGATAAATTAATCATAATTGATAATTTTTAACTACATGAATAACTTGCTTGTGGTAAAGAGAATTTTTTTTTTTACTTATTTTGAAGAGATTTTATTTTTTACAAGATTTTTTTCATCCTTTTAATTTTAAGTTTAAATTTATACTAATTATTTATTATTTTCTATTTAACTATTTTAATATAGATGTATTAAATAAGTTTATTTCCTTATACTATTAAAATAGTAAACTTTCAAATAATTTCTCACCCATCCAATTCAAGCTGTCTCAAATGCTAGTGGCCAAATATATATAACTGGTCCTTATATTATAGGTTTGAGAGCAAATTAGTCTTATAATAGGTTTTGAGCACATTATTTTTCCAACAAAAGTGAGCAAATTAATTCATTCTCCCAAATATTCTCAAAAGAAATTATCACTTTCATTGATATTTAAAAAAATAAATAAAAAGATTATTGGAGAAGAGAAGAGAATGAGTGATGATGACATGCGTATAGGTCCACGAAGAGGGTCAGATTTAAGGATTTTATCGATGGGGAGACCACTAATATGGTGGTGAATTCTAGATTAAAAGAGTGCATATCTTTTAGGGACGTAGTGGCTAATGGTAAGGTTCCATCAACAGAGGAGGAAGATATTGAATTGCCTGCAATACAGTTTTCTGATAAGTGTATCAAATTTTAGAGCGTAGCATGGCATGAACTGTAAGGTCGCTGATCTGCCACAAATTAATCTGACAAATTAGGTTTTCCTGTCATGCTTAAAGAGCTTATTCTCAAGTAAAAAAGTGTTTTTTGCATAGTTTTTTTTTTTTTTGTAATTTTTAAATTTTAAATTAATGAAAATGTCTCATTTTTTATTATTTTGTTACTCAATTTGGTCAATAGTGCCATTGGAGGGCCTAACATGTGGTTGAGTGGTGTAGGAACATGGTGAAGGTTGAAAATGAGCGAAAACGACACCTAAGAAAAGGGTATCACGATATTCAGACCTTGGAATCGCAATACCGCCAACAATATAGAAGACTGAAGACCACCCTTTAGTGGTGTCGCGATATCCACTTTGGGTATTGCGATATTCATCCTTCAAAGAAGTGTTGGAAAATTGGGTTTGAAAAATGAAATGGAAAATAAATTTAGGGAAAAACTAGAATTTAAAAAAAAATTTCAAAATAAGAACTTGATTGTGATATCTAAAATAATAAACACTTAATCAAAATTGTACCTTTTTGATTCGTCTAGGATGAACGCTTAGACTAAGTAGTTTTCTCTGTTATCCTCAAGCTCCCGTCTGTCTCGTGTGGACTCGCTTTGAATAAAAAATCACAAAAATTACTAGTGGGGTAATTTTGTAATTTTTCTATACTTTTGAGTCAAGTTGTAAATAAAAAAAATATCTCTAAATTTTTTGAAATAATTTTTTTAGAGAATTTTCTCTACAACTTTTTCTTAAATTCAAATGTACGAAAAATAGAAAGCCAAGTCTCTCTTTATATAGGGAGAGTTTAGAGAGTTTAACTATGATCAAAATTAATAACTTTAATATTAAATTTAATCTAATATTTATCTAATATTAGATTAAATTTAATACTAAATCTTATTAAAGTAATAGAATATTTATCTCCAATAAATTAATAGAATATTTATCTACAAGAAAAAATTAAATTAAATTAAATATTAAGATAATCACTTTAATATTAAATTAATAAAATACTATTAAGATAAGTATTAAATTAAATTTAATATTAAATCTATTAAAATAATATTATTTTTGAAATAGTTAATCTAAAATCAAATTCTCTGGTAGAGTCCCAATAGGAGTGTAATTCTTCCACTACTCAATTATCGAAGAACCACCGCCGTCGACCATTCATCGGCCATTGGAACAACGTCGTCACAGTCATCGGCATCGCAATGTTCGACGGTGCAGGTGTGACACTCTCACGGCACCCCGAGCTGATTTGGTTTGGGTCAGTGATGACCCAATCGGTTCGATCTAGCCACTGATTGGACCATCGGCCCGATTTCACATACTGGGCCTAGTTCGACCAGTTTTGGATATCGATCTCGATTTATGGGCTCCTTGGCCCAAGTTACGATTTCAGATCCAATTTTCAAGTTCAATTATCCATTTGAGCCAAATGTCTGACTTGAAAATTAATTTCCAAAAATATCATATTAATTTTAATTAATTAGATTAATTTAATTTTATTTGATCAAAATTAATTTTCCCAAAAATCACTTAGATTTCCAAATTAATTTTTCAAGAAAATTCTTTAATCAAATTCTCTAGTTGAACAATTCTAACAACCACCTTATTTAATTCCACATCGAATAAATTGGCCTAATTAAATTATTTCCAAAGTCGTAGAATTTCCTTTTGATTCAAATGCATTCTGATCGAGATTTTGTTAAGCTAGCGAAGGGACCAATCGAACATATACAATTAGGCTATTGTAATTGCAATTATGTTTAGAAGCATCGTTTCGATAATTCACAATTACTTAATCATGGAGTTAGTCCACAAGAAGTGTCATGATTGAAAACTCCTTAACGTATTCTCTTTACTAAAGCAATTCATCCAACTGTTTTGTCCAATGACCTCATCATGTGTGTATTACCCTCATATGATATCCTTTATTCCTTTGAGTTAAATTCGTTCACACAATACAATCCTATTTTATATCATTGTCACCATTGTGTCTTCTTAATGATTAATATGATCACTGTCAACAAAATACTGTGTTAAATTGCTCGTTTAAGAATTAGCAACTCGTGGTCACGTTCCATATTTATCAATCCACATAATGCCAATAAGAGGATGTTGTTAACTCTTTAATTGAGCTATGAATTCAACTATTGCTAGTAAAGCCATGCCATACACAAATCATGTACCCAACATATCGACTATGGGCTCAATCATCTTTAGAACATAAGCCTCCACTTATATCAAAGCACATGAGTTACATGCGCATGATTAGTGAATAACTTAGGATTTAGGCAAATCACACCATGAATGTCACAAGTGAATTAATTTACAAACGGATTCAGAATTAATTCTTTTTGGGTCTAGTCCAATGTATCATTCTGCCAATGAATACATGTATGTCTCTACCCGTGGAGTCAACTACTCCGATAACCAAGACTAGCCATCTCCCAATTGGAATTGTAGACGACATAATAATCTTTTTTAGCATTTGAATCAACTACTCACTTGTTTAGATTATCTACTGAAGTAAGCTGTCTTTCTCGCAAGGTACACTTTCTTACAATGCCACTTATCTTAAGTTTGAACTTAGACAATCAATGAGCTAATATTTGCTTGTCACAATTTTGCTATGCATTCAAAATATGAAAGATAAAAATACAAAAGACAAAATAGTGAAATATGAAATTTATTTATCTATCGATCAAATACATAGAAAACAATTACATGTTTATTACAATATGGGCATATTTCCCAACAGGAAGACTCGTTGGCTCGAAACTGCTTGAGGTATCGCGATATCCTCTTCCGGGTGTCGCAACACCGACATCATGAGGGGGAAAAAATTGGACAAAAAGGGTAGTCTTTGTCCACCTGACCCACCAATCACCCAAGGCCCGTGTAAGGGCAATTTTGGCAATGAAAATCCATAAGATTTTTTGTTGGAAAAAATTGGGTTTGGAAAACACAGTGGAAAATAAATTTGGGAAAATAGAGTTTTAAATTTTTTTCCAAAAATAAGATCCTGGTTGTATATCTAAAGTAATAAACACTTAATCAAAATTGTACATTTTTCGATTCATATAGGGAGAACACTTTGACTGAGTAGTCTTGCTCACGTCTACTGAGTGTGGGCTCGTTTCGAATCAAAAATTTTTTCAGAAAAATTACCAATGGGATAATTTCGTAATTTCTCTAATCTTTTGGGTCTAGAGACTTTCTGAAATAATCTCTTCAGAGAATTTTCTCTCTACAACTTTCTCTTAAATTGAAGTGTGTGTAAAATAATTGACCCAATGCTCTCTTTATGTAGGGAGAGTTTAGAGAGTTCAACTATGATTAAACTTAATCACTTTAATATTAAATTTAATCTAATATTTAATAAATATTAGATTAAATTTAATATTAAATATTATTAAAATAATAAAATATTTATCTACAAGATAAACATTAAATTAAATTTAATATTAAGATAATCACTTTAATATTAAATTAATAAAATACTATTAAGATAAATATTTAATTAAATTTAATATTAAATTATTAAAACAATATTATTTTAGGAATAGTTAATCTGAAATCAAATTCTCTTACAGAGTCCCAGTAAAAGTGTAACTCTTCCACTGCTCAATCACCGAAGACCAACCATCGTCATCCACCGAAATGCCATTGTCGTAGCTGTCGGCACCACCGTGTCCGGTGATGCAAGTGCGACACCCTTACGGCACCTCAAGGTAGTTCGATCCGAGTCAGTGACGACCCAACCGATTTGGTCTAGCCATTCGATTGGACAGTTGGCCCGGTTTCACATATTTGGCTTGGTTCAACCATTTTTCGGTCTTGGTCCCGATTTGGGTTTCCCGGGCCCAATTTACGATCTCAGGTCCAATTTTCAAGTGCATTCCAAGCTGGTTCGTCTGTTGTTGACTCGGTCTGGGTTAGTGACGACCTAATCGGTTCGGTCTAGCCACCCGATTGGATCGTTGGCCTAATTTCACATATCGGGCTCGATTTGACCATTTTTTGGTCTAGGTCTCGATTTTGGTCTCCTAGGCCCAATTTACGATCTCAAGTCCAATTTTCAAGTTCAATTACCTATTGGGCCAATTGTCTGACTTGAAAATTAATTTCCAAAAATATCATATTAATTTTAATTAATTTGATTAGTTTAATTTTACTTGAGCAAAATTAATTTTCCAAAAATCACTTAGATTTTTCAAATTAATTTTTCAAGAAAATTCTTTAATCAAATTCCCTAGTTGAACAATTCTCACGACCACTTAATTTAATTCCATATCGAATAAATCAAGTTAATTAAATTATTTCCAAAGTCGTAGAATTTTCTTCTAGTTCAATGCAGTCCGATCGACCTTTTGTTGATCTAGCGGAGGGACCAATCAGACATATACAATTAGACTCTAGTAATTGCAATTATGTCTAGAAGCATAGCTCTGATAATTCCCAATCACTTAATCATGGAGTCAGTATATAAGAAGTACCGTGATTGAAAATTGCTTATTGTATACTCTTTACGAAAGCAATTCATCCAACTGCTTTGTCCAATGACCTCATCATGTGTGTGTTACCCTCATATGATATCCTTGATTCCTTTGAGTTAAATCCGTTCACTCAATACAATCTTTTTTTTATCTCATTGTCACCATTGTGTCTTCTTAATGATTAATATGATCACTGTTAATAAATGACTATGATCAATTGCGCGTTCGAGAACAAGCAACCTGTGGCCACGTTTCATATTTATCAATCCACATAATGCCAATGAAAGGATATCATTAACTCTTTAATTGAGCTATAAATTCCACTATTGCCAGTAAAGCCATGCCGTACACAAGTCATGTACCCAACATACCGGTTTTGGGCTCGATCATCTTTAGAGCATAAGCCTCTACTTATATCAAAGCATATGAGTTGTATACGCATGGTTAGTGACTAATTTAGGATTTATGTAAATCACACAATGAACGTCACAAGTGAATTAATTCACAAATGAATTTAAAATTAATTCATCTTGAGTCCAGCCCAATGTATCATTCTACCAATGTATACATCTATGTCTTTACCAATGGGGTCAACTGCTCCGATAGCCAAAACTAGCCATCTCCCCAATTAAAATCGTAGACAACATAATAATCCTTCTTAGCATTTGAATCAAACGCTCACTTTGATTATTTTATAGGATTACAGACATATTTAGATTATCTACTAAAGTAAGTTGTCTTTCTCGCAATGTAAACGTTCTTACAATGCCACTTATCTTTAGTTTGAACTTAGACAATCAATGAGCTAATATTTGCTTGTCACAATCTTGCTATGCATGCAAAATATGAAAGACAAAAAATACAAAAGACATAATAGTTAAATGTGAAATTAACTTTATTTATTATAAATAGAAAACAATTACATGTTTACTACAATATGGACACATTTTCCAACAATTGTAACCTAAAACAACCAAATTTGGCTGAGGAGGAAAGACACAAATACACAAGCTTAGTTTTAGCCTTAGTTTTCTCTAGGTTTTCTCTTAGATTTTCTTGTTTTTTTTAGGGTTTCTTATTTTTCATTTCTTTAGCTGTAGATTTTACATTTCCCAACAACTTTTCTTCTAGTTTTAGTTGTTCTCAGTGGCAGTTAATTTAGTTATCACTGTAGCTTAAGTTTATTTACACTTTTAGTCCCTCTACATTGGTTGTAAGACATTTCTAGCTTTAGTTTAATTTATTTAGTTTCTTTTACCTTCAATAAGCTAAAGTTCGTTCATTTTATGTTTATTGCTTTAGATTTCCCTATTGAATACTTTTAGTTTCATGTTCTTTAAGTTTTCTTGTATAAAAATCTAAACTTTTATATTTTTCTTAAGTTTTGCTTTAGTGACTGCTTTTCTTTTCATTTTCATGTTCACTATCTTTATTTTCAGCATGAGTAGCTAAACCTAAAAAGGGATGTAACACCCAAACTTGGTCAAGTTGGTTTGACCCGAATCTGGCGAGCTACATTAGTCATTGGAGTGGCTCTCCTTTAACTCTCAACCTAACCTCTAACACACCACATAAAAATAAAAGCAACGTCTAAAGTGCTAAGTTATCATAGTAGCAGAATGTCACGTAAATATGCTTGGAATGTAAAACATACAAGCTTGCAAAACAAACAGCGAAGGGTTCGCTTAAGGGAAATAAGCTTGATATTTCATTATACACATAAACAAACATGAGTACGTGAGTACTTAGAATTTATTATTAAGGTTCGCACAACAACTTAAGTTAGCATATAGCATACAACATAGGTTCTTATAAAAACATAACACATGAGTTCGCATAAAACACAAAGTATGGATTCACACAATAAATGGGTTCGCATTATGACTACAGTTTGCATAATTCTTAGGTTTGCACCAAATCATACGTGATAGG
Source organism: Gossypioides kirkii (assembly GCA_005610355.1). NCBI lineage: Eukaryota > Viridiplantae > Streptophyta > Magnoliopsida > Malvales > Malvaceae > Gossypioides > Gossypioides kirkii. The sequence continues at coordinate 29,396,119 of CP032254.1, read as the reverse complement.
TTCGCATTGTAATGCCCTCGACCCAATCCGATTTGTCGGATCCAAATCTCGAGTGTTACATCATTATTATAGACTTATACCTAATCATAATGACAAGGTTTTAACAAAATACATTTTATAAAATGATGTTGCCCAGAAATTTTATGTTAGGGCATATAATAAGTGCCTACAAACATTTTACATGGATTTTACTCGGAAAGGTCTTACAAATACAAAACATGCCTATATACATTTCTCTATTTAATTTGCCTTTATTTATTGCACTAGCTATGTTTGCATTGCTAACCCTCTTTGTACGAGTTAGAAGGGCTTATAATTATTCTCTTGATTTATTTACTCTGTACCTAAGGACTTGGTCGCGCCCTCGTCATCTCGCTCTAACGCATAAGTGCCCACTTCACCACTCCTTTGGCGTAGCCTTGGCATCATCCCTCCTAGCGCATCCTTTACTTGAGACATACAACACAGAGGGGTAAGTTTGATAGAAATTAGAGAGAAAAACCCTCTTTACTTGAACCCTTATTCAAAAGTTCCATTATCTGATCATTCGTCCGTTTTTTTGACTCTAATAGATGTACAAGCTTCGCCTTATCCTTCCAAACTGGCCTTTTCATTCAGAGTTAATCCATGCTATTCAATTCTCAGTGTACGGTGTTTGCCAATCATTTAGTGTCTGCCCAACGACGTTGTCTTCAGATGGTCATCACGAGAGTCGTTCTTCAGAGGGCTTCCTTTATGGAGATAGCCACAAAGGTGTCCAATTTCAAAAGCTTCGCCTTATCCTTCCAAATTGGCACTTTCATTCATAGTTAATCCATGCTATTCAATTCTCGGTGTACGGTGTTTGCCAATCATTTAGTATCTACCTAACGATGTTGTCTTCAGATGGTCATCACGAGAGTCGTTCTTCAGAGGGCTTCCTTTATGGAGATAGCCACAAAGGTGTCCAATTTTAAAGATTTGCCACAAGGGCATCCTTGTACAAAGCTTTGCCACATGGGCTTTCCTTACAGAGACTCACCATAAAGGCGTCATTTTAACAGAGATAGCCACAAAGGTTTCCTTCAACAGAGACTGCCATAAAGGCTTCCTTCAACAAAGATCGCCACAAAGGCATGTTCTTTAGGAGTCAGCCACAGAGGCTTCCTTTAACAAATTCAATCACAAAGGCTTCTTTTAACAAAGTTTAGCCACAAAGGCTTTTCTTTATGGAAATTGCCACAAAGGCAGTTTTTAAGATTACGCCACAAAGGTGTCTCCTTACAAATTTGCCACAAAGACATTACTTTTTAGAGGTTTGCCACAAAGGCATTATTTTTCATAGATTTGCCACAAAGACTTTCCTATAACGAAAATAACCACAAAGATTTCCTTTTATAGAAATTGGTATTTCTGGTGATAGGGATTTTCCTTTAGATATTCCATATGATGCCTTAGCCCACTTACTAGGTCTTACACAATATGGTAATTTGAATGCCATGGAATTTTCCTTTAAGAGATTCGTGTTTATAGTCCCAACGGACCCCTTTAGCTGACTTCGAAGACAAACACAAACACATCAGACTTGGACTTAATCGCAACAGACTCATTCACATCAGACTTGATCATGTAATCAAGACATACAAAAACATACTTACTTATGATAGACACTTTCATAATAGACTTTTCCATATCAGAATCTTTCATACTTTCCCGACACATAAACACATTCCCATTACACAAACATAAACATTCTTCATGCAATCCATACATGCAAGTTGATAAACCTTATATTCCTTATCAAAGTCATGTAATCGTACTTTTCTAGCTTATAGAATGCACATTATGCATGTAAGATTTAGTTGAGGGACTTACATGTTAGCCTTAAATTGTAGCTTAGACTCTAGATCTAAGATCTTCTCAGGAACTGCAATGACCATTGCCTTGTAGAATAGAAAAACATCATTAAAAATCCACCTAGGTAACCTAATCATCACTTAGAACCCCGACCAACCCTATTTTACCACACATTCTTATAGATCTATAAGTTCTTAATTATCGAAGTCTTAGATCTTACCTTGGATTGAAGAAATCACCAATAAAGCTCAGGATTTCTATCGTAGTTATAAAATAATTCCTTCTTCGTTCTTCTACCTTAAGATCGTATAATTCTGAAGAGAGAGAGGGAGGCTTTGTTTTGATTTTCTTTAGACTCAAAATGAAAATACCTATCGAAGAAGGAAAAGAAAATTCTCTTCATTCAATCCTGGTCATCTAGATTTATACAACACTTGTTCTTATGATATCTTGACACTTGTTACAATCCTATTCAATCTATCGTATGAGTGGTTCATAATTGTAAGGAAACATATAATCCTCATATATTTATATATAAATATATGTGATTTCATTTCATGGTTCATTCCTAACTACTCGTTAGAACGTAACGAGGATCATAACTAAACAGACTCAACATGCAAAACCTTTTGGTGACATCCCTAATACTTAAAATTCCTTGACCATTTACTAAGTTCCTTTCTTAGAAATTCCTCGTTCTTTGAGGCATCTTAACTCATCATTCCAATGTTAACAGTTCACCTTGCTAAAAGCACCATTTGGGCAGATAAGACCACGTTCCTCTTTCTCTTCCAACTTGTTCACCAAAAAAGGACTTCACCCAATTGCGTACCCATAAATTCCAATCTCTTAATAAATACACAACACCTTACCAATTCAAAACCCATTCTGAAATTCATACTTACAAAACAAAATCCAAGTACGTCGTTGAGCGAGGTGTTACACGCATGCAATATAGGCTTCATAAACAGATAAGTCATTCACACATGGGTTCACATACATGTATAGGGTTCACTAAATTGTAAGATATTCCTTACTAAGGTTTTCACATGCATATAGGGGGTCACAAACCTATGGAGGTCGCAGAAAAATAATACTTTGTAATAAAAGTGGATCACTTGTGGAGTTTTAAACATACCTTAACGAAATTAAAAAGGAAATACATTGGACATGTGTACAGAAAGAATTAATGAAACATTAAACTTTTATTCATATTGTTGAAGAGGAAACAATAACATGGTTTAACTTCAAGGTTCAGATAAATAGCTTAAACGTTAATAGTATCAATAACAGGATTGAAATATAATAAGGCTAAACCCACATAAAATAAAACCTTAGGACCTTTCTATTAGGTTCGCCAATATCTATTTAGGGACGAGCCTTGCCCAAATCTTCTACCTCGCCACTACCATGCACGGCCTACTTTTCTTCAAATTAAGAGAGGAGTGGGTGAGTTCATTGAGAACTCAGTGAATATACCAGGATCATCTAAGCATGCCTTAGAAAAATGTAGAGTTAAAAATAGAGGCTTAGTTTGAAAATTATTTCGCAAGTTGGGCTCGTTGTAAAAGTACGAGACCTAATTCGTAAATACTTTATTTTAGAAAGGATATAAGTTTTAAAAAATACATTCACATGTACTTATTGAAAATCATACTTTAAAACTTGGTTTGTTCCTGAAAGGAAAATAACTCGTACTTGTGCTTATTCTTATCTTATACTTGCACTGTTAATAACAATTTCATGAAAAAAATTCTTGTCACTTGTATTTGTTTTTCATTCGGAAACGTTTATGAAGCATAAACACAATCACTTATACTTATTATGTTCGAAACATATCTTATATAACACGAAACATGCCTACATACTTATTGTTGGATAAACGGATCTCCTTATAACGCCTTAGAATAACTCAAAAAGTCTCTAACATGTCCCATAAGTCACTACAGGAAAACAGTTTTTTAGCGGCGCTTTTTTAGGTCTATAGCGGCGCTTATAAGCGCCGTAAAAAATGCCGCTAAAGATAACGCCGCAAAAAATAACGGCGTTTATGCGAAAAAGCGCCGCGAAAGGCCATGTTCTTTAGCGGCGCTTTCTCCACAAGCACCGCTAATATAACAGATTTTGGCAGCCCTTTTTAATTCACATAGAACCCGAATTTCAGTATTTTTCCTGTAAATTCAAATCCAACCAATGCAAATCCAACCAATAACGCTTTCTCCACAAGCGCCGCTAAAGGCCATGTTCTTTAGCGGCGCTTTCTCCACAAGCGCCGTTAAAGACCATGTTCTTTAGCGGCGCTTTTTCTAATATAACAGATTTTGGCAGCCCTTTTTAATTCACATAGAACCCGAATTTCAGTATTTTTCCTGTAAATTCAAATCCAACCAATGCAAATCCAACCAATAACTTCAAATCTTAAAGGTAAATGATAAATGATAGAAATATACATATGATTTATATTAATAAATCAATGAAAAATAAATTTCAAATGTAGTATATTCTTCTCAAATAAAAAAAACAAAAGTCTAAGAGGACGGATTCTGCTGAAACATTTTCATCATATTTTGAAGCTGTAGCCTCAATTCATCATACTTTCTTGTAGCCTCTGCTTCCTTCGCTTGCCTCGCTGCTACCTCCGCTTGCCTCGCTGCTACCTCCACTTTAAGTTGTAGGTGGAGTTCTTCATATTTTTTTTGAGATCTGCTTCTCTCACTGCAGCCTCTTCTTTAAGTTTTAGATGGAGTTCATCATATTTTTTTTGAGCCTCTGCTTCTCTCGCTGCAGCCTCCTCTTTAAGTTGAGCAATTTGCTCAACTGTGGTCGCTTGTACCTGAGCCAATTGATCTTTTAACCTCTGAACTTCAGCTTGATCTTGACTCCCTGAAGGCATGTATCTCAGCGAGTTGGATCCAAAATATCGGGATTGGCTAACAAACGATCCTTGAAATCGAACCCGACCATACTTTTCAGGACCAAAAACTTCAGTAATAACTCGGTTATCAATGTCCTCTAGATTAACCGAACTATCACTTGAAGCCATCGCTCATACTCCGCCTACTTATCTTTTAATTTATCCTAATAAGTCAATCAAAAAGTTAGAAACGAAATATATAATCAAACAAATGTAACATAACTTGACATTATTTGTATTACAAACGACAAATTAAACTATTATAATTAAACATGATAAATATTTAAAATACTTCAAATTTTATTAAGTTAATATACCATAATTTCTGCAGCTTCAGAAGTCATAGGAGATCCATCTTTTTTCTATGTGTAATGTCAAAAAGCTGAAGTCGTCCAATTTTTTGACCTGACGATTGTTCCTACGTTATAGTAGGAAAAATATTAATTAGTAGAAAGTAATTAATATTTGACATAATAAATAAACTCAAAATACCTCATCAGCAGCTACACAAGCAAAACTTTTCGATCCAGCTGTGTGCATGAATTTTTGTTTTTGCCTACTTGTAGTTCCAACACGCTCACGATCCTACATTAATTATTATTACGTATATAATAAATACTATAAACCGAAATAATTATAAGCGTTTTGTAGTACATAATACCTCTCCTTTCTTTGAGCTCCAAAATCTAACTTGTTCTTCCCATTGGTACCTCAGCATTCCCGGCGGAACATTTTTCAATTTATCTTCGAGACTCATATTATTCTTAAAATAATTTTTCTTTATAGAACTTTTATGGTCTCTCCATTTCTTTCCTAATGATTTCTTTATATAATTGTCTGAGAGCTCTAAAATAAATCTTTCCTGCAAATAACACAAGTTTAGAAAGTAAATATAAATTAAAATAAATCAAAGTATTATAAATTATATTCACTTTATTACCTTAATATTATCGAGAGCTTGATTTTTATTTCTATCAGGCATATGATGCCATGACTCGTAGTTGATTGGCAACAAATTGCCATTTCGTGCTACTATGCCCAAGTATCCTCCTAGAAGTCGAGCTTCTGATCCAACAGGCTGACCATGACTATTTACAGATACTTTGACACGCTCCTCAGGATGTAGGCTGTATAAATCCTTTAATACGGTACGTCCTCGAGTTCTGCGCCCCTCAGAATATTCAGCTAAAAAAATTGTATATGTTAATATTAGAATTTGAAACGAAAATAAAAAAAGAAAAGTAAACATGCATGAAAATTAAACCTAACATTACCTTCAATTTCTACAGTTTCTGGAACATTCGAAGATCCAATGTTAGTCTGTTGTTCACTATTTGTTCCTTCCGAATTTGGAGAATTTTGGATAATACTTAGCTCTCGAAATTTTCTTCTAGGCATATTATCTGCAATACGCATAAAATAGTTAGAATATTAGTAACTAATTACAACAATAATAGTAATGGATATATTTAACAAGATCAAGATTTAAATTATAATATACATATTATTAAAAAAACGTAAAATCTTACTACATTATGATTCGTAATTATCTTCATCCACATCCTGGCGAACCCATTGGGATTGTGTACTAGTACTAGGAATAGTTTCATTTAAGTCTTGTTCTAGAAAAGACAAAGTTTCTGATCTTTCGTCCATGTCATCTCTACTCCCACTACCCATGTCAAACAAGTCTCTAGGGGTGTTACGAAGTACAACGTACCAATCCTCATCAGTTGGATCTCTTGAGTAAAAAACTTGTTTGACTTGAGAAGAAAATACATACAGCTCGTCCATCAATTGTTGTCCAGTGTGAATTAATCGAGAGAAGTTCACCATTGTAAAACCAAATTGATCTTTTCTAATTCCTCGAGCAGTATTAACATCAGCCCAATCACATCGAAATAAAACAACCTTCCATTTCCATAGTAATCCAACTCAATAATGTCCGTAAGAAGTCCGTAATACTCCACATTTCCTTCAATAGGATTATTGTCCTTAGCACTAGCATAGCTTGTAATTGAAGAATTAACAACTATTTCAGAATTTTGAGTCCTCCTTAATCTTTCGCGAGATTTTGTATGAAACCTGAATCCATTAATCAAGAAGGCATTATATCTTTTTACTACTTTATTGGGACATTGGGAAAGCCATTTAACTTCTTCACTGACGTCCTTCCCACTCCAAACCTATCGAATTGAAAGTAAATTGATTGATTATAATGTTATACGAAAACATTATTATTTATCATTGAAAGCTTCAGTTGCATACCATCTGCCCTAACCATTCATGAAAAGATTCTGTGAATAACTTATGAATCTCTCGATGTTGTAATCTTCGGGAGCGTGAACGAGATCTCAAGAGTTGTTTATACTCACTATGTTAAAAAGTTAATAAATTAGTTAGCAAAAAAATAAACAGATGAAAAGGATGAATATTTATGAAATTCTAAAACTTACTTGCGTAATGGTTCAATTGAATCGTGGTGAAAAAGAACATATCGATGTGCTTGTACCCAAGATATATCATCTAAGTGTGCGATTTCAACTTTCCCGATTGGTTGTCCACAAGTTTGAAATAGATAAGTTTCAGCTAAGCTATGATCATTATTGAGCCCAGCATTTCTACTTGGTCTATTCAATCTTGTTTCAACATCTTCTAAATATCTAGAGCAGCAAGTCATACACTCCTCAGCTAAGTAACCTTCAGCAATTGATCCTTCTGGATAACGCTTATTACGACAATAAGACTTCAATTTGCATAGAAACCTAAACACGATATCCAACATTATCAAAAAGTGTAACTAAAGATATATTAATCAATGAATGAAAGCTTTGCAAATTAATTAGCACCTTTCTATAGGATACATCCACCGATAGAAAATCGGTCTACCAACTTTTGCTTCATGAGGGAGATGGATTAACAAGTGCACCATAATAGTGAAGAATGAAGGTGGAAAGATCTTCTCCAAGTTGCATAATGTCAAGGTGACTCGATCTTGTACTTTCTCAAGTTCTTCAACATCCAAAACTTTGCCACAAATAACTTTCATTATATTGGACAGTTCAATTATACAAGACATCACCTTTTTTGACATACAACACCGCAAAGCAACTGGCAGTAAATCTTGCATCAAGATGTGATAATCATGTGATTTTAAGGAATATAGTCTTCGATCTTTAAGACTCACACATCGAGATATATTTGATGCATACGCATCTGGGACCTTTACATCCTTCAACACTGTGCAGAACAATTCTTTTTCTTTCTTCGACATTGTAAAAATAGAAGGCGGCAACCGATATTTTCCATTCGGAAGTAATTGGGGGTGAAGATCATGCCGAATTCCCATGTCAACTAGATCAAGTCGACTCTTAAGATTGTCTTTCGATTTTCCATCGACATTGAGAATTGTCCCGATTATGTTCTCGCAAACATTCTTTTCAATATGCATGACATCAAGATTGTGTCTCAAAATATGATTCTCCAATAAGGCAAATCAAAAAAAAATTCTTTTTTTTCCACAACTCCGCCTCATTAGGATCATCCTCTTCATTAGATTCATCATCACTCTCCCAGTCGACATCGCAAACATATGCCTCCCTCGGCCTTCTGTTCTTTGCGTGTTGGATGGTTGATTCATCTTCCCATAACTGAAATCTACATCTTTCAATATGAATAAGATTTCAGATCCAATGGTCTGCTCAGGAGCTTCTCTCAACTCTTCAGTACCATCAAATTGAGTTCTTTGAAATCTAAATCTATGATTTCTATCTAACCACCGACGATGCCCCATATAAGAGAACTTTTTCCCATTATATAACCACTTTGAACAAGTTTGCGCTGCACAACAAGGACAAGCGTAACGTCCTTTGGTACTCCAACCAGATAAATTGGCATAAGCTGGGAAATCATTAATAGTCCACAACAGAGCTGCACGTAAATAAAAATTCTCCTTTTTGGAGACATCATATGTTTCAACACCGACCCACAACTGTTTCAACTCTTCAATAAGTGGCTGCATATAAATATCAATATCATTCCCAGGACCTTTCTCTCCAGGGATAATCATAGATAAGATAAAAGAAGATTGCTTCATGCAAATCCACGGAGGCAAATTGTAAGGAACAAGCACTACAGGCCAAGTACTGTATGAAGTACTCATGAGTTTAAATGGATTAAATCCATCAGATGATAGCCCAAGCCTCACATTCCGAGGATCACTTGCAAAACTTGGAAATTTATTATCAAATGATTTCCAAGCTAAAGAATCCGCGGGATGCCTTAATAATCCATCATCGGTTCGTTCATCATGATGCCACCTCATAGACTCGTTCATCTTTGACGACATTAAAAGCGTTTGAAGCCTTGGTATTAGTGGAAAATATCGTAGAATCTTCACTGGCTTCTTTCTTGGCTGTGCCTCACACTTGATCCTCATTCACATTTTCTGCATTCTTATTCATCCAACGAGACGTACCGTAAACATGACAAGACTGTTGGCTTCTTCGATCACCCCAATACAACATGCAGTCATTTGGGCAACTATGAATTTTTTCATACCCAAGGCCTAAATCCTTTATCAGTTTCTTCATATCTTTGCATGAATGAAGGATTTTTGCAAACGAAAATATCTCTGCCAAAAGCTCTAACAGCAGCGTAAAAGAGTTCCGGTCACCCTTCCAAACATTTTAAGTGAAAAAGACGAATGTAGAAAGACAATTTTGAGAATTTTGATCCCTCATAGAGTTCTTCATTCATTTCATTAAGTAACTTGTAGAACTTCGCCGCTTCTCCATTTGGCTCTTCATCAGGTGCACTTGTTCCCGTTTCGTTAAAAGCATTATCACCAATATCACAATCATCGGATGCAATAAATTCAGATGGAAATGATTGCAAACCATGATTATGCATATTAAATGCATCCCGCAACATATCTTCCATGCCATCTTCTCTAGCATACTGATGATCAGCATAATGAGGATAACTCGGATTAATTGTTGAAGAGGTTCTACTAGGTGTACACTCTCCATGGAAAATCCATTTTTTATACCCCCGAATAAAGCCATCAACAACTAGATGTTCGTAGACAACTTCACGAATATGCCAATTGATGTTGCCACATTTCTTACACGGGCAAAGAATCATATTCTCTTCGCTTGCATTTTGAAATGCAAAATTTAGAAAAGTTTGCACTCCATTCCGATAGTTGTTGGTTACCCTTGACAATTGATCCAACTCTTATCCATTTCGTAGTTCTTGAAGTCTAAAGTTGAGAATAAATTATGGTTACTTAAGTGTTATAAATTGATTTAAATTTAAAAATATATATTGGTGACAACATTATACTTTAAATCCTTTATATTTGTGACAATATTTTACATAAATATTTGAGCTGTTTTTATTAATTAAATAATTAAATATTTAATTTAATATAATTAAATACTTAAATCTTTCAATTAAATAATTAAATAAGCTTAAATAATTATATATAATTATTTACGACCACATTTTAAGTTAAATAGTTAATTAAATATAATTAAAAAATTTAATATAATTATTTACTTTAATATAATTAAATAATTAAATATTTAATTTAAGATAATTATTTACTTTAAGATAATTAAATAATTAAATCTTTTAACTTAATATAAGTTATTTAGTTTAATATAATTAAATAATTAAATCTTTAACTTAAATATTTAATTAATCGATAGTGTTTATAATTAAAAGACATAATTAAACATGAGGTAAATAATGATAATAAATTAGGGAGAAGAGAATATAATTAAATAAAAGTAACAATCGGGTTTAAATTAATAGGAAATTATTTACTTGTATATAATTAAGAGATTAAATATATAATGTTTGATATAATTATTTACTTTAATTAATTTATAATTAATATAAATCTTATAATTAAATATTTAATTAATTGATATTATTTATAATAAATACATAATTAAACATGATTAAATAATTTAATGTAATTATTTACTTTAATATAATTAAATAATTAAATCTTTTAACTTAAATATTTAATTAATCGATAGGTTTATAATTAAATACATAATTAAACATGATTAAATAATTTAAATATAATTATTTAGTTTAATATAATTAAATAATTAAATCTTTTAAATTAATATATTATTTACTTTAAATATAATTAAATAATTAATCTTTTAACTTAATATAATTATTTACTTTAATATAATTAAATAATTAAATCTTTTAACTTAAATATTTAATTAATCGATAGTGTTTATAATTAAATACATAATTAAACATGATTAAATAATTTAATGTAATTATTTACTTTAATATAATTAAATAATTAAATCTTTAACTTAAATATTTAATTAATCGATAGTGTTTATAATTAAATACATATTAAACATGCTTAAATAATTAATATAATTATTTAGTTTAATATAATTAAATAATTATATCTTTTAAAATTAATATAATTATTTACTTTAATATAATTAAATAATTAAATCTTTTAACTTAATATAATTATTTAGTTAATATAATTAAATAATTAAATCTTTTAACTTAAATATTTAATTAATCGATAGTGTTTAAAAAAAAAAAACATAATTAAACATGATTAAATAATTTAATATAATTAGTTAGTTTAATATAATTAAATAATTAAATCTTTTAAATTAATATAATTATTTACTTTAATATAATAAATAATTAAATGTTAATTTAATATAATTATTTACTTTAATATAATTAAATAATTAAATCTTATAGTTAAATATTTAATTAATTGATATTATTTATAATTAAATACATAATTAAATATGATTAAATAATTTAATGTAATTATTTACTTTAATATAAATAAATAAATAAATCTTTTAACTTAAATATTAATTAATTGATAGTGTTTATAATTAAATACATAATTAAACATCATTAAATAATTAATGTATTATTTACTTTAATATAATTAAATAATTAAATCTTTTAACTTAAATATTTAATTAATCGATACTATTTATAATTAAATACATAATTATTTAACTATTACTGGTTTTTATAACTAAAGGTAAATCTATTGTTTTCTTATGTATTAAAATTTTATTAGTGTTTTTTAAATCTATTTTTTGCATAAAATGGTGAATCTCATAGTAAATAGCTAAGAGATGTTTTGAACAACATTTACAGTATATTTCGACGAGAATAAGAGGTTTACAAATTCAATTTAACAAAATCTTTAAGTAATTGCATGAATTAAATGGTTTTCTCTTGAGAGTAAGATGAATGGTGGTTTTTTTTTAAGAAAAGTAATGTCTAGTAAAATTGAACTGAATTATCGGCCTATATCTGTAATTAGGCAAAGTTAATTAAGGGTTAAGAGGTGGAAACTAAGGATAATTAAGTTAAAAAAGAAGAAATTAAGTGAAATAGATTTTACGAAATAAACCTAATAAGTATGTGTGAGTGGCGAGCTACTGTAAGAACACAAAGAGAGTTAAGCTGGATGTTTTTCAATGCTTAGTATCTATGTAATCTTTTTGTGCGAAGCTGAAAATGATAGTGGAGCATAAACAAACTGGATAAAGGCAAGCAGAAAGCTGTCTAGTTCGGTGAGTTGTGGAGAGCCACAAGTGAGTGTATTTTTATGCAGAAATAAGAACCAGGACAGCAGCTTCTTGAAGAGCAACAATTAGTAATATAAATAGTAGCTGAAAATTGTAATAGTGTAAGGGGTAGAAATAAGAACCAGGGCCATTTTCATAAACAGAAACATAATGTTTAATAAACAAAAACATAACTATAATTGTGCAGAGGCATTAAAATTAACAACAAAGTCTAATACTAGAGGGCAGAGGTAATGGCAATTCACAGGGCCATTTTTCTTTTACATGCTACTAAAATAAAAACTAAATCATCAATTAGTGCTTATAATCTATATTCTAAGGTAATAGGGAAGACAAATGACTTAAGATCACCTGAAAAGCAAGAGGATGGATCAGCAAAACATTGATATATCTATAACAGAAACATAACTATAATTGTGTGTTAACATTTTCATAGGTCCCATAGAATTAATGACAAAGTCTTGACACTAGAGGGCAGAGGCAATAACAATTCCCAAGGCCATTTTTCTTTTACATGCTATTAAAACAAAGTAAATCATCAATAAGTGCTGATAATCTATATAATAAACCTATCATTATCAGTTGGAATCAACCTCCCCCAATGCCCGAATTCCACATACATAAAGCAAAATAACATTAGCATGCTTGTGTATAAATCAAAGCCAAAATTCCTTCAATTGCAAATAAACCTCTCATTTTTTCTTTCCAACCCAACAGCTGGTTCTTCCACTAGCCAGGGATTAATAATATTTATCACTAAGATTAACATAAGCCTCTCCATAGGATCCTATAGCTGTGTGTAATCATTATGAAACCAAATCGCGTCAACATTTCTAGACAGCAGGCCAATTACCAATTTATGGGTAGTGGCAACAAATTAATCTCTGGGCAAACCAACAAGGTCAAACGACCGATCAATTAATAGTTTTAAAGTAGCCTCTCGAGCAACTTAAAGACCGAGTAAAATACTTAAGTAAGACCTCCTTTCTCTTTCTCTCTACACTCTTAGTTTTGTTACTAGCCTATATTGTATGGCTTCCTTACTTCGGGTAGGGAAAACAGATTGATCACTTGACAAACCAACATACTAAGATGGCTAGAGGACCGATCAAGTTGCAATCTTTAGGTAGCCCCTTGAGCAACTTAAAAGATCAATACAAATACCCAAATATGACCTCCTTTCTTTGCCGTAAATATCATGTAAAACAGTATGATTACAGGCAAGATTCAGTTTCATCATTTCCTTCTCATTGGCAACCATGATGTGTGAAATGATAGTAAAAAAAACAATACACTGAGTTGGTCAATTTCAATCGAAATCAAACCCCTTTAAAAGTGGAGGCATTAAATCAAAAACCACTTTTGAATAAATCATCAAAAATAGCACCTATGAAAGAATTAATATCTTTTTTCTTTCCATAAATTTTTTTCTCTATATTCCCTTTAAGTTTTTAAAAGAAATCCCACTGTATAAGGATAATACATTACATAATTTCAACAATAAATACAAATTATGCAGATCATTATTGTTGCCTTTGCTCCTTCATTTCAGCTTCTAAAAGAAACGTAAAAAACAAAAAGCCAAACACATCTTCAGTTTCGAATTGAGTAGAGAAAAAATAACAACAAATTAATTTCTTTTTTTTTTCCAATTTAGAGCAAGAATGCAAGAAACACAACCAATTATATATATCCATTTAAAAGATAAAATGAAAAGAAAAAGAAACCCCCCCAAATTACCATTCATTTCACTATGATAGCATGAATGAGAGAAAGTAAACTGAATAGAATAAAAATCACAAAGCAAGCAAGCACATTTACATAACCAAAATAAAAATAAAAGTTGAAACCAAAATTATATATGAATAAAAAGGGGGAAAAAGGGTAGAAGGTAATACCGATAGGGAACAGTGGATTGTAATGGGTTTTATTTGCGGCTGTCGGATCTGCTCAAGAAGCGGGTTCTGGGGGTGAAGAGGGAACGGAGTGAGGGGAAGAGAAGCGGGTTCTGGGGGGTGAAGAGGGAACAGAGTGAGGGGAAGAGAAGCGGGTTCTGCAAGTGAAGACCCAACGGAGTGAGGGAAACAGAAGAGGGTTCTGCGGTCTGGGGGTGAAGAGGGTTCTGGGGGGGGTACTGCAGACAACTCTGCTTTTCTTTTGTTAATCTAATTCACTTTCCACTTTGAATCCAACGCCCAATATTCTCTTTTATTCATCTGATGGCTATGAATTTATTTTGGCTTCATGTTCTATTTTTTTAACATATATGAATTATTATTAGATATATAAAATTACAAAAGTGTCACATTTTATATTCTTATTACAAAAGTGAAATAAATATAATAGAGTTTAATTAAATATTATGTTTAATTTTTTTAAAAAATTATTAATGATATTTTAAATAATGTTTAATAAACAGAATTAAATTATAAAATTTACTAAATATATGAGGTAAATTTCACTAAATAATTTCATTATTAATATATTATAATTTTTTAATTTAAATTTATTTTTTTATAACATTCCAAATTTTAACAAACAAACACACGCAATAATTTCTCCCTTTTTGAGATGAAGCATTATTAAAAACCTATGTTATATTTGGTCTATATGGCTATATGTAATCTTTAAACAAAATCCCTATCCCTAGTTACTGGTGGGCGGTGTGTGCATGGAACATGTGTACGTGCTTTTTTCTTTTTTTCATTCCTGATGGTGTGTTCGGCTACCATTTCCTTTTGATCAAAACCCTTCCTGGATCAACTTAATTCAAATGATCCAGCAAAGGTCTAAAGTTTGAGCTTCACGATGATGACAGTTTAAGGATGATCATGGAATAGGACAAACCGAACCCACATATAATATTAATGATATAATCTAAGAATGGCTGAAAATCCAAACTATAACCAAAAGCAGGTGATAGAAATCTCAAGTGTTTGATATCTTAAGTATAAATATATTGGAAAGAGGATATTGTTCATCATTGGGGTCTCGGATTCGAGTGCCTGTGTTTGCATGTCAAAGGATAAGAAAGTATGAGCAGATACTACCATAAGTAATCACACCACTATAAATTTAATTTAATTTTAAGATATATAAAATTTAAATAAATTAGCGGCGCTTATAGAAAAGCGCCGCTAATGCACACCTTTAGCGGCACTTATTAGAAAAATGTCGCTAATAACCTGACCTTTACCGACGCTTTCTATATAAGCGCCGCTAATGACACGACCTTTAGCGGCGTTTGTGGGTAAGCATCGCTAATGACTCCACTTTTAGCGGTGCTTGCTGGTGGTGAAGCGCCGCTAATGACCCGACCATTAGCGACGCTTGTGGCTAAGCGCCGCTAATGACCCGACTTTTAGTGGCGCTTGTGTCTAAGCGCCGCTAATAACCTGACTTTTAGCGGTGCTTTTGTAAAGCGCCGCTAATGAGTCGACCTTTAGCGGCGCTTGTGGGTAAAGCGCCGCTAAAGGCCCGACCTTTAGCGGCGCTTTGTGTAAGCGCCTCTAATGATTTACCTTTTGCGGCGCATTAGAAAAAGCGCCGCCAATGCTTCACCTTTTGCGGCGCTTTGTGTCCAAACGCTGCTAAAAGTGCCGCTAATGACCTATTTTGCTGTAGTGAGTGTAGCATAAGTTAAAAACTTTCCCATACGCTAACATGTCCTTGTGAATGGAGCGTAGCTCAACATTATTTATCTCTCCACATGTCCCAAGGCCTTAATGCCCAAATCATGAAAAACGTTTGGTGAGTACTCACAATCCTATAACATGCTATTATATCCAACTTATAAGCATGCATAAGGAGCTTGTATAAAAGCACTTATTCATATGGAGCTTGCACAAGAAGCCTGTAAAACACAGTTTATAAAATCGTACTTTAAAACTATACCTTTGAAACATAGGCTCACATAAGAGTATGCACAAAAGAAAACTTTAAAACATAGTTTAAAAAACATAACTTGAAAGTAGAGTACCAAAACTTAAAAAAAAAGTTTCATGGGAAAAGCTTACTCTAGGGACTTAGGTTAAAAACCAAAAGTTCTTGGAAAACAAAATAGTTCGCACACAAGTAACGAACGTTGAACACCAACACTGAAAAACATGATAGTGAACACACTTATGGCAATCTAGAGCACTCACCAAAAAAGATGAGAATTTATACGAGTTTTGCTTTGCCTTTATCCTTGCTGGTAGATGGTCCAACTAGTTTGTAACATAGATAAACATGCACATAAATTACTTAACAAATAGAACATGCACAAAATGCAACATAGGAGTGAACCTAGCTTTTTGGACAATCAAACCTAATAAGATAGAGGCTTACCTTGGTTGCTAAGAACTTAGTTCAGAATAGAGACTTGATAGCAAAATATTCGATGAGTGAATTTTCATGGAATTAAGGGTTGTATTTATAAACCTAAGTGTCTTAGTAATCTTAGAATACCCTACTTGACTTAGGAAAGATGTTACGTGCATGAAAAATATCTAGATACACAATAATTTTATTTCCTTTTATTTTATTTTGACTAGAATTTGATTGGAGAACCCTATTTCATAACTTAACTGACGAACTCCAGCTCGCCAAATCAACTAGCGAATCCCAATTCGCAACATAACTGGCAAACCCCCAGTTCGTAACTAGCTCGTTAAAACATCTAAAAAACCTAACTTGTATTGAATCTGGTGAACCCCATACCACATCTTTTGGCGTATACCTATGCTGAAGTGTTATCAAACTCCTTGATGATACTCTTTTGGCGAAACCCCTAACTCATCGAAGTACTGGCAAGCCCC
This sequence comes from Gossypioides kirkii, assembly GCA_005610355.1. Classification (NCBI taxonomy): domain Eukaryota; kingdom Viridiplantae; phylum Streptophyta; class Magnoliopsida; order Malvales; family Malvaceae; genus Gossypioides; species Gossypioides kirkii. The sequence continues at coordinate 29,378,954 of CP032254.1, read as the reverse complement.
TAGTTCGCTAAAACACTAGCAAACACTTGTGAGGCCAAAACTTCTAGGCACAACCTCGGAATGTTACAGGTTGGTTGATGGAGATATAGGTAAGCTAATTTTTGGATAAAGGACTAAATTGTAATAAATTAGACTAAATCAAATAGACCTAAAAACTTCGAAAGTGACACCCCTAAGGGAATATCTAGGTAAGTGTGTAACACCCATATCCCATTTTCGTCATTGAAATAGGGTTACAAAGAATCATAGTACACAACAGAACATTTATTAACATCTAGTATTCAAATATCCATTTAATTCTATTAATTCAATTATAATTCAAAATGGTCTTGAACATACATGTACGGACTTTAAATCGAGCCCCTTAAGGCTCTAAAACTAGTTTACGATTAATCGTGGACCAAATTAGAATAATTTAGAATATTTTAGGCAAAACTGGGAATTTTTCACCTACAAGAGTCACAAGGCCGTGTGGCTCTCACACACGCCCGTGTGGCCATCCCACACGCCCATGTATCCAACTGTCTGCCAAACCGTGTAACTCACTGACTTGGTCCATTCTTCCGTGTCTCAGCTTGTGTGGATCCTACACCTAACATGCTCAGGGCACACACCCGTGTGGGTTGCCTGTGTGCATCACACGGCCGTGTGACAACCCGTGTCCCAGGCTGTGTGTGCCCAAAAATGACCAAATCATGCTATTTTCTCATTCAATTGTATAGGTTCCTAACTCACTTTGTAACATATGATAGCAAGGCTATAAGAACACTTATAAGTAAGTAAAATATGCCATTTCTAACTACCAAAGATTACCAAAACAAGCCACAATTAAACACAAGCAAAAGCACATATGCACTCATTCAGTCTAGCCATCACCTTATGCGAAGCCAACATTCTCACAAACATAACCTAATACAATCCTAACTGTCACATCCAAATTTTTAGTTAGTTAAATAATTTTTAAATTAATTAAATTAAGTTAGTTATAAAAGGGTGAGACTGTCAAGTCCTAATTCTTAAAAATATTAGCGCAAATTTGGACACAAGGAAGTGTGTAGTAAAGTTGAAGGGAGCTCATTACTTGCCTTATGTTGAGAATTAATCCCCCTTTTCACTCATTGCTTTACTGCATTGTTCCCTCACCTTCTATGCACGCATTATTACAAAAAACTCTTGAGTTGACCAATGTACTCCATCCTTGGCTAGCCATTCACCTTATAAACCCTAATTTTCATTTTTGTTTCACACTTCCTCCTCTATTTTTCTCTCTCGTCATTTTGTGCACCACCACATCCTCCCTTGCATATCTGTCCTTCAACCACCACAAATGAGCCTTCCATTGCGACCTTGAGACCACCTAACCACCAAAAGCTACTGCCTCTTCACTCATCTTACTCTCTTCGTCGTGCACCGTCGTTCTCCACTGTGGTCGTCGCTGTTAACCGTTGCAAGCACTACTACTTTTCTTTGCTTTCCTTTGTTTTTCTTCTATTTCTCCTCTCTTACCTTTAAGTTATGTGGTAGTTTAACTGCAAAACTATGTGGTCGTTTCGGCAAAAATATGTGATGGCTTGTCCACGATGTTATCATGTGACTATGTGGTCGTTATCAATAAATTATGTGGTGATTTATTCACAATGTGCTATGTGACTGTTTATCGGTATCTATGTGGTGACTTGTCCACAAATTGGTATGTTATTGGATGGACGAGTTCTAGAGAGCTCAATATTGGTGTGTAGCGGAGATGGGTAGAAATTCTATCAATATACATTAAGCATTAGCATACCATGTGTTAAATGTGATAAAATTGATGATATGTGAAATATATGAAATGTGCGATTATGTTGTGTGATGAGTTATTCTATGTGTTAAGTTGTATGTATGTTTTGATCTCACATTGAGCCTTTAAAAGCTCACCCATGATATTATGTGTCTTAAGTAATCCTTGTGATTAGGGTTGGATTCGAAACTTCGGAGAGGCTTTCGGTAAAATGTTTTAATGGTTATAGCTTGTGGACATTATTTGGGGTTTTTATGAACTCTTTGGATTTTGATTTGGGATTTATTGGTAATATTTTTTGGGAATTTATGCTTAAATTATAAACTGTGGCATGGGACATTTTTGGAATGATGTTGTATTATGCATGAATTTTCATATGTGATATTTTTCAATCAAACAACGAAACATTTTAAAGTGATATTTAGTCGTTGCAAGTAAGTGTTTTAAAACTAAGTGACTATTTAAATGATTTTCAAATAAAAAAAGAACACGCAAATCTATTTTGAAAGATTACAAGTGGTTTATATAAAATCAAATGTTTCCAAGACATGTGAATGTTTCTCTAAAAACGTTTTGACCATATTCAAGGCCCACGTGATCATTCAGATTGGGCCATAGCATCTAGGCCGAATTTGAGGGGTTACATTCAATGGTATTAGAGACCAGTTCAAATCTTGAACTTTGGGTGAAAATATTTTTGAAAACTTCATGCATCATAAAAGGGTATTTTGGGGAAAAACAGCCACATGTTATTTGTTACAAAGAAATCTGAGACCTTTCGAAGCTGATCCGAGGTAAGTGATTCTTTGGATATGAAACTATAGAAATATTATTGTGAAACTATAAATCTTGAAACTATAGAAATGTGATTGTGTAAATATAGGAAACTATAGAAAGCGTTTAGACTAAGACAACTGTAAATTGTGAAAATCGATAAATAAGTGAAATTTGCATGAAAGCGATAAAAAAAGAATATTCGATTAGAAAACATTCAAAGTGATAATGATTAAACTCATCTCTTTCGACAGCATAAAACTTTAAAATGAGTACTCGTGGTGTAATAACCAGAGGAATGAGAGCATATGGAGAATCGGGTCAAGGAACCCTAGTTGGTTCATCTGCATCTAGGGTGCGTACTCTTGAGCTCATTGCAAAAAATGTGGAGAGTGAGCTACTACTGTTGAAGAGAGTCAACAAGAACCTGCGAATGAGGCTGTGTCGCAGGCTATGCTACTGATAACTATCGAAAAAGAGTTATTTTTATGCATTTCTAGGCTCGGGAAAGTGCTTGAAGTTAGGTGAAATTAGGCCTTCTAGGATAGATTTTATTATTTCATGCATTCATGAATAAAAGCTTGGTTGGATATATTTTATTGCATTTTTACTCTAAGTTTGGAAGGAAGGTGCGGTGGTAGGATTTGGTGCAAGTGAAGGTGAAGTTGTAGGGGCAGACTGCTTTCGGAAAGCCACAACAAAGTATCATTGTCCAGTGGATGCTACGGCATCGTCGAGGCTCTGCTCCTAGTGACTGCTATCAACTCCGCCTCTGCACTTGGATTTGCCGGTGGGAATTTCTCTAGATTTCCCTCTTTTCAGAATTTATGCTCTTTCACTCTTTTTCTAGCTTATTTTCTTCATTGAATGGCTCCTCTATTTTATAAGAGCTTCTTCATACCTTTCGAATGTCAGATCCGGATTCTAAGGGCTTAGATCCTTCTAATGCACAACCTCTTCAGATCTAGCTTTGTTATAGAAAAATCTGCAAACCTGGTATTGCCAGAGCATTTGACGGTAAAGTCCTTCTACCGCTTTTGCTCCCAACAATGCTTCACTCTTTAGTCTTCATGACACCTTCCTTCTTGCACCATACCACGATATAGCACAAGCATAATTTTGCCACGACAAAGGGTAAAAACAACTAAAATCATCTTTTAAGAACAAACTAGCTCCAATATGAAAAACACATGAAAAAACATTAAAATGCAACTAAAATTTACTTAAGATAAATCTAATAACTCTAATAAGGGTTTCCTATATAACTTTTTTCAAGAGTTATCGCAAACGCAAGAGCAGATGAAGGAAAAGGAAAGGGAACCAGGATGTAGGACTATGCCACGGTATAAATTTTTATGTCATGGAAATCCTGCGAGTGTTGTTTGCCACAACAATCAAATGGAGAATGACTCAAACAACTTCTAGAAGAGGAAAGTTGGATAAGGATGAGCTGAGAGAATGCACTAGAACACACGCTGAATGTGTGAATCTGTCAGAGCTCTTCTAGAAGAAGTACGGACGCTAAGCTGTCCAAGGAAGTACTGACTTGCCTCTCTCCTATAAATACTCATGAGGGTGATGATGAAAGGTGTGACCAGTAGAGGGGAAAAATCTGAGTGAATTGAGGCACATCACACACGACCAATTCGCAAATCACGAGTGGATTTTTGAGGCAAGCATGTTATGAAGCTGACGCCCATTAAAGGGCTAAGATCTAGCCTGAGCGCCTATGAAGGAGGAGGCTGGTGACAGCAGCTCCTGTTTCTTTCTGGTTCCCTTAGTTATTTCGATTGGGTTTCTTAAGATGATTTTGAATGATTTTATTCTGGATTTATTTGATGATTTTATTATATTTAATTAATGGTTAATATGATAGTTTACTGTTTTATTCAAGTGGACTTTTCACAATGTACTCACACATTGATAAGATGAAATTTTGAATGTTTGTGATCTGATCACTGCCATAAGAATTGCATGAAAGAGTAGTATAAGTATTGGAGGTTTGCCATTACATTTTAGGATATACGAATATACTCCAAATCTATTCTATCTTTTCATTCACATAATGTCTCCCTTGATATCTTGCCAACACTTCCATCGCCGTTTAACTCTTCCTATTTATAGTTTACCAATTTACTTTCTTGCAATTCATTTTTCTTGCAATTTACTTTCTTGCATTAACAATTTCCTCATTTAGATTTCTTGCACCCAAAACAAACAAATATCTTATCTTTAATTTCCAGCACCTATATATATTTTAAGTATTCTTATTTTAGTTTTATTTTATAAATTTATTACCCGTACTTAGTTTATTTTTACTCTTTACATATTTTATTTATTTTGTTTATTCTTAGTCTTTTATTTTTAATACGCTTTATTATTATTATTATCATTTCTTATTATATTTTTATTCTTTATATATTTCTAATACTTATTATATTTTTGCCATAGCATAGCATTTACTAACCTTTGCCCTAACATAATTTTAGAGTCATGACATTTTACATACACGGACTTTACCATGGCATTATTTTGCATTGACAATAAATGAATTAAATCAGATTAATAGTTATGATCCTTGTGAAGTATGATAACTCACTTATCACTTTATTACTTGAGCGACGTGTATACTTACATAGTTTGCACATAAGTACAGTCGCAACAGTTTTTGGCACCCTTGCCAGGGATCAGGGAGAGTTTTATAAGATTTGTTTTAATTGTTGTTAAGTGCATTAATATTTTTATTTTGTGCTAACTATTTTTATTCTTTTTAACAATTTTGCTAGTGTATGAGAAGAGGCATTTCTCTTCAAGAGTACAATTTTGATTCGAAATAGAAAAAAAACACTAAGAAGAAGAAAGAAAAGAGCTGAGGAATATATAGCTGGACACGATCTAAGAGTAGAGGATCCAATTAATCCTGGAGGAAGGAATCTGCCTGTGGCAGCATTCGTTGACAGGGATAGACCTATTCGGGATCATGTTATCCCAATCGTAGAAGAGCTAAGCCCTGGAATTGTGAGGCTATAGATACAGGCTCCTAATTTCGATTTGAAGCCAGTTATGTTGCAAATGCAATAAATAGTTGGGCAGTATAGTGGTATGCCAACTAAAGACCCAAGACTACACTTGCGATTATTTCTTGAGGTCTGTGATTCATTTCACCAGTAGGGTGTTCCTATTGATGCCCTGAGATCAAAGTTATTCCCACACTCACTTCGGGATAGAGCAAGAGCATGGTTGAATGCTTTGTCATCTGAGACAGTTTCCTCATGGAATGACCTTTGTCAAAAAATTTTGCTAAGGTATAATCCTCCCAATATGACTTCTAGATTTCATAATGATATTACCTCATTTAAGCAGGGAGAAGATTAACCTCTGTATGAAGCTTGAGAGCAGTTCAAGGATCTGCTAAGAAAATGTGCAATGCACAGTTTACAACATTGGACACAAATGAAGATGTGCTATAACGGACTAAATGCCCACTCTCGCATGGTAGTTGATGTGTCTGCTAACGGAACATTATTGGATAAGTCCTACAATGAGGCGTATGAGATACTAGAAAGGATAGCCACCAACGATTATCAATATCCAACAATAGGGCTGCGAAGTGGTAGAAAAGCTTCAGGAGCAATGGAACTTGATGCCATGACATCACTGACAGCCCAAGTATGCTCTCTAGCAAACATGATTAAAAATATGCAAAAATTCGTAGAAACTAAAGAGGCAAAGATTGCCGAGACAATCTGTGTCTACTGCGGAGGCAATCACGAGTTGGAAGAATACCATTTGAATTCTGAACCCATGTGTAACGTCAATAACTTCAATTCCAAAAAACACCTACTCTGATGCGTATAATTCAGGCCGGAATAACCATCCTAATTTAGCTGGAACAACCAAGGGGGAGAAAAGCGGTTGGGAGAATTTGAGACTGTTACTCTTTGATCTGCCGCTTTTATACGTAGCAGATTGAACTGGTTTTAACACTTGAAGAGCTTGAAACCAATTATTTTCTTTATGTTTTCATAGGATTTAGCTTAGATTCTTTGTTTGAATAAATTGTGTAACCTAAGTGCTAAAATGTCGTTTTATTGTCTTTAAGGCCGATTGAGGCCTAAAGGTTAGCTAATATATTTTGTGAACGTGCAGGAGACCATAAGAAGTTGTAACAGTATGAGGGTGATCACTTCGTCACGACATAGGCTGAGTTACATCGCAACCAAGGGACCAGACTTGGAGATTTCAATAATTGACTTCTTTGTCGCGACATACATGGGCTATATGCGGGCTTACCTCATGAAGATGCAAGAGAACATTTAAAATCATTTTTGCTTATTTGTGCATCCTTTAGTTGACATGGTGTCCTTGATGATGCCTTGCAAATACAATTATTTCCTTATTCGTTGCAAGGAAAAATGAGAACATGGTTCTTGGGATTACCAGATAGATCTATTACATCTTGGAATGCGCTAGCAACATAGTTTTAATTCATCGACAATGAATGCAAGGTTGCAAAATGACATTATAGCATATCATCAGCTAGATGATGAGAACTTACATATAACATGGGAGCGTTATAAGACTCTACTTAGACGCTGATGCATGGAATTCAACAAGAGACCCAGATAGAGATCTTTTATAATGGATTGAATGCTCAGACAAGAAATCTTGTCGACGCATCTGCTAATAGTCCTTTGTTAGATTGTACTTATAATGAAGCTGTATGAATTCTAGAAAGAATTGCACAGAATGATTATCAGTATCTAATCTCTCGTTTTGCTCAAGTAAAAACTAACCTTGGTATTCTTGAATTAGATGCTATTTTTGCTTTGAGTGTGCAGGTATCATATTTGGCCATTATTATAAAGAATATGAAGGGGACAAGTGACGTTGCTCTTATCCAAGTGGCCCAACAGATGGATGTACTGACATTTTCTTGTAAGATTTGTGATGACAACCATAGTTACGAGGATTGTCCACAACATGCTGAAAATGCATTTTACATTATTAACATCAGAGGAGGTTCTTATGGTAACTCATACAACAATAGAGTTCAACAACCTTGGGGAAATCAAAATGCTTCCACATATAGATATGAAAATTCCTCAAACCAAGGGAGTTATAGATAAGGGAGTTACCACAACAATTAACAGTAGAATTTTAATCATAATTCGTAGGTATATTCACATCCTGATCAATTACAGGCACATAGCCAGATGCAGCCACAAACGTGATTGCAGCCACAATAGAATGCAATTCCACATATGCAAGGAAATCATTAGCAACAACAGCAGTTTTCTCAACAAAGGTCAGATCCTATGGCTGCGCTTGAAGCACTGATGCGAGATCATATCACAAGAATTGAAGCGATAGTGCAAGGTAATTCTTCTTCTATCCAAGCATTGAAAGCCCAACTAGGATAGTTGGCTTCTAATCTGAGTGCAAGATCACTAGGTACTCTACCTAGTGATGCTGAGAACCCAACGCAAAGAGGGAAGGAACATTGTAAGGCTATCACGCTGTGAAGTGGAAAGAAAACACTCTAACCAAGACCATGTCGAGGCAACCGAACCAACGCAACAATGAGAATTGCAGCTGAAGGAAACTCAGAAGAATTAAGTGAGGAGGAGCCAACTGTAGTGACATCTATGCCTACTATTTGCCCAACAAAGACGTCGACGTAATTGCCTGTGTCGATGCAACCGGTTATCGTATAACAACCTACTGTCAGTATACCTTTGCCATTTTCGCAAAGATTTAAAAAGAAAAACCATGATAAGGACTATCAAAAGTTTGTTTCTACTTTGAAACGATTACATATTAACATACCTCTTGTAGATGCTCTTATGCAGATTCCCAATTATGAGAAATTATGAAGGAGCTGTTATCAAAGAAGAAGAAATTGTCTGAAATCGAGACGATTGCGCTCACAGAGGGGTGCAACGCTATGCTAACAAACAAGTTGCCACCAAAAATGAAAGACCCTAGCAGCTTCACAATCCTTTGCTCCATTGGAAATCATTATCTAGGTAAAGCTTTATGTGATTTGGGAGCTAGTATTAATCTCATGCCTTTGTCCATATTCAGGAAGTTAGGAATAGGATCAATGAAGCCTACTGCGGTGACATTACAACTTGCGGACAGATCTTTAGCGCAACTTGAAGGCCAGATCAAAGATGTAATTGTACAAGTATATAAGCTTTTGTTCCCTACCGATTTCATAATCCTTGACTGCAAGGTAGAAAAGGAAGTGCCCATCATTCTACGGCGACCATTCTTGGCAACGGGACCTACTCTTATTGACGTTTTCAAGGGTGAACTTGTCATGCAACATAACGACGAACATGTGACCTTCAGTGTGTTCGAGGCATCTCTGTCCAAGAGTAAAGAGTAGTGTCACCACATTGACGTGCTGGATGAAATAATTATGGAAGAGTTCAATGAACGAAGTTCAACAGTCGTAGAAGAAGATGCAGTGACATTCGTTGATGAAGTCCTAGCTAAAAGTGACTATAATGTTGAGGTTAATAGTTGTGAGCTGAGACAGAATTGGCAATTGGAATCTTTGGATTTGTTTAATAGGATGATCCTTATGTTTAAACCATCAATTGAACAAGCCTCTACCTTGGAGTTGAAGCGATTGCCGACGCATTTGAAATATGTCTTTCTAGGTGACAATGAAACGTTACCTGTTATTGTCAGCACAGCCCTCAATGCAACTCAAGAAGAAAAGCTAATCGCAATTTTAAAAGAGCACAAAAGAGCTATAGCCTAGAGCATTGCAGATATCAAAGGCATCAGTCCCTCTTTCTGCATGCACAAGATCAGGTTGGAAGATGAAGGGAAGTAATCCATTGAGCAACAAGGATGACTCAATGAGAAGATGAAAGATGTAGTGAAGAAGGAGATAATTAAGTGGCTAGACGCGGGCATCATCTATCCCATTTCTGATAGCAATTGGGTGAGCCTTGTCCAATGCGTTCCTAAGAAGAGTGGCTTCATAGTTGTGAGCAATGAGAAGAACGAGTTGATCCCAAATCGCATTGCGACTGGCTGGCGAGTATGCATGGATTATCGTCGACTGAATGCAGCCAAAAAGAAGGACCACTTTCCACTACAATTCATTGACCAGATGCTGGATAGGCTAGCTTGTAAAGCCTATTAGTGCTTCCTAGATGGCTACTTTGGATACAACCAAATTGCCATTGCGCCGGAAGATCAAGTGAAGACCAAGTTCGCATGCCTATTTGGAACCTTTACCTTTCGACGTATGTCATTTGGATTGTGCAATGCACCAACCACATTCCAGAGGTGTATGATGGCTATCTTCTCAAACATGATCGAAGATTCTTTAAAGGTATTCATGAATGATTTCTCGATTTATGGGCAAACTTTTGATCAATGCGCTAACAACCTAGCGAAAGTTCTAAAGAGATGCGAGGACACAAATCTAGTTTTGAATTGGGGGAAATGCCACTTCATGGCAACTGAAGTTATTGACCTCGGCCATCGCATATCATGTCAGGGCATTGAGGTAGATAAAGCAAAGGTCGAAATCATAGAGAAATTACCACCGCCAACAAATGTTAAGGGAATAAGAAGCTTTCTAGGACATGTTGGTTTCTATAGGAGATTTATCCGTGATTTTTTCGAGATTGCTAAACCGTTATGCTCATTGCTAGAGTAGAATAAAAAGTTTGTGTTTGATGGTACCTATCTGGACGTATTCGTCACGATAAAGAAGCAGTTGGTACTAGGTCCAATTATAGTCGCACCGGACTGGACGTAACTGTTTGAATTAATGTGTGACGCAAGTTATTTTGCTGTAGGAGCTGTACTGGGACAACGCAAAGAAAAGGTATTTCATTCTATTTATTATGCTAGTAAAACTTTGACTAAAGTGCAGGTCAATTATACAATTACTGAGAAGGAATTGCTAGCAGTAGTTTCTGCATTGGACAAGTTTCGTTCATACCTTGTTGACGCAAAAATTATAGTGTACACAGATCACTCTGCATTGAGGTACCTTTTTGCAAAGAAAGATGCCAAACAAAGGTTAATTAGATGGATCCTGTTGCTACAAGAGTTTGATGTTGAAATCAAGGATAAAGAGGGATCTAAAAATCAAGTAGCTAACCACTTGTCTCGACTGGAAGTTAGAAGTGAAAATGGGAATAAAATCTAAATTGTCGATGCATTTCTAGATGAGCAGTTATTCTTTATCGACGTATCACCCTGGTATGCTGATGTTGTCAACTTTCTTATGTGTGGGAAGCTACCCTTGATTGTTGTTGGTTTCAAGAAAGTCAGATTTTTGCACGACGCTTCGAAGTACCATTGGAATAAGCCAAACCTGTTCAAGGTATGTGCCGACAACATTATTCATCACTGTGTTCCTGAGGAAGAAATGACTTCCATCCTGAGACATTGCCATGGTGCTCCCTATGGAAGCCATTTTGGTGGTGTAAGGACTGCTGCAAAGGTCCTACAGTCAGGATTCTATTGGCCCATATTGTTTCGAGATGCGCACAACTTTGTACAATAATGTGATCAATGTCAATGCATTGGCTCAATATCTCGATGCAACGAGATGCACCAGCAACCTATTATAGAGGCTGAACTATTCAATGTTTGGGGTATAGACTTCATGGGCCATTCCCTAACTCTTTTCAGAATGTGTACATTTTAGTTGCTGTTGACTATGTCTCGAAGTGGATTGAAGCAATCGCGGTGCCAAAAGATGATGCTCAAACGGTGTTGAAGTTCTTCCACACATACATCCTTACGAGATTTGGAACACCTAGAGCATTAATAGGTGTTCAAATTACTCATTTTCACAACAATCAAGTTGCGACAGCATTGAAAAGATATGGTGTGAAGCATCGTATGGCCACAACATACCATCCACAGAAAAATGGCCAAGCGGAGGTGTCCAATCGACAGATTAAGAGCATCCTTGAGAAGGTGGTTAATCCATCTAGGAGGGATTGGTCTTCGCGACTATATGATGCATTGTGGGTACTTCGTACCGCATATAAAACCCTATTGGGGATGTTGCCGTATCAACTCGTGTTTGGTAAGTCATGCCACTTACCAGTTGAGCTTGAGCATAAAGCCATGTGGGCAATAAAGCAGGTAAATATGGATTATGATGCTGTTGAAAGGAAAAGATTATTGGACATTGCTGAACTGGAAGAAATTCACTGCAATGCCTATGAGAATACCGCAATATACAAAGACAAGACCAAGAGATGACACTACAATATCATATTGCATCGACAATTTAGCCCTAGTCAGTTAGTACTTTTGTTTAATTCATGTTTAAAATTGTATCCAGGTAAATTGCGTTCAAGACGGTCAGGCCCTTTTAAGGTTGTCGAAGCATTCCAGAACGACGTGGTGACAATTGAGGATTTGAAAGATGGGTAACAGTTCAAGCTGAATGGCCAATGTCTAAAGTATTATCCCAAAATTCAAAGAACCAAACGAGACCATTGCTCTAGTTACATTTAAATAATGTTAACGCATTTTTCATTCTCTTTTATCTTTTATCTTTTCACGTTTACTTGTTTCCTTTTTAATTTTATGCAGGAATAAAAAAATTGTCTTATTGTTGATGCATCACAAGCACAACTTGTCGGAGCATTCTGTGATGACTCAGCAAAGCTTTTTCAATAAAAATCACACCGATTGATTTCCCTCTCTTTCCAGCAGTTCGATCAATCAAAAGGGTATAATTTGTAGCCTGGCATTTATTGGCTACAGACATAACGTTTTCCCATGTTCCTTGCAAGAATCACAACTCTTGCCATTAAAACGTTATAAGACCCTTCTCTACCGATTTCCTTTTCCACTCACAATCGCCATTGTTGCTACAACTCATCTTCTTTGTTATTTTCGCTATTACTCTTACGAGTTTATTTCTTTCTCTACAAATTTCTTTTAACCTTTTTACTGAGATATTATGGCCAGAACAAAAGGTACGAAAACGCCTTCCAAAACCCTTGAAACTTTTGCCACCGTGGTTCGATCCACAGACTAACCTTTATCACAAGAGCCGATCGTATTTCTATCTAAAGTGGCCAAGGCCCACTACTATGATGTGATGCTGAAACAAAACTGCCATCCGGAGCAATGCTTACAGTTGTCCTCACATCAAACTTTGGGGAAATAAATCGTAAGAACAATTAGTCGGTTGGGTTGGGAATTCTTCTACGAGCATCCAGCCGAATTTTCCCCTACAATGGTAAGGGAATTTTATACCAACCTTGTTAACACTGAGCAAGAGTTTGTCTTTGTGTGGGAGGGCTTAGTATAATGGAGTGCTACCCACATCAACACTCTATTCCGATTTGCTGAAAAAGAAGACACCAACACTGTGTTTTTGGAAGAATTGATCGATGAAGGTACCAACTAGATACTAAAAGACCTTTGTGTTGACGGTGCTATTTGGAAGGGCACTGGGCCACACAACTTTACCATGCACCATCGCCATCTGACAACCTACAGTAAGGTGTGATTCCACTTTATTAATAGTCACATCCTACCTTCTACACACAGCACAATGGCGACATTAGATTGCATGTGCACTTACACTCAATCTTCAAAGGCCATCACATCGATGTTGGCGCAATCCTCCATGACCAGATTGCTGAAGTAGCATCTAAACAGATAAGTATATTGCCGTTTCCTTCCTTAATCTTACTGCTATGTAAACAAAGGGGGATTGTGCCTAGAGATTGGGAGAAGATATTAGAGAATAAGAGCCTCATCAATGATATCTCCATAGAGAGGATGATGAGGGGCCAAGAGACGCCACTGGCAAGAGAAGCACCAAAGAAGAGTGACAAGGAAAAAAGGGAGCAGAAGGAAAAATAGGCTGATGCGCCTACAACCCTAAATTAGAAAAGAGGTTGGCTGCTATGGAAGTAAATATTGATCGCATCAATTTATTCCAAATTCGTATTGTCAGCGCATTAGAGGAGATTGACTACAGACAAAATTTATTTTAAACATACATAAGAGTGTGGAACAAGTCTATTGTCGATGCATTAAGAAGGCTAAGCCCAATTCCCTTGCCTGAGTTCCCTATCTTTCCACCCATTGTTAGGGAAGCTCCCTCATCCTCCTAACAGCCTACTCCTGATGGTAGGCCTCAACATGTCTCCATTCCAATGAGAATTCACATTTCAGATGATAAGGAGCACGAGGGGCATTCTAATGATATGGAGGATTGCTACAGAATTATTGCCAGCTTGTTCAAAGAAGAATTCTCGAACAGCCTTGGGGCTAATATGGCAGAGCGAGAGACTATGGTTGAGAAAGTGCATACCTCGATTGTATCCATGGGTGTGGACGCAGAGGAAGGTGGCGACAAAGATACCACTGAGCAAGAACAACCTAGGGAAGAAGAAGCAGAACAAGAAGAAGGCCAAGAGAAGGAGAAGGAAAGAGAGGAAGAACTTGAGAAGAAGGACCCTGTAGAGAAGCAGAATGAAAAGTAAGATGATGCCTCGACAAATACCGCTGAGGATATTGTTGAAGCACCCGTAAGTGTAGGGGCATCTAGTGACGACATGGCTCCACTTGATACAAGTTTGGTTGAGGCAGTTACCAGTTATGCAGAGGAGTTCAATCCTCTCGCAATTGTGCCCTATGTGGAATCGCTAGCTGAGATTCACCCATCAGATGTAACTGTTGATGAGGCCGCCACCCAACCAGCTGTGGAGGAACAATCCGCTGCCCCGATTGGTTCGAAGGATAAAAAGAGGAAGCGCAAGGATAAAAAGAAGAAACACAATGAGGAAGGAGAGCGCCCAAAGCAGAAGAAAAAGAAAACCAAAGTACCCACGACATCGGCTGTTGAATAAATGAGTTAGTTTACTTTTTTGTAGGTAGTTGCATGCATTTCATTATCCTTACATTTTTAATATTAGTTTAACTGCATTGTAGTTGCATTTCCATTCTTATATGTATAGTATTGTCAATGCATTGGGGACAATGCAAACATTAAGTTTGGGGGGATATTATGTGAAATGGAAATGTGATTGTGCCCACATATTTGAATTTTACTTGTTTCTTTAGTTAATAAAAATATGCAGAATTTCAACAAAAATGTAATCACAATTTTTTATTTGATGCGTGAATCTTGAATTGATTGGGATACTGACATATGAAATGGATGAATGTGAATGAATATTGAGCTCTTCTATTTTTTGAATGAATAATTGAATTGCTTCAGAAATTAATGGATAGTAGCAATATTTGAATCTTGCACCAACTTGTCAATTGTAGCGACATTGTATTAATAAAAAACACTCCAATGTGAGTGCATTGTGACTTATCAAGGGAGAACACTCTGCTGCATGTGTTAGAAATATCATCTAGCTAAAGGCTGTCACTGCAAGAGTGTGTGTCGGTGCAATTACATACCTCTTGGGGGGTTTGTTGCACCCCATCGTTACTGCCCTGGAGCCAAGGTAGAGTAATGCAATGACATCTCTCAATCACATATAAAAAATGTTGAATGAGAAAGAGAAAAGAAAAAAAAGAGAAATATTGTTATAAATGTTGTATTGGTTAAGAAATGATAAGATTCAAAGCTTGTTACTAACATGAGTGATGCTGTAGTTTTAATTGTTCATGCCTCTAAATTGTCGGCGTATTATTCTATCATGTGAATGCAATTTGTACATTAGGATCCCAGAAAATTTAAGTTGTGAGAATAATAATTACAGTGGCATGTTTGTTTGTGATTTTGCTGATTTTTGTTTACTTAAGGACAAGTAAACATGCAAGTTTGGGGGTGTGATAGCATTAGTAATGACACCTATTATCTCCCTAAATTTGTGTATTATTTGTCTCTTTTGTACCATATTTAGCATGCATGTTAGGCATTTCATACTTAGTATTTATGTTTCTAACTTATTTATGCTTGGTTTAAATTCTTGTTATTTTTTCTCTTTTTGTGCACTAATGTCGTCACATGCAGCATATATATTGCATCTTAAAATTGGCAGCGTAAGGATCTATCTCAGAAGATCAAAGTTAAAAAGAATCCGAAAATGTAGCCATAAATTCAGCTTGAAATTGCAATTAGCGATGTCGCCGCATAGGAATCTTTACTTTGAATAAGTGAATTCAAGCTGAAATCACACCTAGAAGCACCAGCATAGGGGAAAAGCACGTTGTCAGCACAATTAAAGGTTTCAGATTGCGCCTAGCAATGTCGTACAACCTGCAGATCCATAAAGTTCATATCAGATCTACGTGAGTGCACAGCTGGACTGTAACAAACTTTTACAGCTACAATTGGATCTGAATTTGAGAAGAGAGAAGGTCTACTATTCTTGAAGGCTATAAATAGAGGAGAAAAGATGAAGAAATATGTCAAGAGGTAGAGGAATTAAATTCTGCAAATCCTTTGTGTTCTTGGAGATTTAAGCTGGAGAACGGTGAGCTGATTGATCGAAGGAGCAACCACTTCTGACGAGGAGTGCTCGATGTAACGCAAGAGGAGCAGTTAAGGAATAGCCCTAGTAGTCTAGAGATAGTAAGCTTTGATGTATTTGTTAACCCCTCTTTTTATGTTGATGAATTACTCTTGACAATTGAATGAATATGAGAATGTCTTTCAATGTTAGATTACTTTGATTCTTACTTAATCCTTCTCATCTATTTATTCTTCGATTTAATTGCTTTAAACACGAGAGTGGAATTGCAGTCTATTGACATCGAGAGATGCGATGAAAAGTTAGATTAACAAGCAAGTTAGCGAGAGCTGCTTCAGATTAGAAGAGATTCTCTCACTTGTTCTTAAGTGCAAAAAGTTGCCAACATCGAGAGATAGGGTAATTTTGGGTATTTGAGCCTTCATTAAACAAAGAGCTATTATTGGTAAGATTTCATTAGAGCATTATTGCTTCGACAATTCGTCTATACAATACTTTGTCGATGCATCTAGCGTTGCTACTTAGTGATATCAGTGATCCACTCCAACCCTTTGCACTTGATCACACTTTTATTTTTCTGCATTTAAATTCTCAAAACTTCAACAACAATTTGATTTACTTTCAGTTGCTCTGACATTTAACTTTTATAATTACATTGACAATTTTAACTATCTTAGTGTGCAGATCAGATTTAATTGCGCTAACATCCTTACTCACATTATTGCCTCGACATATAGACATCAAGAACCCATTTCATGTGGGATCGATATTCGATAGAATTAATCTATCAACTATATTTGCATCAACGTGTGTCCGCTTGTACAAGTGCTGTGATGTTATAGGTCGATCACATGTCATTTTCCATTAGAATTGGAGAATAAAGCTCACTGGGCTTTGAAGCAGTTGAACTTTGATCTTAAGCAAGCCGGTGAGAGAAGGATGTTACAACTTGATGAGTTGGAAGAGCTGAGGTTGTTTTCCTATGAGAATGCCAAGATGTGTAAAGAAAGATCAAAGAGATGGCATGATAGTCATATGCAACCTCGTGAGTTTAAAGAAGGTCAGAAGGTTTTGTTGTTTAATTCAAGGCTGAAGTTATTTCCTGGGAAGCTTAAATCCCGATAGAAAGAACCCTATACCATCTACCGAGTTTACCCTTATGGAGCCATTGTATTATACAACAGTTTTGGAGGTACGTTTAAAGTTAAGGGTCAACATCTCAAACACTATTGGGATGGTGAAGTTGAGCGAGTTGAATCCTCATTCAAATTAACAGACCCTTGATTTTTCATGAACCCATTTGTAAATAAATAAATAATTAGAAATTATTTTCTTAACTTAGTACATTTAATTAATTCTGTCTAAGGAGATTGGAACTTAAGCGGGACCGCTGTGACCCCTTCAACCTTTCCTGGGAATTAATTTAATGTAATTTGTTGAGAAGAAATTTTCTAATTGAGTTTTAAAATTTTTAAGTTTCATTTTTTTTGTTGTTTAAAATTTTAATTTTAATTTTTGTGTTAATAAAGGGGGCCAAATTTGGCCTAAGTACTAAGCAGTTGTTTTTTTCTTTTATTGAGCCTGTAAATACAGTTTGAGTCTCAGGCCCAAGACAGCAAAAAGGAGGGAAAATACCCATGCTTTGCCGCCACTCCCCTTGCTTGCCGCCCAAGTAACCTTAATGTAACTAAATTTTTGCTACATGTTGCCCTAATTTTCTCCTATATAAACCCCTCTTCATTCCATTATTTTTCATATCCCTCAAAGCAATTTGCTCAAACCCTAAAAATCCCTAAATTTTCCTCCTTGTGCCGCTAGCCTCAAATCCCGAAGGAAACCCTAGTTTTTCTTCCCTTGTTACCGAAAATACCTAATGCCGCAACAAGAAGTTTGCCGAAGCACCAACGTCATCGCCGCACACCGTCATTGCTATCGCACATTGTCATTACCGTCGTACCATCCTTGCCGTCGCAAGGTTGTCACCGTAGCAAGTCCCTACACCACCTTGTCGATTTCTCTTCTTTCCTTTGTGCCGAAACTTTGTCGAATTTTCGAGAAAAATATCATGTCTCACAAAAGAACTAGATCTTCAAAGACTACTCCCAAAAACCTTATTTTGATCGATAAAGAAGTGAAAGAGAGATTTGATTAATCTCCAAGCATCAACCTATGATGCCGAAAAAAGGTTTTTACTTGAAGAGTCATGATTTGATGGTTGTTCCTGTGCTGATCAGAAAGAAAATCAATGCTCTCAAGTGGGAACAATTTTTGTGATGCTCGTTCACTTCCCGATGATGAACTAGTTCGAGGGTTCTATGCTAGTTTGACTCTACAAGATGCCACTGAAGTCATCGTTCAAAAGAAAAAAGTACCTCTTACTTCTAAGTCCATCAATGATTTGTTTAACTTGCCTGATGTTGAAGAAGATGAGTACTTCCCTATGATGAACAATATCAATTGGGATTTTCTTCAACAAGTGCTTGATGTCATGACAAATCTGAAATCCTAATGGATTATAAGAAAGTATGAGAGCCATTCTTGCCGAAGAGAATACCTAAAACCGGTAGCAAATGTATGGTTTTATTTCGTTCACTACAGTTTCATGCCTATCTCACATAGTTCCACCATCTCGATGGAACGGATGCTCTTGTTGTATGCAATTTTGACAGAAAAGTCCATTAATGTTGGGAAAATTATTCTCAAAGAGACTCATGATTGTACTAAAAAGAAGACACGAAGTGCTTATTTCCCATCGTTAATCACTTCACTTTGCTTAAGGGTCCATGTTAAAACACAAGCAAATTTGAAGGGGCAATTAGTTCAAGGGTGCATTACAAATCATGATCTTGAAAGGTTAGTAGACATGGTTCATGAACTAAATCAAGGTGAGCAAGAAGAACCAACTGAGCCGGATATCGAGGAGTCAACAAATGAAACTGGAATTAAAGCTAATTTAGTAGTTGACACACAAAAACAAGAATCCGATAAGGAATAATACAGTCCTAAACCAGTTGAGGTATCTGCAAACCTTGAACCAAAAGTTGAGCCAGAAGGAGAAACAGTCAAGCTAAGGTTGAACCTGAATTTATAACTCCAATGTCGACTTTTGTAAGTACTTCAAAGAAATCGGAGTTGTCAATCATGATGGATATGTGCAAGTTCATGGACAATCAACAACAAACTTACTGGAAATACGCAAAGATTAGAGATGACTCAATTTGAAATACTTTTAAGAATATCTCTATCACTTTTGTTCCTGAGTTCCCAGATGCTATCTTTGAGAAATGGAAGGAAGATAACGACTATGAAAGCGAAGATGGAGTTGAAGAAAACAAGGGGAATGAGTCAAAAATAAAAGGAGGGATTCTTGTCTTGTTTATTTATTTATTTGTTTTTAGGTCCTTAGGAATTTATTTCTTTCGTAATTAGGATTTTATTTCCGCAGAATAAAACATAGCAAGCATTAATAGACTTAACACCTCTTTAGAAAGAAAAAGACTAAGTGATGTGGTAATGGAAATGAACATGTCTAGGATTGGATTATTAAGAAAGACTTGGTATTTAAGCAGTCTTAATGACTCACCTCTCTTTTCTTACAACCCTACCTGGTGTTCAGTTTTCATTAATTACTTTCTTCTTGCAATGAGGACAATGCTTCTTTTTAAAGGGGGTAAGGCAAATAAATGAATGTATAGAGAAAATTTTTCTTAATAAGATAATTTGTATGCAAGCATGAATGATGATTCTATCTGAGTGAATGTATGTTATCATGGATAATGGAATGCTTGTATGATCTTAATCTTAGGTAATGTTTGCCATGAAAACTTAGCTTCTCTTGAGGTTAGACATGCATGAAGGTTTATATCTTTAGATTGACTTAGTAACTTTCTTGAGGCGAAATCCTAGGAGACATAAAAATCTAAAATGATATAGACACTATTTCTTTGGATCGTTTGAGCCTTTTAAGCCAACCTTATGATATTAGACCCTTGAAACTGTGATTAGCTAAAAAGTCCTGTTTATTACAATATACCTACACTATAAGCCACATTACCACCTTTTTAAGTTATCCTATTTTTGCCACCCCTCTTAACTAAAGTTGTCTTGGTGATCAACATTTGAGGAAAATTTCAAAAAGATGTACGTGTTCATGTTAAAAAAACAGAGGAATAAAAGAGCGAAGAAAAGTTTGCTCAGTCTCTGAAAAGAAAAATGCATGAGAATGAGTTCAAAATAAGTTTGGGGGTGTTCCAAAGGTTCACTTAAAGAAGAAGGTTGTATTTCGAGAAATCCAAGACAAAGTTAAAGGTTAAGATTTTGAAACCAAAATTTTCCATCTCTTAAAAATCCTTACCTTTAATCGAGCCCCATTATAACCATTTAAAAGACCTATTGATTTGATGATTATGTCATCTACATTAGTGGAGAGGGAGTACTAAGCTCAACATAGGAAGATCATAAATAAGCCTTATGATTGTTTTGTTTAGATTGATAAGAAATTATGTTGAATGAAGAATGTTATCTATGAGTGTGACATACATACAAACCATGATTCATGTCAACATATTTTTGAAACTTAGTATAAAATTTGGAATAAGTGTTTGCATGTGAATTACTTATTAATAAAGAAGATCTATGAACATGAATTTATTGATGCATGATTATGAGACAAAGTTTGATGCTGCATATACATCTAGTAATTTTGCCTTAGCAAGACCTTTTGCTGTGCATGAACATTACTTAAGACGAGCAATGATTTAAGTTTGGGGGTGTGTAAATTGAAAAATATATAGGTTTTTCCTATATAATTTATCACTTTTTAACTTGAATTCATTGTTAAACTAAGTAAATGTTTAATAAATTAATGAAATATGTGAAAATATGAAATTAGGACATAGAAATTATTAAAATGTGATTTTATGCTTTATTATATAGTTTTCATGCATAAAATGGTTTACTTTATAACTATTTGAATATATTATATTTTTAAGACATAAAGTGGGCCAAGCATTATTAAATTAAATAATAAAATATAAAATTATATTTAATAATTTATTATAAAATATTTCATTAATAGTTTGGGTTTAATTAATTATTTAAATTGGGTTAATTTTATTCTTTGGTCCTTTAATTAATTAATTTGTTTTGGACAGGTCTAATAACTTTGCTGGATCACAAAACCGTCCAAATTGAAGACCAAGTCAACCCAATTTCGGCTACATATGGCTGCCCCAAATAAGCCACTTTTTGGTTTAATTGCACAAGGTCCTTGCAATATTGAAGAAATTTGAGATTGGCCCGAAGATTTACTATTGACCGAGTCTCCTCAGTCCTTAGTTGATATGGCATGAAGATTGCTTAAAAATCAATCAAAAAATCACTCAAAATCCTTGAGTGATGGCCGACCACCCACTGAAGAAGCATGAAGAGATTAAACTTCTCTATTTTTAGTAAACAACTCTCCTCTCCTCACCTATAAATAAGACCTCATTTTCACCATTTCAAATCATCCCTTCATCCAACACTCTCTCTTCTCTCTCAATTCTTTCTAGCATTCCCTATTCTCCACGCCTAGCATCATCTCTTCATAAATATTTTAGCTTCTTAAGCCTCTTAAAGAGCCCTTGGTCGGCCACCTTGGAGAGCCATCAACAAAGGAGCAAAGTGAAGGAACAAAGGAGTCTTCTTCGATCAGAGTTTTTGGTGACAGCCACTTTGATTTGGGTTTATTCTTTCTTTTCTTTAATTTGATTTAAAAATGTTTGCTATGTATTCTTTGTTCTTGATTACAACAATGTTAGCTTAATTTTATTTAAGCTAGGATAATTGCTTTGATTAAATAATATTTGTTTGATTCATGCTTATGATGTTTGTGCCTCAATCAATCATGTTTTCAATTAATATCAAGCCTGAATTTCGTTCATACGGATTGAAATGCACCAGAACTAGCTAAGTGATCCTGACCAGACGATGGCTAGTAGACACATAATTGAAATGTACATGCTACTAAATTTAAATCCTGACTCGATTAAATTGTAGGTTCATAACAACTCTGGCCAAGCTCTGTTATCTGCATAGTTTTTAGATTCGTGTGATTAAACTGTTTCAAACCTGACACGTCCCTGTTACCTCACATGAATGCTAAGAAACCCTTAGTAAATAAGGATCAGTAAATTGCATATTTACTAAGTAAAGGATTCCCAAAGTACCTAATTTGGTTTCCAAACTCATGAAAGATCAAGTTGCCATGGAATATTTTTTCGAACATTATTAAGCATGTTAATAATAAATTGCAGTTAATTAAAGTAATTGTCCTAGTTTATTTATGTTATAATTGTGTTTAATCTCGCTAAAATCTATTTCATACATTTAGTTTCAATACTTAGGATAATTTGCATTAGGGATCATTTGCATTTAATTTAATATATTTTATTTTAATCATCATTTATCAAATCATATTGTGTTTTTTTTAGTTCACCAAGTTGTTAATATAATTTTACAATTAACTAACTTAACACATATACAATCCCTATGAAGACGATAACTCGATACTTACTTATTACTTGATAACGACTGTGTACACTTGTAGAAACCTACGCGTTACACATGGCAATGTTGATGAACAAATTTCCACCGATATTAAAAGACCCAGGGAGTTTTATTATTCCCTGCTCTATAGGAAATCATTATGTAGGTAAGGCATTATGCGATAGGAGCAAGCATCAATCTAATGCCTATGTCTATTTTCAAGAAGATGGGAATTGGTAAAGCAAGCTAAAATCGAAGATGTTTTGGTAAGAGTAGACCAATTTATTTTTCCTTCCAGTTTTACCATTCTTAATTGCGAAGCTAACAATGAAGCACCCATCATTTTGTGGAGACCTTTACTTGCCATGGGAAGAACTATCATTGATTTACAGAAAGGTGAACTCGCAATGAAGGTTAACGATCAGCAGGTATCGTTTAATGTGTTTGTTGTTGTGAAGAATTCTGATTTTAAGCAGGAATGTCATGACATTAAGCTCTTGGATATTCTCATTGAGAAAAAACCACAATGCCATTAAACTGACAGGGTTAATAGGGTAAAGATAAAAAAATGGCTTGACAAAGAAAATTTTTCAAGGCAATTTGAACCTGGACAACAAGTTTCTTTATCTGACTCAGAGTTGTTCAAGGATAAACCCAATTTTTATTGGTTTGAACCTTTTAAAATATTTTTTGATTTTTCTCATAATTTCATGGATAAAAATATTCAAAAGAGAAGCTCGTAGTACGTAAGGACTCCTATTTTAAACCTTTTCGAATTTGTTAAGATTTATTTTCTTTTTGCTTTATTTTCTTTTATTGTATGTGCTTTATTTCAAGTGAATTCTATCTTTTTTCTTATTCAATTTGTTAAATTTTCTCTTTATTTCAAAGCTGTTAAGTGTGTGCAGGTATAGAGGAGGGACACGTGAGAGGGGAATGGTCTCCCTACTGACGCACGGACACCCAAATCGATTGCCAACATGGAAGGATAACTCCTAAAAGCCAAATCATTTTTTCATTCTTCCCCATTTACGAAGATACTGTGTTATTGCACCACCCACACCTCCAAAATTTTAGCCATCATCATTTCAATAGCTGTCTACTCCTTAGCCTTCCATTTAACCTAGGTTGAATTTTTTTTCTCATTCTGTCGTTTCAAACACTTTGTCTTCTTCATTTAAAATCTATTACTAAAGACTCCATTTTTATCCTAGAAAACCTTTGAAACCATGTCCAAAAAAATGCTAAGAAACCTAGGCTTGCCAGCTCGAACTTTTTTTAGTAAAACTACTAAAGAAAAGTATAACAAACATACTAGAAAACGGGGGTTATGGATGGAAAAATGTTTCTTGTTCAAAGATGAATCAGCAAAATATGGTGAGGAAGTCATGTCAATAATACGCATGCACTGATGGGAGATCTTTTGTCTCCATATTGACAATGTGTACACAAAAATGGTGCGTGAGTTCTATGCCCACATCACAACCCTTGAGAAAGCTTTTGTGTACGTGAGGGGCAAGTCAATACTATTTGGTGAAGATGTCATCAATGACCACTATTGCTTGACGAAACTGACAACGAGTACACACCATTTTTGGAGAGTCTTGATGAGGAAGGTATGAAGAGGGTGCTGTTAGATTTGTGTGTGCCTGGTACTGAATGGATAGTGTCCAAGTAGGACTGTTATACCATTAATAGAACTTCTCTGAAACCAGAATATCGAGTCTGGAGTCATTTTGTAAATGCTAGTCTGATGCCCTATACGCACTACACTTCTATTCTGAAAGATAGGCTACTTTTGTTGAACTCAATAATCATGGGACAGAAGCTTAATGTGGGTAGACTAATTTTTAAAGAGGTCCACAAGTGCGCTCAAAGGAATGCTGAAAGTTTATTCTTCCCAGCACTTATCTCGGTATTATGTGAAGAGGCCGGAGTCCCACTACAGACCAATGAAGATATCACCTACAACACTGGAGCCATCTCGAAGAAGACAACACATGACTTTCTGGAAAAGGAAATGCCATAACAAATTAGTAAAGGTCCTTCTACTTCCACGCTACCAACGCCTAGAGCACCAACTGCCTCGGATAGAGATTTTGAGTGAACGATGATTCACTTGATTAGAGAAATGCATCATCACATTGGAAGCCTAGCACGAACTCGGGAAATGCTAGTAAAGAATTTGACTGAAGCGGCTGCGGACTTACGCATGTACTGGAGCTACACAAGGCGAAGGGACAATGCCTTTAGACGGTCCATGCAGAAAAACTTCACAAAGCTATGCCTGTGTTCCTAGCATTTCTGAAGGATTTAAATTGTGACTCCAAGAGTGAGGAGGAGGAAATGATTGAGGAGAGAACACTTGAGATCCATACAGCTGCCAAGGAGAATAACAAAGGACAGAAGCCAATGGTTGAGAAAAATAAAGAAAAAGAGAAAGAGAAGAAGCCATCAGAGTCTTCTGAGTCTAACCTGCCAAAAGACGATGCCACGACATTAGTACCACCCAATGAGCCACCTGCTAAGACACCACCACCATTAGCTACTAAGGGAAAGGAGAAGAAACAAGATAAAGATATCAATGACCTGATCGATGACTTAACACACTCCGATAATAAGGAAAGCATCCCTATTAGCTAAATGAAGAGGAAAACCAGAGTCAAAACCACCACTGGAAGGAAAATGCCACATTTTCTTTTAAACCAAGCTTTGTATTATTTTGATTTTTGCATCACTCACATGTTCATGCATTGAGGAGAATGCAACCTTTAAGTTTGGGGGAGTGTTGTCCTGCATTTAGCTGCATATAGTTTTCATTTTTTTATCTTTTCAATGATATTAGTATAGTTTCATTATGCCATGACATGATTTTTATGTCACGACATTATAATTTTTGCATTTTTCCATGGCATAGTTGAGAATATAAATGAATTAGAGAATATTATTTTTGTTGGTGATGTTCGATGATGAGCTTAAAAACTCTTTGAACATTTAGGACTTTTGATAGGTGAATAAATAGATTAAGTATAAAGATTTCTTAAAAATTGAGTTTTCTTTAGAATAGAAACAATTTTTTTATTAAAGAGATTTGTTTAAAGTAGATTCTTTTTGAAGACTTAGGAAAATTTTTCAAAAATTTTAGTACTCAAAAGAAAGAAAAAGTTTTGTGAAGGCATAGTAGATAAATAAAAATGCCATAAGACACTTCAATGTTTAAACTATGAAGTAGGTCAGCAATACTTTGTATGCTCCTTTGTATTGTTGATTAGAAAAATAAGTTAAGTGTTATAAAAAATAAATAAATAAATAAATAAAATTTTAGAGCACTCCATTATAGCAAAGAGTGAGTAAACTAAGGAGATAGTTGTTTGCTCCATCTATCTTTTAAGTGGGAAAAACTTTAGCTATATGAGTATACTTCAATTCAGATTGTGACATGGCAAAATTTTAGGCAGCTTAGTGTTTGCTCCATTGAAGCTGTAAAGAACATAGAGTTGTGTGACAAAATGAATTCTTAGTTTGAGTAAAAACTAAAACAAATAGAAAAATTGAATAAATCATTAAGAGAGTTTTGCTATGAATAAAATTGCTTTTGTAAATAAAACTTTCTATTTTGACATGACAAATTTTTGCATTTCTTTTGCTTAGGAAACTTATGAGACTTGATTAAGTTTCTAGATTTAAGAGATATTTTGAGAATGGAAACACTAAGGTATGCTCTGTAGGACTTTTGATTTCTCAATGCTGCCATGAAAAAGCTTGCATGCATTCATGCATTTTTGCTTGAGGACAAGCAACAACTCAGGTTTAGGAGTGTTATAACTCTCGAAAAGAGTTATTTTTTACGCATTTCTGGCCTCGGGAAAGTGCTTGAACTTAGGTTAAATTAGGCATTCTAGGATAGAATTTATTATTTTTTATACATTCATGCATAAAACCTTGGTTGGATATTTTTATTGCATTTTTACTCTAAGTTTGAAAGGAAGGTGCAGTGGTAGGATTTGTTACAGGTGCAGGTGAAGGTGCAAGGCAGACGTAGGAGCAGATGAAGGAAAAGGAATGGGAACCAGGATGCAGGACTATGCCATGTCATAATTTTTATGTCATGGCAATCTTGGGAGTGTTGTTTGCCACAACAATCGAATGGAGAATAACTCAGCAGCTTCTAGAAGAGGACAGCTGGACAAAGATGAGCTGGGAGAATGCACCAAAACACACACTGAAGGTGTGAATCTGCCAGAGCTCTTCTAGAAGTAGTACAGACACTGAGCTGCAAGGAAGTACCGGCTTGCCTCCCTCCTATAAATACTCGTGAGGATGATGATGAAAGGTGTGACCAGCAGAGGGGAAAAATCTGAGTGAATTGAGGAACATCACGCAAGACCAATGCACAAATCATGAGTGGATTTTTGAGGCAAGCAAGATATGAAGCAGACGACTCCATTGAAGGGCTAAGAACGAGGAAGAAGATGCTTTACCCTCTACATCTAGCTCGAGCGTCGGTGAAGGAGGAGGCTAGTGATAGCAACTCCTATTTTCTTTCTGGTTTTCTTAGTTTATTTCGATTGGGTTTATTGAGATGATTTTCAAATGATTTAATTCTGGAGTTATTTGGATGATTTTTATTATATTTTTAATTAATGGTTAATATGATATTTTACTATTTATTCAAGTGGACTCTTCACAATGCACTCCACATTGATAAGATGGAAGTTTGAATGTTTGTGATCACTACTATAGGAATTGCGTGACAGAGCAGTATAAGCATTGGAGCTTAGCCATGGCATTTTAGGTTATAAGAATATACTTCAAATCTATTTGATATTTTCATTCATAAACTGCCTCCCCTTGATATCTTGCCAACACTTCCACCGCCGTTCAACTCTTCCCATTTACTATTTTCCAACTTACTTTCTTGGATTTAAATTTCCTCATTTACATTTCTTGCACCAAAACAACAAACTATTTTATCTTTAATTTCCAGCACCTATAGATATATTTTAAGTATTCTTATTTTATTTTTATTCTATAAATTTATTTACTGTACTTAGTTTATTTTTACTCTTTACATATTTTAATTATTTTGTTTATTCTTAGTCTTTATATTTTTAATACGCTTTACTATTATTATTACTTATTATATTTTTAGAGTCATGACATTAACATACACTGACTTTACCATGACATTATTTTGCATTGACAATAACTGAAATAAATCACATTAACAATTTTGATCCCTGTGGAGAATGATAACTCACTTATCATTTTATTACTTGAGTGACGTGTATACTTGCACAGTTTGTGCATACAGTACATCCGCAATAGTTGCAAGTATTGGAACGAGTGGTTGGTGACCAGATTGGTAATAATAGTCGAGGCATGATTGTTGAGAGGCTTCGATCGAGTAGAGCTGATGTATTTAGAGGCGTTGTTGGGATGACTCCCACTGTAGTCGAGTACTAGTTGGAGGCTACAGAATGAATCCTATGATATGAAGTTTACCCTAAGTAGAAGCTTAAGGGAACTGTGTCGCTATTGTGTGATGAGGCCTACCGTTGGTGGCAAGCTATTGTGAGAGGCTCCCAAGCCGATCGAATTACATAGGATTATTTTTCGAGGCATTCCAGAAGAAATATGTGGGAGCTAGATATGCCAAGGCCAGAGACTCGAGTTTATCGAACTGAGGCAAGGCAGTAAAACTGTGGTGAAAAATGAGGTAAAATTTTTGAGACTTAGTCGCTATGCTTCGAGAATGGTTGTTGAGGAGCAAGATAAGTGTGCCCGATTTGAGTTTGGTCTTAAATCTGATCTGAAGATGCAAGTGGCTCCACTGCAAGAGAGGGTCTTCGAAACTATGGTAGAGAATACCAAGATCTGTGAGGAAGTGAGGCGCATTGAGCGCGAGCGAAAGCAATAAGTAAGAGCTCTGACTAAGAGAGACTCCTGTCCCAGTGGATAGGCTCTGCGTTCAGCTAAGTGAGCAAGAGACGATCCACCCCACCAGAACTTGGTTGCAGCAAGGGATAAGATTCCAAATTGTGCCACTTGTGGTAAGAGACATCACAGTGAGTGTTGGTGAGGCATAGGCGCATGTCTTCAATGTGGGTTGTTAGACCATAAGATTCGGGAATGTCCTCAATTGGGTGACTAGGTGCAAGCGCAAGTTCAAAACTGTGCACAGAATTAGAAAGCTGTTCAGCAGCCATAGCGAGCCTAAGGGCAGAATCGAGGAGGTAATGTGGGTAAAAGACATCAAGCGCCAAGAGAGGGTGTTGATCGTGTGAATGCTAGGCAGCCAGTTCTAGGGTATGCTACCAAACGCCAAGAGGATCGTGATGTTACAGATGTGATAGCAGGTACCTTTACTATTAATGACATCTCTTATTTTGTATTAATAGATAATGACTCTATCCATTTGTATATATCTTGTAAGATGGCTGACAAATTGGGCATTCGTGTAGAGGATATTGGGCATTCGTATGTATCTTGTATTAATTTCTCCCTACTTATTGTTTAAGTTGTTCCCATTTAGTCATCATTAGCTCATATTTTAGCATTTTTAGTTTAGTTTATTGTATTTTCTAACTCAATGGACTTTAGCCTAGTTGCCCTTAATTTTGTCATATTTTACTACTATTGTCGTTACATGAACATGTCCAGAATTGTCGCTACATGAGCACGTCCAAAATTACGTCCAAAATTGTCGCCACATTTGACAGCTGTCCGGGTAAAACCAAAAATGCGTGAGCTGTCC
This sequence comes from Gossypioides kirkii, assembly GCA_005610355.1. Taxonomy (NCBI): domain Eukaryota; kingdom Viridiplantae; phylum Streptophyta; class Magnoliopsida; order Malvales; family Malvaceae; genus Gossypioides; species Gossypioides kirkii. Next base: position 29,349,664 of record CP032254.1, on the reverse strand, counting down.
TGTATAGTGTAACTAGATGGTACGACCATAGACTGCTAGATTTGGAGGAAAGGACACATGTACAACTCAGTTGAAGATAAATACTCATGAGGGGAGAGAGAAAAGGGATATTTGGGTGATTATTTTTCTTGAATCCATCTTTGAAGCTTGCGGTTATGGAAGCTTAAACCTCTAAAAGGCAACCTAACATGAAGGAGGAGGCAGATCTGCTCCTGACGAGGAGCCCTAAGTGCGACGCAAGAGGGAAGTAAGAGAGAGCAAGTCGAGTTGCCTAGGAATAGTATTCTCTATTTCCTCTTTTGCATTTCTTTTCTAAGACATTGGTGATTACTATTTATTTCATGTTTGTATGGACGTACAGTTGATTTCTAGACTAAATTATATCTTATTCAATCTTGCTTCTACTATTTCATCTTTGGGTTTGAATGTTTTGACCACGGAAGTGTTATTGCAGTCACTGTTACTGGAAGGTGCAGAGATAGTTTACACTAACAAGCAAGACAACGAAAGTTGCTTGGGGATTAGAGGAATTTGAGCCACTTGTTTTTAAATGTGTTACATTGCCATCATCGGAAGGTGGGGTAAGTGTGAATGTTTAAATCTTAGATCGAATAGAGAAAAAAAGTTTGCTAAGACATTCATTGTACCTTATTGCAGCGACAATCACCTATTCTTTAAAACCTTGTGAGCCACACTTAGTATTCTACTGACTATTCATGTTGGGGACCCCATTTTATTATAACATTTTGTTTTTAATTTCTCATTATTGTTTCGACAATCACTCTTACAATTTTATCACATTTACTTATTCATTGCACCGATATTAGTAGACAACAAACATCCATCCTCGTGGGATCGATATTCGATAGGTTCACATCTGTCTACTATACTTGCAATGACAGTGTACACCTATACATTATTGCTGTGACGTTTACAGCTGATCAAGTTTTGGCGTCATTGTCAGGGAATGGCGTTTGTTTGATGTTTGTTTTTGTTTTTGCACTTTATCTTTATTATCTAACCTTTAGTTGTTACTAGTTTTCTTTTTATTACTATTTTCACATATTCTTTTAGGTGTTTTATGACCCGAAGCAATTCAGAGTTTATTGTTGGTGTCGACTAAGAAATTGAAAGAACTATTTGAAGAAGGGGTCAAGAATAAAGAAATATGGCTTTAACGCAAATTGATGCAACCATACCATCGATGCAACAATAAGATCTTGCTATACCCCCAATACAGCCACAAAATGTTAATAATCCATCGCTGCCGCAAGATGATCAAATACCAATTAGGACAATTCAAGATTTTGTTGTACCTATTCTGGATGATTTGTAACCTAGAGTTGTTAGGCTAGCAATCCATGCTGGAAATTTCAAACTTAAGCCAGTAATGTTCCAAATGTTGAATTCTAATGGGAAATATGCTAGATTGCCACATGAAGATGCATGAGAGCATCTCAAATCATTTCTATTGATTTGTGCTTCCTTCAGTCAATAAGGCGTTCCTGATGACGCTTTGAAAATGCAATTGTTTCCTTATTCATTATAAGGAAGAGCTCGTACCTAGTTCCTTGGGCTACCTGCCGGCTCAATACTTCATGGAATGCACTCGCAACACATTTTGTTTTGCGTTTTAATCTACCGACAATGAATGCTCGTCTCCGAAATGATATTACAACTTATCATTAGCTGGATGATGAGAATCTACACACTACATGGGAGCGTTATAAATCTTTGCTTCGATGTTGCCCCATGCACGACATTCAACGAGAAACACAGTTTGAAATTTTCTACAATGAGCTGAATTCACAAACAAAAAATCTTGTCGATGCATCAGCCAATGGACCTTTGTTGGATTGTACTTATGATGAAGCTATTTGAATTCTAGAGAGAATTGCTCAGAATGATTATCAGTACCCTATCTCTAGAGCTGCACAAGTAAAAGATAATTCAAGAGTTATTGAATTGGAAATCTGCACTTAGTGCTCAAGTTTCTTATCTCGCAAATATGATAAAAAAATATGAAGGGGACAATGTTGTACCTATACAAGTCACTCAACAAGTTGATGTGCCTACATTTTGTAGTGAGATTTGTAGTGACAACCACAGTTATGAAGACCATCCACAACATGTAAAGAATGCCTTATATTTCAGCAACATCCTTGGTAATTCTTATGGTAACTCTTATAGTAATTTTGCACGCAATCAGCAGTCTTGGGAACACAGAATGTTGGACAAAATGCTAAGACATTCTGATATGGGAATTCATCTAATCAAGGCAATTATAACCCAAGACCAGGGAATTATAATCCAAAATAGTAGAATTATAATCAGCAGACTCAGATGCATCCACAACAATCTGCACTTCAAAATCATAATGTTCAAGGACATAGGTAACAACAGTACACATAAGCTTCCCCGTCTGATATGTTAGCAGCACTTGAAACTCTAATGCAGAAGCATATCACTCGCACGGAAGCTATTGTGCAAGGGAACTCATCCTCCATTCGGGTGTTGGAAGCACAATTGGGACAATTGCTTCAAATCTAAACACTCGACCACCAGGTACACTCCCTAATGACACGAAAATCCAAATTTGAAGGGGAAAGAGCATTGCAAAGCTATCACTCTTAGTAGTGGTAAACAAATAAGCAAGCCGACCATCGATTCTATTGCAGCACCTCAAGCCACTAGTGACGTGACCCATGGTGAGAAAGTTGAATCGGACGGAATTGTCGATGCACCAGACAAGGAAGTTCCACAAATTGTCATTCCTATTCCTAATGTCTGAACTTCGAAAATGTTGACACAACCAAAGGTGTCGGCACAATCTGATGCATCTCTGCCTTTGCCTTTACCATAAAGATTGAAAGAAAATGAGCATGATAAACAGTATTAGCAGTTTCTAAACACACTGAAGTAACTTCATATTAATATTCCTTTAGTGGACGCTCTTGTGAAAATTCCTAATTATGGGAAATTTATGAAAGAGCTCTTGTCCAAGAAGAAGAAGCTTACTGATATTGAAACTATTGCACTCACAGAAGGCTGTAATGCTATGTAGACAAATAAATTGCCACCCAAAATGAAAGATCCTAGGAGCTTTACTTTCCCCTATTCAATCGACAATAACTATTTGGGTAAAGCTTTATGCTATTTGGGAACTATCATCAACCTCATGCCACTGTCTACTTTTAGAAAGTTTGGAATTGGTCATATGAAACCCATGCAGAGACATTGCAATTAGCGGATATATCCTTGGCTCAACCTGAAGGGCAGATCAAAGACGTTTTAGTTCATGTGGATAAGTTTGGTTTTTCAGCTAATTTTATTATACTTGACTACGAGGCAGACAAGGAAGTTCCCATAATCTTGGGACGACCATTTTTAGCTACCGGACGCACTCTCATCGATGTATACAAAGGCGAGTTGACCATGCGACACAATGACGACCATGTTACCTTCAATGTTTTTGAATCTTTTCCATGCAAGGATAAAGAAGAATGTCATATTGTTGATGTGCTAGATGATTTAATTGCAGAAGAATTAAATGACCAAAGCACATTACTTTCTAAAGAATTTGCGATGACATTTGATGATGAATTTTTAGCTTATTGTGACAGCATGGTTGAAGCTAATAACATTGACTTAAAGCACGGATGGTAGATTGAATCTTTGGACTTAAAGCCCTTACTGTAGAATTGAAGTGACTATTTGCTCATCTTAAATGTCTTTCTTGGCAATAATCGTACCCAGTTATTGTCTCCGTAATGCTGGATGCAACTCAAGAAAAGAAATTAATTCTTAAGCAGCATAAATGAGCTACTGTTTTATGTATTGTCGACATTCGAGGAATTAGTCCATCTTTTTGCATGCACAAAATCAAGATGGAAGACGAAGGAAAGCAATCGATCGAGCAAAAAAGAAGATTGAACGAGAAGATGAAGGAAGTTGTTAAAAAGGAGATTATAAAGTGGCTTGATGCGGGCATTATTTACCTTATTTTTTATAGCAATTGGGTAAGTCCGATGCAATGCATTCCGAAGAAGAGTGGTATCACTGTGGTACGCAACGACAAAGATGAGCTAATTACTGCACGCATTCCTACGGGTTAGCGAGTATGTATGGATTATCGTAAACTTCATGCAGCCACAAGGAAGGACCACTTTCCACTTCCCTTCATTGACTAGATGTTCGATAGGCTTGCTGGAAAAGCCTACTATTGCTTCCTAGACAGTTATTCTGGCTACAATCAAATTGCTATTACGCCAGAGGATCAAGCGAAAACAACTTTGACTTGCCCCTTTTGGTACTTTTGTTTTTCGCCGTATGTCGTTTGGTCTTTGCAATGCACTAGCCATATTTCAAAGGTGCATGATGGCAATATTCTTGAATATGATCGAGGATACTTTAGAGGTCTTCATGGACTATTTCTCATTCTATGAGAATAATTTTGATCAATGCGCTTACAATCTGGATAAAGTCTTGAAGCGATGTGAAGACACACATCTGGTGCTAAATTGGGAAAAATGCCACTTCATGGCAACTGAAGGCATTGTCTTAGGTCATCACATTTCCATTTAAGGCATTGAAGTGGATAGAGCTAAGGTGGAAATCATTGAGAAGTTACCTCCGCCGACAAATTTGAAAGGTATCATCAGTTTTCTTAAGCATATGGGGTTTTATTGCTGATTTATTCGAGATTTTTCCAAAATTGCAAAACCCCTATTCTCATTACTGGAATAGAATAAAAAATTCCTCTTTGAAAATGCATGTTTGGATGCATTCAGTCAAATAAAGAAGAAGCTTGTTAATGCACTCATTGTCATTGCACCAGATTGGTTCAATCATTTGAAGTTATGTGTGATACAAGTGACTTTACTGTGGGTGTTGTCCTAGGGTAATGCAAGGGAAAAATATTTCACGTCATTTATTACGCCAGCAAGACTCTTACAGAGGCTCAAATTAATTATACAACTATAGAGAAAGAATTGTTGGCTATAGTCTTTGCTTTCAACAAATTTCGCTCATTCCTTGTCGGTGCAAAGGTTACTGTATTTACTGATCACTCGGCGTTAAGATATCTTTTCGCGAAGAGGGATGCAAAACCACGATTGATACATTGGATCCTATTGTTGCAAGAATTTGATATAGAGATCAAAGACCGCAAGGGTTCAGAGAATCAAGTTGCGGATCACCTGTCTCGTTTGGAAGTTGGCAGTGAAGATGGAGACATACTTCAGATTGTCGACGCATTTCCAGATAAGAAGTTGTTCGCTATCGACGCAACCCCTTGGTATGCGAATATAGTTAATTATCTGGTATGTGGAAAACTACCCTTGGGTTTCACAGGCCACAAGAAAAAAAGATTTCTTTGTGAAGTAGTGAAATACTAGTGGAATGAGCCGTATTTATTCAAGGTATGCAATGAAAATATCATTCAGCGTTGTGTTCCTGAAGAAGAAATGTTTTCAATCTTCACGATGCTCCTTATGGAAGTCACTTTGGTGGCATGAGAACTGCTACTATGGTTATTCAATAAGGATTCTACTAGCCTTCACTATTTAAGGATGCCCACAACTTTGTGACTCAAAGTGATCGATGTCAGTGCACTGGTTATATATCTCGACGTAATAAAATGTTACAACAGCCAATTATGGAGGTTAAACTTTTTGATGTTTGGGGTATGGATTTTATGGGACCATTCCCAAGGTTATTTGGAAACGTCTATATACTTACCCGCTTTGGTACACCAAAAGCATTGATTAGCGATCAGGGTACTCACTTCCATTGCAACCAGGTGGTAGTCGCATTGAAGAGATATGGAGTTAATCATCGAATGACTACCACTTATCATCCTCAAACCAACGAACAAGTTGAGGTGTCTAATCAAAAAATTAAGAACATTCTTAAGAAGGTTATAAGCCCTTCAAGAAAAGATTGATCTTCTAAACTTGATGATGCTTTGTGGGCATTGCGGAGAGCATACAAAACCCCACTTGGGATGTCGTCGTATCAGCTTGTTTTTGGGAAAGCATGTCACTTGCCAATTGAATTGGAGCATAAGGCAATGTGGACGATTAAGCAAGTGGACATGGATTATGAATGTAACACCCAAAATCCGAACACCATCACCGATTAGGATTTTAGGTATTTTACTATTTATTTTTCACTGTTTCATCTTTAACACCATATTATTCAACTTTATTTATTAAAGTTATCACTTCACACACACACACATATATATATGTCACCATAAACATAAACACAATTTAATAAGGGTAAAAATGGCATTTCCAATATTTTAGGAGACTTCTACTGATACCTGATGGTCAAGTATCGGTAGTAGTCAAGTCAGTGAACAATTTAGAAACTGTGCAGATTTTTACCGGTACTTATGCTAGCTCTACCGATACAAGTATGAATTTTACTGATACAAGTCATGCAACTATCGATACCAAAAACTCTAGAGAGCAAAAATTCTCACCCTGTAACTTCTACTGATATAAGCATACAAACTACTGTTACATCAATACTAAAAACTACCGATAATTGTACTTGTATTACTTTGTCTCAAGAATATAAAGAATGAAACAATGAATGAGTGAGTTCCAATGGATGAGTTACAAATGAGAAGAGGCTCCTATTTATAGTTGAGCTACCTCATAACCGACGGTCAAGATCAAGCTACATCGACGGATGAGATTAGCCTATCCATTAATTTATGGGATTTACAAGATTACAGTATCAATCTAATCTTATCTAATCCTAAAGATATGATTCTTCCTTATCTTCTAGGATTAGTTCCCATATTTGCCAAGATGCCTACCATATCTTCATTATTGGGCCACCCAGGCTTCAATCTGATAGTCTTGACCAACAGCTCTCTGAATCGGGCCAACTCATGTGGGCTAAATGATCCTAATGTCAATGACAGACCTCCATGGGACTTATTGTGTGCGATGGTCATGGGCTCTGAACTCTAGCCCGTGACATTCTCCCCACCTATTCTCGTAACGCCCTCGTTACAACTTCAGAATGGCACTAATTTGATTCACCTTAATTTCATCTCGTTGCCTATGCTTCTTCCCGACTAGTCTTACTATCAGGTTGTCCCTTCTTTTGGAACTTCCGCCTCGACTTCTGTTTCCTTTATCTTGAACCGTTGCACTCGTTGGTACATCTCCTTAGCAAAAAGTCTCCACTCCAACTTGCCCCAATTTTGACTTGCCTTATTCGGAATCTTCTTGATTCACATCACTTGGCTTAATAATTCCCATAGTCCCTCGGGCTCCTTGCTCAAGAACTTTGAAATGGATCCCTACGATCTTGCCAAACCGACAAGTCAAAATTCACAACACTACTAAAGTGTTCACGATGTACCTTATTCGCAGATTTACTCGACCCGTCTGTCCCGTTTGCATCACTTCTTTTCCCTCGAAGTCCAATGCATACTTCACCTTACCCAAAGGTGATATCTCCACAAATGACTCACCAGGCCTCATATCGATCCCAAGCTCCACTAACTTTCTCGAAAGGGCTTCCGTAACACCCCGTTCCATCGAGTCGATGTTCTTCCCATACAAAACATCCTCGACTAGTTGGATTAGTGACAACACCTTGGTTCCAACCTTCATATCTCAATATACCGACACAATGATCCATGATAACGCACCGGTAACAATATGAATTTGATCAGCCCATGGAAACATAGTAGCTTGAATTATGTCAAGGAAGTTTAAGCCAAGCACAAAATTGCAATCGTTTAACTTGATTACCTCAAATTCTTCCTTGCATTTCCATTCACCGATTTGTAGCTCCACGTTTCAAGCTACTCCAACAGTTGGGCCCTGCTCGAAATTTACCATCTGTATCTTCTTATTTGATTTTCTAATCGAGAGACCAAGCTTCTTAGCAGCTTTTTTCGATATCAACAAGTCAGATGCTCCCGTGTCAATAAGAGCACTCTTACTTTGGCCTGCAATGTTGATGTCCACAAACATCAACCCTTCCTTGCCATCTCTTTTGGTAGAAGTGAGCACCATCGCTTTAACCATCGATGCTTTCTTCTCAATAGGCTTCCCTTCCTCCGGCTCATCTTTTGTCTTGATAGTCGAAATCGAAGATACCTTTGGACAATTCTTCTTCATATGCGGTCCCCTACAAAGGTAGCATCTAATCTTGCTCCTCTTCTCTTTTAGGTTGTTAGGTCTCCACTTCTCACGTCGTGGTTTCCCACCATCGCTACTACTACCACTGCCATAATCGTTATGTCCCTCTTCATCTTTATCATGGTCTCCCCACCATTGCCCTTCCCATTGGGCTTCAAAGGTTCGAACCTGTCTCTGCTTGAATCAAGTTCCACTATGGACTTTGCAACCATCATGGCTTTGGTAAGTTCTTTGACTCCTCGGTATTGCAATTCTTGCTTCGCCTATGGTTTCAACCCATCTGTAAAGGAGAAAAATGCTTCCTTCTCGCTCAAATCCGAAATTAGAAGCATGAGTTCACTGAACTCCCGCACATACTCTGGGTAAAACTACGCCTTGAATTCCTGTTGGAACTCTACCCAAGTCGCAATCTTGGTCCCACCACATTTTACATCTGTGGACCCATGTCGCCACCATAACAAAGCAATGTCAGTAAAATACATAGCAGCAGTATTTACCTTAGTAGCGTCATCCTCGATACTCATCGCTTAGAAGTATTGCTCCATTGCCCAAAGAAAGTTGTTCACTTCACTTGCAGACCTTTCCCCTTTACACCCTTTCGGTTTGGGCACATCCATCACCTATTGCTTTGGCATCAAAGCCAACATTCCATTACCCAAGGTAGCCTTGAAAATCTTGAGCTCCCCATTAAGCTTGGTGATTTCTTCCTTCAAGCCTACCACCATTGCCTCAAGAGCATCATCTTTCCTCATCATCTTATTCACCAAGGAACCAAGAGTATCCCATACATACTCTCTCAGCTGTTCCTTCATGGATTGCAACCCACTTGAGAGTCCCTCCTCGACTTCATCGACCCTCTCCTTCACGTCCCTCATGGACTCTTCAAAAGTGACCACTTGATTTTCCAAAGTCGACAGTACGTCCCTTGAACGACTCTTATGCTTGGCCCTCCCACAGGTCTCCATTGGCTCAGTTTGTTCAACAACTTCTTTTGACATCACTGGCGATGCCTTCGCAACCTTTAGCTTGGATACCACTTGTCACAAGGCTAGATCTTTAGTCTCACAATCCGTGCGGCCTTAGGCGATCCTTTCTTGCAAACACATATAAGTTAGCCTAATCACCACTATTTGAGGATTCTCAAAGGAATTCCTCCAAGGCACCAATTTGTATAGCGGAAGCGACTACCCAAAAGAAGGCTCAAAAGACAATAGAAAGCAACAGAAAACTCAGCATGAGAGGTGTTTGACTAAATGCTCTCAACTTGTATTACTTTCTCTCAAGAATACAAAGAGTGAAATAATGAATGAGTCAGTTCCAATGGATGAGTTACAAATGAGAAGAGGCTCCTATTTATAGTTGAGCTCCCTTACAACCAACGGTCAAGATCAAGCTACATCGACGGATGAGATTAGTCTATCCCTTAATTTATGGGTTTTACAATATTACAATATCAATCTAATCTTATCTAATCCTAAAGATATGATTCTACCTTATCTTCTAGGATTAGTTCCCATATTTTCAAAGATGTCTTATGTTGCCATATCTTCATTATTGGGCCACCTAGGCTTCAATTTCGTAGGCTTGACCAGCAACTCTCTAAATCGGGCCAACTCATGTGGGCTAAATGATCCCAATGTCAATGACAGACCTCCATGGGACTCATTGTGTGGGATTGTCACGGGCTCTGAGCTTTGGCCCGTGACACTAGTACATGCCAAATAACCAAGTGATGTAAATACTACCAAACGAGCTCCCAAGATAGTGTGCATTCTTCAAGACGATTCGATCTTCAAGTCGCAAAATGAAATCTACAAAACACCAAGTTCACTGGTAAGCTCCATAGCTTAATAAGTTCGCAAGGTTCATCAATTTACCGAGTGTTAAGTGATAAGCAACTTTATAAATCTGTCGACTCAGGTAACCGAACTTCAAAGATCATTATTCGTTTACTCCCTATTGACTCAAAAGTCATGATGCGTATTTACTCCCTATTGACCCAAAGGTCATGCCTGTTTCCAAAATACGATGTTATTTCTAACCATCGATACGGTATATCTCTTCCCTACGATGTTGCTCACACTAAGCTGACGAGAAAATGCATCAAGCATAAATCCCAGCCAGCGTAGGGCCTATAATCCATTCTTGGATTCTATTCACCTTACGGTGACTCACGATGCTATAGAGAATCCGCAACAAATGCAGGATCTCAGGCATCAGACCATTTTCTACCCTTGGCACAAGGACGGGAAATCCCCATCTAGTCGTTTCTATCATCCACATTTCCAATTATTGTTTCTCATGTTCAACAATCGTTAAAAAGGTAATTATGAATAGTTAATAATAAGAATTTAACATTACGAACTTACCGGACTGGAGTTTAGGAAAGACTTTAAAGACTAATCTGCCAATTTCCCTTTTTCGCAGTCTGTAGCACGATTGTAGTTTATATTCACAAATCATTCAATTCCCACATTAAATCACATAATTTAATCATTCAACACAATCTATTCCTTTTTGGGAAAATTATGATTTTACCCCTAATAGTTCCTTTTATTCAATCTAGTCCTTTCAACATAAAACATGCAAAATAACCATTCTCTCACACAACCAACCGTAGCTGAATTCTCTTGGGTGTCTATCTAACTCATTCACACATTTATTTTCACAACAACACATGTAATTTCACCATTTTCACATTTTAGTCCTTAAACCCTAATTTCACCATAAATCACTTTACAAAAAGATTAAACCCAACCATCAAACATTAAAATATATCAAAAGCATTCAACATTTTCAATAATGACAAGTTTCATAACGTTTGACAGATTCACAAATTAGTCATTGCATAAGCTAGATTAAGCTAATACGAACTCGAAAACATGAAAATTACTAAAAAAGAACAAGATTTACGTACTCAAATCACAAGCACAAGCTTGGTCGAATGTCTACTATGGTTTTTAGGGTTTCTCTCCTTTTTCTTTTGTTTAAAATGAAGAAGATAACCTAAAATCATGCCTTTTTCCATTATAACATTTATTTAACAAATTACTAATTTACCCTTACTTAAATATGAGCAAATTCGACATGTCCTAAGCCCTTAACCATCCACTTAAATTCGTAATGGTTTAATTACCATTTAAGGATTTCTAAATAATTTAACTTTTACACCTTTTACGATTTAATCCTCCCTATTCAATTAACTTACTATCCAATAAAATTTTTACACCAAAATTTAATACGATGCATATAACATCGTAACTATTAAAATAAATAAATTTACGACTCAACTAATCGGATTTGTGATTTCAAAATCACTATTTTTGACACCACTAAAAATCGGGCTGTTACAATGAAGCTGCTGGAAAGAAGAGGCTATTAGACATCACTGAACTAGAGGAAATTAGGCAAATGCCTATGAGAATCCAGCAATTTACAAGGAAAAGACCAAATGATGGCATGATAAAATTATTTTGCAGTGACAATTTACTGCAGGTCAACAAGTGCTATTATTCAATTTGAGACTGAAATTGCACCCAGGTAAATTGCGCTCACGTTGGTCTGGGCCTTTCGAAGTTGTCGAAGCATTTCCTCATGGTGCAGTCACAATTGAGGATCTACATGATAGGCACCAATATAAAGTGAATGGACAATGGCTGAAACATTATTTTGGGCATAATGATCAAAATCAAGATGAGACCATTAAATTAGTCAAATTTTTCTAATCGTTCTTGAAATTTTTATCATGTAATTTTATTATTATTATTTTTTGTTTAAGTTTATTTTACTTCATTTTTTTACAGGATAATTCGATTCTTTTGTCAACGCATTTAGATCTCCTTGCCGATGCAACTTGTCTTTCTATACTAAAATTACTGACTCATCAAAACATTAGAGTATATCAAGAAACAGATCTCACCGTTTCATCAATAGATACCAACTGTTGGATCGGTCTGAACGGGTGTAATTCTTATTGGACGCATTTATTCTACCAGACTTTATGCCCTTTCCTCTATTACACAAAAAACACGCATTTCCATCTTCCCTTTTCACACACTATAAACACCCTCCTCTTTGCCGACTGTGATATTCATAAAGACACCATTTTTATTCACAACCTTTCTTAAAGCTTGCACCTTTCCGCATTACAACCCTCTTTACATACAAAAACCATGGTTAAAACTCGTGGAGCAGTGAAGAAAGCAACTAAATTTGTTACAGAACCTTCATCCTCTACAACAGTTGTTCGTGAAATAGAGCCTCCCATGTCCAAAGATCCTGTGATATTCCTCATAGAAGTGACCAAAGACCGTTTTTAGGAGAACATGCTAAAAAGGACTTGTCACCCAAAACAGCGCTTTCTCTTATCACGACAACAAGACCTGGGAAAGCAAATCCATAATACCATCACTAAGAGAAAATGGGAAACCTTTTTCCAACACCCTGGAAGTTATTCTCCATCTCTTGTACATGAGTTCTATGCTAATCTTACTGACCATGAGTCAAATTTTTTTTTTCTGCCAAGGATTAATCTCCTATGACACTGAACACATCAACGAGCTCTTCAACACCAAAGTAGACGAGGACAAACACACTGTGTTTAATGAAGAACTCACTGATGACACAATGGATCTTTTGGTAAAGGATCTCTGTGTTGAAGGAGCCACATGGACGGGTTCAAATCCTAACAACTACACCATGCACCGACGCTTTTTAACGCTGTAAAGCAAAGTCTGGTTCCATTTTGTGAACTGCAAATTGAGGCCTTTTATGCGTAGCACCACTGTCACCTTTGATAGAATGTGTCTGATACATTCCATCATCAAGGGAAGGAAAACCGATGTCAGGGCAATATTACACCAGGAAATTGCTTAATGTGCTGCCAAGCAAACGGGCATATTGGTTTTCCCCTCACTGGTGATGCAACTATGCCAGCAAAAGGTAATCATGCCCCGAGCTGAAGAAGAAATCCTAGAGAACAAAGGCCCAATCAATGAAGCATCAATCAAGAGAATGACTCGTGGGAAGGATACACCCACAGTGAAGGAAGCAGAAATAATAAAAAGGAAGGGAAAAGCAAAAGTAAAAGAAAAAGGAACAAATGTGACTACAAAGACTTATTTGTGGTGCAAAATGAAGGAGGTCGAGAAGATATCAAATTCCATAAGTATTAGGCAAATCAAGCTTGTCGCCACAGTGGAAGACATGGACAGAGCATAGAATTTATTATACGCCTACACCAAGGCTTGGAACAATGCTGTTTGACCACATTGAGACAGTTGAGCAAAGCCCCACTCCTAGAATTCCCAATATTTCCTCCAATCATCAGAGAGTATGAGCCCTCAACCGAGGAGACTGACTCAGGGGACAAAAAGCAATCGGTGGCTTCCCCTCTAATGGTGCACATCTCTGATGATGAGAAGGAGGCGGAATCAAGGGATGTTAAGGAATGTTTGCAAAATATTAAAAGCCTGTTTGAAGATGAGTTCACTACTGGTCAAGAGGAACATGTTGCTGAAGAGGAAACTCCTGCTGAAGGGGAAGAAACTCAAGTTGAAGAAGAAGAAGAAGAGAAAGATGAAGAAAAAGAAGTTAAGGAAGATTTAGCTGAAGAAATTGTCACCGTAAGATGTTGCGGAGCAATCCGAGGATCAAGCAAAGCCCAAAGAAAAAAAGAGAAAGCACTCCAAGGACAAGAAGTGTCGAAAGGAAGAAATGAAGAGAAGGAAGAAAAAACACCATGCAGCCACATCGACAGTTGTGGAAAATTGAGTTAGTTTTATTTAAGTTTTTAGCTGTAGTTTTCATGCATAGCATGTAGCTGTAATTTTTAGTCTGTTAGTAAGCATTGTCATCGCATTCCCATTGTCATTACATTTTAACTATCACTGCATTTGCATTGTCATTTCATTTCCATTTGTCATGGTATTTTAGTGTCAATGCATTGGGGACAATGCAGACTTAAAGTTTGGGGGAATTTATATGGGATTTGAAAATGCAATTGCACCCACATTTCAAAATTTTTCTTTTTGAGTTGAATGAAGCATGCAAGGTTATGAATTGTTATTACAAATGTGTTTAATTTGTTTTACATTCGATGCTTAATTCTTGAATCATTTGAACTGTCAATGAATGAGTTGGATAAATTTAACTGAATATTATATCTTCAATTCTTTGATGAATGATTTAGCTAGCATGTGTAATGGATGATTAGTATCATTCTTTGAATCTTAAATGAATCTGCAGTTTACAGCTACTTATATATATAGTTATAAATAAGAGACACTCCAATGTGGATGTATTGTGAACTGCTCAAGAGGAAACACTCCAATCCAAGTGTTAGAAAAATGAATCTAGCCAAAGGCTGTCACTGCAAGAGTGTGTGTCAGTGCAATTACATACTCCTTGGGGGTTTGCTACACTCCATCGTTACTTCTTAGGAACAAGGGTATAGTAATGTAACGACGTCCCTAAGTCACATATTCAAAAAAAAGAAGAAGAAAAAGATATATGTATATATTACTATGAAATAAATGTTGCATTAGTAGATAGAATTTAGGGTTTGAAGCATGATATTGACATTGATGAGGTTGAAATCTTGGTTATTCATACTTATGAATTGTCGATGTAATATTCTGTCATTTGAATGTGATTTATTCATTGAGATTTTAGATGATTCAAGTTGCTAGAATGATCATTTACCTTGATAAATTTTTGTATAGCCTCACTGGTTTCTATTTTACTTGAGGACAAGTAAAAACTCAAGTTTGGGGGTGTGATAGTACTAGAAAGAACTATTGATTTCTCCCTACTTATTGTTTAAGTTATTCCCGTTTAGTCATACTAAGCATATATTTTAGCATGTTTTAGTTTAGTTTATTGTATTTTCTAACTCAAAAGACTTTAGCCTAGTTGCCCTTAATTTTTTCATATTTTACTACTATTGTCGCTGCATGAACATGTCCAAAACTGTTGCTGCATGAGCACGTCTAGAATTGCGTCTCGAATTGTCGCTGCATCTAACAACTGTCCGGGTAAAACCAAAAATACGTGAGCTATCTAGTCTAGTGTAACTAACTGGTACGACCATAGACTGCTAAATTTGGAGGAAAGGACACATGTACAACTCAGCTAAAGATAAATACTCATGAGGGGAGAGAGAAAAGGGATCCTTGGGTGATTATTTTTCTTGAATCCATTTTTGAAGCTTGCGGCTATGGAAGCTTAAACCTCTAAAGGGAAACTTGACGTGAAGGAGGCAGATCTGCTCCTGGTGAGGAGCCCTAAGTGTAACACAAGAGGGAAG
This sequence comes from Gossypioides kirkii, assembly GCA_005610355.1. Classification (NCBI taxonomy): domain Eukaryota; kingdom Viridiplantae; phylum Streptophyta; class Magnoliopsida; order Malvales; family Malvaceae; genus Gossypioides; species Gossypioides kirkii. The sequence continues at coordinate 29,334,187 of CP032254.1, read as the reverse complement.
TAAGAGAGAGCAAGTCGAGTAGCCTAGGAATAGTATTCTCCAGTTGCTCTTTTGCATTTCTTTTCTAAAACATTGGTGATTACTATTTATTTCATGTTTGTATGGAAGTACACTTGATTTCTAGAATAAATGATATCTTATTCAATCTTGCTTCTACTATTTAATCTTTGGGTTTGAATGTTTTGACCACAGAAGTGTTATTGCAGTCACTATCACTAGAAGGTGCAACGACAGTTTAAACTAACAAGCAAGACAACAGAAGTTGCTTGGGGATTAGAGGAATTTGATCCACTTATTTTTAAATGTGTTACATTGTCATCATCGGAAGGTGGGGTGAGTGTGCATGTTTAAATCTTAGATCGAATAGAGAAACCAAGTTTGGTAAGACATTCATTGTACCTTATTGTAGCAACAATCACCTATTCTTTAAAACCTTGTAAGACACACTTAGTATTCTGTTGACAATTCACGTTGGGGACCCCATTTTATTATTATCACATTTCATTTTTAATTTCACATTATTGTTTCGACAATCACTGTCACAATTTTATCACATTTACTTATTCATTGCATCGAAATTAATAGACAACAAACATCCATCCTCGTGGGATCGATATCTGATAGATTCACATCTGTCTACTATACTTGCATCGACAGTGTATGCTTGCACATTATTGTTGTGACGTTTACAACTGATCAATTACTCGAGTAAATTGTGACTAACACGATGTGATTATGTGATTAGATTGCGATTGAAACTAAGTGCAAAGGGACTACTACAAAGGAGCATACATTTTCAAAGGTGTGGGAGCTAGTCCTTTCCTTAAGTCATTTAAGTGATTTAAATAAAACAAAATAAATGTTTTGTGTGGTACATAAGTGCTCGTGTGAAGTTGAAAAACTCAATAATATGTGACATGTGATTTGTGATGTATGATTTCTGATTGCGTATCATGTTATGTGATTATGGCTAGATTGATTTGTGATAATCAAGTGTGATGTTTGTATATGTGTATGTTGAGATCCATGTTTTAATATGTTATATGTATGTTAAGGCATGCCAAAGTGAAACTATGTTAATATGTGATATGTGAGCATGATACATGTAAAAATGTGAAAATCGTGATATGTGGTATATGAGCATGAAAAATGTAGCGAAAAATGTGATAATTGATAATTATGTGTTAAAATGGTTATATCGCATGCATGGGGTGGGTTTGTGAAAGGAAGAAGTTATGTGATAGTTTAACTGCAAAATTATGTGGCTGTTAAATCGAAATGATAATCTTATCAAATTAAAATATTTCAATTGAAATTACACGATTAGAATAACCAAGTTCTTGTCAAACACAACTCACAGCTAGTAAGCATTAAACAGTACATTAATTTTAATTTATTTTTTCCAATCATCGTTTAATAAATTCTTAATTCACTGATTTCCAGTATGAATTGTTACACCAACACAAAGCCTGCTAGGCATTGAGCCCGATAGATACACTGACATGAAGCCTACTAGGCATAAGGCCCGATATGGTACAGTACACTGGCATTAAAGCTTGCTAGGCCCAAGGCTTGTGTCATTACACTCAATACACTTCAGTTTCACTATTGATCTCAATTAAATCAAGTGTTCAATAATCATGAATCACTACCATTACATAGACAAACAAATATTTAGAAAATTATCTAAACATACTTATATAAACGAACTTACAAGACTAATTTGCAATAACGACTCAAGTACAGGGACTATCCATCGATAGAACATCCAAGACCAACTCCCAAAACTGTACAACCCCTAATGAGATATCCTTTGTGTCCCAAGTATTCACGAGATTCATATGGGTCATATATCATTTCCATTCCAATTAACTTCTTTCACATTATACCATTTTGAGTACACATCCATATAGTTCTTATTTATCAGACATAACATCGAATTAACTAATAATGCAATTTAGTTCAATTTATCAATTTCCATATATCCATCAATTTAATTTATTCATAACATAAATAATAACTAACACATCATATAATCCATTTAGGCGTTTGTTTTTCACATAATTCAATTATATCCTTTCCTCACTTTCCAATCATGCCCCTCAAGTATAATTTCATTTCAATTAGATTCAATTCCACAATTTTAATATTTACTATGCAAGCAAATTTAAATACAACAAACTTAAATTATTCAATAATTCACAAAACATCAACTAAATCAATTACTTTATTGTACGAGCTTACCTGAATAAACTACAGCACGATAACGTACAGGGATTATTCTATAATTTCTTTATGCCTCAATTTTCAATCCATACTCGATCTAGAATAATAATTTTACTCAATCAACTAATTCCAACAATAAAATTAACTCATTTCATGCAATTAAGTGCTTTTTGACATTTTTACAAAATTACCTCTAATATTTTACTTTTATACAATTTAGTCCCTAACTCAAAGCATGCAATTTAACCATTTTTATTCAAATTTCAGCTTAGTCGAATACTCAAGTAACTTTCTACAGCCCATTTTGCAATTATTTCACATCAAGTACAATCACTTTTATTGTTTTAACAAATTAGTCCTTAAACGTTAAAACCATCAAAAATTACTTTACAAAATAGTCCAATCCAACAAAAAAACTTAATACTCTTTCAATTAAATTTAAGAAACAACACAAATCATCAATAAAAAAATTTATAACATTTGATAGTTTTTCGAGTTAGTCCTCGAGTTATCTAGAAAAACTAATACGAGCTTAAAAACATAAAAATTACTAAAAATGTGCGAGATTTACTCATCAAATCGAGGAACTAAAGCTTGGTAGAATGAGCTCTCTCCCTTCCCATGGTGTTTCGGTTTGAAAGTGTCAAAAATGAAGAAGATGGACAAGAAATTTCCATTTCATTTCATTTTATTTTTTTTATAATTTAATTACTATTATAACCTTTTTATTTCCATTCAAATATCACAAATTATAAACTCATTACCGTCCACTATGGGTAATGGTGGTTTATTTACCATCCAAACCCCTTTAATTTACCTTTTAACTAATAAATTCATTTTTTTACATATTTACAATTAAATCCTTTTTACTTAATTAACCCTCTAAACGTTAAAATTTCCTAACTAAATTTTAATACGACACTAATGACCTCGTAAATATTAAATAATTAATATTTATGGCCTAACACATTGGAGTTGTGGCCTCAAAATCACCATTTCCGCTCATACTGGAAATAGATTAATTAGTAATTCCTTAAATATCCTAATAATAAAGGGTCTAATTACACAATTGGTCCTTCAATTATATTAATTTTCAACTAAACAAACTTTATTTCAATTTAACTTTAAACTAATTAGGACTTAATGAATAAATAACCCAAAAGTTAGTGGATTCAATCATGTCACCATCGCTTGGACTTTTTGACCATGGTGTAATCACCATTTTGGTCCTTTCAATATTTTAAATCTATAGCAATTAACTTTTACCTCTTTTATCATTTAATCCTTTTACCTCAATTAAGCAATCAATCATAAAATTACCAGTCCAAACTTCAATTCACCTATCATAAGACTCTGTAAATATTTAATAAAAACATTTACGACCATAAATTTTGGAAACGAGGTACTGATACCTTATTTTCCAAAACCAATTGACTTTTGAATCAAACCACTTATACTAACTTTTAATTCAATAATTAAAATTTAAAATTCAATATAAAATTTATTATTGACTCATAATTTAAATACAAATTATACGAACTTACTCATCGAATTTTTATCCCGAAACCACAGTTTTCGACCCCACTGAAAAATGAGTTGTTACAAAGTGAGATCGAAAGGTAATCTTGTTGCGCACTCATTCATTAGTTTCGAATTAACTGGTGAGATTGAGATATAAATCAAATTAATTCATCTAAGTCGGTAAAATTGAGACAAAAGATAAAAAGGAGACACTTAGTAATTTAAGCGATTTAAGTCCCTTGTTCGAGATCTAGAGAACCATATCGAAATCAACCAACCATCGTTAGTCATTTATTTTGTTTAATTTCTTAGTTTTGTGCTCTTTGCAGTTTTGTCCCTAGATTAGCATATTTAATCTTCTTGTAAAATTTTCTTGTTATGATTTTTTGTACTATAAAATCTTATCAGTAGCCACTTAGACTCTATCGTGTATGCTATTTATCACTTAATCCCCATCTCTTTTCGGTGCGATCCTTGGAATACTCTGGTTTTTTATTGTAACACTACAAATATTAAAACTGACTTGTACACTTGTAGTAAAGCCGCACTTTAAAATTTGTTTTATAAAATCGTTTGCTTTACACGCACGTGTGAATGCGGTCAAATTTGTTGGCACTGTTACCGGGGAGATGGAGTAAGATTGAGTAATTTTTAATGTACATGTTAAGTAGAGATAAGTAGAAAAAGTAGGATTTATAGATACGATTTTGTTTTTATTTGTCTTTATTTCATTTGTAATCTTTTGTTAATTTTTTTCACTCTTTTTACTTGAAAGAGGTGTTGTATGACTCGGACTGGTAACGGTGTCTTACGATTTGATTCAAAACCGAAACGTATCATCACCCACCTCTACAAAGAGAACAACCTATCGAAGATCTGCAAGTAGACATTCAACAACCACCACACCTACCCATGGAGCAAAGTATTATACCTTGCACAACTACGCGATGCCCAACTTAGATGTTGTTCAAGGTAGCATTAATTACCCAACGATTAATGCTAATAACTTCAAAATCAAACCAAAAATGATCCAAAATGATACAACTGAACCTTCAATTTTGAGGGTCAATGAATGGGGATTCAAACAACATTTAAAAATATTTCTAACCACTTGTGATACCTTTAAACATAATGGGGTGTCCGATTACACTATTTGTCTTTGATTATTTCCTTTCTCTCTTACTAATGATGCTTTTAGGGCACCCCAAGATCAAGAGAGGAAATCAACCCATAGTAGCAACCCTCCATTGTCGATTAGGGTAAGTAAGATAGAGGAAGGTTTGAATGTAGTGTCACACACAAATTTGGCGAGTGTAAGATTTTGGTTATAATATAGGAATAATCTAATTGGCGAAGTGTAATCAGCTCAATTGTTTCTTTTGGCACATACGTGTAGGCATATAGTAATTGTCATAAAAGTAAGTAAAGATTCTATTTCAAGATATTTTGCTCTTTGAAGAAAAAGATTGTGTTAAGCAAAAAAGTGTAAGTATTGTATGAGTTAACGTCAAAGGTATAGTACGCACTGTTTATTTGAAATACTGTGCTAGTTAGGTTGTAAAGAAATATGGTTAGAAACCAAATAGATAGACTAGTCTAATATTTATTATGTAGGATTCTCATTTATGTTTTTCTCAAAAACTGTAGTCCATTAAGAAGGACGACTCTAAAAATGTGTGACACTTGTTAGTTTTCACTAAGTAAGATAGATCATATATATGTGTGTGAAAAGAGTTCTGTGAGGATGTTCTTCCTTGAGTATGGTATTCTCTGATTCTTCTTCTATAATTCAATGATATTTCTTCCTCAATAAGCTAAAAGCTAAGATTCTTGGTCTAATAATTGGTTATTCCATCTCAAGGTAAGTATTTCAGCTCTACAAGTTAGGTGTTTTGAATGAGTAAGTCTGTAAGAGGTATATGAATAGTAAGGTTATAAGAACAAGGCTTTGCATGAAATTTTCAGAGATTTGGATAATAAGTAAATTGCATGTATAAGAGTTATAATAGTGAATTTATGATCTTTAAGCAGTTAGTGGTGGTTCGAAGGGGATGGATGAGTCTGGGATTCGAACTACAGTAAGTGAGTATCAGGTGAGTCTTTATCTTGACTCTTTATTTTGTGCTATTCAAATAAGAAGCATATATATAAATGAGATGATGATGTATAAAGAAATTGGTAAGAGTATAAGTATAGTAAAGATGAGAGAGGTGCTATAAGATATATATATATATATTAAGTTTTGTTAAAAAGAATAATGTTGGTAAGCTTGTAGGTAAGATCATTTGGGTAAGTGATTGTTGAGCAAGTGTTCCTTTGTGATGCCTCTGGTAGGGCAGTTTTAATGCTAACTAGATTGGTAGATCACGATATGTAAACAAGTGTAAGACCATGAGGTTAAGACCTATGGCATCTTAATATATTTTTGAAGCACTCATGGTGTAGTCTCTAGTAAGATAAAGACTGGATTGGCAGATCACGATACATGAATGTGTGTGTAAGTCCATATGGTTGTGACCCATGGAAAGATATGACTATATGTATGTTCATGGTGTAGCCTTTGATATTATGTAAACCGAAACGGAAGACCACGATACATGAGATTATGTAAAAGTCTATGAGGAAGAAACACATGGCATCTTTTCTGAAAGTCCATCCGAAAAGTAAACATGTGATTTTGTATGATGTCTTTTTGGTGTATTCTATTTGGCCCTTGTGGCATTCTCTACTAAGTATGTCTGGTAAAATACACTTATTCACCCTTATGGTAAGTTCTGGATAAATTTGGATGGTTCTGTAATAAGTATTTCTACGATATGAAATGTTTGAGGTTATTTTGGTTGAATCTGAGTTATCTCGAATCTGCCATATCGGAGTTGTATTATGTCTTCTTCTGAAATCATAAGAAATTTGAGTTAGTGTTACATTGAGTATCCGGGGTCTGTAATAAGGTAGTGTAGAATTTATATGAATGATCTATGTAATACATTATTATTGTGGGTTTTATAGTATTGAATTAGGATATGATTTGGATTTTTAGTTTGCCGGTATTTAGATCTACTTAAGTATTTGCCAAGTATGTGTGTATCCGCTAGTAGTTAATATTTGTGAATAACTGTTCTAAAATAAGTGTATGCATGGATATATGATTTGTATGAAGTCAGATTTGAGGGTATCTTCTTTTGATTGGTTCTTCTGTGGTTAAGAGAAAGAAGAGATGAAGGAAATGTTTGAAAGGACCTTAATTGGTTAGTTAAGAAAGAAATTATAAGTTAATAGGAAGGTAGTGAGCGTGTCTATGTCCACTGAAACTATATAGTATCTACCGAAATAGAAGTAACTAATTCAGAAGGGTAGTTGGTGCGTAGATGTTATTCAAATATTATAAAGTATCCGTTGAGGTAATTCTTGTGATAAAGCTCCCTAATCTCTTTTGAAATTACAATATTTGTTGTTGTTTTGGGTGTATGTAAAAAAGAATACGCCATGAGGGACGATGCCAAGAGTCCGTCAAAGTAGCGACGTAAATGGTTATTATGTATACAGTCGAAATATGGTGTACTGTAGTGTTATACTTAAAGAGTCAATCTTAGTAAATGTTTATATTGTAATGAACTCTGTTCGGTCTGATGTAATATTTTATTTCTAAATTTCATCTTTTATTCCTTTATATTGAGTTTTTGAATGAAATAATAAATAAATTGTTTCAATAAGGAGAGTTTGATAACTGTTCATTACTGTGTAGTAACACCCGAGATCCGAATCTAGCGAATCGGGTTGGGTTGAGGTCATTAAATGTAGTGCAAGCCAATGTGTGCCAAATTCATGGTCAAGTAGATCAAGTTTTACAATTGTTGCAAACAACTTAGCCTCTAACATACACAACAATACCAAACCTAATCCGAAGAGGGAAGGAAAAGAGCATGCCAAGGAAATCACCCTTAGATCTGGGGTTATGGTTAAGAAACCTACTCGACCAAATTATGGGGAGAAAGAAGTTAGTGATAAGGAGGAAACCACCTGCACTCCTAGTGATGGAGATAAGGTAGGAGAGAGGAAGGACCTCAGAGTGAGCTGACACAAGTTGAACCAGAGGATAGAACCATTTTACCACCACCACCAAATCCTAAGCCCATATCATTTCCTTCACATCTAAAGGAGAAGAAGAAGAAAGAGAGTGATGAGTTCTTGTAATTGCTCAATATTTTTAAGGCCTTGAATGTGAACCTCCCTTTGTTAGAGCTCCTTGAGAGAATGCCTAATTATGCCAAGTTCCGTAGGATGTTATATCTCATAGGAAGAAAATATGGAGAGGAGAGCAAATCGCTCTTAATGAGGAATGTAGTGTGATAGTGACTAGAAGAGCTTCTCCTAAGTTTAAGGACCCCGATAGCTTCACCATCCCAATAAAAATAAGAAGAGTTAGTTTCGAGAAAGCCCTATGTGTGTTGGGGGTAAGCATTAACCTCATGCCATTGTCCATATATAAGAGGTTAAGTTTGGGGGAGCCTAAGGAAACGAGAGTCACCTTGCAATTGGTCAACCGATCTTTGGTACGTTCCAAAGGAGTCCTCGAGGACGTGTTAGTGAGCGTTAGGCAATTTATTTTTTTCGTTGACTTTATCGTGCTTCGTTTAGAAGAGGATCCTAAAATTCCTATCCTCTTGGGAAGACCTTTCTTGGCCTCATCTAGAGCTACTATCGAAGTAGAAAAGAGTGAGTTGACTACGGACATCGAGGGAGAGACAGAAATTTTCAAATGCATTGAGCCCAAGCCTAAGTCTAATGAGGTGTTGCCATCACAATGGTATGGGTGTCACCCAATTGATATAAGACCTTATCGTGCTAAGAAATTTGCAACATTTATGGAATGGTATAGTTTTTCAGGTGTTCATTTACCGCGTAAGAGAATCTAGAAGCGAACAAGGATAAGGAGGACATTATGATACTCAGGAGGCCTTAGTCTCACATTGAACAAGAAGCGTATCCAAGTTTCGAGGACACCGATTAAACACATTTCGGGGGTGTGACCGACCACCCCAAGTTGCAATTTTAAATTGTTGCATGTGGCAAAGGAGCCCAAAAATTTGTAAATAATTAAATGCTTTGAGCATGGACTCCAATTATTTTTGCAAGTAGTGTAGGATTTTAATTAGTAGTTGTTTAGCTTTTAGACTTGTTAGGATAGAATTCTTATGATTGAGAAGAAATATGATGATTTTGAAAATGTTTTTGGGAATGTTCAGTGAAATCGATATGAGGGGGATATCGTAATTTTTTTAACAGTTTCAATAGGGAGGCCAAAAATCTTTTTATCGTGATATCAGACCCATGGTATCTTGATACCCCTGGAATTTCAAATTTCAAAATTTTGGATTTACACAGTGGTATCGCGATCCCAACTCTCGGTATCGTGATACCTCTAACAGACTCAAAAATAGGGGATATAGTGATACCCAAGTTGGGTAAGGCGATTCCCAGTTTAAGGTATCGCAATTAGCGTGTTTTGGAGAATTTTTAAGCCTTCAAACACTCCAAAACAACCCTTTCCCTTCAATTTTCCCCAATTCTTCAATCCTAAATCCCTAAAAACTTTTCCCCTCTCTATTTTCACTTAATCTCCCTTTTTAGTCTCTTCCATGTTCTTGTAAATTCTATTTTCTTGTTCTGTTGTTTGGTTATTTCTAATCTTCTTCTAGGTCTTTCTTTTTCCATTACTTGTGGAACACAGAACTTTTTCAAATCAATCAACTCATCTATGATGATCAAATCGGTTTAAGTTTCTTTACTTTACTTTTCTTTTCTTACAGTTATTTTTTGTTACTTTCCCTATTTTAAATTTTAGTTTTTAGTATCGATAGTTTAGTTTATTGGTTTATTACTTTTTGCTAGTTCATTAAGTAATTATTGTTTGTTTAAAATTGAGAGAATTGCAAGAATGCCCTTAAGACAACAACAACAATGATCTCAATCCCAAATTGCCTCGAATCCGTCGATGGGTTTCGATGGTGTCAAATTTTCCCAAAAAGAGGTCGCAAGCTTCTATCAAACGATTCTAGGAAGAACGTTCATCCCTGATTGTGGTTTTGATCTGGCTTCCTTATTTACCAACAAAATTTAGGATGATGTCTATTTTCACAGGTGGGACAATTTTTGCATTTTTTCCAAGTAGCCTGTCGTTGTACCTGTAGTATTAGAGTTTTACTCCAATTTGAAATTTTCTAAACATGATTAGGTGTCTGTAAGCATGCTAATATAGATATTTCCCCTATGACCATTTGTGAATATTACGGCATCTTGTGTTACAAGTAGGAAGATATGTTGCCCCTCGATTTTAACCACTTTACTAATGTAGACATGGACAAAATTTCAAACTACCTTACGGAAGGTAGAGGCAAGTGGATGCAAGAAGCTTTATCGGGATGACCTCTCTCTTTTAAGCAAACAATAATGTTCCCTATTGCAAAAATTTGGATCCAATTTATATGTACTCGTCTTTGCCCAGCACTTGATACTAATAACGTTAATGTGTTTAGAGAAGCCCTATTATATTTTATTTTGTAGCACTAAAGAATTTGTGTAAGTACATGGATCAATAAAAAATTTAAGCATTCTATTACGACGACAAGGTGGGCATCAATTTCTCGCATTTGGTCACTGACCTCTACCGTAGGGCTGGTGTAGACATCACATCCACTAAGTAGACTCATTGTCCTACTGGCAGCATGATCGGTGGTTCTTTGCTTCACCAATTCCAAGAGCTTCATAGGAAACAAATTCATGAGTGGAATAAACAACACAAGGACAAAATGGATGTGCCCCGAGCATCAAAAAAAGTCAAATGCCAAGAAGAAGACTGAGGGTGAGCCTACATAGTGGCAGGTAGGTTAGGTCATGACGTACGTTACAACACTCAAATGCTTGAGGAAATGAAACAGTTTTTCAATAAATTTATGGTGAGTAAGGGAGCAGAGGCCATAAAATGACAGGTTGAGCTATTCATCCGAGGGCGAGGATAACGAGGAGGAAACCAATGCAGAGGGGAGCAACGAAGGTGAAGCAGCTGATAATAAGGTAACAGAGGGTGATGATGTGATGCCTCGGGATGAGACCATAGAGGACGTATTTACACCTGTACGTTCGATGATCAAGGGTGTTGACCTCAAAGAGTATAGCACGCCCATTCGTTGAACGTGCAAAAAGGGAACCATACCCAAAGGAAGAAATATATCGAGAATTGACAAAATCGACTCAAAGGTTGAAATGTTCAATGCTTAGTTACATACTTCCACATTTTATTTTATTTTTATTTTTATGCGGCATGTGTCATTCCTCAATTTTTATGAAGTAGTTAATTAATTTTTATAAATTAATTAAGTTAGTTAAAAAAGGTGAGACAGTCAATTCCTAGTTCTTAAAAATATTTGCGCAATTATGGATACAAGGAAGTAATTAGTGAAGTGGAAAGGATCTTATTAAATAAGCAAGAGTTCCCTAGTTTGAACCCTTTTGTGTGCAATCTTTCATTTTAATTTTTGCAAAATTTTGGAATGTGCCATTAGTTGGTCGGCCAACATGGTCAAGCTTGCCAAAATTTGGTTTGATTCCTTTCCTTTTTACATAAGTCAAACTTGTTATAAGTTGCAAATTAATCCCTCTTTTTACTCCATATTTTGCTCCATTTTTCCCTCACAATCCATGCATTTAATGTTGCCAAAAATGAGTGAGTTGACCCTTGATGCTACCCTTGGCCAGCCATGCACCTCTATTGCTACCAAAACATCATTTTCTTCAATTCTTTCTCCTTCCTTTTTCTCTCAAAATTGATATAGCACCACCACCTCCTCTCTTGCTTTTTCGGCATTCCACCACCACCTTGAGACCACCCTACCACCAAATATTGCCACCTTTCACTCATCCTCCTCTCCTCTTTCGTGCACCGTCGCCCTCCACCGTGGCCACCGTTGCGAACCACCGCGAGCGCCACTACCTTGTGAAATATTTGCACCATCGCACCTTCATAATCAAACCACCGTGAGTCATTGTCACCGTGAGCTACCGCCGTCGCCACCATGGATCACCGTCACCACAGTGGACCGTCACCGTCACCGTCGGTAGTGACCAAAAATCATCCTTTTTCAATTCTCTTTCTCTTCATCTCCTAAAGCCAAATCTTACATTTATTTTATTGGAATTTTTGTAGTTCAAAAAGTATTCCTCGATCTTTAATCTTGTCGAAATTGCCTTTCTATACTATTCATTTGAATCGATCTCGTTCAAGTGTAATTGAATATTGTTTTACAATAAAAGATATGTTTCCTAGTTTCCTATGCTATGGCTGAATATTGTAGGGACTTAGGAGAGAATTTAATTTCGTTATTTAATTGAGTACTTAGTGCTAATAAGTGTATTGTATAACATTGTGAAGGACCGAATGATCAACCTTTGAGGAATCAATTGTGAATATGTGATAGTACGAATTCGAGTATTCAAAATCAAGGGTAAGCGTTAGATCTACGCTAAGACTTCGTATTAAGTGTATTATTCATGTAGATCATGACTAACACGAAGTAATCATGTGATTAGATCGTGAGAGAAACTAAGTGCTTTAGGACTTCATCAAGGGAGCAAACGGTATCAAAGGTATGGGATCTAGACTATGCTTTAAGTCATTTATGTGTTAAATATATGAAATAAATATATATGTGGGATCTAATCTAGTCTATGCCTTTAATCCTTTAAGTGTTTTTAATTAAATAAAATAAATAATATGTGTGAGTACATAAGTGCTCGTGTGGAGTTGAAAAACTCAAAAATGTGTTAAGGAGACCAAGTGATCTAACTTCTATTGGTATGAAAAACATGATATGTGTTATTTGATGTATGATGTGTGATTTCATCTCATGTTATGTGATTATGGCTAGATCAACTTGTTAACGTTCTAATGTGAAATCCGTGTGTGTACATTGAGATCCATGTTTCAATATATGATATTTATGTTAAAGCATGCCTAAGTGAAATTATGTGATATGTGGATATGTGAGCATGATACATGCTAAAATGTGGAAATCGTGAAATGTGATATGTGGGCATGCTACATGCTAAAATGTGTAAATCGTGACATGGATTGTGAGATCTTATTGTTATTTTACGTATATGATATTTTAATAAATAATTAATAATTGAGATAAGTGATATATTGATCATGTGAGAGTTGTAAATGACTCAAAGCGAAGGATCCTAGTAAGTGACTCATACTTAGACACTTTGTGATGAAAAGTATGTGATGTGTGATTTGATGAGATTTTTTGAAATATGAATAAGCATGAAAATCTTGATCTCATAACATGTGATTTATGGCTTTATGTGATATTGTGTTTTAAAAATGTGATTAATGTGAAAAACATGTTAAGCATGTTAAAGTGAAATAAGTGAATATGCGAGCATATCTATATGCTTAGTGATTATGTGATTATCATGATCTATGATCTAACGTGAAATACATGTTAAGCATGTAATAAGTCATATACTATGATTATGTAAGCATATTCATACACCGATGTGTTAAAGTGATTCACATGTTAAGTGTATATTGCCATGTCACATGCATGGGGTAGGATTTGTGAAAGGAGGAAGATGTGGCCTTTATTGGCAATTAAGTGGTAGTTTAACTACATTTCGACATAAGTGAGCTATCATTGCCGGACAACCCGAGGTAGCAATTCGACATAAGGGAGCTATCGTTTTCGGGCAACCCGGGGTAGCAATTCAATATAAGTGAGCAATCATTACCGGGCAACTAGGGGTAGCAAGTCATTGTTGTCGGACAACCCGGGATGACTTAAGTGGTGGCTTGTCCACAAAATTGGAGCTATAAGGATGGACGAGTTTTGGGGAACTCAATTACGGTGTGTAATGGAGATGGATAGGAATCTTTTCCAAAGCGTGCATCGATTTCAAAAAGTGCATTGACATGATTATGCATAGTAATAATGATGTGATATATGATTGTATTGATATGTGAAATTGAATATATATGTTTCTATGTTATTACATCAGTGATGAAGTACATAATTGTAATGAGATATGAAAACATGTGGAATCAATGAACATGTGACATTGATGTGAATTTGTGAAATTGATGTGAATACGTGACATTGATGTGAATATGTGACATGGATATGAATATGTGTCATTGATGTGAATGTCAGATGTGTTTATTGCCTTATATGTGTTTATGTGTTTATAGTGGGAAATCTCGCGCTAAGGCTTCAAAAGCTCACCCACGTTAATTTATTGTTTTTCAGGAAATCCTCGTGATTATTGCTCGAATTCGAATTCTCAAAGTGGACTCTCGATAATTGAAAATGTTTTCAAGAATTATGGCATCGGCCCTCATCATAGGATTGATTGACTTGAATTATTATAGCTTGGATTTTGAACTGAACTTCAATTTTGGATTGTTTGGGATTTTGGTTTTGTTGGGTTATGTTTGCATGGTAGCATATGAATCATCCGGAGAATGCTGATTTGAAACTCTATTATTAGATTTTATACAATAAGTTTACTTGAATTTTGAATAATGATTTTATCATCTATATGATCATTTTGAAACTTTGGATAAATGAGTTTTCTGCTGTGAAATATGTTTTAAGTCTTATATTTATAACGACTCAAGATTTGATTTTAAAATCGAGATGATAACGATTATGGGCTTTTGTTTTTGAAAAAACCCAACTACTAGTTTTAAAAGTGATTTCAAAGAGATAAGTTTTAAAGAGTTTTACTTAGTCATTCTCATGACTAATGTGACCGCTCGGATTGGGCCATAACGTATAGGCCCGGTCTGAGGGGTTACAGCATGTAAACTATAATCTATTTTTGGATTTGTTCTTGTTAATTTTATTTTTCGTATTGTGTTTGGTTTTTTGTGTTTGTTTTATGTGCAACAAATTACCCTGAAAGACTACACAACATTGCAAGCTTCAACAAAGAGGTAGACGACCCCTGTAACAACCCAAAAGTTAGGAGTGTCGAAAAGCGTATTTTTGGGACTCTGTAACTGTGAATCGAACCCATAAATATTCAATGAAAATATTTACGGAGTTGATCTGTAGGCTAATTGATTTTTTGAATAGGTAATTTTAATTGTTTAATGCTTAAATTAAGCATGAGGGCTAAATTGCATAACTGGTAAAAGTACAATTTATAAAAAAAATTATAATTAAAAAGAAATGGAAGGGGATCAAAGTGGCAATTAGCCCTTAAAAAAGATGTAGTGCCATTATGTGAGTAAATGTATGGTTGATATTGTACTTTAATTATTTAAGCAATTAAATAATAAAAGAGAAAGGAAATAGTTTGTGTTAAAAATGGGTGGGGGTTGCTGAGAAAGAAATATTTTCTTTCTTTCATTTTGTTTCCTTTGAAGCTGAAGCAGGGGAGAAAAATTGAGAGAAAATTTTAGGGTTTCTAGGTTCAAGCTTCAAATTGGTAAGCTTCAATTAGTTTTTTTTCTCGTAATTTTTATATTTTTGGAATTTCGGTACCTTAATTTAGCTAATCCGGGGATTTATTTGTAAAATTGTTTAAGGTTTAAGGATTTTCCATTAATGATTTTGAAGTATTTTTTTTTACTCTAAGGGATGAATTATTAAAGTTGATGGTTAGATATAAGTATTTTGCTAAGTGATTTTTAGTGATTTTGGGTTTATGGATCTATTTAGAAAATAGGTAAAAACATAAAGTGAATAAAAGGAAATGGTAGAAAATTTGGGTTGTTATAAATTCATAATAAGATGGCTAGTTTGATTATTTGCATGGATGGTGATTAAATTTAAATTTTTGTTTAAGGATTTAATTGCATGAAAGTTAAGATGTTAGGGGTAATTTTGTAAATTTACCTTAAGATGGGTTGTAAGCTAGAATTAAATATTTTAGATTTATTGGAATGATTAAATTGATGGGAATTATTATCTAGATCAAGAAATGAAGCAACAATCAGATTTAATTCGAGGAAAAGTTAAAGTTTCGGTATAGTCGTTGGCTTTGTTTGGCGGCTATTTTAGTCGAAGTAAGTTCTTATTTCACTTTAAAAAGGTATATTTCTTAAAAAGTTAAAGACCATGGTTGAAATACACCATGGTAATACATTTGTTATTTCCAAAAAAATTGAAATGGTAGAAAAGATAAATTTATTGAATTAATTATTTAATATTTTTTGGGGATCTAGTACAGATCTAATTATGTTGTAATCGAACTTAACTGCTTAAGGTTAGTATGATTTGTGTGGATTATGAGATGATGATATTTAAGTTTAGTATTATGATTAGAAATGTGAAATACATAGATATGAGTTTGAAATTGTATAATTGAAATGAAATTATAGTTGAGAGTCACGAATGAGAATAAAGAAATATTTTAAATAATTATAAGATATGTTAGTGATTATTTATGATATCAATGAATTAAATTGAATTATATATGGCAATTAGTAAATTGAACTAAATTGCATTATTAGCTAAATTGATCTTATGTTTGATAAATAAGAACTATCTGGATGGTGCTCGTAATGGTATAATGTGAAGTAAGTTCATATTGCAATCTTTGGTTATAATTCATTATTAAATGTTGTTAACGATATTAATATCGTTGAGTTAACCATATATACGTGAAATTTATATATATTAGAAAGTAAATAATTATTGGAGGTGTAAATGAATTAAATAAGTTAATTTTCTATGGATCAAATAAAAGTTTCAAACGTGAGATTTTTATCTGAATAGCTGACAAACATAAATGTTCTGACCGAGCTTCTGCATGTGTTGCGGACTCGGGTTAAATGAGTATATAAAAAATGAAATGAATCATGATTTTCAATAATGAAATGGATTATAATGATATGTGTAGTTAAAAGGGAAATGATAGTTTATTATTACATGTTCTATTTTATTTGTGGAATTGCATGTTTTTATGTGATATCCACAAACCTAGTGAGATTGTATTGTAGAAGAAAGAAATGTAAGTTCAAGATTTAATGAAGTGAAATACTTAGATGAGATAGTTACACAAAATGTTGTTATGAAAGTAGATATATGAAAGGATTATATGAAGTATTTATTCGTAATATTAATAAAAATTTTGAGATGAAAAAAGAGTGACATTTGAATTGTATACTTGGAATAAAAAATGTTAAATGATATACACATTGAATGCTTATAGTAATAGGTTCCATGAACCTTGGAAGGATTTTATATTCGTTAATACACCTGTAACGCGTAGGTTTGTGCAAGTGTACATAGTCGTTATCAAGTAATAAGTAAGTATCGAGTTATCGTCTTCACAGGAATTATATTTGTGTTAAATCACTTAATTGTAAAATTATATTAACAACTTGGTAAAATTAGAAACAAAATACTATTTAGAAGTGATGATATATATTAAACTAAATGCAATGATCCATAATGCAAATTATCCTAAGTATGCAAACTATATGAATGGAATAGATTTTAGCAAGATTAAACACAATTTGCAAAAATTATAACATAAATAAACTTTACTTTAATTAAACTCAATTTATTATCATCATGCTTAATAATATTCGGAAAAATATTTCATGGCAACTCGATCTTTCATGAGTTTGGAAACCACATTAGGTCCTTTCGAAATCCTTTACTTAGTAAATATGCATTTTACTGATCCTTATTTACTAAGGGTTTCTTAGCATTCATGTGAGGTAACAGGGACGTGTTAGGTTTGAAACAGTTTAATCACACAAATCTAAGAACTATGCGGATAACAGAGCATGGTTAGAGTTGTTATGCAACCTACAATTTAATTGGGTTAGAATCTAAATTGAGCATGCACATTTCAATTATGTGTCTACTAGCCGTCGTCTAGTTAGGATCGCTTAGCTAATTCAGGTGCATTTCAATCACGTATGAACGAAATACAGACTTGATTTTAATTGAAAACATGATTGATTGAGGCACAACATCATAAGCATGATTTAAATAAATATTATTTAATTAAAGTAATCATCCTAGCTTAAATAAAATTAAGCTAAAATTGTTGTAAACAAGAACAAAGAACACATAGCAAACATTTTCAAAATAAATTACAGAAAAGAAAGATTAAACCTAAATCGAAGTGGCTGTCACCCAAGACTCTGATCGAAGAGGGCTCCTTCGTTTCTTTACTCTGCTTCTTTTCTGATGGTTCTTCAAGGTGGGCGACCAAGGGCTCTTTAAGAGGCTTAATTGCTAAGATCTCTATGAAGAGATGATACTAGGCGTGGGGACTAGGGAATGCTAGAGAGAATTAAGAGAGAAGAGAAGGTGTTGGATGAAGGGATGATTAGGAAATGGTGAAATGGGGTCTTATTTATAGGTGAAGAGAGGAGAGTAGTTTGTTAAAAATAGAGAGGTTTAGTCTCTTCAAGCTTCTTCAATGAGTGGCCGGCCATGATTAGTGATTTTGAGTTGAATTTTGCTTAATTTTTGAATAATTTAAATGCCATAACAACTCAGGACTGAGATTCGGTCAAATGTAAATCTTCGGGCAAATATCTGATTTCTTTAATATTGCAGGGACCTTGTGCAATTAAACCAAAAAGTAGTTTATGTGGACAGCCATGTGTAGCCGAAATTGTGTTGACTTGGTCTTCAATTTGGACGGTTTTGTAATCTAGCAAAGTTTTATCAGACCTGTCAAAAATAAATTAATTAATTAAAGGACTATAGAAATAAAATTAACCCAATTTAATTAATTAATTCAACCCAAATTATTTAATGAAATATTTTAGAATGAATTATTAAATATGATTTTACATTTTATTATTTAATTTAATCATGCATGGTCCACTTTATGCCTTAAAAATATAATATGTTCAAATAAATATAAAATAAGTTATTTTATGCATGAAAACTATATAATAAAGCATAAAATCACATTTTAATAATTTCTGTCCTAATTTCATATTTTCACATATTTCATTAATTTATTAAACATTTACTTAGTATTAACAACTAATTTAAGTAAAAAGGTGAGAAATTTATAGGAAATATCCTATATATTTTTCAATTTACACACCCCCAAACTTAAATCATTGCTCGTCCCGAGTAATGTTCTTGCTAAGGCAAAATTGCTAGTTGTGTAAGCAGCATCAATCTTTGTCCCATAATCATGCATTAATAACTTCATGTTCATAGATCTTCTTTATTAACAAGTAATTCATATGCAAATATTTTTAGATTTTATACTAAGTTTCAAAATATGTCGACATGAATCATAGTTTGTATGTATGTCATAGTCACAAATAACATTCTTCATTCAACATAATTTCTCATCAATCAAGCAAAACAATCATAAGGCTTATTTATGATCTTCATATGTTGAGCTTAGTACTTCCTCTCTACTAATGTAGGTGACATAATCATCAAATCAATAGGTCTTTTATAAGGTTGTAATGGGGCCCGGTTAAAGGTAGAGATTTTAAGAGATGAGACATTTCGGTTTCAAAATCTTAACCTTTAACTTTGTCTTGGATTTCTTGAAATACAGCCTTTTTTCTTTAAGTGAACCTTTGGAACACCCCCAAACTTATTTTGAACTCATGCTCATACATTTTTCTTTTGAAAGACTAAGCAAACTTTTCTTCGCTTTTTTTTTTATAAGCAAGAGCACGTACATCTTTTTGAAAATTTCCTCAAATGTTGATCACCAAGACAACATTAGTTAAGATGGGTGCACAAAATTAGGATAACTTAAAAAGATGGTAATGTAGCTTATAATGTAGGTACATTGCAATAAACAGGCCTTTAAGCTCAAAATTACAGTTTCAAGGGTCTAATATCATAAGGTTGGCTTGAAAAGGCTCAAACGATCCAAAGAAATAGTGCCTATATCATTTTAGATTTTTATGTCTCCTAGGATTTCGCCTCAAGAAAGTTACTAAGTCAATTCTAAAGATATAAACCTTCATGCATGTCTAATCTCAAGAGAAACTAAGTTTTCATGGCAAACGTTACCTAAGATTAAGATCATACAAGCATTCCATTCTTCATGATAACATACATTCACTCAGATAGAATCATCTTTCATACTTGCATGCAAACTATCTTATTAACAAAAAATTTCTCTAAACATTCATTTATTAAAACATACTTATGATAGAAATGATTGAAACATACTTGAAAAATTTTAACAAAAAATTGAGTAATTTATTTTGCCTTACCCCCCTTTAAAAAGAAGCAATGTACTCATTGCAAGAATAAAGCAATGAATGAAAATTGAACACCAGGTAGGATCGTAGGAAAAGAGAGGTGAGTCATAAAGACTGCTTAAATACCAAGTCTTTCTTATCAATCCAATCCTAGACATGTTCATTCCCATTACCACATCACTTAGTCTTTTTCTTTCTAAAGAAGTGTTAAGTTTATTCATGCTTGCTATGTTTTATTCTGCAGAAATTAAATCCTAATTACGAAAGAAATAAATTCCTAAAAACCTAAAAACAATTAAATAATTAACAAGACAAGAATCCCCCTTTTTATTTTTCTGACTTATTCCCCTTGTCTTCTTCAGCTCCAACTTCGCTTGCATAGTCAGTATCTTCCTTCCATGTCTCAAAGATAGCATATGGGAACTCAGGAACAAAAGTGTTAGAGATATTCTTAAAAGTATTTCGAATTGATTCATCTCTAATCTTTGCATATTTCTAGTAAGTTTGTTGTTGATTGTGCATGAACTTGCACATATCCATCATAATTGACAACTCCGATTTCTTTGAAGTACTTGCAGAAGTCGGCATTGGAGTTCTAAATTCAGGTTCAACACTTAGCTTAACTGTTTCTTCTTCTAGCTCAATCTTTAGTTCAGGGTTTGCAGATCCCTCAACTGGTTTAGGACTGTTCGGTTCCTTATCAAATTCTTCTTCTTCAGTGTCTGTAACTAAATTAGCTTCAGTTTCAGTTTCATTTGTTGACTCCTCGGTATTTGGTTCAGTTGACTCTTCTTGCTCGCCTTGATTCAGCTCATGCACCTTCTCTACTAACCTTTCAAGATCATGATTTGTAATGCACCCTTGAACATATTGCCCCTTCAGATTTGCTTGTGTTTTAACATGGGCTCTTAAACAAAGTGAAGTGATTAATGATGGGAAATAAGCACTTCCTGTCTTCTTTTTAGCACAATCATGAATCTCCTTGAGAATAATTTTCCCAACATTAATGGACTTTTCTGTCAAAATTACATACAACAAGAGCATCCGTTCCATCAAGATGGTGGAATTATGTGAGATAGGCATGAAACTATAGCGAACGAAATAAAACCATACCTTTGCTACCAGCTTTAGGTATTCCCTTCGGCAAGAATGGCTCCCAAACTTTCTTATAATCCATTGAGATCTCGAATTTGTCACAACATCAAGCGCTTGTTGAAGAAAATCCCAATTGATATTGTTCATCATAGGGTAGTACTCATCTTCTTCAACATTAGCTAAGTTAAACAAATAATTGATGGACTTAGAAGTAAGAGGTACCTTTTTCTTTTGAATGATAACCTCAGTAGCATCTTTCATAGTCAAACTAGCATGGAACTCTCGAACTAGTTCATCATCTGGAAGTGAGCGAGCATTACAAAATCATTCCCACTTGAGAGCATTGATTTTCTTTCTAATCGGTACAGGAACAACCATCAAATCATGACTCTTCAAGTTAAAACCTTTTTCCGGCATCATAGGTTGATGCTTGAAGATTAATTAAAATCTCTCTTTGACTTCTTCATCGATCAAAATCAGGTTTTTAGGAGTAGTCTTTGAATATCTAGTTCTTTTGCTAGACATGGTATCTTTTCTCAAAAATTTGGCAAAGCTTCGACACAAGCGAGAGAAGAGGAATCGACAAGGTGATGTAAAGACTTACTACGGCAAAAACCTTGCGACGGCAAGGATGGTGCGGTTGTAACAACAGCGTGCAATAGCAACAATGATGTGCAATAGCGACAATGGTAATGTGCGGCAGCAACATTGGTGCTTCGGTAATCTTCTTGCAATGGCAATAGGTGATTTCGACAACAAGGGAAGAAAAACTAGGGTTTTTTTGGGATTTGAGGCTAGCGGCATAAGAGGGAAATTTAGGGATTTTTAGGGTTAAGCAAATTGCTTTGAGGGATATGAAGAATAGTAGAATGAAGAGGGGTTTATATAGGGAAAAATTAAGGCAACATGTAGCAAAAATTTAGCTACATTAGGGTTACTTGGGCGGCAAGTAATGGGAGTAGCGGCAAAGCATGGATATTTTCCCTCCTTTTTGCTGTCTTGGGCCTCAAACTTAGACTGTATTTACAAACTTATTCAAAAAAAAACTGATTAGTACTTGGGCCAAATCTGACCCCCTTTATTATCATAACCATTAAAATTAAAATTTAAACAACATAGAATAAAACTTAAAAATTTTAAAACTCAATTAGAAAATTTCTTCTTAACAAATTACATTAAATTAATTCCCAGAAAAGGTTGGAGGGGTCACAACGGTCCCGCTTAAGTTCCAACTCCTTAGATAGAATTAATTAAATGTACTAAGTTAAGAAAATAAGTTCTAATTATTTATTTATTTACAAAATGAGTTCAGAAAAAATCAAGGGTCTGTTAATTTGAACGAGGATTCAACTCGCTCAACTTCACCATCCCAATAGTGTTTGAGACGTTGACCATTAACTTTAAACGTACCTCCGTAATTTTCGTATAATTCAATAGCTCCATAAGGATAAACTTGGTATATGGTATATGGTCCTTTCCATCGAGATTTAAGCTTCCCAGGGAATAACTTCAGCCTTGAATTAAACAACAAAACCTTCTGACCTTCTTTAAACTTGCGAGGCTATACATGACTATCATGCCATGTCTTTGATCTTTCTTTACACATTTTGGCATTCTCATAGGAAAACAACCTCAGCTCTTCCAACTCATCAAGTTGTAACATCCTTCTCTCACCGGCTTGCTTGAGATCAAAGTTCAACTGCTTCAAAGCCCAGTGAACTCTATTCTCCAACTCTAACGGCAAATGACATGCCTTTCCAAAGACTACCCGATAAGGATTCATTCCTAACGGTGTCTTAAATGTTGTTCGATAGGCCCATAATGCATCATCAAGCCTTCGAGACCAATCTTTTCTGCTAGGGTGTACTACCCTTTCAAGGATACATTTGATTTCACGGTTCACTCTTTTTACTTGCCCATTCGATTGGGGGTGATAAGTAGTAGCAATCTTGTGCTTCACATCATATTTGTCAAGCAACCACTTAAGCCATTAGTTCACAAAATGAGAACCTTCATTACTCATAATAGCTCTTGGAGTCCCAAATCGTGTAAACACATGCTTATGTAGAAATCGCATGACTACCTTTGCATCATTTGTAGGGTATGCTTCAGCTTCAACCCACTTGGATACATAGTCCATAGAAACTAAGATATATTTATTCCCATATGAAGAAGGAAATGGGCTTAAGAAGTCAATGCCCCAAACGTCGAATAACTCAATCTCCAAAATGTTTGTCAAGGGCATCTTATTTCTCCTTGATATATTTTCGATCCTTTGGCATCTATCACAGTTCTTCACATAAGCATAAGCATCCTTAAACAATGTAGGCCAAATGAAACCTTCTTGCAAAATCTTAGCTGTAGTACGTGAACCACCAAAGTGTCCCCCACTTGGAGATGAATTGCAATGATACAAGATCTCGGCATTCTCACTTTCAGCTACACACTTTTGGATTATATTATCTGCACACTGTTTAAACAAAAACGGATCCACTTAAAAATAATACCAACTATCATAAAGGAATTTCTTCCTTTGTTGGTATGTCATTTCTCGAGGAATTATTCCACATGCAAGATAATTGGCAAAATCAGCAAACCACGGTGTTTCATGAATTCGACTTACCTCAAATAGGTGTTCATCTAGGAAATTCTCGTTAATAGGCACACATGATCGAGTTACCTCATCTTGTTCTAACCTCGATAGATGATCAGCTACTTGATTTTCAACACCTTTTCTGTCTTGGATCTCAAGGTCAAATTCTTGCAATAAGAGTATCCAACGAATTAGCCTCGATTTCGCGTCTTTCTTCATGAGCAAGTACTTAATGGCTGCATGATCAGTAAATACTGTAACTTTGGTACCAATAAGATATGATCAGTAAAAACTATAGCAAAGAGTTCCTTTTCAGTTACCGTATAATTGAGTTGGGCTCCCGTCAAAGTTCTACTTGCATAGTAAATAGGGTGAAACACTTTGTTTCTTCTTTGACCCATCACAGCTCCAACGGCATAATCTCTTGCATCACACATCAACTCAAAAGGTGAGCTCCAATCAGGTGTAACGATTATTAGGGTTGAGATTAACCATTTTTTCAGATCTTCAAAAGCTTCCAAACATGCTTTGTTGAAATCAAACACTATATCTTTCTCTAACAACAAACACAAAGGTTTATAAATTTTTGAAAAATCCTTGATAAACCTTCGGTAAAAACCGGTATGGCCTAAGAAACTTCTAACTCCTTTCACATTGATCGGGGTCGATAATCTGTCAGTTACGTCCACATTTTCTTTATCGACTTCAATTCCTCTCTTTGAGATTTTATGCCCTAAGACAATCCTTTCTTTAACCATATAAAATGGCATTTCTCCCAGTTAAGGATAAGATTTGTCTCTTCGCATCTCTTCAGTACCTTAGCCAAATTACTCAAACAAATATCATAAGTGTTACCAAAAACAGAAAAATCATCCATGAAAACCTCAAAAAAATTTTCAACCATATCAGTGAATATTGCCATCATGCATCGCTGAAATGTTGCAGGTGCATTGCATAAACCAAAAGGCATTTGTCTAAAAGCAAATGTACCGTACGAACAAGTAAAGGTTGTTTTATGTTGGTCCTCCAAAGTTACAACTATTTGGTTATATCCCGATCTAAAAAACAATAAAATTCATTACCTATCAGTCGATCTAACATCTAATCCATAAAAGACAACGGAAAGAGGTCCTTCCGAGTGGCTTTATTCAACTTTCTGTAGTCAATACAAATTCTCCAACCAGTAATAGTTCTCGTTGGAATCAACTCGCTACGCTTATTTTCAACTATCGTGATTCCACCTTTCTTCGGCACACATTGCACCGAACTTACCCACGAACTATCTAAAATAGCGTAGATGATTCCCGCATCTAACTATTTGATCACTTCCTTTCTCACAACTTCTTTCATAATAAGATTGAGCCTCCTTTGCCCATCAATTTGATCTCGTTCACCTTCCTCTAAAATAATTTTATGCATGCAAAAAGAAGGGCTTATACCTCGAATATCAGCTATGGTCCAACAAATTACTTTCTTAAGTTTCTTAAGAACAGCAATTAGTTGCTCTTCTTGATCTTTCATCAGTTCTGCTGAAATAATCATAGACAAAGTAGAACAGTCACCTAAATAAACGTATTTTAAATGGGAAGCAAGTACCTTTAGTTCGAGTTTAGGTGGTTCTTCGATTGACAACTTTGGTTACACAAATTCTTTGAATTCTAACTCCAAGGTTCAAACCGTGTGGATTGAATAAAATTTCTCAGATTGGCTTCCATCAAAACCATGTTTTCTTCACCTTCTTCATCCTCTAAAGGGTCAAACTCTAAGCCTTTCTACAATGGGTCTTCTCCAAATTATTTTCCATAAAAACCAAGGTTTCTATCTCTTTCATAACTGAACATTTTTCCGTCCGTTCGACAAATCTCATAGCTTTAAGAATGTTAAAGGTTACCTGATCATCTTGAACTAGCATGGTAAGTTCACCTTTCTGTACATCAATTAACGTTTTTCCTGTGGCTAGGAAAGGTCTCCCAAGGATGATCGTCACTTCCTTATCTACTTTAAAATCTAAGATTTTTCAACTCTTGCCAAAACATCCTCGATCTTTCCCTTGGGATATGCTAAAGATCGATCTGCTAGCTGAAGCATCACAGTTGTAGGTCTTACTTCACCTATCCCTAGCATCTTGAAAATAGATTTAGGCATCGAATTGATACTCGTTCCTAAGTCACACAAAGCTTTACCACAGTAAGATTCACCAATGTTACAAGGTATAGTAAAGCTTCCTGGGTCTTTCAATTTCGATGGCAACTTGTTCTGCAAGAACGCACTACACTCCTTCGTCAAGGCAATAGTATCATACTCACTCAGTCGTTTCTTCTTGGACAGTATATCCTTCATAAACTTCACATAATTTGATATTTGTTCTAAAGCCTCCACCAACGGAATATTGATGTGTAACTACTTTAGAACATCCAAAAACTTCTTGAATTACACCTCTTATTTCTACTTGTATTGCTGCAATCTTTGTGGATATAGAGGTGATGGAACTTTCGTTTGAATCGGACAACTCTTCTATATAGGTAAATCTGCATCCAAAGAAGATGTTAAAGTATCTGAATTCACTGAGTTAGGATTTACCTTGTCAGACTTTGCAGATTCTGACTCTTTTGGTGTAGGAATTTCAACAGCTGGTTGACTTTCCTTTTTCTCAATAGGCCCATCTTCAACATCAATCATTCGGGGTTCCAGAGTCTTACCACTTTGTAATGCCACTACCTTGATATGTTCTTTACCCAAATTTCTTGGATTTTTAATATTGCTCGGCAAGGTTCCTTGTGGTCTATTGTGAAGCTCCATAGCTAACTAATCCATTTGGTTTTCCAAATTTTTCAGTGTTACTGCTTGGCTCTGGATCAAAGCATCATTCTTTGCCACGTACTCTTTCAACAAGTTCTCCAAACTGTTTGATGACTCATCTTGAGGTGATTTTAGAGGTTGTTGATTGAACCCTTGGGATTGGTTGGGTCTATGCTGAATAAAGTTGATGTTCGATCCATTTCCTTGGTTGCTCCAAGAAAAGTTAGGATGATTACACCATGAAGGATTGTAGAAGTTGGACTGGGGTCCTTGTCCACTCCTATTTTGATGTTGGTTCCCCACATAGTACACTGACTCGAGATTTGATGAACAATTCTCAAAAGAATGACCTTCCCCACAGTACACGTAGGAAACTACTTCAAACGAACTTGGTGGCTGAGCTACAAAATTATTAGCACTATTAGCAGTAAACTGTTTTAACATAGAGGAAATAGACGATACCTGAGCTGAAAATGAAGTGAGGGCATCAACTTCATGAACTCCGGCTACACGTCTTCTTGAAGCTGCTCGATTTGTTGGCCATTGATAGTTGTTGCTGGCGATCGTCTCAATGATCTCACAAGCCTCATTATAAGACTTAGACAAAATTGCACCATTCGCAGAAGCATCTACCATCAATCTTGTATGTGCATGGAGACCATTATAGAATGTCTCCAATTGGAAACAATGAGGAATCCCATGATGAGGACACTTACGAAGTAACTCCTTGAATCGTTCCCAAGCCTCATACAAAGACTCGTTATCCATTTGTTTGAAAGCTGTGATCTCGTTCCTCAACTTAGCATTCTTGCTAGGCGGGAAATACTTAACCAAAAATTTCTCTACTAACTCTTGCCATGTAGATATGGAACTTGGTGGCAATGAATTAAGCCATGCTCGTGCTCGATCTCGCAGTGAGTACGGAAATAACTTCAACCTCAGTGCGTCTTCAATCACACCGACTATCTTGAATGAATCACTCACCTCCGTAAATAATCAAAGGTGGAGATGTGGATCTTCCATGGGCATACCACTAAATTGGCCCACCGTTTGTAGCATTTGAAACATTACCTGTTTCAATTCAAATTGGGTTGCCTCAATATCTGGCCTTCTAATTCCTGGATTTAACTCATTTAAAAGTGGCACAGCATATTGTCTGATACATCAATCCCCATCATCGGTAATGATGATGTGATTTTGCTCACGATCGACTTCATTACCTTGGACTTGATTCTGATTTCCAAGGTCCATCCCAACTTGTCTTTAAGCTGTTCGTTCACATCTTCTTTGTCTGAAAGTTCGCTCAATTTTCAGGGTTTACAGGGAGTAAATCGATAATCCGATCTATGCTCATAAACACCTGAAAAGAAAATCACAAAATTAAAAAGAATAAGTTAGTAATGTTAGAAATAAAAACCAAATTTAAAATAAATAATTTCACAAAAATGACTATGGCAGCAGTTAACAATCCCCGGCAATGGCACCAAAAACTTGTAACGCGTAGGTTTGTGCAAGTGTACATAGTCGTTATCAAGTAATAAGTAAGTATCGAGTTATCGTCTCCACAGGGATTGTATTTGTGTTAAATCACTTAATTGTAAAAGTATATTAACAACTTGGTAAAATTAGAAACACAATATGATTGAGAAGTGATGATTAAAATTAAATATATTCAACTAAATGCAATGATCCCTATTGCAAATTATCCTAAGTATGCAAACTATATGAATGGAATAGATTTTAGCAAGATTAAACACAATTTTCAACAATTATAACATAAATAAACTAGGACAATTACTTTAATTAAACTCAATTTATTATCATCATGCTTAATAATATTCGGAAAAATATTCCATGGCAACTCGATCTTTCATGAGTTTGGAAACCACATTAGGTCCTTTCGGAATCCTTTACTTAGTAAATATGCATTTTACTGATCCTTATTTACTAAGGGTTTCTTAGCATTCATGTAAGGTAACAAGGACTAGTTAGGTTTGAAACAGTTTAATCACACAAATCTAAAAACTATGCGGATAACAGAGCTTGGTTAGAGTTGTATGCAACCTACAATTTAATCGAGTTAGGATCTAAATTGAACATGCACATTTCAATTATGTGTCTACTAGCCGTCGTCTAGTTAGGATCGCTCAGCTAATTCAGGCGCATTTCAATCACGTATGAACGAAATACAGACTTGATTTTAATTGAAAACATGATTGATTGAGGCACAACATCATAAGCATGATTTAAATAAATATTATTTAATTAAAGTAATCATCCTAGCATAAATAAAATTAAGCTAACATGGTTGTAAACAACAACAAAGAACACATAGCAAACATTTTCAAAATAAATTAAACAAAAGAAAGATTAAACCCAAATCAAAGTGGCTGTCACCCAAGACTCTGATCGAAGAGGCCTCCTTCGTTTCTTTACTCTGCTCCTTTGCTGATGGCTCTCCAAGGTGGCCGACCAATGACTCTTTAAGAGGCTTAATTGCTAAAATATCTATGAAGAGATGATGCTAGGTGTGGGGACTAGGGAATGCTAGAGAGAATTAAGAGAGAAGAGAAGGTGTTGGATGAAGGGATGATTAGGAAATGGTGAAATGGGGTCTTATTTATAGGTGAAGAGAGGAGAGTAGTTTGCTAAAAATAGAAAGGTTTGGTCTCTTCAAGCTTCTTCAATGAGTGGTCGGCCATGATTAGTGGATTTTGAGTTGAATTTTGCTTGATTTTTGAACAATTTAAATGTCATAACAACTCAGGACTGAGACGCGGTCAAATATAAATCTTCGGGCAAATCTCTGATTTCTTTAATATTGCAGGAACCTTGTGCAATTAAACGAAAAAGTGGTTTATGTGGACAGCCATGTCTCGCCGAAATTGGGTTGACTTGGTTTTCAATTTAGACGGTTTTGTAATCTAGCAAAGTTTATCAGACCGGTCAAAAATAAATTAATTAATTAAAGGACTAAAGAAATAAAATTAATCCAATTTAATTAATTAATTCAACCCAAATTATTTAATGAAATATTTTAGAATGAATTATTAAATATGATTTTACATTTTATTATTTAATTTAATCCTGCATGGCCCACTTTATGTCTTAAAAATATAATATGTTCAAATAAATATAAATAAGTCATTTTATGCATGAAAATAATATAATAAAGAATAAAATCATATTTTAATAATTTCTATGTCCTAATTTCATATTTTCACATATTTCATTAATTTATTAAACATTTACTTAGTTTTAACAACGAATTTAAGTAAAAATGTGAGAAATTACATAGGAAAAATCCTATATATTTTTCAGTTTACAACACCTACTAATCTTGTGAAATGGCGTATATAAAAACGGAAGTTTTGCTCAGAACTAAAGATATTATTCTTGGTTGTTTAATATAATATGATCGATAAGTTAAGTATCCTTTACACAAGCTTACTAAGCATTAGTTGCTTATGATTTTGTTTCCTTTATTTTGTAGATCATCGAAAGGCTCGAACGGTTGGAATCTTTTCGGAGCAACGTCACACTATTCATTTGTCATGTTGGTATTTATGATTGTTTAGGAATTAATGGTTATAAATGGCATGTAATAGGGTTAATAAGGATTATTTAAGTGATTTGACTTGTTTTGAGTTGTGTCAAGTGGTGTTTTGAATATGTTTTAAACATGTAAAAGTAGATATTGGTGTGATGGTGGTATTTAAACTAGTGGTATTTAAACTCAACAAGTGGCTCCAGTGGAAAAGAGGATGTTATTCATCCTAGGGGTCCCGGGTTCAAGCGCCTGTGTGTGCAAGGTGTGTGTATGTGTTGTCAAAGGGTTAAGAAAGTATGAGCAGATACTACCATGTAATCACACCAGTATATTCAAAAAAATAATAATAATAGTGTTTGAAATGACTTGTATCGCTAGAATTTTGTAGCCTTTTCAAGGTTATTCTAGCTTTAGTTTTATCCATACTTGTCTACTTAAGTATCGGTAGAAGTCCCTCAGGCTTCGAAAATTCTTTTAAAAATTGAGTTAGTTCAACGTATTTCTAAAAGTTGATTTTTACTAATATATTATATTATAAAATAATATAGGAATTTAAAGACTTTAAATTGTGTCATGAAGGTGTTTATTTACGGTAACATTCATTTGCTTGGGTCCGGTGACTGGATCGGGTGAAGGGTGTTACAACCCCTGAGCTAGTCTGATGCTCCATTCGAGGGAAGTCCAGTAACCTCCAATATTTTTTGGAAAACATTGGGGAGAATGTGTAGTCTAAGTGTGGGGGTGCACATAATTTTATGTGTTTTATTTTTCTAGCTTTTATGTTAGTTTGTGTGTTTATTTTAACTTTTTTCCTTTTTCAAAAAAATTTAAAAAAATCCAAAAATATTATTCTTTTTTGTTTTTATTTTGTGAAATTTCATGGTGCTTGGACTATGGTTAGGTAATAAGTTACTAGTTGTACATATTGAATAAGTACATGGAATTGTCAAACTTGTAAATTTTAAATGATACTAGATAATTTGTTATTCTTAATTGTAGACTAATTAGTTCAATTAGTTAATGTGTATCTAGACTAAAGGCAATAATGAAAATGAAAATGTATAAAGTGTATCATAAGATGAATAAAGCATAAGGATCCTTGTAGATAAATAATTTGAATTGTTAATTGTTCATTTGAGTAGATATATGCGTAAAATAATTGGTGTTAGATGATTTATTCGGGAAAGACCTTAGCATTGTTGGAAATAGCCTAGAGCCTAAAAGCTTACTCGTTGCTATGTACCTCTTGTTCCTATATCTTTGAGCCTTGAGTACCCTTTTCCTATAAGCCTTATTATCAAAAGCCTTGAGCCTAAACGAGTCTAGTACTCGATCCTTCTCTATCTTGTTCCTTAAGTGCACTATGTAATGAATGTCGGGCCATAGACATTGAGGGATAGGTAGAAACATTATGGTGACTTTGTGTACGAAAAGGAAAATTAAGGGATTACGTGAACTAGTACATTAAAAAAAGTGAACAGAAGAGTGAAAAATAAAGAAAAAGAGAGCTATATCAAAATTAATCTCAAAAATGAAATTCTTTCGAGTCACATTTATAAATTTTTTACGAACTCATCTCACGTAATTCCTTCTAACATTTTGGAGAAATAAGGTAGGAGAGGGAAGGAGAAATAAGGAGGTGAGCTTTTAAATAAATTGGGAACGAGTAGGGAACATTGTCATGTGCTTAACCATTTCTAGTTCTTGAAATCGTTTTGAGTGCTTGTTGTTCGAATTCTAAACAATATTAAGGACGAGTAGGGAAAAATGTCATGTGCTTTACCATTTCTAGTGCTTGAACCCGTTTTGAGTGCTTGTTGTTTGAATTTTGAACCGTCTGGAGCCTCAAAACATTACAAGCCTAGAAGACCTTTGGGATCCAAATAAGTCACCAACACATTAGTTCATGAATACCTTGCATTTGTTTGAACGAAAATGACCAATTCTTTTTAAATATCTATGAGTGATCTACATAATATTTTGATGGACAACACTTGTACACATTTTCATTTTGTTGGACTGTCGGTACGGCCCGTGGCCCAGCAGAAAAATTATTTGAGCAATCGTGAACCATGGATCCATGTACGAGGAACGAATCGGGTTAAGATAAAGTTGAAGTATACCTTTTTCAAACTGAGAAAGACGTGTAATGTTGTTGGTTGGAATCCTTTGTACAATGTCAATCCAAGCAGCGAAAAAAGTGTCTTGGCCTATACATAGTCCACCTAGTTAAGCATGAACAGAAAAATTCCTTAAAATTTTTAGAAAGAATTCAAAAATTGAGTGCTAGACCTTTTAACTTTTTCTTACTTATACACACCCACATAATCAAGGATTATATTCCTTTTATTAATATCATGGAAAATATTGAAATTATATACTTTCCAAAAGAACACTAACTTCCATAAATATTATCTCTAGAAAGACGTTGCGAATCGTATCCGCCAAGTAACCCTATTTGCCAGGCGATGTTGTTTGTCGAGCGATATTATCCACCAAGTGAAACTATTTGCCAGTCGATACTTATCCACCAAGGATAAGAATCCGCCATATCGTATGTAGAAGGGTATACGCCCATTCTATCGGCATGAAGCCTAATCACTTAAACCATAATGTGTGACCCTGTAGGTTCTTGTAGTGTTGGTAGTAATACTAGAACGTTTCTAAAGTTAGAACCAATGAGTGGCATCTAAAAATGTATCATTGCTACCCAAGTTACAAGAAGTCATGATCTGACATAACCTTTCCGTGATAAACTTTTCATGTATCTGATCTATCGTAATACGGTGTAACAGATTAAACTAGTTTTTGCACTCGATGAGCTTGAATACAAGCACTCTTATTACGTTTTAGTCAAGTTTTTATAGTCTAGTTTACATTCAATAAAAAGTGATACCATTTTTTTCATTGAGTATAGGTAGAGACCAAAGGTCTTAAGCGACCGATCCGGCAGAACAACTCAAAAGATAAAGAAGTATCGTTAATTTCTTCATGCTCGTTCCAAGCTCGAAGTACCATTTGTACAAATAAGAATCCCCTTCGTTACATGATTTTTTCTTCATAAAGATAGATATAAGGTCTAAGGGGCAATAACTTAGAAGTACATTTTGTACAACAGCCCTTTCTATCTGATAGAAAAGAATCCCATGATCCTGAACCGATCTTACCTGGGATTGCAAATCTCAAGTTTGTTTATGAAGAGCAGATCTAATTGTATTAGTGTCTATAATTAAGTCTTTTATTGACCTTAGAGGCCAATAATGCCTAAAGGTGAAGTAATGTACTTAGTGAGTGTGCAAGAGACCATTCGAGGGCATAGAAAATCAGTATTGGTTATTGTGTTGCAACACGAGAAGTTTGATGTCGTAACATAAGGAGAAAAATGTAAGAATCTAGAGATTGCCTTTGCTGTCGCGACACGGCCATGGGATGTCACGACACACCCTTGAAGCTACCATGAAGCTACACATACCACCTTCGATGTCGCAACACAAGTATTAGGGTGTCGTGACATCGATTTTGTATAGGAAACACTTACGAGCTAGGTGCGTTTTGGTCGCACAATAAAAAGTTAAGCACGAGAGCGTCATCTGACCTAAGGTTGAGGACGACGACAACCCTAACTCTATAAATAGGCTCTTAAACACTTTTTTAATGACAACTTTCAATATTCTTAAGTTTTCTTTGTAATTTTAGTTTTAATTTTAGTTTTTCCATTCTTTAGGCTCTAGGTTTATTTCAGTTCTTCTTATTCATTTTATTTGGAGAATCTACTTTGTAGACTTGAAACAAATCTTGTGGATTCTGCACTTACAATCAATCAATACAATTTGGAATTCTCTAAACTTTTCTCTTGATTTATTCTTTATGCATATCTTATTTGTCAAGATTATTGTTTTCATGAGATCCATGAGGAACTAATCCTCATATGAGGGGATAATGAGTGGAGGTGTGATTAACTGATTTCTATGTATGGTTTTCTTAACAAATCAGCTGTTTAAGAGAGGACGAACTTAAACACTAGGCTTGACGACCCTAGGAAGTCATTTAGGTGGGAATTAATCCAAAATTGGTATGGCTTATCTGTGAACACCTTATCCCCACATCAGTCTAGACTATGAGGTCGAGAGATAAGTAGTTCTTGCCGACTCATTAGTTTAGTGGAAGATTGGAAACATGAAAATATATAGACTTTTTCATGCTCTTTTTTGCTCAAATTCATTCAAATTCTTGTAATTATTGTTGAAAAATATGATTTAATTATAAAATAATTAATTTGTACTTAATTTACCAACATATTTATTTTTAATTATTTTTATAATAATTAAGCATGAATTTGATGTATTTTCGATAGTTTTGCACAACTGATAAAAATCGGCTCGACAGACATTACAGATGGCTTGAACCGTTGGGGAATTTTTACACCGAGTGAACTGAGAGCAAAGATGATTAATTTTTCAGCAAATGACAGTCCAAAAATTATGAGTATTATTATACTTTATAATTATATTTTTAATCCAATTTATTTGGGTTAGAAATTAAATTATAAAGCCTGAAGTGAAGTGGTCCGTTGTGCATGACATGAAGGACTGAACCACCACCAATTGGGCAGCCCAATGCCATCCAAATAGCTGACCCAATCAGCTATTTAGCTAATTTTTCACACTTGCAAAACAGCCCTCAAAGTTCTCTCAAATTCCATTCAAACCCCTCCACAAATTATGCCTTTACAAATTTGCCCCAAGCTAATTTAAGCAAAATTTGAACTAGTCAAATTTGCACCAAGGGTGGCCGGCCATGGGGAGTGAGTGGCTGAATTTTTTTTGCTAAAAATAGCCTTCAACTCCCACCTATAAATACCCCCTAAGCTATCCATTTTAATCACTCATTCACCAACACATCTCTTCTTTTATATCATTTGCTCTCTAGCCTTCCCATTCTCTTTCCCTCCATTCCCTTGTCGATTTCCCCCTCTTGAGAAAGAGTTTTCTTCAACCTTGGAGTAGCTTCATTCGGGTGTTCATTAGAGACCTCGATCTAACAAGAACAAGCAAGAATGATGACGAACACGATAGCAGTTCTAGAGAATTGCTGAATTTGATCCTAATCCCTTTCTTTCTTTTAGATTCTTGTTGTTATTATGATGAATACTATTATGGTTGCTATTCTTTATTTAATTAAGATGGCCTAAATTTTATTAAGTGTTGGGTTGATTGTGTTGATTGCTTAATTTATTATAAATCATGTTTATATTGTTATAAAGTCTTGATTGTTTTGTTTAATTAAATAATATAATGTTTATGTTATATTTACATTACCCTTGTGATATAACTAATGAATTAATCATTTAACCGGATTGAAATTATTATTAATCTTCTAAGATAGCTAAAAGTTAAATTAAGCGATGGTATTAAACAATACATAAGATGAATGGATAGTGTGATTAAATTGTTTCAATATAGATGTATGTTGTTACTTCACTTGATCCTTTACTTGCTTATGAATATTAATTAATTGTTTGAATTGACATAGAGATATGTTTAAGAGACTATTTTAATTTCATGAGTATGTATGTGCATTAACACATTTACTTATTAAAATTGGTTTGATTGGTTGAATTGACATAGAGATATAGTCAAGAGATGAATGGATTTTAGTAAGTGATGTTGTTCATAAGTTAACAAAATACCAAGTTTCCGTGAATTTATTTCGTAACAAGCATGAACATGATTATGATAATGTTAAGTTATTAATGCAATTAATCTAACACATTTATGCCATATTAATTAAAGTCTTGAAATCGAGCATTGGAATTGTATTTTATTTTTATTTTAACTTAGATTAATTTTAGTTTAGATTGATACTCTTCAAAATTATAATATTTCCCTAACAAATTTGTTGATTAATTATTTCACAATTATTTTTTTGACACAATCTCTATGGGTACGATAACCTGATATTTACATGTCATTTTATTACTTGATACGATTGTGCACACTTGTACATTTCCATCGTTTCAAAGATTGAGAGATCTTGCTAGGTTAGTGACTAGTGGATTGAATAGAAACCCAAAATAGCAATTAGTTATGACCACCAAAGCAAGCTAATCAACCATAGTTAGATTTGGTATAGTTTACAAATTAGTTTTTCAAAGTTCTTTTTATTTATTTCGTTTTTTTTCCTTTATTTCTAAAAACCCCAAAAATCTCTTATTTATGTTTTATCGTACTATGATTTATTTAAAGTACTGATTAGATCTTTTGTGTTTAGGTTCAGATTAATTTAGTACTCTCCTCCCTTGGGTACGATCCTCGTAGTACTTACCTACTACATTGTAACTATATTACAACCAAACTCGTATACTTGCAGACACCGCTTGATTTTATTTCTTTTGTGTAGTATTCTTACTCTGGACGTTAGTACATCCGGAGGCGGTCAAATTGTTGGTGACATTGGCAACGACACTAGATTAATTTTTATCTTTGCATTTAATAAAATAATTAGGAAATTAATATTATAGATACAATTTTTTTTACTAACATCTTTTATTTTCTTTCTAATTTCATAGTATGACTCATAATAGGGGAATGCCTATAGAGCCAGCCACCAATCCAAAGAGAATAATTCGTAGGAATCATCGACAACAACAACAAAAACAATAGATGCAGAATCTACCACCTAGTATAGGCAATTTACCCCCACAATAATTTGTTGTTCGACGAAGTTAACAATAATAACCCGCAGACTTACCACCACCACAACTACTTGCAAATATACCTATGACGTGCAACAAAAGAACCCTAAGGGACTACACTCTACCAAATTTGGAAATGGTTCAAGGAAGTATAACAAGGCCAACCGTCACGGCTTATAATTTTGTGATCAAACCAAAAATGATCCAGATGATCTATAACAATTTTCAATTGAGAGGCACAATGACAAAGGACCCAAATCAACGCTTAAAATAGTTCCTTCAATTTTGTGATACTTTTAAATTTAACGCGGTCATCGATAATGCTATTCATCTTCGGTTATTCCCCTTCTCCTTAATTGATAATGCTTTCTCTTGGTTAGACTCGCAGGCACCAAGATCTATCACGACATGAGACAAACTTGCAGGAAAATTCTTACAAAAGTTCTTCCCTATTAGCAAAACGATCCAACTAAGGAAGGGAGATTGTAACATTCAAACAATTAGTAAGGGAGGGCTTTCACGAAGCTTGGGAATGTTTCAAAATGTTGATTCAGAGATGCCCACATCATGGGTTAACTGAGTGGCTAGGGCCGCAAATATTCAATAACAAGTTGGATGCACACGCATGATCAAGACTAGATGGAGCCGCAAGAGGAGCATTAATGAACAGAACATACAAAGATGCGTATGACTTGATCGAGAATATGGCAATGAATTATTATCAGTGGCCAACTGAATGCTATACATATGGCCATAAATCATCTACGGTAAAACTTGTTTAGGAGGATGTCAAATACCAACAAATTATGAACAGACTCAACGGTATAGAGTCCTCAACCAGTGTGTCGTCAATATATGGAAGAGATAAACCTCTCTTCCATTACATTAATAATCCAACCAAGGATGTAAACTACATTGGAAATAGGGGTGGAAACCCTTATTCAAATACTTATAATCCTGATTGGAGAGACCACTCGAACTTGAGATGGGGCGAAAACTAAGGAAAAGGTAACAATTCTAACCAAGTTAAAAATGCTAATTATCAACCTACTTATTTACAGAAGCCTCAGGAAAGGGCCAACCCGAATGACCATACTGTATGTGGTTAACGCTTGAATTGGATTGAGGGGGAAATGTAGTCAATGAGAACGGAAGTGAAACAAGTGCAGTCTAAGTGCACTAATACAACAAAAAAATTGACTAAGTTGGAAGATCATATGAGACAATTGATTAGCATGATGGGAGACATTAAAAGACAGATTGGCACATGAAAGTTATCGCTCTCTGATCGAGTATAGTACTGAGTAGCCCAGAAGGCCCAACTCAAGAGGAAGAGTAGGGGGTTACCAATGATCTTCATAAAGACCCTCAAGAAGCTGATGTTGAACTAGAACCAGAAGAAGTAATCGAGTCGACATCTAAACCGAAAGATGAGCCCATAGAAGGATATGCATTGACAAGGGTACCATTCCCTTCATGGTTAGAAGACAAACAAAAAAGGGATGAAGCAAAATTTGTAAGTTTTCTAAACTTATTTAAATCCCTAAAATTTAACCTACCTTTGATAGATTTACTTGAAAAGTTCTAAAATACGTGAGGTATTTAAAAGAAACAATGTTTAGGCATATGAAGATTAAAACTGGAGAGCAGGTTAATATATATGCATCATGTAGTGCGTTAATATCTAGATGGGTTCCCCCAAAGCTAAAAGACTCGAGGAGTTTTACAATTCCTATAAAGATAGGGGATATTCACTTTAGTAAAGCTTTATGTGATCTAGGAGGTAGCATTAATCTAATGCCTCTATCTATATATGAAAAACTCAAGTTACGGAACCTTAAAAATACCCAAATAACACTACTATTACCTGACATATCTTCAATGCATCCGAAAGGAGTATTGGAAGATTTGTTGGTTAAGGTGCGCAGCTTCATCATCCAAGCAAAATTTATAATTTTAGATTTTGAGGAAGATCATGAAATAACCATTCTATCGAGTTGACCATTTCTAAAAACATCAAAGTCCACCATTGACTTAGAAAAAAAATGATTTAACAATGAAAATCAATGGTGAAACCAAAGTCTTTAAATGTTGTCACCGATAGAATGAACATAGGGAAAAATTAGGGAGACAATGCTTTGAAATATCTGTAAAAATCCCTAACTACCTTAAACCAAGAAAAGTGTTCTCTATGATTAGTATAGGTTGAAAGAGTAAGTTCAAAGAGCGAGATAAGCGAAGGAAGGTTTAATGGCATGACAGATGTTGGACACATTCTGACAGAACCAAAACTAAAAGAAGGTCCACATGTGCATTAACCAAGCTGACGGATGAACCCGGCAACAAGAGTTGACATATTTTAATTGTTATTAACTATATGCATATCATTGTATCTTCATTAACCAATAGTCTATATTTTAATTGTTATTAAAATTTTGATTGAAAAAGACCGAGACACTTTGGTAATTGAAAATTTGGGCTAAAATAGAACTGATGTCACAACAAGCCACCTCCATGTTGTAACATCACGTTAATAATCGACAAAATCAACAAAATAATCTAAATGTCGCGACACAGAGGTGTTGTGTCGCATCAC
Organism: Gossypioides kirkii; assembly: GCA_005610355.1. Classification (NCBI taxonomy): domain Eukaryota; kingdom Viridiplantae; phylum Streptophyta; class Magnoliopsida; order Malvales; family Malvaceae; genus Gossypioides; species Gossypioides kirkii. The sequence continues at coordinate 29,294,891 of CP032254.1, read as the reverse complement.
AAAGGACAGATTACCCAAGATTTCAATATTTTAGAGTGTGTCGTAACATCGAATCCCTATGTCACAAAATTGGAAACCGATTAAGGATGTCGTGACACTGAAACCCTGTGTCAGGACATCACTGCAATTTTATGCAGGGTTAACCTGACCCAAACGCGTAACCCATCGGTTTTTAACATACTTTAACCTTATTTTTAATCTTAAAAACAAACATTTTCACCTAAAACTCATACTTACATAGATTTAAACATCTTGTTAACTCTTAAACCCATTCAAAATCAAAATTCCTCTTAGTAATCCTTAAACCCTAAAACCCTTTCACCTTATTTTTTATTTTTATGCAAAATATTGTGATATTAATCAGTGCAAGCACATTACAACAACGGGGAAAGGAGCACGAGTCTTCAAAAGGAATTTGACGCATCACGATTTGAGGATAAGGGTTCTAAACTTCTTTTCCATTGCTCTAATGGAGATATTGTTTGCTATTTCATTAGTTCTACCATAGGATTCTATTTAAAATGCCACTAACCGCCTCCGGACATACCAATGTCCAGAGTGAGAAATCTGCACTGAAATATATTAGAAAGGCGGTGCTCTCAAGTATACGAGTCAAGTATTATATAGTTACAACGAAGCAACAAGTACTCTGAGGATGGTACCCAAGGGAGGCGAGCACTAAGCTAACTCTAACCTAAGCACAAATATATCTAATCAGTGATTTAAATAGATTATATTACGATAAGAAATAATAGAATTTTTGGGGTTTTTATAATGACAATAAAAATAACAGAAATAAAGAAATATCGAGAAGTCAAAGGATGGAATATGTCAAATCTGAGCATGGGTGATTAACTCAATTCGATAATCATAACCAACTGTTGCTTCGGGCTTCTCGTTCAGTCTACTAGTCGATACCACAACAAGATTTTTTGATCTTCCACTAGAATAATGAGTTAGTAAGAACTACTTATCTCTTGACCTCACAGTCCATACTGGTTCGGGGTTAAGATGTTCATGGATAGACCATACAAATTTTGGGTTAATTCCCACCTTTATAACTTTATAAGTTCATCAAGCCTAGGGTTTATGTTCTTCCTTTCTCAAATAGCTGATCCGTTAAGTAACCCTACAAAACAGTTAATTAATCATACATCTACTTGCTAATCCCCCATAAGAGGATTAGTTCCTCATAAACCATGTAAACAATATACACATGATATAGAAAATAAACATGAATAACAGATCAAGAGTGTAGAGTTTAGAAGAAGCCTAAATTGTATTGAAAATAATATTGAATCCTTATAGAGTTTGATCACGTTCACAAATCAGATCCCCAAACAAAAGCAAAGAATGAAAATGGAAATAACCTAAAAGCCTAAAGAAAGGAAAAACTAAAACTAAATTACAAAGGAAATTCTAAATTATGTAAAGTCATCCATAACATGTGTTAACTAAGCCTATTTATAAACTTAGAGTGACTATTGTCCTTAACCCTATGTCAGTTGAAGCTCTCGAGCTTAATGTTTGATTGTACGAACTTAAACGCCCTTGGCTCGTATTAGTTTCCCACACAGAGTCGATGACACAACACACTAGAGCCTGGGTCATGACATCAAAGGCAGTATGCTCGTCTTCAGGGTATCTTCAAGGGTTTGTCACAACATCCTCAGGTTGTGTTGCAACACTGAAGGCAGTCTTGGACCTTTCCCATTCTGTTTCCTATGTTACGACATCCATCTTCCCGTGTTTAAACACAACGACCAGTATCAAGTTAGTACACCTTCTAATGGTCTCATGCACACTCACAAAGCATATTAGCTCACCCTTAGCCTCATTTGGCCCCTAAGGTCGTCAATAAAAGACTCAAATCACACATTTTACTGAATACAACTATAAATATGAAAACTTAACTAAAATGTAATAAAATAGCTTATATTCAAGCTCTTTAAATGCGGAACTTAGTTTAATCTGCTACATCGAATTAGTGCAGATCAAACTCCCTCACACTTAAGTCATTGTTTATCCTCAAGCAAGGCAAACAAAAGTAGAGAATATAAAGACAACCCTAGAGCAAGTATGATACAAAGGTTAGCTTCGGAGCACACGAATAGGCATTACATATTTACACATGATGACTAACTCAGTTACTATAAAATCCCGAATTTAGTGGCGTCAAGAAACCGCTTTTTGAGACCACATATTTTTGTAAAATAAGTTAGTAAATATTATTAATTAAATATTTAAATGGATTTGGGTAGAGTCATATTGAAATTAATTATGGAATTTAGATGATAAAGTAAGTAATTAGAAGAAGGGGTTAAATTGTAAGAGTTACAAAGTTTTAAAATTTATTATTAAATTATGATAAATATTGGTGAAAATAGAAATTGTAGAGCCTAGTGGGAGATGACACCACACCTAAGAAATTAGTGGATGTTAGGTAACCAAAACAATGATATTTTAGATACAAAATGAATATTAAATTGAAATAAAAGAAATTTAGTGCAAAAAAGTGGAGAAAAGGAGAATTTTGGATCATTCTCTTCTTCTTCAACGTGAGAACCCCCATTTTTGGGAAGAAACTAAAGACTTCAAGCAATCTCTCCATTTGAGTAAGAATTTGTGTTTTCTCTTCTATAATTTTTGTATATTTAAGTTGTTTTAAGCTTGATTTAGCTCATTTGGGGGCTTATTTGTAAAACCTTTGAAAGTTTAGTGTTTTATCATTTGTGTTCTTGATAGTTTTGGGCTGCCATGAATAAATTGCTAGTGATAAAGGATAGGTAAATATTTTGATGAGTGAATTTTGTGATTTTGGAAGCTAAGAACTAAATGCTTAGAAAATAACATTTTAAAAGAGATTTTGTTTAATAGATATAGTTATGAGTTATCTTTGTGCATATGAGTTTGAAACTAAAATGAGTTAAATTAGTTTCTCATGCATTAAAATGAAACTTGAGTTTAAGTTAATGACTTGTTACACAAAAGTTAAAGCCTTGGGGTAATTTTGTAAAACTACTCTAAAAGAAGGTTACCAAAAGTAAATTGATTTATTTAAGTGGGAATAAAGTGTTTAACGAAATTAAACATTGTTGTTTAAATCAAGGATCGCAATGAGTGTAGGACGTACGTGGGAAAGGAAAGGTCATCGAATAGTCATGGTTGTCAAACACTTAACAGGTAAGTCCTTAACTGTATACTTATCTTATTCCTACATTTTATTTTGGTTTTATAAGTAAATGAGTAAAATTTATATAGTATTGAGCAAATAGTTAAAGTGTGAAATAAGGAAATTTTGAGCGATCTAATAAAAAAGGAACTCTAGTGATATAAACGAATATTCATGCTGACAAGCGTTAACGTATATTCATGTTGACGAGCGTAAACGTATATTCATGCTGACGAGCATGAATGTATATTCATGCTGATGAGCATAAACGTATATTCATGCTGATGAGCGTAAACGTATATTCATGCTGGCAAGCGTAAACGTATATTTATGCTGACGAGCATAAACTTATATTCATGCTGACGAGCGTAAACGTATATTCATGCTAACGAGCATAAACGTATATTCATGATGACGAGAGTAAACGTATATTCATGCTGACGAGCATAAATGTATATTCATGCTGACGAGCGTAAACGTATATTCATGCTGACGATCGTAAACGTGAAATTAATGCAAATGAATGAATACATAATGAAACTTCTTACGGTTATATTAAGTTATATCCATGAGGACTTACTAAGTATTATTACTAATTACTTGTTAACATTTTCTTTTGTAAATTTTGAGTTTTTGTAATTCCGCGGGTTAGATCGTTGGAGCAAATCACAACATCCTACACTCCTTATGGCATGTACTTAGGATGTCAAGTTGTAGAAGCATTACACTAGGCTATGTCCATGTTTTGTACATCATTTTACTCTAGTCATTATATGTTTTGAAAACCTTGTAATGATCTTTTAAATTAGAAATGGTCGTTTTTGAAATGGATACATCTTGGTTAATTTGTTTAGGTTCTTTGCTCAGTCAAATATGGATATATGTGTAGCATTAAATAGATATTTGAAGCACGTTTTAAATGCTTTTGAGTGTGCTTTAAGTCATAAAAATGTTATGGTATGAATTGATTTAGGTACTAAGTCTATTGTGTGATGGTTGAGTCTTGAATTTGGACTTTTTAGGCACACACGGCCTTCACCCAGGCGCATGTCTTGAGTGTGTTGACTGCAGGCTCACACAGGCTGACACATGGGTAGACACATGAGCATGTGACCCAAGTCTGAATAGACATACGGGCAGTCACACAGGCATGTGGCCGAAGTCAGTATAGACACACGGCCTAGCACACGGTCGTGTGACCCATTTTCGAAACCACACACGGGCAAGCACACGAGCTGGCACACGACTGTGTGCCCCTGTTTCTCAACTTTTTCTTAAACCTTGCAATTTGTTTCAAATTATTCTCGATGTGTTTTTAAGTCATGTTTAAGGCATCCAAGGTACGATTTTAAGTTTAATGTATACGTATAATATGAGATTTACGAATGTATGACCTAAGTTAAGTTAATATACAAGATTAAGTGTATGATTGGTTGGTAAAGCACCTTAACCTTAATCCAATTACAGAGAGGGTTAGGGGTGTTACATCTAAGTTTAGTTATATTACAAGGCATACAAACATTAAGGGTCCCTAGGGATCCATCAATAAATCGTACAAGTAATTTGATTATCCTAGCAGAATACAAATAGTCGTACGTGTGGTTGTTTAGTGTGGTGTCCATTCATGCATAAGGATACCTAGTTCACATAGGACTTTTTGACTTGTAACGTTCTGAAGCTTAAGACAAGTATGAAATTCAAGAATAGTAAGCATCAAATGGTTTCAAGCACGAAAATAGTTTGGCACATCATATTGTTTGTTATTCTCCCCCTTAGTGACCTATGTACATGCTCCAAACCAAATTTACAGTAGATATAAGCAACCTATGTACATGCTCCTAACCAATCACTTGTATTTGTACAAGCTCAAGAACACAATTAACAAGAAAAATCAAAGAAAACTATAAAAATTTAAAACAAAATTTCTATGTTACCCTCCCACCACACACACTTTAGATAACACATTATCCTCAGTAGTGTAGCCCCTATAAAGATAAAGAAAGAAGTTACCCAATTTATCATGATAGTTCCGTAGGCTATTGGTGGATGCTTCCTCTTTTTATTGTTTAAAGCTAAAAATTGTTGTGCCTCTTCCATGTGGGGTTTCTACGTACAAAATTTAAACAAAGCACGAAATAACTAACAATCTATTATTACTTCTACCCCTAACAATTTAAAATTAAAAATAATCCAAAAATTAATACAATCCCAAAATAGAAAAATATGAAGTTCAGTTTTAATCTTCATTTGAATCATCAAAACGAAACAAAGGCCTCCTTTCCATCGGTGCTTTCCTTTTCCTTAAGCCATATCTTTGGTGGGAGCTCCCACCCATATGAGGTGCATGTCGGGTTGGGCTTCAGATGATAGGCCCTTTTGGCATGGAATATTGTGGCTGAAATGTCACCTCATAAACTTCCTCCGCTCTCAGGAGATCTTGCGCATCCCTATCGTCCTTGCCCTCTGAGGTTGCCTCCTTATCATCAACTCCTTCATCATGATAAGGGGTTCCGTGTCGCGACATCCCTGTTAGGTTGCCTATGTCGCGACATTGGGATTTGATGTCGTGACACACCTTGAAGCTTTGAAATTTTAGGGAACTGTCGTGACATAGGAATCTGGTGTCCCAATATCGTATTATTTTTCTTGATTCTTTACTTCTGTTTACGGTGTGGTGACATGGGGCTACTCTATCGCGACACTGGCTTTATTTTCCCCAAACTTTCGGTCTACAAAGTGTCTCAGGCACTGGTTAAACGTAAATAATAACATCAATCAAAATCTTAACTAGTTAGTCAGCAAAATATGCAATAATATACAACCGGTTAAAGTTAAATAAAAGATGTCAGGTTTTGTTGCCGACTCATCCGTTAGCTCAGTTAAGATGCACTCAGGCGATTCTCGCATTTTGTTTCTGTCGATGTTGGCTTTAATGCCCGTCATGCCACTCTACCCTTCTTCATTTGTCTCGCTCTCTAAATTTACCTTTTCGTCCTGCATTGACCATCGAAAATTCTTTATGTTGATCAGGGCAGTTAGTTATTTTTAAAATCAAATAGCAATGTGATAATCCTAAAATTTCTTTATAATTTTCGTTTTGCAAAAAAATTTGAAAACATTTCTTATAACTATTTTGAAGTAATGTTTTAAGGAGGTCATTCAATGAAAGGGCTATCTCGGGAATTACCTCAAACGTCCCGACCAATGAGTCAATACATACCATGTAGCTTTCTTTCTTGCTTCAGAGGCCTTTAAGTTTGTCTACGTGTCAGGTTATCACTTGATTAGGTGATTCTTGTCAGAGTTGAGTACTTCGTAGTTCCTTCAGCCTTATTTACAAGCTTATTGGTAGTATTTCCCTCTTATTGACAGCTTTGTAATCATAGGTCTCGTTAATATATACTTTCCTAACCTTCATCAACATCCAAAAATCCCCTATATGGTTGAAATTTTGAGGTGTCTGATTATAGATTAACATTTTGCAGAATACATTCAAGTTGAGTGTATCCTCCAAAATAGCATGTTCATCCCTGCTCATATTAGTACTCTTTTATACTCAAAGTTTTTTTGTTGTTCGAAGGTTCCCTCTCCTTGTGGATTTTTGCGGCTGAGTTTTCCTCTTCATCTGGACTTTAGGCTTGCTCATATTGGTGATCAATTGGATTTATGTTAACGTAAATGGCACCATTTTTTAAATCAGTTGGAATTTTACCATGAAGTTGACCTAGTTCTAGCATGAGTAACTTCTAATTCTCTTGAATCTCTCATTCCTCATAAACTCCTTTATCATAGATTTCATCGTCATAATCTAGTTCCTCATCTGACCACATGTAATCAAAGTTGTCCATGGTTTATGCTAAACTGATTCCGGTAGTCACTAGTGCGACTATCTTGGACGAGAGTGTACACTAAGATTCTTTGAAGAGCAGAGAAGTGTTAATAATGTTAACAATTAACTAAATCAAATGAAATAACAATAGTAGTTATAACCTAAATATTCCTTAATTATTCTATTAATGTGCAAAAATTAAAATTGAACTAGTGATGTTGCCTCCCCGACAATGGCACAAACAACTTAATCGCCTCTAGACGTACTAACGTCCAAAGTGAGAAACTTGCACTGAAATATATTAGAATGGCGGTGTCCGTAAGTATACGGTTCAAGTTGTAATATAGTTACAACAAAGTAATGAGTACTTGACCGCCTCCGAACGTACTCCCGTTTGGTGTAGATTTTAGGCTTTTCGCAAGTATACGAGTTAGGTAGTAAATATAGTGTGTACAACAAAACACTTGGTAGTCTTCCGAGGATCGTACCCAAAGGAGGCGTGAGGCAATAATAGTAAATTAAATCCCTGCAAAGAATAAAAGTAATTAGTAATCACTTTAGGGATTATAGTACGAAATATAATAGAAGATGGTTTGTGCAAAGCATAAAAGAAAAGAAATAAAAGTAAATAGTTGAGATGTAAAAGATCTTATTAACGTCTTTGGGGATATTAGGTTGCTTCTGTATGGGTTCTTCAATTGTTGGATTTTGGGGATTTTCCTTCAATCAACTAGTCACTACCCCAGTTGGATCTCTCGATCTTCCACCAGCATAGCAAGTCAACAGAGACTACTTATCGCTAGATGTCACAGTCTAAACCGATTTGGGGAAAAGGTTTTCAAGGATGGGCAATATCAATTTTGGGTTCATTCCTACCTAAATGATGTTCTATGGTTGTCAGACCTAGTGTTTGTTTGATATTCTTCCTTTCCCAAATAGTTTATCCAAAACGTAAAATTCATGTTTACAACAATTAAATAATCATACTTGCACTCCCTAATTCCCCAAAATGGAATTAGTTCGTCATGGTTTTCTTAATCATAATTGAAACAAAGATATATAAGATCATATAATTGAATACTCAAATGAAAAAGAAACTTGATTTGTATTGGCAACCTGTCGAGAAAAATTCCTCGAACGTTTATGCGAGTTCTACAATCTCGTTTCAAACGAAAATACAAAATAAAAACTAAAAGCTAATAAATGGTATGTCTAAACCTAGTGTTAGGGGTCCTATTTATAGTCTTGGCCGGCCGTTTTCATTAACCCTAGGTTGGCTACTATCCTTCGTGTTTAATTCGCATTATAAAGATGAAAACGCCCTTTAGTTGATACAGATTTGTATTCTGGGGTCGATGTCGCGACACATCAAGTCCTGTGTCGCGACAAAGCAAGCAGTCTCCTTCATCCTTGTTGTTGGTCCCTTTTTTGTGACATGGAACTCCCTATGTCATGACGAAGTGACCAGTTTCACTTTTGCTCAGCTGTTAATGGTCTCCTGCGCACTTACGAAGTAGGTTAACTAATCTTTAGGCCTTATTTGGCCTTGAAATCAATAAAATAAGCTTTTAGCACATTTTATTTGAAAGATAAAAACTAAGTTAAAATCTATAAAAACATAAGGGAAAAAACTTGATTTCAAACTCTTCAAATGTGAAAACTAGTTAAATCTGCTAGATATAAAACCAGCAGATCAGTACTCTGAGGAATGTACCCAAGTGACGCGAGCACTAAGTTAACTATAACCTAAGCACAAATAGATCTAATCGGTAATTTAAATAGATTATATTATGATAAAACATAAGAGAGATTTTTGGGGTTTTATAATGATAATAAAAATAACATAAATAAAGAAATATCGAGAAATCAAAGGATGGAATATGTCAAATCTGAGCATGGGTGATTACCTCGCTTCAGTAATCGTAACCAACTATTTTTTCAGACTTCTCGTTCAGTCTACTAGTCGATACCCCAACAGGATCTTTCAATCTTCCACTAAAATAACGAGTTGGGAAAAAACTACTTATCTCTTGAACTCACAAGCCAGACCAATTTAAGGTTAAGGTGTTCACGAATAGGCCATATCAATTTTAGGTTAATTCTAAACTTGAAAACTTCCTAGAATCATCTAGCCTAGGATTTATGTTCTTCCTTTCTCGAAAAGATGATCCGTTAAGTAACCTTCCAAAATAGTTAATTAATCATACCTCCACTCGCTAATCCCCCAAAAGAGGATTAATCCCCCAAAAGAGGATTAGTTCCTCATGGATCTTGTAAACAATATGCACATGATATATAGACATGAATAACAGATCAAGAGTGTAGAGTTTAGAAGAAGCCTGAATTGTATTGAAAATAATGTAGAATGCTCATAGAGTTTGATCACGTTCACAAATTAGATCCCCAACAAAAGCAAAGAACGAAAATGGAAATACCCTAAAAGCCTAAATAATGGAAAAACTAAAACTAAAATTACAAAGGAAATACTAAACTATGTAAAGTCGTCCATAAAATGTGTTAACTGAGCGTATTTATAGACTTAGAGTGATGTTGTCCTTAACCCTAGGTTAGCTGACACTCTCAATCTTAATGTTTGATTGTGCGGATCGAAATGCCCCTAGCTCGTATTAGTTTCTCGTATAGAGTCGATCCCGTGGCACAATAGAGCCTGTGTCGCGACATCGACTCTATACGAGAAACTAATACGAGCTAGTGGCATTTTGATCCGCCTGTGTCGCGACATCAAAGGCAACATGCTCATATTCAAGGTATCTTTAGGGGTGTGTTGCAACATCCTCAGGTTGTGTCTCGACACCGAAGGCAGTCTTGGACTTTTCCTATTCTACTCCCTATGTTGCGACATCCATCTTCCTATGTTGCAACACAGCGACCAATATCGAGTTTGTACACCTTCTAATGGTCTCCTGCACACTCAAAAGCATATTAGCTCACCCTTAGGCCTCACTCGGCCCCTAAGGTTAATAAAAGACTCAAATCACACATTTTATTGAATGCAACTATAAATACAAAAACTTAACTAAAACGTAATAAAATAGCTTGTATTCAAGCTCCTTAAATGCGGAACATAGTTTAATCTGCTACACCAAATTACTACATATTAGCCATCGAGGAAATCTTGAAAGACGAATATACAAGAACCACCGACGGTATCAATTCCTTTAAAATTTTAAAAACACAATGTCGAGAAGTATTTTCTTAAGCGTCAAGGGAAAACATTTATACAAGAAAGAGGATTCGAGCCAGCAATGATTCTGTGCCACTCCTAAAGAACTTGATGTTATCCTACTCGTCTAGGAATTTTATGTTGCCCTTAGGGACAAAGAAACTCGGCGACCACGTGGAGTCATGTGGAAAACGATAACAGTAAGAGGTAAGGATGTGTCATTCTCCCCAAAAAAGATTTGCAAATATTATGATCCCTGTTATTATGAATCTAATCTCTTACAAAATGTTGGTTTAACGAGATTTAAAGATATTGATATGGAAAGCATCGTAATATACTTAACTAAAAATCGAGGAGAATGGAAACTCAGACTGGATACAGAACTTCTGACCAATTTCAATCAAGCTAATGTTTCCAATAGCTAAAATGTAGATGCAATTCATTTGCAAGAGGATCACCCTTTCTCTTAATGTTTCTAATGTCAATACGTTCCGAGCTATTTTGTTATATGAAATCTTAGAGAAAAAATATATATGCATCGGGGAATGGAACTATCAAGCCATGAAGTTGTCACATCCCAAAATTCTATTAAGTGTTGTTACTTATTAAATAAGGTTGAGAAGTAGTGTAGTGGTTAAGTAGCTTAAATAACTCCTAAAAGATCCAAGTTCTAGCCTTTATAGCATCATTTTATTTTTTAAAAAAATTCATGCAAAACTTAGTCAACCTTTCCATGCAAAATTGTCCATCTTTTAGTAAGTAACTCATATTCTTCATTTTGTTTTGTAACTCCATACTTTGAAATATGAAAAGGTGAAACTCCTAAACTTGTCCCCCTCTTGAATGCTTTGCTGGGAGTTTACTCTTGGTGACTGTCCACTCCTCCCCCTTTCACTCTCTCATTTTGTTTTGTTTTCATAAAATTTTCTCTCTTTTCTTCTCCTCCTTGTGCCGCCCCGTTAAGGTTGCTCCTCCTTGTTCTTTCTTTTATTTTGCTAATTATTTCTTTTCACCACCATACAACCACCACACCACCACCATTCAACCTTCATAACACCACCACTCAACCATCATAACATCACCACATCAAAACCGTATCATTATTCAAGTACCACCACCGAAAAACACATTTCTTTACTTGTTTTTCTTCTCTTCTATTTCTATTTTCTGTTATCATCATTTAGAAACTTTATTTCTTTTCTTCTACCAAAATTTCTCTTCTCTTCTATTTCTATTTTCTGTTATCATCATTTAGAAACTTTATTTCTTTTCTTCTACCAAAATTTCAAGTGCTTCTTGGAGACTTCTTCAACCTTTGAAACATTTGTCAATATTTGGGTAACAAATATCTTTTATTTCCTCTTTTAATTTTTATTCTCTCATCTATTTATTTTCTTTTCGTGAACACTAATCCAATTCATTCAAACTTTTCATTAAACTAGATCCTCACACTAACTCAAGTCATCAACTCAAGAAATGTTCATCTTGGATCAACTTGGAATAAAGGAGCAACTATTTAAGTTGTGATGTTATGGATAATTTTTATTTTGGATAATTCTTTTATTGGAGATAAAATAATACTAATTTCATGAACGATTTCTTTAGGTGCGAATCAAAGTCCTTATTCTTTTAGGTTGGAGGTTATCAAGCTTTAGTTGAATTTACAACTCAATTTGAAAAAGGTGTGCATTTTATACAAGTTAAATGCGTAAGGATTTAACCAAAATTTATTGATTTATTACAGAAATCAGAACATAATGTTTTTGTTGTTACAAGTGAGTGACTTTGTGGTTTTACGGTAAGTTATTCTTTCTTGAGTTTTATGATATGATGTGATAAATATTGTTATGATTTGATAAATATTTTCTAATCTCATGTTGTGCAAAAATCATGGCTATTTGTTTATTGTGTTAACATGGATTACCATGTATATTGAAACCTACATGTATATGAAAGCATGATTAACATGTTTATTGATTTTAATATGTGGTTTGTATGTCATGATGTATTACATGGGATTGGGACATGTGTAAGGAGAAAAATGTGATAGTTTTAATCTGCAAATTTGGTGGTTTATCCACAACTTATATGTTTTGACAGCTTGTCTACGAATACGATGGCTTTGTCCACAACTATATGTACTGGCAGCTTGTTTGTAAATTTGGTGGCTTCGTCCACATATATGTTGATGTGTTTTAAAAGAATTTGCATAATTGTTTTACAAAAATTGCATTGCCTTGATCATGTACATAAAAATTGGTTATTTTTTGTATATTAAGTATGTGCTTGTTGTTATTTAATTTGTTATAAAATTCACACTAAGCTTAAAAGTTCACTCCATTAGTTTCATAAATTGTTTAGATGATTCATGAACATAGGACTTAGATTTAGCATACGGAAGAGTCTCTCTCGGATGAAATTTTTAATAAATAGTTTATAAACTATTTGGGGTTGCTATTTTGGACATTGGACATTGAACTTTTTATGGGTTATTTTTACTTTTAAATTATAACTGTTTTAATGATTTAAGATGATAACTCGATAAAATAATGAACTTTTCAAATATTTGTGTTGTAATAAGTGTTTTTTAAAAACTAAATTACTTAGTATTTAAATTTTGAAGTTTTCGTAAAAATAATTGAAACCTAGTACTTTTAACAAGTAAATGTTTCAATGGTTTTAATGTGGTTTCCGAAATCTGGCCATAACGTCTAAGTCAAGTTTAGGGGTTACATTTAGTTATATCAAAGTTGAGTTCAAAACTCGAACTGTGGATTTTTAATCGAGTGTACATGCATGTTTTAAAGAGTATTTTTTTAAAAAATATTTTGTTATTAAATTTAAAAATTAAATTTTCAAGAATCCGAAACTTCGATGTTGATTCCTCTATAGATAATGTACTTATTGAGATTTAGATTGAAACCTTATGTTATAAATTACTTAATCATAAGATTTTAAGTATGTTTGAGTAAATTGAAACTAAAGATTTTCATAAAACATTAGGTAGAATGAATAATCGTGGAGTATGAACTCGTGGTGTCAATCCTAATGAAAATGATCCTGTTATGAATAATGTGAGTCAAGAGCCTAAAGAATTTGTTAATGAGGAAGCTAATACTAATCCTGTTGATGGTGTTATATCTCAAGCTCTATTGAGAGTGTTGCAATGAGTTGCTAGAGGCCAAATTGATATTGGGAGCCGTAAATCTATAACGGAGAGGCTTCGATCTAATGGAGTCGAGTTGTTTAAAGGAGTTGCTGAGACGACCCCTAGAGTAGCTGAGTATTGGATGACAGTTACAGAAAGAATTTTAGATAATTTGGACTGTACCCCAAAATAAAAACTGAAAGGTATGGATCGCTTCTTAGAGATGAAACCTACTACTGGTGACAATCTGTTGTTCAAGGTGCCCAAGCCGAGAAGATAACTTGAGAATATTTTCAAAATACATTTCAAAATAAGTACATAAGCACGAGATACGTTGAAGCTAATAGGCTTGAATTCTGAAACAAGAGGATAAGACATTGTTTGAATATGAGGTAAAATTCCTAACACCTTAATCAATTTTTCGAGTTGACAAATTTTGATAAAAATTACTTACAATTTTAATGATTAGACTAAAATTTTTAAATAAAAAATATGATTTAATTTTTAACTTTTTAAGTATAAAAATTAAATCTCAAATTTTGTCAAAGTACAAGTATTGACAATATATTTTAACCTATACAATAATTTTTATTTACTAAAATGTTTTGATGTCTTTAATTTATATTAAAGTAATTTACACCCGTAATCACTTTAAAATAAAATTTATTTTATTTTATTCACTCTAAATTTTTTTTAATTTAATCACTCTAATTAAAATAATTACTTAAATTAATCACTGTCATTTAAATTTCTATTAATCAACTAACGGATTACTAAAGTGACACATTAATCCATTGAGTAACTAATATGTGACAGTTTTTTTTTACTTTTGAATAAAAAAACCTCTCTATAATTAGTCCAAAACAATTTGTTTTTTTTTTTTCTTCCTCTTCTCTCGCTTCTTTTTTTTCTGGGATGACATCAACATATTTACATTGTGATTATGTACATAACATCAACACAATGAAAACTTTTAGAAAAGCTGATTATGAGTGTAAAATAATTTTTTTAATAAATCATTATATATAATAAATAATAATCAGGCTTCCACATGTCTGCGAATCTTTTTCTTTAGTTTGTCCTGCTCCCGGTATCTCTCTTACCTTTCTTCTTTTCGCCGCTTTCTTAACACCTGTTCATCCTTTGCTCTCTGTGCCTCTAGTTCTTTCCATTTTGGCTCCTCCTTGAGCTTTCGCTTCTTCATCCGCAAATTTAAAGTGATTTTTTCCTTAAAAAGCTTCCACTAGCAAAACGCTTTAGCTCGTCAAGGGATGGAAACATATTTATGGTATTTAGAATCACACACAGACCTTGTCATTTCTAATCAACTGAAGGTGTTGAACAAGAGCATGAACTTTACGTTCATGAGGCTCCATCACAACAGCTCTTCTATCTTCAAGAAGTGGCCGTTTCTGGTGTAATATATTCTTGGGCTTCGATTCAAACAGGAGATCTGCTTGTAACGCCTTAGGGATCACAAGGGGATTGAATTTCCTTAGCCATCTCTCAATTGGCTGTAAACACACATACATATACATGCACAATAAGAACAGTAAACGTAACAGAAATAGAGAAATAGTAGGAACTCATTAAAACAGAAATAGCATTCATAAATCCAAATAAAAATGACCTTGTAGAGGGAATCCTTGTTAACAGGAATAGGAAGATTGTGTTCTCTCCTCAATTCTGCAACAGTTTTCATTCCTTGCCAGGTCTTCTGACGAGGTTGCAACAAAGTAGTTAACGGATTGTAAAACTGAGGAACTTCAACTTGAGTCCATGCACGCAAAAAGACAATGTCACTCATCAAAATTCGATCCTCAAAGGTGCACCTTGCAATTCCTTCCCTAGCTTGCCCTCCCTTCTTTTTGGGTTGATTACCAATCTCTTCCTTTGCAGCCTGAGGAATATAAAATGTCATTAGCTTTTTAACTGCTATTTCTTTATGCAGAACATGGATTTATTTGGGTTGTGTTAAGATAGCAGATAATGCTTTAATTACAGTCATTCCGAAGCAAGATCCTAAGAAGGATTCTTAGGCATGGATATTCTCCACATTTTACCACTCATCTTTAGAGCAGTCAATATCAGAGAAGACTGGTTCTCAAAAGTAAATGCCATTGGAAGAATCTAAGATGATATAATACGAATAGTCATACAAATCTCAGGATTCTCAAGTCTATATGAACAAAGCATACCTTTTTCACATGCCCACGGATCCCACTCACAGTTCGAATTGCTGCACCCTCAAACCGAGCTATTTCAAGATCTGAAGTAAACATATCCTTGATGAGAGCTGTTTTGTTGAATATTTTACATGGGTGTCCAACTAGCTTTATTTTTTTCACTATCCGTGCTGCATGGTTGAACTCAAGTACGTAGGCTGTTGCTATAATGTGAAATGCCGCCTCCTATGCCACATAGAAACTGCTTAATGAGTAGCTATAAGAAACAGAAAGGAAGAATGGAGAGAAAAACAGAACAAAGCAACAAGGGTTTGGAGTCATTCAGGCAACTCCAAGGGTTCAAATTGAAACTCACTCCAAATATACAGAGTAAAAAGTAGATCCAATAACCCCTTGAAAATAACAAATTGGATGGTGTCAAACATTCAATTTTTTACCATCCATTTCCAACCCTAGATTAATAATTCACACAACTTTAATATCAGACAGGTTGTTTCTTAGAATGACTAAACATGTACTAGAGGATTGCATTAGATTAACTAATATCAGGAATGCAATAGCCAAGAACTTCATATACAGCTTCACCTGTGAATTAGGAACAGAAAGCAGCATGGTCAAGGTTGAGTTGATGGTCTAGTGAAGCGATCAGTTTGATCTCATAGATGACATTTCAAGGGATATCGGGCTCCAATCCGAACCAAGATATGGCTAGGATCATAACTAATAGGATTAAAAACTACTTCAAGGCTTCAAAAGGGCTTTTCTTGGGCTTCATGAGTAACTATAAAAAGATTTTACCACTTAAACCTTTCATTGTATTAGAGGCCACATCTAATTTAGTTAAAGAAAAATATTTAGTTATCTGTATAACAATGATCCACCCGAACCAATAAATAAATGGATGGTGATGTAGGCTATAATTTCCAATGGTTTCAGATCACCATTTTACAGGCACATCAACAATATTTAAAATTCACCAAACCCAGTTACATATTATATCTTTTTGCTTAAGTTTTAAAAGTATGAAGATTAAGTGGCTATGTTTTTAGGAGAGGGACTAAATTGCCAGACGGTATTGTAAAGAGACTTCCCAGATTCTTGACCATATTATCACTCACCACCATCCTCACTTGTTCCATATTTTATAAGGATCATAACAATGAAAAGAACATAAAATTGAGCATAGTGACCTGATTGCTAGATAAATTCTGAACAGCAAGCACTCCAGTCTTGGGTGGAGCAAGAGGGCCCCAAAACATAGCAAGGCAATGCATATGTTCTGGAGTATACTTGAGCATGCGATGTCTTCCATTTTGATCCTCAATGGAATAAACAGGGGTGGTCTGGTAATGCCTCCATCCAATTGAAACAATTATTGGATCTCTAGTCTTCAGCACTTTCTTGTGCCATCTGTGTCGTTTTAGCCTCGTCTGGAAGAAAAGGGAAACCTGTTAGGTCATGTATGTTCTACAACAAGATAGAATACAAACACCATAGGAATCACAATAGAGACACTATGCACCAGAATGTAGCATAGATTACCAAATTGTTATACTAAATATACCTGTCTAAATCTCATCAAATTTTATTTCACAACCTTCCTATAGTTTAGGTCTATATTTACTTGTTCAATAATGTTTTAGCTCTGAACTCTGCTACCAAAACGATTACCAATTGTTAAGATCCAATTTAAAATCACTGGACAATAGGGTTACAGACAGAACCAGAACATGGGGCCACTGTAAGCTCAAGACAGAACCAACAAGGGTTAACACCACTTAAATAACTCCAGTTCACTTATAAACCCAGTATCATTAAGTGAAAGAATTGAATATATTACATGAAAAATAAACAAGTTTTACAAACAAGTAGAGGTCTAATACGGTGCTAAACATCCAACCTAAACTAAGTAACAATAAGTGGAAAGTTGTACTCCAAAATTCTAAACTTAAACTGATGTGAGATAACACCAATGTTCTAGCTCTTATGAATTTCATTGTTTTATCAGACATGTGTATATGAACAGAAGCCAGATTGGTTAATTACATATGCAACTCTCTAGTTTTTTGTATTTTTCACATAGAAAACAAATAGATTCCTCAACTTTTTCAAACAAGTAATAACATTTGAATCGAGAAGTACAGAGGTTCAACTAAACTGGTGGAAGAAGCCGCAAATTAACATGAGAGATGATATATAAGATTTTTCCTACAAGATGCTAGAACTATAGATTAAGTAAAAATATCTTTCAATCCTTAAAGCGAAAAAGGGGGCACCCATGAGTAGATAAAAACTAGAAAACAGTGCAACATATAGACAGGAAAAAGACTATTATTCAACAGTACAATAGCACAATATTAATAATCTTAAGCATGTTCTAACCTGCATGTATCCAACATTTTCCTCACCGAGACCAATTCCTCCAACCAAAATGGGATGACAGGGATCAAAATACTCTATCTCAAAAGGAACATCGTGAACTTCTAACCTTAGATTCATTCCTGTTCGGAATCCCTCAACTTCCAATTGGGTAGTCTCATCGAGATCCTCGAGTTCTGCTATATTAATTTGTTTCTGGAGTTCAATCTCTTCTTTCAACTGGAAGAACCGAGAAAGATTTAGAGCTTAAACCTAAAAATTAGATTATAGATCTATCAATAGAAATGCATAGTTACCTTGTCATAATACCCATTGTCATTCGCTTGACTGCGGTGAAACTTTCCCCCATTTTGTATATCAGTTTCCTCTTCTGGTGAATCGGATCCATCATAAGTAAGAAAAGTTAAGGTTGCAAAAGCAAGACAGTTTCCCATATATACATCTTACTTAGACAGAAATCAAAACCGAACTTTCATTGAGAGAATAAAAATCATGCAGTCCGGAAAAAGGCACAAATGCAAGCAACAATCTTGAGCATGGATGAGAATACAGACAGCAATAGAGGAGTGCATACCACATTCAAACCCCCACCCCCTGCCATTAATAGAATTTACCAATATAAACAGGAAGAGATGGATCCAAGCAGGCAAAAAATAAGTATATAAATGGCTGCAGTCAAAGTAGTTTAACTAATAAAAGGATATTGAGCATCAAATTTTGCACGGAGAGCTACATTTTTTAACCTCTGCTCCTCAATTGCATCATCGTCTTCCTTTTGGATTCCACCATTACTAGAATCATCTTTCTGATGACTTCAATACTTCTCACCAGTTTCTAAATCCTCAAAGTCACCATCCATATCATCTTCTTCAGTTTCAGCTTCTGACATTTGATTTCTGAGGGCACCTTTAGACCAATCACCAGTGACAAAACGATCACGAATGCTCTCATATACTTCTTCTTCTTCCCAGTTCTTAAGTTCTGAAAATTTAGTGGATTTCGAACAGTCCTCAGGGTTGATGTTCCCACCATCTAATCCTTCAATAGAATTCTACAGTAATACAAAATAATATTAGAGTTGAGAAAATATAAACAAATAAAATTATCAACAAGATGGCACACTGAAGCATCCATGCATGCAAACTTCTGAAATTATAAATCAGCCATGCCTACATGGAGGACACACCTTTGCCCTTTGCCCTTTGGGCTTAAAAAATTCATATTCATCGCTCTCTTCATTCTCACTGTCGTCCTTCACTTCATTAGCGGAAGTGTTCAATGTTGATGCAGATTTCTCAAATACAAGCTGCATCAGGTTTATATTCAGCTTTTTAGATACCCTTTGCACCAATGATGCTCTCCACTTTGATATGTTTCACATCCCATCTTCTAGAAGGACAATGTTAAAATTGCAATTAAAAGCAAAACAAGAACTTGGAGGAAAATATCTAACATTATAATTAACCACTTCAGAAATTAAACTGCTAGAGACACCATCTAGAAACGTCCAATGCTGGGCCCTATCACTCTGACATTTGAAAAGCTAAGTGTGAGCCAGAAAAACAAATTTTTATTAAATTTATATTTTTTAATCAAAATTAAACAATTTAGTTATTTACAACTAAAACAATTTCAGGCCCAGCAAGGCTTGAAATATAAATTTAAGCCCAAGTCTGGCATCAGCAGACTAAGATTATGAGCCTGGCGCTGAGTGTATATATGCCTACCCTCGGATAGCCTACAGTATAACATCTATTAGCGGAGAAGTATTACACGTGTACAATAGAATAGAATATATGAACAGTACCCTCAGACTTCAGATCCCCTTCGTCACCATCAGAAAACTCTGAACCTGAACATGACTAGTTATCTTCATTGCTTCTGTCATCTTCACCTTCATCGTTGTCTTCATCATCATCATCATCATCATTATCATCATCATCATCATCATCTTCATCACCTTCATTCTCTTCATCTGTACTCTGCAAGGAAGTTAGTGTAAGAAAAAGGTTTTTCCCAACAATACAACCTCAACAACACATCGGAGAGAAGGAAAGAATATGATTTCATGACTCTTCCACCTACCTCCTGTGGAACAAATCTATGGTTCTTCAAAAACAAGCAAAAAGAATAACCATTAAATACCTTGAGATTACTATGATCAACACCGTCTTCAAAGATTGCTTTTCTCCTTTTCCTACCATTGTGAAACTCAACTTGTTCCTTAACTTGACCCAGCCGCTTTGACGCATCTGCATTTCCTTCTTCAAAATTCCTACCATCACTTTTCAGCATTGCACCTTCTTGAACACCTTCATCTTGATCTGAAGACTCTGAACCATCCAGATCAAACTCACTATCATCTTGTTCCCCATTAGACTGGTGTTGCTTCAAAGGCTCTATATCACGAATTAGCTTTGTTGCTTCATCACAAGCCCTGTTGTGATCTTCAGCTTCCAATAAACTATTAAGATTCTGACCATAAAGGGAAATTTTAGTCTTTTCCAACTTCTCATCAATTGGGTTCTTTACAGTTTGGAGTGATTTCACCAGGGCCTCATATCTCGTTTATTTCCTATGACGACAAAAAAGAATGAATGAAATATCATCTAAAAATACCTTCAATAATAGGACGAAAATTATGAGAAAATGAAAGAGATTAAAAACCTTTATTTGTTGTTTCCCCCATTTCATCCAGTTTAGAATACTGAACAAAGTAGTCATTAATTTTTATGTAGACCGCATCTTTGTCATAAAAGAGATCCCCAAGTCCAGACATGGGGGCATAAAAAAGTTTTTCTGTGTCACGGAGTCCCTTCTTTTTTGCAGCTGATGGTAAAGGGCAAGGATCAGTTAAGCCTGTAACACCAACCAAGCTGAAGTCTCCAACACTGGCAATATGGAACTGATCACAAATTGTATATGAAACTTAATTGCAATAAAACTTAAATCATTTCCCAGAATAGATAACAATAAAAAATTAATTAAAGAAAAAAAAATTGTTATCCATATTGAAAGTTCAATCCTAATAAGTAAAGATGATATTTATAACTTGTTCCATGTAGAAAGTCTAAATCAATTTTATTGATAAAAACGTATGCCGTGAACACTGGTACTAAATGAAACAAATAAATGAAAACAAGCTTGTAACACCAGCCATACTGAATGCTTCCAAGAACCAAATCCATCCTAAGCGCTTTCACCCTGGTGTACTCAGAACTTTAGCACTACTTCAAGATTACAAATATCAGATGCCGGTGTTTGGATAATTATTCACCTACATTAGATTTCACCCTAAAATACAAATCATATTCATAAATCAACATACCAATTGCGGTGGATATAATAAAGAAAATACTGAATTTCACCCAATCAGTTGAAATGACATGTAACTCACAGAACAGAACAAAGAAATGAGGAACAGAACAACAAATTAGCAAACACTAATTAACATGAGCACATTAGAAGCTCAAGGTCATATCATTGACTAAAGAAATGGGCTTAGAACAAATTATCCAAAAGAAAATATATGGATTGACAGGTTATTATCAAGGTAGAGACATCCCTAGTGAACCAATCTTGGGAGTAAACATTATTCGCTCTTTTAAACATTAAGATCATCAACTACAGTGAGGATGCTTCCATCCATGGGAAACTTGATACTGATACAATATGAGGCTACCACAGCCAAGTTAGCGAGGAGCCAAGGTTATTCTAGCAACATCACAAGCTAAGAAACCATATGATTCTTGTAAAAGAAAAGGTAAAGTCTGGAGCATGTGCAACCTCAAGTTCTAGGGTATAATGGCAATGGATGAGACCATTTTTTACGGCAACCATATAGCCTTACTGAAAATATAGCAGAATGTTCACTGGTAAAAGCTTTTAAATCTTTAAAAATACCCAACAATTTAACATGCAGCATAGCAATGATTGTCAGAAAAGATTCAAAGGGCATACCTTAGTTCCCTTTTTCAAATTACAACCTCGCATATAACCGTAAAGCATAACATCCCTATCATATTTACTGTTCATTTGCACTCTCTCGGGGGGAGTAACATCTTCAAAACGGTCAACCAAGATATACGGATGAGAAGTCCTCCAAGATAAAGGAGGGAACTTCATAACAGATATAAATCTTGCAAGATTGTGAACTTCTCGCTTGGGATACCTGTTAGATAAGAGGGAGAAGCAACAATAAATCTCACAATTTAACATATTAAAGTACACTGCCACAGAATTTCACCATTGAGCGTGGTCAAAATAGAATCTTAGGTAGGATGCTTACTTCCCGTGAATGAGACCAGATAAATAAAACAATTTAGCTCCATCATATATTTCTGTCCAGAAACGGTGAGTAAGAACTCCCATCACCTTTGGAAAACCATGGACTTGCAATATGTTAAGGAATTCAAATGTTTCCTACAAAATACCAAAAAAAAGCATCTAAAACATTAAAAACTCTCACTAAGTGGAACTTGACATTCAAAGAGAAGATTTATAAAAATAATAATTTTCAAAGAAGCAGATTGACGTCTTCTAAAAGTTAAAGCTTTGGAAAGCATAACAAAAATATTCAGTATCTCACCATTTCAAAGCCGTAACTTCCATCAATGAGAAGCAATGCTAGATCAGCAAACTTTGCAGCATCAATCATACCATTGATATCATTTGGACACTCAAAAAACTGCAAGCGCCGTTGCTTGCCTAACAAGCTCAATGAACCCCACATCAGACAAGGGAGCCTCAACTCCACTACTTTTCTAAACAAAATAAATACATATAAACAACTACTAAAATTTACGAAGACACAAACCTGATACTATGGTTATTGGTCCTCGAACCTCAGGTAAATTATGCTTTGTGTAATGCTTTACGAGAGACTGGATTAAAAGAGACTTTCCAACCTGCAACAAGTAAAACGTTCAACAATAGTTAACCAGTATAATCATGGGAAAAGACTTCTAGATGTTACCGCATAGAGTTAATTGTTAACATCAATAATTCTGAAGTCAGCACTTTAAAATCTACATTGTTCTGTTATTTATTGCAAATTACATCAATATTGATAGAAAATTCTTCCCTCCCCCTCTTTTCTCTATTCAAAAGTTTCTTCACCCTTTCTTTATAACACATATTTAGAAGGCAAACATCAAAGCTCCTCACAGAACTATGAAATAGTGAAATCTCAAAGGAGGAAATTAGGACATCCTCAAATTAAAGTTTCAATCCAATATTAGGCTAAACAGCACCGTTTCTCCTTCAGCATCAGCTCTCAATAAAGTATTTATATTTCATTGGTCCAGGATGTTAGAAAAGAACTTTATATTTCCTTATAACTTTCTTTTACACTCAATGTAACAGGCAGATATGATTCAAATGGAACCACCTCTTTTTTAACCTAGTTCTTATAGTGACAAACCAATTTAGACATACTAAAAGGACAATTAAATTAAAAAACTCCTCTGCTCCAAACAAGATAATATCAATTACTTTGGTTCCAAAATATAACAAAAAATTGAGAATAATCGTGGAAGTAAGAAATTTACCTGAGGGGGGCCCTGCACCAAGACAACAAATGGAGGCAGCTCGCCATAAGAACGATCGATAACAGGTAGATGAAGCCTACGTTGTTCTTTCTCAACGACACGCGATTGCAATCGCTTCGCTTTTGCATTGGAACGAAAAGCAAATGCCTAATATATAAAACGAAAGATTAATTAAAAAAGCCGATATTAGCTAAAGCCAAAGAGCAAGTTCATAGCAAGTAAAAAGGAGAAAGAAAACAACGAAACCTTTGGGTTTTGCTGCTTCTGGTCGGAGTTTTGATCCTCGTTTTTTGCATTGGTTTTCTTTTTTGCAGAGGCACCCAAGTGGCGAGAGCGGTGAGCCTTGTGAGACTGGCCATCAGCGCCACTATTCATGGCCATGGCAGCTTCTTGGCGAATTGACCTGGTGAGAGAGAGAAAAAGAGGGAGAGAACAAGTCGAGAAGTTTGAGTCTCTTTAAAGAAACGAGAGAGAAGATGGATACGGCCGTCAAGCTGAGTTGACCCGGTGAGATAGCACGACTGAGAACAATTGCGGCTACCGTGTTTGTTTAGTATTACTTTTTAAAAGGGTTTTTAATATTAAAAGTTCTTTTGAATTTATAGGTCATAATCAGATAATTTATAGAGTAAGAAATGTTTTTTGTAAAGAATATTTTTTTTGATAAAAACATAAACAAATTAATTACAAAGCAGAGCTGTATGATGTAAAAACACCCTTAGATTTGTCCACAGCAAGAAAAGTACATGCCATCATTGGTGGAGTTTCATATATTACAATTCGTCACTACCAAGCAACCCCTGTTTAGCTAATAAATCTACAATTTGGTTATGTTTTCTTTGTATAAATTTCAAAATCCAATTGTTTTCTTAAGTCAAAATGTGTTGAATTTGTTTGATCAAAGCTGTGTTTGAATTGGTTGAAGGTACTTCCATGAATGGCTATAATAACTTTCAAGCTGTCAGATTGAATGATAACCTGATCATGGCCTTTATATCAAATAAGCTTGAGCCCTTCCAATATGATCCAAAGTTTAGCATCAAAAATCAAACATTTTCCAAGATGGCATGAATATCCAAAGAGCCATTCACCATGTTTGTCACGGACAACTCCCCCAACAGCAGCATTCCCTAAATCTAAATGCACTGCTCTATCAGTGTTAAGAAAGATTTGTTCCCCTGTGCTCTATTCTTCAAAAGAATTTTTTGATCAACCAATTGGGGTATATTAAAAGTTTGAAAAAAGATGACTCACCCAATTGTAAGAAACTTAGACAATCTCTCTTGAGCTCTATGATCTTCCTTGAAAAATGAATAAGTTGCGATTCTTCCATATGCGCCAGGTAATTAGCCTAAAGAGACACGCCCAGCTGACTCCGTCCTCATTGCTTGTAACACCCAAAACCCGAAACTGTCGCTAGTTAGGGTTCTAGTGTCTAACCGATCATCTAACACTGTTCATCTCTTAATATTGTTTCATTCAAATCTTATTTTAATAAAGAAATGCACCAAACACAACATAAATCATCAATTAATTATAATCACAACTCAATAAGGGCAAAACTATCATTTTCATGATTTTTGGAGACTTCTATCGGTATCTGTTGGACACGTATCGGTAAAAGTCAAGTCAATGAGCAATTCAGAAACAGTGCAGAATTCTACCTATACAAGAGATAGTTCTACTGATACAAGTGTCACTTCTACCAACACAAGTTATACTTTTCCCAATACTAAAAACTTCAGAGAGTTAAGATGTCCTACCCTGCAACTTTTATTGATACAAGCATACAGACTACCGATACTCCTATGAACAGAACTACCGATACTTATTATGCAACTACCGAAACAATCCAAGTCAGTGAGCAACCTCTCTCCTACCCTGTACTTCTACTAGTACATGCATGAGTTCTACCGAAATAAGTATGCAGAATTCAAATAATCACACAAGTTTTCATTCTTATCAAACAACTCTCATTTCAACAACATAAGGTACAATGAATAATATTCTCAAAGTTCATAAACGCATACAGCAATACATTTTCATTTCATTATGTACCTACTTTCAACCAAGTGCAACATACAAAATAAGGCAACAATATAACCAAGGTTTCAACAATGAATCATCAACCGAAATCAAGTGTTATACAAAATAACGTCATCCTAGTACATGCCATATAACCGAGTGATATATAATACTACCAAACGAGCTTTGCGGTAATGTGACTTCTTTGAAATGATCCGATCTTCAAGCAGCAAAATAATCTACAAAACAATAATAACATCTTTGGTAAGCTTCACAACTTAGTAAGTTCGAAGAGTTTAAAAGAGTTACCAAACATATGCATAAAGCAATTATAACTTAACCGAGCCAGGATAACCCATTGCTTCCTCGAGCCATATTTAGCATATCAATTTTCCTGTCTATATCATTTTTATTACCAGTACCTGATGCTGCTCACACGAGCTGTCGAGGACTCGCAACATATGCAGTACCCCAGTCATCGGTACAGTGTCTGTTTATATAACTATCTCCTAACGATGCTACTCACACGAGCTGTCGAGAATATGCACTTATGCATAATTCCCAACCATCGTATGGTCTGTAATCCACTCCAGGATTCATATTTCTTTTTTTGACTCACGATGCTGCTCACATGAGCTGTCGAGGACTCGCAACATATGCGGTACCCCAACCATCGCGTTGGTATCGTTTCATCGGCTTAAAGCCTACTATCTTTGTCGATCCATTTCTTTTATTCTTTTTTAGTTCCAAGTACTTCCATTTGATTCTTGACATGTATAGAATAAGTATAAGTAATAATTAAATACAAATATACATTACGAACTTATCGAACTGAATTGTAGTGACGGAAAGTGTAACACCCAAAGCCCGTAAATCGTCATCAGTTAGGGTTCCAGAGTCTTACTATTCATTTATCACTGTTCATCTTTAACGTCATGTTATTCAGTCTTATTTTATTAAATAATTCCACTCCATACGCCATATATCGTTATTTGATTATAAACACAATTCAACAAAGGAAAAAAGGTTATTTTCGACATTTTTGGAGACTTATACCAGTACCTATTGGACAACACTTGTTGGACAAGTATCAGTAGTTGTCAAGTTAGTAAACAGTTCAAGAAAAGTGCAAACTTCTACCGATACAAGTGACAGTTCTACCGATACAAGTGACTCTTCTACCTAATCAAGTTTTACTTCTACCGATACTAAAAACTCCATAGAGCTAAGAGTCTAACCCTGCTACTTCTACCGATACAAGTGTAACCCTCTTTACCCAGCCCAGAGATACAACCGGATCCAGAAGGTTATTTACATAATTATACCAACACGAAATCTGAAAATTCACTCTCATTCACATTCATTCACATGTATATATATAAATATATATAAAATCTATAATTAAAATAAATTAATTAAGCTTCCAAAATAAATACCAAAATCTCCAAAATAAATAAAAAAACAACTTACATCCCAAATAATAATTAACAAAGTTTAATAAAAAATCCAAAGATAAAATAAAACAACATAAAATAAAATAACTATAGTCAAGCCTCCGGGTACCAAATCTCCTAAGTCTCGAGTATCTGTAAGGGAAAACTGTAGGGAAATGAGCTATAAAGCCCAGTGTGTCTCTAAAGTACATACAACCTAACATATATTAACACAACAAATTATAGCTCAAAAGTAACCACAAATCATTTTACAAACACATGCACAATGCAATGCACCCATACTCCAACACACCAACATAGTGAAAAGGTTCCCTAGAACCCTTTCCCAACCAAACGTCACTAATCACAGTGTGGTTTTAGTATCAATCTTTTAAAGGAATGATAACCTCTTCTTCCACAATATAATCTCACCCCATGAGCACACAATGCTATGATTACATAATTATCTCAATATAGTCTCAGTCACAATCTCACATTATTTCTCATATATATATATATATATCAATGCGCAGTAGAATATTTCCAATAAATCTCAATCAGCCATATGCTTTGTATATATGCATTACAGTATCAACATACATCACACAACTCAACAGCAATCATAACATTATCTTAACTCCGCAAAATCATCACATTATCAAATACCACAACACAACATACAATCACGTATGACACATCCTTAAGCATTAGGTTATGTTGAAGTTAGAAACACACCTCTAGGAAGTAGAAAACTCTAACGACGAGGAGGTCGTCTACCACGCACTAATTGATTACCCGGTCTAACAGGATTAAATCCTACAAACACAACTAATATTAATACTATCCTAGCCACCACTTAGACACAAAACTTAACTAAAATAACTTACGAGTAGCTCTCGAAACCAGTGCAGGAGTAGGTTACACTGGTGGAGGAAGAGGTAAATCGTCAGTCTCGGAATCGTGATCACCTAAACACAAAAATCTCACATTAAACTTCCCAAACTAAATCTCTAAATAACTCAAAGTATAGAATTAAAGATAAAACGATCAAAACGAGGCTTTTGGGATTGAATTTGGCAAAAAAGACAGCGAAATCGGACTCAAGACATCGAAAAAGGGTAAGGTAGGATTTCTCAAAAAAAGTTAACGGTCAAAGTCAACGATCAACGGTCAATGGTCAACGGCTCGATCAACCGGTCAACGGACCGGTCAACGGGTCAACGAGTCAACAGGTTCGGGTCATCCGGGTTGGTCCATTTGGTTTATGTGTGGGCTTGGTTCCACTTGGGTTTGGGTTTGATTATTGGGTAATTTTTAACTTGGGTTAGGGCACATAAGGGCCCAAATCTCAACACACACAAAAAGAAAATTTTAGGGTTTGTTTTCCCCTTTCCAAACGGTACCGACGATGCCCCACCACCATCACCAATGTTCGACCACCACTAATCAGCAAGTAACCACTCCAAAATCCAAACCACAACTCGATTTTACAACTTACCAATACCAAAAACGTCGAACAATGACGGACCAAAATAAGTAATAAAGGCCGAAAGACCCCTTGTTGTTTCACACAAAAGTCGACTGAAAGGAGGAGATTAAGGGGTGGTTTGATGCGCAATTCAAAGAAGACTATTTTGGTGGTGGCGGTGATTAGAATGGACAGCGAAGAAGCTTTGTCAGAGGTGATCGGAGATTGAATTAAAAGGAGAGGGGAGGATTTAAGGAAAATTCGGCAGAGAGGATTTGCAAAAATGGAAGAATAAATGTCACAACAGGTTTAAGGATGTTTAAATACCCAAGCAATTGGGCTAATTACTCAGAGGTCCCTAAAGAGTATTAGGGTTTCTAAATTGATCCTACGATTTCAACCTCATCATAATTAATCCTAAACTTCTAAATTAGCCACAAAGTCTCTTCTAGAGTTCAATTAAGTCCTTAAAGTTATTGAAAATTACGCAAGGACCCCCCAAACTGAATTTTTCTTAGACGGGGTTAAGGCAAGACCACTCACAAAATCCATAGTCACACGCTCCCACTGCGAAATCTCAATCGGTTGCAGTAACCCAGAAAGACACTAATGCTCTGCTTTGACTTTCTAACAAGTCAAACACTTCAACATAAAGTCAACAACATCTCTCTTTAAACCCTTCCACCAGTACCTGTCATGAAGATTCTTATACAGTTTATCTTCACCAGGATGCATGGAATAAGGGCTGTCATGCGCCTCACAAAAAATAGTTTGTTTAATCCCCGAATTCTTCAGAACACAGTACCGACCTTGGAAACATAACACATCATTCTGATCCATGGAGAAATCCACAGATGTACCTTCCTTCACCTCTCTCATACGATGCTCTAGATACGGATCATTAGCCTGCTCAACCTTAATCTCCGAGAGTAAAGTGGGAATAACTCGAACTTCAGCTAAAAGACTACTATCCTCAAACAAACTCATCGTGGTGAATAAAGCCCTAAGTTCAGTCACAGCACTACGACTTAAGGCGTCAGCAACCATATTAGCCTTACCAGGGTGATACTCAATCTCACAATCGTAATCCTTAAGTAGCTCCAACCAACAACGTTGCCACAAGTTAAGCTCCTTCTAAGTGAGCAAATACTTCAAACTCTTATGAGTAGCAAGTTCAAGGTCAAGGGTGGGGTAATTAACCTCATGTGGTTTCAACTAACGAGACGCATAAGCCACAACTTTGCCCTCTTGTATTAACACACATCCCAATCCAGTGTGAGAAGCATCACTGTAGACAGTATAAGCTTTCCCAGGCTCGAGTTGGATCAGAACTGGTGCTTGAGTCAACACAGACTTCAACTTTTCAAAACTCGACTCTTAAGCCTCGATCCAAACAAATAGAACGCTCTTCTTTAAGAGCTTAGTCAAAAGTGCCGCATAATCGAAAAACTCTCAACAAACCTTTGATAATAGCCAGCTAAACCCAAGAAACTACAAATCTCAAAAATATTCTTAGGTTACTTCCAACCTATAATAGCCTCGATCTTTTTAGGATCCACACAAATACCCTCAGCAGAAACTATATGTTCCAAAAACATAACCTCAGAGAGCCAGAATTCACACTTGCTGAACTTAGTATAAAGCTGCTTCTCTCTCAAGATTTGCAGAACAACTCTGAGATGCTCCTCATGCTCAGTCTCAGACTTAGAATAAACCAAGATGTCATCTATAAAAACCACTACAAACTGATCTAAGTAGGGTTGAAACACCCTATTCATCATGTCCATAAAAGTAGCAGGTGCATTGGTTAACACAAAGGGCATCACCAAAAACTCATAATGCCCATATTGAGTTTGAAAAGATGTTTTGAACACATCCGAATCTTTCACCTTAAGCTGATAATACCCAAATCTCAGGTCTATCTTAGAAAATATTGTAGCTCCTCAGAACTGATCGAATAAGTCATCAATGTGAGGCAAGGGGTACTTATTTTTAATCGTTAGCTTATTCAGCTTTCGATAATCAATGCACAACTGAAGTGTCCCATCTTTCTTCTTAACAAACAGAACTGGTGCTCCCCAAGGTGAAACACTAAGTCAAATAAAACCCCTATCCAACAACTCTTGCAACTATACTTTCAACTCCTTGAGTTCCTTAAGTGTCATTCGATAAGGTGCCATAGACACAAGAGTCGTATCGAGATAGACCTCAATGCCAAATCAACCTCATCATGTTTAGATGGCACACCAAGTAACTTGATCGGTGTTTTTACGACATAACGATTGTGCAAGCGTACACACGTCGATGCAAGTATAGTTAATAGACAAATCTATCGGATATCGATCCCTCGAGGAATGAGTTCTTGATGTCTAAATATCGGAGCAATCAATATTGAAATTAAGTGTAATGTGAGTACTGATGTCAATGCAATATGTCAGATCTACACACTAAAATCAGATATCAATGTCAATGCAATCAGAGTCAAATGTCAGGGGTTAAATGTCAATGTACTGAAAGTAAATCAAATGTGATGAGTGTTGAGTGCTGAATATTTAAATTACATAAAATGTAAAAGTGATCAAGTGTAAAGGGTATAAATGGTTCACTAATTCTGCTAAGTTGCAACGCTGGATGCGTCGACAAGGTAGAGTATAAATGAATTGTCGCTGCAATGAAGTCCCTTTGAGTTCTTACCAACAATAACTCCCTACTTAATCCCGACTTAAATACCCACAATCACTCCACCTCTCGGTGCGAGCAATGATGTGTATTTAAGAACAAGTAACTGGTTCTTATCCCAGTCTTGAGCAGCTCTCGTCTAACCCACTTGTTAACCTAACCTGTCATCGCATCTCTCGATGTCGGCGTACTGCAATTTCACTATCGTGCTTAAATCTGTTAAATCCAAGAATAAACAAATAAGCAGTGTAAAATAATAATCAAAATGATATAACATTAAAAGACACTTTCGTATTCATTTAATATCATCAAAATCCATCATCATTTAAGAAGAATTAAAGAGTACAACGAAGCTTACTATCTCTAGACTACTAGGCCTACTCTCTAATTATTCCTCTTGCCTTGCATCAAACACCTTCTCGTCAAAAGTGACTGCAGACTTGCTTCATCAGCTTCCCAATTCCCAGCTCGAATCTCCAAAATCACACAGAAATTGTAGAATTTAATCCCTTAGCTCTTGATGATTCCTACATTCTTTGTTCGTCTATTTATAACCTCCAAAATATTGCAAGTTTCAGTCTTCATTCCCAGATCCAGATCTAGATTTTTGCAGCTATCAAAATTAGTTAGAGTACAGCTGTGCACTCACGCAATTCTAGTATGTTCTTTAGAGATCTATAAATTGTCGTTGTATCACTAGACGCATTCTGAAATTATAATTACAGTGACATCTGTGAAATTCTTGCGTTGGTGCTTCCAGCTGTGGATTCAACTTGATTCTACTCATTCAAGGTTTAGTTGCAATGCGACGACATCTCTTGGTCATAATTACCAGCTGATCTTGTGGCTGCATTCGTCCAGTATTAAGCTTCTAGACTTAGTTCTTGCGCTGACAATATTAAGATGCAATATATCGACTGCTTGCGTCGACATTAGTACAAAAATGGATAAAAATAACAAGAATTTAAACTAACTAACAATGAGTTGGAAATTATGAAAATTAAATATAAAATGCTAATGATGCATGCTAAATGAAATACAAAAGAGACAATTAAGACACTAAATTAGGGAGAAAATCTATGTCATTTGTAATGCTATCACACTCCCAAACTTGAGTTTTTACTTGTCCTCAAGTAAACAAAAATAAACAAAGTCCCAATTAGAAATGTCACCGCAATCATTATTCATACAACTTGAATTATCTAAATTCCTAATGTGTAAATTGCATTCATATAATTGAATGATGAGCTGACAATTTATAGCTATGAACAACTTAAAATTGCAACTTCATCAATATTAGTATCATGCATTGAATCTTAACCTTTCTTGAACCATTTTAGCAATTTATTCTTTTTCTTTTTCTTTCTTATTTTTCTCATTTTTTTCCAAGTGACTGAAAGATGTCATTGCATTACTCTACCTTTGTTCCTGGGTAGAAACGATGGGGTGTAACAAACCCCCAGGAGGCATGTAATTGCACCGACACACACTCTTGCAGTTACAGCCTTTGGCTAAATGAATTTTCTTTTCTAAGTCTGCAGCGGAGTGTTCTCCCTTAAAAGTCACAATGCACTTATAATGGAGTGTCTTTTATTAATAAAATGTCGCTGCATTGGTCAGTTAGTTCAAGATTCAATATCAACACTATTCATCCATTACTGAAGCAATTTCAATTATTCATTCAAAAATAGCAAACTCATCATTCATTCATATTCATCCAATTTCCACATCAACATTTAAACAATTCTAGAATTACGCATCAAAATAAAATTATAGGCACATTCTGTTGAAATTTTGTAAATTTCCATTAACTAAAGAAACAAGATAAAAGTCAAACATCCTCAATGCACTGACAATAGTTATACATATATAAAATGCAACTACAATGTACTAAACTAAAATGAATGCAACGACAATTAAAATTCAGGCACAATAAGAATGCATGAAAACTAACTAAAAAAATACCAACTTACTCAGCAGCAGCCGATGCAGAGGCTGCTTTGATTTTTTTCTTTTTCTTTTTCGGGCGCTCTTCCTCGTTATGGTGTTTTTTCTTTTTCTTATCCTTATGCCTCTTCCGTTTCTTATCCTTTGAACCAACCGGCTCGGTGGATTGCTCCTCCTCAACGGGTTGGGTGATGGCCTCATCAGTTGTCACCTCTGATAGGTGGATTTTGACGAGTGATTGTATGTAGGGCACAATAGCCAGAGGATTCAGTTCCTCTATCTCACCAGTGACAACCTCAGCCTGGCTCGCAATCGATAGAGCCTCCTCTGAGCTGGATGCTCCCACAATATCCTCAATGATCATTGTTGGGGCATCAGTTTCCTTCTCCACCTACACTTCGGCAGGTTCTTCTTCTTCTTTCTCTTCTTCTTTCTCTTCCTCGTCTTGATCCTTCACTTGATAACCTTCTTGATTTGCCTCTTCTTCTACACTTGGCTCATTTTCAACTGGACCACTGTCAACGCAATCGATTGCATCGACATCTTCTTCCAGAAAGCTACCCTCTCTGTCATATTTGCGCCCAGACTATTTGAGAATTCATCTTCGAATAAATGGGCGATGTTGCGATGAAAATCGTCATCAGCCTGTGACTGCCCGCCATCATTCTCATTGTCAGAAATATTGATTCGGGTTGGTGCAAGGGCAGGCCTACCATCAGGTAAGTTGGGAAATCTGGCAGTAGGGTCTGGCTGATCTGGCTCAATGCAGCTACAAAGGCTTCATTCCACGCCTTGGTGTATGCATAAAACTTGCGGAGTCGAAAATCCATGTCATCCACGATGTTGTAGGTGTTAATAGAATGCATGTCGAGGCGGTTTAAATGAACTTACATAGTGTCAGCTTCTTTGCTATTTGGGTTTCTATCGACACATCAGTTTTTTCAGCCTTCTTCTTACCCTTTCCTTTGTCCCTCTTCTTGTATATCTCTTTGGCCACTGGGGTGTTTTGGCCCCTTTTCATCCTCTCAACAGAAATATCATTGATTGGTCCTTTGTTGTCCAGGACCTCCTCATCATCTTTGGGCACAATGCCCTTATGTTGACAGAATAACATAATAAGAGAGGGAAAAGGAAGGATACCAGTTTGCTTTCCTGCAGCTTCTACGATCTGGGCATGTATAAGCTCCCCAATGTCGATGTGTACGTGGTGCAGAATGGAATGCAGCATACACATACGATCCAATGTGGCCGTAGTGCTGTGGGTAGAAGGTATAACACGACTATTGATGAAATGAAACCATACCTTGCAAAAGATTGTAAGGTACCACCTGTGCATTGTATAATTGTGAAACCCATTGCCCGTCCATGTAGCGCCATCAATGCAGGGGTCGTTCATCATTTGGGCCAAACAATTATCATCCAAATGGTACATAAAGGGTGTATTGTCATCTACTTGTTCCAGAATTCTCAATAGTATGTTGATCTGCGCAGCATTCCATGGAACTAGCCTTTCTCGTACAAAGATAAACTCCTGCTCCTAATCCACCAAATTCGCATAAAACTCCCTCACCATTGTGGGAGAGTAACTAGAAGGATGTCGCAGAAATATTCCTGTTGAAGCCCAAATTTATTCGGGCCCAAATTCAAACCAAATTGGACCCAAACAGAATTTAAATTTAAATTTATTTTAATTTATTAATGTCACTTTTACAAATTTTTGAGTCCAAATAATTACAAAGCCCAATAATCCAAATTACATGGCCCAACAAATTACAACCCAATAGGCCCAATTTTATAAAGTTTTTTAGAACCCTAATGCTTAAACAACTTGCACCTGCCGCCTCCATCCCTAGCCAATCAGGAGCTGCCACGTCAGCACCGTCACTAGCAAGTTGCCACTATCACCACCACCGTCACTACTGAACCTGCACTGCAAAGAAGACAAAACTCACATTTAGTTGAAAAAGACAAAATAGAATCATTGTAAAATAGGCTATAATGCCTCATTCAAAAACAGATTGAAGGACTTTTTTGGAACATTCTTGAGAATTAATACAAAAAAGACTGTGAGTGTATTCGAAATTAATACAAGATTTTCAGAAGTCAATACACAGATAAGAGCAAAGTAGAGTCAACACCTTCTAGCATCAGTTAGCAAGGTATATTTAGTTTACTTATTTGCTTAAATTTGAAATGTTTTTTAAGTATATATTAATAGATATATAATTTATTATAACTGTCATTGTTAGCATTTACTTCAAAGCATAATAAATAGTTATATTAAACACATAACATTAAATAAATAAATAATAAATTCATTAATAATAAAAAAGGAAAATAAAAGGTCATACCTGGCTTACTGTCGCCATCGTTGCTCCGACTGGGATCCTTCAGAGTGTGGCCGTACACGTGAAGAAGTTCGACAAAGAGAGGTCTATTAGTTTTTAAAAAAAAAAATAATGACCAAAATATAAAAATAACAAAAATGTGTTTTCAAAAAAAGGGAAATCAAGACCTTCATAAACCTAAAAACCAACTGGATCTGGATTTTTTTTAAAAAAAAAAGAAAAAGAGACGATTTGGCTTCGATTTAAGTAAAAAAATTAAAAAAAATAAAACCTTTCATTTTCTTATAGATCTAGGCTAGATCGGTTCGATCTAGACTTAGATCTATCTTTTAAACACAAAATAAATAAAAAAAAACTTTTTTTTACCTTTCGAAAGTCGTGCACGACGGATGACGACTGCGGGCGACGACGGCATGTGGCAGACCGATGATCGGATGGGCGACCGGAGCACGGCCGACCGAGCAGCTTGAGAGCATTTTTTGAAAGGGAAGAGGATTTTTTT
Organism: Gossypioides kirkii; assembly: GCA_005610355.1. Lineage (NCBI taxonomy): Eukaryota > Viridiplantae > Streptophyta > Magnoliopsida > Malvales > Malvaceae > Gossypioides > Gossypioides kirkii. The sequence goes on along the minus strand of CP032254.1, from coordinate 29,259,042 downwards.
TAAAGGATGGTGTTAAAATGATTTTTTTTGAAGAATAAGGCTTATTTATAGCCATCCAAAACGGCGTCGTTTTGGCATGGCTTAAAGATGCTCAAAACGGCGTCGTTTCATGCCAGACCCAAGCTCCGACCCAACCCGATCTGACCTAACTCAGGATCCGTGTGTTTTTAAAAATTAGGCTATTTACCCTTTTGATCCTTCCGCCTTTTTTGATTATTTCAATTTAGTCCTTAATATCATTTCAATTTAGTCCTTTAACTCTCTAGAAGCCTAAAAGGTTGCCATGTGTCATTTTTTGGATTATTTATGTAATTGACCCTTTCTACTTTTAATTTGTTTCAATTTTGTCCTCAAATCAAGTTTTGTTTTATTTTAAATTAGCCCAGTAATTTTAAAAGATTTACAAATTGGTCCTTTGACCCCAGAATGCTTGAGAAGCTGCCACGTGTCCCATCTTTTTGGTTTTATTGCCCAGAAGGTCCCTAAACTTTCCAAAAATCATATTTTGACCCCTTAACTTTTCCAAAATTACATTTTAACCTCTAAACTTTTTCATAATCACATTTTAACCCCTAAATTTTTCTAAAATCACATTTTAACCCCTTGAACTTCTTAAAAATTACATTTTTACTCTTAAACTTCTTAAAATTTACATTTTGACCTTTTAACTTCTTAAAAATTACATTTTGCCCTCGAACTTCTCAAAAATTACATTTTTGCCCCTGAATTTTCAAAAATAACATTTTGACCCTCAAACTTCTAAAAATCACATTTTTACCCTAAACTTTCCTAAAATGGCATTTTTACCCCTAAAACTTTTCAAAATTACATTTTAACCCCAAACTCTCCAAAACTTCATTTTCGACCCCGTTTTTTTTCTTTCTTCGACTTTTGTATATAAATTTTAAACTTTTTTATTTTTAATTAATTTCGTATTTTCTCATTTATTTTGATTCATAACTCGTATTTTATTTTTCTCATATTTATTTTCGTATATTTATTCATTGTGTTATTTAGCTTTATCATTAATTGCATAGCTCGTATTTAATTTGCATACTCATTTTTATCCCTATATTTTAATTAAAGTTATTTTTTCGATTTTTCTCCAAAATATAAATATTTAAAATTGAGGCAATATTCCTTTATCTCGAGTTTTGAAAATTTGTGAAATTTAGGGGTTAAAATGTAATTTATGGAAAATTTAAGGTTTAAAATGAAATTTTAGAAAATTTTAGGGTTAAAATGTGATTTTAGGAAAGTTTGAGGTCAAAATGTGATTTTAGAAAAGTTTGGGGGTTAAAAAGTGATTTTTGGGTAAACAAGGGCTTCTTGTGTAATAAACCCAAGAATTTGGACATGTGGCAGCTTTCTGTGCTTCCTAAAGCCGAAGGAGTAAATTGAAAATCATTTAAAATTTTTGGGTAAATTTAGAATAAATTGAAAATAACATTAAGGACTAAATTGAAACAATTCAAAATACTAAAGGATCGAAGAGGAAAATTACCCATTTAAGAAAAAAATCTGATTCTTAGGCCTTATGCCAAAATGACGTCGTTTTGGGGCTTGGATGCCTAAGCCAAAACAGTGTAGTTTTGGCCTCCTATATAACCCACCTTTTTTGTTCTCCCAACTCTCTCTTTTCGCTCTTTCTCATTTTTTTGGGTGACTCTCTCTGATCGTCGCTGTCGCTGTTCCCTATCGACCACCGCTCGCCACCGTCGCCGTGCACGGTGGCATTAAGGTAAAAACTTTTTTTTTTTTTTCTTTTAAAAGGCAGATCAGGGTCTGATCTAGTAAGATCGAGCCTCAATTTTAAAAAATTTCGAAAGAAGTTTGTTTATTTGATGATTTTCGAATCTTTTCCTTATTAGATTATTTTGATTTTTGAATCTTTTCTTCTTGTTTTTATTTCATTTATTTTGTTTCAAAAATATATAAATAAAATAGAGTAATAAACATGTATATATATCATATATGTAAATCTATTTTTTTGGGAAAAAGATTAATATATGTGCGTATATATGCCATTGAAAACGAAAAGATATAAATATAATATATATACACATATAAAAAAATAATATACCTTGCCAAAAGAAAGCTCTTGCAATCTTGAATTCGAATCTGTTGTTTGCTTTTTTTTATTTCTCGTGAAAATCGGAAGGGGAGCCCCCTTTTACACATTGATTTGTGGCTTTTATAGCCGAAACAAACATTGCCTTTCTTTGTATTTGTGCTGGTTTTTGTCCTTTCATCCACTTGTGCAGGTGATGATGGCAGTGATGGCAAGTTGGTGGTGTCAGATGGTGGCAGAGGCAAGTGGCAAGGGCAAGGGCAAGTGGGTGAGGCTTGCGACGGCTGGAAGGAACCCTAACATTAGGGTTTCTGATTTTTTTCAAAATTTGGGCTTATTGGGCAATATTGTAAATTGGATTTGGGTGTTATTGGGTTTTGGGGTTTGGGCTAAGTGGGTAAGCTAAGGTGATTGGTAGAAAATGGGTTCGGGAGTCGGTTACGTGAGAGGAAGGATTAGCACCCTCACACGCCGAAAATTGGTACTAGACTGATTATTTTAGGGTCTTGTTTGTAAAATTTTGAAAACTCGAATAAAGTTTTAAAGTACTATCCTTAAATGCATAAGTCATGTTTAAGAAAGAAATTGATTTTCGTTTGGAAGTCTCGCTATTTCGAATAAATATTTTTTCAAGACCTGCTTGTTTTCCCCAAAATAAACGTTTTGACAGCTTGGCTACTCCACTGGGGATTTTTAAAATAAAAGAGAGTCAAACCAAAATTGATTATTTTCGGGTCTTTTTGTTAAAATTTTTAAGTACTCGATTTTGTTTAATATACGATCCTTAAATATTTTGTGTGATGCTATATTATGTCGATACTGCTAGTATAGATTCACATTCATTTGCATATGATACTACACCCTTTAAGTGGAAGTGGGAAATTATTTCTTCGTGAGGTTTTCACCTCTGTGCAGGATAGTGGATCACTTTCAGGATACATCCGTACCCATGTTTTCGTGAAGTTTTCACTTCCGTGCAAACATGTGGGAAATGTGTCCCCCTAAACTTAACTTATCCGTATGAGCCTGTAATGGGTGAGGATCGAGGAATCTGCTGGTTTGGGTACCCTTTACTTTAGAGACTAAACCATATGTAATGAGCCATAAGTACTTGCCTTAGAAGGAGTTATACCGAACCTTTTAGCAACTATCTAAGACAAATTCTTAGGTTCTTTGTTTTATACTTATATATTGATACTGATGTGTTTTCCTAACTTGTTCTATTTTGTCTCTTTTGTGTTGCATTGCATCATCATACAAGGAAAGGTATTGATTCAAACTCAATTATTGATAAGAGAATCGATCATGTAAAACAAGTACCTTGATAAGGTGGAGGACAACAAGGTGGTGCGTATGTGGTCAGAGGAAAGTCAACGCCAAAAAGGGGAAAACTTAGTAGAAGGATATGAGTCAGACTTTTGGGATTATACCAGGATTAGTACAGCTCAGAACAGTGTGTAAGAATTGAAAGAGATATGGGACAGTAGGGATAATGATATGAAGCAAACCTTTTACTAAGAGTACAGAGATTTACCATACTTGTTCAAGGTTAAGGTAGATAAGTACCTCTTCTGAGCCTTAGCGCAGTATTGGAACCCGGCCTACAGTTGCTTCACTTTTGGGAATGTGGACATGACACCGATGATAGAAGAATATACCACTTTACTCTATTGTTCGAGGATCTCGGTAGATAGAGCCTATTCTAGAGCTCCTAGTGTCCCAGCTTTTATTAAGAGGTTAATAAACATTACTGGCATGAGTGAGCAATGGTTTGCAGCTCAGGTTAAGGTGAAAGGTGACAATAAATGCATTACGTGGAACAGTTTGCTAGATTTGATCCTGGCCCACACAGATACGAAGAAAAAGATTGACATCCTAGCTCTAGGTATATATGGGTTAGTCATTTTTCCCTAGGCTTTGGGACACATAGAAGATGCAGTGATAGACTTGTTTGACCGATTGAGTAAAAAGGTTACACCGGTCCCGACAATATTGGCTGAAACTTTCAGATCTTTAAATGCATGCAGAAAGGAGGGAGAAGGTCGGTTTATCGGTTGCGCACCGTTGTTGATAGTATGGTTCCATAGTCACTTTTGGAAAATAGAAAAAGTCTTCTATCAGTACTTATCTAAAGATTATTCTCCTCTGAAAGAGTTTGTAGCCACACAAAGGCAAGGAAACTTCTCAGAAGAAAAATGGATGGCAATACTTCAAAGTCTCCGAGACGAAGACATAGAATGGCGAGCACCATGGTTTGTTCTTGATGAAATTTTATATCAATGCGGAGATTTCGACTAGGTCTCATTGGTCGAAATTTGGGGAGCAATAGGGTACGCACCTTTATTGGTTTCAAGACAATACAGATTGAGACAATTCATACCAGCAAAACAAGGGTTAGCTCAGTGTGAATTCGCATATAGAGGAGAAAATAATAAGAAGAGGATTCGAAAGATCTCGAATGCATGGAACCAAGTTCGAAGGATGAAAGTGTTCGGCGCCAATCCCATGAAAACTATAGAATATGATTGGTGGAGAAATAGAAGGATCAATAGCAACATTCCTGTGCCAAACTCGGAGGTTGTTCGTCCAATTGAGGAGCACTTGCAAGTTGTCCCGACTGAACTAGAAATTATTAAACAGGATTTTGAGAGGAAGAATGCTGAAATGGAAAAGATGATAGAAAAATTGGAAGATGAAAAGGTGCTTTTGGGATTAGACGTTGATGTCCAGAAGTTAGAGGTAGAGAAATTGAGAAAAGGGAAGAATAAGGCCGAAGAAGATCTTGATAGCCTAAAGAAAGATTATAAGAAGCTTCGCTTATCAATAAGGACTGTCGATTTAGGTAAGATGTCGGAACAATGGCAACGGGAAATCCGTGAAGAGAAGAATAGAACAAGTCAGTGGAAGAACAAGTTTCAAGATGCCCAGATTCAAGAAAATGCCATGAAGAGCAGCCTCTTGGAAAGTCAAGCTGAGATGACCGAGTAAAAGACCCGAATAAAGGAATTGGAGGAACCCTTGTATAGATATCGTAACCGAAATTCAGTGGTAGAACTGAAGGCAAGTCGAGTCGAGATCGAGAGATTGAGTGAGAGGGTGGAAGAATTGGAGGCCAAGTTTTAGAGTAGTGAAATATGAATCGAGATTCTAGAAAGGACAATGGAAACAAATGATTGGCATCTTCAGCAGACTCAGAAGCAGGTTCGAGATAGGGATTATGTTATGGGCAAGGCTTTGAATCAAATACGGGGAGTAGCTGACCATGTGTAAATACTAGCAGTCAAAGAAAATGAGTTAAGCATGTAATATGAGACAAAGACAGAATGGGGTCAAAAGCTAGCAGGACTTCTCAAGAAAATCAAAGCTCTGAGCATTAAGGCAAAACCGTTTATGTAATTTTCTTTATGTAAAGGAACTTGTTATTTAGTGAAGTTTTCTAATGGAAATTGAATTATAAGTCAATACCTTTCTTTTGCATACATGCATTCATCCGCATTGCATTTTCACATTTTTAGCATGATAATTCTAACTAATTAAAACTTTAACAGTTACGTCAATAATCATTGAAAACTCACATCATTATAACACTCGTAAATAAACCAAAGTTATGAAGCAAAGGCTAGAGCAAATTCAAAAGGAAATGCAAGAGCAAGAGCAAGTGCAAGTGTAGTTGCAAGACCATTTGGCAAAAGTACAACAAGATATGAAGGACCAGATTATAGAATCTCAAAAGAGCATTATAAGTGAGCTAACACAGCTGATAAGAGTAGGGGCGGATAAAGGAAAAGGTCCTGCTATAAGCCTAAGGGAGGAGAGTGAGGAGCCTAGATATCTCCCAGGCTATGCTTCTATCCATACTCAAGCACCGTCGAAAACGTATCCACGTACAATACCTGTAACAATAAGAGCACAACAACACACAGGCGGTATGTCAGGGCCAGCAAATTTTCATATAGGATCTGGTTCCAACCTTGAAGATAATGTAGCCATTCCCGTCGTCCATGACTTGGATGATGTAAAGGAGACGGAAAGAACAAGGCCTGAGATCCCTAGACAGCTGGAGGACAAATACAAGTGGTTGGAAGAAAAAGTGAAAGCAATGAAAGGTGCTAATACCTTCTATGGCATTGACGCTAAGGAGTTGAGCCTTGTCCCAGACCTAGTACTCCCCCTGAAATTCAAAACACCTGATTTCGACAAATATAGTAGGACCAGTTGCCTCGAGGCACACATTACCATGTTCTGCAGGAAGATGACTAGGCATGTCCATAATTACCAGTTATTAATACACTATTTTCAAGATAGTCTAATAGGATCTGTAGCCAAATGGTATAATCAGTTGAGTCGTGCCAAGATAAGCTCATGGAAGGATCTGGCACAAGTGTTTATAAAGTAATATAGTCATGTAATTGACATGGCACCTGATAGACTGACCCTGTAGAGAATGGAGAAGAAGCCAAATGAGAGTTTTTGACAATACGCTTAAAGATGAAGAGACGTAGCAACTCAAGTACAGCCACCTTTGTTGGAAAAAGAAACAACTATGTTGTTCGTGAATACTCTGAAGGCCCCTTTCATTAACCATATGTTGGGAAGCACTACCAAAAGTTTCTTTGACATGGTTATGTCAGGGGAAATGGTCGAGAACGCAATCCGAAGTGGGAAAATTGAGACTGGAGAAGGTGTCAGAAGAACAGCTCCTAGAGAAATGGAAAATGAGGTCAACAATGCAGACTCTTACAAGACAAGTAACTCAAAGCCAATGGTGATGGCATCGTCCAGAACTACGGAGGGAAACTATCAAAGAAATCTAAGGCAGAGGTTTGGTACGAGACCAAAAGTGGAATTCACTCCTATTCTCATGACATATAGATAACTTTATCCGAGATTGTACGAGGAATGTCTAGTATCACCCATCCATGTAAAGTCATTATTACCGCCATGCCCGAGTTGGTACGACACAAACACACAATATGAACATCACGTAGGGATAGCTAGACATTCAATTGAGAACTGCGCGACCCTAAAAAGGCATTTACAATAGCTTATTGATGCCGAGGTACTGAGATTCGAGGATCCTATGAATCCCAATGTATCAAGGAATCCGTTACCCAAACATCCCGATCAAGGGGTGAATGCAATAGTCGGAGGAGAAGGAAGGAGGATCAAGACTCGCATTGAGGAGGTAAGATCACCCTCGAGATGGGTATGGCACGAAATGATAAAAGCGAGCTTAATTGCTCAAGATTCGGGAAAAGCAGTGAGAAAAGGACGCTACTGTGAGTTTCACAATAATGAAGGGCATGAGATTCATGGATGCGATGAGTTAAAAACTGTGGTACAGGGATTGATGGACAATGAGTTAAATTTTTTTGAGGAAAAAGGAGAAGTGGAAGAAGTATGTGCCTCCGAAGAGGGTACAATTAAGAAAGCTTTTGGGGTTAATAACCCAATGATAATCATCTCATGACCAAAGAATGATGAAACTAAAGCAAGAGTTATTCCCACAATAATAATTCAAAAACCCGTAGCCTTCCCTTACAAGGATGACAAAAGGGTACCTTGGAATTACAACTGTAATGTAACAGTGTCAAGAGGGGAAAATTCCAAGGTTGAATCAGGAGTAGCTCAAGATGTGAGCATTGTCACGAGTAGTAGGAAAGACTATGGCCCTGCAAGAATAGAAAATGAAACATTTGGAAAAGACTTGGGAGAACCGAAAAGAGGAAGTACTAGTGAACTAAAATCACCAATTAACGAGCCAATGACAGAAAAGGAGGCTAAGGAATTTTTGAAGTTCCTCAAGCACAACGAATACAGCGTGATGGAGCAATACACAAGCAGCCGGCTCGTATATCCATTTTAACGTTGTTGCAAAGCTCAAAAGCACATCGCAACACGCTGATGAAAGTATTAAATGAGACTTATGTAGCCAAGGACATTTCAGTGAACAAACTAGACCGCTTGGTCAATAATGTTAGCGCTGATAATTTCATCTTTTTTAATGATGATGAAATACCCCTAGGAGGTATGGGGTTAACAAAAGTGCTACATATCACCACTTGCTTGAAAGGTTACACACTTCCTGGTGTATTGATTGATAATGGTTCAGCCCTGAACGTTATGCCGTTAACAACGTTAAAGAGGTTACCGATTGATAGTTCTCATATGAAGACATGCCACAACATAGTGAGAGCATTCGATGGAACAGAAAGGAAAGTTATGGGTCGGATCGAGATACCATTGTTAATCGGTCCAAACTCATACGAAGTAGACTTCTTAGTTATGGATATCAAACCAAGCTACAACTGCTTGCTTGGAAGACCGTGGATCCATTCAGCAGGAGTCGTGCCATCATTATTACACCAAAAGCTGAAATTGGTGACCGAAGGACGATTAGTCACAGTCAATGTTGAAGAGGACTTAATTGCGTCAATAGCAAATGATGCACCATAAATTGGAGCAGATGAAGAAGCTTTGGAATGTTCTTTCCAATCCTTGGAGTTCGTCAATGCAACCTTCATCACCGAAGGGAGCAGAATCTCTGTACCCAAAATATCAAAAATCACAAAAATGGCTCTAAAAATGACAATTGACAAAGGAGCCCTAAATAGAAAAGGACTAGGAAGGTTTCTCCAAGGGAGAATCAATGTGCCAATATTGGAAGAGAAATAAGATCGCTTTGGCCTAGGGTATAAACCAGACGCAAAGGGAAAGAAAAGGGAGCTAGAAAAGAAGTAGGAACGAAGAAGAGCTCGATTGGCTGGAGAGGAGATCCAATGGGAGCCAATGATTTTTCCTCATATATAAAAAACATTTATATTAGGAGGAATAATCAATTTAAGGTCGAAGGTAAAAGAGAGAGAATGAAGACTAATTGAAGCAATAGGGACAATGAAGGGTTTGAGCATCAACGTTGTATCAGAGGAAGGAAATGAAGAAAGAAACCCATGGGAAATTCGTCCTTTCGCCCCTGAAAGTACTCTCGACAACTGGACTGTAAAGGAACTCCCTGTAGTCTTTAGGGCTTCTTCAGAGTAATGCTTATAACACACCTATTGCTTTAGGCTCGAAAGCAATATGGATCTTTTTGTAAAAGGGCCCATGATCATTATCTAGTTACTTTAAATGAAAATGCATCTTCTATCTTATGACAAATTTCTCGCTAATTATTCTTTCATTCTTAATCCAATTCAACAAATTGTTCGTACATATCCAATAAACAAAACTAATCATTCTTGTCCAATTTGACAAACATACTCATATTCATACCATATAATCATTCTTTCGTAAATTTATTTTGTTCTTTGGACCTCTTTTTTATTCCTTTGACAGGTCCTTGAATATCAATAATATAAGTAACCCTTATGCTAACTTAGAGCCTCGTTTTGAGCAAGATATGTGTCTAGAAGAACTTCAGGACTTCGAAGATGATCAAGATCGTAATTTGTCTCCTGATCTGTTAAGAATGATGTAGCAAGAAGAAAAACATATCTTGCCTCATTCGGAACTGGTGGAGGTTATCAGTTTGGGAAATGAAGATGAAAAGAAAGAAGTGAAAATTGGGATTAGCATCTCCCTAGAAACCAGAAAAGATCTTATCAAGTTGCTTCAATAGTTCTAAGATGTCTTCGCATGGTCTTACTAAGACATGCCTGGCTTGAGCGCTAACATCGTGGTACATAAACTCCATAAGAAGGAAGAATGCAGGCCTGTTCAGCAAAAGCTCCGAAGGATGAGACCTGATGTGTTATTGAAAATAAAAGAGGAGGTCAGAAAGCAATTTGACGCTGGGTTTCTCCAAGTAGTTAAACACTCAGAATGGGTAGCCAACATTGTCTCTGCTCCTAAAAAAGATGGGAAAGTGCGTATGTGTGTGGATTATCGAGATTTAAATAAAGCAAGCCCAAAGGATACCATTCCACTACCCCACATCGACACCTTAGTAGACAATATAGCAGGTCACTCCTTATTTTCATTCATGGATGGTTTCTCCGGGTATAACCAGATAACGATGGATCCTGAAGATATGGAGAAGCCCACGTTTGTCACGCTGTAGGGAACATTCTGTTACAAGGTGATGCCTTTTGGACTAAAAAACGCAGGGGCAACTTATCAAAAGGCCATGGTGACTTTGTTTCATGACATGATGCATAAAGAAATTGAAGTTTATGTTGACGATATGATTGCGAAATCCCGAATAGAGGAAGAGCATGTAAGGATCTTGAGAAAGCTGTTTGAGAGGTTATGAAAGTATCAATTAAAACTAAACCTAACAAAGTGTACTTTCAGAGCCATGTCAGGAAAGCTGTTGGGCTTTGTAGTCAGCAAAAAAGGGATTGAAATTGATCTAGATAAAGCAAAGCCATACATGAGCTACCACTACCCAGTACACAAAAAGAAGTTCGAGGGTTTTTAGGGAGAGTAAATTACATTGCTCGGTTCATCTCACAGTTGACTGAGAAATGTGATCCTATCTTCCGTTTTCTTAGGAAGTGCAACCTAGGTGTATGGGATGATGCATGCCAGGAAACTTTTAACAAGGTCAAAGATTACTTGTCCAATGCTTCCATCTTGGTACCTCCAATTCCTAATAAACCATTGATCCTGTACTTAGCAGTTTTTGAAAATTTTATGGGATGCGTACTAGGCCAACACGATGAGTCTGGAAAGAAAGAAAGGGCGATATATTATCTCAGCAACAAATTCACTGATTGTGAGACTCGATACTCGCCAATTGAAAAATTATGTTACGCTTTAGTTTGGACCACGCGAAGATTAAGGCAATACACACCACTTGGTTAATCTCAAAACTAGACCCTCTAAAGTACATGATAGAGTCAACTGCTTTGAATGGAAGATTGGCTAGGTGGCAGATCTTACTTTCTAAATTCGACATAGTCTATGTCAATTAAAAGGGAGTAAAAGGGAGTGTGATAGCAGACTTCCTAACTAGCAGGGCTTTAGAGGACTATGAGCCAATAAACTTCGACTTTTCGAACGAGGATTTAATGAATGTTACAACCTCTGAAAGGGTAACCACAGCGGAACATTCTTGAAGATTGACTCTTGATGGAGCTTCAAACGTCACAGGTAATGGAGTTGGGGCAATATTGGTATCACCAGAAGGAGACCACTATCCTTTCACCAGTAAACTTGATTTTGATTGCACAAATAACATGGCAGAATACGAAGAGGCATGTATCATGGGAATCCGCGCAGCCATAGAACAGGGAATCAAAGTTTTGGAGATCTATGGAGATTTCGCACTAGTAATCTACCAACTCAAAGGAGAATGAGAAATGAGAGACTCTAAGCTAATTGATTACCGAAAGTTGATTCTTGAGTTAACCAAGGAGTTGGATGACGTCACATTCCATTATCTCCCACAAGAAGAAAACCAGATGGCTGATGCTCTTGCCACTTTGACCTCGATGATTAAAGTAAATAGACCAGAAGACATGAAACCCATTCAAATGAGCATCTATGAAGCTCCGGCTCATTGTTATGATATTGAAGAAGAAGAAGGAGAAAGGGATGATCGCCCATGGTACCAAGATATTCTTTAGTATGTAAGAGATCGCAATTACGCTGAGCAAGCTTCTGAAAATGAAAAAAGGACATTGAGAAGACTTGCCAATGAATATGTCCTAAATGGGAAAATCTTGTACAAAAGGAGAAAAGATTAGATGTTGCTAAGATGTGTCGATGCAGTTGAAGCTAGAAAGATCTTAGAAGAAGTTCATGAAAGTATTTGTAGGACACACGCCAATGGTTTCACAATGGCCAAACAGATAATAAGATTTGGGTATTACTGGTCTATCATGGAAGGGGATCGCATCAATTATGCTAAGAGGTGCCATAAGAACCAGATTTATAGAGACAAGATTCATGTACCTCCATCACACCTTCATGTCATGACTTCTCCTTAGCCATTTTCTATGTGGGGCATGGATGTCATTGGGCCAATTTCTCCAAAGGCTTCTAATGGTCATAGATTTATCTTCGTGGTTATTGATTACTTCACCAAATGGGTAGAGGCAACTTCTTACGCCAACGTCACGAAATCTGCAGTTAGTAAGTACTTGAAAAAGGAGATCATTTGTCGATATGGGATGCCAGAGAGGATCATATTTGACAATGCCTTGAATTTGAACAATAGCACAATAGCAGAAGTTTGCGAGCAATTCAAAATCAAGCATCATAATTCGTCTCCTTATCGCCCAAACATGAATGAAGCTGTGGAGGCAGCTAATAAAAACATCAAGAAGATTGTTGCAAAAATAACTGAGACCTATAAAGACTGGCACGAAAAACTACCATTTTCCCTCTTTGCCTACAAAACTTCAATCAGAACTTCTACTAGGGCAACACCATTCTTATTAGCATATGGTATGGAAGCAATTTTACCTATTGAGGTTGAAATACCTTTTCTCCGAGTCTTGATTGAGCTACAATTAGATGAGGCAGAATGGATCCAGGCTCGATATGATCAGTTTAATTTAATCGAAGAAAAGAGGTTAAAAGCTATTTGTCATGGTCAGATGTACCAGAAAAGAATGATATGAGCTTATGACAAAAAGGTTCATCCTAGAGAATTTCATGAGGGAGATCTAGTTTTGAAAAAAAATACTTCCCATACATAAAGACTTTTATGGGAAATGGATGCCTAACTAAGAAGGACCTTACGTTGTAAAGAAAGCTTTCTCATGAGGAGTTCTCATTCTAACAGAGATGGACGGTAATGATCTACACAACCCAATCAATTCAGACTCGGTGAAAAAATATTTTGCCTAAGAATGAGATGAAAACCTGCAAAAGGCGTCTCAAAAAAAAGGATCGAGATGAAAACCCGCAAAGGGCGTCTCGAAACCGAAAGAGTTTTGAGTTGAAAACCCGCAAAGGGCGGCTCAAATTCAAGAACGGGTTCGAAGTGATCGTTTCTCCCTCAATTATAACAGGATGGAAGAAAATTACAGCTCGAAGCATCAACAAAGCACTCCAGGTCTTCTAGACACATATTTAGGCCCAGAATGATTCTCAGCAAGTCGGCTTAGAGAAGCTCATCCTGCGATATTCAAGGCATCTAATTGTCTTTTGTTGTATACTTGGGAATTTCTTAACAAAAAATTGCCTCCTATTGATCTTTTGAATTTTGTCTTCAATAAATTTGGACCTTATTCCCTCACAATCTTGTTCGAGCATTTTGCATATAAAATAACGGATAATGAACTAATAATATGAATCATACAAAGATCCATGAGCATTACTCTGGAATTTCCTAAATGGTACAGGAGCCCGAAATAGGACCACCAATTGGAAAACTTGAAAACAACCAGTTCAGGCTGAGCCTAGAAGGAGACAGGACAACGCACCCATGCCAGAATTTGGACCAGCGACAGGCTATGTTAACCCAAATAATAAATGAACATTCATCATACGTATTCATGTAGTTAGGAGCATTTGATTCATTCTTATCATTGCATCCTGATAATTCCAGCCTACATATGAGGTCTATAAAAGCATACTTTACAGGTCACATCCCTGGAAAATGGCGAGAGGAACCAAGGAAACATTGGAGCTGATACCCTAAAGACGAAGAGGAATAGATTGAAGTCGTAACAATAAATCTTCTACCTTGAAGTTACAGTGGATCGATATCAAACGACAATACCAAGTTTTCATAAGAGCAAGATGAAGTTTCGACATCAAGTCCTATCTTCTTGAAATTGCAGTGAAGTTGGATTCAAACTACATCATTCCAGTTTTACCCTTAATCAAGAAGGGCAGATTGAAGATTCCGATCTCTTACCCCAAGCTTGGGGCAGATCACCATCAGTCAATCTCTTACCCCGAACCTGGGCAGATTACAGTCATTTGATCTTTTACCCCGAGCTTGGGGCAGATCACCATCAGCCAATCTCTTACCCCGAGCCTGGGGCAGATTGCAACCATTTGATCTTTTACCCCGAGCTTAGGGCAGATCACCATCATTGATCTTTTACCCCGAGCCTGGGGCAGACCACCATCAACCATTTGATCTCTTACCCCGAGCCTGGCGTAGATCACCATCAGCCAATCTTTTATCCCGAGCTTGAGGTAGATTGCAGCCACTCGATCTCTTACCCCGAGCCTGGGGCAAATCACCATCAGCCATTCGATATTTTACCCCGATCTTAGGGCAGATCACCATCAGCCATTCAATCTCTTACCCTGAGCCTGGGGCAAATCATCATTAGCCAATCTCTTACCCCGAGCCTGGGGCAAATTGCAGCCATTTGGTCTTTTACCCCGAGCTTAGGGAAAATCACCAGATCACCATCAGCTAATCTCTTACCCTGATCATGAGGCAGATTGCAGTCATTCGAAGCAATAAAGTGGTCATCTTCCTGACGAGATGCAGAGAAGTGAACCAAATCCACATTCCTAGTGAAATACAAAGAAATAGATCAAGAGATGAAGCTACAACACCAAACACTTGAAGTGTCAGTGGATTAAATCAAAGACTACGATGACAAACCTCAATCTCCTTAAAATTACAAGTGAATCGAGTGAAGTCACAGTAGCAAATTTTGTCTTTTTAAAATCACCTCAAGGCAAGATGGAATCACAACCCCAAGGACATAGAGAAATGGATGCAGTGAAGCTGAACGACTGATAAAGTGAAGGGCGGACCAAATAAAGAAAGAGAATCAAAGAACCGAGACCTGATGAAATTGGGTTTCCTTTTGGTCTTTCCTTCGTCCCTGTTATACAGCAACGAGCAAAGAGGGGCAGCTGTTGAAGCCCAAATTCAAACCAAATTGGACCCAAATAGAATTTAAATTTAAATTTATTTTAAATTTAAGTTTAAATTTATTAATGTCCCTTTTACAAATTTTTGAATCCAAACAATTACAAAACCCAATGATCCAAATTACATGGCCCAACAAATTACAACCCAATAGGCCCAATTTTACAAAGTTTTTCAGAACCCTGATGCTTAAACAACTTGCACCTACCACCTCTATCCCTAGCCAATCAGGAGCTGCCACGTCAGCATCGGCACCAGCAAGTTGCCATTGCCATCACCACTATCACTGCTGAACCTGCACTGCAAAGAAGACAAGGCTCACATTTAGTTGAAAAAGATAGAATAGAATAATTGTAAAATAGGCTATAAAGCCTCATTCAAAACAGATTGAAGGACTTTTTTTTGAACATTCCTGAGAATCAATACAAAAAAGATTGTGAGTGCATTCGAAATTAATACAAGATTTTCAGAAATCAAAACACAGATAAGAGCAAAGCAGAGTCAACACCTTCTAATATTAGTTAACAAGGTGTATTTAGTTTACTTATCTGCTTAAATTTGAAACGTTTTTTAAGTAAATATTAATAGATATATAATTTATCATAACTATCATTATTAGCATTTACTTGAACACATAATAAATAGTTATATTAAACACACATTACATAAATAAATAATAAATACATTAATAATAAAAAAGGAAAATAAAAGGTCATACTGGCTTACTGCCGCCGTTGTTGCTCCGATCAGGATCCTTCAGAGTGTGGCCGTACACATGAAGAAGTTCGACAAAGAGAGGTCTGTCAGTTTTAAAAAAAATAATGACCAAAATATAAAAATAACAAAAATGTGTTTTCAAAAAAAGGGAAATCAAGACCTTCATAGACCTAAAAACTAGCTGGATCTGGATTTAAAAAAAAGGAGACGATTTGGCTTCGATTTAAGTAAAACATTTAAAAAAAAACAAAACCTTTCATTTTCTTAGAGATTTAGGCTAGATCGGTTGATTTAGACCTAGATCTATCTTTTAAACACGAAATAAATAAAAAAGAAACTTTTTTTTACCTTTTGAAAGCCATGCACGGTGGATGACGACGGCGGGCGCCTGGCAGACCGATGATCGGATGGGTGACCGAAGCACGGCCGACTGAGGAGAAGCTTGAGAGCGTTTTTGAAAGGGAAGAGGGTTTTTTTTAAAGGAAGATGTTAAAATGATTTTTTTTGAAGAATAAGGCCTATTTATAGCCATCCAAAACGGCATCGTTTTGGCGTGGCTTAAAGATGCTCAAAACGGCGCCGTTTCATGCCAGACCCAAGCTCCAACCCGACCCGATCCGACTCAACTCAGGATCCGCGTGTTTTTAAAAATTGGGCTATTTACCCTTTTGGTCCATCCATCTTTTTGTTTCAATTTCATTCTTAATGTCATTTTTAATTTATTTTAAATTTACCCAACAGTTTTGAATCATTTTCAATTTAGTCCTTTAACTCTCTAGAAGACTGAGAGGCTGCCACGTGTTATTTTTTGGATTATTTATGCAATTGACCATTTCTCTACTTTTCATTTATTTCAATTTTGTCCTCAAATCAAGTTTGTTTTATTTTAAATTAGCCCAGTAATTTTAAAAGATTTACAAATTGGTCCTTTGACCCCAGAATGCCTGACAAACTGCCACGTATCCCATCTTTTTGGTTTTATTGCCCAGAAGGTCCCTGAACTTTCCAAAAATCATATTTTGACCCCTAAACTTTTCTAAAATTACATTTTAACCCTTAAACATTTCAAAAATCACATTTTAACTTTTAAACTTTTTTAAAATCACATTTTGACCCCCCAAAACTTCTTAAAAATTACAATTTTACCCCTAAACTTCTTAAAAATTACATTTTGACCCTTAAACTTCTCAAAAATTACATTTTACCCCTAAACTTCCAAAAATCACATTTTTACCCTAGAACTTCTTAAAAATTACATTTTGCCCCCTAACTTGCAAAAATCACATTTTAACCCTCGAACTTCTAAAAAACACATTTTGCCCTGAACTTTCCTAAAATGACATTTTTGCCCCTAAAACTTTCCAAAATTATATTTTAACCCTAAACTCTCTGAAACTTTATTTTCGACCCCATTTTTTTTCTTTCTTTGACTTTCGTATATAAATTTTAAACTTTTTTATTTTTAATTAATTTTATATTTTCTCATTTATTTTGATTCATAACTCGTATTTTATTTTTCTAATATTTATTTTCGTATATTTGTTCATTCTTTGTGTTTTTCAGTTTTATCATTAATTTCATAGCTCGTATTTAATTTGCATACTCATTTTTATCCCTATATTTTAATTAAAGTCATTTTTTCAATTTTTCTCCAAAATATAAATATTTAAAATCGAGGAATATTCTTTTATCTCGGGTTTTGAAAATTTGTGCCTTAACTTACAAGGTGCGATTTTTCTTCAAATCGGGATAATAGAATATCTCTTTTCAAGGTTTAAAGTTTACAACGAAGGAGCTCATTATTTCTGGGTCTCGAAACATTATGTCCTAACTCACTGGACGTGACTTTCTTCCTTGATCACTTCGAAATAGCGAGACTTCCAAACGAAAATTGATTTCTTTCTTAAACATGACTTATGCATTTAAGGATCGTACTTTAAAACTTTATTCGAGTTTTAAAAATTTTACAAACAAGACCCTAAAATTATCAATGTGGTACCAATTTTGGGCGTGTGAGGATGCTAATCCTTTCTCTCACGTAACCACTCCCGAACCCATTTTCTGGATTTCGAAGACCAAAATGTTTTCCAAAACGGATTTTAAATGTTCTGTAGTGATACAATCACACCGAATAAAAGATTGGTGGCGACTCCCATTTTTTGATTTTCAAATAAATATTTTTTCGAGACCTGTTTATTTTCCCAAAAATAAACGTTTTGACAATTCCCATCCGAGGCGGCTGATGGTTCGGTGAATTTGTTTCCTTAAGGTCTGATGTGGAGACAATTGGAGACCTTGTTCGGAGTGGATATTGGGTTTAAACATAATATTATGGTACCGATCTTTGGCTGCAGTCTTTAAAAACAAAATTGGGCCTGTGGATGAAGGCAGTGGTGTCGTGGATTGAGCCACAATAGGAGTAGTTGGAGTGTTCTTGGAGGGTTTAGGAGTGTTTTTGGAAGCATGATTTTTAGCCATGGTGAGAATAAAAGAACGTAAATAAGATTTGCAGAAGAATATTGCTTCAAAATAAGAAAAGGAAATATGAAGACAATGAAGGATATGAGTTGCAGTAGCAATGACGAATGTGAGAGAAAGATAACTGTAATGGGAGGCTTTATAACCTAGCTGTAATGAGTGTAAAAACACAGGGAAGCGTTGCGTCTGTAGCCATTAATTTCCAGGCTGTAGATCGTACCGATATGTTTTGATCCAATGGCTAGGAGAGAAAGAAATCAACCAGTTCAATTCTTGCTGAAAAAGTAATGCTAACTCATCGCAGAATGCATCGATAATATGTGTTTCAATGCTTTGACAAAAATATGATTTTTATTTTTGTAAGGAATTTAAAACAACACAAAGAAGAGTGAAATAATTTAAAAGAAAATAAAGAAATGCATCGACATTATTTAAATGTCATCGGGTTGACGACTTCGTCTAGTTCTCGAACATTTAGACTCACATAATGTTTAAGACGTTGGTCATTTACTTTAAATTGTTGTCCATCCTTTAAGTTTTCGATTGTTATCGTACCGCTTTGGAATGCTTTGATAATTTTAAATGGGTCCAACCATCTCGATCTCAATTTTCCTAGATGCAATTTTAAACATGAGTTAAAATAAAAGTACCAACTGACTAGGATGAAATTGTCGACGCAAGGTGATGTTGTCATGCCATCTCTGTCTTTTCCTTGTATATCGTCGCATTCTCATAAGCATGACGTCGAATTTCTTCTAATTCCATGATGTCCAATAGTCTTTTCTTTCCAGCAGCATCATAGTCTAAATTCACCTGCTTAATTGCCCACATGGCCTTATGTTCAAGTTCGACAGGCAAGTGACAAGACTTTCCAAATACTAGTTGGTATGGCAACATCCTCAACAGGGTTTTGTAAGCGATGCGAAGCACCCACAATGCGTCATGTAGCCGCGCAAACCAATCCTTCTTAAATGGATTAACCACCTTCAGAAGTATGTTTTTAATTTGACGATTGGATACTTCGGCTTGACCGTTAGTTTGTAGGTGATATGTGATGGCCATACGATGCTTCACACCATATCGCTTTAATGCAATTGCCACTTAGTTATTATAGAAATGAGTGCGTTGGTCGCTTATCAACACTCTTGGTGTTCCAAACCTTGTGAGGATGTATGTGTGAAAGAACTTCAACACTGTCCAAGCATCGTCTTTTGGCACCGCAATAGCTTCAATCCACTTTGAGACGTAGTTAACAGCCACTAAGATATACACATTTCCAAAAGAATTTGGAAATGGCCCTATAAAATCTATACCCCAAACATCGAAGAGCTATACCACCATGATGGGTTGTTGGAGCATCTCGTTGCGTCGAAATATGGATCTAGTGCGTTGACAATGATTACATTGTTATGCGAAATTGTGGGAGTCTCGAAACAAATTGGGCCAATAAAATCCTAATTGTAAGACCTTTGTAGCAGTCCTTGTTCCACCAAAATGACCTCCATAAGGGGCATCATGCCAGTGTTGCAGGATTGACATCATTTCCTCTTCAGGTACACAGCGACGGATGATATTGTCGGCGCATACCTTAAATAGGTATGGCTTGTTCCAATGGTATTTGGCAGTATCACGTATGAACCTGATCTTCCAGTGACCAATCGCACTCATAGGTAGCTTTCCACACACAAGGTAATTGACAATATCAGCATACCATGGTGATGCGTTTACAAAGAATAATTAGTCGTCAAGAAATGCCTCGACAATCTAATTTGTTTGCTTGTTCACACTCTCAATTTCCAATCGAGATAAGTGGTCAGCTACTTTATTCTCAGAACCTTTCCTATCTCTGATTTCGATATCAAATTCTTGGAGGATTAGGATCCATCTGATGAGTCTAGGTTTTACGTCTTTTTTGTTGAAAAGGAATCTCAATGCTGAGTGGTCCGTATAAACTGTAGTCTTTGCGCCGACAAGATAGGAACAAAACTTGTCAAATGCAAAGAATATTGCTAGCAACTCCTTCTCTGTAGTAGTATAGTTAGCCTACACTTCAGTTAGAGTTTTACTTGCATAGTAAATAGAAAGAAATACCTTTTCTTTTCTTTGGCGTAGGATAGCTCCTACAGCAAAGTCACTGGCATTGTACATTAGTTCGAATGGTTGCATCCAGTCTGGTACGACGATAATTGGAGCTTGTGCTAGTTGCTTCTTTATTGTTTTGAATGCCTCTAGACAGGAATCATCGAACACAAACTTTTTATTTTGCTCTAGTAATGAGCATAAGGGTTTAGTTATCTTGGAAAACTCTTTGATGAATCTTCTATAAAAGCCAACGTGTTCAAGAAAGCTTCTTATTGCTTTGATAGTGGTAGGCAGTGGTAATTTTTCAATAATTTCTACTTTAGCTTTATCAACCTCAATACCCTGACAAGATATGTGATGGCCAAGGACAATGCCTTTAGTAACCATGAAGTGGCATTTCTCCTAATTCAGAACGAGATTTGTGTCCTTGCATCTTTTCAAAACTCTTGCCAAATTGTCAACGCATTGGTCAAAACTCTGTCCATAGACCGAGAAATCATCCATGAATACCTCGAGTGAGTCCTCAATCATATCTAAGAAGATCGTCATCATACACCTCTTGAATGTTACTGGCGCATTACACAACCCAAACGGCATCCGTCGAAAAGCAAATGTTCCAAAAGGACATGTGAATGTTATCTTTGCTTGATCTTTCGACGCAATGGCTATTTGGTTCTATCCAGAGTAACCATCCAAGAAGCAATAATAGGCTTTACCAGCTAGCCTATCTAGCATCTGATCGATGAAAGGTAGTGAAAAATGGTCTTTCTTTGTGGCCGTATTTAGTCATGGGTAATCCATGCATACTCGCCATCCAGTTGCGATGAGAGTAGGGATTAACTCATTCTTGTCATTGGTCACGACTATGAAACCACTCTTTTTAGGCACACATTGAACGGGACTTACCCAATTGCTATAAAAAATAGGGTATATAATGCCTGCATCTAACCATTTAATGATTTTCTTCTTTACCACTTCTTTCATTTTCTCATTGAGTCGTCTTTGTTACTCAATGAATTTCTTCCCCTCATCTTCTAGCTGTATCTTATGCATGTAAAAAGAGGGACTGATGCCTCTGATATCTGCGATGCTCCAGGCTATAGCTCTTTTGTGTTCTTTCAGAATTACGATGAACTTATCTTCTTGCATTGCATCGAGGGATGCGTTGACAATAACAGGGAGTCTGATTGCCTTGGATCCAAGATGTAAGCTAGATAAGCTATGGACCCCTTACTAATCATCTTTTTGGCTTTAAGGGCTGAGATCACATTAAACAGAAACCCTCTACGTTCACAAACTAAGGTTATCTCTCGATCATCATGAGTTCTCAAAGTTGCCCTTTTTCTTTCACAATCCAAGTTAACTCGATGCTCAGAAAGCCAATCCATTTCAAGTATGAGATCAAATTCACTGAATGCTAACTCCAGTAAATTGGCAGGAAAGATCACCCTTTGAATCTCTAAGGGATAGTTGCAGTATACTTTACTAACCTCCACAGCAATACTCACAGGACTTTGAACAGTAACTGCAGACTCGATATTTTCCATAGTAATTTTAAGACCCCAAGCTACCACACTCGCCACATAGGAATGTGTCGAACCATTATCGAGCAAAATAAAATAAGGGATAAAGTGAATAGAGAAGGTACCTGCTATGTCGTCGGGCTCATCACGATTCTTATGCCTCCTAGTCGCATACACTAACCCAAGTTGTCTCGCCTCAGATCTAGCTGTTCCACCACTCTGGACCGGTCTACCTCTAGTAGCAGAACCTGAAGCAACAGGTCTAACTTGCCCTCTATCCCAGCAGGAGCCTGAACCGGAGTCTGAGACTGACTCTACACAAATGAACCAGTAGGAGGATGAGGACAATCTCTGAAGAAATGATCCTGTGAACCGCACCTAAAACATGCCCCAATCTTCCTTTAACACTTGCCCCATGCCTTTTATTACAGTAAGAATAGAGATGCAAAGGATGAGGACCAGTAGAACCACCAATACTACCTACTGGAGTTGCCGAAACTGCAGGCCTCACCCTCGGATAACTAGGCTGAACTGCCTCCTCTCTAGGTCTCTTAGTAGAAGGATCACTTGAAACAGGCTAAACTGGTGCGCCCGTTGGCTTCTTACTATGCTCTCTATCTTAAGCCCCTTAAGCCTTAGTACGAGCCTCCAAACTCTTAGCAGATCTCGCTCGACTAACCAAATCACTGAATACCCTATCATGATGCATGTTAACCCCAGCCTGAAGTGATAGTCGAAGTCCCTTCCTAAACCAATTGCATTTCTCTTTCTTATTAGTCACCAACCTAGATGCATAGCAGACCAACCTCAAGAACTCGATCTCATAGTCATTAACAAACATATCTCCCTATCTCAAGTTCATGAAATCATCCCTACACTTATCGAGAAACTCCTCACCCACATAACGATCTTGAAAGGCCTCTCTAAAATAATCCCACGTAATCTGACCAGTAGGAGTAGACTCTTCCACAGTTTTCCACCAATTTTGGGCCTCACCCTAAGCAAAGAAACCACAGCTCTAACCTTCTGACCAGCAAGGAGTTCATCTCCACAAACAATCTTTGTAGATCCTTCAACCAATACTTAGCAACAGAAGGATCCGTACCAGTCCTACCCTCAAATACCTTCATTCTAGCAGCTATAAAATCGACAGAAATGGGCCTACTCGAACCCTCAAACTGACCCCCAGTAGATCCACGAAGTAATCTCAATAATTCCTAACTAACCGTAGCACTATCCAACTCCACGGTCTCGCTATCCCTAGTGTTAGGCACATCCTCAACAGGAGCTTCCTCAATAGGTAAGTCTCTTCCAGCCTGCTGACCCTCAGCACCTACGGGCAGCTCGTCCTTCTCAACATGTGGCAATTCATCCATATTCACCTCAGGCTCAAACACAGGAGTAGGGTCACTAACGGCCCTAGTAGTACGGCCCCGGCCTCAACCTTGGTCGCGACCAATCGTAAGTCTAGTACTCCTATGTGGTGGCATACTATCTATCTACATAAGTAAGAAGTACTAAGGTAAGAATTGGTACTGGAGATTTAGAATAAATCACAATTATATATATATCAAAAATTTATTTATAACATATTAATTTATTTAAAATCCCCCATTTAACTCCAATTTTTTTAAAACCAAGTCTGGAGAGCCTCATAGTCCGTGGATTGAACTCTACTCTAATACCACTAAATGTAACTCCCTTTACCCAGTACAAAAGATACGACCGGATCTAGAAAATTATTTACGTAATTATACCCACACGGAATCCGAAAATTCACTCTCATTCACATTCATTCACATGTACATATATATAATCTATAATTAAAATAAATTAATTAAGCTTCCAAAATAAATATCAAAATCCCCAAAATAAATAAAAAAAACAACTTACATCCAAAATAATAATTAACAAAGTTTAATAAAAATCCAAAGATAAAATAAAACAAAACAAAATAAAATAACTATAATCAAGCCTTCGGGTACCAAATCTCCTAAGTCTCGAGTATCTGTAAGGGAAAACTGTAAGGAAATGAGCTATAAAGTCTAGTGTATCTCTAAAGTATATACAACCTAACATATATTAACACAACAAATTATAGCTCAAAAGTAACCACAAATCATTTTACTAGCACAAGCACATGCACAATGCAATGCACCCATAGTCCAACACACCAACACAGTGAAAAGGTTCTCCAGAACCCTTTCCCAACCAAACGTCACCAATCATAGTGTGGTTTTAGTATCAATCTTTTAAAGGAATGATAACCCCTTCTTCCACCATACAATCTCACCCCATGAGCACATAATGGTATGATTACATAATTATCACAATATAGTCTCAGTCACTATCTCACAGTATTTCTCATATATATATATATATCACAATGCGTAGTAGAATATTTCTAATAAATCTCAATCAACCACATGATCTGTATATATGCATGACAGTATCAACATACATCACACAACTTAACAGCAATCATACCATTATCTTAACTCAGTAAAATCATCACATTATCAAATACCACAACACAACATACAATCACATATGACACATCCTCAAGCATTAGGTTATGTTGCAGCTAGAAACACACCTCTAGGAAGCAGAAAACTCTAACGACGAGGAGGTCACCCACCACACACTGATCGAGTACCCGATCTAACAGGATTAGATCCTACAAACACAACTAACATTAATACTATCCTAGCCACCACTTAGACACAAAACTTAACTAAAATAACTTACGAGTAGCTCTTGGAACCGGTGTAGGAGTAGGTTGCACAGGTGGAGGAAGAGATAAATCATCAGCCTCGGAGTCGTGATCACTTAAACATAAAAACATAAAAATCTCACATTATACTTCCCAAACTAAATCTCTAAATAACTCAAAGTATAGAACTAAAGATAAAACGGTCAAAATGAGGCTTTCGGGTTTGAATTTGGCAAAACAGACAGTGGAATCAAATTCAAGATGTCGTAAAAAGGTAGGGCTTCTCAGAAAAAGTTAATGGTCAAAGTCAATGGTCAATGGTCAATGGTCAACGGGTTCGAGTTGGGTTCAAGTCATCCGGCTTGGTCCATTTGGTTTAAGTGTAGGCTTGGTTCCACTTGGGTTTGGGTTTGATTATTAGGTAATTTTCAACTTGGGTTAGGGCACATAAGGGCCTAAATCTCAACACACACAAAGGGAAATTTTTAGGGTTTGCTTCTCCCTTTCCAAACGGCACTGGTGATGCCTCACCACTATCACCGTCGTCCGACCACCACTAATCAACAAGCAACCACTCCAAAATCCAAACCACAACTCAATTTCGCAACTTACCAACACCAAAAATGTTAGACAACGATGGAGCAAAACAAGCAACAAAGGTCGAAAGTCCCCTTATTGTTTCATACGAATGGCGACTGAAAGGAGGGGATTAAGGGGTGATTTGATGCGTAATTCAAAGAAGACTATTTTGGTGGTGGTGATAATTAGAATGGACGGCGGAGAAGCTTCGTCGGAGGTGATCGGAGATTGAATTAAAAGGAGAGGGGATAATTTTAGGAAAATTCGGCAGAGAGGATTGGCAAAAATGGAAAAAGATAGGTCACAACATGTTTAAGGATGTTTAAATACCCAAGCAATTGGGCTAATTACTCGGAGGTCCCTAAAGAGTATTAGGGTTTCTAAATTGACCCTACGATTTAACCCTCATCACAATTATGTCTCAAACTTCTAAATTAGCCACAAAGTCTCTTCTAGAGTTCAATTAAGCCTTAAAGTTACTGAAAATCATGCAAGGACCCCTTAACTTAGCGTCTCAAATATCATTAGGGTGTTACAACAAGTATACAAACTACCGATACTTCTAAACACATAACTACCGATAATTGTTATTCAACTACCGATACAACCAAAGTCAGTTAACAATCTCTCTCCTACCCTGCACTTCTACCGATACATGCATGGGTTCTACCGAAACAAGTATGCAAAATCACAAGAATCATGCCAAAACACAAGTTTATCAACACAAAACATTCATGACCTCAATATGCATTAAGTCAACACAAAATACATAGATTCCAAGTCATTACATAGTACTTTTAAGTTTACACAATCCCAATTACATAAAACAAAAGATAACATCATCCTAGTACATGCCATAAGACCGAGTGATGCAAAAACTACCAACAAGCTCCGCGATAGTATGACTTCTGAGAAGTGATGATCCGATCTTCAATCAACAAACAATCTACAAAACAACATCAACATCTTTGGTAAGCTTCATAGCTTAGTAAGTTCGATAGTTTTAAAGAATTACCAAACATTTGTATAAAGCAGCTATAACTCAACCAAGCCAAGATAGTTCCATTGCTTCCTTGAGTCAATTGTAATCTTTCACTTTCTTGTCTATAAATTTTCTGTTACCAGTACCCGATGTTGCTCGCATGAGTTATCGAGGACTCGCAACGTATGCGGTGCCTAACCATCGGTACGGTGTCTATCTATAAATTGTTCCCTAACGATACTGCTCTCACAAGCTGTTAAGAGTATGCATACAACATAAGTCCAAACTATCGAAGGGCCTATAATCCATTTAGGATTCATATCTCTTTTTCGAATCACGATACTGGTCACACGAGTTGTCGAGGACTCGCAACATATGCGGTACCCCAACCATCGCGTCGGTACATTTTTAATGGCTTAAAGCCTACTATCTCTTTCGTTTCTTTCTTCGATCTCTTCAATTCCAAGTGCTTCCAATTGTTGAACAATGATAATGTACAAATAAGAAATGTTAAGTAAAAATTTACATTACAAAATACCAGACTAACTTGCTGTTACGGATAGACTTCAAGGACTACTCCGCTAATTTCCTTTTTCCGCGATCTGAGACACAATCATAGTCTACATCCACAAATCATACAATTCTCACATTAAATCACACAATCAGGTTATTCAACACAATTTAATTCCTTTTGGGAAAATTATAGTTTTACCCTTAATCTTTTACTTCTATTCAATTTAGTCCTTAAGGTCTAAACATGCAAAATAATCATTTTTCGTACAATCCTATAACAGTTGAATATCCATGGGTCTTCACCCAACATATCCATTAAACCATATCACAACAAGGATATGTATTTTCACCATTTTCACAAATAGTCCTCAAACCTTAATTTCATCAAAAACTACTTTACAAAATCAATGAATCTATTCATCAAGCATAAAAATCTTTCCATAACATCCAAGAACAAGCATTTTCATCAATGCCAAGTTTTATAACATTTGACAGATTCACAAATTAGTCCTTAGATTAGCTAGATTAAGCTAACATGGACTCAAAAACATAAAATTTACTAAAAACGGGCATCGTTTGCTTACCCAAATTAAGGCTCAAAGGTTTGAACTCTAAACCCTAGTTTTCCTGTTCTTGTGGTGGAAGAAGAAGATGAAAAAGATGAGAATTTCATCTTTTCTTCTTAATTTTCACTTAAATACCTAATGGTAAAATGGTAAATTTTAAGACTTTCTTAATTAACTTTGTTAATCACTTGTTTAGCTTTAATTAATCTTATTTATTTCTAATATTTCTCATGATAATGCACCCATTAAAAATTATTTATGGTAATTTGACCATTTAGTCCTTCTAACTTATCAACTCTATATTTGTACCCTTTACGATTCAGTCCTTTCTACTCAATTCACTATCTAGACATTAAAATTTCTTATCCAAATTTTAATGCAATGCTAATGACATCATAAATATTAAAATAACTAAATTTTTAGCTCAAATCATCGGTGTTTTGGTCCCAAAACCATTATTTTCGACACCACTAAAAATCGAGTTGTTACAAAAAGGCTCTAGGGACTATTATGCTAATTTCCCTTTCTCGCGATCCATGGCACGATCGTAATCTAAATCAACAAATCACCCAAATTTTCACATTAAAACACATAATCAGGTCATTTAACACAATTTGATCTTTTTGGAAAAATTATGAAATTACCCCTAATACTTTCCTTTTTATTCAATTTAGTCCTTTCAATACAAAACATGAAAAATACCCATTTTATTCTTAAATACTCTCGAATCGAACATTCTAAGTTCTTAAAAAAATCCCTAAAAACCAATTATTTCAACCAAATGTATACAGTTTCATCTCTTTTACATTTTAGTCCTTAAACCCTAATTTAATAAAAAATCATGTTACAAAAAGATCCGACCCAATCATTAAGCATTCAAAACTATCATAAACTTTCAAGAACAAGCATTTTCAACAATGGAAAGTTTCATAACATTTGATAGATTCACAAATTAATCCTCAGGTAAGCTAGATTAAACTAATACGGAGTCAAAAACATAAAAATTTCTAAAACGATCAAGGTTTGCTTACCCAAATCAAAGCTCAAAGTTTGAATGTAAAAACCCTAATTTTTTTCTCTCTTAACCATGTGAAGGAAGAAGATAGAGTGAAAATGATGAAATTTCACTTAAATTTTCATTCAATATATATACTAATGATAATTTTGTAAATTGTAAGGCTTTCATCATTAAGCTTTAATTAACCCTTTTTAGTCTTAATTAAACATATTTATACTTAATATAACTCATGCTAATCCACCCACTAGCACTTTTTTGGTTAATTTGCTCATTTGGTCATTCAAATTAACCATCTCTACTTTTGCACCTATTACATTGCTACTCAATTAACTATCTAAACATTAAAATTTCATAACCAAATTTTAATATGATTATAACGAAGTCAAAAATATTTAAATAAATAAATTTATGACTTGAATCATCAGAGTTGTGATCCCAAAATCACTGTTTCTGACACCACTAAAAACCGGGCTATTACATTGCTCATGCTACTATCCTGCTCATTAAATAGAATCCAGTCTTGTATGTTAGTAGAGAAAAAAATTATGGAGTGATTATCTAATAAAACCTAGTTCCAAACATCTTTAGCAGCTGGACAATCCCTAAGAATATGAAGAATGTCTTCTGAGTGGTAACCACAACATGAACAAGAACGATCAACTGCTAACCATCTTCTAACTCTTTCCACATTACTAAGAAGTCTTCCTTGTAGAGTAGTCCATATAAAACAATGAACTCTTTGGGGTCCTGATAGCTTCCAAAAACTCTTTATTTCTCATCTTTCGGGTTCCAAACATCTTCCTTGAGCATCCTAGAAGCGATTTTGATAGAAAAAACTCCAGAAGATGTATGACTCCATGAAATTCTATCAGGGCCTTTAGAAGGGTGTGGAGGTAAAATACCTTTAATAAGCTGAATCACATCCTCTGATAACCAAATTCAGAACAAAGCAAGATTCCACAAACCATCCACAGTGATCATCTCCTTAAGAAGACAGTCTGACTCAAGATTAGTACTAGCAATAATGTGTCTGAGTAATGATCTTACACTTGGGATCCAAGGATCCTTCCAATAATGGATTCAAGAGCCATCACCCACTGACCAAAACAGATTCTCTCAAAGTAACGACTAAACTTTGGAAAGAAACTTCCAAAGAAAAGAACTTTTATCCCGAGTAACGCATTCTGGCAGATAATCCTTCAACTGGTATTTTGATCTTAAAACCTGAACCCATAAAGCCTCCCTATCAGTCACTACATTAAAACCCAGCTTCATTAATAAAGAAATATTCTGATCTCAAAGCTTCCCCAAACTTAGGCCACCACATCCTTTTGGTTGACAAATAGAATCCCATCCCACAAGGGACATCTTATTTTTGTTGTCAAAAGAACCCCAAATAAATGTTTCACCAAGTTTTCGATCTCTTCACTGATTTTCCTAGGAAGCATTATGGATTGCATGAAATAACTAGGAATGGATACGAGGATCGACTGTGCTAAAGTGACTCGACCGTAAAGGACAATTTCTAGCATCCCAACTCTGTAGCTTCCTACGCACTTTTTCTACCACAAAATACAAAGTACTATTCGTCACCCTTTGATGAAAAACTGGAACTTTAAGATAATGCCTGGGGTTATCAGTCCTTTGAAAACCGAACAAAGTACGAATCCTATCTGCCATTGAATCCTCCACCCCTTTTGAAAAAAAGATATTAGTATTCTTATCATTAATTTTGTGGCCAAAGAACTCACAAAATGAATCCAACGTATCCTTTAGAACTCTAGCATGTTCCAAATACGCCTTACTAAAAATGACTAAGTCATCTACAAAAAAAAGTGCGAGATATTCAGTCCGGAACTAGATAATCTAATGGGACTCCACTTACCGGTCAAAATAGCTAAATGAATCGAGTGACCTAGCCACTCCATGCACAACATAAATAAATAAGGAGATAGAGGACAACCTTGATGACTGCCCCTGGCGGACCTGAATTTAGGCAAAGGGACACCATTCCATAAAACCTGCATTGAAGAATTAGTCATAGCATACATAATAACATTTCTGAGATAATCAGGGATACCTGCTACTTGGAGAAAAGCATGAATGAGATCCCAACGGACTCTATCATAAGCTTTCTCCAAATAAATTATAATTGTCATCCATTTCCTATGTTTCTGACTCCTCATAAAATGAATTACCTTTTGAGCAATGATAATATTGTCAGTAATATTCCTATCTGTAATAAAATCGGCCTGTTCTTGCGCAATGATTTTAAGGAAAATAAGTTTGGAACGATTAGCAATTACCTTCATTACCAGCTTGTAGAGGATGGAACAAAGATTTATTGGCCTAAAATGACCAAAACTTTTTGAATTCTGAACCTTAGGGATAAAAACAATCAAGGTATTGTTCAGTTCCAGATCAATAGTGTTTCCATAAAAGACTTTTTTAACTCATTCACAAACTGCTCCCCCAACTATACCCCACTACTTATGGAAAAAGAGGGCATGAAACCCATTGCTTCCAAGAGCCTTAAGAGGTGCCATATCAAATAGAGCTACCTTTATTTCCTCATTCATCATCGGCTTACCCAAAAAAATTAATGTCCTTTATGTCAAGCTAGGGAAACTAACCGGAAGGCTTCTCATAAGCCCAAGAATCTCCCCATAAAGATTTTGGAAAAAGTTACTCAGCTCAATTTCAATGATGTTTGGGTCGTAAATCCAATTACCTTTCGAATTACGAATAGTAGTGATGCGGCATTTTTCCTTCTTTGCATAGTGTGAGAGTGAAAAAAACTTAGTATTTTGATCTCCTAATTTCAACCAATCGCACCTCGATTTTTGCTTCCAAAGGAGTTCTTCATGATACAACACTCTTTCCAACTCCTGTCTGAAAAATAAATCCACATGTGTTAACCAATTTGACCCCGCGTCATCCATCTTCCTCTAAATACTCATAAGATTTTTAATAAGAGCTTTCTTTCGAGTAGTAATATGACCATAAACTCTTTTGTTCTAATCTTTCAAGTTCTGACGAGATTAACCAAAGATTCAACGATATTCCCAGAGTAAGCCCAATTGTCATTCATAAAACCATCAAAATCAGGATGTTGAACCCACCTCGCCAAAAACCGAAGAGGTCTTCCTCTAGGAAGGATAAGATCTGAATTAAGAGTCAAAAAGAGAGGTTAATGATCAGATTTAATCTTAGGTAAATAGGTAACCAGACTTTTTGGAAAAACACGAGTCAAAGCTTCATTTCCTAAAGCTCTATCTAATCTTTCAAAAAGAGCACCTCTATGTCAAGTGAAAGGGGGACCTCTAGATCCTATATCATGAAGCTCAGCTGAGTCCACGAAATCACTAAAAAAAGGGCACCTCTTTCCCTAAGACAAACCATCTGACTTCTCCGAAGTCGAAAGGATCGCATTGAAATCTCCAATAGCTAACCACGAAATTTGCCCTGATGGAATTAAAAACCCCAAATTCCCCCAAAGATACTTATGAATTTGCCTATTGGGACTCCCATAAACAAAGGAAATGAAAACTGGTAGAGAGGAAGACATTTGCCTAACTCGAGCCAAAATAAACTAAGGATGATTGCAAATCACCTTAACACTGACTGAATCATTCCATCCAAGCCATATTCCCCCAGAATAACCAATCGCCTCCACCTGGTGAGAATACTGAAACCCTAGCTTAGCAATAATATTATCTATTTTAACCCCACTAACTCTTGGTTCAAGTAAACTAACAATATCAGGCTTGTGTTTCATCTTATATTCTTAAAAAACGCGGGGCACACCCCTGACAATTCCAAGATAATATTAAAAATTCATAATATAAAACAGAAGTATGAAAGACGTACCATCACTGTCCAGAAACAGTATTTCCATCCATGGTTAAATATGATGTATTTGAAGAATCAGAAGCATTCGTTAAGGGGTTGGTAGGAGAAATGAGCTTCGCCCTAGCCTCTTTGGAACCTATCAAAGGAGTTCGCAAATTTCCTAATGATTTAAACTAGCTCCTCCGGCCACGTAAGGCGATACAGGATATCCGGTACTTAAGTTGCTACTGACTTTAACACCGCCTTTCCTATCTTTAAATCCTGGAGAACCCGAACCTAAATCCAAAACAATATTTTTTCTTGATTTATTACCCGAAGAAATTACCTATTTTGAATTTAAACTCTTCTTAAAAATCACTACAGAATATTTCCTTGGATCAAGTGCACTCTAAACAATTTGAAAAAATGTTCCAACAGAATCTTCAAAAATGGGATTAAGTTGCTCCTTTACTTCTTCTAAATTTTCAAAATTAAAATTCACTTGACCTCCCAAATTTAAAGAAATTTGATTGGCCTCATCATCATAAATTAAATTCTCCTTATGCGCAAAATCCTACTGACCGTGCCTTGGTTTTCGTTCAACGAGCATCCACAACCCAAGACCCAATTTCTTCTCCCCAACATCGTCACCGGCAGCCCCATTAGAAGGAAAAGAATCAATTAATGCGGACTTTCCTGAGGACTGCCCATTCCCTTCCAACGATGGGCATATCTCTTTGGTGTGCCTATATTTTCCACAAGCGAAACACACCGTCGACAAAGCCTCGTACTCAATTCTTTGAAGTATGCCATCTACCATAACCTACAAGATCAATGGATTATTCAGATTAAGAAAAACAACTAAACGAGCAAACCGCCCTCTAGTTCTATTTTCGATCTGAAAGTCGAGCTTCACCACTTTTCCAATCAACCCTTCAATAGCTTCAATAATCTGTCGCTTGAAGAGATAGCCAGGGAGATCTGGCAAGCGGATCCAAGCCAGCACCACATTGGGATATGGCTGCAGAGGACTAAAGTCTTTAGTCCACGGTTGTACAGTAAGGTACTGCCCGTAAATGATCCAGGGACCTCGGGTCAAAACTTTTGTATAATCTTCACTATCCTGAAATTTAACAAAAAATATCCATTAGCAATGTCCATGAGATGAATAGATTTTGCAGGTTTCCAAAGGCTAAGGATACGATTATGAAGGGCATTATAGCCTATGTTATGCCCTAAGAGCTTAAGCACGACAGTCGACTCCATTCCTTTAAGGAGGATTTCCCTAATGTGATTGAAGAAGGCAATGGTTGGAACCCCGTCAACCACGGACATGTTAACATCACTCTCCAACAATTCAATATCATTTTCCAAAGTGATCTGCAGACTTATGTTGGTCCAGAATTGGGTTAGTGGCTCCTCCCCCCAATAGCTTATCTTTCCACGATGGCTTTAGAGACGGAGTCATATCTACAGCCATAGGGACATCCTCCCCTTCAGAACCATCCTTGAACCGCACTTTCTTGGTGTTCCGATCACCATCGAGTCGGAGATCACCCCCAAAATCATCATCAGAATTTAGCATAATTAAGAGCGTTTTTCCAACGTTTAAAATTTAAAAATAAATTTTGAAAAGCAATTTTAAACCCAAAAGTAAAGCAATTTGTTTTAGTTTCTACGTTGGGCAAAAGTGATTTTAGGAGTAAAAGATAATTTTAATGTTTATAAAATAGTATATATAATATTTATATTGAATATATAATTATTTTTTATTAAAATTTATTTTAAATATATAATATTATATATTTAAATTTTTATTGGTTATATTTTAATATTTAAAATATATTTATTTTTATATATATTAAAATATTAACAAAAAATTAAATTGTTTTTTATATTTTTAATAAAATATCATAATATTAACTAATTTGAACCTTATTTAAATGTTTATTTGTTACTCTATAACACCAGGTTTAAAATAGATATTTTATTTTTCAAAAGCTTTTTTTAACAGCAATACTAAACACTCGGAAGATAAGGGGAGTTTTTGGCTTAGAGAACCGGGGAGTATTTGGGATGTGAATCTTGGAGCATCTGGAGAAGATAAGGGTAAAATTAATGCCAGGAGAAATTTTGCCAACATGATACATTTTTCGGGGAGTAATTTGGGGCTTAACTTAGATGGAAAGTTAATGGTGCAAAACATGGAAACAGTGGCTGTGACAGAATCTGATGATGAGATGTTGAATGAGGATAGACCTATTCTTGTCATGTATGGAAAAAACAGCCCAGGTTGAATCATGATAATAGTGGCCCAATTAATCATGTAGATTCGGTGGAATCAACTTTTGGACATGGGGAAATTTCAACTACTCAAACGGCTGTGAAGCAGGTCAGCCGTACATTATGAAAATATTGAGCTGGAACGTTCGCGAGTTGGGGAACCCACGGGCCGTTCATAGAGTTCAGCATTTGCTGAGAGATGTTCGTCCTCAAATTATTTTTCTAGTGGAGACAAAAATAGATGGTAAAAGGATGGAGAGGATCAGACAAAAGTTCGGTTTTCGTAAAGGCATTGATGTTCCTACTAAAGGGTCAAGGAGTGGTTTGTGTTTGGGATGGAGGGAAGGTTTGTCTATTGACCTTCGCAGTTTTAATAATCATTGTATTGATGTTTTTGTAGACGATACTGAATGTGCAATAAGTTAGCAATTAACAGGTTTCTACAGGTGTCCAAATGGGCGTCGTAGGGTTGAATCTTAGGATTCATTAAGATCCCTTGGACAGAATTGTGACAGACCATGGGTGGTATTAGGTGAATTCAACAAAATCCGATCTAATGAAGAAAAACAAGGAGGGCGTCTTCGTGATGAGAGAATGATGGCAGACTTTCAAAGTGCCCTGAATGACAGCGGATTAATTGATATGGGATTCAAGGGGCATTGGTACACGTGGGAAAGAGGGAATTCCGCCATACGTAAGCGCTTGGATAGAGGCGTGGTGTCTAAAAATCAGTATGCTATTTTTCCCAACTATACTGTTTCTCACTTGAATAATTTTGTTTCGGATCATTGTCCAATTCTATTAAAACGTGTGATAATATGTATTCGAATGCTTGTAAGGCTGGTTTTAAATTTGAGCAAGCATGGTTATTGCATCATGATTGTGAAGATGTTGTTAAGAGATTGTGGCTTGAATCGGTTGGTTCAACGGTTTCGAATCGTTTAGCGTAAATGGGATTGGGCCTGAAAAATTGGGCCATGATGTGCAAACGAGAATTGTGGATGTCTATTCGAAGCTTAACAAATCGATTACAAGAGTTATCTAGCAAGGAGGTTACAGACAATTCACTTGTGGAAATTGTTAAAACAAAGGTGGCTTTGAACTTGGAAATTGACCACGAGGAATTAAGATAGGAGTAGAGGGCCAAAGCCGATTAGCTTCGTTATAGAGATCAGAACACTAGGTTTTTTCATAATTTTGCTACCTAGAAACGCAAGGTGAATTCTATAAAGGCTTTGAAAGATGAGAATAATGTTATTAGAGAAGATGAGCATGAGATGTTGGGGGTGGATGTTAGATATTTTCGAGGCATTTTTTTAGAGCAACGGCTATTTACATGCTACTGTGATTTATAGTGCGGTTGGTACAAGAGTCTCTCGTGATATGAATAACATGTTATTAGTTGATTTTACAGTGGAGGAAGTGATTTTACAAAGTTCGGTTTTCATAAAGGCATTGATGTTCCCGCTGAAGGGTCAAGGGGTGGTTTGTGTTTGGGATGAAGGGAGGGTTTTTCTATTGACCTTCGCAGTTTTAATAATCACTGTATTGATGTTTTTGTAGATGATACTAAATGTGCAATAAGTTGGCGATTAACAGGTTTTTACGGGTGTCAAGATGGGCATCGTAGGGCTGAATCTTGGGATTTATTAAGATCCATTGGATAGAACTATGACAGACCTTGGGTGGTATTAGGTGATTTCAACAAAATCCGATCTAATAAAGAAAAATAAGGAGGGCATCTTCGTGATGAGAGAATGACGGTAAACTTTCAAAATGCCCTATGTAACACCCAAATTCCGTACACTATCGTCGGTTAAAATTCTGGTGTTTACTATTCATTTTACATTATTCATCTTTTACAATTATACGACTATTCGTATCTTTAATCAACACAAAAAATCTTTTCTCCCAATTTCGAACAATATCTAAACATGACACAATTTTTATCAGATAAAAATGGTATTTCCAACATTTTAGGAGACTTCTACCGGTATCTGGTGGTCAAGTATCGGTAATAGTCAATTCAATGAAAAATTTTAGAACTATGCAGATTTCTATCGGTACTTGTACTAGTTCTACCAATACAAGTATGATTTCTACCACTACAAGTCATGCAACTACCGATACCAAAAACTCCAGAGAGCAAAAATCCATACCCTACAACTTCTACCGATACAAGCTTACCTACTACCGATACATCAGTACTATAACTACCGATACCTGCAATTCAACTACCAATACATTACAAGTCAGAGAACAACCTCTCTCCTACCCTGTACTTCTACCGATACATGCAATAATTCTACCGAAACTAGTATGCAGAATTTCATTAATGACGCCAAGACACAAGTGTAATACCTTAAACACAACCAAAATAAGTTATGCATTAAAACATCACAATACACATATAACTTCTAAGTCTTTACAAGCATTATGAGCTTAGGCATCAAAGTTATACTACATGCATTTACAAAATCAAGATAGTAAGTTTTCAACATCTTTGGTTCCATATCAAAGATTAACAACATCCTAGTACATTCTATAAGGCCAAGTGATGCAAAAATTTACCGACGATTTCGCAAAAGAGTGATTTTAGGTGAGGTCGATGATCCAATCTTCAGTCAGCAAAACGATCTGCAAAACAACAACAACATCTGTGGTAAGCTTTATAACTTAGTAAGTTCAATAGTTAAGGAATACCAACATGGTGCTGGCAACAATGATTCATTCAAGCCAAGTAGTTTTCATTTCTCTAGAGTAGTTATAACTTCTCTTCCTATACTTAACTTTTTGTTACCAGTACCCGATGCTGCTCACACGATCTATCGAAGACTCGTAACTTATGCGGTACCCCAGCCACCGGTACGGTGTCTATCTGTTCTGTAAACTGTTTCCTAACGATGTTGCTCACACGAGCTGTCAAGAGTAAGCATAAAGCATAAGTCCCAGCCATCGTAGGACCTGTAATCCATATAGGATCCATATCTCTTTTTTTGAGTCACGATGCTGCTCACACGAGCTGTCGAGGACTCGCAACACATGCGATACCGCAACTATCATGTCGGTACTATTTCAACGGTATGAAGCCTACTATCTTTTGCGTTTCATTTCTTCGATCATCTTCAATACCGAATGCTTTCAATTTGCTGTACATTGACAACATATATAAATATACAAGAAATATTAAGTAAGATTTACACTACGAACTTACCGGACTGGATTGCAGTTTAGGAAAGACTTTAAGGACTAATCTGCTAATTTCCCTTTCCCCCGATCGATACGACGATCGTAGTCTACATTCACAAATCATTCAATTTTCACATTAAATTACATAATTTAGTAATTCAAAACAATTTATTCCTTTTTGGGAAAATTATAGTTTTACCCCTAATAGTTTCCTTTTATTCAATCTAGTCCTTCCAACACAAATCATGTGAATCAACCATTCTCTCACCCAACTAACCATAGCCAAATTTTCTTGGGCACCTATCCAACCCATTCACATCTCTATTTCTACATCAATCCATATAATTTCATAAATTTCACATTTTAGTCCTTTAACCCTAATTCAACAAAAATCTATTTGCACAAAAATTTAACCCAAGTATCAAACATTCAAATACATCAAAAGCTTTCAAGAATAAGAAATTTCAACAATGGCAAGTTTTCTAACATTTGATAGATCACAAATTAGTCCTTGCATAAGCTAGCTTAAGTTGATACGGACTCAAAAACATAAAAATTACTAAAAACGATCAAAGTTTGCTTACCCAAATCAAAGCTCGAAGTTTAAGTTTCAAAAACCCTAGTTTCTTCTTCTCCTAGCCGAATGAAGAAGATGGTGAGATGAAAATGATGAAATTTCACTTAAAATTTTCTTTAATTAATATATATACTAATGGCAATTTTGTAATTTTTAGAAATTTCATCATTAAGCTTAATTAACCACTTTTTAGTTTTAATTAAACCTATTTAAAATTAATATAACTCATGTCAATCCAATAACTAATATTCATTTGGCTATTTTACTCATTTGATCCTTCTAGTTTAACATCTATACTTTTATCCTTTTTATAAATTAGTCCTTTCTATTCAATTAACTATCTAATCATGGCTATTTTTCGAATCATGATTCATACAATTTATATATCACCAGAAATATTTAAAATAACTAAATTTATGCCTTGACTCTTTGGAGCTGTGGTCCCGAAACTATTATTTTCGACACCACTAAAAAATCGGGTTGTTACACCCTAGAAGACAACGGATTAATTGATATGGGATTCAAGGGGTGTAGGTACACGTGGGAAAGAGGGAATTCCGCCTCCAATATTCTAAGGTGTTTCGACTTTACTAAGTTAGTCCTATTAGAGATTTATTAGAATAAAAATTTTCCTATAAATAGACGTAGTCATCTTTTGTAATTATTCGATTTTCGATATTAGTGAATTTACTTCTCTTCTACCTATGATTTTTCCCCGAAAAGATTTTCACATAAAATCTATGTGTGCTTTCTTTTTAATTTTCTTCTCAATTTTAACATCCTTAATATAAAAATAATTTTGGCATATATAATTCAATCTAATAATTTTATTTAATATATGTGACGATGTTTCGTTTTTCCCCAAAAATAAAAGCTTTCAAATTCAAAAATTTGAGCTTGTCGTTGGTTGCTGCAAGGTTCCGAAGACATGTTTAATTTATTTCTACATTAAATCAGCTAACTCAAAACTTGGTTTGCGGTGTAAGTAGAGATAAGCTAGAGATAATAGGAGAAGAGATTATATGAAACTGTGATTTCATGTTATCTATACCTCTTTTTAAGAAGAGAATAATAAATCAGATTTTTCTTTTTGATTTTCAGTATTTTCCTTATGAAAAAATTTAAATCTAACTAAAAATACTGAAAATGAGAAAAAAAAATTGATTTATCATTCTTTTATTGAAAAAGAATAAAAAGAATATAAAATTATAATTTCATACAAATCCTTTTCGAGACACAGGTAGCATGTCAACAGTTAAATGTCAAGTACTTAAACAAATAAATTCGTTCCCAAAACTCTACTAAAGCAATATAATTCCTTGATCATAAATATTTTCATTTTAAACTAAAGATTATGCTAGTTTTAATAATAAAAGTAGGATCCTAGTTTTCACATAACTCTCCAATACTTACTTTTCATAACATCATTACTAATTATACTCCAAATTCCAAGGAGTGGCCATTCATGTAAGTATTGGTTATTTTACCAATCTCACTCAAGAAAATAAAATATTTACAACAATATTCACATTAAAAAACAATTATTAAAATGACTTAAGATGAACATTGGAATTTAGTTGTGGCCACCCCATTGCCAGCACCCACATAAAATTCTCTCCAATCATTACCTCATGATTGATACATACATTAAAGAAATATTTTTTTGGTTGTGACTATTGTATTGTTGGTACCCATGTATTTTTTTAAAATCATATCATATTGATATAATATACCAGTATTAAAAAATTTGGGTTGCCATGAAACAAGTGATCGACACCTCTTTTACAGCATAAAAAATAAATTTTTGGGTAGGTTTGGCTATCCCATGTTCGACATCTCTTTTTGTGTAAAATTTTTTTAGGTGTCGTGGAACAGGTGGTCAGCACCTCTTTTTTAGTATTCAAATTTTTTTCTTGAGGTGTCGGGTACTAGGTGGCTAACACCACTTTATATATATAAAAAAATATTTTTTTGGGGTGTCGTGTACCAGATGGTTGCCACTCCATATGTATTTTGAAAAAAAAATATTTTTTTTTGGTGTTGGGCTTCCATTACCCAACACTAAAGCTAGCTATATATAGATTTTTTTTGTCTTCCATTTGAGTTTTTTTTTTGCTTTATCAATTGAAAAACAGGAATAGACATATCAGTGTTTTATTGAGGAGGAAGCAGATATTGTTGAAGATGAGTTCTCAAATTTTGTTAGTGTGTGTTCATTTCGATGGAGAAATGATAAATACATCTAAAAAAGGTTGTGTATTTCAAAGTCGTTAAAAAATCTGAATGAACTTTAACAAGCGTGTTTTGCTGGCATAATTGAAATAGAAGATCAGTACAAAGATAGCTACTCCTTGTGAAAAGCAAATGTTAAGATTGTTTTACAAATTTCCAATTTCAACGGATCCGCTCAAGTTCTCGAAAATGAAGCTTGAAGATGATGATGGTCTAGGCACAATGATCACAATTTATTGCTCCCCTAAGATCGAGAATCTCAGCCCGGTTGAGTTGTTCATAGAGATAGACAATTCGAAACTGGTTCAAGTTGTAATTGGAAAGGTTAGTCGGGCTGTGGAGGGTCACTGCAAACTCCTGAAAATCCAAACTAAGATGGATGTTCGTATAACATCCCAATCCAAGGTCCTCGTCTAGAGATACATCTAGAGGTGTTAGGCACCATAACAGATGGTGATGAAGGTCCGATAATGAAGATCAATCCCTCTATGATCTTGAGGATTTTAGTAACCCGATTCCGATGAGGTCCTTGAAGATATAGACGGTGAAGGCATGGAGGGTGAAGATGTACACCCCTATTCGGCCGGGAACACGGGATCTGTTATAGTTATCCATAATAATCCAAGGGCCTTCATGTTGAACTTAGATCTTGATGTGGCATATGCACGCGAGTTTCTCGAATACCTAGATATAGTACTTGCTCACCTACTTGAGGGAGAATCAAACACTGGAGAGTTGTTCGTAAGACAACAATTCAATAACAAGAAAGATTGTGTACATACAATAAAGCAATAAAGCTTGAAGTTGTTTGTCAACTATAAAGTATCGAAATCTACACAGTCTTTATATGTTGGAGAATGTTGGAAAGCTGAAAGCGGTTGTAACTAGTGTTTTTGGGTGAAATTAATGGAACAAACTCGCATGTGGACAATCTGAAAAATAGAAGGGCCTTATACTTGCA
This sequence comes from Gossypioides kirkii, assembly GCA_005610355.1. NCBI lineage: Eukaryota > Viridiplantae > Streptophyta > Magnoliopsida > Malvales > Malvaceae > Gossypioides > Gossypioides kirkii. Next base: position 29,217,934 of record CP032254.1, on the reverse strand, counting down.
CGGTCGCTCGTATGATTCGAGACCACCTAAAATTAGAAGCAAAAACTATATGCAATTGCATCATGTCGTTGGTAAAAGACATGTCCCCCATTCTTGTATTGGTCCATATTGCAGACATGCAAGCTTGATTCAAGTACAGAGTATCTTACATGAAGGCATGGTGGGCGAAACAACTGGCGATAGAGCAGTTGTATGATGACTGAGATGTGTTATACAACGAACTTCAAGGATGGATAATAGTGATGCAGGAGTATGTGCCGGGTACGGTGATTAATTTGCAAACTTTGCCGCATAAAGGCTTGGAAGACGAAATACAATTAGGGGGACGAGTTTTTCGCTGATTGATTTGGACGTTCAAGTCGTGTGTTAGGGCCTTCCCCCAGTGCATGTCATTGGTGCAGGTGGATGTTACCTGGCTTTATAGTAAATATACGCAAATACTCTTGATTGCAGTTGCATAAGACGACAACCAGAATGTACTTCCTATTGCTTTCACATTGTGGAGAGTGAGAACTTTGAGTCTTAGGAATTTTTCCTGACAAATCTACGAAGGCATGTTGTCAGAAAAAATAACATTTGCATTATCTCTATCAGATAGAAGGGACTATTGCCTGCGATAAGGCGTTCGGGGATTTTGTGTAAGTCCATTTATTGCAACTGACACATCGTGGCAAACTTCCACAAAGATTATAAAAATAACGACTGGCACAAAGAAATCGTGAACATGGGTAAAAATGTTGTTCCAAAATTTATATGTTCATATCATATTTTATTTTTAATCTCTTTGAAAAACTTATCAATTCATATTTTTTAAAAATTTGTTTTCAAAAATCATCAGATCGTATTTTATTATTAATCTTTTTTCAAAATTTATCATTTTGTATTTTTTTTAAAAAAATTCAAAATTTATTAGTATGTAATTTTTTAAAATATTTTTTCGAAATTTTTTAATTCTTATTTTTTTAAATCTTTTCAAAAAATTTCGGTTCCTTTTTTATTAATCTTTTTTCAAAATTTATCTGTTCGTATATGATATTTAATATTTTTTTTCAAAATTGTATACGCAAGGTACGAGCTAGAACCACGACGATTCAAGCAAAGGTTCACAAGGCCTGAGGCTCAAATGACGAGGTTACCAGTTAATCTCTGATAGTGGTTGGGTAGAATGGAGCACTAATAGTGGTCTTAAAGTTATGATGATGGGTTTCGTTATAGGCATATGACGACCAACCTTGTAGAGGCGGTTAACTCTCTATGACTTAGAGTCTTTTCGGGTTCAAGAGTACATCGGCCGTCGCTCAGGACTTCTGCCCAGGTCCTATGTAGTTGATCTACAAAACATGCGCTGCAAGTGTGGGAAGTTCCAAAGCCTTCGATATATGTGTGTGCATGTTCATTTAGCGTGTGCGACAACAAATCAAAATGTCAAACAATTCATAGACAAAGTCTACACGCTTCAACGTACATTGCATATATGGGGAAACGAGTTTCCCGTAATCCCGGATGTCTCAAACTAGGAAGTACCACCACTTGCTTTCGAAATGCTACCAGACCATAGTCTCCGTAGATATCCTAAAGGTTTACAACATATGATGAGGATTCGAGGTGACATGGATGTCAAGTAAATGGGCGAACCCAAACATTGCGGAGTGTACTGAACATCCGACCACAATCGATCTACTTGCCCATATCGTGTCTACTATGCTTGTCGATCTTCTCGTAATGTCAGATTAGAAGATAATAAGTAACTTTTTTGTGATTATTTTTTTCATGATTCTTGTAATCTTTTTGTATTCATAAATCATTTTTTTTGATCTCTGTAATTCAATTTTGTTCCTTATTATTTTTTGTTCGAAATTGTTTTTTGGTATATTAGTACTACAATGTTTGTATTTTTTGTATATGTAAATCAATTCTGGTCCATATTAATTTTTCTTCGATTTTTTCGTATATAAGTTGACTACGATATTTTTATTTTTTTGTATCCGTAAATCAATTTTGGTCCGTATTAATTTTTCTTCGAATTTTTTTCGTAATTAGTTGACTACAATGTTCGTATTTTTTTGTATATGTAAATCAATTTTGGTCCGTATTATTTTTTTCAATTTTAGTCTGTATTATTTTTTCTTCAATTTTTTTCGTATATCAAATGACTACAATGTTCGTATTTTTTGAATCTCTAAATCAATTTTGGTCCATATTATTTTTTTTCGAATTTTATATTTTTTGTACTTAATTTTTTTTACTCATCAATGAAAAAAAATAGTTATGTTAAAAATTTAGTTTACAATTGGCAAAAAAGTTACAAAGTAAATAATTACAAAAAATAAAAATTGTGTGGACCCAGACGTTGCCCTCAACCCCGGCGTGTAATTTGTTGGAATACGGAATAGAGTTCGAATCTTATACAAACATAACGCGGTGGAAAATAAAATTGATATCCCATAAACTACTAAGGATCTCATGCAATTCATACAAATCGAAAAGGAAATAATAAAAATTACCTTGTTTCGTCAAGTTTCCAGACAGTAACGCTTGATTTGAATCGGATCTCCAAAGGTGATGCCTTGTTGGAAGACAACCACCCTCTACAAATATCCACACTTGAACGAACGACAAACGGTCAAATGGAATGCTAGTTCCAACTTCATTTTCTCAAAATGTTTTTGATTTGTTCTCTCCAATAATTAATAGCCAAAAACTTGTGTCACCCAAAAAGTGTATATATCACACACACACACACACACACACACACACACACACACACATATATATATATATAGGGTTGGGTAAAATTAGATTTGAGGTTGTATATATATATTTAAAACTCTTTTAAATAATTTAAAATCTTTTCCCTTATAGGATAAGGAATATTATATTTTTCTTGAATTTTAAAAACTCTTTTCAATAATAATTTCTATTAAATTATCTTTTATTTAAAACTCTTTTAACTAATAATTAAATTCTATTTAATTATTATTTATCTATAACTCTTTTAAATAACAATATAATTTTTATTTATCTAAAACTCTTTTAATTAAATTTTTATTTAATTATTTTTTATTTAAAACTCTTTTAAATAATAATAATAAAATTCTATTTTAATTATTATTTATCTAAAACTCTTTTAAATAATACTTAAATTCTATTTCCTTATCTAATAAGGAATATATCAAATCCTTTTGTTTTTGAAATTTAATTATTATTTATCTAAAACTCTTTTAAATAATAATTAAATTATATTTCTTTATCAGATAAAGAATATATCAAACCCCTTTTTTTATCTCATTTATTATTATTTCCGAATTTAACAATAAATAGTAACAAAATTACTATTTGTTATCATTTTGACTATGAATTTAAATTTCCAAAATTAAATTTGAATTAAAATAATAACTGATTATTACTCATAATTTAAAATAATTTTATCATTTTAAATTACTTAAAGAGAGCGATAAACTTAACCATTCTTGTTCATTATTAATGTGTGACCCTATAGGTTCAATTAACATTGACAGTATGCCCAAATCATATTTGGTTCTACAAGTCATAAGTGGCCTCTAGCAAGACATTACAACTACCCAAATTAAATGAAAGGTCATGACCCGAGACAACCTAAATACAACTCATGACATAATCATTTTGCCTCACGATATATAGATAGAATATAAGGCATGGATAAAGTCAACCTTATATCGTTCTATCTTTAATTTCTCGATACCAAATTAGACTGACGAAACAAATGACATCGATCTCCATCAATTCATTCAAGCATAGAAGAAGAGTTGCCTTGAACGAATGCTTCTGTTCTTGTGATTTGCTCTCGCATCAATGTTTCAAGAGTAGCTAATACGAGACAAAAGTGGAAGAGGACCGTAAAGTTGTCAAGTCACGGATCTGCCCTAAAGCTCTAGACAAATGTAATCTGAAACGAAAACAAAGAAGACTCATTAGCTGACAAGAAGAATAATCAAATGAAAATTAAAACACAAAAAAGATAAATGGCTGGTGAATGATCCAATAGAGAACGAAATTAGGGTTTCTTGGATGAAAGAAACCGTCCTTGGACCTCAAGAAAATGTCCCAACCAGATCTGAAAAATAAAAACACAAACAGATTCGTTAGAAGTGATTTAAAGGATGAAAGCAAACTGTTTGGGCAAGAACGATTGTAACAGCAAGAAAGGATTGAATCTCCTAATTTTTGATGTGTTTCTTGATGGATCAAGGTAGGAGAACGTCCCTCTTGAAACAATTTTAACCTAGAACGAAAATCAACTAATCAACAACACAAAACAACAAGAAATAAACTAGATCAAACATGAACAATAGATTAAAGATAGAAAAGAGAAGATAACGTCCTAAGAAGCCTTGGAAACGATAAGAATCCACAACTCCCTTCAATGGCTCTAATTCCCCCTCCAAGAAAGAGATCTTGGAAAGAAAAAGCTTGAAGATGATTCCCACAACCTAAAAGATTGTTAAAAGCAACTTCTAAAAAAACTAAAGAGCAATTCTTGAAGAAAAACTCAAAGAGAATTATTATTAACACAAAAGAATCAAAATCTAGTGTTCTGTTTACAATTCCATGGCCTATATATAGGCAAGCTAAATAAATGTAAATAAAACTCTTAATTAAACTAGAACTCTAACTAATCTAAAGAAGAAACTTTCTTGTTGACATAGAACTCCTAAAAACTTAAACTACTTAATAATTATTAAAAATTCGGAATAAAAAATAACAATAAAATAATAAGAGCTGATAATACAATATTGGGCTCATATATAATAAAAATTAAACCTAAAAACCAAACCCAATATGATTTGAACTCGAATTAAAAGCCCGAAACTCGTAATTCCCATCATAATCACGTTTAGAAATTTTACTTACGCAGTCTTCATTAAAACGATCATAAATTGAGCTCCCGAACTTAAAATCAAGCAATTCAAACTGCATTTCGAAGATAAGAGATAGATCTTAGAAATCCATGCAGACTTCTCAACCCATAATTTCCTGGATCCTATCCAAAAGTCGTTGCAAGTTTGCTAATTTCCCCAACTTGAAAATTGGCAGCTTCGGTTTCTTGGACCAAGATTTCCAAGATTTGAAATCTTGATTTTATTGATTCTTGAAATTGTTTGGAATGGAAAAATTGGACCAAGATTTGGTTTCTTGATTTTCTTGGAAATAAGAAAGTGAATCTTGATTTTCTTTTTCGGCTGTGTGCGCATCTAGGGCCTTGGTAACGAAGTCTTGGATGGTCCCGTTCAATCTTGCTCGAATTTGCTTGGCCTTTGACCTCATTATTGGGCCTTGAGAAACTTTGATCCCATCACATTCATAAGCTTGAATTTGGGCCTTGCGACTCGTATCATTCCCCACTTCCTCAAGAAGATTCGTCCTCGAATCTTTAGCTCTCTCCCACAAGTAAATGTGTCGATCGATGGTAGAGTAATGTAATTGGAAGTCCGCCAATGGATCTTTAAAATCTTGTAACAAGGAAACACCACTAAACAAAGTCGAGTTATGATTAGTTAAAACATATTCATTCCTCACTTTTGTATGGGTATCTTTTTGTTTTTCATTTTCTTTTTCCTCTTGAGAACTCTCCAATTTTACCGTATATGGATTTTCACTCACCAAATTTGGACTATCAAGTAGACTTTTATCACTCAAGATCTTTTTTCTCTCGGCCTTTTCACATATTTTTTTTCTCAGTTCCCATATCCCCCTCACAAGTATTTTGAATATTCAATTCAGTACAAGGCATCTCAGTAAGACAACATGACGTTTCTACTTCATCTATAAATTCAAGGGAAAATTTCTCATTATCATCTTTTTCTAGTTCACAAAGTTCGCCATCACAACAAATCTTTTTTTCACTAGAATAAGAGTCAACAAAGGCAGAAAGTCATACTTACTTTCTTCTCTAGTTGGATATTGGATTGGACATCGAAAACTCTTATGATCTTTTGAACTACACCAATAACATTGCTCAAAATGTGAGAGATCACTTGGAATCCTCCTTTCTTTTGGCCATCTCTTCGTGAAGTAATCATCAACTGATCTACTTCCTTGAACAAGTCATCGATGTCTGGTTTTGACCTCTCTATGATAATGTGTTGGGATAAAGCGTTTTCGCATGTGGTAATTTCTCTCTCGTAGTTTCGTTGGCGACTTATATACCATGTTGAGTCCACCAACTCAACGCATAGTCTGAAAACTCAAGGGTCGCCAATGGAACTTTCTCATCTTCTGGGCATTTATAGTGACGAAACATAAGCTCTATTTTTTATTCCCACTCACAGTATGCTTCAGGATCATTCTTTCCATGAAATTGAGGAATTGTGAACTTCAACTTTGCCAACGAAGGCTGTCCGTGATCATTGGGAAATAAAGGATCTTCATCCACACGAGGGACACGTCTAGCTTGGTGTCTACGAGCACGAGGTTATTCAACCCCATCATCATCATTAGCACCCCAATGTTGAGTCCTTTGCTCAGTTCACAACTGATTTAAGGTATTGCTCATTATCTGAAATACAACATCCCGTTGTCTTTGTACTGCCGCTTGATGGTCTAGACTTTGTTTCAACTGATTGAACATGGTTTCGAACTTATCAGTGATGTCATGGAGATCTAACTTTGTTGCGACACCAGCAAGATCTTTGATGTTAACTAGCAGTTTGTTACTCTGGTCATCACTACCTTTCCTACTATGAGACATTGTGACAAATCTGGAAAAATAAACACAACACTCAAAAAAGAAAAATTAAACAAACCTCACCGTTTGCACTCAAAAAGAAAAATTAAATTCTCAATGAGGTAAGAATTAATCTTATGAGTTGTTTAGAAGTATTTATGCCAATCAATCAGGATGTATTAGAATCAAACTAACAAAGTAATCCTAATGGTACTATGAATCCAAAATCAGCTAGACACCAAAGAATTGTGTTGCACGGAGGAAGGAAGGTGCAATGTTTGTTAACCTACTAACACAAGAAATAAGAAAGTGTTAGAATGTGTAAAGAAACAATAAAAAGCAAAAACAAAGGAAAACCTAAAACTAAGAATCAATAAAATTGTAAAAACCCGAAAACCCAAAAACTGCGAAACAACTTGACAAACTTCGTTCAAGGTGTTCTCAATTTCCAAAAATCACGAAATTTAAATTGGAGTCTCTACAAATAATGTGCTTTGATCTGAAAATTTTCGGCACAAAATTCAACCCACGGAATATTTTTTATTTTTTTCTTTTTCTCGTATTTTTCTTTTTTCTCTACTTTTTTATCACTTTTTTTGTGGGAAATATTTTTTATACTGTAATATGGTGCCAAGAATCAATATATAAAATTTCAGATCAATTGAAAAACGTTTACCCACTCAAAATTATTTTTTTCGGAAAAATTTACTTAGTAAAAACTGCTAGTTGTCAAGTCACGAAGAACACCCAAAACACCCAAAATCTGATACCAAATGATATGAGACGAAAGTAGAAGAGGATTGTAAAGTTGTCAAGTCACGAATCTACCCTAAAACTCTAGAAAAATGTAATCTGAAACGAAAACAAAGAAGACAGATTAGCTGACAAGAAGAATAATCAAACAAAAATTAAACACAAGAGAGATGAATGGTTGGTAAATGATCCAATAGTGAATGAAATTAGGGTTTCTTGGATGAAAGAAACCATCCTTGTACCTCAAGAAAACATCGTAACCAGATCTAAAAAATAAAAACACAAACAGATTCGTTAGAAGTGATTTAAAAGATGAAAGCAAACTGTTTGGGCAAGAACGATTGTAACAGCAAGAAAGGATTGAATCTCCTAATTTTTGATGTGTTTCCTAATGGATCAAGGTAGGAAAACGTCCCTCTTGAAAAAATTTTAACCTAGAATGAAAATCAACTAACATAAAACAGCAAGAAATAAACTAGATCAAACAAAAATGATAGATTAAAGATAGAAAAGAGAAGATAACGTCCTAAGAAGCCTTGGAAACGATAAGAATCCACAACTCCCTTCAATGGCTCTAATTCCCCCTCCAAGAAAGAGATCTTGGCGAACAAAAGCTTGAAGATGATTCTCACAACCTAAAAGATAGTTAAAAAAAACTTCTAAAAAAAACTAAAGAGCAATTCTTGAATAAAAACTCAAAGAGAATTATTATTAACTCAAAAGAATCAAAATCTTGTGTTCTGTTTACAATTCCAAGGCCTATATATAGGTAAGCTAAATAAATCTAAATAAAACTCTTAATTGAACTAGAACTCTAACTAATCTAAACAAGAAACTTTCTTGTTGACATAAAACTCCTAAAAACTTAAACTACTTAATAATTATTAAAACTTTGGAATAAAAAATAACAATAAAATAATAACGGATACTAATACAATATTGGGCTCATATATAATAAAAATTAAACCTAAAACCAAACCCAATATGATTTGAACTCGAATTAAAAGCCCAAAACTCATAATTCCCGTCATAATCACATCCTGAAATTTTGCTTGCACAGTCTTTATTAAAACTTTCATAACTTGAGCTCCCGAACTTGAAATCGAGTGATTAAAAGTGTGTTTCGAAGATAAGAGATAGATCTTTGAAATCCATGCAGACATCTCAACCCATAAATTCCTAGATTCCATACAAAAAGTCGTTGTAAGTCTGCTGATTCCCAACTTGAAAATTGGCAGCTTCAATTTCTTGGACCAAGATTTCCAAGATTTGAAATCTTGATTTTCTTGATTCTTGAAATTGTTTGGAATGGAAAAATTGGACCAAGATTTGGTTTCTCGATTTTCTTGAAAATAAGAAAGTGAATCTTGATTTTCTTTTTCCGCTATGTGCGCATCTAGGGCCTTTGGTAACGTAGTCTTGGATGGTCCCGTTCAATCTTGCTCGAATTTTCTTGGACTTCGACCTCATTATTGGGCCTTGAGAAACTTTGATCCCATCACATTCATAAGCTTGAATTTGGGCCTTGCGACTCGTATCAGTAGCCAACGGATCTGCTCTTGGTTGAGAATATTGTTGTTGCTGTTGTTGATGTTGTCCTTGCATACTTGGCATCACATTCTGTTGTGGTGGCATTTGAGCTTGTGACTGCATCTGGTTATATGAATGCATTTGATTTTGTGCATCTGGTTATGTGATCGCATATTATCTGGGCGCGCATGCAATTACAGATTGTGAATATAGTTCTGTTGTTGTTGGTTATTGTTGTAACTCCCTTGTCTAAAATTACCTTGAGTTGAGGCATTTCCATAACTGAATGTAGATACATTCTGGTTCCCCCAAGGTTGTTGTGTACGAGTAGGATTACTGTATGAGTTACCATAGGAATTTTCTCTGATGTTGATGACATAAAATGCATTCTCAGCATGTTGTGGGCAATCCTCATAACTGTGGTTGTCACCGTAAATTTCACAGGAGAATGTTGGGACATCCATCTGTTGGGCTACTTGAATCGGGGCAACCTCACTTGTTCCCTTCATGTTCGCTAACGAGGATACATGTGCACTCAGAGCTGATATAGTAGCATCTAATTCCATAACATCAGGATTAGTTTTTACCTGAGCAGAACGAGAAATTGGATATTAATAGTCATTCTATGCAATTCTCTCTAATATCCGTATGGCTTCATTATAGGTGCAATCCAACAATGGTCCATTGGTAGATGCATCGACAAGATTTCTTGTTTGCGCATTCAACCCATTATAAAATATCTCGATTTGAGTCTCTTGTTGAATTCCATGCATGGGCAACATCTCAGCAAAGTCTTGTAATGTTCCCATGTAGTGTGTAAGTTCTCATCATCCAGTTGATGATATGCCATGATATCATTCCGCAATCCTGCATTCATTGTCGATGGATTAAATCTCAACACGAACTGTGTTGCTAGCGCATTCCAAGAAGTAATGGATCCAGCTAGTGAACCAAGGAACCATGTTCTCCCCTCCCTTGCAAAGAATAAGGGAACAACTGCATCTTCAAGGCGTCATTAAGAACACCATGTTGACTAAAAGAAGCGCATATGAGTAGAAACAATTTGAGATGCTCTCTAGCATCTTTGTAAACTGAAAAATATATAGGATTTTTCCTATGTAATTTATCACCTTTTTACTTAAATTCGTTGTTAAAACTAAGTAAATGTTTAATAAATCAATGAAATATGTGAAAATATGAAATTAGGACATAGAAATGATTAAAATGTTATTTTATGCTTTATTTTATAGTTTTTATGCATAAAATGGCTTATTTTATATTTATTTGAACATATTATATTTTAAAGACATAAAGTGGCCCATGCATGATTAAATTAAATAATAAAATGTAAAATCATATTTAATAATTCATTCTAAAAAATTTCATTAAATGATTTGGGTTGAATTATTTAATTAAATTGGGTTAATTTTATTTCTTTAGTCCTTTAATTAATTAATTTATTTTTGACAGGTTTGATAAACTTTGCTGGATTACAAAACCGTCCAAATTGAACACCAAGTCAACCCAATTTCAGCTACACATGGCAGTCCACTTAAACCACTTTTTGGTTTAATTGCACAAGGTCCCTGCAATATTAAAGAAATCAGAGATTTGCCTGAAGATTTACATTTGATCGAGTCTCAGTCCTGAGTTGTTATGGCATTTAAATTGCTCAAACATCAAGAAAAATTCAACTCAAAATCCACTAATCATGGCCGGCCACTCATTGAAGACGCTTGAAGAGACTAAACCACTCTATTTTTAGCAAACTACTCTCCTCCCTTCACCTATAAATAAGACCCCATTTCACCATTTCCTAATCATCCTTCATCCAACACCTTCTCTTCTCTCTTAATTCTCTCTAGCATTCCCTAGTCCCCACGCCTAGCATCATCTCTTCATAGAGATTTTAGCAATTAAGCCTCTTAAAGAGCCCTTAGTTGGCCACCTTGGAGAGCCATCAGCAAAGGAGAAAAGTAAAGAAACGGAGGAGCCCTCTTTGATCAGAGTCTTGGGTGACAGCCACTTTGATTTGGGTTTAATCTTTCTTTTCTTTAATTTATTTTGAAAATGTTTGCTATGTGTTTTTTGCTCTTGTTTACAACAATGTTAGCTTAATTTTATTTAAGCTAGGATGATTGCTTTATTTAAATAATATATATTTAAATCATGCTTACGATGTTTGTGCCTCAATCAATCATGTTTTCAATTAAAATCAAGTCTGTATTTCGTTCATACGTGATTGAAATGCACCTGAATTAGCTGAGCGATCCTAACCAAACGACGACTAGTAGACACATAATTGAAATGTGCATGCTCAATTTAGATTCTAACCCGATTAAATTGCAGGTTACATAACAACTCTAACCAAGCTCTATTATCTGCATAGTTTTTAGATTTGTGTGATTAAATTGTTTCAAACCTAACACGTCCCTGTTACCTCACATGAATGCTAAGAAACCCTTATTAAATAAGGATCAATAAATGCATATTTACTAAGTAAAGGATTCCGAAAGGACTTAATATGGTTTCCAAACTCATGAAAGATAGAGTTGCCATGGAATACTTTTCTGAATATTATTAAGCATGATGATAATAAATTGAGTTTAATTAAAGTAATTGTCCTAGTTTATTTATGTTATAATTGTAGCAAATTGTGTTTAATCTTGCTAAAATCTATTTGATTCATATAGTTTGCATACTTAGGATAATTTGCATTAGGGATCATTGCATTTAGTTTAATATATTTAATTTTAATCATCACCTCTTAATCATATTGTGTTTCTAATTTTACCAAATTGTTAATATAATTTTACAATTAAGTGATTTAACACAAATACAATCCTTGTAGAGACAATAACTCGATACTTACTTATTACTTGATAACGACTGTGTACACTTGCACAAACCTACACGTTACAAGTTTTTGGCGTCGTTGCTGGGGATTGTTAACTGCCGCCATAGTAATTTTTGTGAAATTATTTATTTTCAATTTGATTTTTATTTCTAACATTACTAAGTTATTCTTTTTAATTTTGTGATTTTCTTTTCAGGTGTTTATGAACATAGTTCGGATTATCGATTTACTCCTTGTAGACCATGAAATTAAGTGAACTTTCAGACAAAGAAGACTTGAACGAACAGCTCAAAGACAAGTCAAGATGGGCCTTGGAAATCAGAATCAAGACCAAGGTAATGAAGCCGATCGTGTGAGAAATCCCATCCTCATTGTCGATGATAGGGATCGATGCATCAGATAATATGCTGTGCTACTTTTCAATGAGTTAAATCCAGGAATTAGAAGGCCAGATATTGAGGCAACCCAATTTGAATTGAAACCAATAATGTTTCAAATGCTACAAACGGTGGGCCAATTCAGTGGTATGCCCACGAAAGATCCACATCTCCACCTTCGATTATTTATGGAGGTGAGTGATTCATTCAAGATAGCCGGTGTGACTGAAAACGCACTGAGGTTGAAGTTTTTTCCGTACTCGCCGCGAGATTGAGCATGAGCATGACTCAATTCATTGCCACCAAGTATTTCCCGCCTAGTAAAAATGCTAAGTTGAGGAACGAGATCACAACTTTCCAACAATTGGATAACGAGTCTTTGTACGAGGCTTGGAAGCAATTCAAGGAGTTACTTTGTAAGTGTCCTCATCATGGAATTCCTCATTGTATCCAGTTGGAGACATTCTATAATGGTCTCAATGCACATACAAGATTAATGGTAGATGCTTCTACGAATGGTGCAATATTGTCTAAGTCTTATAATGAGGCTTATGAGATCATCGAGAGGATCGCCAGTAATAACTATCAATGGCCAACAAATCGAGCAGCTTCAAGAAGACATGTAGCCGGAGTTCATGAAGTTTACGCCCTTACTTCATTATCAACTCAGGTATCGTCTATTTCCTCTATGTTAAAACAGTTTATCGCTAATAGTGCTAATAAGTTTACAGCTCATCCACCAAGTCCGTTTGAAGTAGTTGCCTGCGTGTACTATGGAGAAGGTCATTCTTTTGAGAATTTTCCATCAAATCTCGAGTCAGTGTACTATGTGGGGAACCAACATCAAAATAGGAGTGGACAAGGACCCCAGTCCAAATTCTACAATCCTTCATGGCGTAATCATCCTAACTTTTCTTGGAGTAACCAAGGAAATGGATCGAACAACAACTTTATGTAGCATAGACCCAACCAATCTCAAGGGTTCAATCAGCAAGCTCCAAAACCACCTCAATCTGAGTCATCGAACAGTTTGGAGAACTTGTTGAAAGCACAAATGGCAAAGAATGACGCTTTGATCTAGAGCCAAGCAGCAACACTAAAAAATTTGGAAAACCAAATGGGTCAGTTAGCTACGGAGCTTCGTAATAGACCACAAGAAACCTTGCCAAGCAATACTGAAAATTCAAGAAATTTGGGTAAAGAACATATCAAGGCAGTGGCATTACGAAGTGGTAAAATTCTTGAACCTCGAATGATTGATGTTGAAGATGAGCCTATTGAGAAAAAGGAAAGTCAACCAGCTTTTGAAATTCCTACACCAAAAGAGTTAGAATTTGCTAAGTCTTACAAGGTAAATCCTAACTCAGTGAATTCAGATACTTTAACATCTTCTTTGGATGCAGATTTACCTACTCAGAAGAGTTGTCCGATTCAACCGAAAGTTCCATCACCTCCATATCTGCAAAGATTGCAGAACACAAGCAGAAACAGGAGGAGCAATTCAAGAAGTTTTTGGATGTTCTAAAGCAGTTACACATCAATATTCCGTTGGTGGAGGCTTTAGAACAAATACCGAATTATGTGAAGTTTATGAAAGATATACTGTCCAAGAAGAAATGACTGAGTGAGTATGAGACTATTGCCTTGACAAAGGAGTGCAGTGCATTCTTGCAGAAAAAGCTTCCGCCAAAATTGAAAGACCCTAGAAGCGTTTCTATACCCTGTAACATTGGTGAATCTTACTGTGGTAAAGCTTTGTGTGACTTAGGAGCGAGTGTCAATTTGATGCCTAAATCTATTTTCAACATGTAAGATAGGTTAAGTAAGACCTACAACTGTGACGCTTCAGCTAGCGAATCGATCTTTAGCATATCCTGAGGGAAAGATCGAGGAAGTTTTGGTAAGAGTTGATAAATTTATTTTTCCTACTAATTTTATCGTCTTAGATTTTGAAAGTAGATAAGGAAGTGTCGATCATCCTTAGGAGAACTTTCCTAGCCACGAGAAAAACGTTAATTGATGTGCAGAAAGGTGAACTTACTATGTGAGTTCAAGATGATCAGGTAACCTTTAACATTCTTAAGGCTATGAAATTTCCCGATCTGACAGAAGAGTGTTCAATTATGGAAGCAATAGAAACCTTTGTTTCTATGGAAAACAATTTTGAAGAAGACCCATTGGAGAAAGCCTTAGAGTTTGACTCTTTGGAGGATGAAGAAGGTGAAGAAAACATGGCTTTGATGGAAGCCAATCCGAGAAATTTTATTCAATCCACACGGTTTGAACCGTTGGAGTTAGAAGTTAGAGAATTTGTGTAACCAAAGTTGTTAATCGAAGAACCACCTAAACTCGAACTAAAGGTACTTCCTTCCCATTTGAAATACGTTTATTTAGGTGACTGTTTTACTTTGCTTGTGATTATTTTAGCAAAACTGATGAAAGATCAAGAGGAGCAATTAATTGCTGTTCTTAAGAAATTTAAGAAAGCAATCGGTTGGACCACAGCTGATATTCGAGGTATAAGCCCTTCTTTTTGCATGCATAAAATTATTCTAGAGGAAGGTGAAAGAGCTCGAATTGATGGGCAAAAGAGGCTCAATCCTATTATGAAAGAAGTTGTGAGAAAGGAAGTGATCAAATGGTTAGATGCGAGAATAATCTACCCTATTTTAGATAGTTTATGGGTAAGTCCGGTGCAATGAGTGCCGGAGAAAGGTGGAGTCACGATTGTTGAAAATGAGCGTAACGAGTTGATTCCAACGAGAACTGTTACTGGTTGGAGAATTTGTATTGACTACAGAAAGTTGAATAAAGCCACTCGGAAGGACCACTTTCTGTTGCCTTTTATGGAACAAATGTTAGATCGACTGGCAGGAAATGAATTCTATTATCTTTTAGATGGTTATTCGAGATATAACCAAATAGTTGTAAATCTGGAGGACCAACATAAAACAACCTTTACTTGTCCGTACGGTATGTTTGCTTTTAGGCGAATGCCTTTTGGTTTATGCAATGCACCTGCAACATTTCAGTGATGCATGATGGCAATATTCACTGATATGGTTTAAAAATTTTGTTGAGGTTTTCATGGATGATTTTTCTGTTTTTGGTAACACTTATGATATTTGTTTGAGTAATTTGGCTAAGGTACTAAAGAGATGCGAAGAGACAAATATTGTCCTTAATTGGGAGAAATGCCATTTTATGGTTAAGGAAGGGATTGTCTTAGGGCATAAAATCTCAAAGAGAGGAATTGAAGTCGATAAAGTAAAGGTGGACGTAATTGATAGATTACCGACCCCAATCAATGTGAAAGGAGTCAGAAGTTTCTTAGGCCATGCCGATTTTTATCGAAGGTTTATCAAGGATTTTTCAAAAATTTCTAAACCTTTATGGTTGTTGTTAGAGAAAGATACAGTGTTTGATTTCAACAAAGCATGTTTGGAAGCTTTTGAAGATCTGAAAAAATAGTTAATCTCAGCCCCAATAATTATTACTCCTGATTGGAGCACACCTTTTGAGTTGATGTGCGATGCAAGCGATTATGCCGTTGGAGCTGTGATGGGTCAAAGAAGAAACAAAGTGTTTCACCCTATTTACTATGCAAGCAAAACTTTGACGGGAGCCCAACAAAATTATACGGTAATTGAAAAGGAACTCTTTGCTATAGTTTTTCCTTTTGACAAATTTTGCTCATATCTTATAGGTACCAAACTTACAGTATTTACTGACCATGAGACCATTAAATACTTGCTCATGAAGAAAGAGGCGAAATCGAGGCTAATTCGTTGGATACTCTTACTCCAAGAATTTGACCTTGAGATCCAAGATAGAAAAGGTGTCGAAAATCAAGTAGTTGATCATCTGTCGAGGTTGGAACAAGATGAGGTAACTCGATCATGTGTGCCTATCAACGAGAATTTTCCAGATGAACACTTATTTGAGGTAAGTAAAATTCATGAAACATCTTGGTTTGCTGATTTTGCCAATTATCTTGCATGTGGAATAATTCCTCGAGAAATGACATACCAACAAAGAAAGAAATTCCTTCATGATAGTCGGTATTATTTTTGAGAGGATCCATTTTTGTTTAAATAGTGTGCAAATAATATAATCCAAAAGTGTGTAGCTGAAAGTGAGATTGTCGAGATCTTGTATCATTGTCATTCATCTTCAAGTGGGGGACACTTTGGTGGCTCACGTACTGTAGCAAAGATTTTGCAAGCAGGTTTCTTTTGGCCTACATTGTTTAAGGATGCTTATGCTTATGTGGAGAATTGTGATAGATGCCAAAGGATCGGAAATATATCAAGGAGAAATGAGACGCCCTTGAAAAACATTTTGGAGATTGAGCTATTTGACATATGGGGCATTGACTTATTAGGCTCGTTTCCTTCTTCATATGGGAACAAATATATCTTACTTGTTGTGGACTATGTATCCAAGTGGGTTGAAGCCGAAGCATACCCTACAAATGATGCAAAGGTAGTCATGCGATTTCTACATAAGCATGTGTTTACATGATTTAGGACTCCAAGAGCTATTATTAGTGATGAAGGTTCTCATTTTGTGAACAAATGGCTTAAGTGGTTGCTTGAAAAATATGATGTGAAGCACAAGATTACTACTGCTTATCACCCCTAGTCGAATGGGCAAGTTGAAAGAGTGAACAGTGAAATCAAAGGTATCCTTGAAAGGGTAGTATGCCCTAACAGAAAATATTGGTCCCGAAGGCTTGGTGATGCATTATGGGCCTATCGAACAACATTTAAGACACCATTAGGAATGAATCCTTATCGGGTAGTCTTTGGAAGGGCATTTCATTTGCCATTAGAGTTGGAGAATAGAGCTCACTGGGCTTTGAAGCAGTTGAACTTTGATCTCAAGTAAGCCGGTGAGAGAAGGATGTTACAACTTGCTGAGTTGGAAGAGCTGAGGTTGTTTTCCTATAAGAATGCCAAAATGTGTAAAGAAAGATCAAAGAGATGGCGTGATAGTCATATACAACCTCACGAGTTTAAAGAAGGTCAGAAGGTTTTGTTGTTTAATTCAAGGCTGAAGTTATTCCCTGGGAAGCTTAAATCCTGATGGATACCATCTACCAAGTTTATCCTTATGGAGCTGTTGAATTATACGACAATTATGGAGGTACGTTTAAAGTTAAGGGTCAACATCTCAAACACTATTGGGATGGTGAAGTTGAGCGAGTTGAATCCTCGTTCAAATTAACAGACCCTAGATTTTTCCTAAACTCATTTTGTAAATAAATAAATAATTAGAACTTATTTTCTTAACTTAGTACATTTAATTAATTCTGTGTAAGGAGATTGGAACTTAAGCGGGACTACTGTGACCCCTCCAACCTTTCCTGGGAATTAATTTAATCTAATTTGTTAAGAAGAAAATTTCTAATTGAGTTTTAAAATTTTTAAGTTTCATTCTTTGTTGTTTAAATTTTAATTTTAATGGTTATGATAATAAAAGGGGTCAAATTTGCTCCAAGTACTAATCAGTTTTTTTAATAAGTTTGTAAATATAGTCTGAGTTTGAGGTCCAAGACAGCAAAAAGGAGGGTAAATATCCATGCTTTGCCGCGACTCCCATTGCTTGCCTTCCACGTAACCCTAATATAGCTAAATTTTTCCTACATGTTACCCTAACTTTTCCCTATATAAACCCTTTTCATTCTACTATTTTTCATATCCCTCAAAGCAATTTGCTTAACCCTAAAAATCCCTAAATTTCCCTCTTATGCCGTTAGCCTCAAATCCCGAAAGAAACCCTAGTTTTTCTTCCCTTGTTTCCGAAATCACCTATTACCGCCACAAGAAAATTGCCGAAGCACCAACGTTGCTGCCGCACATCATCGTTATCATCGCTGCACACTGTCGTTGCTATCGCACGCTATTGTTGTAGCCGCACCATCCTTGCCATCGCAAGGTTTTTGCTGTAGTAAGTCTTTACATCACCTCGCCGATTCCTCTTCTCTCCCTTGTGCCGAAACTTTGCCAAATTTTTGGGAAAAGATACCATGTATCGCAAAAGAACTAGATCTTCAAAGACTACTCTTGAAAACCCGATTTTGATCGATGAAGAAGTGAAAGAGAGATTTGATTCAATCTTCAAGCATCAACCTATGATGCCGAAAAAAGGTTTTAACTTGAAGAGTCATGATTTGATGGTTGTTCCTGTACCGATTAGAAAGAAAATCAATGCTCTCAAGTGGGAACAATTTTGTGATGCTCGCTCACTTCCAAATGATGTACTAGTTCGAGAGTTCTATGCTAGTTTGACTATGCAAGATGCTACTGAGGTCATCGTTCAAAAGAAAAAGGTACCTCTTACTTCTAAGTTCGTCAATGATTTGTTTAACTTACCTGATGTTGAAGAAGATGAGTACTACCCTATGATGAACAATATCAACTGGGATTTTCTTCAACAAGTACTTGATGTTGTGACAAATCCGGGATCCCAATGGATTATAAGAAAGTTTGGGAGCCATTCATGCCAAAGGGAATACCTAAAGCCAGTAGCAAAGTTATGGTTTTATTTCGTTCGCTACAGTTTCATGCCTATCTCACATGGTTCCACCATCTCGATGGAATGGATGATGCTCTTGTTATATGCAATTTTGACAGAAAAGTCCATTAATGTTGGGAAAATTATTCTCAAGGAGATTCATGATTATGCTAAAAAGAAGATAGGAAGTGCTTATTTCCCATCATTAATCACTTCACTTTGCTTAAGAGCCCATGTTAAAACATAAGCAAATCTGAAGGGGAAATATGTTCAAGGGTGCATTACAAATCATGATCTTGAAAGGTTAGTAGAGAAGGTGCATGAGTTGAATCAAGGCGAGCAAGAAAGTCAACTGAACCAGATACCGAGGAGTCAACAAATGAAACTGAAACTGAAGCTAATTCACTTACAGACATTGAAGAAGAAGAATTTGATAAGGAACCAAACAGTCCTAAACTAGTTGAGGGATCTGCAAACCCTGAGCTAAAGATTGAGCCAGAAGAAGAAACAGTTAAGCTAAGTGTTGAACCTGAATTTACAACTCCAATGCCGATTTCTGCAAGTACTTCAAAGAAATCAGAGTTGTCAATTATGATGGATATGTGCAAGTTCATGCACAATCAACAACAAACTTACTGGAAATATGCAAAGATTAGAGATGACTCAATTTGAAATACTTTTAAGAACATCTCTAACACTTTTGTTCCTGAGTTCCCAGATGCAATCTTTGAGACATGAAAGAAAGATACTGACTATGCAAGCGAAGATGGAGCTGAAGAAGACAAGGGGAATGAGTCAGAATAATAAAAGGGGGGATTCTTGTCTTGTTATTTATTTAATTGTTTTTAGGTTTTTAGGAATTTATTTCTTTTGTAATTAGGATTTAATTTCTGCAGAATAAAACATAGCAAGCATGAATAAACTTAACACTTCTTTAGAAAGAAAAAGACTAAGTGATGTGGTAATAGGAATTAACATGTCTAGGATTGGATTGATAAGAAAGACTTAGTATTTAAGCAGTCTTTATGACTCATATCTCTTTTCTTACGATCCTACTTGGTGTTCAGTTTTCATTCATTACTTTATTCTTGCAATGAGGACATTGCTTCTTTTTAAAAGGGGGTAAGGCAAATAAATTGCTCAATTTTTTTTAAAAATTTTTCAAGTATGTTTCAATCATTTCTATTACAAGTATGTTTTAATAAATGAATGTTTAGAGAAATTTTTTGTTAATAAGATAGTTTGTATGCAAGTATGAATGATGATTCTATCTGAGTGAATGTATGTTATCATGAAGAATGGAATGCTTGTATGATCTTAATCTTAGGTAACGTTTGCCATGAAAACTTAGTTTCTCTTAAGCTTAGACATAAAAATCTAAAATGATATAGGCACTATTTCTTTGGATCGTTTGAGCCTTTTCAAGCCAACCTTATAATATTAGACCCTTGAAACTGTAATTTTGAGCTTAAAGGCCTGTTTATTGCAATTTACCTACATTATAAGCAACATTACCATCTTTTTAAGTTATCCCAATTTTGTGCACCCATCTTAACTAAAGTTGTCTTGGTGATCAACATTTGAGGAAATTTTCAAAAAGATGTATGTGCTCTTGCTTATGAAAAAAAGCGAAGAAAAGTTTGCTCAGTCTTTGAAAAGAAAAATGTATGAGCATGAGTTCAAAATAAGTTTGGGGGTGTTCCAAAGGTTCACTTAAAGAAAAAAGGCTGTATTTCAAGAAATCCAAGACAAAGTTAAAGGTTAAGATTTTGAAACCGAAATGTCTCATCTCTTAAAATCCCTACCTTTAACCGAGCCCCATTACAAACTTATAAAAGACCTATTGATTTGATGATTATGTCACCTACATTAGTGGAGAGGAAGTACTAAGTTCAACATATGAAGATCATAAATAAGCCTTATGATTGTTTTGCTTGATTGATGAGAAATTATGTTGAATGAAGAATGTTATCTGTGACTTTGACATACATACAAACTATGATTCATGTCGACATATTTTGAAACTTAGTATAAAATCTAAAAATATTTGCATATGAATTACTTGTTAATAAAGAAGATGTATGAACATGAAGTTATTAATGCATGATTGTGGGATAAAGTTTGATGCTGCTTACACAACTAGCAATTTTGCCTTAGGAAGACCTTTTGCTGTGCATGAACATTACTTGGGACGAGCAATGATTTAAGTTTGGGGGTGTGTAAACTGAAAAATATATAGGATTTTTCCTATGTAATTTATCACCTTTTTACTTAAATTCGTTGTTAAAACTAAGTAAATGTTTAATAAATTAAGGAAATATGTGAAAATATGAAATTAGGACATAGAAATTATTAAAATGTTATTTTATGCTTTATTATATAGTTTTCATGCATAAAATGGTTTATTTTATATTATTTGAACATATTATATTTTAAAGACATAAAGTGGGGCATGCATGATTAAATTAAATAATAAAATATAAAATCATATTTAATAATTCATTCTAAAATATTTCATTAAATAATTTGGGTAGAATTAATTAATTAAATTGGGTTAATTTTATTTATTTAGTCTTTTAATTAATTTATTTATTTTTGACAGGTCTGATAAACTTTGCTGGATTACAAAACCGCCCAAATTGAAGACCAAGTCAACCTAATTTCGGCTACACATGGCTGTCCACATAAACCACTTTTTGGTTTAATTGCACAATGCCCCTGCAATATTAAAGAAATCAGAGATTTGCCTGAAGATTTACATTTGACAGAGTCTCAGTCCTGAGTTGTTATGGCATTTAAATTGTTCAAAAATCAAGCAAAATTCAACTCAAAATCCACTACTCATGGCTGACAACTCATTGAAGAAGCTTGAAGAGACTAAACCTCTCTATTTTTAGCAAACTACTCTCCTCTCTTCACCTATAAATAAGACCCCATTTCACCATTTCCTAATCATCCCTTCATCCAACACCTTCTCTTCTCTCTTAATTCTCTCTAGCATTCCCTAGTCCCCACGCCTAGCATCATCTCTTCATAGAGATTTTAGCAATTAAGCCTCTTAAAGAGCCCTTGGTTGGCCACCTTGGAGAGCCATCAGCAGAGGAGCAGAGTAAAGAAATGGAGGAGCCCTCTTTGATCAGAGTCTTGGGTGACAGCCACTTTGATTTGGGTTTAATCTTTCTTTTCTTCAATTTATTTTGAAAATGTTTGCTATGTGTTCTTTGTTCTTGTTTACAACAATGTTAGCTTAATTTTATTTAAGCTAGGATGATTGCTTTATTTAAATCATGCTTATGATGTTTGTGCCTCAATCAATCATGTTTTCAATTAAAATCAAGTCTGTATTTCGTTCATACGTGATTGAAATGCACCTGAATTAGCTGAGCGATCCTAACCAGATGACGGCTAGTAGACACATAATTGAAATGTGCATGCTCAATTTAGATCCTAACCCGATTAAATTGCAGGTTACATAACAACTCTAACCAAGCTCTATTATCTGCATAGTTTTTTAGATTTGTGTCATTAAACTGTTTCAAACCTAACACGTCCCTGTTACCTCACATGAATGCTAAGAAACTCTTAGTAAATAAGGATCAGTAAAATGCATATTTACTAAGTAAAGGATTCCGAAAGGACCTAATGTGGTTTCCAAGCTCATGAAAGATCGAGTTGCCATGGAATATTTTTCTGAATATTATTAAGCATGATGATAATAAATTGAGTTTAATTAAAGTAATTGTCCTAGTTTATTTATGTTATAATTGTTGCAAATTATTTTTAATCTTTCTAAAATCTATTTCATTCATATAGTTTGCATACTTAGGATAATTTGCATTAGGGATCATTGCATTTAGTTTAATATATTTAATTTTAATCATCACCTCTCAATCATATTGTGTTTCTAATTTTACCAAATTGTTAATATAATTTTACAATTAAGTGATTTAACACAAATACAATCCCTATGGAGACGATAACTCGATACTTACTTATTACTTGATAACGACTGTGTACACTTGCACAAACCTACGCGTTACAATCTTTATAAGGTAAACCTGCATATTGCCCATTAGAATTCAGCATTTGAAAGATAATCGGTTTCAATTCAAAATTACTAGCTTATATTGCCGGTCTAACAACCCTTGGTTGTAAGTCATCTAGCAGAGGAATAACAAAATCTTTGATCATCTTGTCTTGAATTTGCTCCACTTGTGGCAGTAGTGGTGGTAAATTATTAATTCTTTGTGGTTGTATTGGTGGAACTACATTCTGTGGCAGCAATGGTGGAAAATCATTGTTGTTTCCAGCCATTTTCTTTTGTTCTTGCTTCCTCCTTCTAATAGTCCGTTTTAGTTTTGGATCAAAGCTCACAATATCCTTAGGATTTCTCTTTGTGGACATGCAACTCCTAAAGAATTTGAGATAAAATCAAAAGAAAGTTTAAACAAATTAGTAAAAATAAAAAGTTAAGTAAGAAAGAATAATTGTAACTACAAAAATGAAAATCAAACAAACGTCATCCCCGGCAACGGCGCCAAAACTTGATCGGCCTGTAAACGTCACAACATTTAAGTGCAAGCGGACACTCGTCAATGCAAGTATAGTTGATAGATTTTCTCTATCGGATATCGATCCCACGAGGATAGAGTTCTTGATGTTCGATTGTCGAAGAAATTAAAGTCAAAATTAGAGAAAATGCTAGTAAGGATGTCAGCACAATTAAATCAGATCTGCACCATTAAGTTAGTCAAAGTTGTCAATGCAATGATAAAAATAAAATGTCAGAGCAACTGAAAGTAAAATAAATTGTTATTGATATTTTGAGAATTTAAATACAGAAAAAAGTAAAAGTGTGATCAAGTGCAAAGAATGGAGTGGATCACTGACTTCACTAAGTAGTAATGCTAGATGTGACGACAAGGTATTTTATAGATGAACTATCACAACAATAAGGTTCCAATGAAATCATATCAATAACAACACTCTATTTAACCAAGACTCAAGCGCCCACATTTACCCCACCTTCAAGTGTTGGCAATGCCTTGCACTCAAGAACAAGTGACTAGAATTCCACCTAGTCTCAAGCAACTTCACCTGACTTGCTTGTTAATCTAACATTGAAAGATATTTCCATATATAATCAATTGTCAATAAGAATTCATCAGCATTAAAAGAAGGATTAACAAATAAATCGAAGCCTACTATTCCTAGGCTACTAGGATTATTCCTTAATCACTCCTCTTGTATCGCATCGAGCACCCCTCATCAGAAGTTGTCGCACACTTGCTCAATCAGCTCACTAGACTCCAGAACCAAGCTTTATAGCTTTAGAGAATTTACAGAATTAATTTATTCTCCTCTTGATATTCATTCTCCTTCTTCTCTCCTCTATTTATAAGCTTTGAGAATTGCAGATCTCATCTCTTTTCAGATCCAACTTCTTTTGCAGCTGTAAAAGTTTGTTAAAATCTAGCTGTGCACTCACGCAGATCTGGTGAGTTCTTTATAAATCTACAGGTTGTCGTGACATCGCTGGGCGCAATCTGTAATCTTTAATTGCGGCGACAACGTGTTATTCTCCTGCAATGGTGCTTTCAGATGTGTTTGCAGCGTGAATTCACTCATACAAAGTAGATGTTTCCATGCTGTGACATTTCTGGCCGTAATTCCAAGCTAATTTATGGTTGTATCTTTGAACTTTTTCTAGCATCGATCTTTCGAGATGGATCCCTATTCTGACAATTTCAGACGCAATACATATGCTGCATATGGCGACATTAGTGAACTAAAGTGATAAAATAATGAGAATTTAAGCCACACAACATTGAGTTAGAAAATGTAAATATTAAGTATGAAATGACTATCATGCATGCAAAATATAATACAAAAGGGACAGTTAATATATAAATTTAGGGAGAAAATAAGTGTCATTTCTAATGCCATCAATACCCGAAGATGTTGCCTTATAAATGCCATACAGAAGTTTGATGGCATAATCATAGGGAAAAAATATGGAGCTTCTCGCTATAATCGATGTAATTTCTTTTCTTCATTTCCATGAAGCCGATATCTTTAACCTTCATTCTTATCCTAGGGTCAGCACCTGCATGGATGTAGGGGGACTCTCAGGCAGGCAACGGTTGTTCTAGTGGAGTAAAGGTGATGCTCCTTTTAGGGCGACAATGGTTTTCGTTATTAAACAATCCATTAATAACTACAACCGCTATCGTGCTGACCAGAGTTTGACCTCTACTACACAAGTACATCCACTCTCTACCTGAGAGCCCCCTTGTGTCCACCTCAGTGTCAGCCTTCGGATAAGAATGAAAGGTTAATGATACTGCCTGCCTAGAAATAGAGTAAAAAATTAAGTTGATTAAACCAAACAGCCCTTTGTTTTTCCCTATGATTATGACCTCAATCTTATGTATGATATATATATATATGACATCATTTGTGGGTATCCAAAATGCTTGAACTCATGATTACATAACAATCATCAACTGACCTCCAGTTATACTCGAACCCATGACTACATAATGGCCGTCGACTAAAATCTCTACTTACCTGTGATCATATCAAGCACTATGACCTTGAAACTCGACTTTCATAGGATAGGGTTTTGAGGTAATGGTCTTATCTCAGCATGACATATGATATGTATGTGTTCTAAGATGTGTTATCACATTCCTGTTGGATCTAGTGCCATAAGAGTAGTATATTCGTTTGTAAACTTGTATTTTTCGAACATATTGGTTAATAAAATTATTCATTGATTATATTAAAATATTTTGTGTGATTGTCCTCACATAGTTTTTGCACACAAATCAATATGGAAGAAAATGATGCTCAGTGATTACGTAAATGTTTAACTAATACTAAGCGATATTACCTGGTCAGATCATAGTATGACAAGACAACTTATCGGATCATAGACAAACCTAAACAAGCCCTTAGTCTAATCGAAAATGAGAAAATTGATTAAAAGACTAATTTGTTATCTATCAAGTCTAATTGGGGAGATGCCTTATCTTAGGAACAGAGGAAATGACTCCCAGAATATAGAGACATAGAAGTGACTGACTAGACTGACAATACATAGGATATGTGATCTACCATAATTCAACCTAGCAAATTAAACTAGTTTTCGTACTTTAGGAGCTTGAAATTAGTCATTTTCATTAAGATTGCGTATGATTTACTTCAGTTTTAGTATATTGAATAAAATGAGTAAAAGAGTAAGTAAAAAGGTGTCTTTTATTGACTTTAGGACCAATTGAGGCCTAAAAGTTGGCTAATGAACTTTGTAAGTGTGCAGGAGACCCTTAGAAGACAAACTATATCGAAACCGATCACTATATCACGACACGAGACAAGTAATGTCGTAACACAGGGACCAAAATCAAAATATCCTAAAGCTGTCTTATATGTCGCGACACAGGCAGAGCATGTCTTGAAAACACTTGGGAAAACACACCAACGAAGTAGATTGCCTTTGATGTTGCGACACGGATCTTGTGTGTCATGACATCAACTCCTGAACGTGGAATTACACTACGTGAGGGGCGTTTTGGGCTTCATAACACAACCTAAACCCGAAGAATGGTAGTTGACCTAGCGATAAGGAAAACGATCATTCAAATGCTATAAATAGACCCCTTTAGCACTTAGTTTTACACACTGTTCTTTAGTTTTCATTTCCCTATTGCAATTTAGGTTTAGTCATTTCATTCCTTAGTTATTGTCTATTTTTGTTTTATAGAAACTAGGCTTGTAAATTTCCCATAAAATGTTGTGGATTCATCAAACAGATTGTAATACAAATCCTTGAGTTTCTTCTTTAATTATACTTTTAACCATATTTATTATGTTCGATCTTTTTATTAAAAATATAATGTTTCAAAAAACCATGAGGAACTAATCCCTTTGTGGGGGATTAGGGAGTGGAGGTATGATCATTTAATTATTGTATAGGGATCTTCAACGGATCAACTGTTTAGAAAAGGAAGAATGTGAAACAAACCCTAGGCCTGACAACCCATGGAAGCCATTTAAGTGGGAATTAACTATGAGGTCGAAAGAGAAGTAGTTCTTGTTGACACGTTATGTTAGTAGAAGATTGGAAGATCTTGCTAGGGTAGCGACTAGTTAATGACAAAAAACCCACAAGCAACAGTTGAAGAAATTATACCAAAGCGAGCTAATCCCCCATGAATCCGTTTATCGAAATCTCCTATATCCTATCCTTTATTTTTTTATGTTTATGATTTTTATTTTTACTATAAAACTCAAATCTTTTATTTTATTTTTGTACTATAATCCTAAGAGGAGTACTAATTAGATCTTTTCTGTGCAGGAAATTAAAATTATTAGTGCTTCGCCTCCCTTGGGCATGATACTCAGAGTACTCATTACTTCATTGTAAATTATATTACAACTCGACCCGTATACTTGCGGAAGCCCAAAATACATGTCAAACGGGAGTACGTTCGGAGGCGGTCAAGTTGTTGGTGTCGTTACCAGGGACGCAACGTCTTTAATAATTTTAATTTATTACACTTTTAAAAAGAAAAGTTAAGAAATTTTTAGGTCATTGATATGATATTTTATTTTATTTTCATTATTATTATTTACTGTTTATTTATTTTCATTAAGCATTTATTTTTATTTACAGTTTATGACTAGAAGCCAAAAAACTTGGTAAATCCTATCTCTAACCCTAAAGCACTTATTAGGTGAAACCATAGACAATCACAGTTGATGCAAAATCCACCACCGCCCGTTGAAGAGCAAGAACAAGAAGATCCACCTATTGGTCCAGTTGACTATAACATCTAAGAAGTTAGGTTACCACTACAACTCCCAACAAACGAACCATGGATCAAGATTGACCGCCTTCGAACGTACTCCCATTCGGTGTGTATTTTTGGGCTTCTTGCAAGTATACGGGTCAAGTTGTAATATAGTTACAACAAAGTAATGAGTGCCCTGAGGATCGTAGCCAATGGAGGCGAAGCAGTAGTAATTCAATCCCTGCATAGAAAAGACCTAATTAATACTATTTCTAAAATTATAGTACGAAAGTAAAGTAAGAGTTTTGGGTTTTATATTAATAATAAAAATCATAAAAACAGAAAAATAAAAATAAAAGATATGAGAGGAAAAATTTTGATAAATAGATTTATGAGGGATTAGCTCGCTTCAACATGATTTCTTCAACTATTGCTTTTGAGGTTTTCGTCAATCAACTAGTCGCTACCCTAGCAAGATCTTCCGATCTTCCACTAACATAACTAGTCAAAAAGAATTACTTATCTTTCGACCTCACAGTTTAGATTGGTTTGGGGTGAAGGTGTTCACAAATGGGCAATACCAATTTTGGGTTAATTCCTACCTAAATGACTTCCATGAGTTATCAAGTTTAGGTTTTGTTTCACGTTCTTTCTTTTCCAAATAGTTGATCCCTTAAAGAACCCTATAAAATAATCAAATGATCATACCTCCACTCTTTAATCCCCCACAACGAGATTAGTTCCTCATGGTTTCTTGAAACATCATATATTCAATAAAAAGATTAAACATAGTAAACAAGATTTAAAATATAATTAAATAAGAAACTTAGGGATTTATATTGCAATCTGTTGGGACAAATCCACAATCATTTATGTGAAAATTGCAAATCTCGTTTCTTTAAAAACAAAAATAGAAATAACTTAAAGAAATAAAATGTATAAACCTAAATTACAAGAGAGAAAACTAACTAAAGAGAAGGTATGTAAAACTAACTACTAAAGGGGCCTATTTATAGTATTTGGACACCCGTTTTCCTTAGCCCTAGGTCAGCTGCCATTCTTCAGGTTTAAGTTATGTTGTGAATTCCAAAATGCCCCTCATTCAGTGTAATCCCACGTTCAGGAGTTGATGTCAAGACACATAGGGTCTGTGTCACGACATGGCATGTAGTCTACTCCTTGGTGTGTTTTCCAAGCGTTGTCGAGACATACTAGGCTTATGTCGCAACATTGAAGACAACTTCAGGTTTCTTTGATTCTGGTCCCTGTGTTGTGACATCGTTTGTCTCATGTCATGATATAGTGATCAATTTTGGTACAAATCATCTTCTAAAAGTCTCCTACACACTCTCAAAGTTCGTTAGCCAACCTTTAGGCCTCACTCAATCCTAAAGTCAATAAAAAACACCTTTTTACACTTTTTACACATTTTATTCATTCTATGAAAACTTAAGTAAATCCTAAATAAATCTAATGAAAATGCCTAATTTCAAGCTCCTGAAGTGCGAAAACCAGTTTAAGCTTCTAAGTCGAATTACGATAGATCAAACTCCCCCACACCTAAGTCATTGCTTGTCCTCAAGCAAACAAAAACAAAAACAAATGAAAATAATATAAAGGCTTGAGCACATACCATACAAGGATTCGGTTCGAAACATATATCATAGGCATTTTATATCTTCAAATCAATTTAACATGATAAGCAAGTAATCTTACCACTTTTGATTAAAACAGCTAAGTTCAATAAGTTACAAAAGATACAAGTGTAAAGGTACTATAGGTAAAATTCCATCAATGATTGATATAAGTACTTTAATTATCCTAGTACAATACAAACAGTTGTAATGGAATTGTATAATGCTATATTCATTCATGCATAGATCTATATAGGTCACGTAGGTCTTTTCGACTTGTAACGTTCTAAGGCTTAAGACAAGCATGGCTTTCAAAAGAAATGGTAAGCACCAATGGTTACAAACACAAAAATAGTTTGGCACATTGCATTGTTCCCTATTCTTCCCTTTAGTATCCCTTTTCCCGCTCACCGCCTTATTTCTCCTTCTCTCACCTTTTTTATCTCTCCGTTTAGGATATCTCAACATGGTATAATCGCTTTAGCTAGCTTATGAGCATTTATACATTCTTGAATGAGTTCTTTCTTTTATCTTTGTGACTTTTTCACTTTTCATTGTTTTTCTCACTCAAGATTTTTTTTTTCAATTTTTCTCATTCATTTCTACTCAACTTTTTCTTCTTTTGTATTTGTCTTGTTTCACAATTCTAGCTATTCTAAAGTTCATATACAAAATTGATTTTTCCTCTTTTTCTCTTATTTTACAATCACCATCTTGATGTGACTACTTACCCTCAATACATATGGCCATACGTCTATATTTGTGTAATTTAGGATCAAAGAAAAGGATAAGCACAAATTGACTTCTCTATTCAGGCTTTATGGTTTGTAATGAGGTTCATCAAGAAGGGGCAATAGGCTCAAAGATTGGTACTAAATAGGCAGAAATCAGAACAGGATTGTTTTTTGGCTCTAAGTGTTTCCAAACAATACCTTAGGTCATTGATAGCATTAGAAATGACACCTATTTTCTCCCTAAATTTGTGTATTATTTGTCTTTTTTGTACCATATTTAGCATGCATGTTAAGCATTTCATACTTAGTAGTTATGTTTTCTAACTCATTTATGCTTGGTTTAAATTCTTGTTATTTTATCTCTTTTTGTGTATTAATTTCGTCACTTGCAGTATATATATTGTCTTAAAATTGTCAGCGTAATGATCCATCTCAGAAGACCAAAGCTAAAAAGAATCCAAAATGTAGCCACAAGTTCAGCTTGAAATTGCGACTAGCGTTGTCACCGCATAGGAATCTTCACTTTGAATAAGTGAATTCAAGCTGAAATCTACCTGAAAGAACCAGCGTAGGGGAAAAGCAAATTGTCTCCGCAATTAAAGGTTTCAGGTCATGCCTAGCAATGTCGTGACAACCTGCAGATCCATAAAGAACACACTAGATCTGCGTGAGTGCACAGCTGGACTGTAACAAACTTTTACAGCTGCAATTGGATGTGGATTTGAGAAGAGAGAAGCTTTTCCATTTTTGAAGCCTATAAATAGAGTAGAGAAGATGAAGAAAGATAAAAAAAAAGAGGGACGGAATTAAATCTGCAATTACTTTGTGTTTTTGAAGTTTTATTGAAGATCGGTGAGCTGACTAAGCAGACAAGCAACAACTCCTGACGAGGAGTACTTGGTGTAGGCACAAGAGCAACTGTTAAGGAATAGTCCTAGTAGTCTAGAGATAGTAAGCTTCGATGTATTTGTTAACCTTTCTTTTATACTGATGAATTACTCTTGACAATTGAATGAGTATGAGAATATCTTTCATTGTTATATCATTTTGATTCTTACTTAATTCTTCTTATCTGTTTATTCTTAGATTTAATTGCTTTAAACATGAGAGTGGAATTGCAGTCTACTGACATTGAGAGATGCGGTGACAAGTTAGATTAACAAGCAAGTCAACGAGAGCTACTTGGGATTAGAAGAGATTCTATCACTTGTTCTTAAGTGCACAACGTTACCTACATCGAGAGATGGGGTAATTGTGGGTACTTGAGTCTCGATCAAATAGAGCTGTTATTGGTAAGATTTCATTGGAGCTTTGTTGCTACGACAATTCATCTGTACAATACATTGTCGACGCATCCAACGTTGCGACCTAGTGAAGCTAGCGATCCACTCCAATTCTTCACACTTGATCATCATTTTACTTTTCTACATTTAAATTCTCAAAACTTCCACAACTATTTGATTTACTTTCAGTTGCACTGACGTTTAACTTTTATAATTACATTGACAATTTTAACTATCTTAGTATGCAGATCATATTTAATTACGCTGACATCTTTACTCACATTATCTCTAATTTTAGTTTTAACTGCTTCAACATATAGACATCAAGAACCCATTCACTATGGGATTGATATCCGATAGAATTAATCTATCAACTATACTTCGCTTGCACAACTGCTGTGATGTTACAGGCCGATCAAGTTTTGGCGCCGTTGCTGGGGAATTTGGCGTTTGTTTGATGTTTATGTTTGTAGATGCAATTAATTCTTCTTACTTAACTTCTAACTTTTACTAATTTGTTTACTTTCTTTTTGTTAACTTCTTTCAGAATTCTTTAAGTGTTGCATGTCCACAAGGAGAAATCCTAAGGATATTGCGAGCTTTGATCCAGA
Organism: Gossypioides kirkii; assembly: GCA_005610355.1. Classification (NCBI taxonomy): domain Eukaryota; kingdom Viridiplantae; phylum Streptophyta; class Magnoliopsida; order Malvales; family Malvaceae; genus Gossypioides; species Gossypioides kirkii. Next base: position 29,186,138 of record CP032254.1, on the reverse strand, counting down.
ACTTGAGAGGACATTAAGGAAGAGGAGACAAGAACAAAAGAAAATGGCAAGCAACAACAACAATAACAACCTACCACCATTACTGCCATAAAATGTTGTTCCTCCGGTATAGCCACAAATCGTCAATATTATACCACCGTCTCCACAAGTTGAACAAGTACAAAATAGGACAATCCGAGATTTTGTTGTTCCTATCCTTGATTATTTACAACCAGGGGTTGTGAGACCAGCTATACAAGCTGGAAATTTTGATTTGAAACCGGTGATGTTTCAGATGCTTAATTCAAATAGGCAATATTTTGGTTTGCCTCATGAAGACGCAAGAGAACATTTAAAATAATTTTTGCTTATTTGTGGATCCTTTAGTCAACATGGTGTCCCTGATGATGCCTTGAAATGCAATTATTTCCTTATTTGTTGTAGGGTAAAGCGAGAACATGGTTCTTAGGATTGTCGACTAGATCCATTACATCTTGGAATGCGCTAGCAACACAGTTTGTTTGCATTTTAATTCGCTGACAATGAACACAAGATTACGAAATGACATTACAGCGAATCATCAGCTAGATGATGAGAACTTACATACAACATGGGAGCGTTATAAGACTCTACTTAGACGTTGCCCAATGCATGGAATTCAACAAGAGATCTAGATAGAGATCTTTTATAATGAATTGAATGCTTAGACAAGAAATTATGTTGACACACTAAACATTTACTCACGAACTTTGAGATTTCTCGTTTCATACCCGGCCACCAATACATTTTCTTTAGGTCGTTATACATTTTCACACTGCCCGGATGAATGGAGTAAGTATTACTGTGAGCCTCCGATATAATGTCCTGTCTTAAGTTAAAATTTTCAAGAATGCATACTCTGCCTTGGAAATACAACATACCATCATCATCTGTAGTAAATTCAGCAGTTGCTTCATTCTGCATCTGTTCCCTCTTAGCCTTAAGCTTTGAGTCATCTTTCTGCAACTCTCGTATCCATTGTAAAAATAACGGTTTCATCCAAAGTTCTGCTAACAGAACCGTCACCCTCAAGTGACAAATGAGCATTCATTGCTCTCAAAGCAAATAATGATTTCCAGCTCAAAGCATCAACGACAACATTAGCCTTTCCTGGATGGTATTTAATTACCAAATCATAATCTTTCAACAATTCTAACCACCGTCGTTGCCTCAAATTCAGTTCTTTTTGAGTCATTAGATACTTTAAACTTTTATTATTTGTTAATATATGACACTTCTCCTCGTATAAATAATGTCGCTAGATCTTCAAAGCAAACACAATGGCAGCTAACTCTAAGTCGTGGGTCAGATAGTTCCATTCATGCGGTTTTAATTATCGAGAGCCATAAGCTATTACCTGTCCTGTTTGCATCAATACACAACCCAAGCCATTAAGAGATGCATCATTATATACAACAAACTCTTTACCCATTTCCAGTTGCGTGAAAATCGGAGCTTCTGTCAATAATTTCTTCAGCTGATCAAAACTCTGCTGACACCTTTTGGACCATAAATACTAAATATTCTTCTGTAGCAACTTCGTCATCGGTAAGGCTACGATAGAGAAATTTTTCACGAATCGACGATAATAGCCTACTAATCCCAAGAAACTATGTACCTGGGAAACATTCTTAGGTACCTTCCAATCGAGAATAGCTGACACTTTACTTGGATCAACCCAAATCCCCTCCGATGATACCACATGGCCCAGAAATCTCACTTTTCGGAGCCAGAACTCGTACTTGCTGAACTTTGCATACAATTGCTTTTCGCGCATTATTTGCAAAACTTTCCTTAAATGTTGAACATGCTCTGTCTTTGACTTGGAATAAATCAATATATCATCAATGAACACCACTACAAATCTGTCCAGCTGAGGTTTAAAAACCCGATTCACCAAATCCATAAATGCTGCCGGAACGTTAGTTAATCCAAATGGCATTACTAGAAACTCATAATGTCCGTATTGCGTTCTGGATGCGGTCTTCTGCACATCACTATCTTTTACTTGCATCTTATAATAACCCGATTGGAGATCTATTTTAGAAAAGACGGTCGCACCTCTCAACTGATCAAACAACTCATCAATATGAGGCAACGGATATTTATTCTTGATTGTAACCTTGTTTAGCTATCTGTAGTCTATGCACATTCTCGTCAATCCATCTTTCTTCTTTACAAACAAAACTGGTGCGCCCCAAGGCGATATGCTCGATCAGATAAAGCCCCTGTCTAACAACTCTTGCAACTGTGCCTTCAACTCCTTCAATTCAATGGGTGCCATCCTGTACAGTGGAATCGAGATTGGTGCAATTCCAGGTACTAAATAAATGTCGAATTCTTCTTCTCTAACTGGCGGTAAATTTGGTAACTCCTCCGGAAACACATCTGTAAATTCCTTGATAATCGGCACCTGTTCTAACTCTGTTCCGGTACTCTAAGTATCAAGTATATAAGCCAAAAATGCTTAACAACCCTTACGAACCATCTTTTGTGCTGATAAAGACGAGATTATTTTGGTGCCACTGTTTAACTTCTAAGACTAAACTGTGATTACTTCCCCTATCTGCTGTTTCAAATTGATCTGTCTTCATTTACAATTAACCACTGCATCATGCTTAGTTAACCAGTCCATTCCTAGAATTACATCAAACTCAGCAAATGGTAATAACATCAAATCAGTAGGGAACTTAAAGTCCCAAATTCTCAGTGGACATTTACAACATACCAAATTAACAATGACACTATGACCCAATGGGTTTGTGACTTGTACATCAAACTTAGTCGACTCAACAGGTAATTTCTTTTCAGTAGCTAATGCAGTACAAATATATGAATGAGTCGATCCCGAGTCAATCAATGCACACACAATATCATTAAAGAGATAGAATATACCAGTCACAACATCAGGAGCGGTAGCCTCTTCTCGGGCTCAGATAGCATAATTCCGTGCAGGTGTTCGAGCCTTAGATCTGGCTATAGTATCCCTATTATTTTCACGGTTTCCACTTGTACCGCTATTCTGCCCCGGACGTTACTCTTTTGTGGTGTAGCAGGAGGTTTTACACTCTGTTCCTCCTTTTCTTCAGATCACATTGGACAGTTCCTCAAAAAGTGATATGTACTTCCGTATTGATAACATGTCTCTTTCATCTTGCGACACTCACCTTCATGGCTCCTCTTACAATACCCACATGTTGGGCTAAGTATATTACGAATGCTAGCCACACTGTCTGCGGGTCTGTTCAGAAATTTAAATTCTAGTGGTCCCGACTTGCTCCTACTCAGAAATCTCGAAGAAATTGGACCTCGACTAGCCTCTTCTCTGAATCTCTTCGGCAGTGGCATAGAGAAAGCCCTGGCAATGTTATTCTTTTCAAATTCTTGATACCTCCTTTCTCTCTATCTCTTGCTGTTGTAGATTTCTTCCATCTTTTGAGCTCTTTCCACTAACACTACTAGCGGTCGAATTTTAGAACCACCCATCATCATTCTTATCTCGTCATTTAGCCCCTCTTCGAAACGGACACACATAGCTTCATCAGTTGATACCACTTCTCTGGCATACTTGCTCAACTGCATAAACTCTCGTTCATAATTTGCCACCGTTTTGCTTCCCTGTCTCAATTCTAAAAATTCTTTCTTCTTCTTATCTAGGTACCATTTGCTAACATATTTCTTCTTAAATTCTGTTTGGAAGAAATCCCAAGTAACTTTGTTTTAAGGCAACATCGCCACGATCATAGCCAACCAGTGATAAGCCTCATCCTTCAACAGTGACACAACACACCTTACATAATCTTCAACAGGACAAGCCATCTCATTCAAAACTCTCAGCATATTTTTCAACTAGTATTCAGCTCTGGAAGGATCGTCTTCTACACTACCTCGGAAGTCTTCAGCTCCGTATTTTCTAACCCTATCTGTAGGGATACGGTGCCTCGATTCTACCCTAGAGGTGGGGGAGGTCTTTCTAGGGGTGCTATCGGTTAGGCACCTGGTTGTGCGATAGGAGGCGTAATGGGTGATGTCATCGGATTATTTCTCATGAATTTCGTGAACCACTTCCCCATCAAACCGAAGAACATATTCTTTGCTTCATTTTCTTTCATCGATAATATTGATACACTATGACTAGCCCCCGAGTCATTAGTCGGAACATTGTTGTTTACCTTATTAGTTTCATCTTTTTCAAAGTTAGACATCTTGTGTTTATCTGCAAAAATCTTAATTAGATCAGATTCATCCATATCACACTATCACAAGTTCATATGGCATGTACTTCTATATCATCAAACACAACCAATACAGTTCAAGAAATGGTTAAACCGTAAGCTCTGATACCACTAAATGTAACACCCAAAATCCAAACACCATCTCCAGTTAGGATTTTTGGTGTTAACTATTCATTTATCCCTAAACATCTTTTCAAAGTATTACACAACCTTATTTATTAAATAAATATTTCGTTTTACTTATTACACATCATCATTTAAACATAAACATAAATTAACAATGGTAAAAATGTCTTTTCCAAAATTTTAGGAGACTTCTAGTGATACCTGATAGTCAACTATCGGTAGTAGTCTTGTCATAAAATAACTCTAAATAGTGCAGTTTTCTACAGGTACCTGTACTAGTTCTACTGATACAAGTATAATTTCTACTGATACATGTCATGCATCTACCGATACTAAAAACTCTAGAGAGCTAAAATTTCCATCCTGTAACTTCTACCGATACAAACATGCACTCTACCGATACTTCTATACATACAACTACTGATACTTACATTTCAACTACCGATACAACCTAAGTCAGTGTACAACCTCTCTCCTACCCTGCACTTCTACTGAAAAATACATGGGTTCTACCGAAGCAAGTATGCTAAATCTCAAGAAATATACCAAGCACAAGTTCATTGATTTCATACCAGCACAACCTTTAACTATGCATTCAAGACAACACAAATACAAGATTTATATCAATACAAGGTACTTAAAACTACATCCAACATTTCATCAAAACATAACAAAGTTTTTCACAACTCATTGTATAAAGAAAAGGTAACATCATCCTAGTACATGCCATATTAACCAAGTGATGTAAAAGCCTACCAAACAACAACGAGATAGTGTGATGTTTCAAGATGATCTGATCTCCGAATAGCTAAAAGTGAATCTAAAAAACAAATGCAAATCCACAGGTAAGCACTTTAAGGCTTAGTAAGTACATAAAGTTAAATAGATTTATCGAACTTCAAGAGTTACAAAAATCTAATTAACCGAATAGAACATTATGTACATCTAGGGTAGGTTTCACTCAGATTTGTTACTCACGATGATATAAAGTCATCGGACCTTTGTTTTGCATTGGAACTCATTTCATTTAATACTCACGATGACATATAGTCATCGGACCTCTTGTTCCATATAGGAATTCATATACTCACGATGACACAAAGTCATCGGACCCTTAATAAATCATGGATTCATTTACTCACGATGACACTTAGTCATCGGACCTTTAATTCGTAAAGGATTCATTTACTCACGATGACACTTAGTCATCGAACCTTTAATCCATAAAGGATTCATTTACTCACGATGACACTTAGTCATCAGACCTTTAATTCGTAAAGGATTCATTTACTCACGATGACACTTAGTCATTTGAACTTTAATCCGTAAAGGATTCATTTACTCATGATTACACTTAGTCGTCGGACCTTTTTGTTTATAGCTCGAACCCATTTGTTCTCCGTATTTCACTCATACTCGTCTTCCACAATTTTGATTATCATTTCATCTCACTACAATAGTCATATTACAAGAATAAGCAATTTAAGTTAGAATTTAACCATACGAACTTATCGGACTGGATTGCAGATGTGAATGGATCCTAGGGACTATTCTGCTAATTTTCCTTTTCCCCGATCGGTGGCACGGTCGTAGTCTACATTCACAAATTATTCAATTTCTCATATTAAATCACACAATCAACTCATTTAACACAATCAAACCCTTTTTGGTAAAATTACAATTTTATCCCTAACTTTTTTCTATTCAATTTAGTCCCTTCAACACAAAACATGCAAAATACTTATTTCCTCCTCAACCCATACCAGTCGAGTACTCATAGTCTCCTTATACATCCAAGCAAATCCATTTATTTCACAACAAGTACAATAATATTATCATTTTAACATTTTAGTCCTTAAACCCTAATTTCATCAAAAATCATTTTACAAAAAGATCTATTCCAAACATCAACCATTCAAATATATCAAAAGCTTTCAAGAACAAGCATTTTCAACAATGGCAAGTTTCATAACATTTGACAGATTCACAAATTAGTCCTTGCATAAGCTAGATTAATCTAATACGAACTCAAAAACATAAAAATTACTAAAAACGATCAAGGTTTACTTACTCAAATCAAAGCTCAAAGATTGAATGTGTAAACCCTAATTCCTTCCTCTGTGGTCATGTGAAGAACATGAAAAGAAAGAAAATATGTTTTCATTCTTCTTTTAATTTTATATATATATTAATGGCAAACTTGTAGTTTTCATCATTAAACTTAATTAATCCTTTTCTTTAACTTAATTAATACACTATTTTCACCTTAATATCATATCATTCCACTAACTAAATCTCTCTTGGCTAATTTGTTTAATTTGTCCTTTTAATTAAATAATTCTACTTTTCCACCTTTCTCAATTTAGTCCTTTCTATTAATTAACTATCTAATCGATTTAATACGATGCTATCGATGTCAAAAATATTAAAATAAATAAATTTACGACTCAACTCGTTAGAGTTGTGATCCCGAAATTACTGTTTTTGACACCACTAAAAATCGGGCTGTTACAGTTGGGAATAAATTCCACAATCATTTATGTGAAGTTACAAATCTCGTTTCCAAAACGGAAAAGAAAATAATAAAGGAAATTGAAATGAAACTAAATGGTGTGTAAAACTAAGTGCCAAAGGACCCTATTTATAGCCTTAAATGGTTTGCTTTCCTCAATCTTAGGTCAGCTGTCATTCCTCGTGTTTAAGTGACATTGTAAAGACTGAAACACCCTTCACTTGAAGTCAAATTCGCGTCCAAGAGTCGATGTCACGACACACCAGGTCTTATGTCGCAACATAGTAGTCATTGTACTCTTCTATAGACATCTTCAAGGGTATGTCGTGACATAGAAGGCAGATTCATGATTTCTTCATTCGGGTTCCTAAGTTACGACATCCATTGTCTCATGTCGTGATGTAGTGATCAGTTTTGATATTGTGCACCTTCTAATGGTCTCCTACATACTCTCCTACATACTCATAAAGTACATTAGCAGACCTTTAGGCCTTAATCGGCCCTAAAGACACAAAGAGCACCTTTTTACACCTTTTTACACCTTTTTACACAATTTATTAAATATACAAAAACTAAATAAAAACCTAAACAATTAAAAGGAAAATGCTTAATTTCAAGCTCTTAGAGTGCAAAAAGTAGTTTAATCTTCTAGGTATAAATCCAGCAGATCAATACTAATCCAAAAAGTATAGCCTAAGTCATCCATTTTATTCAAATAAAAAAACAAAACTGACAATACAAAATAATGGCAAAGAGAGAACTCCCTTAATGTTATTGAGGATTGTCATTGACCACGGAAGTATCAAATGGCCATTTGTCATACCAATCGTACTCATATAGGAAGAAGGAATAACCTTTCCCAACAATTTTGTTAAGTATTTGATCCAGGAAAAGAAACAATAAATGATCTTTCCTGGTAACCTTGCTAAGCTTCTTGTGGTCCGCAAAGATTTGCCCACAAGTAACCATCCTTGTTAGAATCAACCCGCTATTTTCATTTTCTATAATTATGATACCTCCTTCATTCGATGCATATTGAACGTGGTCCATCCAAAATTTATCATAGATGGGATAATTGATCCTTGCTTTTAACCATTGGGACTTGAGTTTCTCGGGATCAAATATTCGAGATTGAATCAAGTTATGAGTCTAGAACTCCTACATGGTGGCTTAGTAAACCATCTACAGAATGTAAAAAATAATAAAGTAAGATTTGGTATTAGAGTCTCGAATTAAATCTCAACTTAGAAGATAATTATAAAATAATAGGTTTATTATTAAAAATCCCTGTTTACCTCAAAATTTTTTAAATGCATGCAAACTTTTCAAAACTTTTAAAAACAACTATTGTGAGCCTCACAGTTCGAGGGTTGAACTCAACTCTGATACCACTGAACGTAACCCCTTTACCCGACCTAGAAGATATGTTCGAATCCAGAAGGTCACAGTTGTAATTTCACCTTCAAGGAAACCACTTAAACCATAAATACATTATTACAATACAGTAATCATTAAAATAAATTTGTTTGCATTATCGTGAAGAATCTCAAAAGTTTATGAATTCAACATAATAAAGTTTATTAAAATTATCTGAATAATGAAATATAAATATAAAAAATCTTAAGATCCTCCGAGTACCAAGTCGTCTACGTCCAAGAATATCTGTAAGAGGAACTAAAAGGGGATGAGCTAAAGAGCCTAGTGTATCTCTAAAGTCCAAGCAATCACAACACAATATCATAGAGATTTTCACAAAACATATTAACAGGCACACAGCATATCACAACTCACATGCATTAGAATCACAAGCACAATGCAATGCACCCAACCACCTACACACCAACGCACTGGAGATAGTTCCTCAGAACCCCTCCCCATCCAATCGTCACCAATTGTAGTGTGGTTTTAGAATCAACTGTTTAAAGGGGTCTTCCACCGTACAACCCAATCCATGTATACACAATAGCATGATGTCACATGTATCTCACTCTCAACACAATCTCATGATATTAAATCTGAGTACACATCACATTAATTATGATATTTAACATTTTCCCAGTCTGATAATATGCATGGAATATCAGCATGTGATAACACAACATAGATTAAAATCACACAGATAACACAACACAAAATAATATCACACAAGGTGTGAAACACCATCACACAACAAATATGTAGCACAGAAAGAAACACACCTCAAATGGGCAGTAAATCTAACATCATAGAGGACGCCTCCCGCGCTCAAATCTAACTCCGTGTCTAGCTCAATTAGAACCTACAAGAGTAAACTCTTTATCAAAAACTATCATTATGTCACCTACTAAATTCAACACTAATCCGAATAACAAATTCTCATGTGTAACTATTAGAGCTTGTACAAGGGTAGTCTGCATAGGTGGAGGATGAGGTAACTCGTCAGCCTTAGATTCGTGATCACCTAAACACAAAATTTACTCAAGTCAAATCCCATGTTCAACTTCCTTGAAAATTACTAAGTAGAATAAATTGTAAATAGTAAAACGGGGCTTTCGGGTTGGAATTAGATGAAATGGGCTACGAATTTGGAATCAGGACGTCGAAAAATGTCAAGTCAAAGTTTTTTGAAAAAGTCAACAGTCTACGATTTACGGTCGATTGTCAATAATTAATGGGTCAAAACGGGTCAATGGCTTGATCATCAATCAATGGTTTAGGTTCGGGTTGGGTCAACGGGTTCAGATTTGGGTCGAGTATTGGGTCATGGGTATTGGGTTATGTTCACGAATCAGGTTGGGCTCAAGGTTTTGGTCTCGGTTCAGGTTCAATGCCTGGATAAATCCAGTGGTCTCACACGCTCGATAACCAGGTGGCACTTGGTTTTGGCCACTTCAATCGGCCCAACTCTCACATTTGTAGCATCTAAAATTAGGGTTTACAGAACCTCATGACGGTGTCGTTCACCAGAACTTAATGAGATGGCATTGTTCACTAGAACTCAATGAGATGACACATGCTTGTTGGAAACGAGATGAGAAGACCACGAAAATGGATCCCCACGGCTTACCACACCAAGATCGACAACCAAATTGCGAAACACACGATGGAGGGTGGCGCGAGAGGAAAAGTCTAACGGTCTAACGTCATTTTCACACAAACAACTGTCGACGTGGGATGTTTGATGGGAGGGTTATGTTCGCACGTCGATGGGGAGCACAATGGTGGTAGCGGTACGGCACACGGACGAAAGGAGGGTGATCGTAAGCGTTTGATTGGAAAAAAGGAAGAGGTGGTGGTTTGAGAGAGTTTCGACTGGAGAAAAAAAGAAAAAAACAAATGGGCAATGAAGGGTTTGAAATAAGGAAGAAAATAGGGTTTTAAACTTAACAAAAAGGGTAATTTTCGCAAAAGACCTCCAAATAAAAGAGAGTTTCTACTTAAGACCCCAAATTTCACTCGCTTTACAAATTAATCCTAAAAATCCCAATTTTGGCACAAAATTATAATTAAAGTTCAATTTAGTCCTTAGATTTTAAAAAATTTCTAATTTAGTCCTTAAATCAAAATTTAAGGTTGTTACACAAAAATTGGTTTATTTACTCCATAAACCCTTCCTATTTTTACCCGTGTTTTAACAAGTGCCCATTATCCATTAGTTTTAATTTTTCTATTTAGGTTCTCTAGTTTAAATATTATTCCAATTTAGTCCTACTTATTAACACTATATCTATTTGCTCTATTGATCTAACTTAATTACGATTTCTGGTTCTCTAGTCCACAATTTACTGCCCCGATTCTACCAACCCGATTTTTGGATGTGACATAATTCCTAAAATCATAGTTTTTTTTATTTAATCACGGGGTGTCTCATGACAAATTGACTGCACCAATTAAAAAAATAATTTTTCACTTTTTCAGCTTTTTTTTCTTCGTGTTAACTTTTTTAAAAAATGTTCATCGCTACCGTAAATGTGTTAAGAGACACCAAAAGTTATGTAGCCAACACTCCATTTTCATAATTAATTTGTTCTCAATTTATTTTTGTTATTAATTAATTTTTAATATTATTTTTATAGAAAAGCCCTTAGTATAATATTTTTTTTTATAAAACAATATATGAAAAGAGTAATTTTAAAATTTGCTTTAAAAATTCCCAATTCCCGATTCATTCTCCGTTCTGTCTCACGCATCCCCTATAGCAAATAGATTTGTTCATGGGTCGGGTTACTTGCCTAGACCCGAAAGCCCGTCTGAAATTTCAGAGGGTTTGGACAAAAATATTAGGCTTGAAAAATGGGTTTGGACAAAAACAATTAGGCCCGTTTAAAATATGGGTCGAGCTTGAGCTTGAATGTTCAAGCCCGAATCTAACTCATTTTAAGTTTATAATACTTTATATTATGTTATTTTTATATATTATATAATTTAGAACACATTAAAAAAGAAACATATACTAAATATATAATACTACTCTAATTTAAACATTAAAATAATGTTAAGATGATTATATAAAAAATTTCAATAAATAAAAATGTATAAAATTATTAAATATCAATATAAAATAAATATTTAAAAAATTAAAAAATAATATGGGCAGATTTAAAATGAGCTTGGGTTAGTCTTTTGCAAATATGAACGAATTTGAGTAAAATTTTAAGCACGGATTTCGGGCCGGGCCGAACTTAAACAAACCTAAAATATGTTAAAATCATACTTAGGACCAACCTGAACCCAGTCTATAAACACCTCTAACAGCAAAGAAGGCTCTCACATTGCCAGCTTTTTCTCCCTTAATCTGATACGTGCTTAATTATTTAGCTTTTAAGTTTATATTAAAATTAGCTAACTGTTAGTTTTGGGTTTGTATTGGATTATACTTTATATTGGGTAGTAATGGATTCCAACATGAGGCCCATAGGATCTATGGAACAATAATAATGGGAATACTTTCAGTATTAAACGACTGACAATAATTAGTGTACAAGCCCAATTTCGTCTGAGCCTCGAAACCCAATTCTATTTTTCTTATTATATTTATTTATTTATTTATTATTTTTATGAATATAAATAAATAAATATAAAATAATATTTATTTTATTTTATTATTTATTTATTTATTATTGTATGAATATAAATAAATAAATGTAAAATAATATTTATTTTATGAATATAGATAAATAAATAAATAAATAACAAACTCAAATAATAAACCCAAAGTCAAAGTCCTCAAATCCTTGAAAATTAGTCCTCTCAAATCTCATTCAAATCCCTCCACTTTTGGTGCCTTTATGGATTTGCACCAAGCTAGTTTCAAGCAAACTTTGAACTAGTCAAAGTGCTCAAAGGGTGGCCGACCATGGGATTGAGTGGCTGAAATTCATTTTCTAAAAATAGCCTTCAACTCCCACCTATAAATACCCCTCTAAGCTACCCATTCTAATGACGAATTCACCAACACATTCTCTTCTTTATCTCATTTTCTCTCTAGCTTTTCCCTTTTATTTCCCTTTCATTCCTTTGCCGATTTTCCCCTCTTGGGAAAGAGTGGTCTTCAGCCTTGGAAATAGCTTCATTTGGTGTTCATCAAAGACCTCGATCTAGGAAGAATCGAGCAAGAAAGACGAAGAACGTGACAGCAGCTCTTGAGAAATTGTACTATTAATTGCATTTATTACATTTTTATTCTTTTATTTATATTTGTAAGTTATATGCAAATTTATGTTTGCATAACATGGTAATTCATTTTTTTTAACATACATAAATTATTTTTAAAAATCAAGGCAATGTCCTTTGTCTCGAGAATTTGAAAAATCATGTCTTAACTCCCTAGGTGTCGTTTTTTTTTAATCGGGATAATTGAATATCCTTTTAAAAATTTAAATACGAGATTTTTTTTTGAAAAGTTCGTTATTTTTGAATATTCGAATTGTTATATCCTAACTTAATGGATGTAACTTTTTTCTCGATTAATTCGAAATAACGAGCTTTCTTCAGAAACAAAATTTTTTTCAAAATAAAATAAATATAACATTCATGCATTTAAGGATCGCAATTTAAATTTTTCTTGAACTTTTATTTTTCAACAAATAAGATTTTGAATAATCGATTAGGTACCAATTTTGGGCGTGTAAGGGTGTTAATCTTTCCTTATGCGTAACTGACTCCCGAACTCATTTTATGGTTTCAAAGATCAAAATTATTTTAATGATTTTTTTTAAAAAAATCTCGAAAGGTGACCCAATTGGCCTACTTTAAAAATTATTGGTGGGGACTCCATTTTCATTTTTCGAAATATAAATCGAGACTTATTTTTGTTTTTTTTTCAAAAAATGGTTTAGACAGATTGGCGACTCCACTAGGGACAATAAGAGAGTCAAGCTGTAAGTCAATTATTTTTTATCTTTTTTGGAAAATTTCAAATTCGATTTAATTTAATTTGTGATCCTTTGCATTTTATTTTTGTGTTTTATATGTTTGTTGTGATAATAGCATGCTAATATTATATGCCTAGGTTTTTCCATACATACATTTATTACTACACCGCTTAAGTGGAAGTAAGAAGCTACTCCTTCATGAGGTTTTCACCTTCGTGCAGGATAGTGAATCGCTTTCGGGATTCATCCATACCTGTGTTTTCATGAAGTTTTCACTTCCGTGCAAACATATAGGAAATGTGTCCCCTAAACCGGACTCATTTGTATGAGCCTATAATGGGTGACAACTGAGGAATCTGCTGGTTTGGGTACCATTACTTTAGAACCGAAACCACATATAATGAGCCATAAGTGCCCACCTAGGTAGAAATTATGCCGAAATTTTAGGAACTACCTAAAATAAAATGCGTAGGTTCTATGTTGTATTTTTTTACTTGGTGATAAATTTGTAGTACTGACTTGTTTTTTTTTTATCTTATTTTGCATTGCATCCTCATATTAGGAAAGGTATTGACTTGAGTTTGATTACTAGTAGAGAACTGGTCATGGAGAAAGGGAATCTTGATGAGGTAAAAGATAATGTGGTTGTGCGTTTATGGTCAGAGGATAGACAACGTGAGAAGGGTGATAGTCTAGTTGAAGGCCATGTATCGGATTACTGGGATTTCACTCGGATTAGTGTCTTAGAATAACTTACAAGAGGAAAGGACTCGAGCGGATCAGTGGAGAAAGCTGACTTGAAAGCCCAAGTAGTCGTTAGAGGAGTCCTTACAAAGGCACCGCAGTCGTAAACCTGCGACAAAATTGAGGGCAAGTCAGGCTGAAAATGTAGAATTAAAGAGAAGGGTACAGGAGCTTGAAACTACATTACAAAATTCTAAAAATCTGATTGAGTTCCTTGAAGGAGTCTTTGAAACAAGTAATAGGCAACTTCAACACTCTCAGGGGCAAATCAGAGACCGAGACCATATCATGGGTGAAGCATTAACACCAGTGATTGAAGTGGCAGAATATTTACTGTCCAGGCAGATGCTTTGAGCATAGAGTATAAGTCGGTGTTTGATAAAGGCCAAAAGTTATCATGTCTCCTTCAAAAGATTAGGACTTTGAGCATTAGGGCAAGGCCTTATTTGTAATTATCATATGTAAAGACATTCGTTTTCTAGTAAGGTTATTCTATCAGAATTCGATTGAGAGTTAATACCTTTCTTACATATGCATTCATATGTATTCATAAAATTTTGCATCGCATTTTCATGCATTCATAAAGTTTTGCATCGCATTTTCATGCATTAAAAGTTTGAGAAAGACGTTTCTAATAAATTAAAATTTTCCTCTAAAAGTTACTCTGGAAAAACCATACCGTTACTACACTCATGCTAAAACAAAAGCGATGGATCAACGATTGGAAAGGTTGGAGCAGACACAAAAAGAAATGCAGGATAAATTGTATGAACAATTAGCAAAAGTACAACAAGATATGAAGGACCAGATTATTAAGTCCAAGAAAGAAATTATCAATAAGTTCACTCAATTATTGGTTGAGAAAACTAATAGGGAAAGGGTATTGTAATGGACCCAAAAGAAAGGAGTGATGGTCCTCATTGTCCTCTAAATGTTACCCTCACGCCAGCTCAAGCTTCGCAAGAAACGGGTGGTCGAGGAGCATCTGTACAATTCACCCGCAATCGTGTTTGTTTGGCACACCAAAATCGACAAACTACCAAACGGGTTCTAGTTCTAACCCAGGAAATAACCCGACCGACTTTATCATACCGAACTTAAATGAGATGATGGAAATAGAAAAAACAAGAGCCGAACTTTCTAACCAGTTGGAGGAGCACTGTAAATGGCTAGAGGAAAGGTTTAGAGCTTTAGAAGGAGCCGACGGGTGCTATGGAATTGATGCTAAAGAGCTGAGTTTGGTTCCCAACTTGGTACTACCCCCCAAGTTTAAAGTTTTGGAGTTTAAGAAATATAATGAGACAAGCTGCTCGGAGGCACATATCACCATGTTCTACAAAAAGATGATGGGTTATGTCCATAATGATCAGCTGTTAATCCCACTATTTCCAAGACAGTTTAACGGGATCAGCTTCAGCTTAAACGTGGTATAATCAATTAAGTCGTGCCAAGATCAGTTTTTGGAAGGATTTGACACAGGCTTTCATGAGACAATACGATCATGTCACTGTCATAACTCCTGACAGGATCACATTACAAAATGTTGAGAAAAGGTTGAGTGAAAGCTTCAGGCAGTATGCTCAACAGTGGAAAGATATGGCCATCCAAGTACAGCCACCGCTTTTTGAGATGGAGATAACCATGCTCTTTGTCAGTACTTTGAAAGCACCGTATATCAATCATCTACTGGGAAACGCTACTAAAAGTTTCTCTGACATGGTCATGTCGGGAGAAATGATTGAAAATGTAATTTGATGCAGAAAAATCGATGCAGGAGAAAGTACCAAAAGGTCCGCTCCTAAAAGGAAGGACAATGAGGTGACTAATATAAGCTTATACCGGATGAATGTTACAAAACCGATCATGGTGATGCAATCTAAAGCCCCGATAACCAGTTATCAAAGTAGATCGTGGCAAGAATCGGGCTTGAGGCCGAACACCGAAAGAATCCAATTCACTCCCATCCCGATGACTTACAAGGAGCTTTAAAAGAGTTTATACGATGCCCGAGTGGTGTCCCCCTATTATTTGAAACCAATACAACCCTCGTTCCTAGATTGGTATGACACAAATGCTTAATGTGAGTACCATGCAGGAATAACGGGTCACTCCATCAAGAATTGCACTGCTTTCAAGAAGCTGATTGAAAGATTTATTAAGATGGGGATCATAGGGTTCGATAAATCCACAGGACCTAACGTGGCTAGAAATCATTTGTCAAATAATCCCAATCAGGGGGTGAATGCAATAATGGAAGAAAGGAGCAAGAGAATTAAGAATGATGTGAGGGAGGTAAAGTCTCCATTGAAATGGGTTTGGCAACAGATGATCAATAGGGGTTTGATTGTGCAAGAGAGAGAGGACGTGGTGACAACTGAAAATTACTACGAGTTTCATGCCGTGAAGGGCCATAAAATCCAAGGGTGTGTCGAATTTCGAACCTTGGTACAAAAGTTGATGGATAATAAAGAACTTGAGTTCTTTGAGGAGGGGAAAGACGAAGAGACAATTAATGTTTGTGCTTCTAAGGAAGGGGCAAATATGAAACAGAGAAAGGAATAACTATAGAAAAAATAAGAGAAAAAAAGAGCACGAGTAAGTGGGAAAGAGATCGAAAGCAAGCCAATGGTCATTCCTCATATTTCAAAGTCATTCATATCGGGAGGTATTATTAACCCCGAGTGAAAGCTGATAGAAGATAGGTTGGCAGGAATAATGGAGAACATGAACATCAGCACTATTTCCGAAAGGATAAGTGAATAAAGGAATTTGTCAAGAATTCACCCTTACGCCCTCGGAAGCGTTCTAGACAACTGGACTGCAGAAGAGCTCACTATAACTTTTAAGTCTTTTCCAGAGTAATGTTCAGAACACCCTTGTTGCTCTAAGTCCGAGAGCAATTGGGATCTTTTTGTAAAGGGCACAAGTTCATTTTCTTTTTATTTTCAATAAAAAAGATGCACTTTTTTCTCCTAAATTGGTAAAAATTCTTATTATTCTTTTCATCCATATTATACCGCAATAAACATGCTTAAAATCATTTATCTTTCGGATCTTTTTGGTCCATATGACAGGTCCCTAAATATCAATGATATGAGTAACATCATTGCCGGCTTAGAGCTTCATTTTGAGCAAGATGTGTGTTCAGAGGAATCTCAGAATTTTAAAGAAGCCCAAGATTGTAGTTTATCTCTTGATTTGCTATGGATGCTTGAGCAAGTCTTCGAGAATGACAAAAGAACATTAAAAAGGCTCGCAATTGACTATGTCCTTGATGGGGATATTCTATATAAAAAGAGAAAAAATTAAGTCTCGTTGAGGTGTGTTGATTCTGTTGAGGCTAAGAAGATCTTAAAGGAAGTTCATGAGGGTGTTTGTGGGACACATGCCAATAGTTTCATGATGGCCAGACAAATTATGAGATTCGGGTATTACTGGTCAACCATGGAAGGAGATTGCATTAAATACGCTAAGAAATGTCACAAGTGTCAAATTTACGGAGACAAATTTCATGTACCTCCTTCACTTCTCCATGTTATGACTTCCCCATGGTCTTTTTCTATGTGGGGCATGGATGTCATCAGACCAATCTTGCCAAAAGCTTTTAATGGGTATAGGTTCATTTTTGTGGTCATCGATTACTTTACTAAAGGGTGGAAGCTGCTTCCTATGCTAGTGTTACGAGATCAATGGTCAGTAAATTCTTGAAGAAAGGAATCATATGTCGTTATGGAATGCCAGAAAAGATCATATCCGATAATGCTTTGAACCTGAACAATAGCACAATAGCAAAAGTCTGCAGTCAGTTCAAGATCAAGCACCACAATTCAGCACTATATCGCTCGAAAATGAATGGAGTAGTGGAAGCAGCTAATAAAAACATTAAGAAAATCATGGGGAAAATGATTGAGACCTACAAATATTGGCATGAAAAGTTACCATTTGCTCTCTACGCTTATCAAACGTCTGTTAAAACTTCTACCGAGGCAACACCTTTCTCATTAGTATATGGAATGAAGGTAGTCTTACCCATTGAAGTCGAGATTCCTTCCCTCCGAGTCTTATCAGAAGTAAAGTTAGATGAGGCTAAGTGGATCCAATCAAAATATACCCAGCTAAACCTAATTGAAGAGAAGAGGCTAAAAGCTATCCAACATGGCCAGATGCACCAGAAACGGATGATACAGGCTTATGATAAAAAAGTTTGCCCTAGAGAATTCCATGAGGGAGATCTAGTTTTGAGAAAGATCACTCCTATGCAAAAAGACTTTCAGGGCAAGTGGATGCCAAATTGGGAAGGCTCATATGTTGTAAAGAAAGCCTTCTCTAAAGGAGCTTTATTTCTAGCTAAGATGGACGACAAGAATTTGTCAAACCCTGTGAACTTAGATTCAGTGGAGAGATACTTTACCTAAAAAAAAGAAAAAAGAAAAAAATTGAATTGAAAACCCACAAAAGACAGCTCAAAAAAAAGGTTGAATTGAAAACCCGTAAAGGGCGGCTTAAATAAAAAAAAAGATGGGTTCGAGATGAAAACCAGTAAAGGGTGTCTCGAAGCCTATGGAGATTTGAGTTGAAAACCCGAAAGGGCGGCTCAGATTTGGATAAAACATGGGGCACGAAGTGAGCTTCCTTTTCAGAAGTAACAGGTTGGAGAGACATTACATTTTGGGTATCGACGAAGTGTAATAGTTTTCATAGGTACACATCAAGCTTAAAGTGGTCCTCATCAAGTTTACTCGAAGAAATTCGTATGTTGATATCTGGGACATCTGGTTTTATTCTTTTTCGCTCACTATTGGCAATGTTTGCTAGTTTTTTACCAACATTTGTTATTTTGGCTGATGTTTTGATGTCTTCTCATTTATTTCCATTCAAGCATTATTGCTAATAAATTCAATTTTATCCATTTTTGTAACACTGCTCAAAGCATTCTTTTTATTGAAATGATGGTTAATGGACTTAATAATATAAGGTATAAAAAGATTTCTGCATATTAGTTTGAGAAATTTTAAATAGTAAAGGGATCTAAATCAGGATAATTAGTTGGAAATAACCGAATCCGAGGGTTGAAGGGATCCTGAAATGAATAAGTTCAGCTTGTGATTACCTTTTTGGATTTCGTATCACGAACACCAGACTTGAAGGAAAGGCATGATGACACCTCGATGTTAGAACTTAGGCAAAAGACGATCAGTGACAACTTAAGGACTAAAACAATAAAAAACCATTTTAAAATGACATCTTTACATGTATATCAGCATTATTCATGCACATTTAGATAGGAGCATTTGATTAATTCAAATTATAGCATCCTAGTTACATGGACATGATAGAGGCCCATAAAACAGATTCCACGAGTCATATCCTCAGAGAATGGCGTGACAAATTGAATCCTATACCCCTAAAGCTGTAGAGGAACACAGATTGAAGCCACGATGGCAAATCTCATATACCTAAAGCTGTAGAGGGGCAGATTGAAGCCGCAATGGTGAATGTCATTCACCTAAAGCTGTAGAGGGGCAAATTGAAGTTGCAAGGATGGATCTTATACTCCTGAAACTGAAATGGGCAAATTGAAGATTATCCGATCTCTTACGCCGACCAGAGGGTAGATTGAAGACCATCCGATCTCTTACCCCGACTATGGGGCAGATTGAAGACCATCCAATCTTTTACCCTGACCAGAGGGAAGATTGAAGACCATCCGATCTCTTACCCCGACCATGGGGTAGATTGAAGCAATCCAATCTTTTACCCTAACTAAAAGGCAGATTGAAGACCATCCGATCTCTTACCCCGACCATGGGGTAGATTGAAGCGATTCAAACTTTTACCCTAACCAGAGGGCAGATTGAAGACCATTCGATCTCTTACCCCGACCATGAGGCAGATTGAAACAATCCAATCTTTTACCCTTAAAACTATAGAGGGGTAAATTGAAGCTACGGAAGCAAATCTTATACCCCTAAAGTTGTAGAGGGACGGATTAAAACTCATAGTAGTAGACCTTGATCTTCACTGAAGTTGCAGAGAAATAGAGTGAAGCTACGAAGGCGAATCCTTATCTCTCTGAAGTTGCAGTAGAGCAAGATGAAGCTACAAGAACAAATCCTATACCCTTGAAGTTGAAGTGGATCAGATTAAAGTCATTAGCAAATCCAATCTCCCTAAAGATGAAGTGGAGTAGGATAAGGCTACAACATTAAATCCTATCTTCTTGAGGTTGCAGTGAAGTGAATACCGTGGAATAGAGCAGCTAATAAAGTGAGAGAATGGATGGCTGAAAATAAGAAACATCAAAAGTTGAAATTCAGTAGGACCGGACGTAACTAGTCTTCTTTTTCTTTGCTCCATTCCCATTACATGATAACGAGTAAAGAGGGACAATTGTACAAGCCCAATTTCGTCCGGGCCTCGAAACCCAATTTCATTTTTCTTATTATTTTTATTTATTTATTTATTATTATGAATATAAATAAATAAATATAAAATAATATTAACTTTGTTTTATTATTTATTTATTTATTATTGTATGAATATAAATAAATAAATGTAAAATAATATTAATTTTTTTTATTATTTATTTATTATTTTATGAATATAGATAGATAAATAAATAAATAAATAACAAACTCAAATAATAAACCCAAAGTCAAAGTCCTCAAATCCTTGAAAATCAGTCCTCAAAATCCCCTCAAATCTCATCCAAACCCCTCCACTTTTGGTGCCTTTATGGATTTGCCCCAAGCTAGTTTCAAGCAAACTTTGAACTAGTCAAAGTGCTCAAAGGATGGCCGGTCATGGGATTGAGTGACTGAAATTCATTTTCTAAAAATAGTCTCCAACTCCCACCTATAAATACCCCCTAAGCTACCTATTCTAATGACGAATTTACCAACAAATTCTCTTCTTTATCTCATTTTCTCTCTAGCTTTTCCCTTCCATTTCCCTTCCATTCCTTTGCCAAATTTTTCCTCTTGGGAAAGTGTGGTCTTCAGCCTTGGAAATAACTTCATTGGGTGTTCATCAAAGACCTCGATCTAAGAAGAATCGAGTAAGAAAGACGAAGAACGTGACAGCAGTTCTTGAGAAATTGTACTATTAATTGTATTTATTACATTTTTATTCTTTTATTTATATTTGTAAGTTATGTGCATATTTATGTTTGCATAACATGGTAATTCATTTTTTTAAAAATATATAAATTGTTTTTAAAAATCAAGACAATGTCCTTTGTCTCGAGAATTTGAAAAATCATGACCTAACTCACTGGGTGTTGATTTTTTTAGCCGGGATAATTGAATATCCTTTTAAAAATTTAAATACGAGATTTTTTTTAAAAAGTTTTTTATTTTTGAATATTCGAATTGTTATATTCTAACTTACTGGATGTAATTTTTTTCTCGATTAATTTGAAATAACGAGCTTTCTTCGGAAATAAAATTTATTTTCAAAATAAAATAAATATGTCATTCATGCATTTAAGGATCGCAATTTAAATTTTTTTCTAACTTTTAATTTTCAACTAATAAGATTTTGAATAATCGATTAGGTATCAATTTTGGGCGTGTAAGGGTGCTAATCCTTCCTTATGCGTAACCAACTCTCGAACTCATTTTTTTGTTTCAAAGATCAAAATTATTTTAATGATTTTTTTAAAAAATATATATCGAAAGGTGACCCAATTACACCTATTTTAAAAATTATTGGTGGCGACTCTATTTTCATTTTCTAATATATAAATCGAGACTTATTTTTATTTTTTTTTCAAAAAATAATTTCAACAATTAGTAATGCTTTTGTTCTCAATTTCTCTCTATATTCCTCCTTCCCTAAACCTTTTTCTGTGTAATTCTGTATTGTGATTTTGGTAATTATCACAACCCTTCTCTTACCTTCCGAAATACCAGGAAATTGAATAAGGTAAAATTTTTTGAAACCCTAACTTGAGTCATGAGATTTTCAGTTATCTTCTCTTTGCATTTGGATCACTCTGCTATATCTCATTTTTCTGTTTTCTATCCTACTGCTAGTTACTGTCTCTCTGTTTACTTTGTTGAGTTTAAAACCCATCGGTTTAGCGGAACTAGCAAACTGTTTTCGCCGCTATTTTCCGTTACACTGCTATCTGAAATCCTGAATTCATAAATATTATTTATTTAATGTTTAGAATATTTTAAAGTTTTTTCTTATAATTTTTCTTTAAAAAAAATTAATGAGATGACCTTAATGATTCAGCAGTATGTTAAAATATCAAGTTGAACAGTGTTAATATTTTGAATTTATATATGTAATGAAATTCAAGTATGAGTACTTATGTGAAAGCGAACATTGTACGGGTACCAAACTGAAAAAAATTGCTAAAGTTTAAAGTAACTCTTTAATATTTAGTGTAAAATTATTTTAAAATATTTAAATTGTTGTTTAAATTTATCAATCTATTTTGGAAATTGATCAATCTTGTCACTGTTAATAATAAAATAATTTTACTTTATGGTTTAGATGCCTCATAGAACACGTCCTATGACAGCTCTGTTAGTGTTCACTGGCCTCAATGCTGTGCTGGTCTCCACCATTTCTCATGTCTATGATTTTGTTTGCTTCCTTCCTTTCTGGGAGAGACGGGTTTGTTTCTTCTTTCTTGCCCCTGACTCTATATATGTGACACTGTAATATAGGAATGAGAATTTCAAGTAATTTTAATTGGGTGTTTATTATTCTATAATAGCATTTGTTGTTATTAGAAGTGTTCATAGATTATATCGGGTCTAAACATGATATTAACATATTTTATATTTGTTCAAGTCTGGTCTGATCTAAAATATGGGTCTAAAATTTTTTTCAAACCCGTCCATATTTACAAAAAATTAACCTAAACTCATTTTTTATTTATTGAAATTTTTTATATAGTAATCTTAATATTATTTTAATGTTTATATTAGGGTAATATTATATATTTAGTAAATGTTTATTTTTTATGTATTTTAAATTACATAATATTAAAAATAAAATAATATAAAGTATTATAAACCTAAAATAGGCCGGGTAAAGCTCGGGCCTTCAATGTTCAAGCTTGAGTCCAGCTCATATTTTAAATAGGCCTATTTTTTTGTTCAAGCCCATTTTCAAGCTTAATATTTTTTTGTTCAACCTTCGATAGATTGCTCATAAACAGATCTAATTGTTACCTGAGGATTTTGGTTGGTTCCTTTGCTTTATGATAAGTTTGGATTTTGTCATTCACTTACTTGCTATTATTAATCTTAAAAGTTAGTTCTTGTGACTGTTTGGGCAATCTTGATGAGATAGAAACAATTTAGGATTGTTCAATGTTTACTATCAACCTAAACTCATTTTCTTCATCGGTTCTTGTGTGTTATATAGGACAGTAAAACTGTAATTTATTGGTTTAGTCAATTTGGGGTGGTGTTACTTCTTGGACTTTGGATTTGGTTTTAAGTGCATATATGTATGCCCTATACATCCAATTCTGCAGAATAACCTACTCAAAACAGCTTATTTAAACTAATCTTTGAAGGGCTATACACATTAGATAACTAGTAGTTTATTTGCCACTAAGTTTAAGCTTGGTCATGGTAAGATTAAAAACCAACCAAGACAAGTACAATAGGTGCGGTAAAATTGCAAGTATAGAATAAAATCAGTAGTAGGATGCGTTTGAATTTAAAAATAGTTGTGGCAATTAGGTGAGTTATAGTTAGAAGGAAAATGATTAAAGACACAAATTTCCAAATGAATCAAACTTTGATTTGGTTTAATTATATCTATAGAACTTTATTTTTGATTCAATTGTATATATTTTTAAAGATAAATATAATTATTAGTATAAATATATTAAATAAACGTAAAATGATGTTACATCCATGAAGCATGAACTTCTTAGTTAACCTCTTATATTGGTGTCATTCCGGTATCCGACACACCTGAATACATAAGAGCATGCTCGGACACAATCAAAAAAATTAGACAGATATGATCAAGACACGTGTGGGAATAGAATTTTGGTGGTTGACGGTGGCTGAAAGCATCATAATAATTGTAATAATCTCTAATCGAAACCCAACCTACGCTTTTTGCGACGAGTTTCAAAATTTAATCTTGTGCGTGTTATTAGGATGTTGAGGGGGACATAGTGACCATTTTTTAATTATTCCGACATCGTTGACAGCAGTCGGTGGCGGCAACAATGGCCCGTTGGTTCTAGGTTGAGAGGAAGAAAAATAGATGAAGTTAAGGTATAAATTAAATTTGAAAATTGAATTAATTATGAAATTTTGTAGAATAGAAATAAAATAATTTTGTTAAAATTATTAATTATATTAGCTAAAAATATTAATATATTTATATGTATATTGAATATTAATGTATAAAAATATTTTAAAAGTATTTTATTTCCGTTGTCTTGCCTTGTCTGTATCCTCAATTTATAAAAATCTTTGTACCTGTATTACGTGTCTATGCTTCATAGTGTTACAGTCATATTCATAGTGTTACATATAAAACTTTTATGTATACAATTGTACATTGATTTGTAATTTTAAGATCCATTTCAATTATAAATTATCAAATTTATAGAGTGTTCATTTTTTTTGTCTTTCATTTGGTTTCTAACTATGACTTGTGGTTTCTTTTATTTGGTTTGTTTCAACGAAAATTGTGTCGCCTAAAACAAGAAATTTCATCAAATAAATTTCAATCGTCCTGAAATATATTTAAAATTATTCTCCCTTTAAAAGTAGATTTGTACTAGTGGATAGTTGCCATTGTAATGTATCAATATTGTTATGATATCAGTACATATACATGCCAATATGTTCGTGCATGTCATTTTGGTTTTACCAACATACTTTTTTATAACTTATTTAATAATATGAAAAAGTATATCATTCGCGTGTACATGTGAAAATCATATATTTTAAATTTAGATATGCGTTTAAATATAACATGTAATAAATAATGAAAAATAATGTTTGAAACTAATAATAACAACAATATATACGCAATATGTTGAAGAATAGTTTAAATTTGGAGTAAAATGAAATTTAAATAGGTAAATATATCGGATTAACTTAAGGCTTGAAATTAATAATAATAACACATGTAATACATTCAAAATTATAATAAAAATAGTTTAAATTGTGATTAAAAAGAAATTTGAATAGGATTTTCTATGGTGGGAAGCAATGAAACAATCTTTAGTATTGAAGCGCGAGCCATTCTTGAAGGATAGCGTATAGCATGAGAAAAAGGATTTAGACAAACCGAACTTGAGTGTGACAATGCCCTTTTAGTGGAGACTTTGCTAGTTGGTGGAGTTGCTTCTAGTATATCCAAAGGTCTTAGAATATGGTCGCAAACCAAATGGCTAAGCATGCAAACAATGGTACACACAGTCTGTTATTGTTACTAGACCCACCAAACTTAGTTCAAGGAGTTCTACATGAAAATAGAAATGCTTATAAAAGAAGTTGACAGTTTAATGTAACCTCTTAGAGCTGTTATTTTCCACTAGAAAAAAAAAAGAAATTTGAATAGGTAAATATGCATATTAAAAAGTATTAAATGCACTTCAATTATTTATCACAATATTGTCATTTTTCTTAAGTTCGATATCGGGTTGGCTTTTGTCACCAACTCAATCAATAACATTATCAATATATACAAACAATGTGGGTGAGACAATTTGTGTAATAAAATTGAAATGTATAAAAATATTAAGAAAAGTTTCAATTGAAGTGGTAAAGAAAAGATTTTATAGATGTTGATGGTATAAGTTCATATTTTAACATTTGCAACTTTTGTTTTGTTTTATTTTTTATCAAGGAAAATATTGAAGTACACTCATAATAATATAACCTTTAAAATATGTAAGATTATTTTAGTAATTTCCTTGACTAAGTGGGTGACGAGTTTACTTGTGACACTAACTCAGTCACATGCTTAAGTATAGATAGATATACAAACAATATGGATCAAATGTTTAGTGTAATAAATTTGAAATGTATAAAAATATTAAAATAAAACTTTAGCTAAAGTGGTAAACAAAAGATTTTATAAATGTTGGTGGAATGTGTTTAAATCTTACCATATGCAATTTTTACTGGTTTTGAGTAACCCGAACAGCCACTTTTTATGTTCCCATGACCAGCCTTTGAGCATTTAAACACCTTGAGACCTTTGATGAACCCAATCAGCCATGCATGAAGAGAACATTAAATTCTTTTACTGATCACGAAATGCCCTTTTGAAGAGGAGTTTTCAGCACTTTAAATGTTGGTAGATGCATTAAAAGCTTGTGTTGGCCAGCCATGGGCATCCCTATATCAACTTAAACATGTTGGTTAGGACATAATAAAAAGACTTACCAAAATAACACAAAATATAATTAGGACATAGACTAAAATAACTAAATGGTTAATTCTTTATTTTCCAGCAATTTAATTAGATTAAAAATTAAAGTTGAATGTGCAGCACATTGCATGGAATGCATGACGGGTTGTATGAAATGCATGAAGTCTTTTTCCTAATTCGTTTATTTAAACCCTTGACAGCCTGATTGAATTTCTTGGCTTATGCTCGCGTGATTGATCCTCTAGGTAGTTCGATTGAATCGTGCGAGGCTCGTCCTTCATCCATGCTCACAACACGAGTGCTCCAATGTTCGCAACATGAGTGCTTGAAACACCAGTGCTCACATCTTCCAAGCTCGCAAGGTCTATGCTCGCATTATTAGAGCTCGCAATACTCGTGCGCGCATCATCCCCTCCCTCTTCAAAGCGATTTGTCCTCAAATCATCGCTTACATCATAAGGGGATAGATCAGAAACTTTAAAGCTTGCACTAACAGAATACTCACCTGAAAGGTCCAATTTGTATGAATTTTCATTAATTCTTTCCAACACTTGAAAAGGTCCATCGCCTCGTGGTAACAACTTGGATCTTCTTTGAGCTGGAAATCTTTCTTTTCGCATGTGAAGCCATACCCAATCTCCGGGTTCAAAGACTACTCGTTTACGTCCTATTTTGGCTTTACTTGCATACTGCTTGGTTCTCTCCTTAATGTTCTCCCTCACTTTTTGGTGTATATTTTTCACAAATTCAGCCTTCTTCTTACCATCTATATGCACAAGTTGATTAGAAGGTAAGGGAATTAAATCTAAAGGAGTTAAAGGATTAAAACCGTAAACAACTTCAAATGGTAAATACTTGGTGGCCAAATGTACAGAATGGTTGTAAGCAAACTCGATGTGGGGCAAGCATTCTTCCCATGTTTTCAAACTCTTTCGAATGATTGCTCTTAACAAGGTAGAGACAACTTCAGTTCGGTCATTCATTTGTGGGTGGCATGTTGTAGAAAACAACAACTTAGTACCAAGTTTCTGTTTGCTAGAGAAGTGCTTTCTAACTGTAACATAACCTAGTATATGAGCGTTGTTAAATATGTGTTTGCATGACGTATTGTGGTATGTTGATGTGGAGATGTTTATGTTGTGATGAAAAGATGATATGATTGATATTGAGTTGTGTAATTATATGATGATAATGTCATGCATATATTTACTAAGCATGTGACTGAGTAATTATTATGATTAATCTATTGTGAATTGTGATATTTGAGAAATACAGTGAGATTAAGATTGAGACTAAATTAAGATAAATTGTAATCATATCATTGTGTGTTCATGGGGTGGGATTGTACGGTGGAAGAAGTGGTTATCATTCCTTTAAAGATTTATACTAAAACCACACTGCGATTGGTGACGATTGGATAGGAAAGGATTCTGGGGAACCTTTTCACTATGTTGGTATGTTAGAGTATAGGTGCATTGCATTGTGCTTGTGTTTGAAATATGATTTGTGGTTACTTGTTGAGTTATAAATGGATGTGATATATGTTAGGTTGCATGTACTTTAGAGACACACTGGGCTTTATAGCTCATATCCTTACAGTTATTTTACGGATACTCAAGATTTAGGCGACTCGGTACCCGAAGGCATAATTACAAACTTTTACTTTTATTTTATCTTATTATTTTATTCAAGGTTTTATTATACTTTGATAATAATTATTTTTATTTGGGCTATAAGTTAATTTTATTATTTTGGGGACTTTGAAACTTTATTTTGGACTATCGAGTTGTGTGTGGGTGAAATTATTTAAATAACCTTCTGGATCTGATCGAATTCTCTAGACCAAGTAAAGGGGGTTACATTTAGTAGTATCAAAGCCGAGATCAATCCATAGATTTTGATGCTCTCCAAACTGAGTTTAAAAAAATTGGGGGTTAAATGGGGATTTCTAAATAAACAAATATGTTATAATAATTTATGAAGTATATGTATATAAAAGTGTGATTTATTGTAAACCTCCGATACCAATTCTTACTTTAATACTTTTTACTGATGTAGATAGATAGTATGCCACCATGTAGGAGTGTTAGACTTACGATTGGTCGCGGCCAAGGTAGAGGCTGAGGCCGTACTGCTAGGGCCGTTAGTAACCCTACTCTTATGTTCGAGCTTGAGGCGAATGTGGATAAGTTGCCTCATGTTGATGAGGATAAGCTGCCCATAGGTGCTGAGGGTCAGCCAGTTGTTGAGGGAGACTTACCTGCTGAGGAAGCTTCTGTTGAGGATGTGCCTGATACTAGAGATAGTGAGACTGTGGAGTTGGATAGTGCCACGGTTAACCGGGAGTTACTGAGATTACTTCATGGGTTTACTAGGGGTCAGTCAGAGGGTCCGAGGAGGCTCATTTCTACTGATTTTATAGCTACAAGAATGAATGTGTTTGAGGGTAGGATAGGTACAGATCCTTTAGTTGTTGAGTATTGGTTGAAGAATCTGCAGAGATTATTTGTGGAGATGAATTATCATGCTGGTCAAAAGGTTAGGACTGTAGTTTCCGTACTGAGGGGTGAGGCCCAAAATTGGTGGGATATTGTGGAAGAGTCTACTCGTGCTGGACAGATTACATGAGATTATTTTAGAGAGGCCTTCCAGGATCGTTATGTGGGTGAAGAGTTTCTTTGATAAGTGTAGGGATGATTTCATGAACTTGAGACAGGGGGATATGTCAGTTAATGACTATGAGATCGAGTTTCTAAGGCTGGTCCGCTATGCATCTAGGTTGGTGACAAATGAAAAAGAGAAATGTGATTGGTTTAAGAAGGGACTTCGACTCTCACTTCAGGCTGAGGTCAACATGCATCACGATAGGATATTCAGTGATTTGGTTAGTCAAGTGAGATCTGTTGAGAGTTTGAAGGCTCGTACTAAGACTCAGAGGATTCAGGATAGGGAGCGTAGTAAGAAGCCAGTAGGCACGTCAGTTTAGCCTATTTCGGGTGGTCTTTCTGTTAAGAGACCTAGAGAGGAGGTAGTTCAGCCTAGTTATCCGAGAGTGAGGCCTGTGATTTCGGCAACTCTTGTGGGCAGTGTTGGTGGTTCTACTGGACCTCGTCCCATACACCTCTGTTCTTATTGTAATAAAAGGCATTGGGGCGAGTGTTAGAGAAAGATTGAGGCATGTTTTAGGTACGGTTCACAGGAGCACTTCTTTAGAGATTGTCCCCATCCTCCTACTAGTTCTTTTATATAGAGTCAGTCTCAGGCTTTGGTTCAGGCTCCTGCTGGGAGTAAAGGACAGGTTAGACTTGTTGCTTCGGGTTCAGCTACTAGAGGTAAGCCTGTTCAGAGTGGTGGAGCATCTAGGTCTGGGGTGAGACAGCCTGAGTTAGTGTATGCGACTAGGAGGCATGAGGATCGTTATGAGCCTGATGTCATAGTAGGTACTTTCTCTATTCATTCTATCCTTTATTTCACTTTACTTGACAATGGTTCGACGCATTCCTATATGGCGAGTGCTATGTCTTGGGGTCTTAATATTGTTGCTGAAAACGTTGAATCTGCGGTTACTGTTCAAAGTTCAGTGGGTATCTCTGTGAAGGTTAGTAAGGTATATCGTAACTGCCCTTAGAGATTCAAGGGGAAATCTTTCCTGCCGATCTACTAGAGTTAGCATTTAGTGAGTTCAATCTTATACTTGGAATGGATTAGCTTTCTAAGAACCGAGTTAACATGGATTGTGAAAGGTAAAGGGCTATTTTGAGAACTTCAGATAACCGTGAGATAACCCTAATTGGTGAGCGTAAAAGGTTTTTATCTAATGTGATCTCAACCCTTAAAGTCGAAAAGTTGATTAGGAAGAGGTTCATGGCTTATCTAGCTTACATTCTGGATCCAAGACAATCAGACTCTAGGATTGAAAAGATTCGAGTAGTTAGGGACTTTCCTGATGTATTCCTAGAAGAGCTGCTTGGTATGCCACCTTAGCGTGATGAGGTTGAGTTTGGCATTGAGGTCTATCTCGGTACGACTCCTGTGTCCATGGCACCTTATCGAATGGCACCTAAGGAACTCAAGGAATTGAAGGTGCAGTTGCAAAAGTTGTTGGATAGGGGTTTTATCCGACCAAGTTTTCGCCTTGGAGGCACCAGCTCTGTTTGTAAAGAAGGATGGAACACTTCGGTTATGCATTGACTATCGAAAGCTGAATAAGCTGACGATTAAGAATAAGTACCCTTTGCCTCGTACTGATGACCTATTCGATCAGTTCTGGGGAGTTACTATGTTTTTTTAAGATAAACTTGACGTCAGGGTATTATCAACTTAAGGTGAAGGACTCTGATGTATTCAAGATAGCTTTCTGAACTCGTTATGGGCACTATGAGTTTTTGGTGATGCCCTTTGGTTTAACTAATGCCCCTACTACTTTTATGGACATGATGAATAGGGTGTTTCAACTCTACTTGGATCAGTTTGTGGTGGTGTTTATAGATGACATCTTGGTTTACTCTAAGTCTGAGGCTAAGCATGAGAAGCATCTTAGGGTTGTTCTACAAACCTTGAGGGAGAAGCAGTTTTATGCTAAGTTTAGCAAGTGTGAATTTTGGCTCTCTGAGACATATAGTTTCTACTGAAGGTATTCGTGTGGATCCCAAAAAGATTGAGGCTATTATGGGCTGGAAGCAACCTAAGAATGTTTCTGAGATTTGTAGTTTCTTGGGTTTAGCTGGCTATTATCGGAGGTTTGTTGAGGGTTTTTCGATTATTGCGGCACCTTTGACTAAGCTTCAAAGGAAGAGCATCCCGTT
Organism: Gossypioides kirkii; assembly: GCA_005610355.1. Classification (NCBI taxonomy): domain Eukaryota; kingdom Viridiplantae; phylum Streptophyta; class Magnoliopsida; order Malvales; family Malvaceae; genus Gossypioides; species Gossypioides kirkii. The sequence goes on along the minus strand of CP032254.1, from coordinate 29,154,970 downwards.
TGTTTGGACCGAGGCTCAAGAGTCTAGTTTTGAGAAGTTGAAGTTTATATTGACTCATGCACCGGTTCTGATCCAACCTAAGCCTAAGAAAGCTTATATTGTCTATAGTGATGCTTTTCACACTGGATTGGGATGTGTGCTAATGCAAGAGGGAAAAGTTGTGGCTTATGCATCTCATCAGTTGAAACCACACGAGATTAATTACCTTACTGATGATCTTGAGCTTGCTGCGGTAGTCTTCGCTCTTAAAATTTGGAGACACTATCTCTGTGGGGAGAAGTGTTATATTTTCACTGATCATAAGAGTTTGAAGTATTTGCTTACTCAGAAGGAGCTTAATTTAAGACAACATCGTTGGTTAGAGCTACTAAAGGACTACAACTGTGAGATTGAGTATCACCCTAGTAAGGCTAATGTGGTTGCTGACGCCTTAAGTCGTAGTGCTGTGATTGAACTAAGGGCTTTATTTGCTAGAATGAGCTTGTTTGAGGATGGTAATTTTTCAGCTGAACTCCAAGTTATCCCCACTTTACTCTCAGAGATTAAGGCTGAGCAGGCTAATGATCCATATCTTGAGCATCGTAAGAGAGGTGGAGAAAGGTACATCTGTGGACTTTTCTATAGATCAGAATGGTATTCTATGCTTCCGAGGTCGAAACTGTGTTCCGAGGGATTTTGAGATTAAGCAGACTATTCTCCGTGAGGCACATGATAGCCCTTATTCCATGCATCCTAGCAGAGATAAGATGTATAAGAATCTTCGTGATAGGTACTGGTGGAAGGGTTTAAAGAGAGATGTTGTTGACTTTGTGTTGAAGTGTTTGACTTGTCAGAAAGTCAAGGCAGAACATCAGTCTCCTTTTGGGTTACTCCAACCGATTGAGATTCTTTAATGGAAATGGGAAAAAGTAACTATGGATTTTGTGAGTGGTCTTCCTTTAACTTCGTCTAAGAAGGATTCAGTTTGGGTGATTGCAGTCGACTCACTAAGTCTGTGCACTTCATTCCAGTTAGGATAGACTATCCTTTGAGCAAGTTAGCTCGACTCTACATTTTTTAGATAGTTCATCTTCATGGAGTGCCCTTTTCTATCATCTCTGATTGAGATTCGAGGTTTACTTCGAGATTTTGGGAATCCTTGCACCGTTCTTTGGGCACTCAGTTAAACTTCAGTACTGCTTACCATCCCCAGACTGATGGTTTGTTCGAGCGGGTGATTCAAGTTTTGGAAGACATGTTGAGGGGTTGCGTGATTGAGTATCAAGGTAGTTGGGAGGACTTTTTACCACTGGCCGAGTTTGCTTACAATAAAAATTATCAAGCCAGTATTAAGATGGCTCCTTACAAGGCTTTGTATGGGTGTAAGTGTCGCACCCCTATCGGTTGGACTGAGTTGACTGAGCATCGCTTGTTAGGACTAGATATTATTCACGAGGCTGAGGAGACTGTTAGATTGATTTGTCAGAGGCTTAAGGTTGCCTTTCATAGGCAGAAGTCTTATGCCGATCTAAAGCGTCGGGATATTGAGTTTAGTGTAGGTGATGGAGTTTTCTTGAAAGTGTCTCCGTGGAAGAAGGTGCTTAGATTTGGATGGAAAGGCAAGTTGAGTCCTCGTTTTATTGGCCCTTATTGGGTACTACGTCGTGTGGGATCGAGTTGCCTATCAACTTGAGTTACCGTCTGAGCTTGAGCGAATTCATGATATCTTTCATGTCTCCATGTTGAGGTGTTATCGGTCGGACCCGTCTCACATTATGCCTGTTGAGGAGATTCAGGTTTGTCCTGACTTGAGTTTTGAGGAGGAACCGATTAAAATCATTGCTCAGGATGAGAAGGTTCTTTGGAGGAAGACCATTAAGATGGTTAAAGTCTTATGGCATAATCATGGTTATAAGGAGGCTACTTGGGAGCCCAAAGCCATTATCAAGGCTCAATATCCGCATCTTTTTGGTCTAGGTAAATTTCGAGGACGAAATTTCTTTTAAGGGGGGAGAGTTGTAACACTCTAGTTTTTTTTAAAAAAAAACTTAATTGGAATTTTTTGGAATTTTGGGCTGATTTTGAAAACCCTAATTTCTTTAAAGACCTCCATGTAAATAACCCTATTTCATAGGTATTTAAACACCTTTTTTCTCTTTTTATCTCTTCTCTTTCCATTGTTGTTGTTGCTGCCGATTTCCTCCCCAAAAACCTCCTCCCTTTCCTTTTCTTTCAAGTTCATTCAACCTTTATTAGGTGTCCTTCGACCATTCATGCACACCACTGCCCGTACCATTGCTATCCTCTTCTCCTCGCGACTAAAACCCCTCTACTAGAACCACCTAAACCGTCGCCGTTTGAGTGTTTTAACAATGGGGACTTTCTGCTTTTGTCCCTTCTTTTTTGCTCCTCCGTTCTTCGTTGTTTGAATCTTGGTGGTGGGGAAAACTTGTTGTGGTTTTGTTTAGGGTTGTTTGCATGTGTAACTTCGGTGGTCAGATGCCGTTTATGGTGGAGAGTGTCGACGGCACCGTTGGGGGGAGAGTAACCCTAATGCTTCATGTGTTGATTGTGTGATGTGGGCAAAATTGGTGCCTAAGCCCAAACCTAACTTTTACCCAATACCCAATAAACCGTTTTGACCCAAATTCTTAATAACCTTTTAACCCAAACCCAAATTAAACCAAACGTACACCCCAAACCAAGTAAGTTGATCCGAACCCATCAACCCAAACCCGACCCGTTGACTCGAATCCATCGAACTCGACCCGACCCATTGACCATTGACTTTGACCATTGATCATTGACCGTTGACCGTTGATTATTGACCAGTCATTATTGTGAAATGGTTAAATTAAGAAATGAGGAGATGGTGAAAATGAATATTTATTTAATTTGTCAGTTTAACTGACTAGAGTTGGGCTCACTTTTGCGGTTTATCCGCTAGGTACTGGGTGTCAAGATTTGACGAATATTTATTGGTTAATCCAACTAGAGTTGGGCTCACTTTTGCGGTTTATCCGCTAGGCACTAGGTGCCAAGATTTGACGGATATTTGTTGGTTAATCCAACTAGAGCTAGGCTCACTTTTACGATTTATCCACTAGGCACTGGGTGCCAGGATTTGATGAATATTTGTTGGTTAATCCAACTAGAGCTGGGCTCACTTTTGCAGTTTATCCCCTAAGCACTGGGTGATAGGATTTGACGGACATTTGTTGGTTAATCCAAATCCTCTAGGCACTGAGCTTCAAGATCATCGGTTTATTCGACTAGCGCTAGGCGCAAAACCGTTGGTTAATCCAAGTAGAGCTGGGCTCACTTATTACGGTATATCCGCCAGGCACCGGGTGCCATAAATTGACGGAAATGTATTGTAAGACTCGATTAACTCTATTGGTAAGAATGAATGAATCATTGGGGAAGAATGATGGATAAGTATTATTGAGTAAGAAGTATAAGTAAATGTGTAGATAAATATAAGGATAGTTACTTCGAAAATAAATGTTATGCTTTGAATTGTATTATGGAAGTTGCTAGATAAATTCAATTACTTTGGTTACTTATATATATGATTATTGTGGAAGTGGAAATGTTCCTAATGTAAAGTATCTTCTCATGATTTTAGGTTAGGAATTAGTAGATTTGGACTCAGCATTTTGCAAGGAATCTCGTACTCAAAGTTGGTGAAGTCCCTTTTTGATATTTTAGCATGTACCTAGGACGAATATAATGTATAGAGGTCTTTAAGTGATGTATAGTTGTGAATATGAATTAAACAATAGTTGGTTGATATATTGTGAATGATATAATAATCTAGTTAATCTTGATGCAATGTAAGTATTTAGAATATAATGAGATGATATGAAATATGTATGTCATTAAATGGTAATTCTTTGTGAATGAATGAGTTGTGAGTTGGTTGAATGGTATGTTTAATATGTTTGTGCCAAAGAAGTATTGAAATAGGTAGAATGTCAATGTAGTTATTGATGTTGGAATGATGCACTATTGTTTTATTCCTTATCTTATGTTAAGATAAGTTAGGTCATGTTGGCATATAATGAGTAGTTTAGGTAGTTTATCTGTCTAGGTGACGTATCAGTAATGTTACTTGGAAAAGGGCTTTGGGTTAGATTTAACTAAGGTGAATTATACTTGTTATGAAGCTTAGAATGTGTTTTGAGCCTTAGGAAATTTGCCTAATTGGTAATGTATCTTGTAGATCAAGTTAGGTCAAGAAATTACCTTGTTTAGGAAGCAATTTAAGTACACACGACCTATGACACAGGCTGTCACACGACCATGTGTCATGTTAGGTTGCAGTACAAGTCACACGGGCAAATAGAAGAGCTGGGACATGGCCGTGTGGCCTAACTTCGTATAGAAACACGGTTTGGCACACGGTCCCACACACGATCGTGTGCCCCTATTTGTGAGAGATTTCTTGTTTCCTCTAAAAAGTTTCAAGTTGTTCGTAAGTGATCCTTGATTGATTGTAATGCTTACATATGACATGTATGATACAAATTATGTTAATATATGTGTTTAATAGTATGATTTGGTATGTGAATACGAATGTTTAAATGAAAAAAATAAATGCTAGAAGTAAGTTAATGATAGTAAAATGTCTCATAATACTTTGAGACCCTAAATCGATGACGATTACGGGTTAAGGGTGCTACAGTATATAAGTTAAGTGTAGTTGTACGTGAGAGTTTATGCTAATTTTATGATTTAATGAAGTGTGAATATGTTACTGTGACCTGGTTGTGAATGTGTTGTAGTATGCTCTTATTTAACCTTTTATATTGTGTATACTTTGTGGTTACTCTGACATTCACTGAGTTTGTTTAAGCTCACCCACTCCTTTTAAGCCATTGTAGATAAGTAATGTGTCAGTGTGAGCGGTGTGGTTCCAAATGGGTGATCCAAGCAAAGCTTTAGCATTATTTCGTAGGTGTTTTACTATTCGTTTATGTTATGGGAAATAAAGGCAATGTGGTAGAGTTTTTTACTGATTTTTTCATGATATTTAGGATGATTTCATGACTTTATTGCTTTAAATACCATGGACATTTGGTATTGGTATTTGGTTTCTTGGTTGGATTTAATTATGATGTTTTGAACTGTCATTGTGGATGTTTTGGTGTTTATTTGATAAACTAAAAGATGCATGATGAATAGATTTAAGTTAGAATGGACTATATGCTTCTATATGTTGTATTTTTGCTATCTGGAGCAGAGGTATCGATATTCGGGCTTTAAAATCGATACCTCCTTGATTTTTGAAAATGCAAGAAATCAGTAACATAATTTGTTATCAATACCATATCACGAGTACCTATACTCGAGGTAAAATAATCGATACTTTAATAGAGGTATCGATAATTTATGGGATTTTGATTTTTAAGTGAGAAACATAATATTGTTTTGGTATCAATTTTCCAATCGGTATCAATACCATTTAAGAGAAATATTGATACCTTTGTTCCAATATCGATACCTACGTGATTTGTTTTGAAATTTAGCTAAGCGGTTCTAATGCATGTTTAATTGTTATTATAAGATCATTTGAAGTATGTATAGCATGTTTTAATTATGATTAGACCATGTTTGACTTAAAACTCATGCAAATGCTAAAATAAAAGGTGTTGCATAATAATGAAACAAATTATATTGTGTATGATGTGTGACAGTGGTGTAGCGTCCTGTTACTAAGGCTCGACGATCGGGCCGGGTATAGGGTGTTACAAATATGAGAACATTTCATTCTACAACTTCTTTATACCCTAATGAGGCTCCTGGTTCGCTGTCCTAGTGGACTCCATATGTTGTCATAGCCTAGCTATGGTCTTACACAATATGATCTCATGTTTACTGTCCTGGTGGACTCGATTTGTTGTCATAGCCAAGCTATGGTCTTACACAATATGATCCCATGTTTACTGTCTTGGCGAACTCCTGATTCTGAGGTGTCACCCCGAATGACCTAATAATTGCTTCTAAGGTGTCACCATGAAGGACCTGTCGGTAATCGTCGTTGTGGTGTTGCTCCATATAGTCGATATACAAGTGAATTGAAAATTCCTCGATGACGCCCAAACTCCCTTGAATCCCCATTTCAGTCCACCCATTCCTCTATTACGCCAATTTTCCCTATCTTTAACTAACCCGTCAATCTAAATCCCTCCGTACTCTGCATGTGACATAATAATGCAATTCATGCATAACAATTCAATTAATAATTCCTTGAGGAGTACGCCACATTGTATTACGTCCATATACAGTTATATCGCACAGAACAGACTTACATATTTTCATGAATATAAACTACCTTAGACATACTAGTCAAGCTCATACACTAAAATCATATACTACTATACATTTCGAGCAAAACTTAGAACAGATGAAAACACAAATTACTCAAGAAACACTCATTTACTAATCATCCAAAAATGGAGTACAAAAACTCACCTGAACTCCTTCCTTGTTAGCTTAGCTTTTCCAAATGTCAAAGCCTTCATCGTCCTGGCAGCTAAGCAGGGCAATCGTATATCGATTAAATTGAAAGCATTCACCCTTAAAACCCCATATCCAATTCACAAAAATTTGTTAGGAAATACTTACTCTTACTCTTTCCCCTAAATCCATAAGTACATAAAGATAAAAAAGCTTACTAATTCTCAAATTCTCGACTCTTAGACTACAACTCTCTCGACTACTGCTCCATGCAGAGCTCCCTTCATCCTTCTCTTCTTCGGAGTAACCAAAGAAGATGATGCATATGAAAAAATATGTAAATGGAACCGAAAAGAACTTTCTAAACTGGTTAAGGCTTCTTACCCATATATATAACTCCTCTTGCACGGTCCTACCTCTATTTGTCATCCATCGACAATCTTTGTGTCTCCCACTTATGGAACCAATCGCTTCCATCTTAACCAAACCAAAATTAAAATTCAACTAATTTCTCATCAGTCACTAAAATTTCTAAATTTCTCAATAGGGTCCGCCAACTTAGTATTTAATTCAATTCACTCTCAAATCCTTTATATTCGGGCCCTTAACGAAAATTTGGTGTGACAATATACCATACTAATTCTTTTGTTTTCATAATGATGAATAAAAAATTAAAATTTAGAAGGGTAACTTACACCAATATTCACTCAACTATTAGTATTTTTTTTTTGGTCACCCAATTATGAAAAGTTACAAAATGGTCACCCAACGATTCAACTTTTTTCTTTTTTAGCCACCAAAACTATTAGAATTTTTATTTTTTTGGTCACCAGTTGTTAAGTTACTATTGAAAATATAACTTGACACCTTATAAAATTGGCATAATAGCAATTTTAACCCTCAACATTTATATATTGTGTCAATTTAGTTTTGATTCAAAAAAACCTTAACCCTCTATATTTACACATTGTGTAATTTGGTCCCTTTTTTTACAATATTACTTTATTTATGATATTGAGGGTTAATTTTTTTTTAAAAAAAATATGAAAAATATTATCTTGGGTTTGTAGTGGTTTTCATTTTTTTTTATTTTGCTGAACAAATTTAGTTGATAGTTTTTTTTGTCTTTTTAGGTGAAAGGGTCATAGAACAAAGAAAAAAAAATTGAAAAAAAATTAATATTACACAATGCATAAATATTGAGCTTAAGTTTTTTAGAAATAAAACTAAATTGACACAATATATAAATATTGAGGATTAAAATTAATGTTAGATCAATTTTAAAAGTTGTTTCCTTTCACTAACAGAAAAAAGGGTCAAATAACTGAATAATAATTTTGTAACTTTTCATAATTGAATAACAAAAAAAAGATAATAGTTAAGTGACTACTAGTGTAATTCACCAATTTAGAAAGATATTACACAATTGATCTTATTTTAAAGTTTGGCATAATGACAACAATAGCCCCTAACGTTTGGGTGTTGGGTCACTTTGACCCTTAATGATTTTTTGGAATATTTTCATACTTAATCTTTATTTTTTTGGTCAAATTAGTCAGTTTTTAACGATGGTACTGACGTGGCTGTTAGTTGACTAATGGTTAACATAAACTGCTGACATGGCAATCCAAATGTATTTTAAAATCATAATTATCATCATCATCCTCATAGTTTATTCTTTTGCATTGTTAATTATTTTAAAATTATTAAAATCATCATCATTCCCGTCCCCTTTCAAAAGCTTCCTTAATCCTTTTTTGAGTTTTTAAAACCTATTAAGTTTTGATAAGAAAGAAATTACCTTTTTTTTTCTCAACCTTATCTTCTTGTTTCATAGTTTGAGGAACCCAGAAAAAGGGGGAAAATGTCAAACCTTGAAAACCTAAAAAATGGCAGTTCATATGGGAAGCACAATCTCATTCTCCAAATCTCTGTTATTCATCTTCGATTCTCAAATAAAGCCTTCGTTTCAATGCAAAAACCTCAAAGTTCAACTTAATCTTTCTTAATCTCATCTTTAATTTCCTACAAAATTTTATTCCATCAAAAATGAAAAAATGGTTGCATTCTCAAATATAGAATTGCTTAATATTTCTTGAGTTTTTAACATCATAACACAGTTCTCTTGATCTACTTAAACCCATCTCTTGACACCATTGCTAAACCCATCTCCAATCTCCCACCACCTATATATCTGGCCACCTCCATCCCCAACCCACACACCAAGCTTTTAAACCAACCTTATACAGAAGCCACATCCCAAATAATTCTTAAGCAAAACACAAACCTAGCTTAACATTATCATGAAACTCACACCATAGTCAGTACATCATTACGAGCAAAAAAGAGGGGGGGGATGAGAAAACCCAAAATTTTTTTGTCCAAGGCTAAGGGTCTTCTCTGTCAAATTAGTATGGTGAGAAGCTAGATTGAGGTGAAGAAAAGCCATGGCCGGAATTTTAGAGTGATCGGACGATAGGCTTAAGAGATCGGGGAGTTATTGAACTAGATAAACCCTTTAAAAACTAAAATATTTTATCTAGTTTATCCCCATCCTCATCTCAAAAATTCAAACTCAAACTCAACCATCTAAAACACAAAGAAAGAGCAAAAGAATTAAAATTTCATATATTATTCCCATATCTGAACCCAAAAGAAAATGTCAAAAAAGAACCCAGAGATAGATAGATATACATCTATCAAAATTGACATCTATAAAAAAGATGGAAGAAACAGAGAGTAGAAACCAAGAAAAGCGCTTCGAAAATGAAAGTGATTTTGAAAAGCAAATTGTCAATGAAAGAAAGTGATGAATGTTTGTGGGATTTTTTTAATCTTTGATTGAAGAAGAAAGATGGTGAGTTTTGTTTTTCGTCTGGAAGGTGGTAGGAAACTGGAAATGTAGGAAAGAAACGGAGAGTTGGAGATAAAGATGTCAATGGGGTGGGTTTCGCGGGCCCCGTCCTACTTCGTACCCAATTGGGCAAGATGGGTACAGGTTTCGCAGGTGGTGGGTGGGGATAGGAAAAAAATTAGACCCGCCATGGATGGTGGAGTAGACGTGCATATGACATTGTACCCGTCTGATCCCCACTCGCCCGCCCCATCCCCGTCTGCCCTGTGTCATCCCCGCCTGTCTCGCATAATATAATAAGCATATTTAGAAAATAAATATTTATAAAAATTTAATTCAATAATTATCTTAATAGTATTTTATCAATTTAATATTAAACTGATTATCTTAATATTAAATTTAATTTATTGTTTATTTTTTAGATAAATATTCTATTAATTTAATAAGATTTAATAGTAAATTTAGTCTAATATTTATCTTGATAAATATTATATTAATTTAGCATTAAAGTGATTAAGTTTTATTATAGTAGAACTCTCTAAACTCTCATTATATAAAGAGAGTCTTAGATCTTTATTTCACACACTTGAATTCAAGAGTAAGTTGTAAAGAAAAAATTCTCTAAAAAGATTATTTCAGAAAAATTCTAGAGATATTTTTCTTATTTACAATTTGACCCAAAAGTTGAGAGAAATTGCAAAATTACTCCTCTGGTAAATTTTATGAAAAAATTTATGATTCGAAGCAACCCACATTCAGTAGACGTGAGCTTGGGGATAATTGAGAAAGTTTATTCGGTTGAAACATTCATACTTTTTCATAAAAAAAAATTAGTTTATATTTATTTAACTGATACTTATAAATATATTATATGAAGTAGATCGCGAGACGGATATAACGGGGATTAGGTGGGTTTGGGGACCCACGTGGGTGGTGGGATAGGGATGGTTTTAGTCTTGCGAGTCGTGAGGTGGGGATGATTTTGAGTTTTGTACCCGTAACGAGTCAGGGGGTAAGGATGGGTGTGAGGGAGCACCCTCGCACCCGCCTCGTCTAATTGACATCTCTAGTTGGAAAGAAGAAATTCGGGTTTTTTATTGTTTTTCTAAAAAATAATTTTGAAATGATTTTCTGACGTGATATATAAGTCAAAATAGTGCAACATAAGCATTTAATTATAGTTGAACCATCACATCAGCGATTAATGTTGACTGTTAATCAACTAACGACCACGTAAATATTATCGTTAAAAGCTGACCAATTTGATAAAAAAATAAAGATTAAATATGAAAATATTTTAAAAAAATATTAAAGACCAAAATTACCTAACATCCGAACGTTAAGAATTATTTTTGTCATTATATTTTAAAATTTAAAGGCGGTTTCGTAAATGCAAGTGTTTGGGGGTAGTGGATACCAGCAGCAAAGGGAAGGTTTTGTTTTTGTTCACGAGTGGCCTGCACGTTCACACACTCATCACTTAACATTCAGACTCGTCTCCATCTGATCTCTCCATCTGATCTGCTACACTAAAAGATCAACCAATCGCACCAATAGGCTCATCATTTAAATGGTCATGATACGATGGGCCCCCTTTTATTCCCAACCTCATCTCATCTTTTAAAATGTTAATAAATAAAATAGCGAAATAGTTCTTGACGTGTGGGACTCCTCCCATTTGTCGGCTCATCACTCTTTTTCTTTATTAGTTTTTTCATTATATTTTTTTAAATAAGTCGGTGCTCGTCGATCATGGCACATGGCGATTGGTTGGCAGTGGATCTAAATGTTCGCTCACAAACCGACACCCGTTGCTTGTAATTTACAATTTACCCTTTTTGAGTGTTTCTTATTATACAACCGTGCAAAAGTACTAAACTATCCTTCACCATTCTTTCCGGTATTTAAAAAAACTGTCCTGCAAACTCATGTGTATTGAATGTAAAAAATGACATTCATTTGTAATTTGAATATTTTACAATTTTAGACGGAATTTGAATATTTATATTCTTTTACAGTTTTAAAATTTAATTTTAAAATATTTGTATTTATATTTTTTAATTCAATAATAAAAAATTGTTAGTTTATATTATGTGGTATTTTTAAAATAAAAAATTATCATGTTGTCAATTTAAAAATGTGTGGAAGTCATATAAATAAATAATGGGTAAACCGCAAAAATGACAATTTAATTTATTGTCTTTATTCTATTTTGATCACTGAATTATTAATATTTTTAATCTAGTCACTATATTTTTTAAAATTAAATATTTTGGTTACTCAATGTTGATTTGAGTTTCTTTTTATTGGTCTAATAACAAATTTAACCCTCCAAAATTTACATATTATATCAAATTTAATCCTAAAGTTGATTTGGGATTTTCTTTAAATGGTTTTTAATTATTTTATTTAAGATTTTCTTGTAAGTCATAAGTCATTGTATGGCTACTACAACCAAGGGGTGTTCTGTTCTGGCAGATTCAAACATAGGAATAGGGAGAGCTACAAAGAATGATATGATTTTCTGAATTTGGATGGTTTGGAAAATAGCTTGATTGGGTTGGATCGTCTTGAAATAGCTCAACGGATGAAAACCTCGACCCATAGTAGTAGCAGCTATATTAAAGCTAAGACACGTTTAATTGATGAATCTACTAGAACCTTAGTATAAGTAAAGTCGTCACACCGTGAGATGTTCAACAGAGTGATATGACAAATTGAACGCCACAAACTTAGAATGTTGGATAAGTTCAGTATAGTTCAGTTAAGAACGAAAATTCTCACAAAGTGAAGTTTAATTCAGAAATATTTTGTCCCTACAAATGTTCAATCACTAACTTTATATAGAGCTTTAAGTGACCTTTCAAATTCGACATTCAACTAGCTATTAACACCAACATTTAAATTTGGTTATAACTCATGGCAGGTAGCTCAAAAGCTATGTCTCTTCATTTGATTCATGTATAGTTGAAAAGATATATCTCTTCACTTGATGAAAGCTTAATGTTCCTTAATTGTGTTGTTTGTCTCCCTTAAAACCGAATGCTATAATGCTTGGCTTGCATCTCTTTTATTGGCACCATAATGAACTTTGAGTGCATGAAATCGATCAGACTTGAAAAACCATTCCTTGGTCCAATGAACAGTCACCATAATAAGCTTTGAGTGCATAAAATCGATCAAATTTTAAGAGTCATTCTTGATCCATTGAATAGTCACCTACAACATAAATTAATAGGCTTTAAACATTTGCAACATTTCACATTCTTGCATATATATTTCATATGATTAAAACAATAACATAAGATGATAAACACTAAATGGGCATGTAAATATGAATATATAACTCGAACTCATGCTTAAACATAATTAACATATGAGACACATAAATATAATGCATGACATAATTAAATACAAATTGATTAAACTGAAATAAAACTTAATTAATGACACACTTCATACATATTAAACATGTAATAAAACATTACATATTTATTTGCTAGTTTTCAAGATGCATTTAACACGCAATTAAAACTAACAACTAACTTAACTAAAAGCTAACAACATTAAAAACACAAAAGACACATATTAATGACTCATACTAAATAAGAATTAATAACAAGTTGTGGAATTATAAATAAAATGAGATGGATGGTTTGGCCTAAAAAATCCCACATTGTATGTAATCCCAAATCCGACTTAGACGTTACGGTCAAATTCCGAAAGTTACATTAAATCCATTGAAAAATTATACTTGATTGAAGCAATTAAGTTTAAATCGTTTTTGTGAGAAACTTAAGATTGTAAATAATAACTAAATAAGTATTTTGAATTTTTTTTAATTAAACACAAATATTTGAAAAGTTAAAATATTTATTGAGACATCATTTAAAACGGAAAAAACACATAATTTGCAATAGTCTTTAAAAAATTCTTAAAAAATAAATTTGATAAACTTTCGCAATGAACTTAGAAAAATACTCAGAAAATAATATATAAAAATTTAAAAGAAAATATAATTCGTAAATATTTCAAATACATCAGTTTTAATATATTTAAAGTTTGTCAAACTAACATGCATGGCCGTTTATAATTTCAACAATAAACAAGAAAAACCCATAAAAAGTTTAAAGTCGAATGTCCAAAATCAACAAACCATTAAGTTCATAAACAATTTTATTAATAAAAATAACCAAGAGACTCCTCCACATGATGAATCCAACTCCTATTCTCGTGAATTATCTGAAAAGGTTATAAGAATAAAGTAGTGAGCTTTTAAGCTCAATGTGAATTTCATAGCAAATTAAATAACAAAAGTGACATACATATCATTCAAAATAATTAATTTTATGTACATGATCATGACAATACAAGTTTTGAAAATAAATTGTGCAATTTCTTTTAAAACATCCTATCCATCTCCACTACACATTAAAAGGAGTTCTCCAAAACTCATCCAACCAAAACACACCAGCATATAAGTGGACGATGTCACCAAATCTACAGACAAGCTGCTAACAAATGTAGGTTGTGGATAAACTACCTTGTAGATTATGGATGAATCACCTTGTAGGTTGTGGACGAACCACCAAATTTGTAGTTAAATACTGTCACATATTCATCCTTACACATGTCCCAACCCCATGTAATGCATCATGACATACAAATCATATAACAAAACAATAAACATGATCGTCATGGTTTCATATACTTATATGTTTCAATATACATGGTAGTCCATGTTATTCAATATAAAAATTGCCATGATTTTTGCACCACATGAAATTAGAAAAAAAAAAAAAAAAACAATATATGTCATCATATCATAAATCTCAAGTAAGAAAACTTATCTTGAAACCATAACACCATTCACTTGTTACAACAGTACATAATAATATTTTCAATAGTATAATAGAAAGATAAGTTTTTATTTAAAACCTTATGTTTTTAATTTGTATGAAATGCACGCCTTCCAATCTAAAGAATAGAGACTTGATTTACACCTAATAAAATAATATATGTGGTTAGAATTCTCTTATCTCCAATAAAAGAATTTTCCAAAATAAAGTCATTCACTTACTTCTCAACTTATGACACTTACCCCTTTATTCCAAGTTGATCAACGAGGAACACTTCTAATGTTAATGATCGGAGTTGGTGTGAGGATTTAGATTGAGGAAAAGAGATAAATAAATTGAATAAGTATTCATGAGAAGAAAATAGGATAGATGAAATTAAGAAAATAATAGAAGAAATAGAAGATACTTGTGAACCAAGAATTAACAATATTTCAAATGTTGATGAAGTCTCCAAAAGCACTTGAAATTTCGGTAGAAGAAAAGAGATGAAGTTTTCTAAATGATGATCAAAGAAAATATAATTTAGCTCGAATTTTTTAAATGGTAATTCCATCAAATCGGTTGGAAATGTTTCACCTTGGACTTCTAATGGACATCGTCTATAAATTTTATTCATCACAAAGATTGCCCTAAAGGACTAACCACAGAAGCAGCACTAATAGTGTCTTCTACCGTAATTCCCAGTTTATCAAACATAGAGCAAGCAATGTATGTATGACTAGAACCTATATCTATGAAGGCAAAGTATTATAAACTCCTCAGAATATTGATTCACATTATCCACAACAGGATTACTTTCACTAGGATTAACACCAAGATCCGGTGTAAGCACTTGAGTAGTAGATGACTCATCCTGAGCTGCACAATGACGTGCACCACGAGTTCGTACTCCACGGTTATTCATTCTACCTAATAATTTATGAGCAATCCTTATTTTAAAAGATATTATTAATTACTCAAACGTATTTAAAATCTTATGATCAAGTATCTTATACCATAAGTTTTCAATCTATATCTCAGTAAGTACATTATCTAAAGAGGAATCAACGTCAAAGTCTCGGATTTTCGGAAATTTAATTATTAAATTTAATAGAAAAATATTTTTTTAAAAATACTCTTTAAAACATGCATGCAGACCCATTTAAAATCCACAGTCCGAGTTTTGAACTTGACCCTCTGACTGCCTCCGAACATACTCCTATTTGACATAGGTTTTAGTCTTTTGGAAGTATACGGGTAAGGTTGTAAATATAGTGTGTTACAACGGAACACTTGGTAATATTTCGAGGATCGTACCCAAAGGAGGTGTAAGGAAATAGTGAATTAGATCCCTGAAAAGAATAGAAGTAATTAGTTATCACTTTAGGGATTTATAATACGAAATAGAATAGAAGGGTTGGTTGTAAAAAGCATAAAAATAAAATAAAATAAAAAAGTAAAAAGTTCAGAATGTGAAATCGATAAACGACTTTAGGGATATTAGTTCGCTTCAGTATGAGTTCTTCAATTGTTGGGTTTTGGGGATTTTCCTTCAATCAACTAGTCACTACCCCAGTTGGATCTCTCGATCTTTCGCCAGCATAGCAAGTCGATAGAGACTACTTATTGCTAGATGTCACGGTCTAAACCGGTTTGGGGAAAAAGTTTTCATGGATGGGTAATACCAATTTCGGGTTCATTCCTACCTAAATGACGTTCTAGGGTTGTCAGGCCTAGTGTTTGTTTGATGTTCTTCCTTTCTCAAACAGCTGATCCGAAATGAAAAATCCCTGTTAAATAAAAAATTTAAATAATCATACTTCCACTACCTAATTTCCCAAAATGGAATTAGTTCCTCATGGTTTTCTTAATCATAATTAAAACAATATATGAAAGCATAGAATTGAAGAGATCAAATGAAAAGAAACTTGAATTGTATTGGCAATCTGTCGAGAAAAATTCTTTGAATGTTTATGCGAGTTTTACAATCTTGTTTCTCAAATGAAAATACAAAGTAAAACTAAAATCTAAGTAAATGGTGTCCTTAAACCTAGTGCTAAAGGCCCTATTTATAGCCTTGGTCAGGCATTTTTATTAACCCTAGGTCAGTTGTCGTCCTTCGTGTTTAAGTGACATTGTAAAGATTAAAATGCCATTCACTCGATGCAGATTCCGCGTCCAGGGGATGCCATGACACATCAGGACTTGTGTTGCGATAAAGTAATCAGTCCCCTTGTTTGGTATCATTGTGCAGGCGTTGTCGCGACATAGCCTATGTATGTTGCGACAAAGAAGTTAGTCTCTAAAATCTCCAAGTCTGGTCTCTTTGTTGCGACGTAGAACATCCTATGTCGTGATGAAGTGACCAACTTCATATTTATGCAACTTCTCATAGTCTCATTCACACTCACGAGGTATGTTAGGTAACCTTTAGGCCTCAATTGACCTTAAAGATAATGAAACAACATTTTAGCACTTAGGTTATACAATTTATTCAGAAAGAAATCTAAATTAAATCTTATGAAAATATAAACTTGATTCCAAGCTCTTCAAGAACAAAACTAGTTCAATTTACTAGGTATAATAAAACCGGTAGATCAAACTCCCCCACACTTAAGTCTTTGCTTGTCTTCAAGCAAACAAAATAAGAAAAGTAATCATAAACCAATGAAATAAGAAAGTAAAAGAAAAGGAGCTTGAATCTGTATTATACAAGGATTAGGTTTGCAACATTTACTCTAGGCATTATGTATTTCTCAATAATTCTAATATGATGAGTGAACAATTTTACCATTTTTGGTTAGAAATAATATAAGTTCAGTAAGTTACAAGGAATACAAATATCAAATTTTTATTGACCTACATCCATCAATGCCTAATATAAGTACTTTGATTATCCTATTACAATACAGATAGTTATAATGAGGTCATACAATTTCCATATCTATTCATGCACAGAGTTGTTTAAGTCACATAGGGCTTTTCGGCTTGTAATGTGTTGAGGCTTAGGAAAGGTATGAATTTCAAAGAATAGTTAAGCATAAAAAGGTTACAAACACAAAAATAGTTTGGCACATTGTATTGTTCCCTATTCTTCCCCTTAATGTCTTATTCCATCTCACCCCCATATCTCCCCTTCTCTCACCTTCCTTTTCTCTCCTGATTTTAGGAATTTCAATATAATCTAATCCCTTTAGCTAGCCTATGAGTATTTTCTCTTGTTTCTTAAGTAAGATTTCTGTTTCTTCTTGTAACCTTGTGACTTTGTCACTTTTCTCATGATTTCTTACTCATGACTTTCTGTTTTATTTCTACTCATTTTTCTTTCTTTTTGATTTTTTTTCATTATTTCTCCATTTTTGGCTAACTAAAGCTCATACACCATATTGATTTTCCTATTTCACTCTTTATTTTTATCACCTTCACCATGATGTGTCTACTTACCCTTAATACATATGGCCATAAGTCATTTATCATGCAAATAGGACGAAAGAAAAGAAAGAGTATACACAAATCATTGTTTTTAGGCTTTAGAGGCTTGTAGTGTGGTCCATCAAGAAAGGTTAAAAGGCTCAAAGATGGGTACTAATTGTAAATTTAGAAGAAAAATAGGGTTTGACTTTTTAGCTCTAAATGCAACCAAACAATGCCTTAAGACATCCCTAAACATCTCAATATGCATAAATATCAATTTAGTCATATAATTCTCAAAATTACTACCTATCATTTATACTAGCATGCTCGTTTCCTCATATCATTCACATCATTTGGTATCAATACTACTTTTCTATTTATACTTAATGTAACCTATAAAACTTAATAATTTCATGATAAAAAATTTAAAATTTCCTCATCATCATGCCAAATTTATCAACAAATACAATCAACCTATTATACATGCTCCTAACCAATCACTTGTGTTTCTACAAGCTCAAGCACACATCAAAAACATAAAAACTGATACTAAAAACTATATGCAAAAATTCCTATGTTACCCCCACACTTTAGAAAACACATTGTCCTCAATGTGTAGCCTCTTAAATATTAAGGAAAGAAGTTACCGGATTGATCGTGAAAATCCTCTTCTTCATGGTGGTTGTCCTTCCCCTTTTTATCGTGAATGCTCAAAATTTTTGTGTCTCCATAGTGTGGGGTTCCTACAAAAAGAATTAAGGTATATATATGCAAAAGTAAATCCTAATCCTACTCCTAAATTATATGAGTATTAAAAAAAACCAAAAATTATCCAAAATTACAAAATTAAATAGTTCAAAACATCTATTCATCCTCATCTATCTCTTCCTTATCCCCATCACTATCATTCCCCTCTTCTGGCTCTTCCTCAATTATGCTCCTCATCCACCATTCCAAACATGCCCGATTTGTAGTTAGGGACCCTAATGTTGTGTTGCCTAGCAAACTCTTGAAATACTGGTCTCGATTCTTGTATTCATTGCATCATCCAATTGAGCTTTAGATGACTTACTTCACCCACTTCTAGTTGGACCAGTGCCAACCTTTGTATGGAAGTTGGTGCAGCCATCGAGTATCGTGATTTCCTCTTCCCCTCTTTCAGTTGTTTAGCACGAAGCTCCCCGTATTATTGGAAGAGTATGTCACCAATGACACTCCTTGTCGACTTCAATGTTTGCTCAGTGGATTTCATGGGCACTCCTGTAACAGCCCGATTTTCAGTGATATTAGAAACAGTGATTTTAGAATCACAACTTCAATGAGTCGAGTCAAAAACATATTTATGATTAATAATTCTAATGTTATTAGCATCATGTTAAAGTCCGATTAAGGAATTTTGACGTTTAGATGGTTAATTGAATAGAAAGAGCTAAATCATAAAAGGTGCAAAAGTTGAGTTGTCCAACTAGATGGACCAAATGAGTAAATTAACTAAAAGTGATTTAGTGGGTGATTTGTCATGAGATGAATTAAGCCTAAATAGGATTAATTAAGGTTAATGAGTGGTTAATTAAGTTAATTATGAAAGTATCAAAATTTACAAAATTGTCATTGGGTATATAAGTTAAATTAATGAATTAAAATGGGAAATTAAATCATATTTCAACACTTCATCTTTTTCCTCACGCTAAAACAAAGAGAAGTTAGGGTTTTTCTTTTGCAAACTTTGAGCTTTGATTTGGGAAACCTTGACCGTTTTTAGTAGTTTTTATGTTTTTGAGTCATGTTAGCTTAATCTAGCTAATCTAAGGACTAATTTGTGAATCTGTCAAATGTTATAAAGCTTGCCATTGTTGAAATTGCTTATTCTTGGGAGCTTTTGATAGATATGAATGTTTGATGCTTGGGTTAGATCTTTTTGTAAAGAGATTTTTGATAAAATTAGGGTTTAGGGACTAAAATGTGAAAATGATAAAAATACATGTATTGTTGTGCAAATAAATGTGTGAAAGGGTTGGGTAAACACCCTAGAGAATTTAGCTAAGGTTGGTTATGTAAGAAAATGGTTATTTTGCATGTTTTGTGTGGAAAAGACTAGATTGAATAAAAGTAAAGTATTAGGGGTAAAACTTTAATTTTCCCAAAAAGGACTAAATTGTGTTAAATGACCTGATTGTGTGATTTAATATGAGAATTGGATGAATTGTGGATGTTGACTACGATCGTGCCTCAGATCGCGGAAAAGGAAAATTAACGGAGTAGTTCTTAAAGTTTAATTGTAACTGCGATTTAGTCTGGTAAGTTCGTAATGTAAATTTTTACTTAAACATTTCTTGTATGTATATTATCATTGCTCAACAATTGGAAGCATTTGGAATTGAAGAGATTGAAGAAGTAAGACGAAAGAGATAGTAGGCTTTAAGCCGTTGAAAGATATCGACGCGATGACTAGGGTACCGCATATGTTGTGAGTCCTCGATAGATCGTGTGAGCAACATCATGATTTGAGAAAGAGATATGGATCCTAAATGGATTATAGACCCTTCGATGGGTGGGACTTATGCTTTATGCATACTCTCGATAGCTCGTGTGAGCAGCACCGTTAGGGAACAGTTTACAGATAGATACCGTACTCATGGCTGGGGTACCGCATATGTTGCAAGTCCTCAACAGCTTATGTGAGCAGAATCGAGTACTGGTAACAGAAAAGTAATAGACAGTAAAATGAAAGTTTATAATTGACTCGAGGAAGCAATGAGATTATCCTAGCTCAGTTAGCTATAGCTACTTTATACAAATATTTGGTAACTCTTTAAAACTATCGAACTTACTAAGCTATGAAGCTTACCAAAGATGTTATTGTTGTCTTGTAGATCGTTTTGCTGATTGAAGATCGGATCATTGTCTCTCCGAAGTGACATATCACAGAGCTCGTTGGTAGTTTTTACATCACTCGGTCTCATGGCATGTACTACGATGTTGTTATCTTTTACTTTATGTAATCGGGATTGTGAAAACTTTGTTATATTGATGAAATGTTGAATGTAGTAATGCATGTTGTGTAATTTGGAGTATAGATTTAAAAGTACTATGTAATGACTTGAAATCTATCTATTTTGTGTTGGCTTAATGCATATTGAAGTCATGAATGTTTTATGTTGTTAAACTTGTGTTTTGGCATGATTCTTGAGATTTTGCATACTTGTTTCGGTAGAACCCATGCATGTATCGGTAGAAGTACAGGGTAGGAGAGAGGTTGTTCACTAACTTGGGTTGTATCAGTAGTTGAATTACAAGTATTAGTAGTTATGTGTTTAGATGTATCGGTAGTTTGTATACTTGTATCGGTAGAAGTTACAGGGTGAGACTTTTAGCTCTCTGAAGTTTTTAGTACTGGTAGAAGTAAGACTTATTTCGGTAGAAGAGACACTTGTGTCGATAGAACTGTCACTTGTATCGGTAGAAGTCTGCACTATTCTTGAACTGTTTACTGACTTGTCAACTACCGATACTTGTCCAACAAGTACCGGTAGAAGTATTCAAAAATGTTGAAAATGACTTTTTTCTCTTGTTGAATTGTGTCTATGATTAAATGACGATATATGACGTATAAAGTGAAATTCTTTAATAAAATAAAGCTGAATAACATGATGTTAAAGATGAATAGTGATAAATGAATAGTAAGATATCAAAACCCTAATCGATGATAATTTTTGAGTTTTGAGTGTTATATTTAATGGTATCAGAGCTTACGGTTTAGCCATTTCTTATATTGTAATTATATTAAATGATCTAGTAGTACAGGTCATATGAACCTATGATAGTGTGATATAGATGAATCTGATCTAACCATAGTTTTTGTAGATAAAAGTAGAGATGTCTGATTCTGAAAGAGACGAGACCAACAAGGTAAACAACAATGACCCGATAAGTGATTCCGGGGCTAGTCATTAAGGCACCTGTCTTGCCAATGACAGAAAGTAAAGCCAAAAACATGTTTTCAGCTTAATGGGATAGTGGTTCTCAGAATTCATGTGGAACAATCCCATGGTACCACCTCCTCAACCTCCGGCTACATAACCTGCTGTCCGACCTGAGGCACCTCCAGTAAGGTCTCCACCTTCCGTAAGGGCTCCACCTCCTCTTATGATAGAACAGAGGCATCATATCCTGACGGATAGGGTAAGAAAGTATGAGGCGAAAAAATTCCACGAAAATGCTGAGGATGATCCATCCAGGGCTGAGTATTGGTTAGAAAACACCCTGAGAGTACTGAATGAAATGGCTTGTCCACCCGAAAACTATGTGAGGTGTGCTATTTCATTGTTGAAAGACGAGGTATACAGCTAGTGGGTGATGATTGTAGCAATGATGCCAGAGAATGAAGTTACTTGAGAATTTTTCCAAACAAAATTTAAAAAGAAATACGCTAGCAAGCGGTATTTGGATAAAAAGAAGAAGGAATTCCTAGAGTTGAGATAGGGAAACAAAATGGCGATAGAGTATAAACGAGAATTTGTATTTCTTAGTAAATATGCACGGGAGATTGTACCTACAGATGAGGTAATATGTGTCCCATTTAAGGACGGTTTGAACGATGAGATCAAGATGATGGTAGGTGGTTCAAAAATACGGCCATTTATTTTCCTGGTAGATAGGACACAGAAAATGGAGGAAGTATACAACCAGAAGAGATAGAAAGAGAAGAGATCTCGAGAGTTTGGAAAGAAGAATCCTATTAGAACTTTCTCTCTACCCCCACCAAAGAAATTCAGAGATGGTGAAGCACGGGGAGTATTCACTTCCGATTTACTGAGTAGGAGCTGATCAGGACCACCAGAGTCCAGATTTCAAAATCGGCCAACTGATAGTGTGGCTAGTGTTCATAAAGTACAAAAACCGGTGTGTAAGGATTGCAAGAGAATCCATTTAGGTGAATGTCGATTGATTAAAGGAGCCTGTTTCCGTTGTGAAGGTACCGATCACTTCATGCGGAATTGCCCGATGAACTCTGAAGCAAAGGAAGAACGGAGTGTGAACCCTCCAGTTACTTCACAAAAAGGCAGATGCTCAAGGCAGAGTAGTAGTGCAGGTGAGAACTGAAATGAAAACAGAGATAATGAAAACAGGTCGAAAGCTTGGGCACCTGCACGAACTTATGCTATCAGAGCTAGAGAAGAGGCTACCACTCTCGATGTTGAGACTGGTATATTCTATCTTTTTAATGATATTGTGTGTGCTTTGATTGACCCGAGATCGACTCATTCATATATTTGTACTACTTTAGCAACTGATAAGAAATTTTTTGTTAAGTCGACTGAATTTGATGTACAAGTCACAAACCCCTTGGGTCAAAGTGTCATTGTTAACCTGGTATGTCATAAATGTGCACTGAAAGTCTAGAGCTATGAATTCCTTACTGATTTGATGTTGTTACCATTCACCGAGTTTAACGTGATCTTTGGGATGGATTAGTTATCTTAACACAATAGAGTAGTAAATTGCAAGCACAGACAGATTAGTTTGAAATGCCCAACAGGTGAAGTGATCACAGTTGAGTCCGGTAGGTTGAACATTGAAACCAAAGTGATTTAAGCTATTTCAGCGCATAAAATGGTTGTAGAGGCTGTAAAGCATTCATGGCATACATACTTGATACACGGAATTCTGGGATGAAGTTTAAACAGGTACCGATTGTTAGTAAGTTTATAAATGTATTTCCTGAGGAATTATCGAGTTTACCACCGATCAAAGAGGTAGAGTTTAGTATTGATTTGTTACCTAGCACCGCCTCGATCTCAATCCCACCGTACAGAATGGCACTGATCGAGTTGAAGGAGTTGAAGGCTTAGTTGCACAAATTGTTAGGTAGAGGGTTCACACGTCCTAGTGTGTCACCTTGGGGTGCGTTGTGTTGTTCATGAAAAAGAAAGATGGCTCGATGCAGATATGCATAGATTACAAGTAGCTGAATAAGGTGACAATCAAGAATAAGTACTCGTTGCCTCGGATTGACGAATTGTTTTATAAGTTAAAGGGTACAACCGTATTCTATAAGATAAACCTTCAATCAGGTTACTACCAGATGCGAGTGAAAGATTGCGGTATAATGAAAATAACATTCAAGACCTGGTATGGACATTATGAGTTCTTGGTTATGCTGTTTTGGTTTACTAACGCCCCTACAGGGTTTATGGATCTGATGAACAAAGTATTTCAGCCTTAGTTGGACAAGTTTTTAGTTTTGTTTATTGATAATATACTGTTCTATTCCAAGACAGAGTCAGAGCATACTCAGCATCTAAGAGAAGTGTTCCAGATTTTACTAGAAAAATAGTTGCATGCAAAATTCAGTAAATGTGAATTTTGGCTTCTAGAGGTTAGATTTTTGGGGCGTGTAGTATCTTTAGAAGGAATACAGGTGGATTCGAGCAAAGTCTCAGCTATTCTCAATTGGAAAGTACCGAAGAATGTCTCTGAGGTACGTAATTTTTTGAGATTGGCATGTTATTACCGTCGGCTCGTGAAAGATCTCTCTATCATAGCTTTGTCAATGACGAAGCTGTTACAAAAAATATCAAGTTTGTTTGGTTTCATAAGTACCAATAGAGTTTCGATCAGTTGAAAAGGTTGTTAACAAAAGCTCTAGTCTTGACGCAACTAGAGTCGGGGAAAGAGTTTGTTGTTTATAGTCACACGTCTTTGAGTAGGTAGGGATACGTTTTGATGCAAGATAGGAAAGTGATAGCTTATGCCTCCCGTCAGTTAAAGCCGCATGAAAAGAATTATCCGACTCATGATCTAGAGTTAGCTGCTATAGTCTTTGCATTAAAGATTTGATGTCACTATTTATATGGGGAGAGATGCCATGTGTTTACTGATCATAAGAGCTTGAGGTATCTGATGATACAAAAGGAGTTGAATTTGCAATAGCGCCGATGGTTAGAGCTGTTAAAAGATTATGACATTGTGATTTACTATCACCCAAGAAAGGCTAACGTTGTTGCGGATGTCTTGAGTCGAAAATCACTATTTGCATTGAAAGCAATGAATGCTCGATTGTCCCTAGAGAATGATGGTTCTGTCATTGCTAAACTTAAGGCAAGACCGTTATTTCTACAGCGAATTCAGGAACTACAGGAAAATGATCCAAAGCTTATAGCTAAAAAGGGTCATATATAGAGTGATGCCACTACAGGGTTTACAATAGATACAAAGGGCATGTTATATTACAAAGACAGAGTTTGTGTTCCGAATGATTCGAATTTGAGACAAGACATTCTGACTAAAGCTCACAGTAGCACTTATTCCATTCACTTGAGGAGTGTGAAAATGTACAACGACCTAAAGAAAATGTATTGGTGGCCAACTATGAAATGAGAGATTTCAAAGTTTGTAACTAGATGCCTTTTATGTCAGCAAGTGAAAGTAGAGACCAGATACCATTTGGGTTACTACAGTTGATTTCCATCTCGAAATGAAAGTGGGAGCGGGTTACTATAGATTTTGTCACAGGACTTCCGGTAACACCGAAAAAGAAAGATTCGATCTGGGTAATTGTAGACAGATTGGCAAAGTCAGCTCACTTCATCCCTATCCGGGTAGATTATCCACTTTAGAGGTTGGCTGAGTTATATGTGTCCGAGATCGTACGACTACACGTAGCACTAGCGTGTATTATCTCTAACATAGACCCACATTTTACCTCGAGGTTCTGGTAAGCTGTATGAAGCTTTAGGAACCAGGTGAAATTTCAGCACTGTATATCATCCATAAACAAATGGTCAATCAGAGCGGGTGATATAGATTCTTGAAGATATGCTACGGTGCTGTATACTTGAGTTTGAGGGTAGTTGGGTGGAATATTTGCCGTTGGTAGAGTTTGCATATAATAACAGGTATCAGTCCAGTATTAAAATGGCACCATTTGAGGCATTATACAGTAGGAAATGTAGAACACCTCTGTATTGGTCAGAGTTGAACGAGCCTAAGTTGATTGGAACTGACTTGGTTCATGAGACTAAGGACAAAGTACGAGAAATCCATGATTGTTTGAAAGTAACGTCTGACAGACAGAAGTCGTATGCAAATCTTAAAAGAAAAGATATAAAAATCAAAGTAGGAGATTGAGCCTTCCTAAGAGTTTCACCTTGGAAGAAGGTGCTGCGGTTTGGAAGAAAAGGAAAGTTGAGTCCACGATTTATCGGGCCCTATGAGGTCATCGAATAGGTTGGTCCTGTAGCATATAAGCTGGCTTTACCATCGGAACTTGAGAAGATTCACAATGTATTTCACGTTTCGATGCTGAGACAGTACTGATCAGATCCTTCTCATGTGATTACACCCATGGAGGTTGAGATTTAGTCAGATTTATCATATTCAGAGGAACCGGTTAGAATACTGGCTCGCGAAGTAAAAGAGATACGAAACAAAAGAGTACCGTTGGTGAAAGTATTGTGGAATCGTCACGGGTTAAAGGAAGCCACTTGGGAGACGGAGGCTTTGATGAGATCATAGTACCCTAACTTGTTACTGGTAAGAAATTTCGGGACGAAATTTCCCTAGGGGGGAAGAGTTGTAACAGCCCGATTTTCAGTGGTATCAAAAACAGTGATTTTGGAATCACAACTTCGATGAGTCAAGTCAAAAACATATTTATTATTAATAATTATAATGTTATTAGCATCAAATTAAAGTCTGGTTAAGGAATTTTGACGATTAGATGGTTAATTGAATAGAAAGGACTAAATCATGAAACGTGCAAAAGTTGAGTTGTCCAACTAGATGGACCAAATGAGTAAATTAACCAAAAGTGTTTTAGTGGGTGATTTTTCATGAGATGAATTAAACCTAAATAAGATAAATTAAGGTTAATGAGTGGTTAATTAAGTTATTATGAAAGTCTCAAAATTTACAAAATTACCATTAGGTATATAAGTTAAATTAATGAATTAAAATGGGAAATTAAATCATATTTTCAACACTTCATCTTCTTCCTCACGCCAAAACAAAAAGAAGTTAGATTTTTTCTTTTGCAAACTTTGAGCTTTGATTTGGGTAAGGAAGCCTTGACCGTTTTTAGTAATTTTTATGATTTTGAGTCTATGTTAGCTTAATCTAGCTAATCTAAGGACTAATTTGTGAATTTGTCAAAGGTTATAAAACTTGCAATTGTTTAAATTGCTTGTTCCTGGGATCTTTTGATAGATTTGAATGTTTGATGCTTGGGTTAGATCTTTTTGTAAAGAGATTTTTGATGAAATTAGGGTTTAGGAACAAGAATGTGAAAATGATGAAAATACTTGTATTGTTGTGCAAATGAATGTGTGAAAGGGTTGGGTAAACACCCCAGAGAATTTGGCTAAGGTTAATTGTGTAAGAAAATGGTTATTTTGCATGTTTTGTGTGGAAAGGACTAGATTGAATAAAAGGAAAGTAGCAGGAGTAAAACTATAATTTTCCTAAAAAGGACTAAATTGTGTTAAATGACCTGATTGTGTGATTTAATGTGAGAATTGAATGAATTGTGGATGTAGACTACGATCATGCCTCAGATCGTGGAAAAGGAAAATTTGCGAAATAGTCCCTGAAGTCTAACTGTAACTGCGATTTAGTCTGGTAAGTTCGTAATGTAATTTTTACTTAAAATTTCTTGTATGCATATTATCATTGCTCAACAATTGGAAGCATTTGGAATTGAAGAGATCAAAGAAGTGAAACGAAAGAGATAGTAGGCTTTAAGCCGTTGAAAGATACCGACGCGGTAGCTGGGGTACTGCATATGTTGCGAGTCCTCGATAGCTTGTGTAAGCAGCATCGTGATTCGAAAAAGAGATATGAATCCTAAATGGATTATAGACCCTTCGATGGCTGGGACTTATGCTTTATGTATACTCCTAACAGCTCGTGTGAGCAGCATCGTTATAGAACAGTTTACAAACGGACACCGTACCGATGGCTGGGGTATCGCTTATGTTGTGAGTCCTTGACAGCTCGTGTGAGTAGCATCAGGTACTGGTAACAAAAAAGTAATAGACAGAAAAGTGAAAGTTTATAATTGACTCGAGGAAGCATGAGATTATCCTGGCTCGGTTGAGCTATAGTTGCTTTAACAAATGTTTGGTAACTTTTTAAAACTATTGAACTTACTAAGCTATGAAGCCTGTCAAAGATGTTGTTGTCTTGTAGATCATTTTGCTGATTGAAGATCAGATCATCATCTCTCTAAAGTGACACTATCGCGGAGCTCGATGGAAGTTTTTACATCACTCGGTCTTATGTCATGTACTAGGATGATGTTATCTTTTGCTTTATGTAATCGGGATTGTGAAAACGTTGTTATGTTGATGAAATGTTTAATGTAGTAATGCATGTTGTGCAATTTGGAGTATAGACTTAAAAGTACTATGTAATGACTTGAAATATATGTATTTTGTGTTGTCTTAATGCATATTAAAGTTATGAATGTTTTGCGTTGTTGAACTTGTGTTTAGGCATGATTCTTGAGATTTTGCATACTCGTTTCTGTAAAACCCATGCATGTATCGATAAAAGTACAGGGTAGGAGAGAGGTTGTTCACTAACTTGGGTTGTATCGGTATTTATGTGTTTAGAAGTATCAGTCGTTTGTATACTTGTATCGGTAGAAGTTGTAGGGTGAGACTTTTAGCTATCTGGAGTTTTTAGTATCTGTAGAAGTAAGACTTGTTTCGATAGAAGAGACACTTGTTTCAGTAGAAGAGACACTTGTATCGGTAGAACTGTCACTTGTATCGGTAGAAGTTTGCACTATTCTTGAACTATTTACTAACTTGTCAACTACCGATACTTATCCAATAAGTATCGGTAGAAGTCTCCAAAAATGTCAAAAATGATCTTTTTACCCTTATTGAATTGTGTTTATGATTAAATGATGATATATGATGTGTAAAGTGAAATTCTTTAATAAAATAAAGCTGAATAACATGATGTTAAAAATGAACAGTGATAAATGAATAGTAAGACACTGGAACCCTAACCGATGACGGTTTTCAAGTTTTGGGTGTTATAGCTCTCGCCCTTATACACAAAGCCGTAATTGAGTAAGGAAAGATAATCCTCACTTTTTGGCTTCCCACACATTAGCTCATATTTTTATGATCCATTTCCCTATACAAACCTACTCTTTTTGCAAAATTACAAATAGTAGTACTGCTCGAAAAGCATTAACGTTAGACACATTTAAAGAAGGTATCATACGTGTGCATATAAATTAAATCCACATTTTGGCTTCAAGGAACATAGTGGCTTGGTTGAATGAAGAAGGGATACTAGTCTTGGCCTAAATTTCCATTTCCCTTTTCCCTTAATCAGATATGTAATTACTTCATTCATGTTTATATCACTAAAGGATTCTAAGTCGATTTGATCTAACAAATATTGTTCATAATAATGAGCATTGAAGAATTTACATATTATTTTGGGGGTTACCTTAACACTAACTCCTCTTATCATTAAGGTTTCCCAATAAAGTTCATCACTAGTCCTAGATATAATATTTTAAAACAGCATAGAATTCCTGAACTACTAGGATAACCGCAGGCTCTTTGGGTATTGTCCAAAATTGTTCCCACTTATGGTACCTAACTAGAGGCCAGATTTCTTTACACAGAACCATCAAAGGGTCAAAACCCCTCTCTTGAATGAATGTCTTCTCTTGAAGCTCATTGAAATTTCTTTCCACATTTGCATTCACAAAATTCAAAGGGTTTGTACCCAACGATGGTTCAGATTCTACAGTTCTTCTAACCTTTCTAGGAGACAGTTCAAATGAGAGTAGGAACTTAAAACCTGATTTATCGTGCTTCTCCCCTTGCTTGAAGAACTTGAAAAGTAAAAAGAGAAAATAGGAAAAGAATGATTTTTAGGTTTTTGAAGGTTTTTGTGAGTTAAAGTAGGATGGAATAGGTTAGAATAGTGTTTTATTATTTATATGGGGTTAGATATTAGGGGTTTAAGGTGTAAAAACTCCAAAAAAATAAGCCCTTAGCCATCAGGTTATGTAGTCGGGTCGTGTCGATCTTGCAAAAATTACAGTAGATGTTGCGACACAAAGTCTTTATCGTGAGAAACACCTCAATTCCTCTTTTTTTGTGACACACTTGGGGTGTCATCGCGACATCCACCTTAGTTTCGGAGATTGCCTAACCTGTACTTTATGGCGCGACACGGAGAGGGCTACGTCGCGACATCGACATCAATCTTGCTTTTTCTTGGTTCTGTCACCTATGTTGCGACACAAAGGATGGTGTGTTGCAATATACCCCTATTTTTTTGTTAATTGCTGAATAAAAACTTGTTAGAAATATATACAATAATATACAGAAGTTAGTACCACTGTTTTACCTTTTAAGTCTTACTACCAAACTCATCCGATATGCTTACCCTTGTCGAACAGTTCCATTTTTGTTTTGGTTTAGTCCATTCCTCATTGATTTTTTCCATTCTCCTAAATTGACCCGTTTATTTAAATCTATTGACACGTTATTCATTCATGAAAGGGATTTTACTAGCTCATTCGTCTTTATCTAGATCAAGCAAGTGGCAGTGCTCATTGTATTTTTCTGCTCCATCATTTTTATCCCTACATTTGAAGATTTCTGTATCACCATTGATTTGCATTGTTAATTCGTTCGTATTTAGATAAATGGTAGATCTAGATGTAGGTAAGAAAAGTCTTCCAAGCAAGAAGGGATATCCTTGTTTTCCTCAAAATCTAGCACAACAAAATCTGCAAGGATGATGAAACTTCGTACTTGAACTAGCATGTCCTCTAGAATTCACTTCAGTTGTACAAATGATCGATTAGCTGATTGTAGATTGACTTGGGTATTTTTAATATCTCCGCTCCCAAGTTTCTCAAAGATCGGCAAATGTATCAAATTTATTCTTGCACCTAGGTCACATAATGCCTTGTTGAAATGAAGATTCATGATTTTAATTGGAATGGTTAAACTGTCGGGATCCTTTAGTTTTTGGGGAATTGCTTTAGAGATAATCACAGTGCACAATGCATTTACCTCCACTTGTTCTCCTACATTGATTTTTCGACGCCTTGACATTATGTCCTTTAAGAATTTGGCATACTTGGGTACATTTACTATCAATTCAATTAAAGGTAGGTTAATATTTAAAGATTTCAAAAGGCTTAGAAAACCTATAAAATCATCTTCGTCTTGTCTCTTCTTTTCTTCTAAGCTCTTCGAAAATGGAATCGAGGTACCCTTATCTTCCTTAGGCATGTTGATCTACTAGTTTCATACCTAGCAAATTGAATTAGTTTTCACATTTGATGAGCTTGAAGTTGAGTAATTTTCCTTATGTTTTATGAATTTTTAGTTTAGATTCGTCTTATAATAAATTGTGCTAAAAAGGTTATTTTATTGCTTTTAAGGCAAATGAGGCCTAAAGATTAGCTAACCTACTTCGTGAGTACATAGGAGACTCGTAGCAGTTGAGCCATAGTGATACTGACCGCTTCGTCACAACATAGACAGCCCAATGTCGCAACAAAGGGATCAGCAGTGAAGAATCAAGAGACTGCCTGCTGTGTCGCGACACAAGTCCTAGTGTGTCGCGACATCGACCTCAGACTCCAACTCTGCATCAAGTGAGGGGTGTTTTCGTCTTCACATTGCAACTTGAGCACGAAGGATGGTAGTTGACCTAGGGTTAATGAAAACGACAGACCAAGAGCTATAAATAGGGCCTTTTAGCATTAAGGTTTGAATACCATTCAATAGATCTCAGTTTTAGTTTATTTTATTTTTGATTTTGAAACGAGATTGTAAAAACTCGCATAAACTATCGAGAAATTTTCCCGATAGATTGCTAATACAATTTTAGTTTCTTTTTCATTCTTTTCTTCAATTATATGTTTGCATATATTATTTTATTGATGATCAAAGAAGCCATGAGGAACTAATTCTATTTTGGGGAATTGGGGAGTGGATGTATGAATAATTAATTGTTGTTTTAAAGGGATTTTACCTTTTGGATAGTTGTTTAGGAAAGGAAGAACATCGAACAAACACTAGGCTTGACAACCCTAGAAAGTCATCTAGATGAGAATGAACCCAAAATTGGCATTGCTCATCCGTGAACACCTTGTCCCCAAACCGATTTAGATTGTGACATCTAACGATAAGTAATCTCTATCGACTTGCTATGTCGGCACAAGATCGAGAGATCTAATTTGGGGTAGTGACTAGTTGGTTGGAGGAAAATCCCCAAAACCTAACAATTGAGGAACTCATACGGAAACGACCTAATCTCCTTAAAGCCGTTTTTAAGAATTCTACATCTCAACTATTTGCTTTTATTTTCTATTTCACCTTTTATGCTCTCAAAACTCTACTCTTTATTTCTTCGTACTATAAACCCTAAAATAAGTACTAATTAATTTTCTTCTTTGTAAGGATTTTATCTACTATCACTTTATGCTTCCTTTGGTTACAATCCTCGGAATACTACAAAGTGTTTCGCTGTAACACACTATATTTACAACCTGACCTGTATACTTGTGGAAAGCCTAAATCTACATCGAATGAGAGTACGTTCGGGGGCAGTCAAGTTGTTGGCATCATTTCCAAGGAGGCAACGCTTTAGTAAATTTTATTCTTTCATTTCTAATAAAATAATTAGGAAAATTTTAGGTTATAGATACAATTTAACCCTATTAATGGTTTTTATTTTTTTTTCAGATCTAACACTTTCCTTTAATTCCCATCACATTTAAAATCATGGATGCCTGCGATATATTTTGTGCAGATCTCATGTAAGATGATGATTATGATGTAGATATATATGAAGACGGGTATTATGAAGATTGGGAGATCCAAGAGAATTAGAAATTATTAATGTTGGAGTTAAGTCAACTTCGTGGAGAAGCCAAGATCCCCGATCAACATGATGATCTATCTTTTAGAGAGACGTATTTCGAATCTGAATGAATAGAGCGAGAACATGAACAAAGGCTAGAGGAGGAGATGAAAAGAGAATGTTTTGAGAAATTAGATGATCAGATCGCCAAGCAAAACGAGATCTCACCTTTGGAAGGGGAAAGGGATGGTCGTGTAAAAATTGAGATTGAACCCCAATTCAATGGTGAATCAATCCCCACAGAGGAAGAAGACGGTTCTCATATCCCAAATTTAGATCTCCAACTAATTACTGTTACAAAACCATAAACAAAAGAAATATTAGTTGAAGATATCATCGATCAATGATTCAATTTCCAATGGAAAATAGCTACTATGTATAATACTTTACTAGAGCAGCAAATTCCCAAAAATTACTAATATGAATTTTTTTTAATTTTTGCAGGACATAGGAAGCATTTACGAGCTAGAGTCCCAGCCTTTAACTAGCATAATAATCACATCCGTGGAGCTAGAAAGTATACGTTCGTGGGAGAGGCAACTATTGCAGTGGTACCACAATCCAAAGGAAACAAATGCAATTATGGAAATTATAAAGGGTAACAAATAGCTACTGCAACATCAACATATAGGTTTGCAGTAAATTCACCATTTTTACTAAATGAGATAATCAGGCAGCTATTATCCCACCACACGACGACATATGAATTCCACAAAGGGATTAACGAGAAAAGCAATCATGCGAAAGGATGTTGGTATAAATTCGTGGACGTCGTAAATAGATATGATTGGTGAAAAGAGCTAGCGATGATCTACTAGAACAATGAAAATATATAGACTTTTTCATACCTTTTTTGACCTAATTTCATGCAAATTATGAGTAATTAATGTCGAAAAATATAATTTATTTATAAAATAATTAATTTGTGCTAAAATTTCCAACATATTGATTTTTAATTATTTTTAAGCATGAATTTGATGATTTTTCGACAATTTTGCACAATTGGTGAAAACCGGCCCGACAAACACTGTTGATAGCTTAAACCGTTGAGGGAATTTTTACACCGAGTTAATGAAGAGCTAAGAAGAATATTTTTCAAGTTAAGAGTTGGTCCAATATGAAGCTAAATTATGTTTTATAATTATATTTTTAATTCAAATTAAATTGGATTAAAATTTAATTATAAAGGTTGAACTGAAGTGGCTCGATGTGCATGCGACCGAGGGTCGAACCACCTGTAATTGGGCTAGCCATGTGCCGTCAAAGTGCTGGCCATAATCAGCTGATATGTTGACCAACTCAACCTTGCAAAATAGCCCTCAAACTTTCCCAAAATCTCATTCAAACCCCTTCACTTTTCATGGTTTAAAATTCTCACCCTTAGCTCATTTTAAGCAAACTTTGAAGAAGTCAAAGTTGATGAGTGGTGGCCGGCCATGGGGGAGTGTGTGGCTGATATTTATTTGCTAAATATAGCCACCACATCTCACCTCAACTGCACCTATAAATACCACCCTCATTCACCTCATTTTGCACACCAAAAACAATCCATTCTCTCTAGTGTTCTTTCTAGCTTTTCCATTCCATTTTCCCTCATTCCCTTGCTGGTTTCCCCTCTTCAGAAAGAGTGGTTCTTCAACCCTTCCATAGCCTTTGTTGTGTGTTCATCAGAGACCTCGATCTGAGAAGAATCGAGCAAGAACGATGAAGACCGCGACAGCTGTTCTTAGAAATCGACGGATTTAATCCTAGTCTTTTTCTTTATTTTAGATTCTTGTTTGTTATTTTGATGAATGCTATTAATTATTTAATTGAAATGGCTTAAATTCTTTAAGTGTTGGGTTGATTGTGTTTAATTGCTTGTTTATATTTAATTCATGTTCATATTGTTATAGGCCCTGATATTCTGTTTAATTAAATATTATCATGCCTAAGTTTTATTGCATTACCCTTGTGATATAACTATTGAATTAATCATTTAAGCACATTGAAATTGTGATTAATGGACACACTATTTAATTTGTGCATGTCTAATCTTCTAATGGAGCTGAATGTTAGAATTGTGATGGTATTAAACAATACGTAGCCTTGCATAACTTGTAGGATTTTTTTGATTAAATTGTTTCAATATAGAGATATGATTGTTACTTCACTTGATCCTTTACATGCTTATGATTGTTAATTAGTTGGTTGAATTGGCATAAAAACATGTTTATTCTTTAGATTTCATATAGTATGTATGTGCAATAACACATTTGCTTATTAGAATTGATTTAATTGGTTGAATTGACATAGAAATATGTTCAAGAGATGGATGAATTTTAGTAAGTGATGTTGTTCATAAGTTAGAAGAGTACCGGGTTGCCGTGAATATTATTTCTTAACAACTATGAACATGATTTAGATTTAATCAAGTAATTAAAGCAATTAACCTGGCACATTTATGTCATATTGATTAAAACCCTTAGAAATCATGCATAGGAATATAATTTAGTCTTATCTTAACTTAGTTTAATTTAATTTGAAATACTTTAGATTAATTTGTCTCACGAATATTATATTGTTCTTAACCAAATTGTTGATTAAATATTTCATAAATATTTTTCATTGCATAGTCCCTGTGGGTACGATACTTGACATTTACTTGTCACTTTATTACCTGAATACGATTGTTTACACTTGCACATTTTCGTCGTTCCATCTACGCAGGAAGAAAAGGAAAATTTCGGGAAAGAGATAACCGTCAAACAGTAGCCTAGCATGATTGTAACAACTCATTTTTCAGTGGTGGCAGAAAAAGTGGTTTCGGGACCACAACCCCTATGAGTCAAACCGTAAATATTAAATAATTAATATTTATGATGTCATTAGTTTCATATTAAATTTTGGTTAAGGAATTTTATCAATTAGATAATTAATTAATTAAAAAGGACTAAACTGTAGAAATCACGAAGGTTGAATTGCTTATATAGAGGGACCAAATAAACAAATTAACTAATAGAGGTTAAGTTAGTGGGTTGTTTTGTTATATAATTATATATGGGTGTGATTAATTAAGGTTAAATGTGGATTATCAAGCTTAATGGAGAAAGGCTTAAAAATTATAAAAAAGCCTAAGTATATAAATTAAAAATAAAAGAAATAAAAGATGACAATTTCATCATCTTCTTCCTTTCTTTTTCTCTCACGGCTAAACCTAAGGAAAACTTAGGGTTTTCATTGTCTTGCTTTGAAACCTTGATTTGGGTAAGTAAATCATGTCCATTTTTTTAATAATTTTTATGTTTTTGAGTCCATATTAGCTTAATCTAGCTAATCCAAGGACTAATTTGTGAATCTGTCAAACGTTATCAATTTTTCCATTGATGAATGAGCTTTTTCTTGAAAATTTATGAAAGTATTATGAGCTTATTTGTTAGATTTGATGATTTTGTGAAGTGATTTTTGATGATTTTAAGATTTAGGGACTAGATTGCTAAATCAAAAAAAATACATGTACTTGAAGTGAAATAATTGTATATAGGGATTGGGTAAGTACCCTTGAGTGTTATTTTGGTATGGATTGATAGGAAAAATGGTTATTTTTCATATTTAAGGTCTAATGATTGAATTGAATAAAAATGAAATTTTAGGGGTAATTTTGTAAATTTTTCAAAAAGGACTTAAAAGCAATAAATGAATTAAATTTCATGATTTAATAAGAAAATTGAATGCTTTGTTGTGATAGATCAAGATCATGCTATGGATCGTGGAAAAGGGAAAACCATAGAATAGTCCCTGAAGTTTAGCATTAACTGCAATTTCATCCGGTAAGTTCGTACGATTAAATTTTCAATTTGAAAATTTATAACTGCATTTATCTTCTTATATTCATGTGTTGGATAGAGATGGAAGACGTGATGGATTTTTTAGACTTTGGCTCGGGGAAGCAAGACTCTAAACTCTAGCTCGTAAGAGCGTTATTCTGTCTGGCTCGTAAGAGCGTTATTTTGTCTGGCTCGTAAGAGTGTTATTCTGTCTGGGCTCGTAAGAGCTAAATTCTATCTGAGCTCATAAGAGCTAAATTCTGTTTGGGCTCATATGAGCTAAATTTCTAGAAGACTTGAAGAGATCAAATCGGTTCTAAGGATACGAGATAATGAAGAAGTTCATATTACTCTTTCTTTAATCGATTTTGGTACTCAGTAAGTTAACCGTTCTTGCGAACTTACTAAGCTTTGTAAGCTTACCTATATTTCTGTTTATTGTTTTGTAGATTTGTTAACTGTTGAAAATTGGATCCTCAAGAAGAATCACACTATCCCGGGTGCTCGTTCGGTAGTTTTTGAATTACTTAGTTATATGGTATGTACTAGGATGATGTATTGTATTTGCTTGGATTTGCTTGAAACTATTTGGATGATGTTAGTTTGGGTGAATGAAGTTAAGTTGATGTTAAATGTTAGTTGTAGTTTGAATGCTTGGCATGTATTTGAAATGGTAATGAGTTTATTTAAATGGGTTAGTGAATGTGAATGGTAAGGCATTTATATGTCTTTGGTATGCTTGAGTTAAATTGCTTATTTATAGGTAAATGAATGGTGGTAAGCTTAGTGTATATTAAGCTAATTATGAGAGATTTTGCATGTTATTGGGGCGTTTTGTAGGTGCACGCGACCTAGAACATGGGCCACCACACGGGCGTGTGCCTTAGGAAAATTAGGTGCAATCCCACACGAGCTGGGACACGATCGTGTGACCCTATTTCGTATATATACAAGGTCTAGTACACGGTCTCACACGGGTGTGTGGGGTAATTTCGCATGCTTACACGGCCTAGCACACGATTTGTGACACGACCTTGTGATTTTGTTTCGAGTGTGTCCACGGTCTATGAAAGGGGCGTGTACAAGAGGGCACACGAGCGTGTGTTTGAGACACGATTATGTGACCCCTATTTTGAAAATTTTGTTATTATCATGATGTTTAAATTATGATTCAATCGAGTCCCTAAAAATGTTGGATGCTGTAGATATGTATGAGATGCGTATTTGTAATGAAATCTAGGCTATTAAGTGAAATTCAATTGAAATTAAGATTAAATTATTATCTGTTATCTTTTGTGCCTGGTCTGGAATCCTCGGGACCCTAGCCAACGATGGGGTCGGGTTCTTAGTGTTACATTTTATGGTATCATATCTTACGATTTAATCGATTCTTAGACAACAATGAATTTAAAGGTTTAAAATTATATGTCGTATAAACTTGTGATAGTGTGATTATGTTAGATCCGATCTAACCTTAAGTTTTTGTAGATAAGCAAATATGTCTAACTCAGAACAAGCAGAAACTAATGAGGTAAACAACAATATCTCGACTTCTGATTCTAAGGCAAGTCGAGGTGTATCGATTATGCTGATGACTGAAAATGAATTTAAAAACATGTTCTTTGGCTTGATGGGCCAATGGTTTTATGAGTTCATGAGAAACAATTCGATGGCTCTGTAACCTCCACCTCGTTCTGCACAACGTGCTATACGACCCGTAGTACCTCCAGTCGTGCCTCCACCTCCTTCAGTAGTCGAGCAGAGATGTCGTATTTCGACAAATGAGGTCAGAAAGTACGAGGCAGAGGAATTTCGAGGGAGTACTGAGAATGATCCGTCCTGAGCTGAATACTGGTTGGAAAATACCTTGAGAGTTTTTAATGAAAAGACCTGTCCTCCTAAAGATTATTTGAGGTGTGTTGCATCACTATTGAAAGACGAGGCTTTTAGTTGGTGGACGACAATGTTGGTAGTGGTTACTGAAAATGAAATTAATTGGGAATTCTTCCAAACTAAATTGAAAAATAAATTCATCAGCAAAAGGTACCTGGATCGGAAGAAGAAGGAATTTCTGGAATTAAAATAGGGAAACAAGTCAGTTGTCGAGTATAAACAGGAATTTGTACACCTCAGTAAATATGCACGGGAGATTGTGCTAACAGATGAAGCTGCGTGTATCCATTTTGAACACGGTTTGAATGATGAAATTAAGATGATGGTTGGTGGTTTAGAATTACGATCGTTTGTTGTTTTGACAGATCGAGCTCAGAAAATGGAAGAAATTTACAATCACAAGAGATAGAGAGAGAAGAGATTCTGAGAGTTTGGTAAGAAGAATCCTTCCAGGACTTTCTTTATGCCGTCGCCGAAGAAATTCAGAGAAAATGAAAATCGTGGTGCTACCTCATCTGATTTTTAGAGTAGGAGCAGATCAGGACAACCTGAATCTAGATTTCAAAATCAGGTTGCGGATAGTGTGGCCAGTGTCCGTAATGCACCAAATCCTGGGTGTGACCATTGTGGGAGATTTCATCCTAGAGAATGTCGATTTCAAAAGGGAGCATGTTACAGGTGTGGAGCAGTTGATCACCTTGTTTGAAACTATCTGGTGGTACCTAAGGAAAAAGAAGATCGAAGTGTAAAACCCCCAGTCACATCGCAGAAGGGGAGACGTCCGGGGCAGAGTAGTAATGTAGGTGGAAATCGGGGAGATAATAGGGATAGCATAAATAGGTCTGAGGCTCGAGCACCCATCAAGACATATGCTATCCGGGCCAAAGTGGAGGTTACTACACCTGATGTTGTAACTGGTATATTTTATCTTTTTTATGTAACTGTTTTTGCTTTGATTAACCTAGAGTCAACTCATTCTTATATCTATACTGCTTTGGCAACTGATAAAAATTTGTCCATTGAGTCAACTGAATTTAATGTTCAAGTTACAAACCTATTGGGTCATAGTGTCATAGTTAATTTGGTGTGACGTAAATATCCACTGAAAGTTTAGGGTTGTGATTTTCCTGCTGATCTGATGTTATTACCTTTCTATGAGTTCAATGTGATCTTAGGAATGAATTGGTTATCTGAGCATGATGCGGTGGTTAACTGCAAACAAAGATGGATTGATATAAAATGTCAAAAGGGCGAAATGATCACAATTGAGTCCGGTAAGTTGAATAGTGATGCTAGAGTAATTTCAGCTATTTCTGCACAGAAAAAGGTTCGTAAGGGTTGTGAAACATTTCTAACTTATATACATGATACACGGGAGCAAAGGACAGAACTGAATCAAGTACCAGTTGTTAATGAGTTTATGGATGTGTTTCCTAAAGAGTTATTGGGATTGCCTCCGATCGGAGAAGTGGAGTTTGACATCGATTTGATATTGGGCATTACACTGATATCAATTCCATCGTATAGAATGACACAGACTGAGTTGAAAAAACTTAAGGCATAGTTGCAAGAGTTATTAGACAGAGGCTTTATTCATCCTAGTGTAGCACCTTGGGGCGCACCAGTGTTGTTTGTGAAGAAAAAGAACGACTCTATGAGAATGTGTATAGATTATCGGCAGCTAAAAAAGTTACAATAAAGAATAAATATCTATTGCATCGTATTGACGAGTTTTTTGATCAGTTGAAAGGTGCAATCGTATTTTCCAAAATGGATCTCGGATCGGGATACTATTAGATGCGAGTAAAAGATAGTGATGTGCCGAAAACTACATTCAGGACTCGATATGGACACTATGAATTTCTGGTGATGTCGTTTGGGTTGACTAATGCTCCAGTAATATTTATGGATTTAATGAACCAATTTTTTTAGCCCCATTTAGATAGATTTGTAGTGGTATTTATTGATGACATATTAATCTATTCCAAGACGAAGTTAGAGCATACTTAGCATTTAAGAGAAGTGTTGCAGATATTATGAGAAAAGAAGTTGTATACAAAGTTCAGTAAATGTGAGCTCTGGCTTCGAAAGTTTGGATTTCTAGGTCATGTGGTATCTTCAGAAGGAATACGGGTTGATCTAAGCAAAGTTTCTGCTATTCTTAACTGAAAGATTTCGAAGAATGTTTTTGAGGTTCGTAGTTTTCTGAGATTGGCGGGTTATTACTGTCAATTTGTTAAATATTTCTCCATAATAGCTTTAGTGATTACAAAATTGCTTAAGAAGAATGTTCAATTTGTCTGGTCAAAAAAGTGTTAGTAGAGTTTTGATCAGCTAAAGAGAATATTAACAGAAGCTTCGGTATTGACACAGCCTAAGACGGGGAAAGAATTTGTTGTTTATAGCGATGCGTCACTGAACGAGTTGGGATGTGTATTGATGCAAGCTAGGAAAGTGATAGATTATGCTTCCCGACAGTTAAAGCTGCATGAGAAGAATTATCTGTCCCATGATTTGGAGTTAGCTGCCATTGTCTTTGCATTGAAGATTTGGTAACATTTATGGTGAAAGATGTCACATATTTACAGGTCATAAGAGTCTGAAGTATTTGATGGCTAAAAAAGAATTGAACCTGAGGCAACGTCGATGGTTGGAATTATTAAAAGATTATGATCTTGTGATTGATTATCATCCGGGGAAAGCTAATGTTATTGCAGATGCCTTGAACCGAAAATCATTGTTTCCATTGAGAGCGTTGAATGAACATTTGTCGCTGGAAGGTGATGGTTCTATTACGATTGAACTCAGGACAAAACCATTATTTCTACAACGGATTCGAAACTATAAAAAAATGATCCGAAATTAGTAGCCAAGAAAGAGTAGATTCAGAGTGATTTTACTACAGGGTTCACTGTAGATGCTGAAGGTATGATGTACTTTTGAAATAGAGTATGTGTTCCTGATGATCTGGATTTAAAATGAGATATCTTGACGGATGCTCATAGTAGCACTTATTCCGTTAATCCGGGGAGTGTGAAAATGTATAATGATATGAAGAAAATGTACTAGTGGCCATGTGATGGCATTAGAAATGACCATTAAAATCTCTTTGATTAGTGTATACTTTGTTTCCTTTGTATTACATTTAGCATTCATTTTCAGCATTTTATACTTAGTATTTTCATTTTCTAAATCAGTGTTGTATGGTCTTACTTTCTTTCATTTTATTTCATTTGTGCTACTAATGTCGCTGCATTCAACATCAGTTTTACGTCTAAAGTTGTCAGCGCAGGAATCCACCCTAGAAGATTAGAGTAGGAAAGCATTCAGAGTTTTCACCACAAGTTTGGTGTAGAATTGCAGCCAAATATGTCACCACATGAATATTTCTACATTACACCAGAGACTTTATGCTGCTAACATATCTAGAAGCACCAGCACAAGAGAATGTCAAGTTGTCACAGCAAATAAAAATCTTAATTTGCGTCCAGCAATGTCGTGACAACCTACAGCTACCTAATGCACAAACCTGATCCGTGTGAGTGTACAGTTGGAAATAACCAACTTGTAAACTGCAAAAGGGAGTTAGATTTGAGAAGGGGAAGAAACCTATACCTTCTAGTGATTATAAATAGAGGGGAGAGAGAAGATCATCATTAAGCTCGTGAAGAAATTAATTCCACATTTTCTGATTCTCTTTTAAAGTGAGATGCCATGGAAGCTTAACTTCCCTGGAGGGTGATCTGATGCGACGATGAGGCGATTACTTCTTACGAGGAGTGCCTAAGTGCGACACAAGAGGAGTAATTACGGAAGGATTCTAGTAGACAAGGAATAGCATGCTTCAATTTCTTCTTTAATTCCTCTTGAATGTTGATGAATTTTGTTTACTTTAATTGTGTATGGAAATACCTATTAATGTTAGATTTATTTTGATTTCTACTAAATTCTTCTCATCTTTTATCTTTGGATTTAAGTATTTTGACCACGAAAGTGTGATTGCAGTCACAGTCACTGGAAGGTGCGGTGACAAAGTTATATTAACAAGCAAGATAACGGAAGTTGCTTGAGGCAAGAAGGAATTCTGGCCACTTGTTCTCAAGTGCAAAGCATTACCAGCATCGGAAGGTGTGGTAATTGTGAGTGCTTGGGTCTTTGCTAAGCAGAGAAGTTGATAGCAGTGAGATTTCATTAGAACTTAATTGCGGTGACAATTTATCTACCAGTTACCTTGTAGTCACATTTAGTGTCTGCCAACTTGCCAAGTCAGGGATCCCCCAATTTCTTTACACTTGATCTACTTCTTTTAATTTTCTGAATTTACATTCATAAACCATCTTCAAATATACAATTCATTTTTCTATTAAATTGCCTTGACATTTTATGTTACAATTTATAGTATTTGCGTTGATAGATTTAATTTTAATCTTTGTACAGTTTTGACTTAATTGCATTGGCATTATTTCTAAAAAATTTCCTTATTTTAATTCCCTTTGCTTCAACAATTTTAAGTAACAAGAACACCATCCTCGTGGGGTCGATATCTGACAGACTCACATTTGTCTATTATACTTGCATTGGCAGTGTCCACTTGCACATAATTGTTGTGACGTTTAGAGCGCGATCACCAGGTATGAAACGTGAAAATTTTGAATAAGTAACAAGATGTTTGGTATGTCAACAGGTAAAAGCTGAGCATCAAGTATCGTCCGATTTGCTGCAGCCTATTACCATACTGGAGTGGAAATGAGAAAGAGTCACTATGGATTTTGTCACAAGACTGTCAGTAACACCAAAAAAGAAAGATTCGATCTGGGTATAGTTGACAGATTGACGAAGTTAGCTCATGTCATTCTTGTTCGTGTAGATTTCAGACTTGAGAAGTTAGCAGAACTGTATGTTTCAGAGATTGTGCGACTGCACGGGGTGCCAGTATCTATCATTCTTGACAGAGATCCGCAATTCACTTCAAGGTTTTGGGGTAACCTCCACTAGGCCCTAGGAACCAGATTAAATTTCAGCACTGCATACCATCCGTAGACAGATGGACAATTCGAACGGGTGATATAGATTTTAGAAGATATGTTGCGATACTGTGTGCTTGAGGTTTAGGGTAGTTAGGAAAGATACCTACTGTAGGTAGAATTTGCTTATAATAGCAGTTACTAGTCCAACATTAAAATAACACCATTTGAGGCTATGTATGGTAGAAAGTGCAGAACACCATTGTACTGGTCGGAGTTGAGTTCTATACTGGTTGGTACAAATTTGATACATGAGACAAAAGATAAGGTTCAAATATCCGTGACTACTTAAAGGCAACATTTGATCGTCAGAAGTCTTATGTAGATCTCAAGAGAAAAGATATAGAGTTTGTAGTAGGAGATCTAGTTTTTCTGAAAGTTTCACCTTGGAAGAAGGTGCTACGTTTTGGTAGGAAAGGAAAGTTGAGTTTACGGTTTATTGAGCCGTATGAGATCATTGAGAGAGTAGCACCTGTAGCTTACAAGCTAGCCTTACCCCAAAAGCTTGAAAAGATTCATAATGTTTTTCATGTTTTGATGCTGAGACGGTATAGATCAGATCCTTCCCATGTGATCACTCATTATGAGGTTGAGATACATTCGGATTTAACGTATTCAAAAAAATCAGTTAGAATTCTGGCTCGTGAGGTGAAAGAGTTACGAAACAAGAGAGTACCATTGGCGAAAGTCTTGTGGAATCGTCACGGTTTGGAAGAAGCTATGTGGGAAACTGAGGCTCCGATGAGATCACAGTATCCTAATGATCGCTCTATGAATGTCATAGCATTTGTGCAAGCGAACACTTGTCGATGTTAATATAGTTGATAGGTGTAAAGCTATCAGATATCGATCCAATTTGAGTCAAAATGAATGAATGTTAATAATAATGTCAACGCAAATTGGTTAAAACTACACAGGTTAAGAATAAAAATTGTCAGTGCAAAAGTAATATAAAATGTCAACGAAAATTAGTAAAAGATGAATTGGTTGTTGAGATATTGTAATGTAAACTTAGAAGTATAAAAGAAATAGATTAAGTGTAAAGAAGTGGAGAGGATCACTGACTTCACAAGTAAACAACGCTAAATGTGACTACAAGGTAATTTATAGATGAATTGTTGATGCAATTATGCTTCAGTGAATTCATATTAATACCAACTCCTTGTTTAACAAAGACTTAAGTACCCATAACTACCATACCTTCCAGTGTTGGTAATACTGAGCTCTCAAGAACAAGTGACCAGAATTCCTCCTAGTCTCAAGCAACTTCTGCTATCTTGCTTGTTAATCTAACTTGTCACCGCACCTTCCAGTGACTGTGACCGCAATCGCACTTCCGTGGTGAAATAGTTAAATCCAAAGTTAAGCAAGTGAGAAGAATTGATTAAAACTCAAAGCAAATCTAACATTAAAAGACACTTTCGTGTTCAATCAATTGTCAATAGTATTCATCG
The DNA here is from genome assembly GCA_005610355.1 of Gossypioides kirkii. Lineage (NCBI taxonomy): Eukaryota > Viridiplantae > Streptophyta > Magnoliopsida > Malvales > Malvaceae > Gossypioides > Gossypioides kirkii. Next base: position 29,110,327 of record CP032254.1, on the reverse strand, counting down.
GTATTAAAGAGGGATTAACAAATGAATTGAAATATCCTATTCCTAGACTATTAGAATTCTCCCTTAACCACTCCTCTTGCGTTGCACCAAGCACTTCTTATCAGAAGCTGTTGCATCCTTGTGGCCTCAGATCACCTTCCTCCAAGATTCAAGCTTCCATGGCAGCTATCGTCGAGAATGAATAAGAGAAATTTTAGAGTTGAAATCTTCACACATTGATGATCCATCTTCTCTTTCATCCTTTTATTTATAATCACTGACCATTCTAGATCTTTTTCCCTCTTCATATCTAACTCCTTGATGCAACTGTAAAAGTTGTTATTGCTAGCTATGCACTTATGCAGATCTGGTGTGTTCTTTAAGCATTTGCAGATTGTCACAACACTCTTGGACGCAATTAAAGTTTTTAATTTGCTGCGACAATTTGTCATTCTCCTGCGCTGGTGCTTCTGGATATGTTATCAACGAGAAATTCTTGATAGAGATGAAAAAGCATTCATGCAATGACATATTCGACCGCAATTCTGGATCAACTTGTGACTGCAACTTTGAATACTTTCCTATTTTGATCTTCCCACGTGGAATTCTGTGCTGACAACTTTGGACGCAAAACTAGTACTAAATACAACGACATTAGTAGCACAATAGAGATAAAATGAAAGAAAATAACATCCAACAACATTGAGTTAGAAAATGTAAATACTAAGTATGAAATGCTAATAATGCATGCTAAATATGATACAAAAGGAACAATTTATACATTAATTTAAGGAGAAATTGAGTGTCATTTCTAATGCTATCACCTAACTTGTTCACTAGTAAGACGAAATTTCCTAAGGGGGAAGAGTTGTAACAACCTGTTTTTTAGTGGTATCAAAAACAGTGGTTTCGGGACCATAACTCTAATGAGTCAGACAGTAAAAATTAAATATTTAATATTTATGATGTCATTAGTGTCATATTAAATTTTGGTTAAGGAATTTAATCGTTTAGATAGTTAATTAATTAAAAAAGACTAAACTGTAGAAATCACGAAGGTTGAATTGCTTTTATAGAGAGACCAGATAAACAAATTAACCAATAGAGGTTAATTTAGTGGGTTGTTATGTTATATAATTATATATGGGTGTGATTAATTAAGGTTAAAAAATGAGGATTATTAAGCTTAATGGAGAAAGGCTTAAAAATTACAAAAAACCTAAGTATATAAATTAAAAATAAAAGAAATAAAAGATGATAATTTCATCATTTTCTTCCTCTCTTTTTATATCACGGCTAAATCTAAGGAAAACTTAGGGTTTTTATTGTCTTGCTTTGAAACCTTGATTTGGGTAAGTAAATCATGTCCGTTTTATGTTTTTGAGTCCATATTAGCTTAATCTAGCTAGTCCAAGGACTAATTTGTGAATCTATCAAATATTATCAATTTTTCCATTGATGAATGAGCTTGTTCTTGAGAATTTATGAAAGTATTATGAGCTTGATTGTTAGATTTGATGATTTTGTGAAGTGATATTTGATGATTTTAAGGTTTAGGGACTAGATTGCTAAATCAATAAAAACACATTTACTTGAAGTGAAATAATTGTATATAGGGATTGGGTAAGTACCCTTGAGTATTCGTTTGGTATGGATTAATAGGAAAAATGGTTATTTTGCATATTTAAGGTCTAAGGACTAAATTGAATAAAAATGAAATATTAGGGGTAATTTTATAAATTTCCCCAAAATGACTTAAATGCATTAAATGATTTAAATTTCATACTTTAATAAGAAATTTGAATGCTTTGTTGTGGTAGATCAAGATCGTGCTACGGATTGTGAAAAAGGGAAAATCACAGAATAATTCCTAGAGTTTAGCCTTAACTGCAATTTCATCCGGTAAGTTCGTACGATTAAATTTTCAATTTGTAAATTTTTAACTACATTTATCTTATTATATTCTTAAGTTGGATCGAAATGGAAGATGTGCTGGATTTTTTAGACTTTGGCTTGGGGAAGCAAGGCTCTAAACTCTGGCTCGTAAGAGCGTTATTCTGTCTAGCTTGTAAGAGCGTTATTCTGTCTGGGCTCGTAAGAGCTAAATTCTATCTGGGCTCATAAGAACTAAATTCTGTCTGGGCTCGTAAGGGCTAAACTCTGTCTGGGCTCGTATAAGCTAAATTTCTAGAAGACTTGAAGAGATCAACTTGGTTTTAAGGATACGAGATAATGAAGAAGTTCATATTACTCTTTCTTTAATGGATTTTTCTATTCAGTAAGTAAATTGTTCTTGTGAACTTACTAAGCTTTATAAGCTTACCTATATTTTTGTTCATTGTTTTGTAGATTAGTTGACTCTTGAAGATCAGATCCTCAAGAAGAATCACACTATCTTGGGAGCTCGTTCGGTAGTTTTTGAATCACTTGGTTATATGGCATGTAGTAGGATGATGTATTGTATTTGTTTGGATTTGATTGAAACTATTTGGATAATGTTAGTTTGGGTGAATGAAGTTAAGTTGATGTTAAATGTTAGTTGTAATTTGAATGCTTGACATGTATTTGAAATGGTAATGAGTTTATTTAAATGGGTTAGTGAATGTGAATGGTAAGGCATTTATGGCATACTTAGGCTACATCGCGACGTTGTTTGCAAATTTTGCAAGGTTGACCCGACCCAATTGCGCAACCTTATGGCATAACCCAACATTTACTCGATTTTTAAACCCTAAAACTCTAAAAATGCCCACCCCTATAAATACTAACTTAAAACTAAACCTATTCCCATCACTTAAACACTCATAAGCCACTCCTAAATCCACCAAACCTCTCACCCTTCTCTTCCCATTCGAAACCTAGAACCTTATTCCTTCAAGAGTGATACTCACCTGATTATGGGTCTGGCTATCCGACCCGACCCAAAGGCCCGCCCAAAAAATGGGAGGGTTTGGACAAAAATATAGGCCCAAAAAATGGGCTTGGACAAAAAATGAGGCCCATTTTCTAAATGGGTCGGGCCTTGAGTAAGAGTTTTTTGGCCCGAGCCTGACCCGACCCGACCCGAATAAATTAACCATTTTTAATAAAAAATTATATTGTTATTTTGGTGTTTTTTTTGCTGTTTTGGTTGCTATTTTTGTTGTTTTGGTGTTGTGTTTTTACTGTTTTGGTGTTTTTTTACTATTTTGGTTGCTGTTTTGGTGCTACTTTTTTTATTATTTTGGTGTTGTTTTTATTGTTATTTTTGTTGCTATTTTTTTATTATTTTTGTTGCTATTTTGGTTGTTATTTTGGTTGTTTGGATGTTATTTTTATGCGTTTTTATTATTATTTCGCTGTCTTTTTTAATATTATTTAAATATTGTAGAACTTAGTTTTATTGTTAATTTATCTACTACTTTATTTGCAACTATCTTAATATAAAGAATTTTTAATTTGTTTATTTTTTAATTTTTTTAAAGTTTTTAAACGTATTTGATATATTATATATTTTTTAAGTTTGTTGTACATAATAAAATAATCTAAAAAATTAATATGGGCCTAGTCGTGTTGGGCTCGGGCTTGACTTTTATAATTCGGGTTGGGTTTGGATTAAATTTTAGGCCCATTTTTTGGGTTGGGTCGGGCTTGGGCCTAGTAATTAGGCCTAAAAGTTTGTTGAAGACCGAACCGAACCCAACTCGGCCCACGATCATCTCTAGGTGCAAGGGTCCTCCATCAACATGGCTAATACTCAAAAGCAAAGGTATTTCTTCCCCTTTCACTATTCCATTCATTATTGTTCACTTTTTACATTGTAGATTACAATGCCACCTCAAAAGACGATAATGGTGCAATAGAGCGACATCAACTCGAACTTCGGACAGTTTGCAAATGCTCAGATAGAGAAATACTTTTTGGCTTTGCAAGGGCGGACTTTTATTCAGGAATGCGGTTTCGAACCATCCATGATTCTTTACAAGGAAATATGGCCACTAGTGTGGTACCATAAATGGGAGCAATTTTGCGTTCTTTCAACAGGTAACACGATAGTACTAGTAGTTCATGAATTCTATGCATCTCTTAAAGATGAAATAATTAAGAGAAAACCTTTAGGAGTAGTGGTAGTTCGCGATTGCGATGTTCGTATGTCACCTAAATATATTTGCAATTATTACAATGTTCCTTACTATGAGAAAGATTATGTCTAGAAAGTGGACCTTAATTTATTTCAGAATATAGACATGGGGGAAATAATTAATTTCTTGACAGAAGGGAGAGGTGTTTGGAACTATAGGCCTAACACCGACACACCATCCAATTTCAACCGAGCTATCATGTTCTCGGTAGCTAAAATGTGGATGCAATTCCTATCTACACGACTTATACCTGCATTAAATGTTTCTAACATTAATACTTTACAAGCTTTGCTATTATATGGCATTTTGCAGCGTAAGCAGATTTGTGTAGGTTCTTAGACCTATGAGGAAATGAAACGATGCACCCATAGCCAAAAGAGTGGTCTCTTCTTCCCACATTTGGTAACAGCCTTATGTAAAAAGGCAGGCGTACCAATAAAAGAAGATAAACAATTTCTAAAGTCGACTCGAAGTATGATCGAAGATTCCCTATACAAACAATATGTCGAGCTTCAAAGGAAACAAGTCAAGGAATGGAATTAGAGGAGAAAATAAAAGATGGATGTACCGGCTTCATTTAAGAAACCTGAGAAAACTAAAAAGAGCCAAGGAAACATGAAAGTCAAGCTTGATGGAATGATAGCCTGGATGCAAGAGTTTGCACGACTCAATGGGTTATCGGTTCCAAATTATCTGCATGTTTAGAGGAAGAGGAGATAATGAAGAAACCGGTTTGGATAATGAGGAGCAAGAAGGCCATGAGATGGAAGATGAATATAACGCTATGTTCCAGCCTTAATATTCGACACCCAAAGGGCCAATAATTAAGAGTCCAGCAAGACAACAAGGTGGGAGCACTCACCAAGCATATTTTGGAAAAGGGAAAGCTCCCATGGATCCTGAATCTAACTCTGAGGATGAGTGAAGAGTTTAAGATCAATTTAAATTAAAGACTTGTAATTTTTGGATAATTTTTAATTTTTTTAGGACTTATATAATTCATAGGAGTAGGATTAGGAATTATTTTGTATATATGTTTTAATTCTTCTTATAGGAACCCTATATTATGGAGACACAACTATTTCAAGTATTCACGCCTAAGGAAGAAGGACAACCACCATAAGAAGAAAGGGACATTCACAATCAATTGGGTAACTTCTTTCTTTACCATTTATTGAGTTACACATTGGGGACAATGTGTTTTCTAAAGTGTGGGGGGATAACATAGGAATTTTTGGCATATAGTTTTTATTTTGTCTTTTTTATGTGTGTTTGAGCTTGTAGAAATACAAGTGATTAGCTAAAAACATGTATAATAGGTTGATTGTGTTTTCTTGATAAACTTAGCATGAGAATGAGGAATTTTAAATTTTTTTAGTATGAAATTTTTTAAGTTCTATAGGTTATATTATGTATAGATAGGAAAAGCTTTATTAATACCAAATGATATGCATAATATGAGGAAATGAGCATGCTAGCATATATGATAAATGATAATTTTGAGATTAGGTGATTAAAATTGATATTCGTGCATATTGAGTTGTTTAGGGATGACCTAACCATTGTTTAGACACATCTAGAGCTAAAGATCTAAACCCTATTTTGAATTGTCAATTAGTAACCATCTTTGAGCCTTATGACACATTTTTGACGAGGTACATTATAAACCTCTTATGCCTTAATGATAATTTGTGTATATCCTTTTCTTTGATCCTATTTTGCATGAAAATGGATGTGCAGCCATATGTATTGAGGGTAGGTAGACACATTACGGTAGAGGTATTACAAAAAAAGAGGGAAATCATGATAATGTATGAATTTTAGTCAGCCGAAGAAGAGAAAAATAGTGAAAAAGCAAAAACAAAATGAGTAGGAATGAAAAAGAAAGATTTTTGAGTGAGAAAAATATGTGAGGTGTGACAAAAATCATTAAGTCACTGAGAAGTAGAGAATAAAAGAAATCTTACTCAAAAACCAAAGGAAATGATGTACTCATAGGCTAGCTAAAAGGATTACTTTAGATTGATCTCCTAAACATGGAGAAATAAGGAGGTGAGATGGAGTGGGACAAAAAGGGGAAGAATAGGGAACAATACAATGTGCCAAACTATTTTTGTGCTGTGTAACCCTTTGCGTGCTTAACTGTTCTGTGAAAATCATACCTATCCTAAGCCTCAACATGTTACAAGTTGAAAAGCTCTATGTGACCTAAACGACTCTATGCATGGATAGGTGTAGAAATTGCATAATCTCATTCTAATTGTTTGTATTGTACTAGGATAATCAAAGTACTTATGACATGTTTTGATGGAATCATATTCACAGAACTTTGATATTTGTATCTCTTATAACCTATTGAACTTAGATTGTTCCTACTTAGGAATAGTAAAGTTGCTCAATTATCATGTTAAGGCTATCAAAAGATACATAAAGCCTAGAATAGATGTTAAGAGCCTAATCTTTGTATGATACAGTTTCAAACTCACTTATCTTTCCTTTGTTTCTTGTTTTTACTTTTCCTTCTGTTTTCTTGTTTGCTTGAGGACAAGCAAAGACTTAAGTGTAGGGGAGTTTGATCTACCGGTTTCGTACCTAGAAGATTGAATTAGTGTTCACATTTGATGAGCTTGAAGTCGAGTAATTTTCCTTATGTTTTATGAGTTTTTAGTTTAGTTTCGTCTTCTAATAAATTATGCTAAAAAGGTTATTTTATTACTTTCAAGGCCAAATGACGCCTAAAGATTAGCTAACCTACTTCGTGAGTACACATGAGACTAGTAGCAGTTGAGCCATAGTGATACTTACTGCTTCATCATGACATAGACAACCCTATGTCGTAACAAAGGGATTAACAACGAAGAATCAAGGGATTTCCTGCTGTGTCGCGACACAGGTCCTTATAGGTCCTCATGTGTCACGACATCAACCTCAGACTCCAACTCTGCATCAAATGAGGGGTTTTCATCTTCACAATGCAACCTAAGCACGAAGGATAGTAGCTGACCTAGGGTTAATGAAAACGGCCGGCCAAGAGCTATATATAGGGCTTTTTAGCACTAGGGTTTGGATACCATTCAGTAGATCTCAATTTCAATTTATTTTATTTTCGGTTTTGAAACGAGTTTGTAGAAACTCGCATAAACAATCGAGGAATTTTTCCTGACATATTGCTAATACAAATTTAGTTTCTTTTTCATTCTTTTCTTTAATTATATGTTTGCATATATTGTTTTATTGATGATCAAAGAAGCCATGAGGAACTAATTCCATTTTAGGGAATTAGGGAGCGGACGTATGAATAATTAATTATTGTTTTATAGGATTTTTACCTTTTAAATCAGTTGTTTGGAAAAGGAAGAACATCGAACAAACACTAGGCCTGACAACCCTAGAAAGTCATCTAGGTGGGAATGAACCCAAAATTAGTATTGCCCATCCGTGAACACCTTATCGTCAAACCAATTTAGATTGTGACATCTAGTGATAAGTAATCTCTATCAACTTGCTATGTTTACGGAAGATCGAGAGATCGAACTAGGGTAGTGCTAGTTGATTGGAGGAAAATCTCAAAAACCCAACAATTGAGAAGCTCATATGGAAATGACCTAATATCCTCAAAGGCCGTTTATAAGAATTCTACATCTCAACTATTTGCTTTTATTTTCTATTTCACCTTTTATGCTCTCAAAACTATACTCTTCACTTTTTCGTACTATAAACCCTAAAATAAGTACTAATTAATTTTCTTTTTGCATGGATTTTATTTACTATCGCTTTACACCTCCTTTAGGTACGATCCTCAGAATACTACCAAGGTAACACATTATATTTACAACTTGACCCGTATACTTGCGAAAAGCCTAAATCTACATCGAACGAGAGTACATTCAGGAGCAGTGAAATGTCTTCTTTTTTTTCCAATGCCTCTTTTGATGGTACCTCTTTAGGTGTCATGCTTTCAGTGTCATTGTCAGAAGAGATATCTATATCCTCATGAGAGTTGCTAGGTTCGTCTTCCTTCTTAGTCTGTTCTGGGCTACTCAGTACTGTTCCCGATCTCAACTCAATTAGTTTGACTTGCTCTTTACCTTCTCGTCGGGGATTGTTCTCAGTGTTGCTAGGGATACCAAAACTAATTTATCTTGAAAGATCGCTTACCATACTCATTAATTGGTCCATCCTCTCTTCTAGATTTACCACTATTCTGGCGATATTAGTGCAATCGAACTTCACTTGTTTTACATTTACCCTCATGGAGTGCATCTCCCCTTCGATCCTGTCTGACCTTTGACCACATGCAGTATGATCACCTTGAACCAATCTTTTCGATTGCCTTTGCAAGAATGGGGGTTGGTAACTAGGGTTTCTTGACTGTGTATTATTGTTACCGCTCCCTCTTGGCTTCCTCCCCATCCATAGTTAGGATGATCTTTCCATCTTAGATTATAGATATTTGAGTAGGGATTTCCACTTCGACTACTAACATAGTTAGCCTCCTCAGGATTGGTGAGATAATGATATAGAGGCTTGTCCTCTCCTTGAGACGGTGGTGCCCCTGTAGCAGATTCGATTCGATTTAGTCTTTCCAATAGTTGTTGGTACTTGTCATCCTCTTGGATTCTCTTTATCGAAGCATATTTCTACCCATAAGTGAACCTCTCAGTAGGCCACTAATAAGAGTTCATTGCCATATTTTCGATTAACCCATAAGCATCATTATAAGTCTTGTTCTTTAGGGCTCTTTTATTGCACAATTTAAAGTTGATCTGGCTGATGCGTTCAACCCATTATAGAACGTTTACAGTTGCATCCACTTCGATATACCATGATTAGGGCATTTTCGTACTAGCATTTTGAACAGTTCTCAAGTTTCGTGGAACCCTTCACCTTCAAATTATCGAAATGTTGACAACTCTCTTCTAAGTTGGACTGGTTTCCCCATAGGGAAAAACTTCTGCAAGAATTTCCCCACCAGTTCATCGCATGTTGTAATAGAACCTGGTGCCTACGCATTTAGCCATGAAAAGATATTATCAGTTAGTGAGAAGGGAAATAGTCTAAGATGTATGACATCATCAGTAATACCATTAAACCGAAAAGTATCGCATAATTGTAAAAACCACTTCAAATGTAAATTGGGATCTTCAGCCATTATCCCTCTAAATTGTAAATTATTTTGTATCATTTGAATCATAGCAGGTTTTATTTCAAAATTATTAGCAGCGATAGTAGGTCTAACAACACTCCCTTGGGTTAGATCTAAAGTAGGTAAAGAATACTCCATCAAATTTCTTGGTACTTCTGCCATTGATTCGTTTGCGGGGAGTTGTGGAAGTATGTGAACATTTTCAGTGTTGATAGCAAGATCTTCGACTGGATTTGCTATTTCTTCTCTTCCCCCTATGGTGGTGGGTTTTGCATTGATTGTTTGGTTCTGCGATTTCGCCTAATCAATGCTTCGGGGTTAGGGATCGAATCTACTAAGTTTCCTTGGCTCCGAGCCATAAACCAAATTTAAATAGAGAAATATGAAAAGTAAACAAAAATAAATTGAATTAAGCAATTAAATAAAATCGTATCAATAACCTAAAATTTTTCTAAATATTCTATTAGCGAAGAAAGAATAAAAATCACTAAAGCGTTGCCTCCTTAGCAATGACACCAACAACTTGACTGCCTCCGAACGTACTCCTATCCGACATAGGTTTTAGACTTCCACAAGTATATGGGTTAGGTTGTAAATATAGTGTGTTATAACGGAACTCTTGGTAGTATTCCAAGGATCGTACCCAAAGGAGGCATGAGGAAATAGTGAATTACACCCCTGCAAAGAATAGAAGTAATTTAGTAATAAATTTAAGGATTTATAGTATGAAATAGAATTGAAGGGTTGGTTGTAAAAAGCATAAAAAGAAAAGAAAATAAAAAAGTAAAAAGTTGAGAATATGAAATCGATAAACGACTTTAGGGATATTAGGTCGCTTCGGTATGAGTTCTTCAATTGTTGGTTTTTGGGGATTTTCCTTCAATCAACTAGTCATTACCCCAGTTAGATATCTCGATCTTTCGCCAGCATAGCAAGTCGATAGAGACACTTATCGCTAGATGTCACAATCTAAACCGGTTTGGGAAAAGGTTTTCACGGATGGGCAATACCAATTTTAGGTTCATTCCCACCTAAATGACGTTCTAAGGTTGTTAAGCCTAGTGTTTGTTTGATGTTCTTCCTTTCCCAAATAGCTGATTCAAAATGAAAAATCCCTGTTAAACAACAATTTAAATAATCATACTTTCACTCCCTAATTTCCCAAAACAGAATTAATTCCTCATGGTTTTCTTAATCATAATCAAAACAATATATGAAAGCATAGAATTGAAGAGATCAAATGAAAAAGAAACTTGAATTGTATTGGCAATTTGTTGAGAAAAATTCCTCGAACGTTTATGCGAGTCAATGTTGTTTCTCAAATGAAAATACAAAGTAAAACTAAAAGCTAAGTAAATGGTGTCCTTAAACCTAGTGCTAAAGACCCTATTTATAGCCTTGGTTGGCTATTTTCACTAACCCTAGGTTAGCTGCCGTCCTTCGTGTTTAAGTGACACTGTAAAGACCAAAATGTCATTCACTCGGTGCAGATTCCGCGTCCAGGGGTCGATGTCACAACACATCAGGACCTGTGTCGCAACAAAGCACCCCTTGTTTGGTGTCATCGTGTAGGCGTTGTCGCGACATAGCCTATATATGTTGCGACAAAGAAGTCAGTCTTCGAAATCTCCAAGTCTGGTCTCTTTCTTGTGACGTAGAACATCCTATGTCATGACGAAGTGATCAGCTTCATATTTATGCAACTTTTTATAGTCTCATGCACACTCACGAGGTATGTTAGCTAACCTTTAGGCCTTAATTGACTTTAAAGACAATAAACAACATTTTAGCACTTAGGTTACACAATTTATTTAGAAGAAAAATCTAAATTAAATCTTATGAAAATATAAAGAAAATACTTGATTCCAAGCTCTTCAAGTGCAAAACTAGTTCAATCTGCTAGGTATAAAACCGATAGATCACCCTCATACCACTAAATGTAATCCCCTAAATCCAACCAAGACTTTACGACCAAATTCCATAAGTCACATTAAAACCCCTTGAAATACTATAATTGATTGAAGTAACTAAGTTTAAGTCATTTTTGTGAGAAGCTTAAGATTGTAAATAATAATTAAATAAAAATTTTGAAATTTTTTTAATTAAACAAAAATATTTGAAAATTTACAATATTTATTAAGACATCATTTAAAATGGAAGAAACACATAATTTGCAATATTCTTTAAATAATTCATAAAAATGATTTTGATAAACTTTCGTAGTAGACTTAGAAAAATACTTAGAAAATCATACATAAAAATTTAAAAGAAAATTTAATTCGTAAATATTTTAAATACATCAATTTTAATATATTTAAAGTTTGTCAAACTAGCATGCATGCCGATTTATAATTTTAATAAGAAAAAAAACCCATAAAAGTTTTAAATTCCAATGTCCAAAATTAACAATCCATTAAGTTCATAAACCATTTTATTAATAAAAATAATCGAGAGACTCCTCCACATATTTAATCCAAGTCCTATTCTCATGAATCATCTGAAAAGGTTATAAGAATAAAGTAGTGAGCTTTTAAGCTCAGTGTGAATTTCATAGCAAATTAAATAACAAAAGTCACATAGATATCATTCAAAATTATCATTTTTATGTATATGATCATGGCAATGCATGTTTTGAAAATCAAGTGTGCAATTTCTTTTAAAATATCCTACCTATCTCTTTCTACACACCATAAGGAGTTCCAAAGAACTCATCCAACCAAAACACGTCAACATATATGTTGACGGTGCCACCAAATTTATAGACAAGCTTCTATGAAATGTAGGTTATGGATAAACCAGCTTGTAGGTTGTGGATGAACCATAAAATTTGCAGTTAAATACTGCCACATCTTCCTCCTTACACATGTCCCAACCCCATGTAATGTATCATGGCATACAAATCATATGGAAAATAATAATAAACATGATAATCTTCATAGTATTATCGATTTCATGCACTAAATCTGATCCCAACACTTTCTTCTCCCTTAAATCGGTCTTGGACAGCCTCGAAAATCAATAACACAACCTCTAAGCATGTCTTCGAGGATGTGGATAACCCTCTCAGATTGCCCATCAGATTGAGGATGAAAAGTGGTGCTGAAATTCAACCTTGTACCAAGGGCTTCATGAAGTTTCTTCCAAAACAACCTGCAATCCCGATTAGAGATGATGGGAACTGGTACCATATGAAGTCTCAAGATTTCAGAGATATACAGTCTTGCCAACTTTTGTAACGAATAGCTGGTTCGTACTGGTAAAAAGTGGGCGGACTTGGTCAACCGATTAACAATCTCTTTGAGGGTGTCAACGGTAAACCACTCACAAAATCCATGGTGACTCGCTCCCATTTCCAAAGAGGAATCTGAATGGGTTGGAGTAAACCAGAAGGAAACTGTTGCTCAACCTTGACTTGTTGGCACGTCAAGCATCTTGCCACAAAGTTAGTCACATCATGCTTTAATCCTGGCCACCAATACTGCCAACGAAGATCTCAATACATCTTGCTCCCTTTGGGGTGCATAGCATAAGGACTACTATGCACTTCCCTCAAAATGGACTGCCTTAGGTCTAAATTCGAAGGTGCACAATATCTCCCATGAAAGTAAAAAACTCTTTTAAAATTAAAGGTAAAATTTGAAGTCTTACCCTCCTCGATAAGTTTATCATAGGGTGCAAGAGATGTATCAAACAACTACTTCATTTTCATCTCCTCTAGAAGAGTCGGTCGCACTTGCAATTCTACGAGTAAACCACCATCCTCAAACAAACTCAATCTAGCAAATAGTGCTCTTAACTTACCCATCGCCTTCCTACTCAAGGCATTGGACACAACATTAGTTTTACTCGGATGATACTCGATGGTGCAGTCATTATCCTTTAAGACCTCTATCCAATGCCTCTGTCTCAAGTTCAACTCCTTCTAGGTAAGGAGGTATTTAAGACTCTTATGGTCAATAAAGATGATACACTTCTCTCCATAAAGATAATGTCTCCAAATCTTAAGAGCGAATACCACTGCATCCAACTCAAGGTCATGCGTATGATATAGTTGCACTCATGCGGTTTAAGTTGTCTCAAAGCGTAGGCTACTACCTTCCCATCTTGCATCAGTACACATCCAAGTCTCGTATGAGAAGAATCGCTATAAACCACATAATCCTTACCAAACTCGAGTTGGTTTAATAAAAGAACTTGAGTTAACAAAGCCTTAAGCTTCTCAAAACTAGCTTCCTATTCCTCAACCCACACAAAAGGTGCACTCTTCCTCAACAACTTCGTCATTGGTGCAACAATCAAGGAAAAACCTTCAACAAACCTTCGATAATACCCAGCAAGTCCGAGAAAACTCCTAACCTCACTAACGTTCTTAGGCTGCTTCCAATCGAGAATAGCCTTAATCTTCTTGGGATCAACTCAGATACCCTCAGCAGATACCACATGACCCAAAAACATCACTTCATAGAGCCAAAACTCACACTTGCTGAATTTCACATACAACTTCTTCTTATGCAAGGTTTAAAGGACTATCCTTAGGTGCTCCTCATGCTTCAATTCAAGCATGGAATAGATCAGAATTTAATCGATGAAGACTGTTACAAACTGATCTAGGTAAGGTTGAAGACTTTGTTCATGATATCCATGAAAGCGTCAGGAGCATTTGTGAGTACAAAGGGCATCACTAAGAATTCATAGTACCGATACTGAGTCCTGAAGGTCATTTTCAGAATATCCACCTCTTTTACTTGCAATTGATAGTAACCTAACCTCAAATCAATCTTAAAAAAATAGTGGCACCTCTAAATTGATCAAAAGGGTCATCTATCCTCGGCAATGGGTACTTATTATTTATAGTTAGTTTGTTCAACTGACAATAATCGATGCAAAGCCTCATCGACCCATCTTTCTTCTTTACAAACAACACTAGGGCTCCTCATGGCGATACACTCGACCTTATAAAGCCACGATCTACCAACTCTTGCAACTGCATTTTGAGCTCCTTAAGCTCCTTCGATGCCATGCAGTAGGGTATAATGGACATTGGTTCTTTCCCATACAACAATTTAATACCAAATTCAACCTCGTGCTCTAGAGGTAAACCAGACAACTCTTCTAGAAAGATGTCGAAAAATTCCTTTACCACACGGATGGTCTCCATCACTGCACTATCTAATTTCGTATTCAAGATGTTTGCTAAATACGCCTCACACCCTTTACGAATAAACTAATTTGCTACCATGGAAAAGATCACATTCGATAGGAAATCCCTACGTTCCTTAATCATGATCACTTCACTCCCTTCCAGAGTCCTTATGGTAACCTGCTTCATATCACAATTGAGACTAACTCGATGCTCACTCAACCAGTCTATGCCCAAGATGAGGTCAAACTCTCCAAATGGCAACTCCATTAAATCAACAAGAAGCACCACGCCTTGGACTTGCAATGAACATCTCTTATAAATTTTATTCACATGCACTGATTGTCCTAGGAGACTAAGTATAATTACCACTTACAGTTTCCTCTACCTGAATTTCCAATTTATTAGCCATATTACAAGACACATACGAGTGGGTATATCTAGTGCTAATAAGCGTAAAATACGAAATAACATTAATGGTAAAAGTACCTCCTATCACATTAGCTGCATCTTGATCCACTATGCGTCTAGCCGCATAGACGAGTGCTGGCTATCTCGCATCTGCCCAGTTAGCACCCTAACCCGATGCTCACTGCCTCTGATCGACATTACCACCTCAGTTTTGACCTTGATCTTTACGAGGTTACAGTCCAACTCTCTGGTTTGGGGCTTAGTTGTAACAGCCCATTTTTCAGCGGTGTCAAAAACAGTGGTTTTAGGACCACAAACCTGACGAGAAAATTTTTATAATGAGTGTTTAAATTAAATAAGTCAATAATAATTTTATATGGAATTTTGAATTTTGAATTTTAATTATTGACTTAAAAGTTAATATAAGTGGTTTGGTTTAAAGGTTAAGTGGTTTTAGAAAATGAGGTATCGGGACTCTGTTTCTAAAATCTAGGACCATAAATATTTTATTAATTATTTATAGAGTCTTATTATATGTGAATTGAAGTTTGATTAGGTAATTTTGATGATTAATTGCTTAATTAAGGAAAAAGGAGTAAATTGTAAAAGAGGTAAAAATTAATTGCTATAGATTAAAAATAGTAAAGGGACCAAAATAGTGTTAAACCATGGTCCAAAAGTCCAAGCGGCGGTGACATGATTACCATCCACTAACTTTTGAGTTATTTATTCATTTAGTCCTATTTAGTTTAAGACTAAATTCTAAACAAGTGTGTTTAATTGAAATTTAATATATTTGAAGGACCAATTATGAAATTAGACCCTCTCTAAATGGCCTAATAATAGAAATGATGTGAAACTCTTTAGATTTTGGTAAATTGCAATGAAATCCTAATAAAATGAGGATTTACTAATTAGTTTATTATTAGTGTGATCAAGAATGGTGGTTTTGAGGCCATAACTTCAATGTGTCAGACCGTAAATATTAATTATTTAATATTTACGAGGTTAGTAGTGTCATATTAAATTTTGGTTAAGGAATTTTATTGTTTAGATGGCTAATTAAGTAAAAAGGATTAAATTAAAAAAGGTGTGAAACTTGAATTCCATTATTAAAGGCATTAGATGCCAATTGGAAGGTAAGTTAAGGTCTTTAAATGGTTATATAATCATTGGTATTATGAGTAGACAATTTTGACTCAAAATTTAGTGTGAACAAAGGATAAAATGGTAAATGAAGGAAATGTAAGTTTTTAATGAAAATTAATGAATAAAGTCATTTTAATTTTAGCTTTATTCTTATCTAATGAGATCAAAACCCTAGAGAAGCCATGGAAGAGGTTTCGTCTAGCTTAGTCCTTTGGTTTGGGTAAGTAAACTCCATCCGATTTTTAGTAATTTTTATGTTTTTGAGTCAGTATTAGCTTAATCTAGCTAATCCAAGGACTAGTTTGTGATTTTGTCAAATGTTATAAATTTTTCCATTGATGAATAAACTTGTTCTTCAAATTTTATGGAATATTTATAAGCTTGGTTGTTAGATTTGATGACTTTGTAAAGTAATTTTTGGAAATTTTTATGTTAAAGGACTAAAATGTTAAAGGAATAAATTTGTAAGGACTTGAGGTGAAATATTGCAAAAAGTGGGCTGTATAAATGCTTTTAAACATTCGAAAAAGCTGGAATCTAAAATAAAATGGTTTATTTGCAAGTTTGAACTAAAGGACTAAATTAAATAAAAGTGAAAAGTTAAGGGTAATTTTGTAAAAATTACCAAAAAGACTTATTTGCATAAAATGATTAAAAATTCATGTTGATTTAAATAATTGAATGAAATTTTTAATAGAACAAGATTGTGTCATCGATCGTGGAAAAGGGAAAATTATGGATTAGTCCTTAGAGTTCAGTTTAACTACAATTTCGTTCGGTAAGTTCGTAACGTTAAAATTTACATTTAAATAGTATATTACTTGTATTCTTTATAATTATTGCAGAACATATTATGGTACGTGAAATTGAGAAAGATGAAAAAGAAAAGAAAGAAAGAGATATCAAGCTTTGAGCCGGAGATTGAAACCGTTCCGATGGCTGAGATCTTGCATTTGTTGCAGATTCTCTACAGCACCGTGAGTCAATAAAATGTGAAGTGAATCCAAGAAATGGATTACAAGCCCTACGATGGCTGAGATTTATGCCTGATTGCTTATTCTCATCATCGTAGTATGAGCGACATCGTTAGGGAACAATTATATGTATAGATACCGTATCGATGACTGAGGTACCGTATTGAACTTAAACTTGTACGCTAGCTTAATGTTATAAGTAGGAAAATATGCATTGTAATGTAATGACATGTAAATTCATGGATACTTTTCATTTTTATTTGTGGTTATGTGATGGAACAAGTATTTTCATGTAATGAATTTGCTAGTTGTGTTCTTGATCAATTATCTTGGGATGGATAATGTTAGGTAAACTTGGGAAACTTATGTGTACTTGAATTCTGCACACTTATTTCGGTACAACTCTTGCATGTACTGGTAGAAGTATAGGGTATTTGAACTTTGGTTACTCACTTGTATTGTTTTTGTATAAGTTTCTCAAGTATCGGTAGTTCTGTACATAGTAATATCGATAGTCTGAACACTTGTATTGGTAGAAGCTACAGGGTAAAACTTTTTAGCTCTCTGGAGTTTGTTGTATCGATAGAAATAATAATTGTATTGGTAGTAGTCATACTTGTATTGGCAGAACCTTCCTAACTGCCGGTAGGAAACTGCAGCTATTTTAAGTTGTTTACTAACTTGACTTCTACAAATACTTGTCCAACAAGTACCGATAGATGTTCTCAGAATTGTGAAATGACTTTTTTTCCCTAAATAGATTGTATTATTATTTAAGTTCATAATTATTTTCGTGTATGATATATTAATTTATTTAATTATATGAAAATGAAGTGATATTGGAAATTATTCAATGGTAAATGATCGGAAAGACCCGGAACCCTAACCAACGATAGTGTTGGGTTTGGGTACTACATTGTGATAGTAAGAATGATTGATGTAGCTTGAATGATATTGTGGTATTATGGTTTGACATGGAATATAGATGTCATGACATGTGATACGAATATTGATTCCTTCTTGCAAATGTATTGATAAGTATGTTTTGGGTTATACTTTGGTTAGCTAGTGATGAAGTTGTGTTTGAGACATAGGGCCATGTTATTCTTGATGGAAATTTTTCATACGTGATCCTAAGTTATTGTGTGATTAAATTTGATTCCTAATTGATTGAAATGTTGTAAATGAATGTGTAAGATTAAAAGAAGTTATTATTCTGAGTTGCATGTTTGTAATTGTATAAATTGTGATTGATTTGTATGTATGAAAAAAAACTCGTAAAGTTCTGTAAACCCTGAGACCCTAGACCGGAGATGGTTACGGTTTTTTGGTGTTACATTGGTTCTGTCATTGAGCTTGCATTTGATCATTAAGCTATGGACAGTCACGTATCTTCAGGTCCAACGACCCACACTTTAAGCATGCTCCTATGCACCTCCAAAAATCCCTAGAATGCCTCTTTCCACAAGTGGCACAGTTCTGAATTCTACCTCCAGCTATTGCAACATTCTATCAAGGTCAATCATCTCTAGCTCGCTTAACAAGGCGTAGAGCCTGAACATTAGGGCCCGATTCTCTCTTTGCAAGGACCCTCGCCTTCTCCTTCTTTTTGCGCTTTGATGGTATTTCAAATGACATAGATTTTCTCCCTAATTTAATGTTTTAATTGTCTCTTTTGCATTTCATTTAGCATGCATCATTAGCATTTTACACTTAGTTTCCATATGTTCGAAATCATTATTAGTTAGTTTAAATTCTTGTTATTTTTATCTATTTTTGTACTAATGTCGACGCAAGCAGTCGATATATTGCGTCTTAATATTGTCAGCACAGGAACTCAGTCTAGAAGCTTAATGCTGGACGAATGTAGCCACAAGATCAGCTGGAAATTGTGACCAAGAGATGTCGCTACATTGAAACTGAACCTCGAATGAGTGGAATCAAGTTGAATTCATAGTTGGAAGCACCAATGCAAAAATTTCATAGATGTCGCTGCAATTATGATTTTAGAATGTGCCCAGTGATACAGCGACAATCTTTAGATCTCTGAAGAACACACTAGAACTGCGTGAGTGCACGCTGTAATCTAACTAATTTTGACAGCTACAAGATCTAGATCTGGATCTGAAAATGAAGGCTGTAATCGATATCATTTTGGAGGTTATAAATAGACGAACAAAGAATGAAGAAATCATGAAGAGCGAAGGGATTTAATTTTGAAAATTCTGTGTGAATTGGAGATTTGAGCTGGAAATCGAGGAGCTGATGAAGTAAGTCTGCAACCACTTCTGACGAGAGGTGTTTGATGCAGAGCAAGAGGAACAGTTAGGGAGTAGGCCTAGTAGTCTAGAGATAGTAAACTTCGTTGTACTCTTTAATTCTTCTTAAACGATGATGGATTTTGATGATATTAAATGAATACGAGAGTGTCTTTTAATGTTAAATCATTTTTATTCTTATTTTACACTGCTTATCTGTTTATTCTTGGATCTAACCGCTTTAAGCACGAGAGTGAAATTTTAGTGCACCGATATCGAGAGATGCGGTGATAGGTTGGGTTAACAAGTAAGTTAGGCGAGAGCTACTTGGGACTAGGACAAACTCCAGTTACTTGTTCTTGAATACACATCGTTGCTCACACCGAGAGGTGGAGTGATTGTGGATATTTAAGTCGAGATTAAGTAGAGAGTTGTTGTTGGTAGGAACTCAAAGGGACTTCATTGCAGCGGCAGTCCATCTATATTTTACCTTGTTAGCGCATCTAGAGTTGCGATTTAGCAAAATCAATGAACCATTTCTGCCCTTCTACACTTGATCATATTTACATTTTATGCATTTAAATATTCCGCACTTAACACTCAACACAATTGGATTTATTTTCAATACACTGACATTTAACCTCTGAAGTTTAACTCTAATTATGTTGACATTCCTGATTATTTTAGTGATCAGATCTGACATAAATGCAGTAACATCAGTGCTCACATTACACTTAATTGCAGTATTAATTGCTTCAAAATTTAAACATCAAGGACCCATTCCTCGTGGGATCAATATCTGATAGAATTGTTCTATGAACTATACTTGCATCGACGTGTGTCCGCTTGCACATTGTTGTGACGTAAAAACACCGATCAAGTTTTGGCACCGTTAACGGGGAATGACGTTTGTTTGATGTTTACTTTTATTGTTGCAATCAATTCTACTTACTTAACTTTTAACTTTAACTAATTTGTTTATTTTTCTGTTGTTTTCTTTTCTAGTTTTGTAGGCATTGCATGTCCGTAAGGAGAAATCCTAAGGACATTGTAAGCTTTGATCCGGAGCTTGAGAGGACACTTAGGAGGAGAAGGCAAGAACAACAGAAAATGGCTGGTAACAATAACAACAATAATTTGCCACCATTACTGCCATAAGATGGAATTCCTCTAGTGCTTCCACAAATTGTTAACGATATACCACCACCACGTTCACAAGAAGAACAAGTGCAAAATAGGACAATAAGAGATTTTGTTGTGCCTATACTTGATGATTTACAACCAAGGGTTATGAGACCAGCTATCCAAGCTAGAAATTTTGAGCTGGAACCGGTGATGTTTCAGATGTTAAATTCAAATGGGCAATATTCTGGTTTTCCTCATGAAGATGCACGAGAACACTTAAGATCATTTTTTCTTATTTGTGCATCCTTTAGTCAACACGGTGTCCCTGATGATGCCTTAAAATGCAATTATTTCCTTATTCGTTGCAAGGTAAAGCAAGAACATGGTTCTTGGGATTGCCGACAGGATCAATTACATCTTGGAATGCGTTAGCAACGCAGTTTGTTTTGCGTTTCAATCCACCAACAATGAACGCAAGGTTACGAAATGACATTACTGCATATCATCAGTTGGATGATGAGAATTTACATACAACTTGGGAGCATTATAAAACATTGCTTCGACGCTGCCCAATGCACAAAATTCAACAAGAGACCCAGATTGAAATATTTTACAATGGTTTGAATGCTCAGTCAAGGAACCTTGTCGACTCATCAGCTAATGGTCCCTTGTTAGATTGTACATACAATGAAGCTGTAAGAATTCTAGAAAGGATTGCTCAGAACGACTACCAGTATCCTATTTCTCATTTTGCACAGATAAAAACTAACCATAGAGTTCTTGAGTTAAATGCTATTTTTGCTTTATCAGCGCAGGTATCCTCATTGGCCAATATTATAAAGAATATGAAGGGAGCAAATGGATTTGCTCCTAATCAAGTGGCCCAACAATTAGATGCGCCAATATTTTCTTATGAAATTTGCGGTGACAATCATAGTTATGAGGACTGCCCACAACATGTAGAAAATGCTTTCTATGTCAATAGCATCAGGGGAGGTTCATTTGGTAACTCATACTACAATCGATCTCAACAACCTTGGGGGAATCAAAATGCTTCTACATTCAGATATGGAAATTCCTCAAATTAAAGGAGTTATAGACAAGGGAGTTACAATTGCAATCCATAACAGAATTATAATCAGAATTCGTAGGTAAATTCTCGATCTGAACAAATGCAGTCACATAACTAGATGCAACCACAATCTCGATTATAGCCACAATAGTCTGTGCTGCCACATATGCAAGGACAACATCATCAACATCAATAGCAGCAATTTTCTCAACCTAAGTCAGATCCTATGGCTGCTCTTGAGGCAATGATGCTTGAGCATATCACACGAACTGAAGCAATAGTGCAAGGCAACTCTTCTTCCATTAGAGCATTGGAAGCCTAGTTAGGGCAGTTGGCTTCTAATTTAAGTATAAGGTCACCAGGAACTCTGCCTAGTGATACTAAGAATTCTACATAGAGGGGGAATGAGCATTGCAAAGCAATCACGCTGAGGAGTGGCACGCAAATGATGGGACAAAGCAATTCTGGCCAAGACCATGTTGACGCATTTGAACCACAGCAACAGGAAGAAGATGCAGTTGAAGAAAGTCAAGCAAAAGAAAATGAAGAGGAACCAACTGTAAGGCCATCTATGCCTGTAGTTTGCCCAACTAAGTTGTCGATGCAACTTCTAATGTCAACGCCACTGAGTTTTCCACAACAACCCAATGTTACAATACCTTTGCCGTTTTCGCAAAGATTTAAAGAGAAAGTCCATGACAAAGAATACCAAAAGTTTGTTTCTACTTTGAAATAATTGCACATTAATATACCTCTAATAGATGCTCTTGTGCAGATACCCAGTTATGGGAAATACATGAAGGTATCAAAGAAAAAGAAATTGTCCGGCATCTAGACGATTGCGCTCACAGAGGGGTGCAACGCTGTGCTTACGAATAAGTTGCCAACCAAGATGAAAGATCCTGGTAGCTTCACAATCCCATAATCCATTGGGAATCATTATTTAGGTAAGGCTTTATGTGATTTGGGAGCAAGTATTAATCTTATGGCTCTGTCTACTTTCACAAGCCCACTATGGTGACATTGCAACTGGCGGATAGATCTTTAGCACAACCTGAAGGACAAATCAAATATGTTCTTGTCCAAGTTGATAAGTTGGTGTTCCCTGCTAATTTTATCATCCTAGACTACAAAGCAGATAAGGAGGTACCTATAATTCTTGGGAGGCCATTTTTAGCAACGGGACGAACACTTATCGATGTGTTCAAGGGAGAACTTGTTATGCGTCATAATGATGACCATGTAACCTTCAATACGTTTGAAGCATCACAGTCCGGACCTAAAAAACAATGTCACCACATTGACGTGTTGGATGAGATTATTCTGGAAGAATTTAATGCAAAAAGTTCAACACTATCTGATGATGATATGGCAACATCTATCGATGACATTCTAGATGACTGTGTCGACAAAGAGGTTAACAGTTGTGAGCTGCGTTAAAATTAGCAAATAGAGTCTTTGGATTTGTCTAATAGGATGATCTTAGTGTTTAAACCATCTATTGAGCAAGCTCCTGCTTTGGAGTTGAAGCATTTGTCGACGCATTTGAAATATGTCTTGGTGACAATGAGACACTACCTGTTATTGTCAAGGCATCCCTCGACGCAATGCAAGAAGATAAACTCATCGCGATTCTAAAATAACAAAAAAGAGCCATAGCCTGGAGCATCGCAGATATCAGAGGCATCAGTCCCTCTTTTTGCATGCATAAGATTAGGCTAGAAGATGAAAAGAAGCAATCAATTGAGCAGCAATGAAGACTCAATGAAAAGATGAAAGAAGTAGTGAAGAAGGAAATTATCAAATGGTTAAATGCGGACATTATATACCCTATATCTAATAGTGATTAGTGAGCCCCGTTCAATGTGTGCCTAAAAAGAGTGGTTTTACAGTTGTGACCAACGATAAGAACGAGTTAATCCCTACTCGCATCACAACTAGATGGCGAGTATGCATGGATTACCGACGACTGAATGCGACCACAAAGAAGGACCATTTTTCACTACCTTTCGTTGATCAGATGTTGGATAGGCAAGCTGGTAAAGCCTATTATTGTTTCTTAGACAGTTACTCTAGATACAACCAAATTGCTATTACACCGGAGGATCAAGCAAAGGCAACGTTCACATACCCTTTTGGAACATTTGCTTTTTGACGTATGCCATTTGGGTTGTGTAATGCGCCAGCAACATTCCAGAGGTGTATAATGACAATATTTCTAGATATGATCGAGGATTCCTTAGAGGTATTCACGGATGATTTCTCTGTCTATGGACAGAATTTCGATCAATGCACTGATAATTTGGCGAGAGTTTTAAAGAGATGCGAGGACACAAATCTAGTTCTGAATTGGGAGACATGCCACTTCATGGCAACTGAAGGCATTATCCTCGGGCATCGGATATCTTGTCAGGGCATTGAGGTTGATAAAGTAAAGGTAAAAATCATCGAAAAACTACCACCACCCACCAACGTCAAAGCAATAAGAAGCTTTCTTGGACACGTTGACTTTTATAGAAGATTCAGTCGAGATTTCTCCAAGATAGCTAAACCATTATGCTCATTGATGAAGCAAAATAAAAAGTTTGTGTTTGATGACATCTGTTTGGGCGCATTCATGACAATAAAGAAGCAACTAGTACAAGCCTCAATTATCATTGCACCGGACTGGATGTAACTGTTTGAACTAATGTGCGATGCAAGCGAATTTGCTGTAGGAGCTGTCCTAGGCCAAAGAAAAGAAAAGGTATTTCATTCGATTTACTATGCTAGAAAAACCCTAACTGAAACATAGGTTAATTACACCACGACTGGGAAGGAGTTGCTAGCAGTAGACTTCGCATTTGACAAGTTTCGTTCCTATCTTGTCGGTGCAAAGACTACAGTTTACACGGACCACTCAGTGTGGAGATACCTTTTCAACAAATAAGACGCCAAACCTAGCCTCATCAGATGGATCCTACTCCTTCAAGAATTTGATGTTGAAATCAGGCATAGGAAAGGATCTGAGAATCAAGTAGTTGACCACTTGTCTCAATTGGAAGTAGGAAGTGAAGATGAGAAAATGTCCCAGATTGTTGAAGCATTTCCTAATGGCAATTATTCTTTGTCGATGCATCACCATGGTATGCCGATGTTGTCAATTACCTTGTATGTGGGAAGCTACTCATGAGTGCTACTGGTTACAAGAAGATCAGGTTCATACGCGATGCTACCAAATACCACTAGAATGAGCCATACCTATTCAATGTATGCGCCGACAATATCATTCGTCACTGTGAACCTGAAGAAGAAAAAATGTCAGTCCTGCGACACTACCGTGATGCCCCTATGGAGGCCATTTTGGTGGAACAAGGACTACTTCAAAGGTCTTATACTCAGGATTTTATTGGCCCACATTGTTTCGAGACACCCACAATTTCGTACAACAATGTGATCGTTATCAACGCACTAGTTCCATATCTCGAAGCAACGAGATGCTCCAACAACCCATCATGGAGGTAGAGCTCTTCGACGTTTGGGGTATAGACTTTATGGGACCATTTCCAAACTCTTTTGGAAATGTGTATATATTAGTCTCAAAGTGGATTGAAGGCATTGTGGTGCCAAAAGATGACGCTCGGACGATGTTGAAGTTCTTTCACACATACATCCTTACGAGATTTGGAACACCGAGAGCATTGATAAGTGACCAAGGCACTCATTTCTATAATAACCAAGTGGCGACTGCATTAAAATGATATGGTGTGAAGCATCGTATGGCTACCACATATCACCCACAAACCAATGGTCTAGCCGAAGTATCCAATCGTCAAATTAAAAGCATACTTGAGAAGGTGGTTAATCCATCTAGGAAGGATTGGTTTGCACGGCTACATGACGCATTATGGGCAATTCGGATGCCTACGAAACCCCGTTGGGGATGTTGCCATATCAACTAGTGTTTGGAAAGTCTTGTCACTTGCCCGTTAAACTTGAACATAAGGCCATGTGGGCAATTAAGCAAGTGAATTTAGACTATGATGCTGCTAGAAAGAAAAGACTGTTGGACATCACGAAATTAGAAGAAATCCGACGCCATGCTTATGAGAATGTTGTGATATACAAGGAAAAGACAAAGAGATGACATGACAACATTATCTTGCGTCAACAATTTCATCCTGGTCAGTTGGTACTTTTATTTAACTCACATTTGAAATTGCATCCAGGAAAATTGCGATCAAGGTGGTCAAGTCCATCAAAGTAGTCGAAGCATTCCAAAGTGGTGCGGTGACAATCTAAAACCTAAAGGATGGACAACAATTTAAAGTAAATGGCCAACGTCTTAAACATTATGTGAGCCCAGATTTTCGAGAACCAGACGAAGCTGTCGACCTGGTGACATTTAAATAATGTCGACACATTTCTTTATTTCCTTTTATTTGTTTCACTTTTTGTTGTGTTATTTCATATTCCTAGCAGAAATAAAAATCATCTTTTTGTCGACGCATTGAAGCACAGATTGCCGGCGCATTCTGTGATGAGTTAGCATTACCTTTTTAGCCAAAATCGCGCCGATTGATTTCTTTCTCTCCTAGCTGTTGGATCAAAACAAAATGGTACGATCTACAGCCTGGCAATTAATGGCTAAAGACAAAATGTTTCCCCGTATTTTTGCAATCATCACGCCTAAGTTATAAAGCCTCCCCTTTGCAGTTACTTATTCTCTTCACATCCGCCATTGTTACTTCATTTCATTGTCTCCATTGTTTGCATATTTTCTTTTCTAATCTCAAAGCAATCCTTTTCTGCAAAACTTCTTGAACTTCTTTTATTCTCACCATGGCAAAAACCTGTGCTTCAAGAAACACTCCCGAAACCCCTTCAAAGAACACCCCGACCACTTCTACTGTGGCTCCGTCCATAGTACCACCACCCTCATCCACAGGACCAGTCTTATTTCTAACGACTACGGCCAAAGACCATTACCACATGTCATGTTAAAATGCAACATCCACCTGAACAGGGACTCCAACTTTCTCCACACCAGACCTTGGGAAAGCAAGTTCACTGTACCATCAGCTGCCTTGGGTGGGAATATTTTTGCGACCACCCTTCTGGCTACTCCCCCACATTGTTTAGGGAGTTTTATGCAAATCTGGTGGATCAGAAGCAAAACTTTGTCTTTGGACGAGAGGGGCTTGTTTCATGGAGTGCTGCGTAGATCAACGTACTGCTAATGATTCCAGAACAGGTGGACGACAATGCACCCTTTTTGCATCGTTTGGACAATGATTGTATGGCCTAGATGATGAAAGATCTTTGCATCGATGGTGCTACATAGACGAGCAATGGATTTCACAGCTATACAATGCATAGATGGTACCTTACAACTTTTTGCAAGGTATGGTTTCAATTTATCAACAACCATGTTATGCCTTCGACCCACAGCACTACAACCACATTGGACCGTATGTGTCTCCTGCATTCCATTCTGCACCATCAACACTTTGGCATCGATGAGCTCATACACGCCCAGATCGCAGATGCTACAGGAAAGCAAACTAGTATCCTTCCTTTTCCCTCTATCATTTTGCTACTTTGTCAACACAAGGGTATTATTCCCAAAGATGGTGAGGAGGCCTTGGACAATAAAGGCCCAATCAACGATATCTCTATTGAGAGGATGACACAAGGCCAAGATACACCAGTGGCCAAAGAAACCTCTAAGAAAAGGGATAAAGGAAAGGGTAAGAAGAAGGTTGACTAGCCTGATGCGCTGACAGAGTCCCAAATGGAAAAGAAGCTGACCTTGATGGAACTACACTTGGACCGCATCAACATTCAATCCATCCACATTGATAGTATAATGGATGAAATGGATTTTAGGCTCCATAAGTTTTATGCCTACACTAAGGCATGGAATGAAGCCCTTGTCACTGCATTAAGCCAGATCAGCAAGACTCCATTACCAGACTTCCCAACCTTCCCATCAATCTATCGCCCAATGAAGTACTCGTCTTCCGAGCAACCTACTCCTGAAGGTAGGCCTGTACCTGCACCAATCCGGATTCATATTTCTGATGATGAGAAGGATGATGGGCACTCACAAACTGATGACAATTATTATCTCTACATCACCCACTTATCTGAAGATGAGTTTTCCAACAGTCTGGACGTAAATATGGCTGAACAAGCAGTGGTTGTGGGGAAGGATGTCGACGCGGTAGACTGTGCCCACATTGGCCTAGTTGAACCTGAGAAGCAGGTGGAAGTGGATGTGGACCAAGGGGAGGATCAGTTGAAGGAGAAGGATCAAGAAGAAGAAGAAGGAAAGGAAGAAGAGAAAGAAGAAAAAGAACCTACCGAGATACAGGAGGAGAAGGAAATAGATGCCCCAACAATGATCGTTGAGGATGTTGTGGGGACATCCAGCTCAGATGAGGATTGACCTACTATGAGCCAGGCTGAGGTTGTCACTAGCGAGATAGAGGAACTGAATCCTCTGGCTATTGTGCCCTATGTGGCACTACTCGCAGAAATCCACCCATTAGAGGTGACAATTGATGAGGCTGCCACCCAACCCGCTGAGGAGGAGTAATCCGTCGAGCCGGTTGGATCAAAGGATAAAAAGCGAAAGAGGCACAAGGACAAGAAAAAGAAGAAACACCATAAAGAGGGAGAGTGCCCAAAGAAAAAGAAGAAGAAAACTAAAGTAGCCTCTGCATCGGCTGTTGCTGAATAATTTGGTACATTTCTTTTTAGTTAGTTTTCATGCATTATTATTATGTCTTCATTTTAATTGTCACTGCATTCCTTTTAGTTTAGTGCATTGTAGCTACATTTCCATTATTTCTGTATAACTATTGTCAGTACATTGGGGACAATACAGACATTAAGTTTGGGGGGATGATAATGTGAATGGTAAATTCAACTACACCTTCATGTTTGACTTTTATTTTGTTTCTTTAGTCAATGAAAAATTACAAAATTTCAACAGAAATGTGCCCACAACTTTTATTTTGTTGCGTAATTCTTGAATTGTTTGAATGCTGATTTGGAAATTGGATGAATATGAATGAATAATGAGTCTGCTATTTTTTACTGAATAATTGAAATTGCTTCAGTAATAGATGGATAGTGTTGATGTTGAATCTTGAACTAACTGACCAGTACAGCGACATTGTATTAATAAAAGACACTCCAATATGAGTGCATTGTGACTTTTAAGGGGGAACACTCTGTTGCAGACTTAGAAAAGAAAACTCATCTAGCTAAAGGCTATAACTGCAAGAGTGTGTGTCGGCGCAATTACATGCCTCCTGGGGGTTTGTTGCACCCCATTGTTACTGCCCAGGAACAAAGGTAGAGTAATGCAATGACATCTTTTAGTCACTTGAAAAACAAAAATGAGAAAAAGAAGAAAGAAAAGAAAAAAAAAAAAAAAAGAAAAAATTGTTGAAATGGTTCAAGGAAGGATAAGATTCAATGCATAATACTAACATTGATGAAGTTGCAGTTTTAAGTTGTTCATACCTATAAATTGTCAGCGCATCATTCTATTATATGAATGCAATTTAAACATTAGGAATTTAGAGAATTCAAGTTGTATGAATAATGATTGCGGTGACATTTCTAATTGTTACTTTGTGAATTTTTGTTTACTTGAGGACAAGTAAAAACTCCAGTTTCAAGGTGTGATGGTATTTCAAATGACATAGATTTTCTCCCCAATTTAATGTTTTAATTGTCTCTTTTTCATTTCATTTAGCATGCATCATTAGCATTTTACACTTAGTTTCCATATTTTCCAACTCATTGTTAGTTAGTTTAAATTCTTGTTATTTTTATCTATTTTTGTACTAATGTCGATGCAAGCAGTCGATATATTGCGTCTTAATATTGTTAGCACAGGAACTCAGTCTAGAAGCTTAATGCTAGACGAATGCAGCCACAAGATCAGCTAGAAATTGTGACCAAGAGATGTCGTTGCACTGAAACTGAACCTCAAATGAGTAGAATCAAGCTGAATTCATAGTTGGAAGCACCAACGTAGGAATTTCATAGATGTCGCTGCAATTATGATTTCAGAATGTGCCCAACGATACAGCGATAATCTGCATATATCTAAAGAACACACTAGAACTGTGTAAGTGCACAGCTATAATCTAACTAATTTTGACAGCTACAAGATCTAGATCTGGATCGTGAAATGAAGGCTGTAACCTGTAACATTTTGGATATTATAAATAGACGAACAAAGAATGAAGAAATCATCAAAAGCGAAGGGATTTAATTTTGAAAATTCTGTGTGAATTAGAGATTTGAGCTGGAAATTGAGGAGCTAATGAAGCAATTCTGCAACCACTTTTGACGAGAGGTACTTAATGCAGAGCAAGAGGAAAATTAGAGAGTAAGACTAGTAGTCTAGAGATAGTAAGCTTTGTTGTACTCTTTAATTTTTCTTAAATGATGATGGATTTTGATGATATTAAATGAATATGAGAGTGTCTTTTAATGTTAAATCATTTTGATTCTTATTTTACACTGCTTATCTATTTATTCTTGGATCTAATCGCTTTAAGCACAAGAGTGAAATTGCAGTGCGCCAACATCGAGAGATACGGTGACAGGTTGGGTTAATAAATAAGTTAGGCGAGAGCTGTTTGGGACTGGGACAAACTCCAATTACTTGTTCATGAATACACATTGATGCTCGCACTGAGAGGTGGAGTGATTCTTGATATTTAAGTCGGAATTAAGTAGAGAATTGTTGTTGCTAAGAACTCAAAGGGACTTCATTACAGCGACATTCCATTTATATTTTACCTTGTTGACGCATCCAACCTTACGATTTAGTAGAATCAATGAACCATTTCTACCCTTCTACACTTGATCATATATACATTTTATGCATTTAAATATTCAGCACTCAACACTCAACACAATTGGATTTATTTTCAGTACAGTGACATTTAACCTCTGAAGTTTAACTCTAATTGCGTTGACATTCCTGATTATTTTAGTGTGCATATCTGACATAAATGCACTGGCATCAGTACTCACATTACTTAATTGTAGTATTAGTTTCTTCGACATTTAAACAGCAAGAACCCATTCCTCGTGGGATCGATATCCGATAGAATTATTCTATCAACTATACTTGCATCGACGTGTGTCTGCTTGCACATTTCTGTGACGTAAAAACACCGATCAGCGCTTTATGTTCCTAACCTCTTCATAGATTTTAGTCTTCTCCATCAATTCTTCGAACTCAAATCGAGTGCACTTATCTTGCTCTTCGACCACCATACCTAGAGCATATCAGCTAAGCCTTAGGAACTCAACATCATATTCAACCACGGTCATGTCGCCCTGTCTCAGCTCTATAAACTCTAGCCTTTTAGCCTCAACGTACCTCGTGCCCATGTACTTCTTTTGGAAGGAATCCATAAAATAATCTCGCGTCAACCACTCAACTTAGGTACCTCTCACTATGGCTTGCCACTAGCGATAGGCTTCGTCTCGCTGCAAGGGGTGCACTCCACGTTGTCAAAGATCATCTCTGATGCTTCTAGCCAGTATTCGACTACAGTGGGGGTCATCTTAGCAACACCCCTCAATAACTCATCCCTACTTGAACGGAGCCTCTCAGCTATAGTCTCGTGACTATTAGCTCCAGTTTGGGCACCCACCACTCGCTCAAGAACTCGTAGCATGGCTTGCGATACAGCCTCATTCGTAGGTTCATGCTGACTTTCCTCAACAGTGGGTGTGTGTTCTGCATTCTTAACCATTGGTTTTGGGGTTCGCACTCGTGATGCGAACGAGTAGATTTTTGTCCCTTGGCCCAACTCTCCACGAGTTCTCATCCCACGTGTCCTAACTCTACAGGTACTCATTCTTTTCAATTTTATGAAAGTTTGTCAATAAAGATGTGTTATTATTTTTAATCACAATTTTATTTTGTTGATTTATACAAGTTTCACTTATCAATAGAGTTTGTCTCACACTAGAGTCTTTATTATTTTAATGTTTATAGTTTCCTATAGTTTCACTTTTCTATAGTTTTCACAGATATATAGTTTTCATAATGCTAAAGATCACTTACCTTAG
Source organism: Gossypioides kirkii (assembly GCA_005610355.1). Taxonomy (NCBI): domain Eukaryota; kingdom Viridiplantae; phylum Streptophyta; class Magnoliopsida; order Malvales; family Malvaceae; genus Gossypioides; species Gossypioides kirkii. The sequence continues at coordinate 29,078,857 of CP032254.1, read as the reverse complement.
ATTGGCTTTGGAAGGTCTTGGATTTCAATAATAAATCACATGTGGCATGTTTATTCCCAAAATACCCCTTTTTGTAATACATGTAGTTTTTCAAACACATTTTACCTAAAGTTCGAGTTTTGAATCAGACTCTGATACCACTAAATACAATCCTTCAAACAGGGCCTAGACGTTATGGTCCAATCTGAGTGATCACATGGGCCACGGAAATGGCCAAAATGAGCATTAAAAACAAACTGATTTTCTTTCTGAAAATACATACTTAAAATCTCCTTTAAAGATGATAATTTTAAAAATAAAGTTTGAGAGAAATATATTTAATAATAATATCCAAAAAACATTACGATTGATTTTTGAAGACGTTCAATTTTAATCACATAAGTTAGTGAAAGGTAATTTTATTACGAAAACAGTAACATATTTTGTCCTTATTAAAAACTCATGCCAACTTCTCAATTATCCATAGTTATGTAAATAAAAACAACCATACCACAGTTCAAATAAAACCCACAAAAATAACATCCGAAATAAATAACAAGTCCATGAAAGTCCAAAAACCAATAAAACTGTTATATTTTTTCGAGGACCTCTCTATCTGAAAACACATAAAAATAACGTGGGTGAGCTTGAAGGCTTAGTGTGAGATTTCCCATAGTAACATATAATAGCATAGCAATCACATATAATAATCACAATCATATTCGTATAATATCATAATCATGAATTTTATCACCGATGACTAAGCATGAACATATCGATGCACAATTGAAAATCGATGCACGTTTTATAAAAATTCCTACCCATCTCCGTTACACACCAATATCGTGTTCCTTAGAACTCGTCCATCAAATACACCATTTGTGGACATGTCACCACTGATTTGTAGATAATCTGCCACTGATTTCATTGATAACACTGATAACGCTAATGTGGAAAAACCACCATTGATATGCAAATTTACTGCCACTAATTAAATTTGTGGACAAGCCACCATTGATTTGCAGATATACTGCCCCTGCTTCCACCTTTCACATAATCCTACCCCATGCATGTGACATGGCAACATACACTTTTGAACATATGTGAATCACTTCAACACTTAGGCATATAGATATGCTCACATAATCACAATATATTTACTTCTAACATGCTTAACATGCTTTTCACATTAGATCATAGATCTTGATATTCACATACTCAGATATATATATATTTATCACATGCTTGAATCACAAGTAACATATAAGCCTTACAACACATGTCATGAGAACGAGATTTACACAAATATCATTAACATAACAACAATCACTTCACATCACATTTTGTCATGCTTTTCGCAAAAAGTGTTTCGGTTTAAGTCAGTTACTTGGGTCCTTTGCATTGAGTTATTTTACAACTCCTTTACAAATACTTAACATAATCATCACTATTTTTAATTTAGTTATTAATAAAATCATTATGTAAACATATAAATCTTATAAATCCCACACCTTAGATCATAGATCCGTTAGCCTCAATCCTTTATAATGATTTCACTTGATCTTCTCCCAAGACGATCTATCACATACAAGTGGAGATTATGAATTAGGATCTTTCAAAGTAATACTTACTAGTGGACTCGATCACTTAAAGTCTTACAAACACTTACCCCCCAATTTAAGATTTTTGAAAGATGAATTTCCGTAGCGAAATTAGAGGTCTCCTCTTTGATTATTGATTGGTCCTTCAAAGCGTTGAAGTCGTATCAGTATTACAATGAGTAGATAAATAAATAATAGAATTTTACAATCACCCCATGGCCTTACACCAATAAGCCATGGCGTGATAACACTAGAAAAAGTAGTTCTTCGATCCCATTGATCATTACTTACACTTAATCGATTACGAATCAAGCAATGAATCTAAAAGGAGCGATTTTGAAAAATTGAGCGATCTAGTAAATATATTTGAAATAAAGAAATATGATTAAATCAAGTTGAAAATGGACAAAAGGAAAAGAAAATAAAAAGTAAAGGAAAAAGGATTATTTTTGGTCACCAACAGTGGTGACTCGACAATGGTCTGACTATGGTGATGCTAGGTTTGACGGTGGTCCAATGATGGAGCTAGGAGGTTCAACTAAAGGGGAATAGAAACAAGGAGAAGAAAATAGGAGTAAAAAGAATGGTAGAGGAAGCTTGACGCAGTGGCGCACGGCAGCAACCACGGTGACTCTCGAGGCGACGACGGGAGGGAGGTGCGAATGGGAAAGATGAGGACCAGAAGTGGTGGTAATCGGTAAGGGCTCCTCAGATCACGGTGGAGGAAGAGAAATATTTTAGATGAGTGGTGGTGTTTGATGACAAAAATGGAGAGAAAAAGTGGTGTCTAAGTGTTTAAAATGAAAGAAAATGGAAGAATGAGGGAGAGGGAGAGAGTATGGACAGCAATAGCTAGGGAAAACTTGGTCAATCATGACCAGGTTCAATGAACCACACCACTTCGCAAGACTTGAGGTTAAGGAAAGGGAGGGGTACATGGAGAAAAAAGGGGATCATGTTCCTCAACTTATGATAACTTTGACCCTAAATTTGAGGAAACAAATTCTCCTCTTAAGGCAATAATAGGTGGCCGGCCAAGTATTAAAATAAGGGGAAGAATTAAAAAAAATTAAAAATCTATGATTAATGAGGCTTGAACCTTGGACCTCTAAGGTAGTTAATTAACTACTAAAACACCAAACCATTAATTCCCTTATGTAAATTCTTGTGCACTTAATTTAAAACATAGGAGTTGGTAGTTTCATTATTGCTTGATAAATTAAAAGTGGGACGTGACAATAGAAATAATTTGTAAAATATTCAAAATTGAGAGTTTTTATGAAGCAATTTGACGAAACGTTCAAAATCAACCTAAACCCCCTTTTTCCTACATATTTCACATTAGCTTTTCCTCTTCTCATTCTTGTGTCGTCCCTTTGCTCTCCCAAATCTCCCATTCAATTTTAATTTCCAAATCCTAATTCCTTTTGATTTGTATCATCCTCCAAGCCATTAACCTCCACTGAAACCATAAAATAACACCAAAAACACCATAGATTTCTCCATTGTCAAGCTTTTGGGTTTTTTGAGTTTTCGATCAAACGCTTGGTTTTTCATCAACTAAGGTAACGATTCGATTCCTAATTAGTTTTGAATGCTATCTAGTCTCTTAAACTGAATTTTTAGCCATTAAATCGCATGTTTTAAATAAAATCAAAAAATTGAATCGTTAATGATGGATTTCGAGATTTTGAGTAAAAACATGGTTTTAAAGTGTTTTTCAACTGATTTTAATATAATTAGATAGCTATATAAAATTACTTTGAATTTTTGTTCAAGGTTTCTTGAGTTTTAATGAATTTTTGTCATAATAGTAATTGTACTTTGAAAAATTATGACACCTTAAAACATGTAGTTTTGTATAGTTTAAAGGTTGGGAATTAGCCATAGATGAATATGTAGATGAATGGAATTCTTGTCATTCAAAAATATTAGGTGTAGACTGAGATATTATAATTTTAAGTTTCCTATGTCGAAGGTTTCGGTTAAAAGAGAACGTAGCTTAGGCTGTTATCTTTAATTGTTTAAGGTAATTTATTAACTAATTGTTGATTGTGTATTTGAGTGGTCCATCTTGTTGAAGCTTTAGACTCAATAAGACCTTCAACGAGTAGAGACAAAGGCAAAGAAAAGCGTGTTTGAGCTTTAACTTTTCACCGAAAGCATATTTTTGGTGTGTGTTTGGAATCACTACTTGTAGACACGATTTAATGCATTGCTTGGGAATTTAGTAGTAGCCTAAATCCCTACTCTAAATTCTGAGTGTAAGCGTTCTCGTACTCATATTTAACTTGTAAATTATATGATTGTGCTATTGTGTAAAAATGGATTGAGATGGGTGCTATTACATGTGTTATATGCTCCTGATTTCTGTTATGAAAGTGTATATGAAAGCATGTTATAAATGAAAAGTGAAAGTGATAATATTGTGCAAATGATGCAAATATGCAGTGATAATAAGCAAATTTCGGTAAGAAATATGTGTGTTTAATAAAGGATATTTTGGCCTTGTGTTCTTGAGACCGTTGGATATAGTTGGCATGCCATAAGATTGTGAGTACTCACCTATACGTATAGTGATTTTTGGGTGTTGAGGCCTTGGGACATGTTTGGAGAGATAAGGGAATGTGAGCTAAGATCCATTCAATGGGACGTGTGAGGGGAAATAAGGAGAGTGTTAGTTATATATGTTTCACTTTGTGCGACTCTATGAATCATTTAGTGTGTTTGGAGATTCGTGTATTCGATGTGTGATGATAGAGCTCACTTTAATGTTTCATAGCTCAAGTGCCAAATTATCTTTTAAAAGTGTTTTTATGTGTTGTGATATATGCCTACAAGTATATGTGATTACCATGTAAATGGACTATTAAATAATGCATGAATAAGTATGACATCAAGTTAAAATTAAGATTTTTATGATTATGCTATATGATTGTTGGATACTGCTTGATGAACTTTTTGCATGGTAGATGTTCTAAGCATTCACTAAGCTCGTTGAGCTTACCTCCTCCTTTTAATATCATTGCAAATTAGTAGCATTTCGACATGGGTGGTGTGGTTCCATGGGACGACCCAAGCAAGTCTTTTCTTTCGTAAGTGTTTAATTATTGATTATGTTTTGGGGAATGAGGCAATGTGGTAGACATATATTGATTTTTGTCATGATATTCTGGATGTTTTAATAGTTTATTATTTTTAGGATTTATGAGAATTGGTGCTCGGTATATTGCATTGCTACTTGAATATGATTTGATGTTTTGAACTGATAATATAGGTGTTTTGATGATTTTTAGGTGATATTATAGTTGCATGTTGATTTGATATAAGTTTAGATGATTAGTATGCTTATATGTGTTCTATTTTTCTGGTCTGGAGCAAAGGTATCAATAATCTGGTTTAAAAAACGATACCTCTGTGATTATCGAATTGAAGGAAGTCAGTTTTGTGAGTCGGTATCGATATTTTATCATGAGTATCGATACTCGAGGTGAAATTATCTATACTTTTTGAGGGTTAGTGATACTTTTGATAGTTGGGTTTTTAAAACGAGAAACAGTAAGCCAATTTGGTATCGATTTTCCAAGTGATATCAATACCACTCTATCAGTATTAATACCTACATGATAGTTTTGTAAAATTTTCTAAGTGATCCTGAAGCATGGAAATTTGATGTTATAAGCTCATTTGAAATACTAATTGCATGTTTTATTGTTAATTAACGTAAGTTTGTCATAAAACTCATATGAATACCATGATGAAATGATGTTCGCATGAAATTTGATAACTGAATTAATGAATATGTCGTGAGATGATGGTGTAGCATCTTGTTACTCGAGCTCGACGACCAGGTCGGGTATAGGGTGTTACCAAAACATTGAGAAAATGAACGTGACAATTACAATTATACAATACAATATTATGATGCTCGAATTCTCTCAACAATGACTTAGAAAAACATGCTTGGGGTTTAAACACATGGTTTTGATCACTTATTTCCTAATGCAACAAAAGTTTTTCTTTCAAAAATGAATAATACATGCTAAACAAATAAGATTTAGATATATGCTTGTTCAAATAATCAAAACCATCAAACTTATTTTGAATAGGCATGTGTATCCACAAAATTTCACCATAATGATTTAAAGAATTCACATAATAATTAGAATGAAACAAATTAATCAATTTATATGAAAATTCTTTATCACTTACAATAATAAAATTAGTTGAACAAAAGACATCAATAAATACATCAAATTGTGGTTTAATTGTCAATTAATCCAACACAAGGCATGTCATGAGATAACCGTTTTAACATGATATTGAAGACAAAGTCATCAACGTCTTTCAAAGAATAACAACTAGACAGATTGCTGTAAAGAGTTCCTTTGAGAACAAGATCATTAGTAGCCTTATCAACAAAATTCAAAGAATGCCAATTTGGTTGAATCCCAAAAATTTCTTTACTTTGCTTACCTTCCGAATCTCATAAAGACCTTATAACTTCTAACTTACCTTCTTTCATCAAATGGAATCATATCTTGGTGGTGGAGTAATGTAATGAAAAAATTGGCATTAGATTTTTGCAAACTTGTGGCAAAGAAACATCACAAGACAATTTGAATTATGGTTAGTTAAAATTGAATCACTTCTCAGTTTTTCTTGAATAATTCTTTGCTCACTCCCTTTTTCCATAATAAGAGGTTCATCACTCATTTTTTCTTTTCTCTCTCTCTCTCTCTCTTTTATGTTTAAAAACTCACTTTCATTCTTCATTTCAATTTCTTTTTCATTTGATTTTTGTTTTTCTGTTCTCTCACACTTTTTTTCAATGTCTCTTCAATCTCTTTTTTCTTTCCTCACATCCTTTCTCTCTCTTTCCTTTTTAGTTTCCTCACTATCTTTTAACTTCATTTGATCTTCAACAATTTGTTTGGGAGTTAAAGAAACTAACGTAGCAGATTTTCCTCGAAACACTAAGGAAAAATGGTTATAGTGTCCATTGTACTTGGCTCAACGATCACATTTCCAAGGTTGACCAAAAATAATGTGACTTTCTTGTATGGGAGCCACATCATACCAAACTTCATCATGGTACTTTCCAACAGAGAATGGAACCAACACTTTTTTGGTTACCTTTACTTTTTTGCACTTGTTAAACCATTGAAGATTATAGGGTTGTGGATGTTCCGACGTGAGTAGGTTCGTCTTCTCAACCATGTAAGTGCTCACAATATTAGCACAAATCCCTTTATTAATGAGAAGACTACATACATTGTCGTAGACATGACAACACATTTGAAACAATTTTGATAAAGAATAAAGATGTGAATGCGGAAGCTACATCGTAAGTTTGTCAAAAGTAATGCATTTAACTTAGGGCGAAAGACGCTCGAAAAGAAAGATGAATTTTGAAACAACGTGGTATGTAGATGTCCCAAGAAGCCTTGGAAACACTGAGAATCCACAACCCCCTTCAAGCGGCTCTAATTTCCCCTCCAAGAAGGAAAACTTGGAAAGAAAAGGTTTGAAGATGATCCCGACAATCTAAAAGATTCTTAAAACTCTTTTAAAAGAAAACTCAAGAATAATTCTTGAAAATAAAAACTCAAAGAGAATTTGAATAATAATCAATTGTCTGTTTGTGTACAATACCAAAGCCTATATATAGGCTAGCTAAATAAATGTAAATAAAACTCTTAAGTAAACTAGAACTCTAATTAATCTAAATAAGAAGTAGTTTTAGACTAAACTTTCTTTTTGATATAAAACTCCTAAATAACTTAAAAAACTTAATAATTAAAAAAATTCAGAATAATAAAATAGTAAAATAATAAAGACTAATAAATACAATATTGGACTCATATTTAATAAAAATTAAGCCTAAAATCTTAACCCAATATGAAACCTTTAAGCTTATGGGATTGATTGAGGTTCTTGTAGGGAAACGCTTAAGCTTGTTAACATTTTCCACATGGGCTTGTCATCAAATAATGAGAGTTTATGCCTACGAACAAAATTAGTCCCTTTTATTTCATCATTGCTCCAAAATCCATCGTCTTGAAGTTTCAACTCTTTTTCTCGAATTTGTTTTATGACAAAGTCTTGAACGAATAAATTGAGTTTCGACTTTAGCTACTTGGATTTGGATCTCATGATTGGTCCTTAAGGAAACCTAAGCCCATCGTTATTATGATCTTTGAATTAAACCAAGCTACTCGTATCATTCCCCACTTTCATAAAAGGATTCGCCCTCGGATCTACAATATCAAATGGAGAAAGATCAGAGACATTAAAAGTGACACTAGTATTATACTCACTGGGAAGATTAATTTGATATGCATTATCGTTAATGCGCTTGAGTACTTGAAAAAGGGTAATCACCACGTGGGTCCAATTTTGTCGAAAATCAGTCTTTTCTCATATGGACCGAAACCTAGTCACCGGGCTTAAAGATAACTTGTTTGTGCCCCTTATTAGCTTTGTGGGCATTCACCTCATTTGTTTTGTGATTCGTTGTCTTGGTTTCTCATTCATGGATTTTACCAATTCAGCTTTCTGCTCACCATCCAAACTAGAAATATTTTCTATAGGCAAAGGCACAAGATCAAGTATAGTTAGGGGATTAAATCCATAATCAAGTTCAAATGGGGAATAGCGAGTTGTAGAATGAATAGATCAATTATATGAAAAATCAACAAATGACAAGCATTCTTCCCAATTTTTAAGGTTCTTACCCACAACAGCTCGTAATAAAGCACCTAAGATTCGATTAACTACCTCAGTTTTTCCATCGGTTTGTGGGTGACATGTAGTAGAATATAATAATTTAGTACCAAGCTTACCCTACAACACTTTCCAAAACTGGCTTACGAACTTTACGTCTCTGTCAGATACAATGGTGTGAGGTATTCCATGTAGGCGCACCACCTCTCTGAAGAATAAATCAGACACATGTGTAGCATCATCTATTTTGTGACAAGGAATGAAGTGAGCCATCTTTGAAAACTTGTCAACAAAAAAAAAATGCTATCTCGGCCCTTTTTAGTTTATGGTAAACCAAGAATGAAATCCATGGATAAGTCTACCCATGGTGAAGAAGGAATCGACAAAGGAGTATAAAGTTCATGAGGCATTACCTTAGATTTTGCTTGTTTACAAGTAATGCATTTAGAACATACCTTTTCAACGTCTTTCTTCATGTCCGGCTAATAAAAATGTTCCTGTAGAATATCTAGTGTTTTGGAGACACCAAAGTGTCCCATTAAGCCCCCACTATTTGCCTAAGGAATTAATAACTCTCTCATGGAACATTGTGGAATACATAACCTGTTTAGGCGAAAAAGAAACCCATCGACAAGATAAAACTTGTTAAAGGCACCATTCCTACAATTAGAAAAAAAATTTGCAAAATCATAATCATTTAAGTATAAATCTTTTATAAGTTCAAACCCTAAAACTTTAGCATTTAATGTAGTTATCAAGGAATATCGACGAGGCAATGCATCAGCAACTACATTTTCTCTACTTGTTTTGTAATTAATTATATATGGAAATGTCTCTATGAATTCTACCCATCGAGCGTGTCTCTTGCTCAACTTACCTTGTCCTTTTAACCATTTAAGGGATTCATGATCCATATCGATAACAAACTCATTTGGCAGCAAGTAATGTTGTCAAACTTGTAAAGCACAAACTAATTCCAACAACTCCTTGTCGTAAGTTAAGTAGTTTATTTACGCCCCAGACAGTTTTTCATTGAAATATGCAATTAGCCTTTTTTCTTGCATCAATACAACACAAATTCCAATACTTGAAGCATCACATTCAAGTTCAAAAGTATCAAAAAAATTAGGCAATTTAAGAATTGGAGCAGAATATAACTTATCCTTAAAGGCTTGAAAAGCCCTTTCCTGAGCTTCTCCCCACTTAAAACCCCTATACTTTTTAATAACCTCAGTTAATGGAGTGGAAAAAGTGGAGAAATCCTTCATAAAATGTCTATAAAAACTTGCCAAACCATGGAAAGATCTCACCTCGGTAATTGATTTAGGAGTGGGCCACACTCCCTAATTGTCTTTACTTTGTCCTCATCAACATGGATACCTTGAGCACTTACTATAAAAGCTAAAAAGATTAGTTTCTCACAACAAAAAGTGCTTTTACCAAGATTGGGAAATAACTTTTAAGTTCTCAAAATGTCCAAAATAGATTTAACATGGAAAACATGATTATCTAACGAAGTTGATTAAATCAAAATATCATAAAAATATACTACGATAAATTTATCCAAATAAGGTGCATGATAGCATTACAAATGACATATATTTTCCCCCTAAATTTATATTTAATTGTCTCTTTTGTATCTTATTTAGCATGCATTATAAGTATTTCATACTTAGTTTTTATATTTTCTAACTCATTATAGTTTAGTTTAAATTCTTATAATTTTTATCTCTTTTTGTACTAATGTCGCCACAAGCAGCCTATATATTGTGCCTTAGAATTGTCAGCGCAGGAACTCAGCTCAGAAGATCAATGCTAGAAGAAGAATGCAGCCACAAGATCAGCTTGGAATTGCGACCAGAGATGTTGTCGCACAGAACCTGAACTTCAAACACGTTGTCATCGCAATTAACGATTTCAGATTGCGCTTAGCAATGCAAGGACAACCTGCAGATCTTTGAAGAAAACATGAAATATGCATAAGTGCACAGCTGTACTGTAACTAACTTTGACAGCTGTAAAAATTAGATCTGGATCTAAGAATAGAGGAGGATGAAACCTGCAACTTTTGAAGGCTATAAATAGAGGAAAGAAAATGGAAGAAATGATTAAGAGGTAGAGGAATTAAATACTGCAATTACTGTGTGCTTTTGAGATTTAAGCTAGAAAACGGTGAGCTGATGGAGAAAATGAGCAACCACTTCTGATGAGAGGTGCTTGATGCAAGGCAAGAGGAGCGATTGAGGAATAGTTCTAGTAGTCTAGAGATAGTAAGCTTCGATTGTATTTGTAAACCCCTCTTTTATGCTGATGAATTTTAATGACGTTTGAATGAATACGAGAGTATCTTTCATTGTTAGATTGCTTTGATTCTTATTTAATGTTTTTCATCTATTTATTCTTGGATCTAATTGCATCAAATATGAGAGTGCATTTGTAGTCTACCGACATCGAGAGATGCGATGACAAGTTAGGTTAACAAGCAAGATAACGAGAGTTACTTGGGATTAGAAGAGATTCTAGTCACTTGTTCTTAAGTGCACAACTTTGCTCACACCGAGAGGTGAAGTGATTGTAGGTACTTGAGTCTTAATTAAATGGAGGACCGTTATTGGTAAGATTCATTGGAGCTCTATTGTTGTGACAATTCGTCTATACAATACCTTGTCGACGCATCTAGCGTTGTGACTTAGCGAAATCAGTGATCCATTCCAATCCTTTACACTTGATCAAACCTTTACTTTTATGCATTTAAATTCTTAAAACTTCCACAAAAATTGATTTACCTTTTCTTGCTTTGACAATTAACCTTGATTGCATTAACAGTATTAACAATTTTAGTGTCCAGATCTGACTTAATTGCGCTGACATCTTTACTCACATTTCATCTAATTTTAGTATTAGTTGCTTTGATAGCTGAACATCAAGAACCCATTCCTCGTGGGATCTATCAACTATACTTGGATCGATGTGTACTCGCTTGCACAACTACTGTGACGTTACAGACGCGATCAAGTTTTGGTGCCGTTGTCGGAGAATGGCGTTTGTTTGATGTTTCTTTTGTAGTTGCAATTAATTTTACTTATTTAACTTTTAATCTCTACTAATCTGTTTACTTTTCTATTGTTTTCTTTTTCAATTTTCTAGGTGTTACATGTCCACAAGGAGAAATCCTAAGGACATTGTGAGCTTTGATCCGGAGCTTGAAAGGACATTAAGGAGGAAAAGGCAAGAATAAAAGAAAATGGTTGGTAACAATAATTACAACAACTTACCGCCATTGCTACCACAAGATGTAGTTCCTCCAATACAACCACAAGTTATTAATAATCTACCACCATCGCCTCCACAAGTTGAACAAGTGCGAAATAGGACAATCCGAGATTTTTTTGTTCCTATCTTTGATGATTTACAACCAGGGGTTGTGAGACCAGCTATTCAAGCTGGAAATTTTGAGATAAAACTGGTGATGTTTCAGATGCTTAACTCAAATGGGCAATATTCTAGTTTGCCTCATGAAGACGCAATAGAACATTTAAAATCATTTCTGATTATTTGTGCATCCTTTAGTCAACATGGTGTCCTTAATGATACCTTGAAAATGCAATTATTTCCTTATTCGTTGTAGGGTAAAGCAAGAACATGTTTCTTGAGATTACTGGTTGGATCCATTACATCTTGGAATGAGCTAGCAACACAGTTTGTTTTACGTTTTAGCCTACCGATAATGAAAACAAGGTTGCGCAATGATATTACAGCATATCATCAGCTGGATGATGAGAACATACATACGACATGGGAGCATTATAAAACTCTTCTAAGATGCTGCCCAACGCATGTAATTCAATAAGAAACCTAGATTGAAATATTTTACAATGGATTGAATGCTCAGATAAGAAATCTTATCGACGCATCAGCTAATGGTCCCTTGTTGGATTACCCAGAATGATTATCAGTATCCAATCTCTCGTTCTGCGCAGGTAAAGACTAACCCTGGTGTTCTTGAATTAGATGTTATTTCTGCTTTGAGTGCGCAGGTATCTTTATCGGCCAATATCATAAAGAATATGAAGGGGACAAGTGATGTTGCCCCTATTCAAGTGGCTCAACAAATGGATGTGCCGACATTTTCGTGTGAGATTTACAACAACCATAGTTACGAGGATTGCCCACAACATTTTGAAAATGCTTTTTATGTCAATAACATCAGAGGAAATTCATATGGTAACTCATACAACAACAGAACTCAATAACCTTGGGGGAATCAAAATGCTTTCACATACAGATATGGGAATTCCTCAAATCATGGGAGTTATAGACAAGGGAGTTACAACAACCATCAGTAGCATAATTTTAATAAGAATTCGCAAGTACATTCGCACCCTGATCAAATGCAAGCACATAACCAGATGCCTTGGCCATCGCATATCAAGTAAAGGTATTGAGGTTGATAAAGCAAAGGTTGAAATCATTGAGAAATTGCCACCGCCCACCAATGTCAAGGGAATAAAAAGCTTTCTTGGACATGCTAGCTTTTATAGGAGATTTATCCAAGATTTTTCCAAGATTGCTAAACCGTTATGCTCATTGCTAGAGCAAAATAAAAATTTTGTGTTTGATGATACCTGTCTGGACGCATTTAGGAAATTAAAAAAGCAGTTGGTACAAGCTCCGATTGTCGTTGCATCGGATTGGACGCAACCATTTGAATTAATGAGTGATGCAAGTGACTTTATTGTGGGAGTTGTACTAGGTCAACGTAAAGAAAAGGTATTTCATTCAATTTATTATGCTAGTAAAACTCTAACTGAAGAGCAGGTCAATTACACAACTATTAAGAAGGAGTTGCTAGTAGTAGTCTTTGCATTTGACAAGTTTCGCTCATACCTTGTCGGCGCAAAGATTACAGTTTACATAGACCACTCTGCATTGAGATACCTTTTTAATAAAAAAGATGCCAAACCTAGATTAATCCGTTGGATCCTACTCCTACAAGAATTCGATGTTGAAATTAGGGATAGGATAGGATCTGAAAATCAAGTAGCTGACCACTTATCTCGATTGGAAGTTGAAAGTGAAGTTGGGAATAAAGCCCAAATTGTCGATGCATTTCTAGATGAGCAGTTGTTCTTTGTTGACGCATCGCCGTGGTATGCTGATTTAGTCAATTAGCTTATGTGTGGAAAGCTACCTTTGAGTGCTGCTGGTCACAAGAAAGTTAGATTTTTGCGCAACGCTACAAAGTATCACTAGAACGAGCCATACATGTTCAGGATATACGCCGACAACATTATTCATCGTTCTGTACTTGAAGAATAAATGACTTCTATCCTGCGACATTGCCATGATGCCCATTATGGAGGACATTTTGGTGGTGTAAGGATTGCTGCAAAAGTCTTGCAGTTAGGATTCTATTAGCCCACATTGATTCGAGATGCCTACAACTTTGCACAGCAATGTGACAGATGTCAATGCACTGGTTCAATATCTCGATGCAACGAGATGCTCCAACAGCCGATTATGGAAGTAGAGCTCTTTGATGTTTAGGGTATAGATTTCATAGGACCATTCCTTAACTCCTTTGGGAATGTGTACATTCTAGTTGCGATTGACTATATCTCGAAGTGGATCGAGGCAATCGCGGTGCCAAAAGATGATGCTCGAACAGTGTTGAAATTCTTTCATACTTACATCCTTACGAGATTTGGAACACCTAAAGCGTTAATAAGTGATCAAGGTACTCATTTTCATAACCATCAAGTGGCGACAGCATTAAAGAGGTATGGTGTGAAGCATCGTATGGCTACTACATATCACCCAAAAACCAATGGCCAAGATGAAGTATCCAATCGTCAAATCAAAAGCATCCTTGAGAAGGTGGTTAATCCACCTAAAAGGGATTGATCTTCGTGGCTACCTAACACGTAGTGGGCACTTCGCACTGCTTATAAGACCTCACTATGAATGTCACCGTATCAGTTAGTGTTTGGAAAATCTTGTCACCTGCCAATTGAGCTTGAACATAAAGCCATGTGGGCAATCAAGCAGGTAAATATGGATTACGAAGCTGTTGGAAGGAAAAGATTGTTCGACATCACTGAACTAGAAGAAATTCACCACCATGCTTATCAGAATGCTACAATTTATAAAGAAAAGACCAAGAGATGGCACGACAATATCATCTTACATCAACAATTTAGCCCTGGTCAGTTAGTGCTTTTGTTTACTTCTTGTTTAAAATTGCACCTAGGTAAATTGTGATCAAGATGGTCAGGTCCTTTCAAAGTTTTCGAAGCATTCTAGAGTGGTACGGTGAGAATTGAGAATATGAAGGATGGACAACGATTCAAGGTGAATGGCCAATGGTTGAAACACTACGTGAGCCTAGATGTCAAGGAACCAAATGGGGCCATCGATCTGGTTACATTTAAATAATGTCGATGCATTTTCAATTTTTCTTTTAATTGTTTTACTTTTACTTGTTTCGTTTTAATTTCTTTGCAGGAATAAAAATAGTCTTTTTTTCGAAGCATCCAAAGCACAACTTGTCGGTGCATTCTGTGATGACTCAACAATGTTTTTTCAGCAAGAATCACGCCGATTGATTTCTTTCCTCTCCTAACCGTTCGATCAGATGAAAATGTACGATCTGCAGCCTGGTATTTAATGGCTGCAGATGTAACATATCCCCATAATCTTTTGCAATCATCACGATTTTTGCCAAGGTTAGGTTATAAAACCCCTCGCTACAGATTTCTTTTCTCCTCATAGTCACCATTGTTGCTACATCTTCTATCTTTCATTACCTCTATTTTTCTCTTACGTTCATAACTTTAACTTTTTCTCTATAAGTTCCTCTAATTTCTTTTTTCAGTTACCATGGCTAAAACCAGAGCATCAAAGAATCCTTCCAAAAATCCTTCAAAAACCACACCTTTAACTTCAACCACAGTGGCTCCGACCACAACTTCACCACCATCGACAAGGTCGGTCTTATTTTTTACCACTGCAGTCAAAGACCATTATCAAAATGTTATGCTAAAGTGGAATATCCATCTAGAGTAACTGTCCTTGCATCAGACCTTAGGGAAGCAAGTCGCGAGGACTATAAGCTGTCTGGGTTGGGAGTTCTTCTGTGAACACCCTGCTGACTACTCCTCGACGCTGGTAAGGGAGTTTTATACAAACCTTATCGATTCGGAACAAGATTTTGTGCTCGTAAGGGAAGAGCTCATCCCATGGAGTGTAACTTACATAAATGTTCTGCTATGGATTCCTGAGAGGGTAGACGACCACTCTCCATTTTTGAAGCGATTGGATGATGAAGTAATTGCTCAGATCATGAGGAACCTTTGCATTGATGTTGCTGCCTAGACAGGTAATGGTTTCCATAACTACACTATGCATAGGTGGTATCTCACAACCTTCAGCAAAGTGTGGTTCCACTTCGTGAACAGCTGCATTCTGTCATCCATGCATAGCACTATGACGACACTAGGCCGTATATGTCTTCTGCATTCCATCCTATAGGGTCGTCACATCGACATTAGCGAAGTCCTCCATGATCAAATATCTAAGCTGCTGCCAAACAAAATGGTATACTCCCATTCCCTTCTTTAATAATGTTGCTTTACAAACAAAAGGGCATTGTGCCTAGGGATGGCGAGGAAGTATTGTAGAACAAGAGTCCCATCAATGACATATCAGTTGAAAGGATGACTCACGGCTAAAAAATACCGATGGCAAAAGAAGCCTCAAAGAAGAAGCATAAGGGCAAGAGGAAGCGAAAGGAAAAATAGGCTGATGCGCCCACAAATCCCCAACTGGAAAAGAGGCTGATCGCTATGGAAGCCAATATTGACCGTATCGACAAGCACACCATCCGTATTTTCGGTATATTAGAAGATATGGATTACAAAAAACATATTTTCTATACATATAAAAAAGCCTGGAATGAGGCAATTGTCGCTGCATTGTGCGGCATGAGTCCCAGTCCGATGCTAGACTTCCTAGCCTTTCCATCTATTTTTCGCCCAATGCAAGCCTTATCCTCCGATCAGATTACTCCTGATGGTAAGCCTTAGAATGTTCCATCCCTAACGAGAATTCATATCTTTGATGACGAGGACAGCGAGGGACATTCTAATGCCATGGAAGACTACTATAGAACAATTGCCAGTCTATTCGAAGAATTTTTGAATAGTCCTAGGGTGACCATGGCAGGAAGGCAAGTTGTCATTGAGGAGCTTCATAGCCCCATGAGTGTAAACATAGTGAAAGGCGCTGACATTACCAAAACTAAGCAAGAACAACCTGTGGATAAAGCAGTAGAGGAAGATGGCTAAGAGAAAGAAAAAGAAGAAGAGAATGCAATGAAGGACCCTGCTCAGAAGCAAGAACAAGAGAAGGAAGATGCCCTGATAATTATCACTGAGGATATTGTCAACACACCTGTGAGTGTGGGGGCATCTAGCATTGATGAGGCTCTACCTGATTCGAGTTAGGCCCAGGTTGTTATGAGCAGCATTGAGGAGCCTAATCCTCTTGCAATTGTGCCATATGTGGAACCATTAGCTGAAATCCACCCATCTGATGTAACTATTAATGAGGCCACCACCCAACCTACTAAAGAGGAGCAATCTACCGAGCCGGTTGGTTCGAAGGATAAGAAAAGGAAACGATGCAAGGAAAAGAAGCAAAAGCACAAGGAAGAGGGTGAGCACCCAAGAAAGAAGAAGAAGAAAACAAAAGCAACCTCTGCATCGGCTGCCGAGGAATAAGTTGGTACATTTCTTTGTAGATAGTTTTCATGCATTTTTGTTAAGTTAGTTGCATTGTCATTGCTTTCTATTATAATTGTATAATATTGTCAGTGCATTGGGGACAATGTATTCACTATGTTTGGGGGGATATTGTGAAATGGAAATGCAATTACACCTACATCTTTGAACTTTACTTGTTTCTTGTGTTAATGAAAATATGCAAAATTTCAACAAAAATGTGCCCACAATTTTTATTTTTATGCATAAATCTTGATTTGCCTGGAATGTTGAGATGTAAATTAGATGAATGTGAATGGATAGTGAGTCTTCTATTTTTGAATGAATGATTGGAATTGCTTCAATAATGAATGGATAGTGTGAATGTTTGAATCTTGAACTAACTGATCAGTTGCAGCAACATTGTATGAATAAATGACACTCCAATGTTAGTGCATTGTGACTTTTCAAGGGAGAACACTCCGCTGCAGGTTCAGAAAAATCATCTAGCCAAAGGCTGTCATTGCAAGAGTGTGTGTCGGTGTAATTACATACCTCCTAGGGGTTTGTTGCACCCCATCATTACTGCCCAAGAACAAAGGTAGAGTAATGCAATGACATCTCTTAGTCACTTGAAAAAAAATGTGAAAAAGGAAGAAAAAGAAAATGAAGAAAAATTTTTATGATAAATGCTATATAGGTTCAAGGAAGATTAGGATTCAATGCATGATACTAACATTTATGAAGTTGCAGTTTTTAATTGTTCATGCCTATAAATTGTTGACGCATTATTCTATCATATAAATACAATTTGTGCATTAGGATTTCAGAAAATTCAAGTTGTGAGAATAATGATTGCGGAGACATATTTGATTGTAATTTTGCTAATTTTTGTTTACTTGAGGACAAATAAAAACTCAAGTTTGGGGGTGTGATAGCATTACAAATGACATATATTTTCTCCCTAAATTAATGTTTTAATTGTCTCTTTTGTATCTTATTTAGAATGCATTATAAGCATAACTCATTGTAGTTTACTTTAAATTCTTGTTATTTTTATCTCTTTTTGTACTAATGTCGCCACAAGCAGCTGATATATTATGCCTTAGAATTGTCAGCGCAGGAACTCAACTTAGAAGATCAATGCTAGAAGAAGAATGCAGCCATAAGATCAGCTTGGAATTGTGACCAGAGATGTCATCACACAGAACCTGAACTTCGAATAAGTAACTTCAAGCTGAAAATACAACTGGATGCAACAACACAGGAAAATCACATGTTGTCGCCGCAATTAACGATTTCAGATTGCGCTTAGCACTGTAGTGACAACCTGCAGATCTCTGAAGAAAACATCAAATATGCGTGAGTGCTTAGCTATATTGTAACTAACTTTGACAGCTATAAAAACTAGATCTGGATCTGAGAATAGAGGAGGATGAAACATGCAACTTTTGAAGGCTATAAATAGAGGAAATAAAATGGAATAAATGATCAAGAGGTGTAGGAATTAAATACTGCAATTAATGTTTATTTTTAAGATTTAAGCTGCAAAACAGTGAGCTGATAGAGAAAAGGAGCAACCACTTCTGACGAGAGGTGCTTGATGCAAGGCAAGAAGAGCGGTTGAGGACTAGTCCTCGTAGTCTAGAGATAGTAAGCTTTGATTGTATTCGTTAAACCCTCTTTTATGCTGAGGAATTTTAATGACATTTGAATGAATACGAGAGTATCTTTCATTGTTAGATTGCTTTGATTCTTATTTAATGTTTTTCATCTGTTTATTCTTGGATCTAACTGCATCAAACACGAGAGTGCATTTGTAGTCTATCGACATCGAGAGATGCGGCGACAAGTTAGGTTAACAAGCAAGACAGTGAGAGTTGGTTGGGATTAGAAGAGATTCTAGTCACTTGTTCTTGAGTGCACAACGTTGCTCACACCGAGAGGTTGGGTGATTGTAGGTACTTGAGTCTTGATTAAATGGAGGACTATTATTAGTAAGATTTCATTGGAGCTCTATTGCTGTGACAATTCGTTTATACAATACCTTGTCGACGCATCCAGCGTTGCGACTTAGCGAAATCAATGATCCATTCCAATCCTTTGCACTTGATCAAACCATTACTTTTATGCATTTAAATTCTTAAAACTTTCACAACAATTGATTTACCTTCTGTTGTTTTGACAATTAACCTTGATGCATTGACCGTATTAACAATTTTAGTGTGCAGATCTGACTTAATTGCGCTGATATCTTTACTCACATTTCATCTAAATTTAGTATTAGTTGCTTCAATAGCTGAACATCAAGAACCCTTTCCTCATGGGATCGATATCCGATAGAATTATCTATCAACTATACTTGCATCGACTTGTGTCCACTTGCACAACTACTGTGACATTACAGACGCGATCAGTGCATTAGTCAAAACAAAAGGCATAACGAGCCATTCATATAAATCGAACTTAGTTTTAAAGGTTGTTTTCTACTCATCCCCCTCTTTCATTCAAATTTGATGGTAACCACTTTTTAAATCAATCTTCGTAAACATACACACCACATAAAGTTCATCAAACCTTAAAATAGGATGCTTATAATTAATACTAATTTGGTTAATTGGTCTTCAATCGACAAACATTCAATACATACCATCTTTCTTTGGCACCAAAATTACTAGTACTACAGAAGGACCTAAACTTTCACGAATGTGACCCTTCGCCAAAAGTTCATCCACTTGCTTTTGTAACTCCTTCGTCTCCTCGAGATTGCTTCAATAAGCTGGTCAATTTGGAATTCTTGACCCAAGTACTAAGTCAATTTGATGCTCAATACCCCTCAAAGGTGGCAATCCTTTAGGTGCCTCTTCAAAAATATCTTTATATTCCTTCAAAATAGACACAAAAACACTAGGGAAAGAGTCATGGAGATTAGTTAAACCTAAACAATGTTGCCTAAATCGAACAAGGATGCAAGGCTATTTAGTGAGTAAGGCATGTCGCACATCTTTCCCACTCGTATAAAAATTGTGAATCACTCTTTTTTTCTCACAAGAGGATGCACTCACCATTGGGCCATCATTAATTTGGCTATTTTTACTAGTGGCCCATTTTCTCTTAGCCTTTTTTGAATTTCGAGTCTTACTTCCTATAACCTCCTTACAAAACTTCATCATCTTGATTTGATCATTATGAACATCTTTCAGATTCAAAGGGGCTAAAATGTACTTCTTCCCATGAAAAATAAGGAATATCAATTCAATTTACCATGATGAATAACATCATGATCGTAATGCCCTGGTCTACCAAGTAACAAGTGGGCGGCATGCATGGGAACGACATCACACTAGACATCATCAATATAAGTCCCAAGTTTAAAAGTGATCAAGCACTATTTTACCACACGAACCTCTAAACCTTCGTTAAGCCATTGAAGATGGTATGGTGTAGGGTGTTTGCTACATGGCAAAGCAAGAGAATCCACTAGGTAGCTGATCACAACGTTAGCACAACTTCCACTATCAATGATAAGTGAGTAAAATTTACCTTGAATCAAACATCTCAATGGAATATATTAGTCATCTGAAGATCATGATCATCCCTCAATTAAATGTTGAGGGTATGCCTCACAACTAGACAAGGAACATCATTTAGTAGTTCCACCAACTTTTCTTTACCATAAAACTCACCTCCATCATCGGCATCATCAATTAATTAGAGCATATTCGGATCTGTGTTATCTAAATCATAAGTATACTCACCATCTTCTTTGATTAACAAAAGTCTTGTGTTGGCACAATCACGACTATAATACCCACGCCCTTTACACTTAAAACATTCAATTTCACAATCTATTTGTTGTTTTGGGAAATAATTAATAGAAGTAGGTTGCTTAGAAGATGTAGAAGTTTTTGTGTTTAATCTCTTCATGTTTTGGTATCAACTTGTTAGTAGCATAAGTAGGTTTTGAATTCTTGAAAGTAGATTTAGAACTCTACCTCTATAATATTATGATGAACCAAATGAACGAGATTGATGTTGTTGAAACTACTACTCAATCTCAATTGCCTTGTGTAGCAGCTTCCTCAAGATCCATGTAGGTTTGAAGATTAAGAGCATTGGCAATCGAAATGTTCAAACCATCCATAAACCACACCATGATAGTTTCTTCATCCTCTTAGATATTTTCTCTTTGCATAAGCATCTCCATCTCCTTAAAGTACTCATCAACAGATCGATTACCTTGAACAATGCATTAAAGTCTCCGTTTAGTATCCCTAAAATAGTGAGGTGGAATAAAACATTTTTGCATGATTTGTGTCAACTGTTCCCACCAATTAACATCTCGCTCATGATTCCTTTGGCGGTTTAGCACAAGTTGAGTCCACCAACTCAATGCATAATCTAAAAATGCCAATGTAGCCAATGGAACTTTCTCCTCCTCCGGACATCTATAACAACAAAACATGATTTCAATTTTAGCCTCACAATCACAATATGCATCTGGATCATTCTTCCCTCGGAATGAGGGAATGTCGTACTTCGGTTTAGCTATAGAAGGTTGACTGCGATCAAGAATACCTAAAGTTTCACCAATGTGACGATATCCTCATTTACCAGTATTAGAAGGAATATGAAGTTGTTCATTATCCCCATTATCAACATCACGAACATGGGACCATTAATTCGAAGAAGTCTCCAAACGAGCAATAACTTGAGTTAGCATTTGAATTTGATGGGTAAGCTGATCAATACTTTGCTTAATGTTCTCTTATAGTTCATTTCGACTCTTAGTCAAATTGGCCTCAAATGTGTCACGTACCTCATTCAATTGTTTATGTTGAAATCTTACCATCCCCAAAATATTTTCAATTGTAACATCTTGTTCTTTGTCATTGGATGGTGTCTCATCCTAGTTTTTACGGTTATGAGTGTCATAAGTCATTATGAAAGCCTGAAAAACACAACACTCAAAAAAGAAAAAATTAAGCAAACCTCACTGTTATGCACTCAGAAAAAAATCAAGTTCTCACTGTTCTGCAAGTGTACGCAGTCATTATCAAGTAATAAGTAAGTATCGAGTTATCGTCTCCACAGGGATTGTATTTGTGTTAAATCACTTAATTGTAAAATTATATTAACAATTTGGTAAAATTAGAAACACAATATGATTGAGAGGTGATGATTAAAATTAAATATATTAAACTAAATGCAATGATCCCTAATGCGAATTATCCTAAGTATGCAAACTATATGAACGGAATAGATTTTAGCAAGATTAAACACAATTTGCAACAACTATAACATAAATAAACTAGGACAATTACTTTAATTAAACTCAATTTATTATCATCATGCTTAATAATAGTTGAAAAAATATTCCATGGCAACTCGATCTTTCATGAGTTTGGAAACCACATTAGGTCCTTTCGGAATCCTTTACTTAGTAAATATGCATTTTACTGATCCTTATTTACTAAGGGTTTCTTAGCATTCATGTGAGGTAACAGGGACATGTTAGGTTTGAAACAGTTTAATCACACAAATCTAAAAACTATGAAGATAACAGAGCTTGGTTAGAGTTGTTATGCAACCAGCAATTTATTCGGGTTAGGATCTAAATTGAGCATGCACATTTCAATTATGTGTCTACTAGCCGTCATCTGGTTAGGATCACTCAGTTAATTCAGGTGCATTTCAATCACATATGAATGAAATACAGACTTGATTTTAATTGAAAACATGATTGATTGAGGCACAAACATCTTAAGCATGATTTAAATAAATATTATTTAATTAAAGCAATCATCCTAGCTTAAAAAAATTAAACTAACATTGTTGTAAACAAGAACAAAGAACACATAGCAAACATTTTCAAAATAAATTAAAGAAAAGAAAGATGAAACCCAAATCAAAGTGGCTGTCACCCAAGACTCTGATCGAAGAGGGTTCCTTCGTTTCTTCGCTTTGCTCCTTTGCTGATGGCTCTTTAAGAGGCTTAATTGCTAAAATCTCTATGTAGAGATGATGCTAGGCATGGGGACTAGGTAATGCTAGAAAGAAATAAGAGAGAAGAGAAGGTGTTGGATGAAGGGATGATTAGGAAATGGTGAAATGGGGTCTTATTTATAACTGAAGAGAGGAGAGTAGTTTGCAAAAAATAGAGAGGTTTAGTCTTTTCAAGCTACTTCAATGAGTGGTTGGCCATGATTAGTGGATATTGAGTTGAATTTTGCTTGATTTTTGAACAATTTAAATGCCATAAGAACTCAAGACTGAGACTCGGTCAAATGTAAATCTTCGGGCAAATCTCTGATTTCTTTAATATTGCAGAGACCTTGTGCAATTAAACCAAAAAGTGGTTTATGTGGACGGCCATGTGTGGCCGAAATTGAGTTGACTTGGTCTTCAATTTGGACGGTTTTGTAATCCAGCAAAGTTTATCAGACCTGTCAAAAATAAATTAATTAAATAAAGGACTAAAGAAATAAAATTAACCCAATTTAATTAATTAATTCAACCCAAATTATTTAATGAAATATTTTTGAATGAATTATTAAATATGATTTTACATTTTATTATTTAATTTAATCATGCATGGCCCACTTTATGTCTTAAAAATATAATATGTTCAAATAAATATAAAATAAGCCATTTTATGCATGAAAACTATATAATAAAGCATAAAATCGCATTTTAGTAATTTCTATGTCCTAATTTTATATTTTCACATATTTCATTAATTTATTAAACATTTACTTAGTTTTAACAACGAATTTAAGTAAAAAGGTGATAAATTACATAGGAAAAATCCTATATATTTTTCAGTTTACACACCCCCAAACTTAAATAATTGCTCGTCCCGAGTAATGTTCCTCCACAGCAAAAGGTCTTACTAAGGCAAAATTGCTAGTTGTGTAAGCAACATCAATCTTTGTCCCATAATCATGCATTAATAACTTCATGTTCATAGATCTTCTTTATTCACAAGTAATTCATATGCAAATATTTTTAGATTTTATACTAAGTTTCAAAATATGTCGACATGAATCATAGTTTGTATGTATGTCACAGTCACAGATAACATTCTTCATTCAACATAATTTCTCATCAATCAAGAAAAACAATCATAAGGCTAATTTATGATCTTCATATGTTGAACTTAGTACTTCCTCTCCACTAATGTAGGTGACATAATCATCAAATCGATAGGTCTTTTATAAGGTTGTAATGGGGCTCGGTTAAAGGTAGGATTTTAAGAGATGAGACATTTCGATTTCAAAATCTTAACCTTTAACTTTGTCTTGGATTTCTTGAAATACAACCTTTTTCTTTAAGTGAACCTTTGGAACACCCCCAAACTTATTTTGAACTCATGCTCATACATTTTTCTTTTCAAAGACTGATCAAACTTTTCTTCGCTGTTTTTTTCATAAGCAAGAGCACGTACATCTTTTTGAAAATTTCCTCAAATGTTGATCACCAAGACAACTTTAGTTAAGATGGGTGCACAAAACTAGGATAACTTAAAAAGATGGTAATGTGGCTTATAATGTAGGTACATTGCAATAAACAGACCTTTAAGCTCAACATTACAGTTTCAAGGGTCTAATATCATAAGGTTGGCTTGAAAAGGGTCAAACGATCCAAAGAAATAGTACCTATATCATTTTAGATTTTTATGTCTCCTAGGATTTCGCCTCAAGAAAGTTACTAAGTCAATTCTAAAGATATAAACCTTCATGCATGTCTAATCCCAAGAGAAACTAAGTTTTCATGGCAAACGTTACCTAAGATTAAGATCATACAAGTATTCCATTCTTCATGATAACATACATTCACTCAGATAGAATCATCATTCATACTCGCATACAAACTATCTTATTAACAAAAATTTTCTCTAAACATTCATTTGTTAAAACATACATATGATAGAAATGATTAAAACATACTTGAAAATTTTTAAAAAAAATTTTAGCAATTTAATTTCCTTACCCCCTTTAAAAAGAAGCAATGTCCTCATTGCAAGAATAAAGTAATGAATGAAAACTGAACACCAAGTAGAATCGTAAGAAAAGAGAGGTGAGTCATAAAGACTGCTTAAATACCAAGTCTTTCTTATCAATCCAATCCTAGACATGTTCATTCCCATTACCATATCACTTAGTTTTTTTCTTCCTAAAGAAGTGTTAAGTTTATTCATGCTTGCTATGTTTTATTCTGCAGAAATTAAATCCTAATTACGAAAGAAATAAATTCCTAAAACCTAAAAATAATTAAATAAATAACAAGACAAGAATCCCCCCTTTTATTTTTCTGACTCATTCCCCTTATCTTCTTCAGCTCCATCTTCGCTTGCATAGTCAGTATCTTCCTTCCATGTCTCAAAGATAGCATCTGGGAACTCAGGAACAAAAGTGTTAGAGATATTCTTAAAAGTATTTCGAATTGAGTCATCTCTAATCTTTGCATATTTCCAGTAAGTTTGTTGTTGATTGTGCATGAACTTGTACATATCCTTCATAATTGACAACTTCTATTTCTTTAAAGTACTTGCAAAAGTCGGTATTGGAGTTGTAAATTCAGGTTCAACACTTATCTTAACTGTTCCTTCTTCTGGCTCAACCTTGAGTTCAGGGTTTGTAGATCCCTTAACTGGTTTAAGATTGTTCGGTTCCTTATCATATTCTTCTTCTTTAGTGTCTGTAACTGAATTAGCTTCAGTTTTAGTTTCATTTGTTGACTCCTCGGTATCTGGTTCAGTTGGCTCTTCTTGCTCACCTTGATTCAGTTCATGCACCTTCTCTACTAACCTTTCAAGATCATGATTTGTAATGCACCCTTGAACATATTGCCCCTTCAGATTTGCTTGTGTTTTAACATGGGCCCTTAAGCAAAGTGAAGTGATTAATGATGGGAAATACGCACTTCCTGTCTTCTTTTTAGCACAATCATGAATCTCCTTGAGAATAATTTTCCCAACATTAATGGACTTTTCTGTCAAAATTGCATACAACAAGAGCATCCGTTCCATTGAGATGGTGGAACTATGTGAGATAGGCATGAAACTGTAGCGAACGAAATAAAACCATACCTTTGCTACCGGTTTTAGGTATTCCCTTTGGCAAGAATGGGTCCCAAACTTTCTTATAATCCATTGGGATCCCGGATTTGTCACAACATGAAGCACTTGTTGAAGAAAATCCCAATTGATATTATTTATTATAGGGTAGTACTCATCTTCTTCAACATCAGGTAAGTTAAACAAATCATTGATGGACTTGGAAGTAAGAGGTACCTTTTTCTTTCGAACGATGACCTCAGTAGCATCTTGTATAGTCAAACTAGCATAGAACTCTCGAGCTAATTCATCATTGGGAGGTGAGCGAGCATCACAAAATCGTTCCCACTTGAGAGCATTGATTTTCTTTCTAATTGGTACAGGAACAACCATCAAATCATGACTCTTCAAGTTAAAACCTTTTTCCAGCATCATAGGTTAATGCTTGAAGATTGAATCGAATCTCTCTTTCACTTCTTCATCGATCAAAATTGGGTTTTCAGGAGTAGTCTTTGAAGATCTAGTTCTTTTGCGAGACATGGTATCTTTTTTCGAAAATTTGGCAAAGTTTTGGTACAAGGGAGAGAGGAGGAATCGACAAGTTGACGTAAAGACTTACTATGGCAAAATCCTTGCGACGGCAAGGTTGGTGTGGCGGTAACAATAGCGTGCGACAGTAACGATGATGTGCGACAGCGATAACGATGATGTGCGGCAACAACGTTGGTGCTTCGACAATCTTCTTATGGCGACAATAGATGATTTCGACAACAAGGAAAGAAAAACTAAGGTTTCTTTTGGGATTTGAGGCTAGCAGCACAAGAGGAAAATTTAGGGATTTTTAGGGTTAAGCTAATTGCTTGAGGGATATGAAAAATACTAGAATGAAGAGGGGCTTATATAGGGAAAAATTAGGCAACATGTAGCAAAAATTTAGCTACATTAGGGTTACTTGGGCGGCAAGCAATGGGAGTGGCGGCAAAGCTTGAATATTTTCCCTCCTTTTTGCTGTCTTAGGCCTCAAACTCATAATGTATTTACAAGCTTATTCACAAAAAAACTGATTAGTACTTGGGCCAAATTTGACCCCCTTTATTATCATAACAATTAAAATTAAAAGTTAAACAACAAAGAATGAAACCTAAAAATTTTAAAACTCAATTAGAAAATTTCTTCTTAACAAATTACATTAAATTAATTCCCAGGAAAGGTTGGAGGGTCACAGCGGTCCCGCTTAAAGTTCCAATCTCCTTAGACAGAATTAATTAAATGTACTAAGTTAAGAAAATAAGTTCTAATTATTTATTTATTTATAAAATGAGTTCAGGAAAAATCAAGGGTCTGTTAATTTGAACGAGGATTCAACTCGCTCAACTTCACCATCCCAATAGTGTTTGAAACGTTGACCATTACGTACCTCTGTAGTTATCGTATAATTCAACAGCTCCATAAGGATAAACTCGATAGATGGTATAGGGTCCTTTCCATCGGGATTTAAGCTTCCTAGGGAATAACTTTAGCCTTGAATTAAACAACAAAACCTTTTGACCTTCTTTAAACTCACGAGGTTGTATATGACTATCATGCCATCTCTTTGATCTTTCTTTACACATTTTGGCATTCTTATAGGAAAACAACCTCAGCTCTTCCAACTTATCAAGTTGTAACATCCTTTTCTCATCGGCTTGCTTGAGATCAAAGTTCAACTGCTTCAAAGCCCAGTGAGCTCTATTCTCCAACTCTAATGGCAAGTGACATGTCTTTCCAAAGACTACCCGATAAGGAGTCATTCTTAACGGTGTCTTAAATGTTGTTCCATAGGCCTATAATGCATTATCGAGCCTTCAAGACCAATCATTTCTGCTAGGGCGTACTACCCTTTCAAGGATACCTTTGATTTCACGGTTCACTCTTTCAACTTGCCCATTCGATTGGGGGTGATAAGAAGTAGCAATCTTGTGCTTCACATCATATTTGTCAAGCAACCACTTAAGCCATTTGTTCACAAAATGAGAACCTTCATCACTAATAATAGCTCTTGGTATCCCAAATCGTGTAAACACATGCTTATGTAGAAATCGCATGACTACCTTTGCATCATTTGTAGGGTATGCTTTAGCTTCAACCCACTTGGATACATAGTCCACAACAACTAAGATATATTTGTTCCCATATGAAGAAGGAAACGGGCCTAAGAAGTCAATACCCTATACGTCGAATAATTCAATCTCAAAAATGTTTTTCAAGGGCATCTCATTCCTCCTTGATATATTTCCGGTCCTTTGGCATCTATCAAAATTCTTCACATAAGCATAAACATCCTTAAACAATGTAGGCCAAAAGAAACCTGCTTGCAAAATCTTTGCTGCAGTATGTGAACCACCAAAGTGTCCCCTACTTGGAGATGAATGGCAATGATACAAGATCTCGGCAATCTCACTTTCAGCTACACACTTTAAGATTATATTATCTGCACACTGTTTAAACAAAAATGGATCCTCCCAAAAATAATACCGACTATCATGAAGGAATTTCTTACTTTGTTGGTATGTCATTTCTCGAGGAATTATTCCACATGCAGGATGATTGGCTAAATCAGCAAACCAAGGTGTTTCATGAATTCGACTTACCTCAAATAGGTGTTCATCTGGGAAATTCTCGTTGATAGGCACACATGATCGAGTTACCTCATCTTGTTCCAACCTCGACAGATGATCAGCTACTTGATTTTCGACACCTTTACTGTCTTGGATCCCAAGGTCAAATTCTTGGAGTAAGAGTATCCAACAAATTAGCCTCGGTTTCGCATCTTTCTTCATGAGTAAGTATTTAATGGCCGCATGGTCAGTACATACTGTAACTTTGGTAACTATAAGATATGAGCGAAATTTGTGAAAAGCAAAAACTATAGGAAAGAGTTCCTTTTCAGTTACCGTATAATTGAGTTGGGCTTCCGTCAAATTTCTACTTGCATAGTAAATAGGGTGAAACACTTTGTTTCTTCTTTAACCCATCACAGCTTCAACGGCATAATCGCTTGCATCGCACATAAACTCGTAAGGTGAGCTCTAATCAGGTGTAATGATTATTGAGGCTGAGATTAACCATTTTTTCAAGTCTTCAAAAGCTTCTAAACATGCTATGCTGAAATCAAACACTGTATCTTTCTCTAACAACAAACACAAAGGTTTAGAAATTTTTGAAAAATCCTTGATAAACCTTCGGTAAAAACCGGCATGGCCTAAGAAACTTCTGACTCCTTTCACATTGATTAGGGTCGATAATCTGTCAATTACATCCACCTTTTCTTTTTCGACTTCAATTCCTCTCTTTGAGATTTTATGCCCTAAGATAATCCCTTCCTTAACCATAAAATGGAATTTCTCCCAGTTAAGGACAAGATTTGTTTCTTCGCATCTGTTCAATACCTTAGCCAAATTACTCAAACAAATATCATAAGTGTCACCAAAAACAGAAAAATCATCCATGAAAACCTCAACAAAATTTTCAACCATATTAGTGAATATTGCCATCTAAAAAACAAGTGGTCCTCCAAAGCTACAACTAATTGGTTATATCCCGAATAGCCATCTAAAAAATAATAGAATTCATTACCTGCCAATCGATCTAACATCTGATCCATAAAAGGAAATGGAAAGTGGTCCTTCCGAGTGACTTTATTCAACTTTCTGTAGTCAATACAAATTCTCCAACCAGTAACAGTTCTCATTGGAATCAACTCGTTACGCTCATTTTTAACAATCATGATTCCACCTTTCTTCAGCACACATTGCACTAGACTTACCCATGAACTATCTGAAATAAAGTAGATGATTCCCTCATCTAACCATTTGATCACTTCCTTTCTCACAACTTATTTCATAATAGGATTGAGCCTCCTTTGCCCATCAATTCGAGCTCTTTCACCTTCCTCTAAAATAATTTTATGCTTGCAAAAAGAAGGGCTTATACCTCGAATATCAATTATGGTCCAACTGATTGCTTTCTTAAATTTCTTAAGAACAAAAAATTAGTTACTCCTCTTGATCTTTCATCAGTTTTGTTGAAATAATCATAGGCAAAGTAGAATAGTCACCTAAATAAATATATTTTAAATGGGTAGGAAGTACCTTTAGTTCGAGTTTAAGTGGTTCTTCGATTGACAACTTTGGTTGCACAAATTCTCTTACTTCTAACTCCAACAGTTCAAACCGTGTTGATTGAATAAAATTTCTCGGATTGGCTTCCATTAAAGTCATGTTTTCTTCACCTTCTTCCTCCTCCAAATGGTCAAACTCTAAGGCATTCTCCAATGGGTCTTCTTCAAAATTGCTTTCCATAAAAACCAAGGTTTCTATCTCTTCCATAACTAAACACTCTTCTGTCGGATCGAGAAATTTCATAGCTTTAAGAATGTTAAAGGTTACCTGATCATCTTGAACTCGCATGGTAAGTTCACCTTTCTGTACATCTATTAATTTCTTCCCGTGGCTAGGAAAGGTCTCCCAAGGATGATCGACACTTCCTTATCTGCTTCAAAATCTAAGACGATAAAATCAGTACGAAAAATAAATTTATCAACTCTTACCAAAACATCCTCGACCTTTCCCTCGGGATATGCTAAAGATCGATCCTCTAGCTGAAGCATCACAGTTGTAGGTCTTACTTCATCTATCCCTAGCATCTTGAAAATAGACTTAGGCATCAAATTGATACTCACTCCTAAGTCACACAAAGCTTTACCACAGTAAGATTCACCAATGTTACAGGGTATAGTAAAGTTTCCTGGGTCTTTCTATTTCGACGGCAGCTTGTTCTGTAAGAACGCACTGCACTCCTTCGTCAAGGCAACAGTCTCATACTCACTCAGTCGTTTCTTCTTGGACAGTATATCCTTCATAAACTTCACATAATTAAACATTTGTTCTAAAGTCTCCACCAACGGAATATTGATGTGTAACTGCTTCAGAAAATCTAAAAACTTCTTGAATTGTACCTCCCTTTTCTGCTTGTGTTGCTGCAATCTTTGCGAATATGGAGGTGATGGAACTTTCGATTGAATCGAACAACTCTTCTGAGTAGGTAAATCTGCATCCAAAGAAGATGTTAAAGTATCTGAATTCACTGAGTTAGGATTTACCTTGTCAGACTTTGCAGATTTTGACTCTTTTGGTGTAGGAATTTCAACAGCTGGTTGACTTTCCTTTTTCTCAACAGGCTCATCCTCGACATTAATCATTTGGGGTTCCAGAGTCTTACCACTTCATAATGCTACTTCCTTGATATGTTCTTTACCCAAATTTCTTGGATTTCAGTATTGCTCAGTAGGGTTCCTTGTGGTCTATTGCGAAGCTCCGTAGCTAACTGACCTATTTGGTTTTCCAAATTTTTCAGTGTTGCTGCTTGGCTCTGGATCAAATCATCATTCTTTGCCATGTACGCTTTCAACAAGTTATCCAAACTATTCGATGACTCAGCTTGAGGTGGTTTTGGAGCTTGCTGATTGAACCCTTGAGATTGGTTGGGTCTATGCTGCATAAAGTTGTTGTTCGGTCCATTTCCTTGGTTGCTCCAAGAAAAGTTAGGATGATTACGCCATGAAAGATTGTAGAAGTTGGACTGGGGTCCTTGTCCACTCCTATTTTGATGTTGGTTCCCCACATAGTACACTGACTCAGAATTTGATGGACAATTCTCAAAAGAATGACCTTCCCCACAGTACACGCCGGAAACTACTTCAAAAGGACTTGGTGGCTGAGCTGCAAAATTATTAGCACTATTAACGGTAAACTATTTTAACATAGAGGAAATAGACGATACCTGAGCTGATAATGAAGTGAGAGCATCAACTTTATGAACTCCGACTACACGTCTTCCTGAAGCTGCTCGATTTGTTAGCCATTGATAGTTGTTGCTAGCGATCCTCTCGATAATCTCATAAGGCTCAATATAAGACTTAGACGAAATTGCACCATTCGCAAAAGCATCTACCATCAATCTTATATGTGCATTGAGACCATTATAGAATGTCTCCAACTGGATACAATGAGGAATCCCATGATGAGGACACTTACGAAGTAACTCCTTGAATCGCTCCTCAGCCTCATACAAAGACTCATCATCCAATTGTTGGAAAGTTGTGATCTCATTCCTCAACTTAGCATTCTTGCTAGGCGGGAAATACTTAACCAAAAATTTCTCTGCTAATTCTTGCCATGTCGATATGGAACTCGGTGGCAATGATTTGAGCCATGCACGTGCTCGATCTTGCAGCGAATACGGAAACAACTTCAACCTTAGTGCGTCTTCAGTCACACTAGCTATCTTGAATGAATCACTCACCTCCATAAATAATCGAAGGTGGAGATGTGGATCTTCCGTGGGCATACCACTGAATTGGCCCACCGTTTGTAGCATTTGAAACATTACTGGTTTCAATTCAAATTGGGTTGCCTCAATATCTAGCCTTCTAATTCCTTGATTTAACTCATTGAAAAGTGGCACAGCATATTCTCTGATGCATCGATCCCTATCATCGGCAATGAGGATGGGATATCGCTCACAATCGGCTTCATTACCTTGGTCTTGATTCTGATTTCCAAGGTCCATCTCAACTTGTCTTTGAGCTGGTCGTTCACGTCTTCTTTGTTTGAAAGTTCGCTCAATTTCAGGGTCTAAGGGAGTAAATCGATAATCCGATCTATGCTCATAAACACTTGAAAAGAAAATCACAAAATTAAAAAGAATAAGTTAGTAATGTTAGAAATAAAAACCAAATTGAAAATAAATAATATCACAAAAATGACTATGGCAGCAGTTAACAATCCCCGACGATGACTCCAAAAACTTGTAACGCGTAGATTTGTGCAAGTGTACACAGTCGTTATCAAGTAATAAGTAAGTATCGAGTTATCGTCTCCACAGGGATTGTATTTGTGTTAAATCACTTAGTTGTAAAATTATATTAAAAATTTGGTAAAATTAGAAACACAATATGATTGAGAGGTGATGATTAAAATTAAATATATTAAACTAAATGCAATGATCCCTAATGCAAATTATCCTAAGTATGCAAACTATATGAATGGAATAGATTTTAGCAAGATTAAACACAATTTGCAACAATTATAACATAAATAAACTAGGATAATTACTTTAATTAAACTCAATTTATTATCATCATGCTTAATAATATTCGGAAAAATATTCCATGGCAACTAGATCTTTCATGAGTTTGGAAACCACATTAGGTCCTTTCAGAATCCTTTACTTAATAAATATGCATTTTACTGATCCTTATTTACTAAGGGTTTCTTAGTATTCATGTGAGGTAACAGGGACATGTTAGGTTTGAAACAGTTTAATCACACAAATCTAAAAACTATGCAGATAACAGAGCTTGGTTAGAGTTGTTATGCAACCTGCAATTTAATCGGGTTAGGATCTAAATTGAGCATGCACATTTCAATTATGTGTCTACTAGCCATCATCTGGTTAGGATCGCTAATTCAAGTGCATTTCAATCGCGTATGAATGAAATACAGACTTGATTTTAATTGAAAACATGATTGATTGAGGCACAAACATCTTAAGCATGATTTAAATAAATATTATTTAATTAAAGAAATCATCTTAGCTTAAATAAAATTAAGCTAACATTGTTGTAAACAAGAACAAAGAACACACAGCAAACATTTTCAAAATAAATTAAAGAAAAGAAAGATTAAACCCAAATTAAAGTGGCTGTCACCCAAGACTCTGATTGAAGAGGGCTCCTTCGTTTCTTCGCTTTGCTCCTTTGCTGATGGCTCTCCAAGGTGGCCAACCAAGGGCTCTTTAAGAGGGTTAATTGCTAAAATCTTTATGAAGAGATGATGCTAGGCGTGGGGACTAGGGAATGCTATAAAGAATTAAGAGAGAAGAGAAGGTGTTGGATGAAGGGATGATTAGGAAATGTTGAAATGGAGCCTTATTTATAGGTGAAGAGAGAAGAGTAGTTTGCTAAAAATAGAGAGGTTTAGTCTCTTCAAGCTTCTTCAATGAGTGGCCGGCCATGATTAGTGGATTTTGAGTTGAATTTTACTTGATATTTGAACAATTTAAATGCCATAACAACTCAGGACTGAGACTCGGTCAAATATAAATCTTCGGGCAAATCTCTGATTTCTTTAATATTGCAGGGACCTTGTGCAATTAAACCAAAAAGTGGTTTATGTGGACAGCCATGTGTAGCCAAAATTGAGTTGACTTGGTCTTCAATTTGGACGGTTTTGTAATCCAGCAAAGTTTATCAGACCTGTCAAAAATAAATTAATTAATTAAAGGAATAAAGAAATAAAATTAACCCAATTTAATTAATTAATTTAACCCAAATTATTTAATGAAATATTTTAGAATGAATAATTAAATATGATTTTACATTTTATTATTTCATTTA
Organism: Gossypioides kirkii; assembly: GCA_005610355.1. NCBI lineage: Eukaryota > Viridiplantae > Streptophyta > Magnoliopsida > Malvales > Malvaceae > Gossypioides > Gossypioides kirkii. The sequence goes on along the minus strand of CP032254.1, from coordinate 29,044,297 downwards.
ATCATGCATGGCCCACTTTATGTCTTAAAAATATAATATGTTCAAATAAATATAAAATAAGTCATTTTATGCATGAAAACTATATAATAAAGCATAAAATCACATTTTAATAATTTCTATGTCCTAATTTCTTATTTTCACATATTTCATTAATTTATTAAACATCTTCTTAGTTTAACAATGAATTTAAGTAAAAAGGTGATAAATTACATAGGAAAAATCCTATATATTTTTCAGTTTACATTAGCATGTGTAAAGAACAATAAAAAGAAAAACGCAAATGAAAACCTAAAGCTAAGAATCAATAAAAATTGTTGAAACCCAAAAACCTGAAAATTGCAAAGCAACTTGACAAACTTCGTTCGACGTGTTCCCAATTTCCAAAAATCACAAAATTTAAACTGGAGCTTCCTTGATTGATGTATATTTGATCTAGGAATTTTTAGCAGACAATTCAACCCACATAATATTTTTTTATTTTTTTATTTTTTTCATATTTTCTTTTTCAGCATAATTGTAAAAAAAAGCCCGCAAACTTTGGGGGCTTTTGGATATATGCCCCTAAACTTTTTTTTATTGACACCTTTAACATTACAATTTTTCAAAAATCAACCCAATTTTAACGGTAAAATGTGAGTTGACCGTTAAAAAAATTGCAGGTCAACATAATATAGTCCATGTGGCATGCCATATAAGCTCATAACGTCATAGATGACATCATCTATTTAATTGTTTCTTCATTTTGTTTCATCTTCCTTCATCTTCCCTCTTTCTCTCTTTCCTCCATTTTTTTCTTCAAAACTTTTTCCCCACTGTCGGCTGCCATTTTTTCCCTCTTTCTCGGATGAGGGCAAAAAGAAATCTTCGAGTTAAAGACGAGACCTGGGTTTCGGTTGGGCTATTATCTGAATATCTAATGATTGACAAGGAATCTCTGAGGAAATCTTCAAGTTTCGAAACTTGATGATGGTGAAAGCTTGAGAGATTGGATGACTCATCGGCCGCCATGGCTGGTTGTTGAGTTTGATGTTTTGGATTCGTCCAGTCTATTAAAAAAAACCAAACATGCACATAAAACTAGTTAACTTAGTATGTCTTTCTGGGTTTTTTATATGTAACAGTAAACAACATCATATATTTTCTCGGCAACCAAATAGAAACCATTAAAAGAAAAGAAAGAAAGAAAGAAAAGCTTACCATTGGCATAAAATTTATCGATCAAGTAATGAGGAGAAGCAGCAGAAGCAGTAGTAGCTGAGGATCCTTCATATGACACAAACTTTGGTGATGTTGAAACTTTATATACCAATTATCCTCAGAATTTCCATATTAAAGAATCCCATTGGCAGCTTTGCTACAACAGAGCATTGAATTAGATTTTACCTGTAGGTTTCCAGAGGGACGTGACACGACTTGATAACCCATGGTCTTTCCAAAGACTTTTAATGGTCAGAGATCAGGACCATTTATTTTTTTATTATTGTTTCATCTTTACTAAAGGTGATGCTAATGCCTTCTACCCTTGATTGTTGCTTTGCATGTCATTCGAAGAATGTTGTAGGAGAGGATGTAGGTAGAAATCCTCATCAATGACTATCGATTCAACTGTAGATTCATATTAGGAGTTTACTGTAATGGCCTTGTTGATGTTGAAACTTTGGTCTTCTCTTCAATAATTTTAAGATGTTGGGGGACAACTTTGCTTTGTCCTTTTATGTGAAACCTTTTGGATTCCCTCAATTTTTTGTTCGCCGTCATCCGAGAAAGAGGGAAAAAATGGCAGCCGAACAGTAAGGAAAAAGTTTTGAAGAAAAAAATGGTGTTTGGCAAGAGAGAAAATGAGAGAAAAAATGGGGGAAAGAGAGAAAGAGGGAAGAAGAAGGAAGATGAAACAAAATTTAAAAAAAAATTAAATAGATGACATCATTTATGGCATCATGAACTTATGTGGCATGCCATATGGACTATTATGTTGACCTGTAATTTTTTAACAATCAACTCATATTTGACCATTAAAATTGTGTTGATTTCTGAAAAATTGTAACATTAAGGGTGTCAATAGAAAAAAGGTTATGGGCATATATCTAAAAGCCCTCAAAATTTGGGGCCTTCTTTTACAATTATGCCTTCTTCTTTTTTGCACTTTTTCGATCACTTTTTTTGTGGGAAATTTTTTTTATATTGTAATATAGTGCCAAGAATCAGTATATAAAATTTCTGATCAATTGAGAAATGTTTACCCACTCAAAAATATTCTTTCCCAAAAAATTTCTAGGTAAAAATTGCTTGTTGGCTATTTGTAATGGAAATCAATGTAGACAACAACGAAGAACACCCAAAATGGCCAAAATTTGATATCAAATGATAAAGAATGAATATGTGAATGCAGAAGCTGGATCGTAAGTTTGTCAAAAGTCATGGATTTGACTTAGGGCTCTAGACGCTCAGAAAGAAAGATGAATTTTGAAATAACGTGGTATGTAGATGCCCTAAGAAGCCTTGGAAAAACAAAGAATCCATAACCCCCTTCAAGTGGCTCTAATCTCCCCTCCAAGAAAGAAAACTTAGCAAGAAAAAGTTTGAAGATGATCCCCACAATTTAAAAGATTCTTAAAACTCTTCTCGTGGCTCTATCCCTATCAACAACAATAAGGATAGGATTTTGAGGTTGATTTGGTCCATTTCCTTGATTGTGGTTCTCAAAATTCATTTATTCGGCTCTTCTTTGAGATGCTTATCTTATTCTTTCTTGAAAAGTTCGTTCAATTTCAGGGTCTATTGGGAGTAAGTCGATAATTCGGTCAATACTCATAAACACCTAAAATAAAAAAAGTTAAAAATTAAATAGAAAAATAAAAAACCAAAATGTAAAACAAATAATTTCAACAATCCCCGGCAACGGCGCCAAAAACTTGGAACGATAAAAATGTGCAAGTGTACACAATCGTATCAAGTAATAAAGTGACAAGTAAATGTCGAGTTATCGTACCCACAGGGATTGTGTTAGGAAAAGTATTTATGAAATAATTAATCAAAAAATTGGTTAGGGAAGATAATGATTTTGAAGAGTATCAATCTAAACTAAAATTAATCTAAGTTAAAAATAAAAATAAAAATAAAATTTAATCCCAAAGCGCGATTTCTAAACTTTAATCAATATGAGACAAATTTTTAGGTTAACTGATTTAATAAATTAATTAAATCATAAACATGTTCATGCTTGTTACGAAATAAATTCACAGCAACCCGATATTTTGTTAACTTATGAACAACATTACTTACAAAAATTAATCCATCTCTTGACTATATTCCTATGTCAATTCAACTGATTAAACTAATTTTAATAAGTAAATATGTTAATGCACATACATACTTCATGAATTAAAGTAATCTCTTGAACATATACCTATGTCAATTCAAATGATTAAATTAATATTCACAAGTAAGTAAAGGATCAAGTGAAGTAATAACATATACCGATATTGAAACAATTTAATCACACAATCCTGCAAGTTATGCAAGGCTAATGTATTATTCAATATCGCCACTAAATTTAACCCTCATCTTCCTTAGAAGATTAAACATGCACAAATTAAATAGTGTGTCCATTATTCACAATTTCAATCCATTTAAATGATTAATTGATTAGTTATATCACAAGGGTAATGCAAATATAACTTAAACATTATAATATTTAATTAAAAAAATTCAAGGGATTAGAATCAACCCAATCAACCCAATAATTGATAAAATTAAGTCATTTTAATTAAATAAATAATAAAAACAATAATAGTATTTCATCATATTAACAACAATAACATAAAAGAGAGAAAAGGGATTAGAATCAAATCCAACAATTCTCAAGAACTGTTATCGTGTTCTTCATCGTTCTTGCTCGATTCTTCCCAGGTCGAGGTCTTCGATGGACACCTGAATGAAGCTATTCCCAAGGATGAAGACCACTCTTTCCCAAGAGGGGAAAATCGACAAAGGAATGGAAAGGAAAAGAATTGGGAAGGCTAGAGAGAAAATGAAAGAAAGAAGAGAATGTGTTGGTGAATGAGTGATGAAAATGTGTAGCTTAGAAGGGTATTTATAGGTGGGAGTTGTAGGCTATTTTTAGCAAGTTATTTTCACCCACTAATTCCCCATGGCCGGCCACCCTTTGAGCAATTTGACTACTTAAATTTTGCTTAAAATTAGCTTGGGGCAAATCTGTAAAGGCACCAAAAGTTGAGGGATTTGAATGGGATTTGAGAGGAATTTGAGGGCTGGTTTTAAGAATGAAAAATCAGATAAAATATTTGCTTGGTTCAGCCTACTTGGACGGTATTGGGCTTTCCCAATTCATGGTGGTTCAGTCCTCCATTTCATGCACATCGGGCCACTTTGCATCAGGCTTTATAATTTAATTTCTAACCCAAATTAATTGAATTAAAAATATAATTATAAAGTATAATCTTCTTAGCTTTTAGTTCACTCGGTGTAAAAATTAATCGTCTTAGCTCTTAGTTCACTCGGTGTAAAAATTTGCCCAACGGTTCAGGCCTTCTACAGTGTTTGCCAAGCCGATTTTCATGAATTGAGCAAAACTGTCAAAAAAATCATCAAATTCATACTTTATATTTATAAAAATAATTAAAATCAATATTTTGGTAAATTAAGTACAAATTAATTAATTTATAATTATATTGTATTTTCGACAATAATTACTAATAATTTGCATGAATTTGAGTTAAAAAGGGAATTTAAAAGTATATATTTTCATCGTTCCACTCATCAACCTTCTCTACAACCCAGAATTATATGCGTCATCTTATAACGTGGATTAGTATACCATGTATTCTAGTTCTATGTACACATTGTGTATTTTGAATGCCACTGGTAACGTTATTGGGAGGGTGGATTGAGTTGATTATATAATACTGAGAATGGTTCACAGGGGCACTTTGCATAAATGGCATTTTGTGTTTATATGGAAGCTCCTTGTGCTTTGAGCGATATTTATAGTAATAATCTTTTCCCGAAAAGTACCTATGCTTTGAGTGAGATAGGTCTTAAACATTTTCAATTTTCAACCAAATGACTTTCTCTGCTACTCTCGTACCATGAATCGCTTTGAGTGTGAGAAGAAAAAATTTCAAATCAAACATAGAACCAAAATTTATTTTCTTACTTTCAGTAGGAAAGTAAATCTCTCTCTCTCTCTGTTATAGAAACCTATATAATTCTTTTTTCCAAAAAATAGAATTCATATATAGAAATAACTTATGACTATTTTCGGGCAGAATAAAAAAAAATCTCTAAGCTGTGTGTCTTTAGCCCTATCAGTATCATCTATTTATAAGGAGACATAGAGAAACCTTAGTTGAATTAGTAGAACACAAATAATACTTATTTATTAGAAAATCCAATTCCCTAGTTGAACTAGGAGAGAGAGGGGCGGCTAACACTAGTTAATAATACTAGCCTCTTATACTTATTATGAGGGGTTTTGGGCCTTTCCTTGTATCGGGTCCTATTATATGTGCTTCCTAGAATTTAACCTAACACTTTGTAATTTAACCCAACCCAATACATTTTTTTTATTTTTCAAAATAAATATTATTTATTAATTTAATTTAATTTAAATAAATTATTTGCTAATTAAATAATTTTCTCAACCTAATTCCAATTCTCAACCCAGTATGAGCCTATGTTATCTCATAGTAACCATTACATCATCCTTGATGCAAAGTCAAATACTTTCAAATAGTAATTAAGTCATTCATCACAAAGACAAATGACCCATGGTCACGTTTACTTTTCATCTATAATGTAATATCAATGAGAGAATATCATTTACCCATTTCTTGGGCTATGAATTCTACTATTTTTAATGATGTTACATAATGCAGAAGTGGTATACCCAATGCACCAGCTTTCGGTTCCTTATCTGCTTAAACTTGGGCTTTTTCTTACATCAAAGTATACAAGTCACGCATATATAGTCCATCATCGACTCAGGATTAAGGTATGTCACACTATGAATGTCACAAAGGAATAAATCAATAAACAGATTTAAGGTTTATTCTACTTTAGTCCTATTTGATGTACTATCAGTCTACTCAAGCATATCTATGTCTCCATCTTTTGAGATTTATTCACTCTGATGCTCAAGAGAATACATCTCCCCCATTAGACTTGATAGACGACATATTAGTCTTTCAATCGATTTTCTCATTTTCGATTAGATTAATGACATGTTTAGGTTCATCTACTAATATAAGTTATCTTTCCGTATTACGATCTGACCTCGTAATGCCACATAATATTAGTTAAACATGAGATAATTGTAACTCCCTAAACTCGGCCTAGATGTTATGGTAAAAATCTCGAAAATCACATTGGCTATGTTGTTGGCGTAGAAAATCATTTAACTATTTTCTCTAAATAATCATCATCATTTTAAAAAAAAATCATTTTGATTTGCTTTAAGAAAAGCCAAGTATTGTCGAAGTTGTTTATCTTTAGAAAAACTCAAGTATTGATGGTTTACAGAAAACATCATATTTCAAGTAAATATCGCAGCAAAAAATAACATAACTCATTTGTCATATTGAAAACATAGTTTCGACATATCTTGTAAAATCTTAGTTTCATGAGTAGGTACTGTTGAGTTTCAAAAATGAAATATTGAGTTTAAAAATATTATCGTTGAGTTGAGTTTTGGCATTATTATGAAAAATCCAATTTTTCTTACCAATCTCTTAAAATTGTCTTAAATGTTTGTTTTACACACAAAATAGTCAAAAACCAAAATCCAATAGTAAAGTCCCAAACCATAGTCCAAAGAAATAAAAACAATCCCAAAAATACCAAGTATCAAAATATAAAAATTTATCTGAAAATTTCCAAGTGCACCTCCATAAGTAGAGCCCATGTCTTAATCTCGATTATTATCTAAAAAGTAAAAAACTAAAAGGGGTGAGCTTTTTAAAGCCCATATGGGTTACAAATCATATACACAGAAATGCATAATGGCGATGTCAATGCAACGCTTTTTCAGATGCAATGCAGATTTCTCAGAAAACAGTTCCTACTTACACATCAGAATGAGTTCCCCAAAAGTTTTCTATCCAACAACATACCAATAATGTGGACAAGCCACCATATATTGCATTTGAGCTACCAGAAACAGAATATTGTGGTCGAGCCACTAGATACTGCAGATATACTGCGAGATACAAAATATTATGGTCAAGCCACTAAAAATTGTAGATTATTAAACTGCTAGAATCTTCCTCCGTACAATATTATTCCAATCCCATGCATGTAATATGGCATACATAAAATAATTTTAGTAGGCATGCTTTACATGTGAATCAGATCTTATTATGATTTAACATAGTGGCATGTTCAACATGCGAATCAGAATTAGATTAATGGAATACTTAATATGCATATCATAATTAGAATAATAGCATGTTTAACGTGCGAATCAGAATATCAATAAATCAATGTCATGTCTATAATACATGCATATCCAATATCGCCATATATCACATATTATGAGTATTACGAAAACAAACATCGTCACGTTTATCAGAAGAATCACATAATCACACACAAACATCACAAATCTGAAGTTTTTGGAATCACTTACTTGGAATCCTCCTTTTTATCAGATTTTATCAATCCATATGAATAATTAACGCATTCGCCCATTTTCACTTTTTAGAGATTTATTTAAAAAATTATTTAATACCCTAACAAATTTTTATCTTGATTAAAAATAATATCATATATATTTATCAAAATAAATCCCCACACTTGATTTCACAAATCCAAAGGCAACAATTCTATTTCCAACTTCTAAAGGGAGAGATGAAATCTTGAGTCGTAATCAATTGTACAATCGCACACTTCCAAAAGTGGGGGCACGAATCTAAGATTTTCGAATAGCACTTCATAATATGCAATAAACCAAAAGGTTAGTATTATCCTAATTGAATATATATATAATATACGAGAGAATGTCATAAATGGAGGATTGACTATACTTACTTAATATCGAAGAATAGGGCTCTACAACTTCCCATGGAGAGTCGATTAAGGCGGAGGATTCACAACTAGATAGAAAATAACAAAATATAAATTAAACGAATTAGAGTTATGATATGAAATAACCCTTTCCAATATCAAAATATAAGAGTTTAGCATTTAGAATAATTGTTTACGAGGAGAGCAGGAGAAAAGAAGAAGAACCAGAGAATTTGTGGTGGTCGATGACGACGGTGGCGGTAGTGGAGAGGTGGTGGGTTGGTGACCTTTAGAGGTGGTGGAGTGGAGGACAAATGAAGAGAGGAGGTGGTTTAGGTGATTAAAACAAAAGAAAATAGGAGAAAAGGGAGAAGCAAGGAGGAGGGCAGTAGGAGAGAAAAAATAAGAAAAAACAAAATAAAAATGGGACAGTGTCTAGGTGCATGGCCGATCAAGCTAGTCAAAGGGGAGAAAAGGTAAGTTTGGGGGCAAAGAGAGTGAAAAGTGGATCATGGAGGGAATAAAGGAGTGAAAAGGGAATTGTAAAATTCATGTTGACCAAGCCAAAAGGGAAAGAAATCTTCCCTATTTGGCAACTAAAGGGACGACACAAAGGGGGTTTAACCACTTAAATTTGTCAAAAAAATTAAATAAAAATGTGAGAGTGTGGAGACTTAAACATGAGACCTTTTGGAAATAATTAACTCACTTAACCCCTACGCCGTTTAGTTCCTTGTGTCATAAACTAACGTAATAAAATAAATAACATATGGGGCGTGACAACTCTAACCGCTTTAAAATAAATTTCATCGTCAAAATTTATTTGGTCTAAACAAGTGAGGGTAGAGGCGACGCATCAATTCCTTGGGTTCCTAAGTGGCTTCATTAACCCCATGATTCCAACATAAGATTTTAGAAGAGGAATTTGCTTTTTCCTCAATGTCTTGACCTCGCGGTCCAAAATCTGAAGTAGTTCTTCCTCACATGACAAATCAGGTCTCACCTCAATCTCATTGATCTGAATCACGTGAGATGGGTAAGAACGGTATCTCCTCAACATAGAAACATGAAAGAAGTCATGAATATGGTCAAGTTCCGAAGGTAAGTCTAACTAGTAAGCTATTGGTCCAACCCTCTAAAGTACTCTATAAGGTCCAATAAACCTCGGGCTCAGCTTGCCGTTGCGTCCAAACCTCAGTACTTTTTCCATGGTAAAACTTTAAGGAAAACTTAATCCCCTATACTAAACTCAATATCCTTACATCTCAAGTCAACGTAAGATTTTTGTTGATCAGATGTTGCTCTCAATTGATCCTGAATCAGTTTCACCATATTCTTGGTTTCTTAAACCAAATTTGGACCCAATACTTTATTTCTACCCAACTTAATCCAACAGTGTACGATATTTGTGACCATACAGTGCTTCTGAAGGAGCTATTTGACTGCTCGACTGAAAACTATTGTTGTACGAAAACTCAGCTAAAACAAGTGTTCCTCCCAACTACTACTAAAGTCAATTACACAACCCTTAACATGTCCTCCAGAATCTGTATAACTCACTCAAACTAACCACTAGTTTGTGGGTGGAAAGCTTTACTAAAGTTCAATCGAGTGCCTAAAGCATCGTGCAACTTTTCCAAAATCAGGGATCCCGATCGAAAATTATAGACAATGATACACCATGAATTCTCACAATCTTTGAAATGTACAACCTCGCCAACTAATGCAGCGAATAATAAGTATGTACAGATAGAAAATGTGCTGACTTGGAGTCTATCCACTATAACCCAAATTGAATCTTGTTTAGTAGGTGTCAAAGGCAACCTACTAACCAAATCCATTGTCACACGTTCCCACTTCCACTAAGGAATCTGAATAGGTTGTAACAAACCAGATGGGAGCTGATGCTTAGCCTTAACTTGCTAGAACGCCAAACACATACTCACATACTCAGTTACATCACGTTTAAGTCCTAGCTACCAATACAGCTTTCTCAAGTCTCAATACATCTTACTCCCTCTACGATGCATAGCGTATGGGCTACTATATGTTTCCCGAAGTATATACTACCTCAATTCTTGATCATCGGGCACATAATATCTCCCACAAAAGCATAGAACTCTAATAGAATTAAGCCCAAAGTCACTATTCTTACTGTCACATCCCCTGTTTTATTTATTTTCTTCCTAAAATGTAAACAAGGAAGTGAGTGGTATAGTGGTTAAGAGCTTTCATTAATTTCTCTAGGTCTTAGGTTTAAGTTTCCTCACCAACACCTTTTTATTTAATTTTTGTGATTTTCCCATGTGCTTAAAGCCCCTTCCCGTCCAAGCTTTCATGCCATAGTGAAGGAAAGATTCTTTCCTTTTCTTTTGGTCAATGTACGCTTTTTTTAGAAACCATGGTTACTTTTTCACTCTTTTGTCCTCTTAACTTATCAATCTCTCCATTTTTACCATATGAATGATTAATTGAACCTAGACATGTTGACCACAAATCTCTCCATCCATCTTATCACTCTTCTCCATTCATTACCGCACCACCATATACTCCTCACCATTCACTCCATTTTCTCTCTTTTCTCTCTATTGTTTAACCTTCAACCTCTCATTTTTTTTGCTCTCTTTTCTTTCTCCTCCATCGATTTCTTAGCTTTGCACCACCATCACTTCACCATTGAACCACTACTTGCCACCTCTCTCTTCTCCTTTTTCCTCCAAAATCGCACCTAGCGCCGCCCTCCACCACCATGGAAACTGCCATGTAACTCCACCTATTTTCTTTAATTTTTCTCTTCTCCTCTCTTCTCCTTTAAGTGACTGACCAAACCCATAACCTATTTTCTTTCTCCACCATTGGACCACTACTTCTATCGTCGGACCACCTTCATCACCGCTTTAGCACCACTGCAGACGGTTGTGATTTCTTCCTCTTTTCTTTTTCATTTTTCAACCTTCATTATTCTTTTAGTCATCCAAAATTCTGTACTTTTTATTTTTAATTAATTCTAAATTCTAAACTTTTTCATGGACTTATTTTAAAAAATAATCCTCCTCTTTAGATCATTCTTTCCCCTCCGATTCGTGATCAAAACTATCCGTTGATTATTCCATTTCAATCAAGATGGTGTAAGTTTAAAGGGTGAGTAGAAATATTTCTCTCCTCCCTACTTTTTTTCTCTTTGCTAAATACTATTAAGAGCTATAGTAAATTATTTTTCTTATGTTTTAATGTCTCTAATGCCATGTTTATTGAAGGTTTGATCTACACCAACCCGATAGACCATTAACGTTGGAAACAAAATCACTAATCCGAGTGATTATTTCTAAGGTTAAGTGTTAATGGAAATCGATATTAACTATCGTACCAACCTTAATAACGATTGTTATTAAAATAAGATTACCAATTGTTGTTCAATAGGTAATCTAATTGTTAGATCCAAGTGTGGGCATTCTTAGAGAGTTGTTACACATAGGATCGATGATCAAGTGTGGGTTTTAACACTAAAATAAATAAATCTATGTTATATATTGTTAAAATCATTATTATTATGTTTGATGAGGATACCTTATGTATCTATAAAGAGAGATAAAATCTATCGATGTGGACTATGCCAAGTAAGTGATTCAAACCATATATGTCGTGAAAAGCATGTTGTATAATCTTGATAATTATTACTATTTTGAAATATATGAAAATTTCATTATCATGTTATGTGATCTTATAGCATAATATAACACCCCTCACCTGGTCCGGTCACCAGATCCGAGCGAATGAATGTTACCGCGGATAAACACCTTCATGAAACAATTTAAAGTCTTTAAATTTCTATACTATTTTTTATAATATAATATATTAACAAATATAAAATTTTACAAATACCTTGAACTAACTCAATTTTTTAAAATAATTTTCGAAGTCTGAGGGACTTCTACCGGTACTTACGTAAACAAGTATCGAAAGAGCTAAAGCTGGAATAACCTTGAAAAGGATACATAATTCTACCGATACCACTAAGAGTTCTATTGGTACAATTCTGACTTCTACAGGAATAACAAACTCTAGTGAGCAAAGAAATTTTGGCCTAGGACTACTACCGATACCCAGATCCAAACTACCAATACAAACAGGGTACTACCGATACTTTTAGGTTACTATTGAAACAATTCGTTTCAATTACTATTATTTAAACACCCAACCATACCACATATATCTACTTTTACATGTTTAAATCATATTCAAAACATCAGTTAACACAAATCAAATCACTTAAATAACTCTTTTAATCCTATTACATACCATTTATAACCATTAACCAAACGACCATAAATACCAATATGACGAATGGATAGTATGACGATACTCCAACGAAATTCCAACCGGTTGAGCCTTCCGATCATCTACAAAACAAGGAAACAACACAATAAGGAACTAATGCTTAGTAAGCTCATATAAAGGATACTTAATTTACCGATTACATTATGTTAAACACCAAGCATAATTTCTTTTATCCTGCCCAATATTTCCTTTCCTATATATACACCACTTCACAAGATTAGTAGGTGTGTTAATAAACATAAAATCCTTCCTAAGTTCATGAAACCTATTGCCATAAGCATTCAGGGTGAATATCATTTAACATCTTTATTCCAAGTATAAAATTCAAATACAACTCTTTTATATCTTAACATTTATGTTAATAATACGTATAAATACTTCATATAACTGTTTCATATATCCACTTTCATAATAATATTTCATATAACTATTGCATCCAAGCATATCATTTTACAATTAATACATAATCATCATTAAGCTTTGAACTTACATTTCTTTGTTCCACAATACAACCTCACTAGATTTGTGGATATCACATAAAAACATATAATTCTAACAAATAAAATAGAACATGTAATAATAAACCATCATTTCCCTTTTAATTCCATATATCATTATAATCCATTTCATTATTCAAAATCATGATTCATTTCATATTTTTATATACTCATTTCAGCTTTATTACCCCGTTCATATCATGGAAAGAATTTCACCATATAAGTCATTTATTCACATAATTCAAATATTACCTTTTTAAGCTCGTTAGGCATTAAGATCGATAACCATCGGCACGAAGCCTACTAGGCACTAAGCCCGATAAACATCGGCAGAAAGCTTGCTAGGCACAAAGCCTGATAAATACCTGCATAATGTTAGGCACAAGGCCCGATAAACACCGTAAAATAACTAAATTTTGTGATATACTTTACAAATTAACATTTAATTATAAAATCTAACCACACATTTACTGTAACACTTCATTTGAACATTTTCGTATTAGATAACTGTTATTATTCCTGTGGATCCTCGAAAAAGTACTCATTACGTAAGTCCAGAACGTATGATGCTCATCAATTAAATCCATATAAAATAACAATGGATAACTACTCTTAGCTAAATCTGTGTCTCATAATAATCCGAATCCGCAACACATGCAGGAGCTTGATCTAGAACAAATGATCACACAAAAATCTCACACATGAAACTTTTACTCGATCCATCGAAATCTTTTAGTAAATTTCGTTTATACATCTTATAAATCAAAATTATTTACCTTAATAACAATCCGATATGTATATAATTAAAAATGACAAATTAATATCAATTTTTAACCAAAGACATTAGTAGAAACTAACTTCACATTATTCCATTACGAGCACACATCCCTATAATCCTTATTTATCAAACATAACATAAATAATAACGAACATATCATATAATTAATTAAATCCTTCTTAGTCACATGAAATCAATTATATCCTTTCTTTATTTCCAATTATGAACCTCAATTATAATTTCATTTTAATTATACCATTTCAAACTCATATCTATATATTTTGAATTTTCTAATCATAGTACTTAACTTATTCTAACTCATCACATCTTGTCTTTTTCTCCGAATAGTTCTTTCAATTTCCGGATCAAAACTGACAATGTTGTTAGGATTTCTCCTTGTGGATATAAAACACCTAAAAAGAATTGAAAAGAATCAACAAAAGAAATAAAACAAATTAGTAACAAATAGAAGTCAGAAAAGAAAGAATAATTGCAACTATAAAAATAAACATCAAGCAAATGTCATCCCTAGTAACTGCGCCAAAACTTGATCGGGCTGTAAACATCATAGAAATTATGTGCAAGTGGACACTGTCAATGCAAGTATAGTAGATAGATGTGAGTCTATCGGATATCGATCCCACGCGGATGGTGTTCTTGTTGCTTAAACTTGTCGAAGCAATTAGAGTTTAATTGAAAAGAATTGTTATCTCAAGCAGTCAAACACAATTTCAACTTAAATAGATATGTTTTAAGTCATGAAAATAATATATAATTAATTTATTAAATTTAAGAACTTACTTTGACTAAAACGGTGGCAAAAGCAAGGCCAACGACTAGTCCGATACTTTGATATTTACTCGATTAAAATCCGATTAACCCGTTTCTTGATCTAAATAATAATAATTCCTATCAATTTAATCATTCAAATGGTATAAAATAATTAATTCTACCGTACAACTCATCTTAATGTAAATTTATAAAATTATCCTTAACATTTTAACTGTCATGCAATTGAGTCCTTAGGCTCATAACTTGCAAATTAAGCACAATTAAAGAAATCCCATGCTAAGCAATTTTTTTCCTAGTCCCTATTTAACCCACTTTTATCAAAATTTCACAAGAAATTCATAAAATTTTACTATTTTAATAACTTATTACAAAATTAACAAAATTTACTAAATCAAATAATCCCTTTTCACTTCTAACTTAAAATTTATCAGATTAGTCCTCAAAGCTTTAACAACTCAACAATGGTAACATTTAAAATATTTGATAGTATCGAAAAATAAAATATGGATTAGATAGATCAAGGTACCGGGATTCCAAAAATATAAAAATTACAAGAAAAATACTAGTTTAAGCTTACCAATTGAAGCTTGAACCTAGCAAAACCCTAAGCTTTCCAACCTTTCCCCCCTCTGTTAGACGTTCTGTAGGTTGAAGGAAAACAAAAATGTTTTCCTTCACCCACTCCCAACTGTTTTATCATTTCATCTTTATTTTCTTTTTATTATATTCTTTTTTAATAAAGAATTATGAACACAATAATGAGAGCCATAACTTCCCACCTAACAGCACTATTAACTTAAAAGGAGTATTTGTCACATTGGTCCTATTTATTTATTTCAAATTATAATCTTTTTATAAATTACACTTTTACCACTTATGCAATCTAGTCCCCACACTTAATTTAAACACTACACAATTAAAATTACGTATTTGAAAAATGAATTAGCCTACAGAACAACTTCGTAAATATTTTCATTAATTATTTACGAGTCCAGTTCACATATACGGAATCTCGAAAATACACTTTTTGACTCCCCTGACTTTCGGGTCGTTACCATGTAATATCTAAAGTTGGCCACCAATCACCACTAATCTTTTGACATGGTATTTTTTTACCATTTAGGTCCTCCTATTTCCCTTTTCATAGCTATTTGGTACATTTAATTATAGGATTTAAATTTTGTAGTTTTTATGATTTAGTCCTTTTTCACTTAATTAACCATCAAATCATTAAAATTTCTGAACCAAACTTCAATATGCATATATAGTAACTCTGTAAATATTTACGGGCTCGATTTACATAAACGAGATCCCGAAATCTCGTTTTTAAAACCACTTGAACTCAACCATTAATTCAAATAAGATAATTATCAAATTAATATTTATTATTATACTGTATTTGACTCGTAAATATTAAATAATAATATTTACGGACTCAATCGTTGGACTTGTGGCCCCTAAATCACTATTTCCAACATTACTGAAAAATGGGTTGTTAGAACTCTCCCCCTGAAGAAAATTTCATCCTCGAAATTTCTAAAATAATTTCGGTTATTCTATTCAGAAGAACTCTTTGATTCTTAATCACTCTTGAACTTGATGGTATAATACTATATTATGTCTTTTAGAACCTGAATCTCTTATTCCTATCGTCCATCTATTTGCCTTGTAACTCAACTAGCATTTTAGACTAAGAAAAATCATTCTGACTAGAATAAATTAGACCACTTCATCAATATGATATTAACAATTTGTTTCAAGTCTTCCTTTCTCATTGTCAAAGGTAATTTAAATTCAAAATCTACCGTGACTAGCTCTCATTCCCATTCAGAAATCATAAAAGACTATAATAATTCAAACAATAAGATAAATGAACAGAGTTCCTATCAACAAGATTGTAATCAGAATTCCTATCAATCATAGCTCACCATAGGTGAGAAATGCTCAAACATTAGTTCAAAAAAAATTTCCACATTTCAATAATGTTCACATTTATTACTATCATAATGCATAATCTCTTTAACAACTAATAATAATACAACATTTTCCACCATTACACATATATACTATTACGAGTCGCTTACCATCTTGCACATCACATTTAGGTCCTCATTTATTTCCATCTGATGAATACTGTAAAGACGATTGAAATCTCAATATACATTTCAAAATTTTCCATATTCCAACGATGGTATTACATGTGCACTGCCATGGCCCTACCACGGTCTTACGTTCATAGTGCCATAACCCGATTATGGTCTTATCATCAAAATGCCATAGCCCAGGTATTGTCTTACATATTAACACTGTCATTGTTCAACCATGGTCTTACGCCTGAATAACTACCATAGTCCAGCTATGGTCTTACGTTTATACACTGCCATGGTCCAACCATGGTCTTACTTTTGAAAAACTGCCATAGCGTAGCTATGGTCTTACGTATATACACTGCAATGGTCCAACCATGGTCTTGCGTCTGAATAATTGTCATAGCCCAACTATAGTCTTACGTATATACACTGTTATGGTCCAACCATGGTCTTATGTCTGAATAACTTCCATAGCCCAAATATGGTCTTTCGTATATACACTGCCATGGTTCAACCATGGTCTTACGACTGAATAACTGTCATAGCCCAGGTATGGTCTTAAATTTGAATGCAGCTTGTATATATTGATATCAGAAAATACCATTTTCATAACTTTTTACAATTCTAGTTCTATCAACAAATTGATTTAAATATTAGAATTTTTTATATCATTTAATCCCTAACATTCATAAACAATTCAAAGTATAATTGAGTTCATATTAAATGAACTTACTTGATAAAAAACGAAGTTGTAGTTGAGACAACGACCAATCCATAACTTTAGCCTTTCCGCGATTCGGCCTGATCGATTTATTTCCATCGAAATTCACTACTCATATACTCTTCAGTTTTTCCTTTTCAAATTTAATTGGTAGAAATCTTGTGAATATTCTGTCATACAGTACTTTGAGGACGAGGGGGTGGAGGTCATAAAGTCACAAAAATTTATTCACACATATTAAACATATCATTTATTATTAATACAGCGGACCTTTTCTCAATATTTATTTAATTTCTACCCATTAATAGTTATCTTTTAATCAGAGACTTGAGTATCGCTTTTAGTTTCATCAAAATCAACTCGATTGGAATACATTTATTATCTATAAGACGGAACATAATCATATTAAGTCAGGAGACATCACTCTATAATAGGTTATAAAATGACATGTATTTCTAGACTCCAAACAAGCTACGTTCTGTCCAAGAACCAACTAAATTGTAGCTTTGATATTTATAAATGTTGGACCCCTTACCCTGTCCGGTCACCGGACCTGAAAGAATGAATGTTACCGCGGATAAACACCTTCATGAAACAATTTAAAGTCTTTAAATTTCTATACTATTTTTTATAATATAATAAATTAGCAGAAATCAACTTTTAAAAATACCTTCAACTAACTCAATTTTTTAAAAGAGTTTTCGAAGTCTGAGGGACTATTACCGGTACTTAACTAGACATGTATCGGTATAGCTAAAGCTAGAATAACCTTGAAAAGGCTACAGAATTCTACCGATACAACTAAGAGTTCTATCGGTATAATTCTAACTTTTACCGAAAAAACTAATACTTCTACCGGAACAACAAACACTAGTGAGCAAAGAAATTTTTGGCTTGGGACTACTACCGATACCCAGATCCAAACTACCAATACAAACAAGGTGTTATCGTTACTTTTAGATTACTATCGAAACGATTTATTTCAATTACTATTATTTAAACACCCAGCCAGACCACCTATATCTATTTTTACATGTTTAAATCATATAAAACAAATCAAATCACTTAAAAAACTCTTTTAACCTTATTACATGCCATTTATAACCATTAACCAAATGACCATAAATACCAGTATGATGAATGGATAGTATTGCAATTCTCTGATGAAATTCCAATCGGTTGAGCCTACCGATGATCTAGAAAACAAGGAAACAACACAATAAGCAACTAATGCTTAGTAAGCTCATATAAAAGATACTTATCCTATCGATCACATAATGTGAAACAACCAAGCATAATTTCTTTAATCTTGACCAATATTTCCTTTCCTATATATACACCACTTCACAAGATTAGTAGGTGTATTAATGAACATAAAATCCTTCCTAAGTTCATGAAACCTATTACCATAAGCATTCAGGGTGAATATCATTTAACATCTTTATTCCAAGTATACAATTCAAATGTCACTCTTTTATACCTTAACATTCATGTTAATAATACGTATAAATACATTATATAACCACTTCATATATCCACTTTCATAATAACATTTCGTATAATTATTTCATCTAAGCATTTCATTTTACCAATTAACACATAATCATCATTAAGTCTTGAACTTACATTTCTTTGTTCCACAATACAACTTCACTAGATTTGTGGATATCACATAAAAACATATAATTATAACAAATAAAATAGAATATGGAATAATAAACCATCATTTCCCTTTTAATTCCACATATCATTATAATCCATTTCATGATTCAAAATCATGATTCATTTCATATTTTTATATACTCATTTCAGTTTTATTACCCCATTCATATCATGGAAAGAATTTCACCATATAAATAATTTATTCATATAATTCAAATATTACCTTTTTA
Organism: Gossypioides kirkii; assembly: GCA_005610355.1. NCBI lineage: Eukaryota > Viridiplantae > Streptophyta > Magnoliopsida > Malvales > Malvaceae > Gossypioides > Gossypioides kirkii. The sequence goes on along the minus strand of CP032254.1, from coordinate 29,025,167 downwards.
ATCTCAATACTTGCATTACATTTTTTGTATAATTTATTTGATTAAATACACCTACAAGAAGCTTGTTAGGAATTAAGCTCGGTAACCATTGGCACGAAGCTTGCTAGGTACTAAGCCCAATATACACCAGCATAAAGCCTATTAGGCACAATGCTTGATAAATACTAGCGTAAAGTCTGCGAGGCACAAGCTCGATAAACACAGTAAAATCACTAAATTTTGTGATATACTTTACGCATTAACATTTAATTATACGATATAGAACTAAAAGATTAAATCAGTAATAAATAATAGAATCTAACCACTCATTTACTGTAACACTTTGAACATTTTCATATCAGATAACTATTATTATTCCGATGGATCCTTGTAAAAGTACTCATTACGTAAGTTTAGAACATATGACACTCGTCAACTAAATCCATATAAAACAACAATAGATAGCTACTCTTAGCTAAATCCGTGTCTCATATTAACTCGAATTCGCAACACATGCAGGAACTCGATCCAGAACAGATGATCAGACAGAAATCTGACACATGAAACTTTTACTTGATCCATCGAAATCTTTTAGTAAAATCCTTTTATACATCTTATAAATCGAATTATTTACCTTAATAACAACTCAATATGTATACAATTAAAATTGACAACATTAATATCAAATTTTAACCAAAGACATCACTAGAAAACTTACTTCACATTGTACCATTACGAGAACATATCCTTATAGCCCTTATTTATCAAACATAACATAAATAATAACTAACATATCATATAATTAATTAAATTCTTCTTTGTCACATGAAATCAATTATATCCTTTCTTTATTTCTAGTCATGAACCTCAATTATAATTTAATTTCAATTATATCATTTCAAACCCATATCTATATTTTCGCATTTTCTAATCATAGCACTCAACTTATTCTAACTCATCATATACTTATCTCAAGCAGTCAAACTCAATTTCAGCATAAATAAATATGTTTTAAGTCACAAAAATAACATATAATTAATTTAATAAATTCACGAACTTACCTAGACTAAAACAATGACAAAAACAAGGCCGACGACTAGTCGATATTTTGATTTTTCCTCAATTAAAATCTAATTAACCCATTTCTTGATCTAAATAATAATTCCCATCAATTTAATCATTCAAATAGTATAGAATAATTAATTTTAGCTTACAACCCATCTTAATGTAAATTTATAAAATTACCCTTAACATTTTAACTTTCATGCAATTAAGTCCTTAGGCTCATAACTTGTAAATTAAGCACAATTATAGAAAACCCGTGCTAACCAATTTTTTACCTAGTCCCTACTCAAACCAATTTTATCAAAATTTTACAAGAAATTCATAAAATTTTACAATTTAACAACTTATTCCCTAACTACAAAATTAAAAAAGTTTACTAAATCAAATAGTCCCTTTTCACTTCTAACTTAAAATTTATCAAATTAGTCCTCAAAGCTTTAACCACTCAAGAATGGTAACATTTAAAACATTTGACAGTATCGAAAAATAAAACATGGGTTAGCTAGATCAAGGCACTAGGATTTCAAAAGCATAAGAATTACAATAAAAGGACTAGTTTTCCTTCACCCAATCCCAACCATTTTATCATTTTATCTTTCTTTTCTTTTTATTATATTCTTTTTTTAATTAAAAATTATCAACACAATAATGAGAGCCATATCTTCCCACCTAACGGTATTATAAACTTAAAAGGAGTATTTGCCTCATTGGTCCTTCTTATTTATTTCAAATTATAATCCTTTTATAAATTGCACTTTTATGATTTATGCAATCTAGTGCCATACTTAATTTAAGCACTACACAATTAAAATTACCTATTTGAAAAATCAATTAGCCTACAAAACTCTGTAAATATTTTCATTAATTATTTACGGGTCCATTTTACAAATACGGAGTCTCAAGAATAAACTTTTTGAAACCCTTGACTTTTGGGTCGTTACCATATAATATCTAAAGTTGGCTACGAATAGCCACTAATCTTTTGACATGGTTTTTTTTTACCATTTAAATCCTCCTATTTCCCTTTTCATAGCTATTTGGTACATTTAACTATAGGATTTAACTTTTGTAGTTTTTATGATTTAGTCCCTTTTTACTTAATTAACCATCAAATCATTAAAATTTCTGAACCAAAATAAAATATGCATATGTAGTAACTCTGTAAATATTTAATAAAAATATTTACGGGCTTGTTTACATAAACGAGATCCCAAAATCTTGTTTTTCAAAACCACTTGAACTCAACCATTAATTCAAATAACATAAATTGTCAAATTAATATTTATTATTATATTGTATTTGACTCAAATATTAAATAATAATATTTGTGAACTTACTCGTCGGACTTGTTGTCCCGAAATCACTATTTTTGACACTACTAAAAAATGAGCTATTACAACATATGTTATTTTCGCATGATTTATAAAATGTTAAATTTTGATACCATGTGTATATATGTGATTTGCATGTTAAGCATGCCTATGTGATCTTAAGTGAAAAAGTGATTTTGTGGCCATATCACATGCATGATGTGGAATATGGGAAAGGTGGAAGTATGTGATAGTTTATCTACATTAATGTGAAAATGTTCACGATTTGATAATGTAGCAGTTTATCTACAAATGTGGTGGCTTGTCCACGATTTGATTATGTGGTAGTATATCTGCGATTTTGGTGGCTTGTCCATAATTTGATTATGTGGTAGTTTATCTACATTAATGTGATATTATTCATAAATTTGGTGTCTTATCAGATGGACGAGTTCTGGAGAACTCGATTTTGGTGTGTAGTAGAGATAGGTAGGACCATTTTCATAAAACCTGCATCGTTTTAATAAATGTGCATTGATATGATCATGCATAGCATAAATGTGAAATATTGAGTTATATGATACTAATATGATTGTTATGATTGTATAATGTATATGTTTATATGTTAGTGATTGAGTTTACGTTAATCTCACACTAGGCTTAAAAAGCTCACCCCTTTAGTGTTTTAACCTTTCAAGTAACACTCAAACATAGGACTTGGATTCGACATTCGGTGGAGCCTTTTGGATGATTTTATCTTATGGTTATTAATTAATTTTAAACTATTTGGATTTTAGTTTGTGGACTTTGGAATTTACTTTTTTTTTGGTTTTGATTCATTTTTATAATTTTAAGAACTATCATACATGCATGCAAATTATTAGATTTTAAGTATTTTTTATTTTGGAATTTATCTAAATTATTTATGTTTTTATTTGGATTTTAAATAAAATAATAACTCATAAATTTTCTAAATACTTTTATGAAAATCTACTGTGAAGTTATTTATAAAGATCATATTTATAATTATAATAGAAAATTCTTTGTTTTAAATTACTTAAAACGATATTTCAAAATGTTGTCACCTTTTTCAAGTAAATATATTTTATTAAGACTTCTTCAAAGAAATAAAATTAGTTGACCTTTAAAATCTTAAGCTTTCTCAAAACAACTCAAACCTAGTTATTTTCAATAAGCAAATAATTTTGAGTGTCGTTAATGTAACTTCTGAGATTCGGCCATTAGATCTAGCTCAGGTTTGGGGCATTATATTTAGTGGTATCACACAAACTCAGACTATGTGTTTTACATTGGGTATGCATGCATATTTAAAAAGAGTATTAGAAAATGCCTTTTTGTATTGAATTTAAAGATTTAAAACTCTGAAAATCCGAGTCTCTTGAAGCTGATCAAAGAAAAATACTCTTTACTTTAGATTTATGATGATATACTCCTAAATAGTAAAAGACTTTGTTTGATAATATTCAAGTGATAACATAGTACTTCTATAATTGTCAAAAAAATTTAATAAGAATTAAGCATTGTGAATAACCAATGAGTTCGAACTTGTGGTGTACATCTTCGTATGGCTCAAGAAGAATCATCTACTGCTCGAGTGCCTACACCAGACCGTGGATAATGTAGTGATGCGCCTGAGGAATTTGATAATGAGGAGGCAAATCTTGAACCGTTGATAGTGTAATATCTAAAGCAATGTTGAGGGTTTTACAGCGAGTTGCTGGAGGTTGTAAGTCTTTTGCTGAGAGACTTCGATCGAGTGGAGTCGAAGTGCTTAGGAGAGTTGTTGGGATGACCCCTATGGTAGCTGAGTACTGGATGGCATCTAGCGAGAGGATATTTGATGATATACACTGTACCCCAAAACAAAAACTTAAAGGTACAGTGTCTCTTCTAATAGATGAGGCATATTATTTGTGGCAATCCATTATGGAGGGTACTTAGATAGATAGGATTACTTGGGACTATTTCTAGACTACCTTTTAGAAGAAGTATGTGGGCTCGAGATATGTTGAAGCCCGAAGATGAGATTTTATAAAACTAAAGCAAGGGGAGTTTGAAAAGTGCATGAGATTCGAGAATGGGCTACGATATGATCTCTAGGTCCAAGTTTCTATGCTTCGAGAGAGAGTTTTTGAGACCTTAGTAGAGAAGGTGAAGATTCTTGAAGAAGTTAAAGTGGCCGAGCAAGATAGAAAGGACATGACCAAGACTTTAGTGAAAAGGGATTTTGGTTCGAGAAATTCTAATTTGTGTTTAGTAAATAAGGTCTATGATGATAGACCTCGACAGTATCCAGTTGTTGTAGGTAATAGAGACCAGATTAGTGATTATGCTCATTGCGGGAAATCCCATAAGGGAGAGTGTTGGAGGAGAATGAGAGCATGCTTAAAATGTAGATCTACGGAGCATCAGATTAAGGATTGTCCGTAGATGAGGGGTTAGAGACAAGCACTGCAACCCCAACAAAATCAGAATCAAAGAGAGCATGGTAATAACAAAATTGGTAATGTTAGGCAGAGGACAATCGGTTAGGGGGCAAATCATAATGATGCTAGACAACCCACCTTGGTTTATGTAGTGAGGCGTAGAGAGGAACGTGGAATAGCTGATGTCATCATAGGTACTTTTATAATTAATTCTGTACAATACTTTTCTTTGATACATGTAGGATCAACCCATTCATATGTTGCCTACTCTATATTTGATAAACTAGGAATTATTGTAGAAGATACTGTTAGTGATTTAATTATGCTTAGTCCCTTATGACAATCCATGTTTTTAAATAAAATCTTTAGGATATGTTCCTTAGAAATTTAGGGAGAATTATTTCTAACCGACTTGATAGAACTACCTTTCGTAGAGTTCGACCTTATTTTAGGCATGGATTGGTTGAAGGAGATTCGAGTTAGCCTAGACTGTGATACAAAATGAGTTACCTTGAAGACTCCGAAAGGAAAGGAGATAATTATGATCAAAAGCATCGAGATTACTTGTCCAATGTGATCTCTACTTTGGTGGCGAGAAGCTGGTTCGTAAAGGGTGTGATGCTTACTTGACATAAATTATAGATATGAATGTTGATGAGTTAGTGATTGAGAGCATCCGTTTAGTGAGGGAGTTTCCGATGTTTTCTGAAGGAATTGCCTAGTTTACCTCCAGAATGTAAGGTTGATTTTCGGATCAAGTTACTACTTGGGATAGCTCCGGTGTCTATTACTCCTTATTGTATGGCACGTAAGGAGCTTAAGGAGCTAAAGGATTGATAAAGAAGAAGGATGGGTCGATAAGGCTCTGCATTGACTACCGCCAATTGAATAAGTTTACTGTGAAGAACAAGTATCCTTTGCCAAGGATTGATGACCTTTTCAATCAATTTCGGGTACCACAGTCTTCTCCAAGATTGATCTAAGGTTAGGGTATTACCAATTGAAAGTGAAGAAAGTCGACATACCTAAGACTGCTTTCTCGGTATGGAAACTATGAATTCCTAGTGATTCCCTTCAGTCTTATGAATGCTCCTGTCGCTTTTATAGAGCTCGTGAGTCGGGTTTTTAGCCTTATCTTGATCAATTTGTGGTGGTCTTTATTGACAACATTCTAATCTACTATAAATCTGAGTTGGTGAATAAGAAACACTTGAGGATAGTTCTATAAACTTTCTATGTGAAAAAGTTGTATGCAAAGCTAAGTAAGTGCGAGTTTTGGCTTCATGAGGTGATGTTTTTGAGACATGTTGTATCAACTAAGGGTATTTGCGTTGACCCAAAGAAGATTGAGGCTATTATGGAATGGAAATAGCCTAGAAATGTTAGTGAGATATCAATTTTCCTTGGACTTGCGAGATCTTATAGGAGGTTTGTTGAAGCATTCTCTTTGATTGTAGTACTAATGACTAAACTGTTGAGGAAGAGTGTACCTTTCAAGTGGATCGAGGAGCAACAAGCTAGTTTTGAAAAGCTTAAGACATTTTTGACCCAAGCGCCTGTTTTTATTCAACCCAAATCTGGGAAGGACGATGTGGGTTATAATGATGCATCTAACATAGGTCATGGTTGCGTGTTGATTCAATATGGTAAGGTAGTGGCTTATGCTTCGAGATAGCTTAAACCACACGAGTGTAACTACCGGACGCATGAGATATCTCGAAGTATAAGCCCTTAAGATTTGGAGGCATTATTTGTATGGTGAGAAGTGTATTATTTACACAGATCACAAGAGCCTTAAGTACCTCCTTACTGATCTGTCGTAATTCAACCTAACAGATTAAACTAGTTTACACATTTTAGGAGCTTGAAATTAGGCATTTTCATTAGATTTACTTAGGATTTTGCTTAAGTTTTTATATAGTGAATAAAATGTGTAAAAAATGTAAAACGGTGTCTTTTATTGACTTTAAGGCCAAGTGAGGCCTAAAGGTTGGCTAACGGACTTTGTAAGTGTGCTGGAGACTTTTAAAATATGATTTACACCGAAATTGATCACAATGTCACAACACGGGACAAGCGATGTCGTGACACATGGACTAGAATCAAAGAAACCTGAAGTTATCTTCTATGTCGCGACACAAGCCTAGTTTGTCGCGACAACACCTAGAAAACACACCAAGGAGTAGACTGCTTGCCAGTTGTGACACGAACCTCGTGTGTCACGTCATCGACTCCTGAATGTGGGATTACACCGAGTGAGGGGCATTTTGGTTATCACAACACAACTTAAACCCGAAGAACGACAGTTGAACTAAGGCTAAGGAAAATGATCATCCAAATGCTTTAAATAGGCCCAACTAGCACTTAGTTTCACACACCTTCTCTTTAGTTTAATTTCTCTCTTGTAATTTAGGTTTAGCCATTTTATTTCCTTAAGTTATTTCTATTTTCATTTTTATAGAAACGATACGTGTAACTTGCACATAAACAATTATGGATTTGTTCCAACAGATTACAATACAAATCTCTAAGTTCTTATTTCAATTATATTTTCAATCTTGTTTATTATGTTCGATCTTTTTATTGAATATATAATGTTTCAAGAAACCATGAGGAACTAATATTGTTATTGGGGATTAAGGAGTGAAACTATGATTATTTAATTATTGTACAGGGATTTTCAGTGGTCAACTATTTGGAAAAGGAAGCACATAAAACAAATCTTAAGCCTAACAACCCAAGGAAGACATTTAGGTGGGAATCAAACCAAAATTGGTATTGTCCCTTTGTGAACACCTTTACCCCAAGTCAATTTGGACTGTGAAGTCAGAAGATAAGTAGTCCTTGTTGACTCATTATGTTAGTGAAAGATCGAAAGATCCTGCTAGGGTAGTGAATAGTTGATTGACGAAAACCTCAAAAGCGACAATTGAAGAAATTATACTAAAGCGAGCTAATCCCTTATAAATTCGTTTATCAAATCTTCTTATCTCATTTCCTTTATTTTTATTTTATAATTGTGATTTTATTTACAAAACTCCAAAATCTCTTATTTTATTTTCGTACTATAATCTTAAAAATAGTACTAATTAATTCTTGTTTGTGCAGGGATTAAAATTACTACTTCTTCGCCTCCCTTGGGTATGATCCTCGGAGTACTCGTTACTTCATTGTAAATATATTACAAGTTGACCCGTATACTTGTGGAAAGCCAAAAATACACGACGAATGGGAGTACGTTCAGAGGCGATCAAGTTGTTGGCGCCGTTACTGGGGAGGCAACGTCTCTAATGATTTTAATTTTTCATTGTCAATAAAAGAATAGATAGGAATTCGTTAGATTATAGTTACGTTATAATATGAAAAAATTATTTTCATATTTATAGTAACTTAACATGATGAGGAAAGCATTATGGATGTTCTGCGATTTAGAATGATTACGATCCGGTATTATTCGACCATAAATTTATAATTCCCATTTTCAATTAAACCTATCTATAATAACATGTATTACTGATAATGTTAATTTTTTTTATCCTCAGGTAGAAGATCCTACTATGTTCCTAAGGAGATTCAAGACAATTTACAGCACAATCGCTTATACGGGTGTCTCTATGGATGATATTAAACTACTCTTGGTTCCCTTTGCCTTAGATGGAAAAGAGAAGTTATGGTTGGAGTCATTACCACCCAACACTATTGCTACATGGAGAGAATTCATGCAGATATTTCTACAGCGTATGATCCCTATGCCTAAAATTATGCAAGTTATGTACAATTGTTTCATTACAGGCGAACTATTACTTAAACTTTAGGGCAAGCTTGGGAAAGATTTAAGACAATACTCTGATCCATATTAAGGGGAGGTATTCACATCGCCATCCAAATTCAACATTTTTACGATGGGTTAAACACAAAAAATAGAAGTGGATATCATGACAGTAGGTAGCATTTGGACAAAGACGTGGAAAGATGTCATAGACATACTCAAAATATCCAATGCAAAAGAAATGCTATGTGATGTAAAGTGTGAATCCCAAGGTAACCACAAGGAATAGAATTGTAACCAAATCAAGATAGTAGAACCTGAGGAAGAAGATTTTGAAGGGCAAGAATAGGATGAAGATGAACCAAGTGTAGAAGATGTGACGACTCAATTGGATTGGTGGCAACAGAGTAAAGCTATATTTGAACAGTCTATACCAAGTGCTCCAAAAATGATACCATCTACAGTAAAACCACAAGAGCTGGAGTTAAAACCATTATCAAAGCATTTGAAATATGGGTATTTAGGAGAAGGAAATACTTTACCCATAATAATTGCATTAGGTTTAAGTGGCTTTTAGGAAGAAGCTTTGTTAGCTGTGTTGAAACGACATAAGAAAGCCATTGGGTGGACTATTGTAGATATAAAGGGCATAAATCCTACATTTTGTCAACATAAAATTCATTTAGAGGAAGGAAAAAAACTCGTAGTGGATGCGCAAAGAAGACTTAACCAAGCCATGAAAGAGGTAGTGAAAAAAGAGTGGTTAAAATGGTTGGACGAAGGTATTGTTTATGAGATATCAGAAAGTGAATGGGTTAGTCTTACATAGTGTGTACCAGAAAAGGATGGAATGATTGTAGTAGAGAATGATGACAATGAATTGATTCCCACACAAACAGTTACCGGGTGGAGAGTATGCATAGATTATAGGAAATTGAATGATGCAATGAAAAAGGATCATTTCCCGCTACCTTTCATTGATAAAATGCTAGATCGGTTAGTAGGAAAAGAATATTATTGTTTTCTAGATGGATATTCAGGGTATCATCAAATCCCAATACATCTTGATGATCAGTAAAAAAACAACATTCACATGTCCTTTTGGTACTTATGTATTCAAAAGAATGCCCTTTGGGATTTGAAACGCTCTAGCTACATTTATGAGATGTATGACAACTATTTTTGTAGATATGTTAGAAGGACTAGATGTATTTATGGACGATTTTTTTAGTATATGGAACTCATTTAAAGAATGTTTGCAAAATCTAGAAAAGGTACTTAAGAGGTGTGAAGAAACCTTAGTACTCAATAGGGAAAAATATTATTTTATGGTAAAAGAAGGGTTGGTTTTGGGACATAAAATTTCTCGAAAAGTGTTAGAGGTGGACAAAGCCAAAATTGAGGTAGTTAAAAACTTGTCACATCCCACAAATATTAAAGGCATTGGAAAATTTTTGGGACATGCAAGGTTTTATGAAGGTTTATTAATGACTTTGCTCATATCTCAAACCCTTAAATTTGTTATTACAGAAAGATGTTCCTTTTGTGTTTGATAAAAACTGTGTGGAGGCCTTTGAAAAAATTAAGGAAAAATTAATATCGGCTCTTATAATTATCACACTGAACTAGTCAGAATCTTTTATTATTATGTGTGATGCAAGTGACTATGCTGCAAGTGCTGTTTTAGGTCAAAAGAAGGACCATCAGTTCTGAGCAATTCATTACGCAAGCAAAACTCTCGACCCTGCGTAATGCAATTACACCACCACTAAAAAGGAGATGTTAACGGTAGTATTTGCTTGTGAAAAATTTCGTCCATATTGAATGGCTAATCGTGTTTATGTCTATATAGATCATACTATATTGAAATATGTGATGAAAAAGAAAAAGACAAAAATGCAATTAATGTGGTGGGTGCTACTACTCCAAGAGTTTTATTTATGGATTATGGATCGAAAAAAGGAAATGAGAATCAGGTTGTTGATCATTTATCACGGTTTGAGATTAATAGTACATCTAAACCTTTCGAGGAAATTAAAGAGACTTACGGACAAGTAGTTATTCCGAGTGGATTCTAAACTATTGAAAATAGGGACACCATGGTATATGGATTATGTGAACTACCTAGTAAAAGGAGTATTTCCCCTAAAAGTGTCATGGCAGCAGAAAAAATGAATCATTCATGAGGCAAAAAAATATATCTAGGAAGACCCTTATGTATTTCGATAGTGTGCTGATCAGTTAGTTCGACGATGTGTAGCAGAAGAAGAAGTAAATGATATTCTTAAGGGATGTCATGCCTCTCCTTGCGGTGGGCATTTTAGAGGAAAACGAGTAACACAAAAGTATTACAATCAAGGTTTTATTGGCCAACCATAAATAGAGATGCATACGAGTTTGTACAGAACTGTGACTGATGTCAACAAATAGGGAATATCTCGAAAAGGGATGAAATGCCACAAATAGGAATTATTGAGGTAGAAATATTTGATGTTTGGGGAATTGATTTTATGGGACCTTTTCCTTGTTCATTTGGAAATCAGTACATTCTTTTGGCAGTGGATTATGTCTCTAAATGGGTAGAAGCTATGGCATTACCTACTAATGATACAAAGTTAGTAGTTAGGTTTTTGCGGAAGAATATCTTTGCAAGAGTTGGGACATTACGAGCATTAGTCAGTGATGAAGGGTCACATTTCTGCAGTAAACAATTTGAAGCAACCCTTGTAAAATACAACATAAGACATAAGATGGCGACAACATATCATCCACAAGCTAACGGACAAGCTAAGGTTTCAAATCGGGAAATTACGCACATTATAGAAAAGATTGTGAATCCTAATCAGAAGGATTGGGTAGTAAAACTAGACGATGCTTTATGGGCTTATCAGTCAGCATACAAAACACCATTGGGAATGTTCTCATATAAACTGGTTTATGGTAAGAATTGTCATTTACCTATTGAGTTGGAGAAGAAAGCGTATTGGGCCATTAAAGAGTTGAACTTGGATCCAGAATTGGCCAAAATAGAAAGGTTGTTTCAATTACAAGAATTGAAGGGATTTTTTTTCATGGTCTATGAGAACACAAAGTTATATAAGGAAAGAAGTATGTTTCGACATAATGCCTAGAATCGAAAATGAACCTTTAAATCAGGCAAAAAGGTATTATTGTTTAACTCAAGATTAAAATTATTTCCAAGAAAACTTAAATCGACATGGACAAGACCATACACAATCAACCAAGTAACACCATATTGAGCAATTAAGTTAATAGGAAAGAGTGTCCAACTCTTCCTAGTAAATGGGCAAAGGATAAAGCACTACTACGGGGGGACAAGTAACGTACTTGTTGATGAGCAACTATTACAGTGTAATACTATATGGAGTATAGGAAATGTGTCAGCATAGGAAAACAAAAATAGTAGGGGAGATACTTAGGGGATAGCTAGTGATTCAGAGTCAGGTTCTGATGAAGATTGGCCTCGATGTCGCGACCATACTCCTCTAGGTCGCGACAACCTCTTACAAACGGAACAAGGAAACTAGCCCCGACATCGAGACACTACTTCTCTATGTCGCGACCAACTCCTTCAAAAGGAACAATGAGTCTGCCCTTGATGTCGCGAGATGACACTTGGGTGTCGCGACAACTTGCGACACTAACTCTTAACATTTAAATAGTTTAGTTTTATTTAAACTTATTAATTTTTGTTTAATAATAATTTCAATTAGGTTAGACTTCTTTATATTAACCATATGTAAGTTTAGTATAAATACCCCCATCCTCTTCCATTTTTCACTACAATTTAGAGAAAAGAGACAACCTTGAAATTAAGAAGAAAAACATTGATCACATGGCTAGTTCAAGTGCAAGTGGTTCTAATCCCTCTATTGAGTTCCCAGAAAATGACCTGGATAGGTACCTCCAACAACTGTAGCCGTATACATTCATTCAAGAACAAGGGTTCGATCCCTTAATGAGGAATTTGGGAAAACGCAGTCGATCACGAGTGGATTTAGTTCTATTTACCATGTAAAGATCCAGTAAATATCCTAATGGTGTAGGAGTTTTATTTAGCAATGAAGAAAAGGGAAGAAGGTCAACCTTCGGTTAGATCCAGTGTACGCTAAAAATTCGAGGGGTAGAGGTGTCAATGAATAAGGTACAAATTTGCAGGTTTTACAACACACCGTATTATTATCAGGAATATTTATACCGGACTAATTTAAAAGAATTCAACAATATAGACACGAAAGAAATTCTGCAATTCTTGATAGCTAGAAAAGAATTATGGACGTATCAAAAAGGTACGACAATCCAAAAACTTTTAATCAAGAGTTAATGACACCTACAGCCAAAATGTGGATGAAGTTTGTTTGTTCCAAATTTTTTCCCACTGTAGATATGTCTAAGATTAGCCCAATCCATGTTGTTATCACTTAGGGGATTCTCACAAGGAAAAGGATCTATATTGGTAAATGGATATACCAAAACATGGTGGAATGTGAAAAGAATTTGGGGAAAGGTGTATTTTTCCCCCATTTAGTAACGGCCATGTGTAAGAAAGTAGGGGTACCTACCAAATGACTAGATCGAACAATGAATCCTCCTAGCAAGTTATCAGGTGACGACGTGTTCGCTCAGTTTACTCTATTGTGACAAAGGCAAAGTGAAGGACAGAGGAGGAGATGGTTAAATGATGATGATGAGTAAGGTGTAGGGATTTATGTTTTATGTTTTCCTTAGGAGTAGGCTTTAGTTTTATTTATTAAGAATTAGGGTTGTGTACTTCTTTTTTATTTACCAGTTAATTATATTATGAATATTATTTTTTATATATACATATTTATTATTTTCAATTAAAAAAATTACAAACCGTTAGCAACCCCATACAAAGAAGACATGATATTTTGAACTATTCACACCAAGAGAAGAAGGAACCCACCATTAGGATCAATCGAGTAACTTCATTCCTTACTTTTAGGGGCTACACATTGAGGACAATGTGTTTTCTAAAGTGTAGGGGATAACATAGGAATTTTTGCTTTTTTTTGTCTTTTATTTTTGTCGTGTGCTTGAGCTTGTAAAAATACAAGTGATTGGTTAGGATCATGTGCAATAAGTGATTGTATTTTGAAATAAATTTCGCATGATGATGAGTATTTTTTAAATTTTTTAGCATGAAACTATTAAGTTCTATAGGTTCCGGTAAATATAGGTCACAAGATATTAGTTGTACCAAATGACATGAATAATATAAGGAAATAAGCATGCTAGTATGTATGATAAATGGTAAATTGAAGTTTATGCAATTGAGATATTTAAGGATGACCTAAGGCATTGTTTGGAAACACTTAGAGCCAAAAAGCAATCCTATTCTGATTTCTATCTTTTAGTACCACTCTTTAAGCCTATTGACCCTTCTTGATGAACCTCATTACAAACCATAAACCTTGACAGAGAAGTCAATTTGTGATTATCCTTTTCTTTGGTCCTAAATTACATGAAAATAGATGTATGGCCATATGTATTAAGGGTAAGTAGACACGTCAAAGTGAAGTTTGTAAAATAAGAGAGAAATAGGAAACATCAATTTGGTATAAGAACTTTAGAATAGCTAGAATTAAGAAAAAAAGGAAAAATCAAAAGAAGAAATGAATGAGAAAAAAATGGAAAAAACAAACTTGAGTGAGAAAAAGCATGAAAAGTGACAAAGTCAAAAAGTTTAAGGAAAGAACTCATTCAAGAATGAATAAATGCTCATAAGCTAGCTAAAGGAACTATATCATGTTGAGATTTCCTAAACAAAGAGATAAGGAAGGTGAGAGAAGGAGAAATAAGGTGGTGAGCAGGTAAAGGGACACTAAAAGGGAAGAGTAGGGAACAATGCAATGTGTCAAACTATTTTCTTGTTTGTAACCTTTTCTGCTTACCATTCTTTTAAAAGTCATACCTATCCTAAGCCTTAGAACATTACAAGCCAAAAAGACCTATGTGACTTAAATAGATCTATACATGAATGAATATGACATTATACAATTCCACTATAGCTATTTGTATTGTACTAGGATAATTAAGGTACTTATATTAGTCATTAATGGAATTATACCGAGAATACCTTTACACTTGTATATTTTGCAACTTACTGAACTTAGTTGTTTTAATCAAAAGTGGTAAGATTACTTACTCATCATGCTAAATTTATTTGAAGATATAAAATGCCTACGATATTTTTAACTAGAAAGATGGATGGAGCAAACAAATACCTCCTTAGCTTACTTTGCCTATACTACGGCGGAGTGTCCCTAAAATTTTTCTTCTTTTCTTTTACTTCTTTTACTTTTCTTTTTCAAAACACTCTTATTTAAACTCACCTTTCTCATCAACAAGATGATAGAGCAAACAAAGTGCTGTTGACATACTCAGTGATTCCAAGCAATGGTGTGGAAATTTTTTCTTTTATTTTGCAATAGCATTTACATTTAACCAAGCTTAGCTTTAAGAAATTCTAAGTCTTATTAAGAAAAATCTACTTTAGACTAATTACAAAAAAATAAAATCATTTTAATTTTAGAATTTCAATTTCAAGCAACTATCTTAAGCTATTTCTACCTAATACACTTCTACAAAAAGTTTTGATTTTGAAGGTTATTTTTCCTCATCGAACATCAACAATATACCTATACTCTTCCTAGATTAACAATCTTACAGCAAAAATATGTCATAGCAAACCTATATGAACAATTATGCAATGACAAAACAGTAAACACAAAAAAACACAAAACATGCTTACAACTAAAGTAACAACATACCCCAAACCTAAGGGATGCATTGTCCTCAATGCATGAAAACAATGAATGCAAACAAAAATAAACATAAGCATAAAAATTGGAGCTTTTAAAGGTTCTTAATGCGGAGGGACTTCCAAGCTGGCTTCTTGCCTTTCAGTTTCATTTTATTTGGTGTTGTCATGGCATCATCATCATCCTCCTCATCATCAATCCTTGTTAAATCATCAATAAGTTGGTCAACAGTTTTCTCTTATTCAACAAGTGGGGATGATCTGTCAATTTTGTTCTTAGCAAATTGAACTAGTTTTCACACTTGAAGAGCTTGAAATGAAGCATTTTATTTATATTTCTACAAGATTTAACGTAGATTTTATCTTTTGAATAAATTGTGCAAACAAAGTGCTAAAAGGTTACTTTATTGTCTTTAAGGTTGATTGAGGCCTAAAGGTTAGCTAACATACTTTGTGAGTGTGTAGGAGACCATTAGAAGTTGAACAATTGTGAAATTGATCACTATGTCATGATATAGGATGCTCTACATCGCAAGAAAAGGACCAGACTTGAAGATTAAGGGGATTGACTTCTTTGTCGCGACATACATAGGCTATCTCGCGACAATGCCTGCACGATGACACAGAATAAGGGGACTAATTTCTTCGTTGTGACATAGGTCCTAATGTATTGCGACATCGACCCTAAACGTGGTTTCTGCATCAAGTGATGGATGTTTTGGTCTTTACAATTCCACTTTAACATGAAGAATGACAACTGACCTAGGGTTGAGGAAAATGGTCATCCAAGGCTATAAATAGGGTCTCTAGCACTAGGGTTTCACATACCTTTTCTTAGTTTTTAGTTTTTACTTTGTATTTTCATTTTAGAAACAAGATTGTAATTTTCTCATAAATGATCGTGGAATTCTTTCCCAACAGATTGCCAATACAATTGAAGTTTCTTTTTCATTTCATTTATTCAATTATATGTTTTCATATATTATTGTTTTGATGATGATCAAGAAAACCATGAGGAACTAAATTCCATTTTAAGGAACTAGGGAGTGGAAGTATGAATATTTAATTGTTGTATAAATAGAGATTTTCAATCGAATAAGCTGTTTGAGAAAGGAAGAACGTGACAAAAACACCAAGCCTGACAACCCTAGAACGTCATATGATGTGAGCTTCCGAACTTTGAGGGTTCGAAAAATAGCTTGTTGGAAGAATCGTCTTGAAATGGTTCACAAGGTAGAAACCTTAATTCGAAGCACTTGAATTCTCTAAGGAACCATAGCTATATTAAAACTACGACCCGCTTAAACTTGACCATATACTCGAATCTTGGTGTATCGAAGTCGCCACACCCCCAGATGGTAAATAGAGTGATAAGACAAATTTTGAACGCCACAAACTTTGAAGAAAGTTTGATAAGTTCAAACAGTTCAACGAAGAACCAAGAGAGAAATATTCTCACAAATAATTTAAATTCAAGCAAAGTTTTTTTTTAACATAGTGATTTAGCACGAAATTTATAGGCCTGAATTGACCTTTCAAGTTCCTGAATGACCCTTCAAATTCGATCATTTAACTAACATAAAAACAGACCATTAAATTTGATTTAACTCATGATAGCTAGCCCAAAAGTCATGTCTCTTCACTTGTCTTTGAGTAGATGAGAGGACATGTCTTTTCATAGTCCATGGGTACTTAAAAGTCATCTTCTTTACGAAAGCTTAATGGTCCTTAAAGGTGTTATTTGTAGTCCCTTCATCTTCCATAACCAGTTGTCTTTATTACTTGTGATGCCATGAATTGGCCTTTAAGTGCTTGAAACCGATCAGATTTGAATAGTCACAATGCATCAATATTGAAAGCTTATTCTTGAATGAATTTTGTGCATTTATTCACCTTCAAAATCCACCAAAAACGTCCTCTTCTTGTACCAGCAAATTAAGTGACCAAATGCAAACCTTTTCATGCCAAAACCGAACAACCTTTGTATGTGAACGTCCCTAGATCTTCTTATCAGCCTTAAATCATTCCTAAAACATATTAAACATGCATTAAGACAATTTAAACATTCCAATAAGCTAAAATGAATTGAACAGTCACCTAGACAAGAATAAATGAATATTTAAACATTTGCAACGTGTTCAAATTCTTATTTAACTTAAAACACCCTATTTATAATAAAAATAAACACACTAACTCATGTTTAAACACACAAGATGTTTTAATGAATGGTTTAAAGATGCAAACTAAATGAACTAATGGATTACTAAATGCATGACTTGATTTAATGATGGAAACTTTAACTAACATGGGAGTTACATAATGCATGATAGGATTTATGATGCGTAATTAACTAACATGTAAGTTACTTAATGCATGTCATTATTTATGATGCAAACTTAACTAATCATGAGAGTTAATGGATGTCATTACATAATGCACGACTTTATTAAATGCAGATCACATAATGCATGTCATATTTAAAAGATGTAGATTAATAATGCATGACATAATTAAATCACAATCTTAATAAACATAGGAGATGCTTTTATGAATGATTTAATTAAATGCAAAACACTTAATGCAAGATATAATTAAAGATGCAAACACTTATTAAACTAAAATAAAACTTAAATAAAATTAAAAAGTCCTTAAAAACATTAGCCCAATAATCAATCAGGCCTGTGAGATGTTTCATTTTGCACTTGGGCCCCTAGTGTTTGGGCCAATCTCGATATCTTCTAATTGCATCATAACATGAGCTGACCGTGCTCACATCATCATAGATAGGAATGAACACAAAATTGGTATTGCCTATCCGTGAAGACCTTTTCCCCAAACTAGTTTAGGCAGTGACATCTAGCGATAAGTAGTCTCTATCGACTTGCTATGCTAGCGAAACATCAAAAGATCCAACTGGGTAGTGACTAGTTGATTGAAGTAAAATCCCCAAAAACCAACAGTTGAAGAAATCATACTGAAGTAACCTAATCTCCCCAAAGCTATTTATTAAATTTACATATCTCTTTCTTTTACTTTACTTTTCTTTATTTTTATGTTTTACAATCACAACGTCTCTATTTCTCTGTAGGGATTTAAATCACTACCAAGTTTTTTTGTTGTAACACATTATATTACAGCTTGGCCCTTATACTTGCGGAAGCCATGAAATACACACCGAACAAGAGTACCTTCGGAGGCGGTCAAGTTGTTGGCGTAGTTGCTGGGGAGGCAACGCTTTAGTGATTTTTATTTCTTCTTTTTTATTTGAATAATTAGAAAATTTTTAGGCTATAGATACAAACTAACAATATTAACAGTTCCTTTTTCTTTCATATTAACTATTTTCCTACAATTCTATCACATTATTCCTAGGCCATGGACGATTACTATTATCTTTGTTCAAATGAGAATTACAGTTACGATGATAACATTTATAAGGATGACATCTACGAAGATGGATACTATGAAGATATGGAGATCAAAGAAAATCAAAGGTTATTAATGCTAGAATTGAGTCAACTCTGTGGGGAGGTCCCGAAACTTGATCAACATGGTAATAAATCTTCCGAAAAATACATACAGAATCTAAACAAAGAGAGCGAGAACAAGCGGAGAGACTAAGCACAAAAAAAGAAAAAGAAATTTTTAAAGAATTTTCTGATCGAACCATCAAAAAATTCGATGTATCATCATTGGAAAGGGAAGTTGAAAGTATTTTGAGAATCAAGAATGTGCCCCAATTCGGTGAAGAATCAATCCCTATAGAAGAGGATGAAGGTTCCCACTACAAAGTTTGGATGTTTAATTAATTACTATTACAGACATGCCCGTGAAAGAAATAATAATTGAAGACACTATGGATCAGAGATTCAATTTTAAATGGGAAATGGCTGTGATGTACAATACTTCCCTATCACAACAAATTCCCAAAGAAACTACTAATGTGAAAATTTTTCATTTTCTCCAGATAAGAAGAAATATTCACATTTATAAGCCAGCACCTCAGCTCTCGAATGTCAGAATAATAAAATCCTCATGAAAGAAGGAAGTAAATCCATGGAAAATTCAATTATTGCAATTGTATCATGAACCAAAATTTGCAGGATTATGTGATGAACACTATGGATGGAAGGAGACGATTGCAGTAACACCAATACAATTAAGAAAAAATTCAGTGATAAAAACGTTTCTACTGAATGAGGTAATTGAGCAATTGTTAGGTCACCACATGGGCTTACAAATTCTGTAATTGGCCCAATAATGAAAGTAGTCACAAGATTAGGTGGTGGCATAAATTCACAGTCATCATGAATAGATATGACCAAAGAAAAGAATTGGTAGTATGAATGCAAGACAAAAAAGGAAAAAAATTCGAGAAAGAGACAAACGCTAGAGGATAGCTTGGCATGATGATGCTGGACGAACAGTGATAGAACAAACTATTCTCGGGTGTCGAAGTGCACATTAACATCCTTGTCAGACCATTCTAACAAGTATTAGTATGTATTTTTATATTTATATAGATACTAACACACTAACTTTATTATATTTTCATTTCAGGGTATTCTAATCGAAACTGATGTGTTTGTCGTGACATAGCCCATCTACGTTGCGACAAAGCAATCAGTCTACCTCCAAGGAATGCCCAATCATGCTATGATGCGACATACCCCTTGTATGTTGCAACACAAGGGTCAGACTACTAAATTTGCAAAACTAATTGGTTTGTCGTGACATAGGAGGAGCTACATTGCGACAAAGGGGTACTAAAGGTTTTGTTACGACATACTATGGCTACGTTGTGACATTGTCTACAAAATTTACAGGGTTGACTTGACCCACTTGTGCAACCCGGTGGCTCAACCCTTATTTTACTCTATTTTAACCTCAAAACCATAATATTTCACATCCCCCATATATACCACATTAAACTAAACTTATTTCCTAACATTAAACACTTTCAAAACTTTTCCAAACCTTATCAATCCTTCATCTCTTTTTCCCTTTAAAACCTAAAACCCCAAACTCTACCATTCATAAAAAAGGCTTCATTCCATTATTCCAAGGTTCGATCCAATCTCATCGATAAGGCACGAACTCGAAATCATAGGTATTTCTAATCTTTTACTGTTCCATTCATTACTATTCATCCTTGTTTCAAAAGTTTTTGCAACTTACAATGCCTCCTAAAAAATAAACCATTGTTCAAGAAAGTGATAGTGCTCAGATTACGAGAGGCTTGGGAATGCCCAAGTGGAAAATTACTTCTTAGCTTCATAAGGACGACCTTTTATTCAAGAACGAGGCTTCGAGCCATCGATGGTTCTCTGCAAGGAGATATGGTCGCTTGTAAGGTACCACCAATGGGAACAATTTTGTGTTTCCCAACAGGTAACGGTATAGTACCTGAACCTGTAGTTTATGAATTTTACGCATCTCTTAAGGATGACGTTATTAAGCAGAAAACTCTCAAAAAAATGGTCGTACGAGAGAAGTATGTTCCAATTTTACCTTCCGATATTTGTGAATTTTACAATGGTCTATACTATGAAAAAGAATGTATTAATGAGGTTGATCTAGGTATCTTTAAGAACATTGATATGGAGGAGATTGTTAGATTTTTTACACAGGAATCCAGTAGTTGGAATTATAGACTTGATTTTAGCTCACCTTCAAATTTTAACCAGGCTATTATGTTCCCCGTTGCAAAGATATGGATGCAATTCTTGGCCACTAGGATTGCTGATAGCATTAGAAATGACCATTAAAATCTCCCTGACTAGTGTATACTTTGTTCCCTTTGTATTACATTTAACATTCATTTTCAGCATTTTATACTTAGTATTTGCATTTTCTAAATCAGTGTTGTATGGTCTTACTTTCTTTCATTTTATCTCATTTGTGCTACTAATGTCACTGCATTCAACATCAGTTTTGTGTCTATAGTTGTCAGCGCAGGAATCTACCTTAGAAGATCAAAGCAGGAAAGCATTCAGAGTTGTCACCACAAGTTTGGTGTAGAATTACAGCCAAATATGTCACCACATGAATATTTCTACATTACACCAAGGACTTTATGTTGCTAATATATCCAGAAGCACCAGCGTAAGAGAATGTCAAGTTGTCGCAGCAAATAAAAATCTTAATTTATGTCAGCAATGTCCGACAACCTGCAACTACCTAATGCACAAACCAGATCTGCGTGAGTGTACAGTTAGAAATAACCAACTTGTACAACTGCAAAAGGGAGTTAGATCTGAGAAGGAGAAGAAACCTGTACCTTTTAGTGATTATAAATAGAGAGGAGAGAGAGAAGATTATCATCAAGCTCGTGAAGAAATTAATTTCAGATTTCTGATTCTCTTTTAAAGTGAGCTGCCATGGAAGCTTAACTTCCCAGGAGGGTAATCTGACGTGATGAGGAGTGCCTAAGTGCGATGCAAGAGGAGCAATTACGGAAGGATTCTAATAAACTAGGAATAGCATGCTTCAATTTCTTCTTTAATTCCTCTTGAATGTTGATGAATTCTGTTGACTTTAATGGTGTATGGAAATACCTATTAATGTTAGATCTATTTTGATTTCTACTAAATTCTTCTCATCTGTTTATCTTTGGATTTAACTGTTTTGACCACGGAAGTGCAATTATAGTCATAGTCACTGGAAGGTGCGATGGCAAAGTTAAATTAACAAGCAAGACAACGGAAGTTGCTTGAGGCAAAAAGGAATTCTGGCCACTTGTGCTCAAGTGCAAAGTATTACCAGCATTGGAAGGTGTGGTAATGTGAGTTCTTAGGTCTTTGCTAAACAGGGAAGTTGATAATAGTAAGATTTCATTAGAACTTAATTGAGGTGACAATTTATCTACCAGTTACCTTGCACTCACATTTAGTGTCTGCCAACTTTTCAAGTCAGGGATCCCCTCATTTCTTTACACTTAATCTACTTCTTTTAATTTTTTTAAATTTACATTCACAAAATATCTTCAATATTCAATTCATTTTTCTATTAAATTATCTTGACATTTTATGTTACAATTTATAGTATTTGCGTTGATAGATTTAAGTCTATTCTTTGTGCAGTTTTGACTTAATTACATAGACATTATTCCTAACAATTTTCCTTATTTTAATTCCATTTGCTTCGATAATTTTAAGCAACAAGAACACGATCCTTATGGGATCGATACCCGACAAACTCACATCTGTCTACTATACTTGCATTGACAATGTCCGCTTGCACATAATTACTGTGACATTTACAGGCCAGTCAAGTTTTAGCATTGTTGCCGGGGATGGCGTTTGTTTGATGTTTATTTTTGTAGTTGCAATTATTCTTTCTGTTCTGACTTCTATTTGTTACTAATTTGTTTTATTTCTTTTGTTAATTCTTTTCAATTTTTTTTAGGTGTTTTATGTCCAGAAGGAGAAATCCTAACAATATTGTCAGTTTCGATCCAAAAATTGAAAGAACTATTTGGAGGAAGAGACAAGAGCAAATTTCAAACAGGACAATTAGAGACTTTGTTGTTCTTGTGCTCGATGATTTGCAACCAGGGATTGTTAGACCAGCAATACAAGCTGAGAATTTTGAGTTGAAACCGATGATGTTCCAGATGCTAACCTCGAATGGACAATATACTGGTTTGCCTCATGAAGATGCGAGGGAGCATCTCAAATCTTTTCTGTTAATATGTTCTTCTTTTAGTCAACATGGTGTTCCTGACGACGCCTTGAAAATATAATTGCTTCCTTATTCGTTGCAAGGAAGAGCACGTACATGGTTTCTTGGTTTACCGGCTGGATCTATTACTTCATGGAATACGCTAGCAACTCAGTTTGTTCTACGATTCAATCAACCCACAATGAATGTTAGACTGCAAAATGCTATCATGGCGTACCATCAATTCGATGATGAGAACCTGCACACTAAGTGGGAGCATTACAAAACTCTGCTTAGATGTTGTCCCATGCACGAAATTCAATAGGAGCATAAATCGAGATCTTCTACAATGGATTAAATGCGCAGACAAGAAATCTTTCGATGCATCTGCTAATGGTCCTTTGTTGGATTGCACTTACAATGAAGCCGTTCGAATCTTAGAAAGAATAGCGCAAAATGATTATTAGTACCTGATTTCTCGTTCTTCTCAAGTAAAAACAAATCTTGGAGTTATTGAGCCAGATGTCATATCAGCCTTAAGTGCACAAGTATCCTCCTTGGCAAGCATGATCAAGAACATGAAGGGGATGAGTGATGTTGCCCCTATTCAAGTAGCCCAGCAAATGGATGTCCTAACATTCTGTTGTGAAATTTGTGATGACAACCATAGCTATGAGGACTGTCCACAGCATGCTAAGAATACATTCTATGTCAATAATATCAAAGGGAATTCATATGGTAACTCGTATAATAGTTCAAATAGGGATCAATAACCTTAGGGGAATACGTCTATTTACAGATATAGAAATCCCTCGAATCAAGGGAACATTAGACAAGAGAGTTACAATTAGCAGCATCAAAATTATAATCATAATCATCAGGTACATTCACATCCTGAACAAATGCAGTCACATAATCGAATGTAGCCATAGTAGACTGCAATGACAAATACGCAAGGCCAGCATCAGCAACAACAACAGGAGTATTCTCAACCAAGATCAGACCCATTAGCTGCTCTTGAAGCTTTGATGCATGAGCATATTACGAGAACAGAAGCTATCGTACAAGGAAATTCTTCTTCCATTCGAGCGTTGGAAGCACAATTAGGACAACTGGCTTCTAATATGAGCACACGACCACTAGGTGTTCTGCCCAGTGACACTGAAAATTTGAACCACAAGGGGAAGGAGCATTGCAAGGCTATTACGTTACGGAGTGCAAAGCAAACTGTCGAACAAAGCAGCAACTCCAATAAAGCACCTATCGGCACAAACGTAACAAAGCGACAAGAAGACATTGCATCTGAAGAAGAAGCAGTTGAAGTAAATGATGAGGAATCACCAGTAATCACGCCTATGTATACCATTCGACCTACAAAGTTGTCGACGCAACTGTCGATGTCGACACAACCAATTATATCAAACAACCCACTGTGAACATACCTTTTCCATTTCCAAAGTGATTCAAGGAAAAAGAACATAACAGAGATTAACAAAAGTTTATTTCTACCTTGAAACAATTACATATTAATACACCTTTAGTTGATGCTCTTGTGCAGATTCCTAGCTATGGGAAATTTATGAATGAGCTATTATAAAAGAAGAAGAAGTTATCTGATATTGAGACCATTACGCTCATAGAAGGGTGTAATGTTGTACTGACAAGTAAACTGCCACCAAAGATGAAAGATCTTGGTAGTTTCACAATTTCATGCTCCATTGGAAACCATTATTTAGGTAGAGCTCTATGTGACCTATGAGCTAGAATTAATCTTATGTCATTGTCAACTTTCAGGAAATTAGGAATTGGTCATTTGAAGCCCACTACGGTGACATTATAACTTGCGGACAGATTAAAGATGTTCTTGTTCAAGTCGATAAGTTTGTGTTCCCAGCATACCTCATTATACTTGATTGTGAAGTTGATAAGGACGTGCCCATTATTTTGGGATGCCCATTTCTTGCAACAGGACGCACACTTATAAATGTTTTCAAGGGCGAATTGATCATGTGTCATAACAATGAACATGTTACCTTCAGTGTTTTTGAAGCATCTTCATCAAGAAGTAAGGAACAATGTCACCACATTGATGTTCTAGACTTGTTAATTACGAAAGAAATTTAATGAATGTAGTTCAGTAGTGCCAGAGGAATATGCAGTGACACCAGAAGATAATGTCCTACCTGAATGTGATCACAAAGTTGAGGCTAATGTCTGTGAGCTCCGACATGATTGGCAAATGGAATCTTTGGATCTGACCAATAAGACGATCCTAATTTTCAAGCTATCAGTTGAAGAAGATCTGACTTTGGAGTTGAAACCATTACCAACGCATCTGAAATATGTTTTCCTTGGTGACAATGACACATTACCAGTGATTGTCAGCGCAAGTCTCGACGCAAGACAAGAAGAAAAGTTAATTGAAATATTGAAGCAGCACAAAAGAGCCATCGCTTGGAGCATAACGGACATCAGAGGCATTATTCCCTCTTTTTACATGCATAAAATTAGGTTGAAAGATGAAGGAAAATAGTCAATTGAACAGCAACGTCAATTAAATGAAAAAAATGAAGGAAGTTATGAAGAAAGAAATCATCAAATGGCTGGACGTAGGCATAATCTATCCAATCTCGGACAATACATGGGTGAGTCCAGTCTAATGTGTGCTAAAGAAGAGCGACATCATGGTGGTAAGTAATGATAAAAATGAACTAATCCCTACTCGCATTGCTACAGGATGGCGTGTGTGTATGGATTACCATCATTTAAATGCGGCCAAAAAGAAAGATCACTTCCCACTTCCATTCATTGATCAAATGTTGGATAGGCTAGCTGGTAAGGCCTATTACTATTTTCTTGATAGATACTCTGGATACAACCAGATCGTAATCGTACCGGAAGATCAAGTAAAGACAACTTTTACTTGCCCGTTTGGAACCTTTTCTTTCTACCGGATGCCATTTGGTTTATGCAACACACCAGCAACATTCTAGAGGTGCATGATGGCCATCTTTTTTGATATGATCGAGGATTTGTTGGAAGTATTTATGGATGATTTTTCTATTTATGGGCACAATTTTGATAAATGCGTTGACAATTTAGCTAAAGTGTTGAAGCGATGTGAGGACACCAATCTGGTGCTAAATTGGGAAAAATTACACTTTATAAAAATTGAGGGCATTGTCCTTGGCCATTATATATCTTGTTAGGGAATTGAAGTTGATAAAGTAAAGGTAGAGATTATTGCAAAGCTACCACCACCCACCAATGTAAAGGAAATAAGAAGTTTTCTCGGCCATGCCAGATTTTATCGACTTTTCATCTAAGATTTCTCCAAAATAACAAAACCACTCTGCTCTTTGTTGGAGCAAAATAAAAAGTTTTTGTTCAATGATGCTTGTTTGGAAGCATTTGTTAAAATTAAGCAGCAGCTAGTGCAGGCACCTATTATCGTCACACCAGATTGGTCGAAACCGTTTGAGGTGATGTGTGATGCAAACGACTATGTTGTGAGTGTTGTACTTGGACAATGCAAGGATAAGGTATTTCACACGATATATTATGCTAGTAAAACTTTGACTGAAGCACAGGTAAATTACACAACTACTGAGAAAGAATTACTAGCAGTAGTTTTTGCATTTGACAAGTTTCGTTTGTATCTTGTCAGCGCAAAAATTACAGTTTATACTGATCATTCTGCTTTGAGATACCTTATTACCAAGAAAGGTGCAAAACCCAGGCTGATTAGATGGATCCTATTATTACAAGAATTTGATGTTGAGATTAAAGACAAAAATGGATCAGAGAATTTAGTAACAGACCACCTATCTCATCTGGAATCTAGAAGTGAAGATGGAAACAAATCGCAAATTATCGATGCATTTCCAGATGAAAAGTTATTCTTTGTCGACGCATCTCCATGATATGCAGATGTCATCGATTATTTAGTCTGTAGAAAGCTACTGTTGAGTGCAACTGGTTACCAAAAGGTCAGATTTCTTTGGGATGCTACAAAGTATCATTGGAATGAGTCATACATTTTCAAGGTATGCGCTGACAACTTCATTCGTCACTACGTTCCTGAGGAGGAAATGCTCTCTATCCTGAAGCATTACCACGATGCTCCTTATGGAGGCCATTTTGGTGGTGTTAGGACTGCTACGAAGGTCCTACATTTAGGATTTTACTAGCCTACATTGTTTTGAGACACCCACACTTTTGCTCAATAATGTGACAAATGTCAGCACACAGAATCAATATCTAAATGCAATGGGATGTTACAACAGCCTATCATAGGGGTTGAGCTTTTTGATGTTTGGGGTATAAACTTCATGGGTTCATTTCTAAATTCTTTTGGAAATGTGTATATCCTGGTCGTTGTTGACTACATTTCAAAGTGGATAGAAGCAATAGCTATTCCAAAGGACGATGCTCGGACGATGTTAAAGTCCTTTCACACATACATCCTCACATGATTCGGAACACCTCCAACTTTAATAAGTGATCAAGGCACCCATTTCCATTGTAACCAAGTGGCGATAGCTTTAAAATGTTATGGTCTGAAGCATCGCATGGAAACCACATATCATCCACAATCAAATGGACAAACGGAAGTATCCAATCAATAAATAAAAGGTATTCTTGAGAAGCTGGTTAATCCATCTAGACGTGATTGGTCTTCGCGATTAAATGACCCATTATGGGCGCTTCGCACTACATATAAAACACCGTTAGGGATTGATAGCGTTAGAAATTACATATATTTTCTCCCTAAAACTTATGTATTAATTGTTCCTTTTGTATCATATTTAGTATGCATGTTAAACATTTCATACTTAATATTTGCATTTTCTAACTTAGTGTTGAATGGCTTTAATTCTTTTCATTTTAACCTCTTTTATATTACTAATGTAGCCGTATGCAGCATCAGTTTTGCATCTGAAACTGTCAGCACAGAGATTCACTTTTGAGGACCAGTGTTGGAAATTGTGCAAAGATGCAGCCACAAAATTAACATGGAATTGCGGCCAAAGATGTCACCTCATGAAGACCTTCACCTTGTACAAGTGAATTCATGCTAAAAACATACTTTGAAGCACTAGCGTAGGAGAACAGTAAGTTGTCACCGTAAGTAAAGATCATAGATCACGCCTAGAGATGCGGCGACAACTTACAGATGCCTGATGAACACACCAGATCTACGTGAGTGCACAACTGGAAATAACCAACTTATATAGCTACCAAAATGATTAGATCAGAGAAGAGAGAAGAGCTGCAAATTTCAAGAGCCTGGAAATAGGAAGGAAAAGAAGAAGATGAGCATCAAGTGTTGAAGAATTAAATTCTGAAAAATTTCTCAAATCTCTACATGAGCTGCCATGGAAGCTTGAGGTTCGGAGGAAGGTGATCTGATGAGCAAAGGAGCAAGACTTCTGACGAGAAGTGCCTATCTGCGGTGCAAGAGGACCTGTCATGAAATAGTTCTAGTAAACTAGGAATAGGATGCTTCGACTTTTTCTTTGATACCTCTTAATTGTTGATGAATACCATTAATTATCAATTGAGTATAGAAGTACCATTTAAAGTTAGATCTAATTTGATTTTCACTCTATTCTCTTTATCTGTTTATCTTTGGATTTAATCTTTTTGACCACAAAAGTGTGATTGCAATCACAGTCACTGGAAGGTGCAGTGACAAGTTAAATCAACAAGAAAGACAACGGAAGTTGCTTGAGGCTAAGAAGGAATTCTGGCCACTTGTTCTTAAGTACAAGGCATTACTAGCATTGGATGGTGTGGTAGTTACTAGCATTTGGGTCTTTGTTAAACAGAGGAAGTGATAGCAGTAAGATTTCATAGAAGTATAATTGCGATGACATTTCATCTATTTGTTACCTTGTAGCCACATTTAGTATTGTGATTCATGAAATTAGTGATCCTCTCCACTTCTTTACACTTGATCCATTTATTTTAAGTTCTGAATTTATCTTTACAAACAACCCAAAAACTATTCTTTTTATCATAATTTGCTCTGACAATTTATTTTGTATTTACGTTGACAATTTTAACTCTTTTAGTTGTGCAGATCTAACTCAGTTGCACTGACATTCTTAGTAACAATTCTTCTAATTTTAACTTTAGTTGCATCGACAATTAAACATCAAGAACTCTATCCTCATGGGATCAATATCCGATAGAGCGAATCTATCAACTATACTTTCATCGACAAATGTCCGCTTGCACTTAAATGCTGTGACATTTACAAGCCGATCAAGTTTTGGCGCCGTTGTCGGGGATGTCGTTTGTTTGATGTTTATTTTTGTAGTTGCAATTATTCTTTCTTACTTAACTTTTTATTTTTACTAATCTGTTTAACTTTCTTTTGATTTTATCTCAAATTCTTTAAGAGTTACATGTCCACAAGGAGAAATCATAAGGATATTGTGAGCTTTGATCCCGAACTCGAACGGACTATTCGAAGGAGGAAGCAAGAGCAAAAGGAAATGGCTGGAAACAATAATGATCTACCATGATTGCTGCCATAGAATGTAGTTCCTCCAATACAGCCACAAAGAATTAATAATTTACCACCACCGCTGGCACAAGTGGAGCAAATTCAAGACAGGACAATCAGAAATTTTGTTGTTCCTGTGCTTGATGATTTATAACCAAGGGTTGTTAGACCGGTAATACAAATTGGTAATTTTGAATTGAAACTATTTATGTTTCAAATGTTGAATTCTAATGGGCAATATGTAGGTTTACCTCATGAAGATGCTAAAGAGCATCTCAAATCGTTTCTGCTCATATGTGCTTCTTTTAGTCAACATGGTGTTCCTGATGACACCTTGAAGATGCAACTGTTCCTTTATTCTTTGCAAGGGAGGGCAAGAACATTGTTCCTTGGTCTACCGACTGGATTCATTACTTCTTAGAATGCGCTAGCAACATAATTCATTTTCCGTTTTAATCCACCGACAATGATGCAAGATTGCGGAATGGTATCACGGCATATCATCAACTAGATGATGAGAACTTACACACGACATGGGAATACTACAAGACTTTGCTTAGACATTGCCCCATGCATGGAATCCAACAAGAAACTCAAATTGATATCTTTTACAATGGGTTGAATGTGCAAACAAGAAATCTTGTCAATGCATCTACGAATGGACCATTGTTCGATTGCACCTACAATGAAGTCATATGGATATTAGACAGAATTGCATAGAATGACTATCAATATCTAATTTCTCGTTCTGCTCAGGTAAAAACTAATCCTGGTGCTATGGGATTATATGCTATATCAGCTTTGACTGCACAAGTATCCTCATTGGCAAACATGATTAAAAATATGAAGGGAACAAGTGAAGTTTCCCCTATTCAAGTAGCCCAACAGGTGGATGTCCCGACATTTTCTTATGAAATTTGCAGTGACAGCCATAGTTGTGAGAATTGTCCACAACATGCTGAGAACGCATTTTATGTCAACAACATTAGAGGAAATTCTTATGGTAACTCATACAGTAATCCTAATCATACACAACAACCTTGAGGGAACCAGAATGCATCCACATTCAGATATGAAAATGCCTCAACTCAAGGTAATTTTAGACAAGGGAGTCACAACAACAACCAACAATAGCAAAACTATAATCACAACCAGTAATTGCATGCGCACCAGATAATATGCGATCACATGACAAAATGAGATCACAAAATCAGATGCATTCATAAAACTAGATGTAGTCACAAGCTCGAATGCTGCCATAACAGAATGCGATGTCAAATATGCAAGGACAACATCAACAACAACAACAACAGCAATATTCTCAACCAAGAGTAGATCCGTTGGCTACTCTTGAAGCGTTGATGCGAGAGCATATCACAAGAATAAAAGCAATCATTCAAGGAAACTCTTCTTCTATTTGCGCGTTGGAAGCTCAGCTAGGACAATTGGCTTCTAACATGAGCATAAGGTCACCAGGTGCTTTACCTAGCAACACTGGAAATCCAACTCAAAAGGGGAAGGAGCATTCTAAGGCTATCACAGTAAGAAGTGGAAAGCAAACTACTGAGCCAAACAGTAGTTCTAATCAAGTACATATCGACGCATCTGAACCATAGCAACAAAAAGAAGGCCCAGTAGATATAAATGAAGAGGAGCCACTTGTAGTCACTCCTATGCCCACAATTTGACCAACAAAGATGTTGACACAACTGCCTATGTCGATGCAACCGAATCCTTTACAACAACCCACTGGCAATATACCTTTGCCATTTCTCCACAGAGATTCAAGGAGAAAGACCACTACAAAGATTACCAGAAGTTTGTCTCTACCTTGAAGCAATTACATATTAATATACCTCTAGTTGATGCTCTTGTGCAAATCCCCAACTATGAGAAAGTTATGAAAGAGCTAATATTGAATAATAAAAAGCTTTTTGACATTGAAACGATTGTGCTCACAGAGGGCTACAGCGTTGTGCTAACAAACAAGTTCCCATCAAAGATGAAAGATCCTGCCAGTTTCATGATTCCATGCTCCATTGGAAACCACTATCTAGGTAAGGCCTTATGTGATCTAGGAGCTAGTATTAACCTTATGCCTTTGTCCATTTTCAAGAAGTTACGAATTAGATCTATGAAGCCCACTGTGGTGACATTACAGCTTGCAGACAGATCTTTGGCATAACCAGAAGGACAAATTAAGGATGTCCTTGTCAAGTTGACAAGCTCGTGTTCCCTGCTGACTTTATCATCCTTGATTACGAAGCAGATAAGGAAGTGGCCATTATCTTGGGGCGCCCATTCTTAGCAATAGGACGCACACTCATTAATGTTTCTAAAGACGAGCTGATTATGCGTCATAATGACGAGCATGTCACTTTCAGTGTGTTCGAAGCATCTCTGTCAAAAAGTAAAGAGCAATGTCATCACATTGACGTGCTAGATGAAGTTATTATAAAAGAATTCAATGAACAAAATTCAGCAATGACATCCACCAGTGATATCCTAACTGAATGCGACCACAAAGGTGAGGCTAATATTTTTGAACTGAGACAGGATTGGCAATTGGAATCTTTAGATCTGTCTAACAAGACGATCCTTGTGCTTAAACCATCAATTGAACAAGCTCTTACTTTAGAGTTAAAGCCATTGCAGATGCATTTGAAGCATGTCTTTCTAGGTAACAATGACACATTACCCGTGATTTTCAGCGCAAGCCTCGATGCGAGTCAAGAAGAAAAGCTTATCGCAATTTTGAAGCAGCACAAAAGAGCCATTGCCTGCAGCATTGCAAACATCAGAGGCATTAGTCCCTCTTTTGCATGCATAAAATCAAGTTAGAAGATGAAAGGAAGTAGTCCATTGAGCAACAATGAAGACTTAACGAGAAAATGAAAGAGGTAGTGAAAAAGGAGATCATTAAGTGGCTAGAGGCAGGCATCATCTATCCCATTTCAGATAGCACATGGGTGAGCCCTGTTCAATGTGTGCCCAAGAAGAGCGGTATCACAGTAGTAAGTAACAAGAAGAATGAGCTAATCCTTACTCGCATTGTTATAGGTTGGCGAGTGTGTATGGATTATCGTCGTCTAAATACGGCCACAAAAAAGGATCATTTCTCATTACCATTCATTGATCAAATGCCGGATAGGCTAGCTGGTAAGGCTTATTACTGCTTCTTAGATTGCTACTTTGGTTACAATCAAATAGTCATTGCGTTAGAAGATCAAGTAAAGACAACATTCACTTGTCCATTTGGAACCTTTGCTTTCCGACGTATGCCATTTGGTTTGTGCAATGCACCAGCTACATTCCAGATGTGCATGATGGCTATTTTCTCGGGCATGATTGAAGATTCATTTAAGGTATTCATGGATGATTTCTCTGTGTATGGGTAGAATTTTGACCAATGTGCCTATAATCTGGCTAAAGTATTGAAGAGATGCGAGGACACAAATCTAGTGATAAATTGGGAAAAATGTCATTTCATGGAAACTGAAGGCATTATACTTGGTCATCGAATATCATGTTAGGGCATTGAAGTAGACAAAGCAAAGGTAGAAATCTTTGAGATGTTACAGCTACCCACAAATGTCAAAGGAATAAGAAGCTTTCTTGGTCACACTGGTTTTTATATAAGATTCATTCGAGATTTTTCCAAGATTGCAAAGCCACTATGCTCATTATTGGAACAGAATAAAATTTTTTGTTTGATGACGCATTTCTAGATGCATTTGTCACAATTAAAAAACAACTAGTACAAGCTCCTATTGTCATCGCACCATATTGGTTGCAACCATTAGAGGTAATGTGCAACGCAAGCAACTTTGCTGTAGGGGCTGTGCTTGGTCAACGCAAGGAAAAGGTGTTTCACTCTATTTATTATGCTAGTAAAACCTTAACTGAAACACAGATAAACTATACGACTGCTGAGAAGGAATTACTAGCAGTAGTTTTTGCATTTGACAAGTTTCGTTCATATCTTGTCGGCGTAAAAATTATAGTCTACACAGATCACTCTGCTTTAAGATACCTTTTTACGAAGAAAGATGCCAAACCACGCTTAATCAAATGGATCCTACTTTTACAAGAATTTGATATTGAAATCAAAGACAGAAAAGGATCCAAAAACCAAGTAGCAAACCACTTATTCCGTTTGAAAGCTAGAAGCGAAGATGGCAATCAGTCACGTATTGTCGATGCATTTCTAGATGAGCAATTATTTTATGTCAACGCATCTCCATGGTGTGCTGATGTTGTTAATTATTTAGTTTGTGGTTAGCTACCTTTGAGTGCAACAAGTCACAAGAAGATCAGATTCATTAGAGGCGCTGTGAGATATCATTGGAATGAGCCATACTTGTTCAAGGTATGCGCTGACAACATTATCCGTCGCTATATTCCCGAGGAAGAGATGTCTTCTATCCTGAAGCATTACCATGATGCTCCTTATGGAGGCCATTTTGGTGGTGTTAGGACTGCTGCAAAGGTCCTACAATTAGGATTCTACTGGCCCACATTGTTTCGAGACACCCACAATTTTGTGCAGCAATGTGACAAATGTCAATGCACAGGTTCTATATCTCGACGAAATGTAATGCTCCAACAACCTATCATGGAAGTGGAGTTATTTGATGTCTGGGGTATAGAATTTATGGGACTATGTCCAACCTCTTTTAGGAATGTGTATATTTTAGTTGCTATTAACTATGTCTCCAAGTAGATCAAGGTAATTGCGGTTTCGAAAGTTAATGATCAGACGGTGTTATTGTTCTTTCACACATACATCCTTACAAGATTTGGAATGCCTCGAGCATTGATTAGTGACCAAGGCACTCATTTACATAAAAATCAAGTAGCAACAACTTTAAAGCACTACGGTGTGAAGCATCGTATGGCAACAACGTATCATCCGCAAACGAATGGCCAAGCGAAAGTTTCCAATCAACAAATTAAAAGCATTCTTAAAAAGGCGGTTAATCCATCTAGAAGAGATTGATCTTCGTGGATACATGATGCGTTGTGGGCGCTTCACACTGCATATAAAACTCTATTAGGAATGCTGTCGTATCAGTTGGTATTTGGTAAATCCTGTCACTTGCCGGTTGAGCTTGAACATAAAGCCATGTGGGCGATCAAACAGGTGAACATGGATTATGATACTGCTGGCCAAAAACGGTTGTTAGACATTTCTAAGCTGGAAGAAATTCGACATAATGCTTATGAAAATGCTTATGAAAATGCGTTTATATTTAGATATGGAAATGTCTCAAATCAAGATAATTTTAGACAAGGGAGTTACAACAACAACCAACAACAGCAGAACTATATTCATAATCCACAATTGCATGCGCATCCAGATAATATGCGATCACATGACCAGATGCAATCACAAAAACAAATGCATTCATACAATCAGATGTAGTCACAAGCTCGAATGCCACCATTACAGAATGCGATGCCAAGTATGCAAGGACAACATCAACAACAACAATTGCAATATTCTCAACCACGAGCAGATCCGTTGGCTACTCTTGAAGTGTTGATGCAAGAGCATATCAGGAGAACGGAAGCAATCGTTCAAGGAAACTCTTCTTCTATTCACACGTTGGAAGCTCAGCTAGGAGAATTGGCTTCTAACATGAGCATAAGGTCACTAGGTGCTTTGCCTAGCGACACTAAAAATCCAACTCAAAAGGGGAAGGAGCATTGTAAGGCTATCACGCTGAGAAGTGGAAAGCAAACTACTATACCAAGTAGTAGTTCCAATCAAGTACATGTCGATGCATCTGATCCAAAGCAACAAAAAGAAGTTGCCTATGAGGAAGACCCAGCAAAAATAAATGAGGAGGGGCCACTTGTAGTCACTCTTATGCCTACAATTCAACCAACAAAGATGTCGACGTAACTGCCCATGTTGATGCAACCGAATTCTTTACAACAACCCACTGACAATATACCTTTGCCATTTCCACAGAGATTCAAGGAGAAGGACCATGACAAAGATCATCAGAAGTTTGTCTCTACCTTGAAGCAATTACACATTAACATACCTCTAGTGGATGCTCTTGTGAGATCCCTATTTATGGGAAATTTATGAATGACCTACTATCGACGAAGAAAAAGCTATCTGAAATCAAGACGATTGCGCTCACAGAGGGGTGCAGCGTCGTGCTAGCAAATAAGTTGCCACCAAAGATGAAAAACCCTGGCAACTTCAAAATCCCGTACTCCATTGGAACCCATTATCTAGGTAAAGCCTTATGCGATCTAAGAGCTAGTATTAACCTTATGCCTTTGTCCACATTCAGGAAGTTAGGAATTGACTTCCATCCTATTTGGACTTAATTGCTATTTGGGACTTTTTACGTTAAATTTTAGAATTGTGGCATGAGATTTTAAAATTTAAACATTAGACATTTTGTATGGATCATTACTTACAAATTAAATAAATTGGTCTTTTTCCTAATAAAATTATTTTCACAAACTTAATTTATCGAATTTGAAGTTAAAAATCACTAAGTTTTTTTTCCAAATAATAACAAAGAATTTCTATCAAAGTTTTTGAAAATAAACTTATCATTTTTAGAGAATTATTAATAACTCAGGCTTTCAAAGATGAACGAATTCACTTCAAAAAAGGTTTTCGCCAAATCTATAGCTCGTGTAATTGCTTAGACTAGATTGTAATGTCTAGGCCTAATTTGAGGGGTTACAGGACAATTCTTTCGTTCTATATGCATTAGTCTATTGTCCATCATGCCATTCGACCTTGGCCCGTTATCCCTTTCCTTGAACTTATTTATTCGTTCTGCATGCATGAAAGGAAGTATTTCCCTAGACTTCGGATTTTTAGAAACAAATATTTCTTTACAGTGTTCTCCTAACTTCCTTTTACCTTTCTTGCTAGGTTGCAGGCTACGTTTAAAGATTTCAGTCTTGCCATTGATTTTCATGGTCAATTCATTTTTTTCTAAATCAATGGTAGACCTCGAAGTTGCTAGAAAAGGTCTTCCTAATAAGATCGGTATCTCATGATCTTTTTCAAAGTCTAGAACTACAAAATCTATAGGGATAATGAAGCTGAGCACTTTGACGGCCTTATCTTTTGATACCCCTTTCGAGTGTATTGAAGACTTGTTAGCCAACTGTAGTGTTATATGAGTAGTTTTGAGATCTCCCAACCCGAGTTTTTCAAAAATAGATAGAGCCATTAAATTAGTACTAGCTCCTAATTCACATAGAGCTCTATCAAAATGAATGCTTCCAATCTTTATGGGAATAATAAAACTTCTCGGGTCTTTTAATTTTTGGGGAATCTATCTTGAAATAATAGCACTAGAGGTACTTAAATCAACTTGTTATCCTACCTTAATTTTCCTACGCCTAGACATAATGTCCTTCAAAATTTTGTTGTACTTGGGAACTTTTTCAATTAATTCGATTAGAGGTAGGTTTACATTTATTGTTTTGAAGAAGTTTAGGAAACCTACAAACTCATCTTCATCTTGCTTTTGTCTTTCTTCTAGTCTTGAAGGGAATGGGATTTGTGTAACATCAACATCTTTAAATATTTCTTTCTCTGAATCCATTACCGGTGCAATTACCTAATCTGATTTTGGCTCATCTTCAGCCTCTAGGGATTTCTCCGGAGGATCATTGATAGTTCTATGAACGTCACTTCAATAATGTGCAAGCGAACACTGTTGATGCAAGTATAGTAGACAGACGTGAGTCTATGGGATATCAATCCCATAAGGATGATGTTTTTGTTGCTTAAATTTGTCGATGCAAAAGAGGTCAGAAAAAGAAGAACTGTCAGGAATAATGTCAGCGCAATTAAATCAAAGACTGCAAATAAAAGAATTAAAACTGTCAGAGCAAATATTGAAATACTGTGTTATAATATGCCAAAGTAATTGAATAAGAAAATGTAATAAAGGGGTGAAGGTATTTTGTCAATGCAATTTAAGAAAATTAACGAAGTAAAATAATGATAAAGAAATGGGGGATCCCTGGCTTGATAAGTTGACAGACACTAAATGTGACTACAAGGTAATTGGTAGATAAATTGTCGCCGCAATTAAGTTCTATGAGATCTCACTACTTTCGACTTCTCTGTTTATCAAAGACCCAAACACTCACATTAACCACACCTTTCAGTGCTAGCAATGCTTTGCATTCGAGAACAAGTGGCCAGAATTCCTTCGTGCTTCAAGCAACTTCCGTTATCTTGCTTGTTAATTTAACTTGTCACTACACCTTCCAGTGACCGTGACTGCAATCGTACTTTCGTGGTCAGAACAATTAAATCCAAAGATAAACAGTTAAGTAGATTTGAGCAGAAATCAAAATAGATCTAACATTAAGAGGTACTTCCATACACAATTAAAGTCATTAGAATTTATCAACGTTTAAGAGGAAATAAAGAAAAAGTTGAAGCAGTCTATTCCTAGCCTGCTAGAACTATTTCGTTAATGCTCCTCTTGTGTCGCACTTAGAACACTCCTCATCAAGAATAAATGCTACCTTCTCATCAACGTTAGGTTCCTTCAAATGGTCTCAAGCCTCCATAGACGAAAAGCTCAAAAGCTAGGTTGAAAAAGATAATATTACAAAGTGGGAGACTAAAGGAAGAAGAGACACCTTTTTCTTTCCTTGTGGGTGTTTATATTTAGCCCAAATTGTATAGGTGTCTATTCTGCAAAATTGAGCTGTACAAGTTGGTTATACAAGATTGGACAGCTCACACATTTTTGTTCTTATCAGACAGCTATCAGATGTGACGACAATTTTGGGCGCAATTCTGGACACGTTCATGCAGTGACAATTCTATACATGTTCATGCAACGACATTCCTAGGTGCAATTGAAGAATACTTATGCAGCGATAGTTCTGGATGCAATTTGAAGAATATTTATGCAGTGACAGTCTTGAGTGCGTTACGAAAATATTCTTGTGGCGACAGTTTTGGGTGCAATCTGGAAGTGCTCATGCGGTGATAGTTTTGGGCGCAAATTTGGATGTAATTTTGTACTGACAACTCTGTACACCTTCATGCACTGATCCTTCTGGACAGGTTCTTGCAGTGACATCTCAAGATGCAATACTGAACACTAAATGTAGCGACATTAGAAGAAAAAGTAAGATAAAATTGAAGAAATTAAACCAAACATCACTGACTTAGAAAATGCAATTATTAAATATAAAATGCTAAAAATGCATGCTAAACATGATATAATGGGAACAATTTATACAATAAATGGGGAGAAAACATATGTTCTTTTAGTACCATCACACCCCCAAACTTGAGTTTTTACTTGTCCTCAAGTAAAACAAAAAGAATTTTTTTCAAGGCAATAATCATTCTAGCAACTTGAAGCATCTGAAATCCTATTACATGAATTACATTCAAATGGCAGAATATTTCACCGACAATTTATAGATATGAATAACTAAAATTACAATTTCATCAATGCTAGCATCA
Organism: Gossypioides kirkii; assembly: GCA_005610355.1. Lineage (NCBI taxonomy): Eukaryota > Viridiplantae > Streptophyta > Magnoliopsida > Malvales > Malvaceae > Gossypioides > Gossypioides kirkii. The sequence goes on along the minus strand of CP032254.1, from coordinate 28,986,129 downwards.
TACTTTAAATCTTAAATTCATTCTACCAAAATAGCATTTATTGTAAAATAATATACACATAAATATTTTTTTCCTCTTTTCCTTTTTTTTTGTGACTGCGGGATGTCATTGCATTACTATACCCTTGTTCCTAAGAAGTAACGATGGGGTGCAACAAACCCCCAGGGAGTATGTAATTGTGCCGACACACACTCTTGCAGTGACAGCCTTTGGCTAGATTACTCTTTCTAACACTTGCATTGGAGTGTTCCCCCTTGATAGTTCACAATAGACCCACATTGGAGTGTTTTATTCATAACTATACTTATATACAAGTAACTATAAATGGCATATTCATTCAAGATTCAAAGAGTGATACTATTCATCCATTACTAATGCAATCTAAGTCATTCATCCAAAAATTGAAGATAGAACATTCAATCAAATTCATTCAACTCATTCATTAACAGTTCACATGATTTAAGAATTAAGCATCAAATGAAAAAAAATTCAAGCACATTTTCAATAACCATGCATGCTTCATTAAACTCAAAAGGACAAATTTTTGAAATGTGGGTGCAATTGCATTTCCATCCCATATACATTCCCTCCAAACTTAAATTTTGCATTGTCCCCAATGCACTAACAGTAATAAATATATATGGAAATGCAATGACAATGTATATGCAGTGACAATAAAAATGCAAGGACAATTATGCTACATCTACATGATATGCATGAAAACTAAACTAAGTGCTAAAAATAAAAACTAACTCAGTTTGTTGCAGCCGAAAATGTGGCTGCATGGGTCTTCTTGCGCTTCTGCTCTTTCTTGCGGCGCTTCTTGTCTTTGGTGTGCTTCCTCTTTCATTCCTTTGGCTTGGTCGAATCTGCGGATTGCTCCTCAATTTCCATCTCTGCTCCGACATCATCAACTGCTTCATTCGTTGGTCTAGTATAGACCACTATCACCCAAGGGTTTGTGGTCCTCATTAATTTCATCCATAGCTTCCGCTTGAATCGCTCCATCTAGTGCCAAGCCTTCAGTTATTACACCCACAACTTCAGGTGCAAGGACAAATTTCTCAGCTAAATTTGCCTTGACATCTATTTCTTCCTCCACATGAACTTCTTCCGTTTTCAGCATTAAGTCAGTAGGTGCAGTACAGCTGTACAAAATTGCACTAACAATGGAATGCATCGATAATGGTCTTGACTTATTCCTCTATCAGTGCAGACACAGTATTTGTTCTTCTTCTTCAAGTTATTCATACTCTTTTATTCTCCACACGGTCCAAAAAAATTTCCACTCTTTCTTGCGTTTTTTCCAATTCCATACCTTCTTAATTACGAATATAGGCATCAAAATTATGCTTTCATTAAAATCACATAATGCCTTTCTAATATACCGATCACCAATAGAATAGGGTATTGAGAAGCTCTTGGGATCCTTAAATTCTTTGAGCAATTTAATTGTCCTGATAGTGCGCCTTTCAATAAGTGCGATTGCTTCAAATTCTCCCAATTTTTTCTTCTTTGACCATGCATCTTCAAGTTTCTGAGGTTGTTTTGTTGTAGCATTTGTAGCAACAAAATGATCTAATTCTATCTCTGCAAAATTTTGTTTAACCTCTTTAGCTGTAGTTTGCTTTTCATATTGTTCTGACATCTTTCCATCATCGAGATCTAAATTATCTTCCTTTACTGTAACATTTGTAACAACTTCAATTAGTTGAGTCTCACTTCTGGGAAAAATTCCCTCACAATGCTCTTGTCCTTGTGATATCGAATTCTTAATATCCATCGGCAAATATTTTTGTGGTCGCAAATTTATTGCGCTCACAATCTGGCCAAATTGATATTCTAGAGCTCGTATGGATTCAGCTTGCCTCTGAAGCACAGCTTCAGTCTTGGCAAAATATTGACTCAACAAATTTTCCATTGATGAAAATTTTGATGCTTCATCTTGCTGGGTATTTTGCCTTGACAAGAGTTGATCATAATTGGGCAGTGTCCACTCGGATCTAACATTGTTGTTTATACTTCCAGGGTCTTGATTGTTCTAAAAAAAATTTGGATATTGCTCCTACTCTAGCGTGTAGGTATTGGAATATGGATTTTCATTTCGACCGAAATTCCTCATGTAGTACACATTTGCTAGATTTAATGGGCATTGTTCAAACTCATGGTTGCTTCCACAATAATCGCAAGTTGTCACTGCAAATTTCCATTCTGCAATTGCTGAGCATTCTGCATATTATTCAACGAAGATACTTGGGCTATTATGGCATCAAGCTCCATTTCTATAGCATCACTTATGCTAGTCCAACATCTTGAGGTTCTATACACCTTGTTCCTAGCCATATTTCACTAAAAGAAAAATGTAAAAGAAAACAAGTTAGTGACAAATAAAATTTATATAATAAAAAAATAAATGCAAAGAAAAAAATAGACATCAAACAAAACTTGATCGCTCTATGAACGTCACAGCAAAATATGCAAGCAGACACTATCGATGCAAGTATAGTAGACAGACGTGAGTTTGTCAGATATTGATCCCACGAGGATGGTGTTTTTGTTGCTTAAATTTGTCGATGCAAAAGAGGTCAGAATAAGAAGAACTGTCAGGAATAATGTCAGCGCAATTAAATCAAAGACTGCAAAAAAAAGAATTAAAAATGTCAGAGCAAATATTGTAATACTGTATTATAATATGTCAGAGCAATTGAATAAGAAAATGTTATAAAGAGGTGAAGGTATTTTTTTAATGCAATTTAAGAAAATTAACAAAGTAAAACAATGATAAAGAAATGAGGGATCCCTGACTTAATAAGTTGACAAACACTAAATGTGACTATAAGGTAATTGGTAGATAAATTGTCGCCACAATTAAGTTCTATGAGATCTCATTACTTTCTACTTCCCTATTTATCAAAGACCAAACACTTACATTAACCACACCTTCCAATGCTGGCAATGCTTTGCATTCAAGAACAAGTGGCCAAAATTCCTTCGTGCCTCAAGCAACTTCTGTTGTCTTGCTTGTTAATTTAACTTGTCACTACACCTTCCAATGACCACGACTGTAATCGCACTTCCGTGGTCAGAACAATTAAATCCAAAGATAAACAGTTAAGATGATTTGAGCAAAAAAAAATAGATCTAACATTAAGAGGTACTTCCATACACAATTAAAGTCATAAGAATTTATCAACGTTTAAGAGGAAACAAAAAACAAGTTAAAGCATTTTATTCCTAGCCTACTAGAACTATTCTGTAAATGCTCCTTTTGTGTCGCACTTAGAACACTCCTCGTTAGGAGTAGATGTTGCCTTCTTATCTACATTAGGTTCCTTCGAATGGTCTCAAGCCTCCATAGTCGAAAAGCTCAAAAGCTAGGTTGAAGAACATAATATTGCAAAGTGGGACACTAAAGGAAGAAGAGACACCTTTCTCTTTTCTTGTGAGTGTTTATATTTAGCCCAAATTATATAGGTTTTTATTCTGCAAAATTGAGCAGTACAAGTTGGTTATACCAGATTGGACAGCTCACACATTTCTGTTCTTATCAGACAACTGTCAGATGCGACGATAATTCTGGGCGTAATTCTGGACACGTTCATGAGCGACAATTCTGTACATGTTAATGCAGCGACATTCTTGGGTGCAATTGAAGAATACTTATGCAGTGATAGTTCTGGATGTAATTTGAAGAATATTTATGCAGCGACAGTCTTGGGCACATTCCGAAAATATTCTTGCGGCGATAATTTTGGGTGCAAATTTGGATGCTATTTTGCAGCGACAACTTTGTACACCTTCATGCATTGATCCTTCTGGACAGATTCCTGCATGACATCTCAAGTTGCAATACTGAACACTAAATGTGGCGACATTAGAAGAAAAAGTAAGATAAAATGAAAGAAAATTAAACTGAACATCACTGACTTAGAAAATGCAATTACTAAATATAAAATGCCAAAAATGCATACTAAACATGATATAATTGGAATAATTTATACAATAAATGGGGAGAAAACATATGTTCTTTTTAGTACCATCACTCATCAGTATTCTCCACATTTACTTTCAGAGTAGGGTTTTCTGAGCTACTCAGTACTTTGCCTAATCGGAGCGCTATTGCTTTCAAATGCTCCTTACCATCCCTCTGAGGATTATCTTCTATATTGCTTGGAATACCTATGCCAATTTTTCTTTTAATGTCACCCATTATGCTCATCAATTGGCTCATTTGCTCTTCAAGTTTGGTCAATGTTTTGGTTGAGTTGGTACACTCAAACTGCACATGTTTTACATCTGTTCTCATGGACTGCATCATCCCTTTAATATGATCCAAGCATTGACCACATACAATATGGTCATTTTTTGGGTTGGCCCTTTCTTGAGGTTTCTGTAGATAAAGAGGTTGATAGTTAGTATTTTTAGCTTGGATTGCATTATTACCTCCTCCTTACGATCCTCCACATCTCAGGTTTGGGTGATCCCTCCAACCGAGGTTATAAGTATTTGAATAAGGTTTTTTACCCCTATTCTCGATATAATGTATATCCTATGTTGGATTATTTATGTAATGGAAGAGTGGTTTATCTCCTCCATAGATAAATGTTGCACAATTGGTGGATTCGATACAATTCAGTATATCCACTAACTATTGGTATCTATCATCTTCTTGGACAGCTTTTACTGTGGATGGTTTCTAGCCATAAGTAAATCGTTCGGTAAGCCACCAACAGGAGTTCATTACCATGTTTTCGACCAATTCGTACGCATCCTCGTACGTCTAGTTCAATAGTGCTCCTCTTGCAACTCCATCTAATTTGGATCTTGTGTGTGCATCCGACCCATTATAGAATATTTGTAATTGCAACCACTCAAGTAAATCGTGGTGTGAGCATTTTTGGATCAACATTTTGAAACGTTCCCAAGCCTCATGAAAGCTTTCTCCTTCCAATTGTCAGAAGGTGGCTATTTTTCTTCTCAACTAGACTATATTGCTAATAAGGAAAAACTTCTACAAGAATTTTCCTACCAATTCATCCTATGTAGTGATGGATCTTGGTGCCTATGACTCTAGCCAAGCAAAAGCATTATCAATTAGTGAAAAGGGGAACAACCGAAGATGAATAGCATCATCAGTGGCCTCATTATACTTGAAAGTATCACATCGTTGAAGAAACCATTTCAAATGCTGATTTGAACCTTTCGTCACTGTGCCTCAAAATTGCAAATTATTTTGAATCATCTTGATCATTATTGATTTGATCTAGAAATTATTAACTATTATCATCGGCCCAGTTATGCTCCATTGAACCATGTCCATATTTGGTAATGCATAATCTCTTAGGGTTCGCTCATTGCTTGCCATCGATAGATTTGCAGGTAATTGTGGTGGTGGTGGATCTTCTATGTTGTGATTTTTAGACTCGTCGAACAACGAATTATCTTGCAGTAGGTTTCCAACAGTTGGCGACGGATTTTCCATCTACGACTGTTGTTGCTGTTGTAGTCAATGGTTTCTACGGATTAGTTTTTCGGGATCTATGACTAGCTCGATAGGTGTTCCCCTGCTACGAGTCATACGCTAACCCAAAACAATAAAGTTAATTAACAAATAAAAAAGAATAATAAAATAAGATAAACTGCATCTCTAATCTAAAGATTTTCTAAATATTCCTATTTGAATGCAAAAATTAAAATCAACTTGTAATGTTGCCTCCCCGGTAATGGCGCCAACAACATGACATCCTCTGAATGTACTAACGTCTTGACTGTGAGTACTAAAACAAAAGAAATAAATAAATGAGGGGTGTTCGCAAGTATATGGGTCAGGTTGTAATATAGAATTGTGTTACAACAAAACACTTGGGAAAGTTATTTCGAGGATCGTACCCAATGGAGGCTTAGCACTGAGTCAACTTTAATCTAAACATAAAAAGATTTAATTAGTAATTTAATCAAGTTATATTACGAAACATAAATAATTATATTTTTGGGTTTTGTGAAATAACAAAAGAAATAAAATACGAAGAGTAAAGAAGATGGAAAACAAGAATGTAATTTGTTCAGATCTGGTTATGGGGTGATCAGCTCGTTTCGGCATGCTTCATCAACTCTTACTTTGGGCTTTTTGTCAATCAACTAGTCATTACCCTAGCAAGATCTTCTAATACGTCCACTGGAATAATGAGTCAGTAGGGACTACTTATCTTTTGACCTTACAGTCCAAATCGACTAGGGGTTAAGGTGTTTAAGAATGGGTCAAACAAATTTTGGGTTAATTTTCACCTTGATGACTCTTAGGGTTATGAGGCCAAGGGTTTGTTTCACGTTCTTCTAATGTAACACCCCAAACCCAACCTAGACGTTATGACCAAATCTCGAAAGTTACATTAAAAACATTGGAAAAGCTAGCTTCTTGTTAACAAAATAACTAGGTTCCAATACTTTTTATGAAAAATTTTAAAATATAAATAGTAAGCGAGTTTATTTTTGCAAAATACTTATTAAAACACAATTATTTGAAAAAAGTGACATTTTTATCGTAATGTTATTTTGAGTCATTTAAAAAAATAATTTTGCATTTTAATTATTTAATAAAATGGTTTTAAATAAAAAATCTTTTCATAAAGGACTTTTTAGAAAAACTTAGAAAAATCACAAGTTAATAACTTGTTTAAAAAAATCAAGTAAAATCGTAACCAAATTAAATAAACTCAATAATTGAAAATGCTTGAAATCTCATATGTTTGCATGTAAGCATGGCAGTTCTAAAGTTATAAAAATAAACCAACAACCAACATTAAAAGAAATGTCCAAATTCCAAAAATAACAATCAAATAGTTTTAAAAAATTCATTATCAAAACCCATTCGAGAAGCCCTACCGAATGTTGAATCCAAGCCTTAAGTTCGAGTATTACCTGAAAGGTTATTACACTAAAGGGGTGATCTTTAAAAGCCCAGTGTGAGTCTTTTAACCACTTGATTACATTACTCCTTTTGTTCAATTTAACCGAAATTATAAAAAAAACATGGGATGTTACAATTCTACCCTCCTTAAAATAAATTTTGTCCTCTAATTTTACTTGGTTTAAAGAGCTGGGGGTATTGGCGTTGCATCGCATCCTCACCATCCCAAATGGCTTCCCTAGAACCATGATTTCGCCATAATACTTTTTACTAGCGAAATTTGTTTCCTCCTCGACACTTTGATCTCACGATCTAAAATCTGAATCGGTTCCTCATCAAAGGACAAGTTTGGATGCAACTTAATCTCTTCAATCGAAACCACATGAGATGGGTCTGATCAATAACGTGTCAACATATATACATGAAACACATCATGTATGCGATCTAATTAATGGTAACTCCAACTGATATGTCACTGGTCCAACCCTCTTAAGAATGTGATAAGGTCCAATGAATCTCAGACTCAACTTTCTTTTACGGCCAAATCTCAGTATTTTCTTCTTCGACGACAATTTAAGGAATACTTGATCACCGACACTGATCGCGTCTAAAACGTCACAATAATGTGCAAGTGAACACATGTCGATGCAAGTATAGTTGATAGACAATTCTATCAGATATCGATCCCACAGGGAATGGGTTCTTGATGTTCAGATGTCGAAGCAACTAATACTGGAATTTAGATGAAATATAAGTAAAGATATTAGTGCAATTAAGTTAGATCTACACACTGAAATTGTTAATACTGTCAATGCAATCAAAGTTAAATGCCAAAGGTTAAATGTCAGAGCAACGGAAAGAAAATCAAAATGTGTTGAGTGATAAGTGTTAAATATTTAAATGCAAAAAATATAAATGTGATCAAGTGCGAAGATCTGGAATGGATCACTGATTTTCCTAAGTCGCAACGCAGGATGCGTCGACAAGGTTTTGAATAGATAAATTGTCGCAGCAATGAAGCTCCAATGAATTCTTACCAATACCAATTCCCTGTTCAGTCACGATTCAGGTACCCACAATGACCCCACCTCTCTGTGTGAACAACGTTGTGTACCCAAGAACAAGTGATCAGAATCTCTTCTAATCCCAAGCAGCTCTTGCCTAACTTACCTGTTAACATAACTTGTGTCCCCATCTCTCGATGTCGGTAGACTGCAAAGCCACTCTCATGTTTGATGTAGTTAGATCCAGGAATAAACAGATAAATAGCATTAAATAAGAATCAAAGTGATCAAATACTGAAAGATACTCTCGTATTCATTCAAATATTAATAATATTTTATCATCCATAAGAAAGGAGTTAACGAATACATCGGAATATACTATCTCTAAGCTGCTCGGATTACCCTCTAACTTCTCCTCTTGCTCAGCATCAAGCACTCCTCGTCAGGAGTTGCTGCTCGTCGGCTCAGTCAGTTCACCGGTCTCTAGTAATAAATTTCAAAAACACAAAGTAATTTACAAATTTAATTCTTCAACTCTTGATGATTTTTTCCTCCTCTTCTTTCCTCTATTTATAGCCTTCAAAAGTTGCAGGTTTCATCCTCCTCTATTCTCAGATCCAGATCTAAATTTTTGTAGCTATCAAAGTTAGTTATAGTACAGTTGTGCACTCAAGCATATTTGATGTTTTCTTTAGAGATCTGCAGGTTGTCGCTGCATTACTGGGTGCAATCTGAGATTGTTAATTGCGGCAACAACTTGTGATATTCCTGTGTTGGTGCTTTCAGGTGTGAATTCAGCTTGAGTTTACTCATTCGAGGTTTAGGTTCTGTGCGGCGACATCTCTGCTCACAATTCCAAGCTAATCTTGTGGCTGCATTCTTCTTCCAGCATTGATCTTCTAGGCTGAGTTCCTGTGCTGACAATACTAAGGTGTAATACAACGACTGCTTGTGGCAATATTAGTACAAAAAGAGATAAAAATCAAGAATTTAAAGTAAACTACAATGAGTTAGAAAATATAAAAACTAAGTATGAAATGCTTATGATGTATGCTAAATAAGGTACAAAAGGGACAATCAAAACACCAATTTAAGGAGAAAATATATGTCATTTGTAATGCTATCACACCCTCAAAATTAAGTTTTTACTTGTCCTCAAGTAAACAAGAATTAGCAAAGTCACAAGCAAAAATCTCACCGCAATCATTGGTCTCACAACTTGAATTTTCTGAAATCCTAATGCACAAATTGTATTCACATGATAAAATAATGCATCGAAAATTTATAGGCATGAATAATTAAAACTGCAACTTCATCAATGTAAGTATTATGAAATGAATCTTAATCTTTCTTGAACCAATTCAACATTTATAGCAATAAAAAATTTTTCTTCTTTTCTTTTCTCTTTCTTTTTCTCATTTTTTCTTTTTCAAGTGACTGAGAGATGTCATTGCATTACTATACCTTCATTCCTGGGCAGTAACGATGGAGTGCAACAAACCCCCAAGAGGTATGTAATTGCGCCGACACACACTCTTGTGGTGACAGCCTTTGGCTAGATAATTTTTCTAAACCTGCAGTGGAGTGTTCTCCCTTAAAAAGTACTAGTGCACTCACATTGGAGTGTCTTTTATTCATACAATGTTGCTGCAATTGGTCAATTAGTTCAAGATTCAAACATCAACACTATCCATTCACTATTGAAGCAATTCCAATCATTCATTCAAAAATAGCAGACTCACCATTCATTCATATTCATCCAATTTACACATCATCATCCAAACAATTTAAGAATTACGCATAAAAATAAATATTCTTGGCACATTTCTGTTGAAATTTTTCATATTCTTATTAACAAAAGAAATAAGTAGAATTCAAATATATAGGTGCAATTGCATTTCCATTTCACATTATCTCCCCCCAAACTAAATGCCTGCATTGTCCCCAATGCACTGACAATATTATTATATAGATATAATAGAAATGCAACGATAATGCAAATAAGTTAGCAAAATGAATGTAATGACCAAAGAAAGTGCAGTACCAGTAAAAATGCATGAGAAACTATCAACAAAGAAGTGTATCAATTTATTCCTCAGTAGTCGATACAGAGACTGCCTTTATTTTCTTTTTCTTTTTATCTGGGCGCTCACCCTCTTCCTTGTGCTTCTTCTTCTTATTATCTTTGCACCTCTTCCTCTTTTTATCTGTCGAGCCAGCCGAATTGGTTGACTGCTCCTCCTTAGCAAGTTGGGTGGTGGCCTCATCGATGGTTACTTCAGATGGGTGGATTTCAATGAGTGGTGCCACATAGGGCAAAAAGGCTAAAGGATTCAGTTCCTCGATACTGCTAGTAACAATCTTAGCCCAGCTTGAATCAGGTCAAGCCTCATCAGTGCTTAATGTCCCCACACTCTCAAGTGTACCGACAACATCCTCAGCAATCGTTGTCGGGGCATCTTCTTCCTTCTTCTTCTGCTCTGTTGCAGGGTTCTTTATTTCACTCTCTTCTTCTTTTTCTTTCTTCTCTTCCTCTTCCTTCTCTTTCATATGGTCATCTTCTTGCTTGACACCTTCATCTGCATGCTGCTCTTATTCGACTATAGCCATGTCAATACCATCCACTACGTCTACACCCATTGAGCTATTCAGCTCCTCAATGACAACTCCCCTACCTTCCATGGCCGCCCCAGGGCTATTCGAAAATTCTTCGAATAAGTTGGCAATTATTTGGTAGTAGTCTTCCATGGCATTAAAATGTTCCTCGCTCTCCTCGTCATTAGAGATGTGAATTCTCGTTGGGGATGGAACATTTTGAGGCCTACCATCAGGAGTAGGCTAATCAGAGGAAGAAGCTTGCATCAGGCAAAAATATCGAGAAATACTGGGAAGTCTAGTAATGGATTGGGGCTTATTCTGCACAGTGCGGTGACAATGGCTTCATTCCATGCCTTTATATATGCGTAGAAGATATGTTGCCTATAATCCAAATCTTCTAATACGCTCAGAGTACGGATTGTGCGCGTATTGATGCGATTAGTGTGGACTTCCAAAATAGCAAGTCTCTTTGCCACTTGGGGATATGTGGGCGCATCAGCTTGTTCTTCCTTCTTCTTCTTGCCCTTATCCTTCTTCGTTGAAGCTTCTTTTGCCAATGGTGTCTCCTGATCGCGAGTCATCCTTTCAATGGAGATGTCATTTATGGGACTCTTGTTCTCTAACACCTCCTCACCATCCCTGGGCACAATGCCCTTTGTTTTAAAAGCAACATAATCATAGAAGGGAATGAGAGTATACTAGTCTATTTGGTAACGGATTCCACAATTTGGTTATGGATGATTTCTCCAATGTCAATGTGTCTGCATTATAGGATAGAATGAAGAAGACACATATGGTCTAGTGTGGCCATAGTGCTATGAGTGGACAAAAGAATACGGTTGTTGATGAAGTGGAACCATACTTTGCCAAAGGTTGTGAGATACTTCTATGCATAATGTAGTTGTGGAACCCATTACCTGTCCAAGTGGCACCATCAACACAAAGATCCTTCATAATCTGAGTAGTGACTTCATCATCCAGTCAATGGATAAACGGTGAATGGTCGTCCACCCTCTCAAGGATTTGTAGTAACACATTGATTTAGGCGGCACTCCACGGAATAAGCCCCTCTCTTATAAACACAAATTCTTGTTCAGCATCAATGAGGTTTGCATAAAATTCTCTTACCAGTGTGGGAGCATAGCCAGCAGGATGTTCGCAAAAGAACTCCCATCCTAAGCGGCTGATGGTTCGGGCAACGTGTTTTCCAAAGGTTTGATGTGTGGATAATTACAGACCTTGCTCTGGGTGGAGATTCCGCTTCAGCATGATATTTTGATAACGGTCCTTGACTGCAGTTTTCAAAAATAAGACCAACCCTAAAGACGGTTGTAGTGTTGTGGTCGAAGCCATAGTGGTTGAAGTTGAAGGATTTTTGGAAGTGTTCTTTAATGCTCTAGTTTTCGCCATGATGACTAAAAAAGTGAGAAAACTTGCAAAAAGGAGTTATCTTGTGAACATAAATAAAATAGAAGCAATGGAAGAGATAAGATGTAGCAATAATGGAGACTGTGAGTAAAATAAATCTACAGGGAAAGAGATTTTATAACCTAGGGTTTGTAAAATCGTGATGATTACAAAGGTCATAGGGAAACGTTGCTTCTGCAGCTATAGATTGTACGTTTTCACTTGATCTAATGACTGGGATAGAAAAGAGATCAACCGGCCCAATTCTTACTGAAAAAGTTTTGTTGACTCATCACAGAATACATCGATAATTTGTGCTTCGATGCATCGACAAAAAGATGATTTTTATTTCTGCAATGATTATAAAACAAAACAAGTAAAAGTGAAACAAATAAAGGAAAATGAAAAAATGCATCGACATTATTTAAATGTGACCAGATTGATGTCCTCGTTTGGTTCCTTTACATCTGGGCTCACATAGTGCTTCAGCCGTTGGCCATTCACCTTGAATTGTTTTCCATCTTTCAAATTCTCAATTGTCACCGCTCTGGAATGCCTCGACAACTTTGAAAGGGCCTGACCATCTTGATCGCAATTTATCTGGATGCAATTTTAAACGAGAATTAAACAAAAGCACTAATTGACCAAGGCTAAATTGTTGACGCAAGATGATATTGTCATGCCATCTCTTAGTCTTTTCCTTGTATATTACAGCATTCTCATAAGCATGTCGGCGTATTTCTTCCAGTTCAGTAATGTCCAACAATCTTTTTCTTCCGGTAGCATCATAATCCATATTCACCCGCTTGATTGCCCACATAGCTTTGTGTTCAAGCTCAATTGGTAGGTGACAAGACTTATCAAACACTAACTGATATGGCGACATTCCCAACGGGGTTTTATATACAGTGCGAAGCACCCACAATGCATCTTGTAGCTGCGAAGACCAATCTCTCTGAGATAGATTAACTACCTTCTCAAGGATGCTTTTGATTTGACGATTGGATACTTTGGCTTGACCATTGGTTTGTGGGTGATATGTAGTGCCATACGATGCTTCACACCATATCTTTTTAATGTTTTTGCCACTTGGTTGTTATGAAAATCAGTTCCTTGGTCACTTATTAATGCTCTCAGTGTTCTAAACCTTGTAAGAATGTAAGTGTGAAAGAATTTTAACACCGTCCGAGCATCATCTTTTGGCACCGCAATTACCTCGATCCATTTTGAGACATAGTCAACAGAAAATAAGATATACAAATTCCTAAAGGAGTTGGGGAATGGTCTCATGAAATTTATACCTCAAACTTCAAACAACTCTACTTCCATAATCGGTTGTTGGAGCATCTCATTGCACTGAGATATTGATCCAGTGCATTGACATCTATCACATTGTTGAGAGAAGTTGTGGGCATCTTGAAACAATGTGGGCCAATAAAATCCTGACTATAAGACCTTTGCAGTAGTCCTTGTACCACCAAAATGTCCTCCATAAGGGGCATCATGGAAATGTCGCAGGATTAAAGTCATTTCTTCTTCATGTACACAGCGACGAATAATGTTGTCGGTTTTGCAGTGTCGCGCAGAAACATGATCTTTTTGTGACTAGTTGCACTTAGTGGTAACTTCCCACACACAAGGTAGTTGACAATATCGGCATACCAGGGCAATGCGTCGACAAAGAATAACTGCTCATCTAGAAATGCTTCAACAATTTGGGACATCTGTCCATCGTCACTTCCAACTTCCAGTCGAGACAAGTAGTCAGCTACTTGATTTTCAGATCCCTTCCTATCCTTGATTTCAACATCAAACTCTTGAAGGAGTAGGATCCATCGAATTATTCTTGATTTGGCGTCTTTCTTTGTAAAAAGATATTTCAATGCGTAATGGTGTGTGCACACTGTAATCTTTGCGCCGACAAGATATGAACGAAACTTGTCAAATGCGAAGACTACTGCTAGCAACTCCTTCTCAGTAGTTGTATAATTAATCTGCGCTTCAGTTAAAGTTTACTAGCATAATAAATAGAATGAAATACCTTCTCTTTTCGTTAGCCTAGTACAGCTCCAACAGCAAAGTCACTTGCGTAGCACATTAATTTAAACGGTTGAGTCCAGTTTGGTGCAATGACAATTGGAGCTTGTACCAGCTACTTCTTTATTTTCATGAATACGTCCAAACAGGCGTCATCAAACACAAACTTTTTATTTTGCTCTAACAGTGAGCATAATGGTTTAGCAATCTTGGACAAATCGCGTATGAATCTTTTGTAGAAACTAGCATGTCCAAGAAAGCTTCTTATTCCTTTCACATTAGTAGGCAGTGGTAATTTCTCGATGATTTCAACCTTTGCTTTATCAACCTCAATGCCCTGATAAGATATCTCATGGCCAAGGACAATGCCTTTAGTTTCCATGAAGTGGCATTTCTCCCAATTTAGAACTAGATTTGTGTCCTCCCATCTCTTCAAAATTTTTGCAAGGTTATCAGCGTATTGGTCAAAATTTTATCCATAGACAGGGAAATCATCCATGAATACCTCTAAAGAGTCCTCGATCATATCCGAGAAAATCGCCATCATACACCTCTGGAATGTTGCTGGAGCATTGCATAACCCAAATGGCATACATTGGAAAGCAAAGGCTCCAAAAGGGCATGTGAACGTAGTCTTTGCTTGATCTTATGGCGTAATGGCAATTTGGTTGTACCCAAAGTAGCCATCTAAGAAGCAATAATAGGCTTTACCAGCTAGCCTATCCAGCATCTGGTCAATGAAAGGTAGTGTGAAATTATCCTTCTTTGTGGCTGCTCGACGATAATCCATACATACTCACCAACCAGTCGCAATGCGAGTAGGAATCAACTCATTCTTGTTGTTGGTCACAACTGTGAAACTACTCTTTTTTTGCACACATTGGATGGGGCTCACCCAATTACTGTCAAAAATGGGATAATTGATGCCCGCGTCTAGCCACTTGATAGTTTCCTTCTTCGCTACTTCTTTCATCTTTTCATTAAGTCTTTGTTGTTGCTGAATCAATTACTTTCCTTCGTATTCTAGCCTTATCTTATGCATGCAAAAAGAGGGACTAATGCCTCTGATATCTGCAATGCTCCAGGCTATGGCTCTTTTATGTTGTTTCAAAATCATAATGAGCTTGCTCAATAGATGGTATAAACACCGGGATTGTCCTGTTTGAAAAATCCAAAGATTCCAGTTGCCAATTCTATCTCAGCTCATAATTATTAACTTCTTCTTTGTCTATACATTCAACTAGGACTTCATCAGTGGATGTCGCGACATCCTTATCTAACACTGCTGAACTTCTTGCGTTGAATTATTCCATAATGATTTCGTCCAACACGTCAATGTGATGACATTACTTTTTAGTTCTAGACGGGGATGCCTTAAACACACTGAAGGTAACATGCTCATCGTTATGTCTCATGATAAGTTCTCCTTTGAACACATCGATAAGTGTGCACCTCGTTGCTAGAAATGGTCGCCCCAAGATAATAGGTACCTCCTTATCTACTACGCAGTCTAGGATTATGAAATCAGCAGGGAACACGAGCTTATCAACTTGGACAAGGACATCTTTAATTGGCCTTCAAGTTGCACTAAGGATCTGTCAACAAGTTGTAATGTCACTGTAGTGGGCTTCATCGATCCTATTCCTAACTTCTTGAAAGTAGATAAAGCCATAAGCTTAATACTTGCTCCTAAATCACATAAAGCTTTACCTAGATAATGATTCCAAATGGAGCATGGGATTGTGAAGCTGCCAAGGTCTTTCATCTTGGTTAGCAACTTATTTGTAAGCATAGCGTTGCACCCCTCTGTGAGCGCAATCGTCTCGATTTTCGGATCATTTCTTCTTCTTTGACAACAGCTCCTTCATAAATTTCCCATAGCTGGGTATCTGCATAAGAGCATCGACAAGAGGTATATAAATGTGTAATTATTTCAAAGTAGAAACAAACTTTTGATACTCTTTATCATGGACTTTTTCTTTAAATCTTTGCGAAAATGGCAAAGGTATTGTAGCAATGGGTTGTTGTGAAAAACTTGGTGATGTCGACATTGGCAGTTGCGTCGACAACTTTGTTGGACAAACTGTAGGCATAGATGGTACTACAGTTGGTTCCTCTTCATTTACTCTTGCTTGGCTTCCTTCAGCTGCATTCTCTACTTATTGTTGTGGTTCAGATGCATCGACATGGTCCTAATTAGAACTGCTTGGTTCAGCCATCTGCTTCCCACTCCTCAGCATAATAGCCTTGCATTGCTCCTTCCCCCTTTGCGTTAGATTCTCAGTATCACTAGGCTGAGTACTCGGCGACCTCATGCTTAGATTAGAAGCTAACTATCCTAGCTGGGCTTCCAATGCTTGGATGAAGAAGAGTTTCCTTGTACTATTGCTTCAATCCGCGTGATATGCTCGCGCATCAATGCCTCAAGAGTAGCCATAGGATCTGACTTAGATTAAGAAAACTGCTACTCTTGATGCTGATTATGCTATCTTTGCATATGTGGCAGCACAGACTATTGTGGTTGTAATCAAGATTGTGGTTGCAACTGACTATGTGCTACATCTGTTCAGAATGAGAATTTACATGAGAATTCTGATTATAATTCTGCTGTTGGGTACTATTGTAACTCCCTTGTCTATAACCCCCATGATTTGAGGAATTTTCATATCTGAATGTGAAAGCATTTTGATTCCCTCAAGGTTGTTGAGCTCGGTTGTTGTATGAGTTACCATATGAACCTCCTCTGATGTTGTTGACATAGAATGCATTTTTCACATGTTATGGATAGTCCTCATAACTATGATTGTCACTACAAATTTCGTAGGAAAATATCGGCGCATCTAATTGTTGGGCCACTTGAATAGGAGCAACGTCACCTGTCCCTTTCACATTCTTTATAACGTTGGCCAACGAGAATACCTACGCACTCAAAGTAGTAATGGCATCTAATTCAAGAACTTTAGGGTTATTTTTTACCTGTGCAGAACGAGAGATTGGATATTGATAGTCATTCTGAGCAATCCTCTCTATAATTGTTATAGCTTCATTGTATGTACAATCCAACAAAGGACCATTAGAAGATGCGTTGACAAGATTCCTTGTCTAGGCATTCAAACCATTATAGAATATTTCAATTTGGGTCTCTTGCTGAATATCATGCATTGGGTAGCATCAAAGCAATGTCTTGTAGCGCTCCCAGGTTGTATCTAAGTTCTTATCATCCAGCTGATGATATGCAGTAATATCATTCTGTAACCTTGCGTTCATTATCGACGGACTGAAATGCAAAACAAACTGCATTGTTAGCGCATTCCAAGATGTAATGGATCCAGTCGGCAATCCCAAGAACCATGTTCTCGCTTTACCCTACAACGAATAAGGAAATAATTGCATTTTCAAGGCATCATCAGGGACACCATGTGAAACTAAAGGATGCACAAATAAGTAGACATCATATTAAATGTTCTCTTGCATCTTCATGAGGCAAACCCGAATATTGTCCATTTGAATTGAGCATCTGAAACATCACCGATTTTAGCTCGAAATTACTAGCCTGAATAGCTGGACTCACAACCCCTGGTTGTAAATCATCAAGGATAAGCACAACAAAATCTCTTATTATCCTATTTTGCACTTGTTCAGCTTATGGTGGTGGTGGTGGTATATCATTAACAATTTGTGGTAGCACTGGAGGAACTCCATCTTGTGACAGCAGTGGTGGTAAATTATTGTTGTTGTTGTTACCAGCCATTTTCCTTTGTTCCTGTCTTTTCATCCTAAGTGTTCTCTCAAGTTCAGGATCAAAGTTTACAATATCCTTAGAATTTCTTCTTGTGGACATGCAACTTTTAAATCAACAAAAGAAAATTAGACGGATTAGTAAAAACAAAAAATTAAATAATAAAAAATTGCTACTACAATAGTAATCATCAAACAAATGCCAATCCCCGGCAACGACTTGATAGACAATTCTATCGGATATCGATCCCACAGGGAATGGGTTCTTGATGTTCAAATGTCGAAGTAACTAATACTAGAATTTAGATGAAATGTGAGTAAAGATGTCAGCGCAATTAAGTCAGATCTGCACACTAAAAAAGTTAATATTGTCAATGCAATCAGAGTTAAATGTCAAAGGTTAAATGTCAGAGAACGAAAAGTAAATCAAAATGTGTTGAGTGATAAGTGTTGAATATTTAAATCCAGAAAATATAAATGTGATCAAGTGTGAGGATCTGGAGTGGATCACTGATTTTGCTAAGTCGCAACGCAAGATGCATCAACAAGGTTTTGAATAGATAAATTATCGCAGCAATGAAGCTCCAATGAATTCTTACCAATAACAATTCCCTGTTCAGTCACGACTCAAGAACCCACAATTACTCCACCTCTCGGTGTGAACAACGTTGTCTACCCAAGAACAAGTGATCAGAATCTATTCTATTCCCAAGCAGCTCTCGCCTAACTTACTTGTTAATCTAATTTGTCACTGCATCTCTCAATGTCGGTAGACTACAAAGCCACTCTCATGTTTGATGCAGTTAGATTTAGGAATAAACAGATAAAAAGCATTAAATAAGAATCAAAGTGATCAAATACTGAAAGATACTCTCGTATCCATTCAAATATTAATAATAGTTCATCATCCATAAGAAAGGAGTTAACGCATACATCAAAATATACTATCTCTAGGCTACTCAGATTACCCCCTAACTGCTTCTCTTGCTCAGCATCAAGCACTCCTCGTCAGGAGTTGTTGCTCATTGGCTCAGTCAACTCACTGGTCTCCAGCAATAAATTTTAAAAACACAAAGTAATTTGCAAATTTAATTCTTCAACTCTTGATGATTTTTCCTCCTCTTCTTTCCTATATTTATAGCCTTCAAAAGTTGCAGGTTTCATCCTCCTCTATTCTCAAATCCAGATCTAAATTTTTGTAGCTGTCAAAGTTAGTTACAGTACAGTTATGCACTCACGCATATTTGAAGTTTTCTTTAGAGATCTGCAGGTTGTCACTGTATTACTGGTGCTTCCATGTGTGAATTCAGCTTGAGTTTACTCATTCGAGGTTCAGGTTCTATGTGGCGACATCTCTGGTCGCAATTCCAAGCTAATCTTGTGGCTGCATTCTTCTTCCAGTATTGATCTTCTAAGCTGAGTTCTTGCGCTGACAATTCTAAGGTGCAATACATCGACTGCTTGTGGCAATATTAGTACAAAAAGAGATAAAAATAAAGAATTTAAACTAAACTATAATGAGTTAGAAAATATAAAAACTAAGTATGAAATGCTTATGATGCATGCTAAATAAGGTACAAAAGAGACAATTAAAACACCAATTTAGGGAGAAAATATATGTCATTTGTAATGCTATCAGACACTAAATTCTATATCCCTCCTTTTCAAATAAGAATAAGATTTTTGATGATCTGATTCCACTCTTAATTGATCCTGAATCAGCTTCATATTACTCTCGGTCTCCTAAACTAAATCTAGGCCCAAGACTTTCTTTTCCCTAACTCGGTACAACATAACGAAGTTCGACATTTTCGACCATAAAGACCTTCAGAGGGAGCCATATAAATGCTTGACTGAAAGCTATTATTGTACACAAATTTAACAAGTGGTAAATGTTCCTTCCAATTGCCTCGAAAATCAATTACACAACCCCTCAGCATATCTTCAAGGACTTGTATAACCCTCTTAGACTACCCATCAGATTGTAGATGAAAAGTTATACTGAAGTTCAAATTCATGCCAAAAGCCTCATGCAACTTCTTCCAAAATCGAGACGTGAAACAAGGACCTGATCAGAGATGATCGATATTGGTACCCCATGAAGTCTCATATTTTCATAAATATACAGTTTGGCTAACTTCAATAATAAATAATATGTGCGAACCGATAGAAAATGAGCTGATTTGGTCAGTCTATCCACAATTACCTAGACTGAACCTTTCTTAGACGGCATCGAAGGTAGCCCACTAAAAAAGTCCATAGTCACTCATTCCCACTTCCACTGAGGAATCTGAATAGGTTGTAGCAAACTAGAAGAAACTTGGTGCTTAGCTTTAACTTGCTAGCACGCCAAACATCTCGCTTTAGTCCTAGCCACCACTACTATTCCCAAAGATCTCGATACATTTATTCCCTCCAGGATGCATAGTGTAAGGGCTACTATACGCTTCCAACAGAATGGACTATCTCAATTCACTATCCAAAGGTACATAATATCTTCCACGGTAACACAAAATTCCCTCTGAATTAAACCCTAAGTCTATAGTCTTAACTTCTTCAATTTGCATGACACATGGCACGAGAGATGAATCTAAAGGCTGTTTCGACTTGATCTCATCCACCAAAGTAGGTCTCACTTGTAAATCTGCAAGCAAACCTCCATCCTCATGCAAACTCAATCTGGCAAACGTCGCCTTTAATTCAATCATTGACCTCCTACTTAATGCATCAGCCATAACATATTCCTTACCTGGATGGTACTCAATAGTGCAGTCATAGTCTTAAACAACTCTATCCATCTCTTATGCCTCAAGTTTAACTCCTTTTGGGTGATAAGGTACTTAAGGCTCTTGTGATCCATGCAAATTATACACTTCTCACCATAAAGATAGTGTCTCTAAATCTTAAGAGTGAATACTACCACAGCTAACTCGAGATCATGAGTAGGGTAGTTACACTTATGCAGTTTAAGTTGTCTCGAGGCATAGGCCAAGAATTTTCCTTCTTGCATCAACATGCAACCAAGACTTGTGTGAGATGCATAACTATAATCCACTTACTCCATCTCAGACTCGGGCTAAATTAAAATAGGCACTTGAGTCAACATTGATTTAAGTTTCTCGAAACTAACTTGGTGCTTCTCGATCCACTTGAAAGCGGCACTCTTTTTCAACAATTGGTCATGGGAGCTGCAATCAGAGAGAAACCTTTCACAAACCTGTTGTAATAACCCACAAGCCAAGAAATCTCACTAACATTCTTAGGCTGCTTCCATTATAGAATAGCTTCGATCTTCTTTGGATCAACACGGATACCCTCAATTAAAACTACGTGACGTAAAACATCACCTCACGGAGCCAAAACTCGCACTTACTCAACTTAGCATATAGCTTTTTCTCATAGAGAGTTTGTAAAACCACTCTCAAAGCCTCCTCATGCTCAGCTTCAGTCTTAGAATAAATCAAGATATCGTTGATGAAGAACACCATAAACTGATCCAAATAGGGTTGGAAAACTCGGTTGATAAGGTCCATAATCGTAGTCGACGCATTGGTAAGACCAAAAGGCATCACTAAGAACTCATAATGGCCGTATCAAGTTCTAAAAGCAATATCAAGTGTAGCAACTTCTCTCACCTTAAGCTAATAATCACCAGGACCTGTGTCACGACGTAGCAGTCAGTATACTTCTTCTTTGGACATCTTCAGGGGTATGTCGCAAAACTCTCGAACTGTGTCGTGACATCGAAGGCAGTTTCAAGATTTATTCATTCTGGTCTCGATGTTGCGACATCAAAGGCTTCGTTTCGTCACCTAGCGATCAGAGAGAATGCCTTCTACAGCACATTCACAAAGTGTGTTAGCTCACCCTTAGGCCTCATTCGGCCCCTAAGGTCAATAAAAGACTCAATTTTACACTTTTTACACATTTTATTGAATTTCCTAAAATGTAATAAAATGGAATTAAATCCTAACAATAATGCTCAATTTCAAGCTCCTAAAGCCCGAAAACTAGTTTAATTTGTTATGTCAAATTACGATAGATCAACCCCTTTAGACGACTCCACAGAGACAAACATTGACTCTTTATACAAAGACCCTTCTTATAATGACTTGCTCATGATAGACATATTCATGTTTTCAGACATATATACACATGCATATCATTCAGATTCATACTTCATACATTACTTTCCATAATCATCACAATACACTTTCTTAGCTTCTATTTCATGGTATTATAATATTTTACGGAAGTTTCTAAAACATAATTTATACATGCAAGAGTAGGTTTAGTGACTCAGTTAGTGGTCCTGAGTAGTAGTTTAAACTCTTGATCCAACAGTCGAAAAAGACTGCAACAACCATTAATTTATAAGATAGAGGAATATCATCAAAGCCCATATAATAATCCCCTAGCCTTATTTCAACTTAGAAAACCCCCAATGGGTCCTATCCCTTCCAAGTAATCATGTAGAACCATGTTCTCTTAATAAAAAAAAAAGGTCATAGATCTTACCTCAATATGGAGAAATCGCTAGTAAAACCCAAGATTCTTGCCCTAACATGGAGAAATACCCTTCCTGTTCCTCTAGCCTCTAGATAGTAGCATTTAGAAATGAGGGAAAGAGATTTCTTATTCTATTCAACATATCTATTTATATAACTTTTGGCCTTATTGAAACTAAAAAAGTGTCACCTTTTTACTTAATTATCTTGTCAAGGTTTACAACTTCCAAGAAAACTACTCAATTATCTCTTTAGCCTTTAACTTTTCACATTTGGTTGGTTCCTAACCAATTTACCTTATAACTTAACTGGCATGGGGCCATAGTTATGGAGTGCACTAGCTACTAACATAAACTCATACCTAAAAATTCATTTTACTTAACCACAAGTCTTATTCTGTCTAATATAGAAATCTAACATGGAACCTTTATTATCTCATGTTCCAATTGGAGTCTGCCAACTCTAAACGCCCAAAAGGGCCTCTGGGCGAATACTACTTCGTCAACATACTTCTTTAAGACTATGCACCAGATCTCTTGTATCTGGTAGAACCAAAGTGCTCTAAGCATATTCATAAAACCTTTATATTTTATACGCTCCCAAGAGTTACTCCTTGTGCCTTACTACCATGAATGATATTCGTTCACCATGCTTCGCGAAGCGGGATGTTACAGAGCATGAGTAGCTAAACCTCAAAGGAGGTTAGTTGATAGAGATGTAGGTAAACGAAAATCTTTGGACAAAAGACTAAATCATAATAAATGGGACTAAATCGAATAGACCTAAGAACTTAGGAAGTGACGCCCTTAAGGGAAAATCTAGGCAAGTGAGAACGAAAGGTAATCTTGTCGTGCACACGTTTATTAGTCTCATATTAACCAGTGAGATCGAAAGATAAATCTAATCTAATTCATCTAAGTTCGTAAAATTGAGATCGGAAGATAAAATGGAGCCATTAAGTAAATTTCGTGATTTAAGTCCCTTGTTTGAGGTTCAATGAATCACATTGAAATCAGCCAACCCAAATTAGTTATTTATTAAATAGTTTGTATCACCCCTAAACTGTCTCTCTCGATGGAATAGGGTTACGGAGTGTCACTATACGATTTGAAAACATTTAACTTCAAACAAAAATAATTATTCCAAACATATTCAAACACGTTCAAAACATATCAGAACACACACATATCATTCAATCTAAATGTTTATCCAATGTATCATCATTGGCACCACAAATTAAACATCCAACCAAACTCATACTCAAAGTTTACATGACATTACCTTTAAGACATACTAAAACCTCCATTACCATACATCCATTTACCATATAACAAGCTAATCACAAAAAACATTTAACTAATGACCAAAAGCACTTCAAGTTTCAAACATAATCCAAAGGTACCAAACATATATATATACAACTACAAAGCTAACTCAAACTAACTTATAAGCAACATAATCATAAATAAATTAACTTATAGACTCTTAATACATGCAATTTATAAACCAACAACAAAATAACTAAATATTCTACCAAGATGAAGAATGGATAGTGTGAATGTACTCCAACTAGATTCCAACTGATCGAGCTTTTCGATGACCTACAAGGCGAAGAAAACAACTACATAAGCAACTAGTGCTTAGTAAGCTCATATAATCTTAAACTTTAACTTACCAAAAAGAATGTAACTTAACCAATTTACAATATAACTCAATATCTTGGTCATAAGTTCATTAACTACCTATACACATCACAAATCCCACTCGGTTAGTGAGTTCATTTATAATACATGTAACTTTATTGTGTTTTCAAACATATACCCAAAAAACACATTTGGTACATAACTCAGCCATCACATATTCACTTAACATTTAATATCTTTATTTCAAGTATTTATTTCAATTATCCCTTTTTACATATTTATATTCCAACAAATACTTCGTATAAACACTTCATATAACCATTTCATATATCTATTTTCATATAAACATTTCATATAGTCGTTTCATAAAATCATTTAACACTTAATTATTATGTATAAATCCATTCATTAAAACATGTACATATATTACTATCCTATACAACACAAACCTCATAAGTTTAGTAAATGTAACAATGAAATTATTTGATACACCAACATGAAGCCTACTAGGCTCAAGGCTTATTAAGATACACCGGCACGAAGCCTGCTAGGCACAAAGCCTGCTAAAATACACCGACACTAAGCTTGCTAGGCATAAATCCTGATAATATACACCGGCACTAAGCCTGCTACGCAAATAGCCCGATAAAATACACTGGCACTAAGTTTTCTAGGCACAAAGCTCGATAAATACACTAGCACTAAGCATGCTAGTCACAAAGCTTGATAAATACACCACCATAACAACTCAATTCTATTATATATTTCCAACAATCAACATTTAATATTACAATTCCGAAACTAAATGAGTTAAACCATTAACAAAGAATTTAATATAACAATATGTATAAATAATACAAATTTACCTCGTCTAAAACAGTTGCTAAAACAAAACCGACGACTAATCTGATACTTTAGCATTTCCTCGATTTAGATTTGATTGGCTTGTTTCTTGATCTAAATAATAATTTTTATTCAATTAATCCACTCAAACAGCTTGAATAAGCAGTTTTATAAATTAAGGCCTTCCATCATCATTTTACAAAATTACCCCAACATTTTTCCTTTCATACAAATTAGTTCCTAAATTCGAAACTTGCAAATTTACCATTTTTAGCTAATAATCATGCTAGCCAAATTTCTTAGGAATTCTAACCAGCCCATATTTATCACCATTTCACATTAGCACTAATTAATTTTACTCTTTTAACAAATTAATCCTTTAACATTAAAATTACTAACCCTAGAATTAGTTAGATTAAGGTAATACAAACTCAAAAACATAAAATTCATGAAAATCTGTGAAGAAATTACATACCATGCATAAAAACCAAGCTTGGTCGAAAGCTTCATTTCCTCTACTATAATTTTTCGGTTTAAAACAAAAAAAGGAGAAAGATGATGATAATGGTTTGTCATCTTTTAATTTAATTTACAACATACCTAATTACAGAATTAACCTTTCAAATTAAAAAAAATCACCAAATGTCAAGCCACAACCGTCTACTAACTAATGGCATGGGATATTTACCATTTAAGTCCACTTGTTTATCTTTCCTTAGCCATTTGACAACTTTAACTAATAGAAACTTACTTTTGTAACTTTTACGATTTAGTTCTTTTTACTTAATTAATTATCTAAATGTTAAATTTTCCAGACCAAACTTTAATACACCTATTTAGTAACTCCGTAAATGTTTAATAAAAATATTTTCAGGCTTGGTTTATAGAAATGAGGTCCCAGTACCTGATCGGCCTGTAAACGTCACAGAAATTATGTGCAAGCATACATTGTCGATGCAAGTATAGTAGATAGAGATGAATCTATTGGATATCGATCCCACGATGATGGTGTTCTTGTTACTTAAATTTGTCGAAGCAATTAGAGTCTAACTGAAAAGAATTGTTAGGAGTAATGTCAATGCAATTTAGTTAAGACTGCACAAATCAAAGAGTTAAATCTGTCAACGCAAATATTGTAACACCCAAAACCCAAACACCGCCGTCGGTTAGGATTTTCGGTGCCTTACTATTCATTCCACTGTTCATCTTTAATACCATATTTTTCAACTGTATTTATTAAAGTTATCACTTCACATATTAATTATATATGATCATTTAAACATAAACGCAATTCAATAAGTGTAAAAATTACATTTCCAACAATTTAGGAAACTTCTATCGGTACCTGATGGTCAAGTATCGATAGTAGTCAAGCCAACAAACAGTTCAGAATTTGTGCAGATTTCTACCGATACCTGTGCAAGTTCTACCGATACAAGTATAATTTCTACCGATACAAGTCATGCAACTATCGATACTAAAAACTCCAGAGAGCTATAATTCTCACCCTGCAACTTCTATCGATACATGCATACAAACTACCGATACATCAATACACATAATTACTGATATTTGCAATCCAACTATCGATACAACTCAAGTAAATGAACAACCTCTCTCCCACTCTGTACTTATACTGATACATACAAAACTTCTATCGGAACAAGTATGGAAGATTTTAAGGACTATGTCAAACAAAGGTTTAACAACTCAATTTATGCATTAAGCCATCACTCCACTTACAAAATATCCAAGTCTTTACATAGCATTCCAAATTCATCCCCAAATTGGCACTTCATGCATAATCACACTCAACATAATAAGGTTTATCATTTCTAAATACAAAACAAAAGATAATGTCATCCTAGTACATGCCAAATAATCAAGTGATGTAAATACTACCGAACGAACTCCCGGGATAGTGTGATGTCTTCAAGATGATCCGATCATCAAGTCGCAAAATGAAATCTACAAAACAACAATAAGTTCACTGGTAAGCTTCATAGCTTAATAAGTTCGCAAGGTTCATCAATTTACTGATTCTTAAATGATAAGCAGCTCTATAAATCTGTCGTGCCAGGACAACTAAACTTCAGAGATCGTTATTCATTTTACTCCCTGTTGACTCAAGGTCAAGATGCTCATTTACTCCCTATTGACCCAGAGGTCATGCCTGTTTCCATTATACGATGTTATCCTTAGCCATCGATACGGTATATCTGTTCCCTACGATACTGCTTATACTAAGCTGACGAGAAAATATAACAAGCATAAATCTCAGCCACCATAGGGCCTGTAATCCATTCATGGATTCTATTCACCTTATGGTGACTCACGATGCTGAAGAGAATCCGCAACAAATGTAGGATCTCATGCATCGGACCATTTTCTATCTTTGGCGCTAGGCCGAGAAATCCTCATCTCGTCGTTTCGGACTTTTGCATTTACAACAATCATTAGAGAAACAGTTATAAGCAGTTGTTAATAAGAATTTAACATTACGAACTTACCGGACTAAATTACAGTTACGGTTTAACTTCACGGACTACTCCACCAATTTTCCTTTTCTGAGATCTAAGACACGATCGTAGTCTACATCCACAAATCATCCAATTCTTAAATTAAATCACACAATTAAGTTATTCAACACAATTTAGACCTTTTGAAAAAATTACTATTTTACCCCTGATATTTTCCTTTTATTCAATCTAGTCCTTTCAACACAAAACATGCAAAATAACCATTCTCTCACATCACCAACCATAGCCGAATTCTCTAGGGTGTCTATCCAACCCCTTCACACATTTATTTTCACAATAATACTTGTAATTTTATCTTTTCACATTTTGGTCCTTAAACCCTAATTTCATTAAAAATCTTTTTACAAAAAGATTTAACCCAAGCATTAAACATTCAAATATTTCAAAAGCTTTCAAGAACAAGCATTTTCAACAATGGAAAGTTTCATAACATTTGACAGATTCACAAATTAGTCCTTCCATAAGCTAGATTAAGCTAATACAGACTCAAAAACATAAAGATCACTAAAAACGTGTGAAAAATCACCTAGCTATTGTTGAATCTTCTTGGCCGAACCTAGGCTTCCTTATTTAGGGTTTTTCTTTCTTTTTTTTTGTTTCAAAATGAAGAAGATAACTTAAATTCTATTATTTTTACCTATTATCACTTAATTACTAAATTTACCTATTTACCCTATTATAAATCAACAAATTTAGCATTTTCTCATGCCCATTACCGTCCACCTAACTTCATCATTATTTAATTACCACATAAGTATTTTTCACCTTTCTTTTAGGTTAGCATCTAACACTTTATTCAATAGAACTCAACTTTCGTACCTTTTATGATTTAATCCTTTCTATTCAATTAACTATCTAAACAATAAAATTTTTGAACCAAAATCTAATACGATGCATATATCACCATTAAAATAAATAAATTTACGACTCGACTCATCCAAGTTGTGATCTCGAAATCATTGTTTTTGACACCACTAAAAATCGAGCTATTACAACTCCCTCTTAGGGAAATTTCGTCCTGAAATTTCTTACCAGTAAACAAGTTAGGGTACTGTGATCTCATTGAAGCCTCTAGGTGGCTTCCTTTAACTCGTGATGATTCCACAATACTTTCACTAGCTGTACACTTTTGTTACTCAGTTCTTTTACTTTGTGAGCCAGTATTCTAATCGATTCTTCTGAATACGACAAATTTGGTTGTATCTCAACATCACAATGTGTAATCACATGAGAAGGATCTGATCTATACCGTCTCAACATCAAAACATGAAATACAATATGAATATTCTCTAGTTCCAGCGGTAAAACCAACTTATATGCTACAGGAGTAACCCGTTCAATGATCTTGTATGGCCCGATATATTGTGGACTTAACTTTCCTTTTCTGCCAAACCGCAACACCTTTTTCCAAGGTGAAACTCTCAGAAAAACTTGGTCTCCTACAGCAAATTCTATATCTTCTCTTAAGATTTGCGTACAACTTCTATCGATCATATGCTGCTTTCAAACAATCACGAATTACCCGCACTTTGTCCTCAGTCTCATGAACTAAGTCGGTTCCAATCAACTTAGGCTTGCTCAATTCTGACCAATACAAAGGTGTTCTGCATTTTCGATCGTATAATGCTTCAAACGGTGCCATTTTAATGCTGGACTGATAGTTATTTCTACAAGCTTCCCTCAAACTCAAGTATACAGCATCGTAGCATATCTTTAAGAATTTGTATCACTCGCTCCGATTGACCATCCATTTACGGATGATATGCAGTATTGAAATTCAGCTTGGTTCCTAAAGCTTCATGTAGCTTACCCCAAAATCTCAAGGTAAAGTGTGGATCCCTGTCGGAGATGATAGAGGCTAGTACTCCGTGTAGTCGCACAATCTCGAACACGTATAGCTCGGCCAGTTTCTCAAGTGAATAATCTACCCGAATGGGGATGAAATGAGCTGACTTGGTTAATCTGTCTACAATTACTCATATCGAATCTTTCTTTCTCGTTGTTATCGGAAGTCTTGTGACAAAATCCATTGCAACTCTTTTCCCATTTCCACTCTGGGATGGAAATCGACTGTAGCAACCTAGATGGCACCTGGTGTTCTGCTTTCACTTGCTAACATACAAGACATCTAGTCACAAACTCTGAAATCTCTCGTTGCATACCTGGCCACTAATACAATTTCTTCAAGTCATTATACATTTTCACACTCCCCGGATGTATGAAATAAGTGCTACTGTGAGCTTCCATCAAAATGTCTCGTCTCAAATCCGCATCGTTCAAAATACATACTCTGCCTCTGTAATACAACCTACCCTCTGTATCAACTGTAAACCCTGTAGTGGTATCACTCTGTATCTGTTCCCTTTTAGCTATAAGCTTTGGATCTTTTCTTTGTAATTCTTGAATCCGCTGTAGAAATAAAGACCTCATCCTAAGCTCCATGGTGATAGAACCATCACGTTCCAATGACAGGTGGGCATTCATTGCTCTCAAAGGAAACATCGATTTTTGACTCAATGCATCAGCAATAACATTGGCTTTACCCGAATGATAGTCGATCACAAGGTCATAGTCTTTTAACAGCTCTAACCATCGGCATTGTCATAGATTCAACTCCTTTTGTGTCGTCAGATATCTCAAGCTCTTGTGATCAGTAAATATATGGCATCGTTCCCCAAAAAGGTAGTGACGCCAAATCTTTAATGCAAAGACTATAGCAGCTAACTCTAGATCATGAGTCGGATAATTCTTTTCATGCTGTTTTAACTGTCAGGAGGCATAAGCTACCACTTTCCCATCTTGCATCAAAACACACCCCAATCCGCTTAAAGATGCATCGCTGTAAACAACGAACTCTTTTCTCGACTCTGGCTGCATTACGATCAGTGCTTCAGTTAATAACTTTTTCAACTGATCAAAACTTTGCTGACACTTTTCAGACCACATGAGCTGAATATTTTTCTACAGCAACCTCGTCATTGACAAGGCTATGATGGAAAAGTCTCTCACGAACCGACGGTAATAACCTACTAACCCTAGGAAACTTCATACCTCAGAAACATTCTTTGGTACTTTCCAATCAAGGATAGCTGAAACCTTGCTGGGATCAACCCAGATTCCCTCCGATGATAAAACATGACCTAGAAAACCCACTTCTCACAACCAGAACTCACACTTGCTAAACTTCGCATACAACTATTTCTCTCGCAAAATCTGTAACAATTCTCTCAAATGTTGGGTATGTTCTGATTCAGTCTTAGAGTAAATCAATATGTCATCAATAAACACAACCACAAACCTATCCAACTGAGGCTAAAATACTCTGTTCATTAAGTCCATAAATGCTGCATGGGCGTTAGTCAACCCAAACGGCATAACCAAAAACTCAAAATGACCATACCGAGTTCTGAATGTCGTTTTCATTATATCACAATTTTTCACTTGCATCTGATAGTAACCTGACCAAAGGTCTATTTTGGAGAATATGGTTGCACTTTTTTGCTGATCAAATAATTTATCGATCCGGGGCAACGGGTACTTGTTCTTGATTGTCACCTTATTTAACTGCCTGTAATATATACACATCCGCATCGATCCATCCTTCTTTTTTACGAATAACACAGGCACACCCCAAGGTGATACACTGGGTCGTATGAACCCTCTATCTAACAATTCTTGCAGTGAGCTTTTAACTCTTTCAATTCGATCAGTGCCATTCTATACGGTGGAATTGAGATCGGAGTGGTACAGGTAGTAAATCAATATTGAACTCTACCTCTCTGACTGGTGACAATCCCAGTAACTCTTCTAGAAACACATCTGTATGCTCTTTAACAACCGGTACCTAATTCAACTCTGTGCCCGTTCCCCGTGTATCAAGTATGTATGCCAAGAAAGCTTTACAACCTCTACGAACCATCTTTTATGCTGATATAGCCGAAATCACCCTGGTTCCACTGTTCAATCTACCGAACTCCACTGTAGTTACTTCACCTGTCGGACATTTCAAACTAATCCGTCTTTGCTTGCAATTTACTACTACATCGTGCTCGTATAACTAATCCATACCCAAGATCACGTTAAATTCGGTGAATGGCAATAGCATTAGATAAGCAGAAAATTCATAGCCTTGGACTTTTAGTGGATATTTACGACATATCAAATTAACAATGACACTATGACCCAACAGATTTGTGACTTGCACATCAAATTCAGTCGGCTCTACTGATAATTTCTAATCAGTTGCTAATGCAGGGCATATATATGAATAGGTCGAGCCTAGATCAATCAAAGCACACACAATATCATTAAAAAGTAAAATATACCAGTCACAACATCGGGTGCTGTAGCCTCTTCTCTAGCTCTGATGGCATATGTCCGTGCAGGTGCCCGTACCTCAGACCAGGTTACATTACCCTTGTTATCACCTTGGTTTTCGTCTGTATTGTTGCTCTGTCCCGGGCATTTACCCTTTAACGATGAAATAGGGGATTTCACACTCTAATTCTCTTTTACCTTCGAAGTTATCGAACAGTTTCGCATGAAATGGTTTGTACCCCCATATTGGTAACAAGCCCTTTTTATCTTTCGACATTCGCCCGCATGGTATCTTCTACAATGATCACATGATGGGTTCGGCACATTTTGGACACTAGCTGCAGGACGGTTCTGGAATTTAGACTCCAGTGGTCCCGCTCTACTCCTGCTCAAAAATCCCGATGGAACTACCCCACGAGTTTTATTTTCTCTAAATTTCTTCAGTGGAGGCATAAAAAAAATTCTGGTGATACTCTTCTTTCCCGATTCTCGAAACCTCTTCTCTTTTTACCTTTTATTGTGGTAAATTTCTTCCATCTTTTGAGCTCTATCCGCAAGAACTACAAACGATCGCAGCTCGGATCCTCTTACCATCATCTTGATTTCGTCATTCAGCCCGTCTTTGAAAAGAACGTACATTGCCTCATCTGTCTGTACAATCTCACGAGCATACTTACTAAGTTGTACAAATTCCCGCTCATATTCTGCCACTATTTTATTTCCTTGTCTCAAATTTAAAAACTCTCTTTCTCTTGTCCAGGTACCTTTTGTAGACATATTTCTTTTTGAATTCTGCTTGGAAAAATTCCCAGGTAACTTCATTCTCAAGCATCGCTGCTAAAATCATCGTCCACCAATTATAAGCCTCGTCCTTCAATAACAAAGCTGCACACCTCAGGTAGTCTTCTAGAGAACAAGCCATCTCGTTTCTGGTGATACTCTTCTTTCCCGATTCTCGAAACCTCTTTCTTTTTACCTTTTATTGTGGTAAATTTCTTCCATCTTTTGAGCTCTATCCGCAAGAACTACAAACGATCGCAGCTCGGATCCTCTTACCATCATCTTGATTTCGTCATTCAGCCCGTCTTTGAAACGAACGTACATTGCCTCATCTGTCTGTACAATCTCACGAGCATACTTACTAAGTTGTACAAATTCCCGCTCATATTCTGCCACTATTTTATTTCCTTGTCTCAAATTTAAAAACTCTCTTTCTCTTGTCCAGGTACCTTTTGTAGACATATTTCTTTTTGAATTCTGCTTGGAAAAATTCCCAGGTAACTTCATTCTCAAGCATCGCTGCTAAAATCATCGTCCACCAATTGTAAGCCTCGTCCTTCAATAACAAAGCTGCACACCTCAGGTAGTCTTCTAGAGAACAAGCCATCTCGTTCAGGACTCTTAGTGTGTTTTCCAACCAGTATTCAGCTTTGGAAGGATCATCTTCTATGTTTCCTCAAAATTCTTCTGCACCATATTTTCTAACCCTGTCCGTCGGGATACGACGTCTCTATTCCACCACTAGAGAAGGTGGAGGCATAGCGGGAGGTACTACCGATCAAGTGGCAGGTTGTGCAACAGGA
The DNA here is from genome assembly GCA_005610355.1 of Gossypioides kirkii. NCBI lineage: Eukaryota > Viridiplantae > Streptophyta > Magnoliopsida > Malvales > Malvaceae > Gossypioides > Gossypioides kirkii. The sequence continues at coordinate 28,953,004 of CP032254.1, read as the reverse complement.
GGTGGAGGAGGTGGTGCCTCGGGTTGTCCTCATAAACTCCGAGAACCACTGACCCATCAATCCAAAAAACATATTCTTTACTTCGTTTTCAGTCATCAATAATATCGGTGCCCCATGACTAGCTCCAGAATCATTAGTTGGGACATTACTGTTCACCTCATTAGTTTCCTCTCTTTTTGAATCAGACATCTCACTTTTATTGCAAGAACTATGATTAGATTGGATCCATTTATATCACACTATCACAAGTTTATTTGGCATATACTTCTAAAACATATAGCACTATCATTACAACCCAAGAAATGGCTAAATCGAAAGGTCTGATACCACTAAATGTAACACCCAAAATAAGAACACCGTTATCGATTAGGATTTTCAATGTCTTACTGTCCATTCCACTGTTCATCTTTAATACCATATTTTTCAACTTTATTTATTAAAGTTATCACTTCACATATTAATTATATGTGATCATTTAAACATAAACACAATTCAATAAGGGTAAAAATGACATTTCTAACAATTTATGAAACTTCTACCAGGTACCTGATGGTCAATTATTGGTAGTAGTCAAGCCAGTAAATAGTTCAAAAGCTCTGCAAATTTCTACCAATACCTGTGCAAGTTCTACCGATACAAGTCATCAACTATCGATACTAAAAACTCCAGATAGCTATATAATTCTCACCCTACAACTTCTACCGATACATGCATACAAAACTACTGATACATAAATACACATAATTACCAATACTTGCAATCCAACTACCAATATAACTGAAATCAGTGAACAACCTCTCTCCCACCCTGTACTTCTACCGATACATGCAAAACTTCTACCAGAACAAGCATGCAAGATTTCAAGAACTATGTCAAACAAGGTTTAACAACTCAATTTATGCATTAAGCCATCACACAACTTACAAAAATATCCAAGTCTTTACATAGCATTCTAAATTCATCCCCAAATTTGCACTTCATGCATAATTACACTCAACATAATAAGGTTTATCATTTCTAAATACAAAACAAAAGATAATGTCATCCTAGTTCATGCCAAATAACCAAGTGATGTAAATACTACCGAACGAACTCCCAGGATAGTGTGATGTCTTCAAGATGATCCGATCTTCAAGTCACAAAATGAAATCTACAAAACAACAACAAGTTCACTGGTAAGCTTCATAGCTTAATAAGTTCGCAAGGTTCATCAATTTATCGAGTTTTAAGTGATAAGCAACTCTATAAATCTGTCGTGCCAAGACAACTGAACTTCAAAGATTGTTATTCATTTTACTTTCTGTTGACTCAAGGTCAAGATGCTCATTTACTTCCTATTGACCAAGAGGTCATGCCTGTTACCATTATACGATGTTATTCTTAACCATCGATACGGTATATCTGTTCCCTACGATGTTGCTCATACTAAGCTAACAAGAAAATGCAACAAGCATAAATCTCAGCCATCGTAGGGCCTGGAATCCATTCATGGATTCTATTCATCATACGGTGACTCACAATGCTGAAGAGAATCCGCAACAAATATAGGATATCAAGCATCGGACAATTTTCTATCTTTGGCGCAAGGCCGAGAAATCCTCATCTCGTCGTTTTAAACTTTCGCGTTTACAACAATCATTACAGAAATAGTTATAAGCAGTTGTTAATAAGAATTTAACATTACAAACTTACACGACTAATTTGCAGTTACGGTTTAACTTCAGGGACTACTCCGCCAATTTTCCTTTTCCGTAATCTGAGACACGATCGTAGTCTACATCCACAAATCATCTAATTCTTACATTAAATCACACAATTAAGTCATTCAACACAATTTATCCTTTTTGGGAAAATTACCATTTTACCCTTGATATTTTCCTTTTATTCAATCTAGTCTTTTCAACACAAAACATGCAAAATAACCATTTTCTCACATCACCAACCATAGCCAAATTCTCTAGGGTGTCTATCCAACCCCTTCACACATTTATTTTCACAACAATACTTGTAATTTCATCATTTTCATATTTTGGTCCTTAAACCCTAATTTCATCACAAATCACCTACCTATGGTTGAATCTTCTCGGCCGAACCTAGGCTTCCTTCTTTAGGATTTTTCTTTTTTTCTTTTGTTTCAAAATGAAGAAGACAACCTAAATTCTATTATTTTTACCTATTATCACTTAAATACTAAATTTACCTAATGAAGAAGACAACCTAAATTCTATTATTTTTACCTATTATCACTTAAATACTAAATTTACCTATTTACCCTTATTATAAATCATCAAATTTAGCATTTTCTCATGCCCATTACCGTCCACCTAACTTCATCATGGTTTAATTACCACATAAGTATTTCACCTTTCTTTTAGGTTAGCATCCAACACTTTATTCAATAGAACTCAACTTCCATATCTTTTACAATTTTATCCTTTCTGTTCAATTAACTATCTAAACAATAAAATTTTTTAACCAAAATTTGATACGATGCATATATCACCATAAATATTAAAATAAATAAATTTACGACTCAACTCGTTGGAGTTGTGATCCCAAAATCATTGTTTTCAACACCACTAAAAATCGGGCTGTTACAAATTAACATAAAATGTCAGAGCAAATTAATAGAAAATGAATTGTTGTGGAAGATGTTGTAAATGTAAATTCAAAAAATTAAAAGAAAAAGATCAAGTGTAAAGAAATAGGGGGATCCTTGACTTCACAAGTTGGCAATGCTAAATGTGACTACAACATAACTGATAGATGAATTGTCACCGCAATTAAGTTCTAATGAGATCTTACTGCCATCAACTTCTCTGTTTAACAAAGACCTAAGTACTCACAATTACCACACCTTCCAGTGCTGGTAATGCTTCGCACTCAAGAACAAGTGGCTAGAATTCCTTCTTGCCTAAAGCAACTTTCGTTGTCTTGCTTGTTAATCTAACTTGTCACTACACCTTCCAATGACTATGACTGCAATCGCACTTCCATGGTCAAAATAGTTAAATCCAAATATAAACAGATGAGAAGAATTGAGTAGAAATCAAAATAGATCTAACATTAAAAGATACTTCCATATACAATTAATAGTCAATAGAATTCATCAACATTCAAGAGGGTTAAAGAATAAATTAAAGCATGCTATTCCTAGTCTACTAGAATTCTCCCGTAATCTCTCCTCTTACGTCGCACCTAGGCACTCCTCGTCAGGAGTAGTCGTTTTTTGGTTGCGTCAGTTTACCCTCCTGGGAATCAAGCTTCATGGCAATTGACTTTGAGAATGAGAAAATTTGTGGAATTCAATTCTTCACAGCTTGATTCTGATCTTCTCTCACTTTCCTCTATTTATAATCATTCCACAACACAGGTCTATCCCTCTTCTCAGATCTAACTTCCCTTTTTGCAGCTGTACAAGTTTGTTATTGCTAGCTATGCACTCACGCAGATCTAGTTTGTGCATTTGGCAGTTGCAGATTGTCGTGACGTCTCTAGACGCAAATTATGATTTAAATTTGTTGCGATAACTTGGCATTCTCCTGCGCTAGTGCTTCTGAATGTGTTAGCAACATAAAATCCTTGATAAAATGTAGAAGCATTTATGTGGTGACATCTTTGGCCGCAATTCTTGATCAAACTTGTGATCGCAACTCTAAATGCTTTCCCATTCTAATCTTCTAATGTGGATTTCTGCGCTAACAACTTTAGATGCAAAATTGATACTCAATACAGCGACATTAGTAGCACAGAAGGAATAAAATGAAAGAAAGTAAGACTATACAACACTGATTTAGAAAATGCAAATACTAAGTATGAAATGCTGAAAATGTAAGCTAAATATGATACAAAAGGAACAAATTATACACTAATTCAAGGAGAAATTAAGTGTCATTTCTAATGCTATCACACCCCCAAACTTGAGTTTTTACTTGTCCTCAAGTCAATAAAAGCTAACAAAGTTATATCCAAATTCTTGTCACCACAATCATCATTTTAGCAACTTATATTCTCTAGAATCCTAATGTATAAATTGCATTCATATGCTGGAATATTGCGCCGACAGTTTATAGGCATGAATAATCAGAATTGCAACTTCACTAATACTAGCATCACGCTTTAAATCTCAAATCTTCTTAACCAATACAGCATTTATTGTATAATAATATACATTTTTTTATTTTTATCAACTTTTCTCTGTTTATCTTTTTTTTCTGTGACTAAGAGATGTCATTGCATTACTATACTTTTATTCTTGGGCAGTAACTATGGGGTGCAGCAAACCCTTAGGGAGCATGCAATTGCGCCGAAACAAACTCTTGTAGTGACAGCATTTGGCTAGATAGTTTTTCTAGCACTTGCAGTGGAGTGTTCCCCCTTGTTAAGTCACAATGCACTCACATTAGAGTGTCTTTTATTAGTAGATATAATTATATACAAAGCTATAAGATGGCAAGTTAATTCAAGATTTAAAGAATGATACTATTCATTTATTACTAATGCAATTTCAATCATTCATCCAAAAATAGAAGGATTCAACATTCAATCACATTCATCCAATTCATGCATTAGCATTCCAAATAATCCAAGATTTAAGCATCAAATGAAAAAAATTATGGTCACATTTTTCTTAACTATGCATACTTTCATTCACTAAAAAGACAAATATATTCTTAAACTTGTGGGTGTAATTGTATTTCCATTCCAAACTTCCCCTCGAACTTAATGTCTGCATTGTCCCCAATACACTGATAATACTATGCAAATATTAATGGAAATGCAACTACAATGCAAATGTGAGAACAAGTAAAATGCAGATACAATAAAAATGTAATAACAATTAGATGAAATGCATGTAACTAAACTAACTATTGTAAAGCAAACTAACTCAATGTGTTGCAACCGAATATGTGGCTGCTTTGGACTTCTTTTTCTTCTTAGGGCACTCCTCTTTGCTTTTCTTCTTTGCCTTTCGTTTGCGCCTTTTCTCTTTTGGGTCAACCGGTGGAGTTGATTACTCCTCCATCGTTGGTTGAGTGTAGGCTTCATCGACAGTCACGTCCGATGGATGGATCTTAGCAAGTGGTGCCAAATATGGCACAATAGCCAGAGGATTGGAATCCTCACTACTGAATGTGACTGCCTCAGCTAGCTCGCCCTAGATGGTGTCAATTGTTCAACAAATGCACCCACACTGACAAGTGCGTTGACAAATTTCTTCGATAAATTTATCTGGGCAACGTCTTCTTCTTCTTCTTCTTCTTCTTCTTCTTCTTCTTCCTTCTCTTCTTTTTCATCTTCTTTTCTTTTCTCTTCTTCTGCTTCAATACCCACAGAACCAATTGGTGTGTGCTCTTCCGCAGCAGTAGCCTCTCTCTCCACCATAGTGGCCCCCAAACTATTCGAGAGTTCATCGTCAAAGAGGCTAACTACCGATGGATGGATCTCAGCAAGTGGTGCCAAATATGGCACAATAGCTAGAGGATTGGAATCCTCATTGCTGGATGTGACTGCCTTGGCCAGCTCATCCCAAGTGGTGCCAATTGTTCAACAGATGCACCTACACTAACAAGTGCATCGATAAATTTCTCCGATAAATTTATCGGGGCAATGTCTTCTTCTTCTTCTTCCTTCTCTTATTTTTCATCTTCTTTTCTTTTCTCTTCTTCTACTTTAATACCAACAAAAGCAATTGGTGTGTGCTCTTCCGCAGCAGCAGCCTCTCTCTCTGTCATAGTGGCCCCCAAACTATTCGAGAGTTCGTCATCAAAGAGGCTAGCTAAGTTTCGAAAGCAATCTTTCATTTCCTTAGATTGCACCTCCTAATCCTCATCATCAGAGATGTGGATTCTATTTAGGGACTGGACGGACTGAGTTCTTCCTTCTGAAGCTTGCTTGTCTGATGATGGAGTGGTTTCATCGATAATAGGAGGGAACACAGGGAATTCTGGCATCGGATTTCTACTCAAATTACTTAATGCGCTGAAAATAGCAGTGTTTCATACCCTAGTATAGGCATAGAATAAGTTCTGTCTAAACTGCATCTCGTCGATTGCGCCGACAAGTTTGATTTGTCTACTGCTCATTCGATCAACAAACTTTTCAATCTCATCAAACCTCCTCCAAATCTGAGGATCTGTGGATGCATGGGGTTTTGGTGTCCTTCTTTTTCCCTTTCCCTTTTCCCTTCTTTTATTGCACCTCCTTCACCATAGGGTTTTCCTGCTCCTTTGTCATCCTTTCCACCGAAATATCATTAATTGGCCCTTTGTTTTCCAAAGTCTCTTCCCCTTCGCGAGGCACAATGCCCCTCTATTTACACAACATCATGATCAGAGAAGGGAAAGGCAAGATACATGTTTGTTTGGTGGCGGCTTCAGCGATTTCTTGATGAAGGATTACTTCGACATCAATCCGTCGTCCCTTGAGTATAGAATGCAGCAAGCACATTCTGTCTAGCGTTGCAGTAGTACTATAGGTGGATGGCAAGAGACGGTAGTTGATGAAATGAAACCACACCTTGCTGTGGATACTGAGGTAGCGAAGGTGAATCGTGTAATTGTTTGGATTGTTGCCAAAGCTTCATGAAATTTACTCTAGAACCTAGAAGCAACTCTACTAGCTTCCAAGTAAGCAATCCGTTCTAACAAGAATAAAATGATTCAATTTTCATCAGATTGATTAAAACAATTCAGTCCAAGTCTTCCTTTCTCATTGTCAAAGGTAGTTCGGATACAAAATCTTTCGTCACTCACTCTCATTCCCATTAAAAATCATAACATACCATAATAATTCAAATAGAACTTGATATTTAGCTTTGACATATTAACATATTAGACATCTCATTACAAACTTTGAAATTTCACATTTTATTCCTAAGCATCAATAACTCTGTCTCAAACCATTATACATTTTGTCGCGGCCTGGTTTAGATCAAATAGACGCTGCTAAACCTCGAAAAAAATATCCTATAAAATCTCAGAACTGTTCAGCACATATATTCAAATATTTTCTTTACATTTCAAAAATTCTCTAGAGAATTTAATAGTTTAACCCTCAACTCTTTGATAATCAACCTAACATAATTCAAGGTCATCTGGGTGAAGCATTACGGTTAATAATGAATTCCTTTTTGGACTTAGGTTGAAACAGTTGCCTGACTTGACTAAACAAATTCAACATTTTCCTATAATAGCTTCATCATCGGTAACACAATTATCGAGAAATTCCTAATGAATTTTCTGTCGAGATATGGTTGAAAAACCTAGACCATTAACACTACAGGGGTATTAGGTAATTCATAAAGCTTCGCTAAAACTCATAATATCCAAAACAAGTTTTGAACATTGTTTTTGGCACAACCATATCTGTAACTCACAACTAACAATAACCAGATTAGTAATCTATGTTCAAGAACACTATAGTACTTTTCAACTGATTGTATAAGTCTTCAATACTAAACAACAAATGTTTACTACTTATCGTAACTTTATTCAACTACTAGTAATCTATACACCAACTCATTGACCCGTCTTTCTTTTTCACAAAATAGTACAAGTGAGCCCCAAAGTGATACTCCATTGAATAAAATCTTCGAAAATTAATTCTTGCAATAGATCTTTTAGTTCTTTTAATTTGGTTGAAGTCATTTGTACGGAGCAATCGAGATTAGAGCAGTGTTTGGCATTAGTTTTATAGCAAACTCAACTTCTCGCTTTGGCAGTAAATCCAACAATTCCTTGGGAAAAACTCTAGCATCTCCAATCAATCTGTTTTCGTTAATAATTCCCTATAACATCATGAACAGTCAACAATTCATTCACAAAATAACTTCAAAGTCATTAAAGGCAATAACATCATATCAGCAGGAAAGTCATATCCCTGAATTCTTAGTTAATCCATTCTTTTGATACAATCGCAATTAAAGTGGACTATTAAAGAAAAACAACATCTTTTAACAGTGACCCAGCACATCTCAAATAATCTTCGAAAAGACACAACATTTCATCTAGCATTCTCTATGTGTTTTCTAACCAGTACTCGGCTCTGGCCGAATCATCACTCATTTTACCGCTAAACTCTTCAATTCCACACTTTCAGATTGAGGATAAGGAGGTAGAGGTCGTTGAGCCACGAAATTGACTCTTAAATACACATTAAACATGTCATTCATCTTATCGAAAAAGATACTATGAACCTTTCCTCTAGGCCCTTAAAACTCAGGCACATTATGTGTAACCACTTGATCGGTGGCCTGAACATAACTCTCAGCTTGATAGGAATTAGTTCGATTGGATGACACCTTTTATCTATATGAAAAATAGAATCCATTTGAGTCAAGAGACATCACACTATCATAGGTTATAAAATAACATGTATTTCTAGATTCTATACATGCTACGTTCAGTTTGAGAATCGACTAAACCATAGCTTTGATACCACTAAATGTAACACCCCTAACCCGTCTCTGTTGCTGGATTAGGGTTACAGAGTGTCACAATACGATTTGAAGCATTTAACTTCAAACAAAAACAGTTATTCAAACATATTCAAACATGTTCAAAGAATACCAAAACACACACATATCATTCAATCTAAATGTTTATCCAATGTATCATCATTGGTACCACAAATTAAACATCCAATCAAACTCATACTCAAAGTTTACATGACATTACCTTAAGACATATTAAAACCTCCATTACCATGCATCCATTTACCATATATCAAACTAATCACAAAAAGGCATTTAGCAAATGACCAAAAGCACTTCAAGTCTAAAACATAATCCAAAGATACCAAACATATATATACAACTACAAAGCTTACTCAAACTAACTTATAAACAACATCATCATGAGCAAATTAACTTATAGACTCCTAGTACATGCCATTTTTAACCCTACCACAAAATAACTAAATCTACTACCGAGATGAAGAATGGATAGTGTGAATGTACTCCAACTAGATTTCGACCGATCAAGCTTTTCATTGACTTACAAGGCAAAGAAAACAACTACGTAAGCAACTAGTGCTTAGTAAGCTCGTATAATCTTAAACTTTAACTTAACAAAAAGAATGTAACTTAACCAATTTACAAGATAATTCAATATCTCAATCATAAGTTCATTAACTACCTATACACATAAAAAATCTCTCACGAGTAGTAAGTTCATATATAATACATGTAACTTTATTGTGTTTTCAAACATATACCCAAAAACACATTTGGTACATAACTCAGCCATCACATAGTCACTTAACATTTAATATCTTTATTTCAAGTATTCATTTCAATTATCCTTCTTTTACATATTTATATTCCAAAAAATACTTCATATAATCATTTCATATATCTATTTCCATATAAACAATTCATATAACTGTTTCATATATCTATTTCTATATAAACAATTCATATAGTCGTTTCATAAAATCATTTGACACATAATCATTATGTATAAATTCATTCATTAAAACATGTACATATATTACTATCCTATACAACACAACACTCATAAGGTTAGGAAATGTAACATTGACTAATTTGATACACCGGCACGAAGACTGCTAGGCTCAAGACCTGTTAAGATATACTGACACGAAGCCTGCTAGGCCTAATGCCCGATATAATACACTGACACTAAGCCTGCTAGGCACAATGCTTGATCAAATACACCAGCATTGAGCCTGTTAAGCACAAAGCCCTATAAAATACACCAACACTAAGCCTGCTAGGTACAAAGCCCCATAAATACACCGGCACTAAGCCTGCTAGGCACAAAGCCCGATAAATACACCACCATACCAACTCAATTCTATTATATATTTTCTGCAATCAACATTCAATATTACAATACCTAAAAAAAATGAGTAAAACCATTAACAAAGAATTTAATATAACAATATGTATACATAATACGAACTTACCTCGACTAATTGCAAAAACAAAACTGACGACTAATTTGATACTTTAGCTTTTCCTCGATTTTGATTCAATTAACCCGTTTCTTGATATAATAATAATTTTCATTCAATTAATCAAATCAAACAACTTAAATAAGAAGATTTATACAATTAAGTCCTTCCATCATCATTTTACAAAATTACCCCAATATTTTTCCTTTTAAACAAATTAGTCCTCAAAAATTGCAAATTTACCATTTTTTTGCTAATAATCATGCTAGCTGAATTTCTTATAACTTCTAATCAGCTCATATTTGTCACCATTTCACATTAATATCAATGAATTTTACTCTTTTAACAAATTAATCCTTTAACATTAATATTACTAAAATTTACTTAACAAATAATTCTAATTAGCTAACAACCTTAATGATCTATCTACCAAGTTCAAAACACATTCAAATCATTCATGGTATGTCCCTATAATTTTAAAGATTTCACAAACTAACTCTGGATTAGTTAGATTAAAATAATACGAACTCAAAAACATAAAATTCATGAAACACGATGAAGAAATTACATACCATGCATGAAAACCAAGCTTGGTCGAAAGCTTCCTATCGTCTACTATGGTGTTTCGATTTAAAAAGGAAAGAAAGGAGGAAGATGATGATAATGGTTTATCATCTTTTAATTCAATTTCCAATTTACCTAATTACAAAAATTAACCTTTCAAATTAAAAAAAAATTCACAAAATGCCAAGCCACAACCGTCCACTAACTAATGGAATGGTATGTTTTCCATTTAAGCCCACCTTTTTATCTTTCCCTAGCCATTTGACAACTTTAACTAATAGAAATTTACTTTTTTAACTTTTACGATTTAGTCCTTTTTATTTAATTAATTATCTAAACATTAAATTTTCCAGACCAAACTTCAATACACCTATTTAGTAACTTCATAAATGTTTAATAAAATTATTTATAGACTTGAATTATAGAAAGGAGGTCTTGGTACCTCATTTTCCAAAGCCACTTGACTTTAGGGACAAACCACTTGAACTTAACTATTCGTCTAAATAACAAATTTGATCGAATCAAAATTCCATATAATAATAAATTTGACTCGTAAATATTTGATAATATCATTTACGGAGTCACTCATCGGATTTGTGGTCTCGAAACCACTATTTTTGACACCATTGAAAATAGGTCGTTACATAGTCGTTTAATTTTACATTCTTTGCAATTTAGTCTTTAGAGTAAAATATTTAATTTTCTTGCAACCTTACTTCTTTATGAATTGTCGTACTATAAAATCGTGCGAGTAACTGCTTAGACTCTATTGTGTTTACTAGTTATCACTCAATCGTCATCTCTCTTGGGTTCGGATCCTTGGAATACTTTGGTGTTCCATTGTAACATTATAAATATTACAATTAACTTGTACGCTTGTAGTAAAATCAAACTTTAATTTTTTTTATAAATTCATTTTTATATCACACATGTACGAACGATGCCAGTCATATATATATGTATAAGGATATGATATTTTACATGAATTGACAAATCACATGCATCATGCCAATAAGTTATGATAAATACGCCTCATTACAATTGACTTTTGGTCATGAGCCAAATATAACTCATTTTAGAAGTTTCGAATGTGTGATGTATGTTCAAATTGCTCCACCACAATACACAAAATGGGTATTTAAAGAAAGTTGAGAATATATTAATTATGAGTCTCCTTGTATTATTAGATGTTTTGAATGAATTGGAGATTCAATTATGACATGAATTGTTATTACTATTTTGGTTTGACAATTTTCCCAACATTAGGGGGAGAGAAGTAATAGTTGGATGAAATAATTACTTGGATGAATAATTATTATCTAGATTCTCATAAAAAGCAATTTGAACCAAAAGTTTAAAAGATAATTCACTTTATTGCAAGTTAACTGCCAAATGTATTTATTGAACTAATAAGAATAACTAAGTCTTATATACTAGTTGATGTGTTGAAGTCCCAGTAGGACAACCTTTTTAGAATAAATTGAAAGTAATGTATGCCTAGAAAATGATAGATTGATTGGTTCCAAATATAAAATTCTAGTATAATAAAAATAAATCAAGACAGTCTTATAGTGGAGGCGAGTGCTCTTGAAGAGACCTAGACATAACTAATCATTAAAACCCTGGATGAAATTCAAGTACCTGAAGATGGAACTACGGAAAATAAAGAGATCTTGATAAGTTATGTCAATAAGTAAAATATGGAACGATGGAAAATAAAAGTTGTCGATAATAGTTTTGCATGAAATAATATTATTGAGATAATGAAAAAAAATAAGAATTTTGAATAAATTTGTTGAGAAATATATACATAAAATAGATTGAGCAAAATAGAAAGACACAACTCAAGTAGAATTAATTTTGTGAAGTTTTTGGACCAGTAGTCCAAATATCTAGAGGTATAGGTATAAAGCCAATGAAGGTACAAATGAAGTAGTTCTGCGAAAAAGAAATAAATATGAAGTATTTCACTAAGGCTTGACATTGATTATGAAAAGATATTCTTTTGTGGTGGATGCAATAACATTTAGATATCTTATTAGTCTAACAGTTAATGAAAATGTGATATGCGTCTAATAATAGTTGTTACAATTTTTATATGAATCACTATATAGTGAAATTTATATTAAGATATTTGAAAGATTTAGAATGCTAGAAGCATATGTAAATTATTAGGAAATTGTTCAATATATTTTCGTAAATATTTATTGAATTGATTTGAACATATATATTTTTATAAAAGGATCATGATCAAAGTTTAATATATTTATTGTTCGAACTCCTAAAAAGATCAAAACATATTTTCTAAAAAAATTCTCCTCAATCATGGCTTTGAAAAGAATGGTGATGTAAATACTTATCAATTAAACATTTACATTGTCATTTGAAAAGCTAGCATTCAAGATTAAATATGCAGAATTTGAGATATCATGTGATATTATCATGAGTAGAATAAATGCATGTTGTACTTTTTTCCTAAATTAAGGTTTTGTCCTATTAAATTTTCTTGATAAAATTTTTAATAAGACAGCATCTTATGCGTAATATAGATATATTCACTATTTTTTTTTTCAAAATTTGTATCTTAATAAGATTTTATCTATAAATACAAACTTTAAAAAAGCCTTTGAGAATCTCTACTTTTATACACTATTTATTCTCCATTTCATAACAAAAACAATGTTATAACATTTGTAAAATGGCAAAATTGTCATTTGATTGGGGATACTCAGTCCAATAGTTATTTATTTGCAAAAAAAATAATACCTTTAATTGATTACATATACTATTATCCCACTGATTCCGCGGCTTTTTCCTTTTACCTTGGCCGTCACTTAAGCTCTCTACTCTCTTCAACGCCTTATTTTCTCCTTATATAAACTCTAAAATCTAGTTCCTTTGTATTAAACCATCCATTATATTTCCTTTTCTCATTGTTTTTTCCCCTTAATTTCCATTGACAGCTATAAGCTAGAATTCTTAGCTTAATGCAGAAACAATTAAGCAGTAAAGATAGTTAAAAATTCTCTTTCAGATCTCTTCAGTTTTGGATTTTCTGGTAAATTTCGTTTTCTTTGTTTGTTGTAGATCTAGTTGGATTTTGACTAGATCTGGTTGTTTCTGACTATAATTTTGAAATATGTAGTTTTTATATATGCTAGTGTTTGCTTTTATTTCTTTTAGATCTTATTGGAGCTGCATTTTTTTTAATCAATCATTAGCTTTTCGTTGAAATATAGTTTTGAACTTTTTATTTTGAAAATAAATTTCAGGTGTGGAATTTTGAAGTATTGACTAGAAAGGAAGGGAATAGTGAGTGATCATGGCGTTAGGGAAATATAGTAGAGTAGATAATAATAATAATAGGAAGTCGTCTTCGAGTTATTGTTCCACTGTCACTATTGTGGTTTTCGTGGGATTATGTTTAGTTGGGATTTGGATGTTGACGTCGTCCTCGGTAGTCCCTGTTCAAACCGGGAACGATCCGGCTGAGGAAAAGAAAAATCAGGTTGAAGATCAGGTTACACCGGTAACCAGTGATAACAATGACAGCAGTAACACCTCAAACTTTGAAGATAACCGCGGAGATTTACCTGATGATGCCACCAAAGGGGACACGAACGTGAGTTTAGCTGAAAATGATGGTAAAGGTAACTTGATTACACAAGAAAATCAGGATAATACTGAAGAGAATAAAATGGATGAGTCTAAGAAGGATGATGAGCAGTCAGCTTCTGAAGGTGGAGAGAAAAGTGGTGACAACTCGGGTGGACAAGGGGATTCCCAAGAGAATTCTGATGACAAGAAATCTGATTCGGATGAGATTGACAAGCAATCTGGTTCCGATGAGAATGACAAGAAATCTGAAGAGAACAATGAGAAATCTGATCTCGATGATGGTGACAAGAAACAAGATGAAAGCTCCTCTGAGACTAAGGGAGATCAGGCGGATAATCAGATAGAAGAGAAGGTTGATCAAAGTGAAAATAAGGATTTGGAAAAAAGCTCTGATGAAGCAAAAGATGATGCTCAGCTGAAAAACCAGAGCTCAAATGAAGTTTTCCCATCTGGTGCTCAATCTGAACTTTTGAATGAAACCGTGACCCAAACTGGATCGTTCTCTACTCAGGCGACAGAATCAAAGATTGAAAAGGAAACTCAGTTATCATCCAAGAAATATAGTTGGAAGCTGTGCAATTCCACTGCGGGGCCTGATTATATCCCATGCCTTGACAATTTGGAAGCAATCAGGCATCTACCTTCTACTAAACATTATGAACATCGAGAGAGGCACTGTCCGGAAGAACCACCAACCTGCCTTGTCCCTCTTCCCGAAGGATATAAGCATCCAATTGAGTGGCCAAAAAGCAGGGAGAAGGTACTTTAACTTAACATGTGCTAGTTCATTTTTGGCTCTGATATTTGGCCTGATTGGATGCTGTAACAAATATTTTCCTGCTGCTGCAGATTTGGTACTACAATGTTCCCCATACCAAATTGGCACAAATTAAGGGGCATCAAAATTGGGTGAAAGTTACTGGAGAATACCTCACATTTCCTGGTGGTGGAACCCAGTTTAAGCACGGTGCGCTTCATTATATCGACTTCATAGAAGAGGTGAGTGCTCCTAATGAGTATTGTCTTCACATATTTTTGCTCTATTATTACAGTGGTAATTCTTATCATACGTGATCAATTGTTATGATATATCAGTTATTTTTCTTGTAAGGCATCTGGAATTTTGATTTCTGTAATCTATCATCATATATTAGTTTATTCATGGTTGATATTTTATCCTCTTGCAATTTGTTCTCTCAATATGTGCTTAATTTTTTACTTCTTGTTCTTCAGTCTGTGCCTGATGTAGCTTGGGGAAAACAGTCTCGCGTGGTATTGGATGTTGGATGTGGGGTTGCCAGCTTTGGAGGTTTTCTTTTTGACAGAAGTGTTGTTGCCATGTCCTTTGCACCAAAAGATGAACATGAAGCTCAAGTACAATTTGCACTTGAAAGGGGTATTCCTGCTGTGTCTGCTGTGATGGGTACTAAGAGACTTCCCTACCCTGGCAGAGTATTTGATATTGTTCATTGTGCACGATGTAGAGTTCCATGGCACATAGAAGGTACTTACAACCTTACTTTTAAGTGTTTAGTGAGTCATAGTAACCAGTCACTGGAGTGTATCTTATGAATTTTCAGTACTTGAAAATTCACCGGTCTTGGCAATATGCAGGTGGTAAACTCCTCTTGGAGCTGAACCGTGTCCTGCGACCTGGTGGTTTCTTTGTGTGGTCTGCTACTCCTATTTATCAGGACAAGACTGAAGATGTTGAAATCTGGGAAGGTATATAATTACATTGAACCATCTCTGGGTCTTGTGTGAGAAATCTATCGTGTGTAACAACTGCTCAATTTATATGGATTTTCTGCAGCTATGGTTGAACTAACAAAATCTATGTGCTGGAAGCTTGTAAACAAAACTAGTAAGGATGCAGTAAATGGGGTGGCTGTAGCAGCATTTAGGAAGCCTACTTCTAACGACTGCTACGAGCAACGGTCAAAACAAGAGCCTTCACTCTGTCCTGAATCTGATGATCCAAATGCCGCATGGTATTATTTCTTTGACTCACATGTAAAAGCTATATTCTGGCTAAAAACAAATTAATACTTTGCAAGATGACACTAGAAATAGCCACTGACTTACTATCAATACGCTAACTTGCATTCAGTAAAGCTATAGTGAATACATATGTGTATATGCATTGGTATTACGAGCAGAAAGTGTACCATTTTTCCAATAAGAATGTCTTTAGGCATTTCACTATACTTTGGACTAAATTTAGATCTCTTGCAATATAGCTATCAAAACAGCCATTTGATTTGATTCTTATTTACAGGAATGTGCCCCTGCAAGCTTGCATGCACAAAGTGCCAGTAGATGCTTCAGAACGTGGTTCTCAGTGGCCTGAGCAATGGCCGGAAAGGTTGGAAAAATCACCTTATTGGTTGAGTTCCCAAGTTGGAGTTTACGGCAAAGCAGCTCCAGAGGATTTTGCTGCAGACAATGAGCACTGGAAACGGGTGGTAACTAAGTCATACCTAAATGGAATGGGAATAAGCTGGTCATCTGTCAGAAATGTCATGGACATGAATGCTGTTTATGGAGGGTATGCAACAAATATACATATATATCCCTATATTTCTATGAAGTAGGAAGGATATAACGGTTTGACAGTTAACACTTTCTGTTCTATCGCTTCATCTTCTTTCCTTGATTCTGACTGTGGTATGCTTGCAGATTTGCTGCTGCACTCAAAGATTTGAGTTTATGGGTCATGAATGTGGTCCCAATTGACTCTCCAGATACGCTTCCCATAATATATGAAAGAGGTCTATTTGGCACGTATCATGATTGGTGTGAATCGTTTAGCACCTATCCAAGGTCTTACGATCTTCTCCATGCCGACCATCTATTCTCAAAGCTTAAAAAGAGGTTTGTATCGATATTTTTCTCTTTCCGACTCCACTTACACTTACCTTGATTTACTACTATTTCTCCTATATTTTTGTTGATGGCTCGTCGCAATATTAAAATAATTATCACCTTTCAACCATGATCCCAAAATGTTTTTTTTTTCATTTTTCTTTGAATAATCAATTCATCAACATTCCGTTCTGTTCCATTAGCCTTTATATCATATAAGGATTAGTATTGAATCCCCATTTCTGGTGGAAGCTTTTTCCTGAAAAGACATTTTCTGTAATACGATATTCACCATCTGCTCCTGCCTAACTATGCAATGGTTTATGGACATGTAGGTGCAATTTGGTGGCCATTGTTGCAGAGGTTGACAGAATACTAAGACCAGAAGGGAAACTTATTGTTCGAGACAACGTTGAGACCATTAACGAGCTTGAGAATATGTTAAAGTCTATGCAGTGGGAAGTGCGAATGACGTACTCAAGGGACAAGGAAGGCCTGCTCTGCGTCCAGAAATCCATGTGGCGACCTAAGGATGTGGAGACGATCAAATATGCCATTGCTTAGGCAAATGCTATCTGTTAATTGATGATGATGTTTGTCGGCACGATTAGGTATTCTTTTTTGTTAAGGTTTTGCTCATTGCAATTCATGGTGATTGATACTCTAAGCCTTTGTAGGAGGCTTGGCTTGTATCATGTTAAATAGGGTTTTTCTTTAGTATTGCATCGTTGCTTTTGTTTTTTATTCCTTTATCTTATTAGTTTGGTGTCCAAATCTTCATGTAATGTACTGTAGACTTTTAATTTAATTCCAAATCTTCATCGTCTGTTCAACTTGAACTAGAGTTTATTTTTGGGTAAATTACACCAATAATCACTCAATTTTGGGTAGTTGATAAAACAATCATCATAGTTTTATTTTAATCACACAACTTTAGAAAAATAGCAAAACAGTCATTAAAGTTATAATAAGTGACAAATTAGTCACTTATTAACATTTTCTATTATTGTCTTAACGGGACAAGTCACATGGTCAGTTAATTAGTTGATATGGTTAGTTAATTTGTCATGTTGGACGAGGCAAATTTTTAATTCAGTCACTTAACTGAATAGTATTGTTATGCGATTAGCGGAGATTTACTTAACATGTCACACAACTTTTTATGCGAATTAGGATGAAACTTAATCACCCACCCCAATTACTTAATCAGTCACGTTTTAAGTTGTGTTCATAACCACGGAAAAATCAGATTTTTTTTATTGGAAAGAGAATTTTAATTTTTGAGGACTAGGAAAAACAATCCAGTGTCAAAAATAAGTTTTGACAACTACCTAACAGTCATGAAAATAAATTTAGCACACATTCGTATTAAATGTCTTCTTTGCATTTTGATTCAATCGACTTTACTATAAACAAGATAGAGTTAACTTCATTAATCACAATTATTTCTGCTTAATAGAAATAAAACAGTGGAGATGAAATCAACATAGAAAAATCATAATTAACTTAGTAGACAAGAGCAAGTGAGTAATTCCTGGTCAAAATATTGGGCATGAAATGGGGTAAGATATACAAAAAAAAAAAAATGTGGGAAAAAACAAGCACAAGACAACAGCAACAGTAAACACAATAAAAAAAAAAAAATGAGGAATGTCTCCGCCCTACTTAAAACGCATTGCCCTCAATGTGCAAAATAATATTAACAACTACGATGGAAAAGAAAAGGTTTAGAACACTCCTCATGTCATTTTCGTTAGTGTTTTCGCCACCTGTTTCCAAATTTAATTTTTCGTTTCCTCGATTCTCCTAGACATAAGAAGAGAGAATAAAATTTATTAACATGCAAGAAAATAAAGAAAATAAATAAATTAAAAAAATTAGGTTTCCTCCTAATAAGCGTTTGTTTAACGTCGTTAGCTCGACGACCCAAACTAGTATTGAGGCTATTCCAGATGATTTTTTTTCGATCGTATGGGTTTGAAAATTCTCATAAAATGGCTTCAACCTTTGACCATTGACTGTGAACCGTTTTCCTAATTCTTCACTTTCTATTTCAACTGCACCATGGGTGAATAATTTAGTTACAATAAAGGGTTCTAACCATCTAGATCGAAGATTATCAGGGAAAAATTTTAACATAGAGTTATAAAGTAACACTTTTTTTCCTAATGATAAATGCTTTTGGGATATTATCTTGTCACGGAACAATTTTGTTTTATCCTTATAGATTCGAGCATTCTCATAGGCATCATTTTGAATTTCCAACAATTCTTGGATGTCTAATTTCCTTGCTCTTCCCATAGGTTCCAATTCAATATTACATTGTTGTACAGCCTAGCAAGCCTTATGTTCCAATTCTATCGGAAGGTCGCAAGCCTTGCAAAAAACAAGCCAGTATGGGGACATACCAATTGGTCCCTTATATGTTGTCTTATAGGCCCAAAGTGCGTCATTTAGCCGAAGACTCCAATCCTTTCGATTAGGCTGAACCTTTTTCTCCAAAATGGTCTTGATTTCTCGGTTCAAGACCTCCGCTTGGTAGTTCATTTGAGGGTGATAGGCCATAGCTACACGGTGGTGAACTCCGTATTTTATCATGAGTGCCTCCATCACTTTATTGCAAAAATGGGTTTTATGATTGTTGATCAAGGCTCGAGGTGTACCAAACCTAGAAAAAAATAGATCGTTATAGAAACTCCACGACAGTTTTAGCATTATCATTGCGAGTAGGCTTTGTTTCTATCCACTTAGAAACATAGTCTACCGCCAAAATTATATACACATTTCCAAATGAAGAAATAAACGGACCCATGAAATCGATGCTCGATACATAAAAAATCTCGCATACATGAATTGGGGATAGGCGTATTTGATTTCGCCTGATTATGTTGCCTATATGTTGGCATCTATTGCAAGATTTACAGAAATCATATACATCTCGAAAAATTATGGGTTAATATAGCCCATACTCCAATATCTTATGAGTAGTCCGTTTGGGGCCAAATGACCTCTACAAGCATGCGTATGACAACAAGTATAGAGGCTACCTTAATTTCTAAAACAGGTCGTCGTATTACCTGATTCGAGTAATGTTTCCATAAGTATGGGTCGTCCCAAATATAATATCGAGCTTCTCTTTTAAGTTTGTCCCTCATGGGATGAGATAACCCAGTGGGTAATGAACTTGTAGCAAGGAAGTTTACCATATCTGTATACCATGGGAAACTCGTCCTTTATAAGAGTGTCGTCATAAGGTGTTTTTAACCTACTCAAGTGGTCAACCACCAAGTTTTCGCATCCCTTCTTATCTCAAATCTCATTGTTGAATCCTTGGAGTAGTAAAATCCACCTCATGAGCCTCGGTTTCGCTTCCCTCTTTGCGATCAAATACCTAAGGGTTGCATGGTCAGAAAAAATAACCACTTTAGATCCCACTAGATAAGACAAAAATTTATCCAAAGCAAATACAATATCTAAAAGTTCTTTTTCTATGGTAGTGTAATTACTTTGTGCAACATCTAAGGTTTTTGAGGCATAACAAATAACATGAGGCTCTTTATCTATCTTTTGCCCCAACACGACTCTCACACTTCGCTCACTTGCATCGGACATGATTTCAAAGGGATAATTCCAATTTGGCACTTGCACTATAAGAGCGGAGACCAACTTCCATTTTAGTGTGTCAAAAGCCTCCAAGCATTTTGGGCTGAACTCAAATTTCTTATCTTTTTGCAATAATTTGCACCGTGGTTCAACTACTTTTGAGAAGTTCTTTATAAAGTGTTTGTAAAATCCTGCATGGCCAAGGAAAGAACGAATTTCCCTTACAGTTAAGGGATATGGAAAAGAATTTATAATATCAGTTTTGGCCTTATCGATCTCAATCCCTTTAGATGAAACTATGTCCTAGAATTAAACCTTTGTCTACCATAAAATGACATTTTTCGTAATTCAAGACAAGATTAAATTCTATGCATTTACTTAAAATTTTTGTGAGGTTTTTAAGGCATTCATCAAAAGAGTCCCCATGCAAAGTAAAATCATCCATAAAAAATTCAATAATGTTTTCTATGTATTTAGAAAATATACTCATCATGTATCTTTGGAAGGTGGCCAATGCGTTACAAAGTCTGAATAGGATCCTCCTATATGCAAATGTGTCGAATGGGCATGTGAAAGTGGTCTTTTCTTGGTCCTCGAGTGTGACAAGGATTTGGAAAAAACTTGAACATCCATTAAGACAGCAATAATAAGTTTTTCCAGCTAAACGTTCAAGCATTTGATCTATAAAGTAAAAGGGAAATGGTCTTTTCTAGTATAAGAATTCAACTTCTTGTAATCAATGTAGACACACCACCTATTCTGCACTCAAATGGGTACTAGATTGCCCTCAGCATTTTTCTTTACTGTCATGTTGATTTTCTTGGGCACGACTTGCACCGTACTTACCCAAATACTTTCAAAAATGGGGTAAATCATGTCAGCATCCAACAGTTTAATAATATCCTTTTTACCGCATCCATCATATTTGGGTTCAATCGTATTTGCGCCTCTTGCTTTGGTTTCATATTTTCCTCCAAGAAAATCTTGTGTGTGCATGTCAAGGGGCTTATCCCTTTTAAGTTGGCAATGGTCTAACCGATTGCCTCCTTATGGTCCTTTAGTACTTGTATTAAAGTTTCCTCTTTGAAATTGGAAAGTTTATTTGAAACTATAATCAGTAAGGTCTTATCATTCCCCAAAAATACATACTTGAGATACTCGAGAAGTGGTTTTAATTACAAATATGGTGCCTACACAACAAATGGTAGAAGTTTAGTGTTCATAGGAGGCAATAATTCATTAACAAATTCGCAAATTGGTTCTAAATTGAAATTATCATCAAACAATGTTTCATGTTCATTTCCAAGAAGTGACTCAAAAGTTTCTTCTACTAAGGATTCAACTATGTTGACACGGTTTGTATTCAAATCACTAGGGTGACTAATAACGTTGTAAATGTTAAACTTCACGATCTTCCCGTCAAACTCCATCGTGAGGGTTCTACTACATACTTCAATCTTAGTACTTGCAGTACTAAGGAAAGGTCACCCCAACAAGATGTCCGAAGACCCAAGAGTGTTACCCTCTTCCATTTTAACCATATAAAAGTCCGCAGGAAAGATAAGTCTATTGACTTTCACTAATATGTCCTCAAGGACTCCTTTGGGATGCACAATAAACTTGTTCGACAATTCGATGATAACACCTGTTTCCTTCAAAAAACCCACGTTAAGAGATTCATAAATGGAAAACAACATTACATTTATAGAGGCCCCTAAATCACACATAACTTTTTTAATTCCTAAGTGGTCTATTTTACATGGTATTACAAACTTGCCCCTATATTTACATTTTGCTGGCATCCTTTGATGCAACACCACATATACATTTTCACCAACACTTACTTTTTCATTTCCAGTCAATTTACGCTTGTTGCTGCAAAGCTCCTTAAGGAACTTGACATATAGTGGAATTTGTTTTATGACATCCAACAACGGTATGATGACCTCGACTTTTTTAAATGTTTCGAGGATATCTTTTTCTTCCTTACCTCTCTGATTTTGTTTTAATTGTCTTGGAAACGAAGGCTAAATTTTGGGCAATGGAGGTTTCGTTCGGACCTGTTCATCATTCTCCTGCTTTTCCTAGGCGAAATCTTGGTCAAGATTTCTGCCAGGACTGCATTTGTGTTTTGTCATGGGTTAGGTTCCGTTTGTGACAGCAGCTTTCCCTGTTAGTTTATTTTCTCAATTGACGTGGTCAACTATTTTATAGATGCCTCGGTTTTCTTTTGAAAATCAACAGTTTTCTATCTGAAATCAAGCACATTAGCTGCTAATTTATTTACCATGGCTTCTAGAAAGGTACTTGAATTTTGCGTTTGTTATGGAAACTGATTTTGGTATGGTTGGTTATACCGTTGGTTCACCTCACAACTCAAGTTAGGATGGCCTTTCCATCCTAGGTTATATGTATTAGCGTAAGGGTCATATCGCATTTGGGGAGGTCTAGGAAAGTTCCCTACAACATCTAAATGGGCCATAATATCATCATACAAACTAGGGTATGCGTTAGTTTTATGTTCGGGTGCTGCACAAATTTCGCATAGTCGGGCCGGTCCTACTTTTCCTGCAAAAATTATTTCATAATATTAGTAAGTCTATCAACTTTATCTTCTAAAGTTGAACTACTTAGCTAATGAACCCTTCTGGTGGCTTCAGGATTGGCTCGGAATTGTTGATTGTTTGCAGCCATCGTGGATATCAAGTCCCTTTCTTGTTGGGGGGTCATGTTGACCAATGCCCTTCCATTGGCGGCATTTATCATATTCATTTCCATGGGCTTCAAGCCCTCATAGAAATATTGGAGAAGAGTTTGTTCTGTTATCCCATGTTGTGGGAAACTTGCACACTTCTTAAATTGCTCCCAGTAGTCGTAAAGAGACTCTACATCATTTTGCCTTATCCTGACAATCTCCCTCCTTAACTCAGTTGCGCACGATGCTGGGAAAAATCTGTTGAGAAACAAACGGGAAACATTAGCCTAGGTTGTGATAGATCTAGGAGGTAAATAAAATAACCACTCCTTAGTAGAGTTTTTTTTTTTTTTATAAAAAACAGGCCACCAGGGCCACCCATTTATTCAAAAGAATCAGAAATAACAAAATTATGGATCTCACTTGGAACATCCATATAAAAGATAGAATTACGATGATCCTCAGTTACGCCTTTAGGTTTCATACTATCACAAACCATATGAAACTCTTTTAGATGTTTGTGTGGATTTTCATTTTGTAATCCATAAAAAGTCGGCAACAACTGGATTATTCTTGAATTAAGTTCAAAATTAATATTCATAGTAGGATACGCAATGCATAACGACTATTGATCTGCAGGAACTTCGACGATTTATCGAATCGTTTGAGCCATAGGTTGTTGTGTCGGATTTGGGTTTATGTTAACCCTAGCGTTAGACACTTCTTTCGATGGATCGACTCCTACTATTTCATTCTCTAGTGTTTGAGTAGGGTTTTCGTTAACCCTAGACTCGACTTCATCACCTGCTTCTATTTTCGACGATGTAATATTCTTAGTTTCTACTACCTTTGGCTGCCTTTTTCATAGCTTCGTTTCCTAGCGATTAGCTCTTGCAATCTTTTCAATTTCTAGATAATGAAAAGAATAGTACAAGGGAAGTAGGGTCAAAGCCTTAAAGACTGGATCGTTACAGGTTCTTGTTCCTTGAAATCTTGGGCGCAGTTGTGCATGACTTGGAAAAATAAAAAAAAAAGAATAAAGAATATGGATGGGTTTAGATAAAAAAAACTGGAATCGCAATTGTGAAAAAAACTAGAGTTGAGAAAAGAGTTTTTTTCTATTTGAGGGATTCCAGCCTCTGGTTATCTCGATCCTCCTTAGGTTCAATCATAGACCTCTAGGTGGTTCTTCTCATGATCGAATAAGTCAATTATAGTGGAAAAGGATGATCTGTCATACCTAACAGATTGAACTAATTTTCACACTTGAAGAACTTGAGATCAAGTATTTTCGTTATGTTTTCATAGGATTTAGTTTAGATTTCTTATTTGAATAAATTGTGTAACCTAAGTGTTAAAATGTCGTTTTATTTGTCTTTAAGGCCAAATGGGACTTTAAGGTTAGCTAATGTACTTGGTGAATGTGCAGGAGACCACAAGAACTATAACAATAGGAGACTAATCACTTTGTCATAACATAGGCTAAGCTACATTGCAACCAAGGGACCAGACTTAAGGAACTCGAAGACTGACTTCTTTGTCGCGACATACATGGGCTATGTCGTAACAACGCCTGTAGGATGATGCTTCACATGGAGATTGATGTATTTGTCGTGACACAGGACCTGGTGTGTTGCGACATCGACCCTTAGACGCAGATCTCATACTAAATGAAGGGCATTTTGGTCTTTACAATTCCATTTAAACACAAGGAACGGTAACTGACCAAGGGTTAAGGAAATACAACCATCTAAAGCTATAAATAGGACCTTTAGCACTAGGGTTTTACACATAATTCTTTAGACTTTAGTTTTAATTTGTATTTTCAGTTTCGAAACGAGATTGTAGAAGTTCGCATAAACGTTCGCGGATTTTTCTCACAGATTGCTTAATACAATTCTAGTTTCCTTTTCATTCTCTTCTTCACTTATATGTTTTCATATATTGTTTTATTGATGAATAAAGAAACCATGAGGAACTAATTCCATTTTGGGGAATTAGGGAGTGGATGTTTAAATAATTAATTGTTGTTTTATAGGATTTTTACCTTTTGGATCAACTGTTTGGGAACGGAAGAGCATCGAACAAACACTAGGCCTCACAACCCTAGAGAGTCAGCTAGGTGGGAATGAACCCAAAATTGATATTGCCCATCCGTGAACACCTTTTCCCCAAATCGATTTAGATTGTGACATCTAGCGATAAGTAATCGCTATCGACTTACTATACCGATGAAAGATCGAGATACCCAACTGGGGTTGTGACTAGTTGAGGAACTTATGGAAGAAGAGACAAACGAGGAATCTTTAACGACTCAATTAGAGTGTTGGCAGCAAAGGTGAGGTGGATCAATCGATTTCAAATGCTACTAAAATGATACCATCAATTTTGAGGCCACCAGAAGTGGAGTTAAAGCCATTACCAGAACATTTAAAGTATGGATATTTGGGTGAGAGAAAAACTTTACCTATTATACTTGCATCAGGATTGAGTAACTCACAAGAAGTAGCTTTGTTGGATGTGTTTAAATGTCATAAAAAGGCTATTGGGTGGACGTTTTCTGATATAAAAGGGATAAACCCAACCTTTCGTTAACAAAAAATTCAATTGGAAGAAGGTAAGAAACCCGTTGTTAACGCACAGAGAAAACTTAATCCGATCATGAAGGAAGTAGTGAAAAGGAACTAGTAAAATGGTTAGATGCAAGTATAGTTTATAACATTTCCTATAGTGAATAGGTAAGCCCTACACAATGCGTACCAAAAAAAGGTTGGCTGACAGTTGTAAAGAATGATCAGAATGAGCTAATCCCTAGAAGAACAGTTGTCGGGTGGAGAGTTTGCATTGATTACAGGAAATTAAATGATGCAACAAAAAAAGATCACTTTCCACTACCTTTAATTGATCAAATGCTGGATCAGTTGGTAGGTAAAGAATATTACTATTTCTTGGATGGGTATTCAGGGTATCATCAAATCCTAATACAACTCGATGATCAGGAAAAAATAACTTTTACATGCCCTTTTGGGACATATGCTTTTAAACGTATGCCTTTTAGACTTTGTAATGCACCAGCTACTTTTATGAGATGTATGGCCGCTATTTTTACAGATATGTTAAAAGAAGGGTTAGACGTTTTCATGGATTATTTCTTGGTATATGGAGACTCTTTCGAGGATTGCTTACTGGGCTACTCTTTTGTATAGCTATGAGCTCAAGCTCTTCATTTTTTCTTTTTGTTTTGTTTGCTTGAGGACAAGCAAAGACTTAAGTGTGGGGAGTTTGATCTACTGGTTTCATACCTAGTAGATTGATATATTTTTCACACTTGAAGAGCTTGAGATCAAGTATTTTCGTTATATTTTCATAGGATTTAGTTTAGATTTCTTATTTGAATAAATTGTGTAACCTAACTGTTAAAATGTCGTTTTATTTGTTTTTAAGGCTGAATGAGGCCTAAAGGTTAGCTAGTGTACTTGGTGAGTGTGTAGGAGACCACAAGAAGTGTAACAATAGGAGACTAATCACTTCGTTACGACATACATCGTAACCAAGGCGCCAGACTTAAGGAACTCGAAGACTAACTTCTTTGTCGTGACATACATGGGCTTTGTCGTGACAACCCCTGTAGGATGACGCTTCACATGGAGACTGATGTCTTTGTCACGACACAGGACCTGGTTTGTCACGACATCGGCCCTTGGACCCAAATCTAACACTAAATGAAGGGTATTTTGGTCTTTACAATGCCATTTAAACACGAGGAATGACAGCTGATCTAGGGTTGAGGAAAAATGACCATCTAAAGCTATAAATAGGACGTTTAGCACTAGGGTTTTACACACCATTCTTTAGACTTTAGTTTTTAGTTTTATTTGTATTTTCAGTTTTGAAACGAGATTATAGAAGTTCGCATAAACGTTCGTGGAGTTTTTCCCGACAAATTGCTTGATACACAATTCTACATTCTTTTTCATTCTCCTTTTCACTTATATTTTTTTATATTTTTTTATTGAGGAATAAAGAAACCATGAGGAATTGATTCCATTTTTGGGAATTAGGGAGTGGACGTATGAATAATTAATTATTGTTTTAAAGGGATTTTACCTTTCAAATCAGCTGTTGATCTGCCGGTTTCATACTTAGAAGATTGAACTTATTTTCACATTTGATGAGCTTGAAATCAAGTGATTTACCTTATGTTTTATGACTTTTTTTTATTTAGTTTCATTTTCTAATAAATCATGCTAAGAAGGTTGTATTATTGCTTTTAAGGTCAAATAAGGCCTAAAGATTAGCTAACCTACTTCGTGAGTGCACAGGAGACTAGTAGCAGTGGAGCCATAGTGTTACTGACTGCTTCGTCACGACATAGATAGCCTTATGTCGCAACAAAGGGATCATCATCAAAGAATTAAGGGATTGCCTTCTATGTTGTGACACAGGTCCTGGTGTATCACGACATAGACCCCAGACTCTAACTCTGCATCCAGTGATGGACATTTTCATCTTCACAATGCAACTTAAGCACGAAGGACGGTAGCTGACCTAAGGTTGAGGAAAAACGATAATCTAAAAGCTATAAATAGGACCTTTAAGCACTAGGGTTGGACATCATTCCTTAGATTTAATTTTTAATTTCATTTGTATTTTCAGTCTTTGAAACGATATTGTAGAAACTCGCATAAACGATCAAGTTTTTCCTGATAGACCGCTTTATACAATTTTAGTTTCTTTTTCATTCTCTTTTGCACTTATATGTTTTCAGATATTTTTTCATTGATGAATAAAGAAACCATGAGGAACTAATTCCATTTTAGGGAATTAGGGATTGAACGTATGAATAATTAATTATTGTTTTACAGGGATTTTACCTTTCGAATCAGCTATTTGGGAAAGGAAGAACTTTGAACAAACACTAGGCCTGACAACCCTAGAAAGTCATCTTGGTGGGAATGGACCCAAAATTGGTATTGCCCATCCTTGAACACGTTTTCCCTAAACCGATTTAGATTATGACATCTAGCGATAAGTAATCTCTATCGACTTGCTAGGTCGATGGAAGATCGAGATATCCAACTGGGGTAATGATTAGTTGATTGAAGGAAAATCCCCAAAACCCAACAATCGAGGAAAGCATATGGAAACAACCTAATTTCCCCAAAGCCGTTTATAAGATTTTCTACTTCTCAAACTTTTGCTTTTATTTCCTATTTTATTTATCTTTTATATTTATGCTCTCAAAACAACTCTTTTATTTCTCATACTATAAACCCTAAAACAAGTACTAATTAATTTTACTCTTTACAGGGATTCAATTTACTATCGCTTCAAGCCTTCTTTGGGTACGATCCTCGAAATACTTGCAAGGAAGAGCATTGAACAAACACTAGGCTTGACAACCCTAGAAAGTCATCTAGGTGGGGATGCACCCAAAATTGGTATTGCCCATCCATGAACACATTTTCCCCAAACTAGTTTAGATTGTAACATCTAGCGATAAGTAATCTCTATCGACATGCCATGCTGGCAGAAGATCGAGAGATCCAACCGGGGTAGTGACTAGTTGATTGGAGGAAAATCCCCAAAACCAAACAATTAAAGAACTCATACGGAAGCGACCTAAAATCCCCAAAGCCGTTTATAAGATTTCTAAAACTCAATCTTTTTCCTTTATTTTCTATTCTATTTTATCTTTTTATTTTTATGCACTCAAAACACTCTTTTATTTTTTGTACTATAAACCCTAAAATAAGCACTAATTAATTTTACTCTTTGCAGGGATTTGATTTACTATTGCTTTAAGCCTCCTTTGGGTACGATCCTCGGAATACTACCAAGTGTTCTGTTGTAACACACTATATTTACAACCTGGCCCGTATACTAGCAGAAAGCTGAAATCTACATCGAACGGGAGTATGTTTGGGGGCGGTCAGAGGACACCTACGACCATCAGCTCCACTTTAGGTTATAGCCTTGCGATTTAGAGGAAACTAACTCTAGCCAACCGTCACTCTTGTGGAACCGTCTTACACTAGATCATCATTTCTCCATGGCGAATGCCACGACATTTCATCTCTTAGGCTCGATAACCTTTGACACAGTAAGTTAGCATATCGACTGTATAACCTTCTCAAAACATACAGAGCAGCTGTCTTCGCACAAGATGAAAAGATTACTTTTGGAAGGACATGGATGGAAGCATCAGTCCCGTAATGCGGAGAAATGATGAATACTCGTTGAGAAGGGTTAAGTGCGGGTTCTAATCCTCATGAACTTCTTTTGAGGAATCTTGCCAACCTTTGGCTAGATGAGCTTAGTTACTCATGCTTTTTGGGAATAAAAACATAAGTTTAATGAAACATAATTATATTAGAAAGGAAAAGAAACAAAAGGCTAAGAGCCTTAGGGATTTTTTGCTATGGTGAGGGATTTTTTTTCAAAAAATGGAAGTGTAAATTCATGTTACTCCATCCCCTATTTATAGTACATGAAAATCCCTAATTGGTTCTTATTTAAACTCTAAGTGATAATGTTTAAGACATATAATTAAAATTAAATCTAAACAATATCATAATAATCCTATCAATATTCCTAAATTAAAAAAATAGATTTCAAATCTAAACAAAATTTTATGTTCATAAATCTCTTATTTGAAACATTGCCCCAAGTCTTCCACACTTTGTATTTTCGACACCACCTCTTCCATATTTCGCATGCTAACCCATTCTATCTTTAAATTCACGCTTTTCCCCTAAATTTCCTTTTGCCTTCAATTTAGACCCTACAAGATAAAAAAACCATAAAGAACCCAAATTAGTAGGATCATACTAAAAATATATATGTAATTAACTCATAAAAGTATGTCACTTTAGAGTATTATCATTTTTTAACCCCAAAACCCTAATTTTTACAACTCCTATATATGCTAACCTTAAGCTAAACCTATCCCACTACTTAAACACTATAAAACACTCTTCAAGTGTCATAACGTTGCCTATATAGAGTACGAGGGCTTAGTAAGCAAAGCTAGACAGGAACAACCTAAATTAATGTAGAGTCGCCACTAACCAATTTGGGCTAGGTTGGTTAGCCACCTACCGTCTAAAAGTCTAGAATTAATACTACGAAAAATCCTAAAACTCTAGACTTGATCTCATCACCAAATCTCGGGTTTGGGAGTACGGTTATGCGTGGGGAAGGTTATAGCACCCCCACAACGCCTATTCGGGGATAGTCTTACGGGGTCTTGGGAGCTAGTTTTTTTATTTAAGCATATTAATATATTAATTTAGGCTAAAATTTTATGTAAATCTTAAATAAACACTCTGAAAAATGTCTCCAATTTACTTGTAACTTGACTAAGACATGTTCACCAAACTTATCTAATTTAAAACTTAAATTAGAAATTTTTACTTCTAACGAGAGCCCTAAAATATACTTAAATAATTCTAGTAAAATACCTTCAATTTTTAAAATTAATTCTATTTTAGAATCCTAAAAAAACCTAAAAGTTACTAATGAATTAAGAAAAATATTAAAATTCATCTACAACTTATTCGATCTTTTATTATTATTATTATTATTATTATTATTATTTTAAAAGATTTAATTAATAACGTTGAACCTATCAAGATCTTACGAAAGTATCCTATGTCGGGTTTATGATTTATCTTACTTTAAAATTCTTGATCTAAATTTTAAATTCGTCAAAATTATAAAATAATATATCTTAGATGACATTTATTAGTTATCTTAAAGAGTATCTAAAATTAAATATTTAAAAAGGCCTACTCATGATTTACAATTCACCTACAAAAATCCTTAGTTTTAATCTTAAATAAAGTCCTAAAGAATATTTACATATTAATTATCCTATATGATATTTAAAATTAGTTCAAAATCCTAATAAAAAAATATCCTACATATTATTTATAATTTTTCTAGGGTAATTGGCAGATAAGCTTTTAAAAACTAACCTAAATTCAAATGTAAAAAAAAATAAAAATATAAATAGACATGAAAGTAAACAAATATGAAATAAGAATAAATAAAAATTATGCAAGTGTGAATAAATATAAAACATTAAACTAAAATGCATAATTGACATCAAATATATAAAGCATAAATGCAAATAAAAAGAAAAATAAGTATAAATAACTTATTAAAATGAAAACAAAATGACAGCTTCATTTTGGGATTAAAAAATAAATAATGTGGAGGACAGGGGACAGATGTAGCACTTAATTTACTTTTAATTTTGAAATTTTGGATTAAATCGAATGTTTTATTAAATAAAAGGGGTACGGGTGTAAATATGCCAAAAAGTGAGAGTATCACTGCAAAAAACGTAGTATTTTTCATAAATTTAAAAAGTTTGGGACTGAAAATAAAATACCCATTTTGGCACTTATAAATAGAGAAAATCTATTTTTTCTCTCATTTTCAACCTCATTTTAAAAAGAACTCTTCCTCTTTATCTTCCTCCTTTAATGTTGGCCATGGCTCCACC
The DNA here is from genome assembly GCA_005610355.1 of Gossypioides kirkii. Classification (NCBI taxonomy): domain Eukaryota; kingdom Viridiplantae; phylum Streptophyta; class Magnoliopsida; order Malvales; family Malvaceae; genus Gossypioides; species Gossypioides kirkii. The sequence goes on along the minus strand of CP032254.1, from coordinate 28,921,229 downwards.
ACCGGAGAGCCCAACAGTTCTCCGGGTCCGATGGTGTAGTCGACATGTACGGTAGTCGAATTTTTTTTTTTTTAAAATCAAAAGTTTTCTTTTAATTAAAACAAAATCACTACTTTACTTCAAAATCAAAACTTTTATTTTAGAATAGTTTAAAAAAATCAAAACTTTATTTAAAAATTTAAAGTTTTTCTTTAAAACCACTAAAAACATATTTTTATTTTTTAAAAATCAAAACTTTCTTTATTTTTTAATGAAAATCACTTTATTTAAAAATCTAAACTTTTATTTCAAAATAGTTAAACAAAATCAAAACTTTATTTAAATATTTAAATCTTTTCTTTAAAATAACTAAAAAATAGATTTTTATTTTTAAAAATATAAACTTTCTCTTTTTTAAAGAAAATCACTATTTTACTTAAAAATCTAAACTTTTATTTCGAAATAGTTAAAAAAAATTAAAACTTTGCTTAAAAATTTAAACTTTTTTAAAAAACAAATTTTTATTTCTAAAAATCTAAACTTTCTATTTTTTTTTTACAAAAAATCACTATTTTACTTAAAAATTCAAGCTTTTATTTCGAAATAGTTAAAAAAAATTAAAATTTTGTTTAAAAATGTAAACTTTTCTAAAAAACATATTTTTATTTTTAAAAATCTAAACTCTCTTTTTTAAAGAAAATCACTATTTTACTTAAAAATCAAAGCTTTTATTTCGAAATTGTTTAAAAAAACCAAAACTTTTCCCAAATTTAAGCTATTTTTCTTTTTAAAAAAACTTTTATTTTAGCAAATGGAAAGGAAAGGAAAATGAGATTTTTGGGGCTCCTAGGGGCGAAGGACCGATGGTCCGATATCGTCCCCTTCATCGGAACCCAAACCCCATGCTTAGTGATATCTCCAAGGCAAAAAAAAAAAAGAGAAGAGAAGAAGAAAATAACATGCTTGTTGTTGTTTTTTCTTCGTACCTTTTTTGTAAAAAATCAGAATATGAAAAAGTCTGCCCTTTTTTCATTCATTAATAACTTTTAATGAATATATATATGAATATATATTGTTCATTAATCTTATTTATTTGTAAATTTTTTTGTCATGTTTAATTTGATATTTTGATTAATAACTTAGTATTATTTTGGATGTTTGTGATATGTGGCAAAAGAAAGTTATGGTTCATGAAACCCTAAAAACAACAACAACAACAACAACAATAACAATAATAATAATAATAATAATAATAATAATAATAATAATAATAATAATAATAATGATAATTATAATTTGGGCCCTTGACAAGCCCAAAAAGAAAGAAAAAGAAAAACCTCTATTTGACCCAAAATCGAGTGGGCTTCCAATGGGCCTAAGAGAGAACAAGAGGGCCTCCAACTAGGCTTGGACAAAATCGGGTGTCTACAACTACCCCTCTTTATTCGTGGCTTGTGTAGCAAGGAACGTAGAAAGACGTAGACACCTAACCATGTCAAATCCCACTCAACATCGCAGTACAAGGAATCACAAATTTTACAATCACCAAAACTCTCAACCAAATCTTCGAAATGAGAATGCAAAAGAAGGGCAAATTGACCTCACACATGTGTCTTCATATACAATGAAATGAAATAAATAAATGGACCTCTATGCTTAGGCCTCTAATTGCAACGAAAAGTAAATGGACCTCCACACTTGGGCTTTCGAGTGCAATGAAAAGTAAATGGACCTCCACACCTGGGCCCTTAAATGCAACGAAAAGTAAAAGGGCCTCCACACTTGGGCCTCTAAATGCAATAAAAAGTAAATAGGCCTCCACACCTAGGCCTCTAAATGCAATGAAAAGTAAATGAACCTCTACACCTGGGCCTCTAAATGCAATGAAAAGTAAATGGACCTCCACACTTGGGCCTCTAAATGCAATGAAAAGTAAATGGGCCTCCACACCTGGGCCCTCTGAATGCAATGAAAAGTAAATGGACCTCCACACTTAGGCCTTTAAATACAATGAAAAGTAAATGGACCTTCACACTTGGGCCTTTAAATGCAATGAAAAAGTAAATGGGCCTCCACACTTTGGCCTCTAAATGCGATGAAAAGTAAATACACCTCCACACTTGAGCCTCTAAATGCAATGAATGCTTTCTTTTCTTCCTTTCTTGAATTTTTCATAAAAGGTCATTATTTTGAGAATCATGTTTTCGGGTTAAAAAAGATCAAATCCCTATCCACACACAACAGATCATGAAAATCAAATTCCATGGGATATCACCTTAACTGTAACAGCCTATTCTCAGTGGCGTCGGAAACAGTGGTTTCAAGATCACAACTCTGACTAGTTGAGTCATAAATATTAGCTATTTAATATTTGTGATGTCACCAGCGTCGTATTAAGTTTTGGTTGTGGAATTTTAATGTTTACATAGTTAATTGAGTGGAAATGATTAAATTGTAAAAGGTACAAAAGTAGGATTGGTTGACGAAGAGGACCAAATGAGAAAATTAACCAAAGACATGTTAGTGGGTGATTAGTTTGAGTTATATTAGTTATAATTAGGCTTAATTAAGTCTAAAGAGGGGTTTAATTAAAGCTAATGGTAAATGTCTTAAAATTTACAAAATTGCTATTAGTATATATATGAAATTAAAGAAATTTTAAGTGAAAAATTCTTTGTTTTTCACTTCTTCTTCTTTCTCATAGCTAGGGCAAAGAAAACTTAGGGTTTTCATTTTCAATCTTTGAGCTTTGATTTGGGTAATCAAACCTTGATCGTTTTCAGTAATTTTTATGTTTTCGAGTCCGTATTAGCTTAATCTAGCTTATGCAAGGACTAATTTGAGAATCTATCAAATATTATAAAACTTGCCATTGTTGAAAATGCTTATTCTTGGAAGTCATGGTAGATTTATATGCTTGGTGTTTGGGTTTAATATGTTTGTAAAGTGATTTTTGATGAATTTTTGGGTATTTGGTGTGAAGATGATAAGTTATAGGGACATGTATAAAGGCTTAGAACAATCGAAAAGCATGGGAATAGAGAGGAAATGGTTATCTTGCATGTATCGTGATTAAGGACTAAAATGAATAAAAGTAAAAGATTAGTGGTAAAATTGTAATTTTCCAAAAAGGGATCGAATTATGTTATATGATCTAATTGAGTGCTTTAATGTAAGTAATTGAATGATTTGTAGATGTAGACTATGATTGTGCTACAAATCGCGAAAAAAGGAAATTGTCAGATTAGTCCCTAAAGCCTTTCCTCAACTGCAATCCAATTCGTTAAGTTCGTAACATGAAATTAATATTAATAACTATTTATAATTGCCTTTCTAATGATTGTTAGAAATGAGAAACGATGATTGGAAACGTAAAATATAGAAACGACGAGAAGAGAATTTCCTGGCCTTGTGCCAAAGATAGAACATGGTCCGATGTTTGAGGTCTTGCATTTGTTGCAGATTCTCTACAGCATCGTGAGTCACCATAAGGTGAATAGAATCCAAAATGGATTACAGGCCCTATGATGACTGAGATTTATGCTCGTTGTATTTTTTCGTCAGCTTAGTGTGAGCAACATTGTAGGGAACAGATATACCGTATTGATGGCTGAGAATAGCATCGTATACTGGTAACAGGCATGATCTTTGGGTCAATAGGTAGTAAATGAGAATCATTGACTTTGAGTCAACGAGGAGTAAAACGAATAACGATCTCTGAAGTTCAGTTGTTCGGGCTCGGCAGATTTATAGAGTTGCTTATCACTTAAAACTCGATAAATTGATGAACCTTGCGAACTTATTATGCTATGAAGCTTACCAGTGAACTTCTTGTTATTTTGTAGATTTCATTTTGTGACTTGAAGATCTAATCATCTTGAAGACATCACACTATCCCGAGAGTTCGTTTGGTAGTATTTACATCACTTGGTTATTTAGCATGTATTAGGATGACATTATCTTTTGTGTTGTATTTAGAAATGATAAACCTTATTATGTTGAATGTGACTATGCATGGAGTGCAATTTGGGATGAAATTAGATGCTATGTAAAGGCTTGGATATTTTGTAAGTGGTGTGATGACTTAATGCATAATCTGAGTTGTTAAATCCTTGTTTGACATAAATCTTGAAATCCTGCTTACTTGCTCTGGTAGAATATTTGCATGTATCGATAGAAGTACAGGGTAGGTGAGAGATTGTTCATTGACTTGAGTTGTATCGGTAGTTGAATTGCGAGTATTGGTAGTTATGTGTATTGATGTACAGGTAGTTTGTATGCAAGTATCGGTAGAAGTTGCAGGGTGAGAATTTTAGCTCTTTGTAGTTTTTAGTATCGGTAGTTGCATGACTTGTATCGGTAGAAATTACACCTGTACCGGTAGAACTTGCACAGGTATCCATAAAAATCTGCATAGCTTCTGAACAATTTACTGACTTGACTACTATCGATACTTGACCATCAGGTATCGATAGAATTCTCCTAAATTGTTGGAAATGTCATTTTTTTTACTCTTATTGAATTGTGTTTATGATTAAATGATGATATATAATTAATATGTGAAGTGATAACTTTAATAAATAAAGTTGAATATTACGGTGTTAAAGATGAACAGTGGAAAATAAATAATAAACACCGAAAATCCTAATTGGCGACGGTGTTCGGGTTTTGGGTGTTACATTAACAAATTTCAAAATGATTTTATGACTCGTAAATCAAATTCTCAGATTATAATTCACTTAACAAACTTGGTACTACTGATTTCATAAATCCACCCTTGAAACATAAATTTCTTGCATCAAAAGTCAACTCGTTAATTCTTGTGAAGCCGAATTACCTTTTCTTGACTTTGGACTGTTTCGACTGTGAACCCTGTACCATGCTCTTTTGCAAAATTGCGTCTTAAAGTAAATATTCTTCAATATAGTTTCTTTGTCTTGCTCTCTCTTTCTATTTTTTTTTCTATTTACTATTTTTCTTCTTTTTTTTGTATTTTTTCTTGATTTAAACAAAATCTCCTTTCTATAGACCCTTGCATTCTCCAAGTTAATTCCCTAATTTAAACCGGCCATGAGTAATCAGAGATGGACTTGTTCCAAGGTTATAATGTCAGCTCGAGTTTGGGTGCCAAAGAAAAGGCTAAAATAGGCTAAAATAGATTATTTCAGGACTCGTACCAAAGGATTGATTTCTTCTAAAAATCTTCATTATCCTCCTGGGCATCTCGTACCATTTTTCTTTTTTTTTCTTTTTTTTTAGAAATCTCTCTAGACTGCTCATTTATGAGTTTTCACCCTAGAGTTCATCTCCCTCTTATGCTCTTGAAAATGTGACAAATTCCCAAGGACTAACTTCTTGATCTGAACAAACATATTTGATCAAAATGGTCTTTTAAGGGTTGTAACGTGGTCTAAGGGTTAAAGGTCAATCAGAAAAAGGTTTTTCAGGCTAAAAAATGTGAAAAAGTATAAAAACCATGAGGAATTATTTTGAATCTTTTATTGCTCTTTCCATCTCCAAAACACTTTTCTTCTTTCTTACTCCTTGTTCCTTTATTTTTGTGTTTTTTTTATTCGCTTTCTCTGTTTCTTTTTTTTCTTTTTTGGAAGGAGATTAAAAATTTAGAATTTTGCTTTCATTCTTCATGATCTTTCTTATCAATCCATGATGTTCGATAGATGAATTTAATTAGGGTTCAGAAAGAAGATAAACCAGTCTCAAAATGGGGTAGCAATGGATATAATTTTCTTCAAGTGATGGGGAGAACAAAAGGATGCCATTTATCATTTCAAAATATGGTTAATCTTATCACAAAGGTCATTCTTGGGAACGTGCACATCTTTTCAATTTGAATTTCGCATAATCTCATGTTTTCCTCACAATGTTGTAAAATCATTGATCCGTACACAAAACCTCACAATTTGTCCTCCAACGTGGAGGGTGATCCTTCGGTAAGGGTCAATTTTGAACAAACGAGATGGCCCAAAGTGGTTAACAAAGGATGAAATTTTCTTCAAGTGAAGGATTTTTCAAAAATGCCATTCGTCACTTTAAACATAGCCAACTTATTAAGTAATTAACCTTAAGGAGAATTGCAATATTCTAAAGCAAAATATAACCTCAGACATGATGCACAAAGAAATGCAAAATAGAAAAGACCAATATTACTTAATCTGAATAACTCTTTAAAAATAATTAAGCTCATTTTTTAAGCAAAATATTTTTTTACTGCATCAAAATTTATAGGGTTCGGCACATCGTCTCCGTCCATTTCAGTGAGAATTAATGCTCCACCAGAGAAAGCTTTCTTCACCACATACGGTCCCTCTCATTTTGGCGTCCATTTTCCCCGATGATCATGAACATATGGCAAAATCTTCTTCAGTACCAGATCCCCTTCTCTGCACTACCTTGGTCGCACCTTCTTGTTATAGGCTTTCATCATTCTTTGCTGATACAACTGGCCATGACATAAAGCTGCTAATCTCTTTTCCTTAATTAAATTCAACTGCTCATATCTCTCTTACACCCATTCAGCCTCCTCCAATCGCTCCTGCCTCAACACTCGTAGAGATGGAATTTGCACCTCGATAGGTAAAACAGCCTCCATGCCATACACTAATGAAAATGGAGTAGCTTCAGTCGAAGTCCTTACTGATGTGCGGTATGCATGGAGAGAAAAAGGGAGTTTCTCATGCCAATCCTTGTATGTTTCTGTTGTCTTGGAAATGATCTTCTTGATATTCTTGTTTGCAGCCTCGACTGCCCTATTCATTTTTGGACGATATGGCGCAAAATTGTGATGCTTGATCTTAAATTGTGCGCAAACCTCTTCTATTAAGGCATTGTTCAAGTTCTTGGCATTGTCTGAGATGATTCTTTCTGGTAAACCGTACCGGCAAATGACCTTCTTTTTTAGAAATTTATAGACCACTGATCGAGTTACATTGGCATATGAAGTGGCTTCGACCTACTTGGTGAAATAGTTAATCACTAAAAAGATGAAGCGATGCCCATTTATGCTTTCGATGTGATGGGGCTAATGACATCCATGCCCCACATTGAGAACGACCAATGAGGTGCCAAGACATGAAGATTAGTAGGAGGAGCGTTAATATTGTCTGCATAAATCTGGCATTTATGACACTTCCTAGCATAAATTAAACAATCTCATTCCAACATCAACCAGAAATATCTAGCCCTCATGATTTGCCTTGACATCAAATATCTATTACTATGTGCCCCACATACTCCAGCATGGACTTCCTTCATTATCTGATTCGCCTCTTCTATGTCGACACATCTCAATTGTGTTTGGTCATGTCCTCTTTTGTACAAAAAATCACTGTCCAAGAAGAAACCCATAGCCAACCTCTTAATTATTCGTTTATCACTTTCTAAGGTACAATTTGGGTATTGTTGGTATTGCAAATACTGTCTGATGTCAAAATACCATGGTTTCCCATCCGTTTTCGATTCTACTCCAACGCAATGGGCCGACGAGTCCTTGACCTTTAGCTGTATAGGTTACACTTCTATTTTGGATCCTACTTTAAACATGGCAGCTAGAGTAGCTAATGCATATGCTAACTGGTTTTCTTCTCTTGGAAAATGACAAAATTAGACATCATCAAACTCTTTGATCAATCCATGTATATATGTTTGATAGTGAATCAGTTTGGAATCCCTTGTTTCTCATTCTCCTCTTAATTGGTAAACAACTAATATTGAGTCACCATAAACTTTTAAAACCCTAATCTTTTATTCAATGGTGACCTGAAGTGTCAAAATGAATGCCTAGTATTAAGCTTTATTGTTTGTACAAGTGAACATCAGTTTAGCTGTAGCAGGAAAATACTGACCACTTGGGGAGATTAGTATTGCCCTAATCCTATGCCCAATCATGTTGGATGCTCCGTCGCAATACGCCCTCTAAATTTCTTCTTCACGCTTCGAAATTGACATGATCTCTTCATTTAGGAAATCAAAACTCATGGGCTCGTATTCCTCTTTCGCATGATCAACTAGAAATTTTGCAACTATGCTTCCTTTTATAGCCTTTTGAGACACGTAGACGATGTCATACTCAGACAATACCACTTGCCAACGAGCAACTCTTCCTGACAATGATGGCTTCTCAAAGATGTACTTCAAAGGGTCCAACTGTGTGATAAGGAAGGTGGTGTGGTACAACATGTATTGCCTTAGTCGACGCACAGTCCATGCTAAAGCACAACTTCCAAATGGGAATACTTGGTTTCATATTCTGTGAACTTCTTGCTCAGATAATAAATTACGTGCTTTTTCTTATTTGAACCATCTTGTTGCCCCAAAACACAACCTATAGAATTATCTAGCACTACCAAATACAAAATCAAAGGTCTTCCTAGCACTAGGGGAATCAAAATTGGTGGTTTAACCAAATACTCTTTTACTTTCTCGAACACTTTTTGACAATCTTCAATCCATTCACCATCACTATCCTTACGTAAGAGCTTAAAGATGGGATCACATTTATCCATCAATTGTGAGATAAAACGAGACACGTAATTTAACCGTCCCAAAAAACCTTTTACCTCCTTTTGAGTCTTATGGGGTGTCAAATCTTGAATTGCTCGAACCTTGTTTGGATCTATTTCAATTCCTCGTTCACTCACTACGAAACCCAACAACTTCACCGACTTTATCCCGAAAGTACATTTTGCTGGATTTAATCTCAATTTGTATTTCCTCAATCTTTCAAATAATTCACGGAGGTTTTCTACATGACTTTCCTCCCTAATAGACTTTGCTATCATATCGTCAACATAAACTTTAATCTCTTTATGTATCATGTCATGAAACAGTGTCACCATTGCTCATTAATACGTGGCCTCAGCATTTTTCAAACTAAATGGCATGACCTTGTAACAAAAAGTTCCCAAATTCGTGATGGGTGTCTTCTTTTCCATTTCTTCCCTTGCCATTTTGATTTGGTTATACCCCAAGAATTCATCCATGAAAGAGAAAACACAATGCTTAGTAGTGTTATCTACTAGTGTGTCTATATGAGGTAATGGAAAATTATCCTTCGGGCTTGCTTGGTTCAAATCTCTATAATTGATGCACATTCTGACTTTCCCATCCTTTTTAGGCACTGGTACAGTATTCACCACCCACTCTGGTATTTAGCTACTTCCAGAAATCCTGCATTGAATTGTTTCTTAACCTCTTCTTTAATTTTCAACAACATCTTAGGTTTCATCCTCCTCAACTTCTGTTGTACGGGCTTGCAATCTAATTTCAAAGGTAGCCTGTGCTCCACGATAGTGGTGTCTAAACCCGGCATATCTTGGCATGACCATGCAAACATATCTGAAAACTCAATAAGTAGATCCTTTAACAATTGGCTTTGCTCTGGCATGAGAGTGGTTCCAATCCTAATTTCCTTTCTTACCTCATCATCACCCAGATTGATTAAATCTGTTCCCTCTAAGTGGGGTTCTATAAGCTTCTCTTCTTGTTCAATTAGTCTCAAAAACTCATTCGGTACAACATCCTCCTCTTCCATCTCATGATCATTATTGTGAACATAATTATGAGAATTTGATTCAAAGATGTCATTTGGATCATTTATCAATTCATGATGTATATCCCTAAAATAATTATGAGTATGTACAATGAATGAAAATAACTAAATGAATAAAACTGACTAGGGACATGATCCAAATCCGATTTCATTAAAGAAAACAAAAGTTTTACATGGATTTTTGAAGGAAATTCAATTAACTGAACGATATTAAACTTTGACATAAAAACTCTTAAAAATGATTACATCTTGGAGGACTCAAGGATAGCAAGTAACAGTATGAGCTGTCAATTGTCCTAGGCGAAAGGGTCATACCGAACCTAGTCTCTTGACATCGATACCCGATCTTCAATCATGTTTATATCCATTACATCTCCATTAATCATTAACTTGATCGGGGTCCTTTCTTGGTGCTCAAATCCTACTGAGTAAAAGGTCTTAGATAGTGGAGGACAAATCAAAAGAGGTTCCACCACCTTCTTTCCAACCATGCGGGCCAACCTCTTTGCTCTCTACTCTTTACACATCCTCTCGACATCCTCCCTCGTGAGCTTATATCCCAACCCTCTTGTATCCTTCTGAGTGGGAACAAAAACGGGTTCTGAGATACCTTGTAGGTCTTTTCCCAAACCTAAGTAGATTTGCCAACCTTTCCCTACTGCTTGAGCAAATAACATGTTCGCTGTTCGCCGTACTTGAGGCTTAAGGGCTCGCATTCCCTCTGCCACGTAAGATGCAATGGTTACCTCAAAGGTTTGGAAAGATCTCTCTATTGCATCATTATCTACCTGTATGAAAGGAGAATTTGGCAAGCTAGCTACCAACAGGTCCTCTTCACCTTGCACGATGCACAAATTTCGATCAACTGCAAATTTCAATCTTTGGTGCAAGAATGATGGTACCACCCCAACCGAATGAATCCAGGGGTGACCCACTAGCATACTGTAAGAAGGCGTTATATCCATCACTTGAAAGTGAATATGGAAATTAACGGCTCCTACCAACAAGGGAATCTCTATTTCACCAATCACGCTTCTTTTGGTGCAATCGAAAGCTCGCACCACTAAGGGGCTTGATACCATGTACGAGGTTTCCACGGGTAGTTTGGACAATGTTGACAAAGGTAAGATGTCGATCGATGACCCATTGTCAATCAGGACTTTAGCCATGAAATAGGCTTTACATTTTATTGAGATGTGTAGTGACTTGGTACTTCCTCTTCCATCCGGGGGGATCTCATCATCATTGAAAGATATGCAATTTGGGGTCAAGATGTTCCCTACTAAGTGATTGACATTATCTACTAACACATTGTGAGCGATGTAAGCTTGTTTTAGAATTCATACAAGAGCCTCCCTCTATGGCTCTGAGTTCAAAAGTAGTGACAGTAAAGAGATTATTGCTGGTGTTTTGTTCAACTACTCGACCACACTATATTCACTGTGCTTTATCAAACGCAAAAATTCGTTAACCTTATCATTCTCGACTTCTCCTTTTTGGTCTTCCTTCGTTTCCTTATCAGCTTCTTTATCGTCAATTTCTTGTTGATTCTTCGAAATCACTTTCTTGCCACGGGGTTCTTTCTCCACTGTGTTTGGCTTGTAACAATGCCTGCTTCGAGTTATGCCACTAAGTCTTGAGATGTTAGAGGCATCAAATTCAACCACCTCACAATCATATCTCCAAGGAACTCGGTGGTCATCTTTATACTTAAAAGGACCGGGAACCTTGATGACCAAAACATTATCTTGTATGACATTTGAGGTAGACTCTTTTCCAATAGAGGTTTTCTTTCCATATAAGATGGTGGCAGGTTTCACATCTAATGTGTTTATCTCATTGGTATTAACATCCTTCTGTATTTCTAGCTGAGAGGAATCCAAGAGACACTGTATATGTTCCATAAACGTTGGGCAAACATGGATGAAGTGTCCTTGAGCTCCTTGGTAGAATTTGCAAATTTGATCCATATCAATTTCCATTATAGATCTAAGTGACTCGGTGTGAATTAGATTTGACTTTCTTAGGATGTCGAAGAGTCGTTCGAGTGGGGTTGTGATTTCCTCTACTTTTCTCTTTCGAAGGCTCTTCTCTTCAGTTATAGCATTAACTGTTCGATTGTGGTTTGGTAACGGGTTCGTGTTAACATTCGGTGTATTCTCTCGCTGGAAATTTATCTTTCCCGCCCTTATAAGATCTTGCACCTGATATTTTAATGCTAAACAATTCTCGATGGTATGACTTGGATTGCCAGAGTGATACTCACATCGAGCATTAACATCATACCACTTGGGAAATGGAGGTAGAATTGGTTCCTTGTGTATAGGTACAAGGAGATGCTTCTCTACTAGAATTGGAAAAAGTTTCGCGTAGGAGATGGGAATTGGATAAACCATTGGCCTTTCCAGTGGCGGTCTTACTAGAATTTAGGTTTGTTGGGATCGAGTTGCTATAATTAACATGGGGGGATGTGTAACGAGTTTAGGTGGATGATACATAAACGGTGAAGTATTAGTAGCATTTACAATCGGGTATTAAAGGCATGGAGGTTTGGGCTCGAGTATGGAAAGTAAGAGTATAGGTATTTGCCCGGTACAATTGTTTACATTTCTGCTTCCTTTTTCTTCCCAACGACACCTCTCTTCAAAGGATCATCTATTTTGCCCAACTTCAATGCATTTTCTATCATTTCCTCGGATAATACCATATTCGCGAAAGTCTTAGAGGCATTTCCTACTGTCTTGTCATAGTATATGCCTTTCAACGTACCAATAAACAGAATAGTGGTCTCCTTTTCCGTGAGCGGGGGCTTTACTTGCGATGAAAAATCCCTCCACCATTGTACATATTCCTTAAAACTCTCATTTGAATTTTTTTTCCATGTTTTGCAGAGTCAGACGGACTAGGGCCATGTCTACAATATGTTTGTATTGAGAAATAAATGCTCATGCGAGCTCTCCCCAAGTTTGAATTTGGCTCCTGTCTAACTTTACATACTAACGAGTTACAGATCTGGTTAGATTGTCTTGAAATATATGCATTAGTAGCTTCTCATCTTTGGAGTGAGCATCCATTTTCCTACAATACATGGTGATGTGAGTAACGGGGCAACTTCTACCATTGAATTTTTCAAAGTTAGGAACTTTGAATTTTGGTAGGATGACCACTTAGGGTACCAAATATAGGCCTTTTGCTTTTACAGATCTGAAGGTGTCTAATCCTTCGATGGCTTTCAAACGTTCCTCAATTAGGCTGAATTTATGAGCTTCTTCATCCATAATCGACTTTCCTTTGTCCAATTCTCTTGGCTCCTCGTTTGTAGGCAACTCGTTCACTCTTCGGATTTGAATGATCACACCTGGAGCCTGAAGTGATAAATCTTCGTGATATACCCTTCTATCACTACGAAGAGGGATTGGGTTGTCCAAAGTGTCGCTTCCTTCTCTTACCTTGGCTTTGCCTTTGACCATTGTAGTCATCATTTCCATAATCTTTTCCATCTGTTCCTCCAATTTGGCCATGCGTGCTAATTCTTCTTTCGTCATCTTCTTGGCTTTTGAGCTGGTGTTATACCAGTGAGCTATCCTTGATCCTTTTTCAAATGACCTTTTTATTCCAAAGTTAGAAAATTATTTAGATTTTTCATAAAAAATATTCTCGTTTTTTTCAAATAATGTTTCTAAATAAACAAATGAGCAAATGAGTGAATGAATGAATGAGTGAATGAATGAAATTGGGACACATTATCGTAAATATACTCGAATATAACCATTTCTTTCATAGAAGGTTCAAAAATTGTTATGCTTAAAGAGTTTTTTTCATTTTTCTTTCATAATTAAAGAAAATCCTAATTCATCCTATTTCCATAGAGCAAATCTCTACTCGTCATTCTTCTTCTTCCTTCTCATGTGCTTGATGAACTTTTGGTAATGTGCCTGAGCCACCTCTAGAAGTTTCATTTCAAACTCATTCCCAGTCGCAAAAGGGGTAGATTCTTTTTTGGGTTCTTCAATCTGTTCACATATGTCTTCGACTTGCTGAGTGAAAACTTGACCTTCCATGTGCATTGTTGCAAACACTTCTTGTCGACTTACTACCATTTGTTCCACCGTGATAAACGCTCCGCAAGCTTCGTATATTCTTCCATGACCTCTTTGTTTTGCTCTTCTTTTGTCTTTAATTCTTTAGTCAGACGACAAATTTCCTCTTCCATCACCTCCATTTCATTACTTTTCTCATTAGACACCCTACTCCAAGTTCGCTCTTATTCTCGCGCTTTTTTGGAGTTCTTTAGCCTATAGACTTAGATCTGCCTCCAACCTCTGAATTTGAGCGAACAAGTCAGATATTTCTTATTGAAGTTGTTCTAACTATATTCTTAGTTCTCCCTCTTTCCCCTTCATGTCTAAGCGGTGTTGTTGTTGTTGTTGTTGTCTCATGATTTCTTCCTTCTTTTCCTTTACATATGCTTGATGATGCTCTCATTTCCATTTGACCTCTTCATCTCTTCCCCTTAGAAACATCTCTAAATCGCGTATCTTTTTTGTTAGCTCGACTACGTCATCTAGGACCTTCCTTTTTCCCTTGAATTGTGCTGAAACAGAGATTTTGCTTCTTTTTAGGCGCCACTGGATATACATTTTCGAGGGGGAATGGTTGAAAAGGGTTCCTGATTGTAAGCTCAAAGTTTGACCCCACTTGATTCGTATCTCCTCCAATTTCTTCTAGAATCTTGGGTCCTGAATCGAGGCTTCCACTCTATTTAAACCAACTGTAGCAGGTACGCATTGATCATACCCGTATTAGCTCAGAACCATCAACGAGGAATAACTAACGGCTCCCCATATGCCAATTAAAGGAACCCACAAATGACCACAGCACCTGATGAGTACCGTGTTCCGAATCATCCATGGAGCCCTTCATTCTATTTCTTGGATGTCAATATACTAAGGTTTTCAACCCATTCCTCAATCGATTGATTTGGAGGCCACTCACTTTCCAAAAATTCCTTTATAGGCCTGGTCGAAGGAACAAACACCTGACGAAAACGCTTATATAGGCACTTAAAATGACTTTTCATCTATACGAACAACAACTGCGTGCATCCTAAAAATCGCCCGTCTCCTTTCCTTCTGATGAAATTGAGTAAAATGATGGTTTTAGCTAAGACAGCTGGAGCAGGATTTGCCCCTTTTTTAACTGGAACAGAAAATCAGCTAGCTCCACACTTACATATCCTAGAGCTTTTGGGAACACAATTAACCCGTATACGAAAAATGCGAATAGTGCCAAATGTCTATCATCGCTGGCCTTTCCCATAGCATCCCTAATGTCAGACCAGGAAATGCAAGGACCATTTTTATCTTTTAACCTTGCTTTCACCTTATCTACAGGTAACCCCATTAGATTGGCTAAAGATCCCCAAAATTCAATGTTATGCTTTCAATATATCCTGAGTGGATCTTTAAAATCATAGTGGAGAAGGGTAGAATATTTCTCGATAGTCAGTACCATAACCACTTCATTGAACATAAAATACTTATAAGTAGGATCCCAAAAACGTACCATGGCCTTCAACCCATCTTCGTCTTGAAAGCACGTTTTCTTAGCCTCGTCCCATGATTACCATATTCCCTTTAACTCATCTTCGAGATTTCTCTTATAGTTCATGCAGACTATTTGAGGCAGACTAGAGTCAAAACTAGCTATCTGGCAATCACCTTCTCTACTCTAAGTATCCTTTGACATTCTCGCTGTTATCCCTATATTTTCTACCCCATATCGAACAACTGAATCTTCTTGAAGTGTGTTCATGTCGAATATAGATGCGACACTGTGCCCCAGGTATTTAAATGATGCATTAATTATGCCATGGAGAGACAACGACACAAGAAAAACAAAATCAATAAAAAGATAAAGTCAAATGAAGCATAAAAAATGCGAAATTAAATCATAAAATATTGCGAACAAATTCTAACACAAAACATACGAATAAATATTCATGAGGTCCTATAAGGTATTATTACAAGGGGTAAGGTACGACTCTTATGTCTAGCATTCACCTTTAAAATTGTCATTACATGCTAGCTTACGGCTGATTCTAATGCACGAGGAAACCCAAGGCTTAAATACGACATCCATAAGGATGCATTCCCCTTTAAAAAGGGTTAGCCCTTGGGTGGTAAAACTTTCATAGCGTACACGGTAGCATTTGCTATACGAACATCTATGTCTATCTTAACCAAGGAGTAGTCCTTAAACTTATGCGGTGACATATTGCCACACGAAAGCCTAAGGCTACTTCCTTTAAATGGGATGGGCTGGGGCGTAGGACTAAAAGCAAGATGCAACATGAATGACAATTATAGCCGCCCCATGACGGTAGAATCGACATACGTATTAATCAATTTCATATATAGAAGAATAAACAAACACATTGGCATACATATCAAAATAGGATAAGCAAATGAAATGAACAAATAAATCAATATTCAACAATTTAAAAAGACATTAGAAAATTAAATGAATTAATGCACCGATAAATATATATAATATGCACAAATACTAAAAAAACCCAACTCTCAAACCTAAGTAAGTCAACTCACTAATGTCCCCAGTGGAGTTGCTAAGCTGTCATAATGTTACCTACATAAGAGTATGAGGGCGTAGTAAGCAAAGCTAGACACGAACGATCTAAATTAATGTAGAGTCGCCACTAACCAATTTGGGCTAGGTTGGTTAGCCACCTATCGTCTAAAAGTCTAGAATTAATACTACGAAAAATCCTAAAACTCTAGACTCTATCTCATCACCAAATTTTGGGTTCGGGAGTACAATTACGTATGGGAAAGGTTATAGCACCCGCACAACGCCTATTCGGGGATAGTCTTACGGGGTCTTGGGAGCTATTTTTTTGTATTTAAGCATATTAATATCTTAATTTAGGCTAAAATCTTATGTAAATCTTAAATAAAAACTCTAAAAAATGCCTCCAATTTACTTGTAATTTGACTAAAACGTGTTCACAAAACTTATCTAATTTAAAGCGTAAATTAGAGATTTTTACTTCTAACGAAAACTCTAAAAGATACTTAAATAATTCAAGTAAAATACCTTCAATTCTTAAAATTAATTCTATTTTAGAATCCTAAAAAAAAACCTAAAAGTTACTAATGAATTAAGAGAAATATTAAAATTCATCTACAACTTATTCGATCTTTTATCATTATTATTATTTTAAAAGATTTAATTAATAACGTTGAACCTATCAAGATCTTACAAAAGTATCCTATGTTGGGTTTATGATTTATCTTACTTTAAAATTCTTGATCTAAATTTTAAATTCGTCAAAATTCTAAAATAATATATCTTAGATGATATTTATTAGCTATCTTAAAGAATATCTAAAATTAAATATTTAAAAAGGCCTACTCATGATTTACAAATCACCTACAAAAATCCTTACTTTTAATCTTAAACAAAGCCCTTAAGAATATTTACATATTAATTATCCTATATGATATTTAAAATTAGTTTAAAATCGTAATAAAAAAAATATCCTACATATTATTTATAATTTTTCTATGGTAAATGGTAAATAGGCTCTTAAAACTAACCTAAATTCAAATGTAAAAAAAAAAACATAAATATAAATTGACATGAAAGTAAACAAATATGAAATAAAAATAAATAAAAATTATGCTAGTGTGAATAAATATAAAACATTAAAATAAAATGCATAATTGACATCAAATATATAAAGCATAAATGCAAATAAAAAGAAAATATAAGTATAAATAACTTATTAAAATGAAAACAAAATAACATAGCTTGATTTTGGGATTAAAAAATAAATAATGTGGAGGATAGAAAACTGATGTAGTAATTAATTTACTTTTAATTTTGAAATTTTGGATTAAATCGAATGTTTTATTAAACAAAGGGGTACGAGTGTAAATATGGCAGAGAGTGAGGGTATCACTGCAAAAAATGGGGCATTTTTCATAAATTTAAAAAGTTTGGGGGGTGAGAAAATCTATTTTTTCTCTCATTTTCAACCTCATTTTTTTAAAAAAAAGCTCTTCCTCTTTATCTTCCTCCTTCAATGTTGACCATGGCTCCACCTCCGGACAGCCCAACGGTTCTCCGGCTCCGATGGTGGAGCCGCCATGTATGGTGGTCGAAAATTTCTTTTTTTTTCTTTTTTTAAAAAAATCAAAAGTTTTTTTTTGATTAAAACAAAATCACTTCTTTACTTCAAAATCAAAACTTTTATTTCGAAATAGTTAAAAAAATCAAAATTTTGTTTAAAAATTTAAACTTTTTCTTTAAAATCACTAAAAAGCAAATTTTTATTTTTTAAAAATCTAAACTTTCTTTCTTTTTTTTAATGAAATCACTACTTTACCTAAAAATCTAAACTTTTATTTCGAAATAGTTAAAAAAATCAAAACTTTATTTAAAAATTTAAACCTTTTCTTTAAAATGACTAAAAAACTGATTTTTATATTTAAAAATATAAACTTTCTTTTTTTAAAAAAATTAGTATTTTTTTTAAAAATCCAAATTTTTATTTTGAAATAGTTACAAAAAATCAAAACTTTTCTAAAAAAACAGATTTTTATTTTAAAAATCAAAACTTTCTCTTTTTTTTTAAAGAAAATCACTATTTTACTTAAAAATCCAAACTTTTATTTCGAAATAGTTAAAAAAAATTAAAACTTTGTTTAAAAATTTAAACTTTTCTAAAAAACAGATTTTTATTTTTAAAAATCTAAATTTTCTCTTTTTTTAAAGAAAATCACTATTTTACTTAAAAATCAAAAGCTTTTATTTCGAAATTATTTAAAAAAAAAACAAAACTTTTCCCAAAATCAAGCTATTTTTCTTTTAAAAAGAACTTTTATTTTAGCAAATGGAAAGGAAAGAAAAATGGGATTTTTGGGGCTTCTAGGGGCGAAGGACCGATGGTCCGATATCGTCCCCTTCATTGAAATCCAAACCCCATGCTTAATGATATCTCCATGGCAAAAAAAAGAGAAGAGAAGAAGAAAATAACATGCTTGTTGTTGTTTTTTCTTCTTACCTTTTTTTTTTTGTAAAAAATCAAAATATGAAAAAGCCTCCCCTTTTTTCATTCATTTCATGCATATATATTATTCATTAATCTTGTTTATTTGTATTTTTTTTGTCATGTTTCATTTGATCTTTTGATTAATAACTTATTATTATTTTGGATGTTTGTGATATGTGGCAAAATAAAGTTATGGTTCATGAAACCCTAAAAACAATAACAACAACAGCAACAACAAAACAACAACAACAACAACAACAACAACAACAACAATAATAATAATAATAATAATAATAATAATAATAATAATAATAATAATAATAATGAGGATGATGATGATGATGATGATGATGATGATGATGATGATGATGATAATTTGAGCCCTTGACAAGCCGAAAAAAAAGAGAAAGAAAAGGAAAATAAAAACTTCTATTTGACCCAAAATTGAGTGGGCTTCCAATGGGCCTAAGAGAGAACAAAAGGGCCTCCAACTATGCTCAGACAAAATCGGGTGTCTACACCAAGTATTTACAAATCTTCTATCTTCTTCTCCCTAAACCTAAAACCCACCATCTCCATCATTCAATCAAGGAGAGCTGCTTCTAGCAATCAAAGGCTGATTCCAACCCATTCGGCAAGGCTCAAAATCGAAGAAAAGGTATCACTAATTTTTTACTGTTCCATTGATTGTTACTTATGAGAACCGTTTATGATTCACTGCAAGGAAATTCGGCCGCTCGTAAGGTGTCACCTATGAGAACAATTTCGTGTTACTCTAACTGGTAATGTCATTTTCCCTATAGTCCAAGAATTTTATGCATCCTTGAAAGATGATATTATTAAGAGAAAGAGTTGTAAGGAGGTATTAGTAAGGGGGTTAATCTGTTCCTATTTTACCTGAGGATATTTGTGATTACTAAAAAGTACTTTATTTTGAGAAAGATTTTGTAGATGGTATGAATTTTACCTCATTTGAAAACATTGACATGGAAGAAATCATTAGGTTCTTGACGCAGGGAAGAGGTGTTTGGAACTATAGACTAGATATAGGCTTGCCTTTGAACTTTAATCAAGCTATCATGTTTTCGATTGCGAAAATGTGGATGCAATTCTTGGCAACCCAAATTGTGCCAGCCGTAAATGTTTCTATTGTTAATACCTTTCGAGTTATTTTATTGTATGGTGTCTTGCAAAAGAAACAAATTTGTGTAGGTACTTGGATCTTTAAAGAGATGAAATGTTGTACTCAGAGCCAAAAAAGTGGCCTTTTCTTTCCCCATTTGGTGACGACATTATGTAAGAAGGCAGGGGTGCTAATGAGCAAAAAACGAGCAATTTCTGAAGCTGACCCGAAGCATCATCGGGGACTCCTTATACAAACAGTACGTTGAGCTTTAACGAAAGCAGATTAAGGAGTGAAACCAAAGAAGGAAGGAAAATATGTATATACCGGCTTCCTTGAAGAGAAAGGAAAAATCAAGAACTAGGAAGTAAAGCCAAGGAAGTATCGACGTAAAGCTTGATGGCATGATTTGGTGGATGCAGGAAACTGGACCTGTGTTGAAAGAATTTGTGAGAATGAATGGGTTTCCAACCCCAAACTACCCACCGAACATGTTTGGAGAAGAAGGTGTTGATGAGGAAGCTTTGTTAGAAGGGGCCAATGTGGAGCTCGAGGATCCCAACACAGAGGATGAGTATGAGGCTCTATTCTAGCCTCAATATTCAACTCCCAAAGGATCGGTAAATCAAAGTCCAACAAGAAAATAAGGTGGGAGCTCTCACCAAAAGTACTCTGGCAAGGGCAAGGCTCCAATAGACCCCCAATCCGATTCAAAGGAGGATTGAGCGTTTTGAACATTTTAGTTTAAAAAATTTATTTTATTTTTAAAAGACTTGTATTTTTGGATGATTTTGGGTTGTGTTTTAAGACTTATTTATTAGTAGGAGTAGGAGTAGGAGTAGGAGTAGGAGTAGAGGTAGATTTATTTCTTTGCATACACATGCTTTAATTTGATATAGGAACCCCACATTATGGAGACACAACATTTGGAGCAATTCACGAAAAAAAGAGAAAGAACCCACCATTAGAAGAGGAGCTTTCATGATCAATTGGATAACTTCAATCCTTACTTTCAGGGGTTGCACATTAAGGACAATGTGTTATTTAAAGTGTAGGGGGTAACATAGGAATTATTGCATTTTGTTACTGTAATTTTTTCTTTTATTTTTTGTTTATTTTTGCTATTGATGTGTGCTTGAGCTTATAGAAATACAAGTTATTGGTTAGGAGCATGTACAATGGGTTGATTGTATTTTTGGATAAATTTGACATGATGATGAGGAATTTTTAAATTTTTGAGTATGAAACTACTAAGTTCTATAGGTTACACTAAGTATAGATAGAAAGAAATTATTAGTACCAAATGATATTAATGATATGAGGAAATGAGCATGCTAGTATATATGATAGATAAAAATTTTGGGATTATGTGATTAAATTGATATTTGTGCATATTAAGATATTTAGGGAAGACCTAAGGCATATTTTGGATACATTTAGAGCCAAATAGCAAACCTTATTCCAATTTTCCATTTAGTACCCATATTTGAGCTTATTAACCCTTCTTGATGAGTCACATTACAAACCCTTAAGTTTGAAAAGTTGATTTGTGTTTACACTTTTCTTTGGTCCTATTGTAACGACCCGGTTAGAGCGATGATAGAAATGTTGGCTTCGTGACCATAATTTTGACAAGCAAAATTATTAATTTCTTTTAATTATACATATATTTGGAGTAATTAGATAAGTAGTATTAAAATTTGAATGGAAGATTTAATGCCAAAATAATAAAATAGACAAAAAAATGGATTTAATTGAAAGATGTACAAAAGATTGTGGTTATTGTCAAGGAATTAAATAGTATGTGATAGAGAAATAGTGGGTTGCATGTCAAATTTACCAAGTTATATGTTAGTGGGGTTTGGTGGTGGTAAAATATTATAAAATTTAATGCACATGAGGTTAAATTAGTAATTGGCAAATTACATGTGAATGGAAATTAAGTAAAAAGGTGGTAAATGAAAATAGGCATTTTCTTCTTCTTCTTTTTTTCTCTCACGAAATTAAGCAAGGAAAAAACCCCATTTTTGAGCTTGAAGATTTGGCTCAAACTAGTCTTGCATGTAAGGGTGTTTGTTCATGGTTTTTAATGATTTTTATGTCTCTAAGCTTGCTTCAATCTAATCTATTTAGCTTGGGAAATGATTTATGAAATGGTTATAGTTTGTGGGAGTAGCCATGAACGAAATTTTGATACTTTTAAGGGTTTATGAGTTAAAGAAAGGAACTATGGTTATTGTTGGGTATATGTTGCTGATTAAATTATAGTAAGATTAAGGCAGGAATTTATTTGTTGAATTAGTAGAATTTAGGTAGGATTTTCTAAAGTGAGCAAAAATATGGGTTGTTGCTAGTAGGAAGAAATTTTGGTCATGCTAAAAATTAAGAGGGAGTTGAGTAAAGTTGAATTAAGGTGTTAACAAGTAAATTATTAGAAATTAAAATGTTAGGGGAAAAACTATAATTTGGTAGTAATTATGAAACA
Source organism: Gossypioides kirkii (assembly GCA_005610355.1). Taxonomy (NCBI): domain Eukaryota; kingdom Viridiplantae; phylum Streptophyta; class Magnoliopsida; order Malvales; family Malvaceae; genus Gossypioides; species Gossypioides kirkii. The sequence goes on along the minus strand of CP032254.1, from coordinate 28,899,001 downwards.
AGAATAAAAGTGCATAATTGGGTCATTTTGTGAATATTAATTAAGTTCAATTATATTTTAGATCACGAAAAGGATCACCTGAACATAGATCAGGGAAAAGCTAAAGTCGTAGAGTAGTCGCCAATATATTCCCTACGTTAGTGATCGAGGTAAGTTCGTACTAAACTTTCAAGTTATGATTATTTACATTTATGATAAATACATATATATATTTAGTATAATTAATTATCATGTTGTTATAATTGATTGGTTGTTAGAAAATAGGAGATAAATGAGCACAAATAGAAATGTGATGTGAATGTTTAGTAGACTTTGAGCCGGTGACTTTTAGCAGGCTTCGAGCCAGTGAATGTTTAGCAGGCCTTGAGCCGGTGACTTTTAGCAGGCTTTGAGCCGGTGAATGTTTAGCAGACCTTGAGTTGGTGTCTTTTAGCAGGCCTTAACCCGGTGAATGTTTAGTAGGCCTTTAGTCGGTGATTGATTAGCAAGCTTTGAGCCAGTGAATGTTTAGCAAGTACTATGTACTGGTGAAACAGACTATTACGATGGCTTGAGATCCTACATGTGTTGCGGATACTCTGAAGCTTGTTTGAGTAGCATCGTAGGTCGGTTTAAGGTTTAAAGTAAATGAAATAAGGGTTATTCTTTAATTATCGAACATATGGTATAGTACATGTTGAAATAAATAAAATGCACACAAACGTACATGTGAGGTTATTGTACTAATTTATTAAGTTATATCAAGACTTACCTTACTTTAATGTTGTCCTTATAGGTTGTCAGACATTTTCTATTGATCGGAAGCTACTAGAGGTCACACTATCTAGTATTGTATACAGTAGATCATTGTTAGTTTTTTTTGCTTGTATATAATGGCATGTAAATAGGATGTGTTTGGGTTAGGAGTGTAATGTCTTAAGCCTTTTGATAGTTGACATGTTTTTGGAAAAAGTTGGCTCGAGATTATATGTAAATGGTCATTTTGGAATGGTATGAGTAAATATGTTAACATGTGATGATAGGTCTTGTGAATGATATGGTTGAATTTTGAACCCTTCGAATGGAATGGAATGAAATGAAAATTTTTGAATTTTGAATGCTCTTCGGATATTTTAAGTTGGATGCTTTGAAATGTTTAATTTGAAGTGCGTTGAATGGTACATTGGTTAGTTTTAGGTGTTGGAATCATGCCTCGAAATTTTTTATTAGAATGCATTTTGGTCTATGAATTATGTTCTTTATTGGTGTATCTTATTGTGCAAGTTAGGTTGAAAGAATGAATTGTTTTAGAAGTAAAACCATGCTGCACACGGCTTGAGACACAAATTATCACACGGTCATTTTCTATTTTAAAATACAGTATAGGTTACACGGGCTGGGACACGACCATGTGGCCCATTTTCGCATAGACACACAGTCTAGCACATGGTCCCTTACACGGACTTGTGTTGTTGGATAGTATGGTTATTTCAAGTATGTGCACGAAAGGGTACACGTTCTGATACACGTCCGTGTGACCCTATTTCAAAGACACACATGGGCAAGCACACGGGCTGGTACACGGCCGTGTGCCCTTGTTTCACAAAATGTTCTATCTTTTTCCTAAGCTTTCTAACTTGTTTCAAATCGGTTTCATGTTCTATTTAAGCTATTCTTAAGATCATTATTGTATGTTTTAAAGTTAAGTGTATGAGATTATGTTAATATGAGTGAATACATGTTTGAATTGAATTATGATAATATTGTGAGTGTGGTTTGTCTTGTAATGCTTCTTAACCTTAATCCAACGACTGATACGGGTTAGGGGTGTTACAATTAGTGGTATCAGAGAAATAATTCTCACATAAATAAGTTTTTAATTCAAAGATCGAAAGTTATTTACAAAAGGATAAAATATTCGGACGAAATGATGCGATTTCTCGAGCTTCGAATGTTTGGAAAATTGCTCGAAGGAATGGATCGTCTTGAATACTTTAAGGAACCGAAGTTATAAAATAAATCGTAAAAGTTTGAAAGTTCAGTCATGAACCAAGGGAGAAGTCATTGTCATGTAAATAAGTTTTTAATTCTAAGTCCAAAAGTTGTTTACAAAATGACAAACTATTTGGCCCAAATGATGCGATTTACCGAGCATGGAATTTTGGATAATTGCTCGAAGGAATCGATAGTCATGGATACTTTAAGGAAATGAAGTTATAAAAGAACTCGAAAAAGTTTGACAAGTTCGGAAGTTCGGCCAAGAACCAAGTGAGAAACAATTCTCACCTAAATAAGTTTTTAATTCAAAGAACAAAAGTTGTTTACAAAAGGATAAAAAATTTGGACCCAATGATGCGATTTCTCGAGCATGGAATGTTTGGAAAATTGCTCGAAGGAATAGATCGTCTTGAATACTTTAAGGAACCGAAGTTATAAAATAACTCGTAAAAGTTTGACAAGTTCGAAAGTTCAGTCAAGAACCAAGGGTGAAACCATTCTCACGTAAATAAGTTTTTAATTCTAAGACAAAAAGTTGTTTACTAAATGATAAACTATTTGTACCAAATGATGCGATTTCCCGAGCATGGAATGTTCAGAAAGTTGCTCGAAGGAAAGGATCGTCATGAATACTGTAAGAAATCAAAGCTATAATAGAACTCAAAAAAGTTTGAAAGTTTGAAAGTTCAACCAAGAACAAAGAGAGAAACAATTCTAATGTTAATAAGTTTTTAATTCAAAGAGAAAAAGTTGTTTACAAAATGACAAACTACTTGGTCGAAATGATGCGATTTCTCGAGCATGGAATGCTCAGAAAATTGCTCAAAAGAATGGATTGTCTTGAATGCTTTAAGGAACCAAATTTATAAAAGAACTTGTAAAAGTTTGACATGTTCAAATGTTCGTCCAAGAACCAAGAGAGAAACAATTCTCACGTAAATAAGTCTTTAAATCAAAGACCAATAGTTGTTTACGAAATGACAAACTATATGGACCAAAGGATACGATTTCTCAAGCATGGAATGTTCGAAAAATTGCTAGAAGGAATGGATCGTCTTGAATAATTTAAGGAATCGAAGTTAACAACAACTCGTAAAAGTTTGACTAGTTCGGAAGTTCGGCTAAGAACCAAGAGAGAAATAACTCTCACGTAAATAAGTTTTTAATCCAAAGACCAAAAGTTGTTTACAAAATAACAGATTATTTGGACAAAATGATACAATTTCCCAAGAACCGAATGTTAGACAAATTGCTCGAAGGAATGGATCGTCTTGAATACTTTAAGGAAATGAAGTTATAAAAGTCTCGAAAAAGTTTGAAAAGTTCGGAAGTTCGGCCAAGAACCAAGAGAGAAACAATTCTCACATAAATAAGTTTTTAATTCAAAGATCAAAAGTTGTTTACAAAAGGATAAAATATTCGGACCAAATGATGCGATTTCCCGAGCATGGAATGTTTTGAAAATTTCACGAAGGAATGGATCGTCTTGAATACTTTAATGAACCGAAGTTATAACATAAATCGTAAAAGTTTGAAAAGTTTGAAAGTTCAGTCATGAACCAAGGGAGAAACCATTCTCACGTAAATAAATTTTTAATTCTAAGACCAAAAGTTGTTTACAAAATGATAAATTATTTGGACCAAATGATGCGATTTACCGAGCAAGGAATGTTCGGATAATTTCTCGAAGGAATCGATAGTCATGAATATTTTAAGGAACTGAAGTTCTAAAAGTACTAGAAAAATTTTGACAAGTTCGAAAGTTCGGCCAAGAACCAAAAGAGAAACAATTCTCAAATAAATAAATTTTTAATCCAAAGACCAAAAATTGTTTACAAAATGACAGATTATTTGGACCAAATTATACGATTTCCCGAGAATAGAATGTTCAAAAATTATTCGAAGAAATGGATTGTCTTGATCACTTTAAGGAACCAAAGTTATAAAAGAACTCGAAAAAGTTTGCAAAGTTTGAAAGTTCGACCTAGAACCAAGAGAAAAATAATTCTCACATAAATAAGTTTTTAATTCAAAGACCGAAAGTTTGTTACAAAAGGAATAACTATTTGGACCAAATGATGCGATTTCTTGAGAAAGGAATGTTCAGAAAATTGCTCGAAGGAATCGATCGTCTTGAATACTTTAAGGAACCAAAATTATAAAAGAACTCGAAAAAGTTTGACAAGTTCGGAACTTCGGCCAAGAACCAAGAGAGAAACAATTCTCACAGAAATAAGTTTTTAATTCAAAGACCAAAAGTTGTTTACAAAAGGATAAAATATTTGGACCTAATGATGCAATTTCCCGAGCATGGAATGTTTGGTAAATTGCTCGAAGGAATGGATCATCTTGAATACTTTAAGTAATCGAAGTTATAAAATAACTCGTAAAAAATTGACAATTTCGAAATCTTAGTCAAGAACCAAGGGAGAAACCATTCTCACATAAATAAGTTTTTAATTCTAAGACCAAAAGTTGTTTACAAAATGACAAACTATTTGGACCAAATGATGTGATTTCTCGAGCATGAAATGTTTGAGGAATTGCTCGAAGAAACAGATCGTCTTGAATACTGTAAGGAATCGAAGCTATAATAGAACTCAAAAGAGATTGAAAGGTTTGGTAGTTCGACCAAGAACAAAGAGAGAAACCATTCCCACGTAATTAAGTTTTTAATTCAAAGAGTAAAATTTGTTTACAAAATGACGAACTACATGGTCGAAATGATGCGATTTCTTGAGCATGGAATGCTCAGAAAATTGCTCGAAGGACTGAATTGTCTTGAATACCATACGGAACCAAAGTTATAAAAGAACTCGAAAAAGTTTGACAAGTTCGGAAGTTCGTCCAAGAACCAAGAGAGAAATAATTCTCATGTAAATAAGTCTTTCATTAAAAGACCAAAAGTTGTTTACGAAATAAGAAACTATTTGGACCAAAGGATGCGATTTCTCGAGCATGGAATGTTCGAAAAATTGCTAGAAGGAATGGATCGTCCTGAATACTTTAAGAAACCGAAGTTAAAAAGAACTCATAAAAGTTTGACTAGTTCGAAAGTTCGGCTAATAACCAAGAGAAAAATAATTCTCACGTACATAAGTTTTAAAACCAAAGACCAAAAGTTGTTTACAAAATAACAGATTATTTGGACAAAATGATGTGAATTCCCAAGAATCGAATGTTTGAAAAATTGCTCGAAGGAATGGATTGTCTTGAATTCTTTAAGGAACCGAAGTTATAAAAGAACTCGAAAAAGTTTTAAAAGTTCGGATGTTCGGCCAAGAACCAAGAGAGAAACAATTCTCACGTAAATAAGTTTTTAATTCAAAGAACGAAGGTATTTTGCAAAAGGAAAAACTATTTGGGCCAAATGGTGCGATTTCTCGAGGGTGAAATGTTAGGAAAATTGCTCAAAGGAATCTATCGTCTTGAATACTTTAAAGAACCGAAGGTATAAAAGAACTCGAAAATGTTTGACAAGTTCAAAAATTCGGCCAAGAATCAAGGGAGAAACAATTCTCACATAAATAAGTTTTTAATTCAAAGACAGAAAGTTGTTTATTAAAGGATAAAATATTCGGACCAAATGATGCAAATTTCACGAGCATGGAATGTTTGGGAAATTGCTTGAAGAAATGGATCGTCTTGAATACTTTAAGGAACCGAAGTTGTAAAATAAATCGTAAAAGTTTGACAAGTTTGAAAGTTCAGTCATGAACCAAGGGAGAAGTCATTCTCGTGTAATTAAGTTTTTAATTTTAAGACCAAAAGTTGTTTACAAAATGACAAACAATTTGGACCAAATGATGCGATTTACCGAGCATGGAACGTTCAGATGATTGCTCGGAGGAATCAATAGTTATGAGTGCTTTAAGGAACCGAAGTTATAAAAGAATTCGAAAAAGTTTGACAAGTTCGGAAGTTCAATCAAGAACCCAAAGAGAAACAATTCTCACATAAATAAATTTTTAATCAAAAGACCAAAAGTTGTTTACAAAATGATAGATTATTTGGACCAAATGATGTGATTTCCCGAGAACAGAATGTTCGAAAAATTGTTTAAAGAAATGCAACGTCTTGAATACTTTAAGGAACCAAAGTTATAAAAGAACTCGAAACAGTTTGCAAAGTTCGGAAGTTCTTCCTACAACCAAGAGAGAAATAATTCTCACGTAAATAAGTTTTTAATTCAAAGATTGAAAGTTTTTTACAAAAGGACTAACTATTTGGACCAAAGGATTCGATTTCCCGAGAATAGAATGTTCGGAAAATTGCTCGAAGGAATCGATCGTCTTGAAAACTTTAAGGAATCGAAGTTATAGAAGAACTTAAAAAAGTTTGACATGTTCGAAAGTTCGGCCAAGAACCAAGAGAGAAACAATTCTCACATAAATAAATTTTTAATCCAAAGACCAAAAGTTGTTTACAAAATGACAGATTATTTGGACCAAATGGTGTGATTTCCCGAGAACAGAATGTTCGAAAAATTGTTCAAAGAAATGGAACGTCTTGAATACTTTAAGGAACCAAAGTTATAAAAGAAATCGAAAGAGTTTGCAAAGTTCGGAAGTTCTTCCTAGAACCAAGAGAGAAATAATTCTCACGTAAATAAGTTTTTAATTCAAAGATCGAAAGTTTTTTACCAAAGGACTAACTATTTGGACCAAGGGATTCGATTTCCCGAGAATAGAATGTTTAGAAACTTTCTCGAAGGAATCGATCATCTTAAAAACTTTAAGGAATTGAAGTTATAGAAGAACTTAAAAAAGTATGACATGTTCGAAAGTTCGGCCAAGAACCAAGAGAGAAACAATTCTCACATAAATAAATTTTTAATCCAATGACCAAAAGTTGTTTACAAAATGACAGATTATTTGTACCAAATGATGCAATTTCTCAATAATGGAATGTTGGAAAAATTGTTCGAATAAATGCATTGTCTTGAATACTTTAAGGAACCAAAGTTTTAAAAGAACTCGAAAAAGTTTGCAAAGTTTGGAAGTTTAGCCTAGAATCAATAGTGAAATAATTCTCACGTAAATAAGTTTTTAATTCAAAGATCGAAAGTTTTTTACAAAAGGACTAATTATTTGGACCAAATGATACGATTTCTCAAGAATGGAATGTTCGGAAAATTGCTCGAAGGAATAGATTGTCTTGAATACTTTAAGGAACCAAAGTTATAAATGAACTCGAAAAAGTTTGACAAGTTCGGAAGTTCGGCCAAGAACCAAGAGAGAAACAATTCTCACATAAATAAGTTTTTAACTCAAAGACCGAAAGTTGTTTACAGAAGGATAAAATATTTCGACATAATGATGTGATTTCCCGAGCATGGAATGTTTGGTAAATTGCTCGAAGGAATGGATCGTCTTGAATACTTTAAGGAACCGAAGTTATAAAATAACTCATAAAAGATTTACAATTTCGAAAGATTAGTCAAGAACCAAGAGAGAAACCATTCTCACGGAAATAAGTTTTTAATTCTAAGACCAAAAGTTTTTTACAAAATAACAAACTATTTGGACCAAATGTTGCAATTTCTCGACCATGAAATATTCGGGAGATTGCTCGAAGGAATGGATCATCTTGAATACTGTAAGGAATCGAAGCTATAATAAAACTTGAACAAGTTTGAAAGGTTTGGAAGTTCGACCAAGAACCAAGAGAGAAACCATTCTCACGTAAATAAGTTTTTAATTCAATGAGTAAAGGTTGTTTTCAAAATAACAAACTACTTGGTCGAAATGCTGCGATTTCTTGAGCATGGAATGCTCAGAAAATTGCTCGAAGGAATGGATCGTCTTGAATACTATAAGGAACCAAAGTTATAAAAGAACAGGAAAAAGTTTGACAAGTTCGGAAGTTCGTCCAAAAACCAAGAGAGAAACAATTCTCACATAAATAAGTTTTTAATTCAAAGGCCGAAAGTTGTTTACAGAAGGATAAAATATTTCGACCTAATGATGCTATTTCCCGAGCATGGAATGTTTGGTAAATTGCTCGGTGGAATGGATCGTCTTTAATACTTTAAGGAACCGAAGTTATAAAATAACTCATAAAAGACTGACAATTTCGAAAGATTAATCAAGAATCAAGGGAGAAACCATTCTCACGTAAATTAGTTTTTAATTCTAAGACCAAAAGTTGTTTACAAAATGACAAACTATTTGGACCAAATGTTGGAATTTTTCGACCATGAAATATTCGGGAAATTGCTTGAAGGAATGGATCGTCTTGAATACTGTAAGGAATCGAAGCTATAATAAAACTCGAAAAAGTTTGAAAGGTTTGGAAGTTCGACCAAGAACCAAGAGAGAAACCATTCTCACGTAAATATGTTTTTAATTCAAAGACCGAAGGTTTTTACAAAAGGAAAAACTATCTGGACCAAATGGTGCGATTTCTCAAGGCTGAAATGTTAGGAAAATTGCTCGAAGGAATCTATCGTCTTAAATACTTTAAAGAACTGAAGTTATAGAATAACTTGAAAAAGTTTGACAAGTTAAAAAATTCGGCCAAGAACCAAGAGAGAAACAATTCTCACATAAATAAGTTTTTAATTCAAAGGCAAAAAGTTGTTTACAAAAGGATAAAATATTCGGACCAAATGATCCAAATTTCCCGAGCATGGAATGTTTGGGAAATTGCTCGAAAAAATGGATCATCTTGAATACTTTAAGGAACCGAAGTTGTAAAATAAATCGTAAAAGTTTGAAAAGTTTGAAAGTTCAGTCATGAACCAAGGGAGAAGTCATTCTCGTGTAAATAAGTTTTTAATTCTAAGACCAAAATTTGTTTACAAAATGACAAACTATTTGGACCAAATGATGCGATTTACTGAGCACGGAGTGTTCAGATAATTGCTCAAAGGAATCGATAGTCATGAATACTTTAAGGAACCGAAGTTATAAAAGAACTTGAAAAAGCTTGACATGTTCGGAAGTTCAATCAAGAACCTTGAGAGAAATAATTCTCACATAAATAAATTTTTAATCCAAATACTAAAAGTTGTTTACAAAATGATAGATTATTTGGACCAAATGATGTGGTTTCCTGATAACAGAATGTTCGAAAAATTGTTCAAAGAAATGGATCGTCTTGAGTACTTTAAGGAACCAAAGTTATAAAAGAACTCGAAAAAGATTGCACAAACTTTTTCGAGTTCTTTTATAACTTTGGTTCCTAAAAGTATTCAAGACGATCCATTTCATTGAACAATTTTTCGAACATTCCGTTCTCGGGAAACCGTATCATTTCGTCCAAATAATCTGTCATTTTGTAAACAACATTTGGTCTTTGGATTAAAAATTTATTTATGTGAGAATTGTTCCTCTTGGTTCTTGGCATAACTTCCGAACTTGTCAAACTTTTTTGTGTACTTTTATAACTTCGGTTCTTTAAAGTATTCAAGACGATTGATTCCTTCGAGCAATTTTTCGAACATTCCATTATTGGAAAAATCGCATCATTTGGTGCAAATAATTAGTCCTTTTGTAAAAAACTTTCGGTCTTTGAATTAAAAACTTATTTACGTGAGAATTATTTCACTCTTGGTTCTAGGCTGAACTACCAATCTTTGCAAACTTTTTTGAGTTCTTTTATAACTTTGGTTTCGTAAAGTATTCAAGACGATCAATTTCTTCGAATAATTTTTCGAACATTCCGTTCTCAGGAAATTGCATCATTTGGTCTAAATAATCCATCATTTTGTATAGAACTTTTGGTCTTTAGATTCGAAATTTATTTATGTGAGAAACATTTCTCTCTTGGTTCTTGGTCGAACTTCCAAACTAGTCAAACTTTTACAAGTTCTTTTATAGCTTCGGTTCCTTAAAGTATTTAAAACGATAGATTCCTTCAAGCAATTTTCTGGGCATTCCATTCTCGGGAAATCGCATCATTTAGTCCAAATAGTTAGTCCTTTTGTAAAAAACTTATTTACGTGAGAATTATTTCTCTCTTTGTTCTAGGCCAAACTTCCAAAGTTTACAAACTTTTTCGAGTTCTTTTATAACTTTGGTTCCATAAATTATTTAAGATGATCCATTTCTTCGAACAATTTTTCAAACATTCCGTTCTCGGGAAATCGCATCATTTGGTACGAATAATCTGTCATTTTGTAAACAACTTTTGGTCTTTGGATTAAAATTTTATTTATGTCAGAATTGTTCCTCTCTTGGTTCTTGGCCGAAATTCTGAACTCGTCAAACTGTTTCAAGTACCTTTATAACTTTGGTCCCTTAAAGTATTCAAGACGATAGATTCCATCGAGCAATTTTCTTAACATTTTAGCCTCGGGAAATCGCACCATTTGGTCCAAATAGTTTGTCCTTTTGTAAAAACTTTCGGTCTTTGAATTAAAAACTTATTTATTTGAGAATTGTTTCTTTCTTGGTTCTTGGCCGAACTTCCTAACTTTTCAAATTTTTTCTAGTTCTTTTATAACTTCGGTTCCTTAGAGTATTCCAGACGATCCATTCTTTCGAGCAATTTTTCGAACATTCTATTCTCGGGAAATTGCATCATTTTGTCCAAATAATATGTTATTTTGTAAACAACTTTTGGTCTTTACATTAAAAACTTATTTACGGGAGAATTATTTCTCTCTTGGTTCTTAGCTGAGCTTTCGAACTTGTCGAACTTTTACGAGTTCTTTTTAAATTAGGTTCCTTAAAGTATTCAAGACGATCCATTCCTTCTAGCAATTTTCGAACATTCCATGCTCGAGAAATCGCATCCTTTAGTCCAAACAGTTTGTCATTTCGTAAAAAACTTTTGGTCTTTAAATTAAAGACTTATTTACGTGAGAATTGTTTCTTTCTTGGTTCTTGGCCGAACATCTAAACATGTCAAACTTTTACAAGTTCTTTTATAACTTTGGTTTCTTAAAGTATTCAAGACAATCCATTCTTTTGAGCAATTTTTTTAGCATTCCATGCTCGAGAAATCGCATCATTTCTACCAAGTAGTTTGTTATTTTGTAAACAACTTTTGCTCTTTGAATTAAAAACTTATTAACATTAGAATTGTTTCTCTCTTGGCTCTTGGTTGAACTTCCAAACTTTTCAAACTTTTTCGAGTTCTATTATAGCTTCGACTCCTTACAGTATTCGAGACGATCCATTCATTTAAGCAATTTTTCGAACATTCCAAGCTTGGGAAATCGCATCATTTGGTCCAAATAGTTTGTCATTTTGTAAAGAACTTTTGGTCTTAAAATTAAAAACTTATTTACGTGTGAATGGTTTCTCCCTTGGTTCTTGACTAAACTCTCGAACTTGTCAAACTTTACGAGTTATTTTATAACTTCGGTTCCTTAAAGTATTCAAGATGATCCATTCCTTCGCGCAATTTTCCAAACATTCCATGCTTAGGAAATCGCATCATTTGGTCCAAATATTTTATCATTTTGTAAACAACTTTCGGTCTTTGAATTAAAAACTTATTTATTTGAGAATTGTTTCTCTCTTGGTTCTTGGTCGAACATCCGAACTTATAAAACTTTTTTGAGTTCTTTTATAACTTCGGTTCCTTAAAGTATTCAAGACGATCGATTCCTTCGAGTAATTTTCCAAATATTCCATTCTTACGACATCGCATCATTTGGTCCAAATAATTAGTCCTTTTGTAAAAAACTTTCGATCTTTGAATTAAAAACTTATTTACGTGAGAATTATTTCACTCTTGGTTCTAGGCTGAACTTCCAAACTTTGCAAACTTTTTCGAGTTCCTTTATAACTTTGGTTCCTTAAAGTATTCAAGACGATGAATTTCTTCGAACAATTTTTCCAACATTCCGGTCTCGGGAAATTGCATCATTTGGTACAAATAATCTGTCATTTTGTAAACAACTTTTGGTCTTTTGATTAAAAAATTATTTATGTGAGAATTATTTCTCTCTTGGTTCTTGGCCGAACTTTAGAACATGTCAAACTTTTTTAAGTTCGTTTATAACTTCGATTCCTTAAAGTTTTAAAGACGATCGATTCCTTCGAGCAATTTTTCGAACATTCTATTCTCGGGAACTTGCATCCTTTGGTCCAAATAGTTGGTCCTTTTGTAAAAAACTTTCGGTCTTTGAATTAAAAACTTATTTACGTGAAAATTATTTCTCTCTTGGTTCTAGGAAGAACTTCCGAACTTTGCAATCTTTTTTGAGTTCTTTTATAAATTTGGTTCCTTAAAGTATTTAAGACGATCCATTTCTTTGAACAATTTATCGAACATTTTGTTCTCGGGAAATCACATCATTTGGTCCAAATAATCTGTCATTTTGTAAACAACTTTTGGTCTTTGGATTAAAAATTTATTTATGTGAGAATTATTTCTCTCTGGGTTCTTGATTGAACTTTCGAACTTGTCAAGCTTTTTTGAGTTCTTATATAACTTCGGTTCCTTAAAGTATGTATGACTATCGATTCCTTCGAGCAATTATCTGAACACTCCGTGCACGGTAAATCGCATCCTTTGGTCCAAATAGTTTGTCATTTTGTAAACAACTTTTGGTCTTAGAATTAAAAACTTATTTACACGAGAATGACTTCTCCCCTGGTTCATGACTGAACTTTCAAACTTGTCGAACTTTTACGATTTATTTTACAACTTCGATTCCTTAAAGTATTCAAGACGATCCATTTCTTTGAGCAATTTACCAAACATTCCATGCTCGGGAAATTTACATCATTTGGTCCGAATATTTTATCCTTTTGTAAACAACTTTCGGTCTTTGAATTAAAAACTTATTTATGTGAGAATTGTTTCTCTCTTGGTTCTTAGCCGAATTTTTGAACTTGTCAAACTTTTTCGAGTTCTTTTATAACTTCGGTTCTTTAAAGAATTCAAGACGATAGATTCCTTCGAGCAATTTTCCTAACATTTCAGCGTCGAGAAATCGCACAATTTGGTCCAAATAGTTTTTCCTTTTGTAAAAAACCTTCGGGCTTTGAGTTAAAAACTTATTTATGTGAGAATTGTTTCTCTCTTAGTTCTTGGCCGAACATCCAAAGTTTTCAAACTTTTTCTAGTTCTTTTATAACTTCGGTTCCTTAAAGTATTCAAGACAATCCATTCCTTCGAGCAATTTTTCGAACATTCGATTTTCGGGAAATTACATCATTTTGTCCATATAATCTGTTATTTTGTAAACAACTTTTGGTCTTTGGATTAAAAACTTATTTACGTGAGAATTATTTCTCTCTTGGTTATTAGCCGAACTTCCGAACTAGTCAAACTTTTACGAGTTCTTTTTAACTTCGGTTCCTTAAAGTATTCAGGAGAATCAATTCCTTCTAGCAATTTTCCAAACATTCCATGCTCAAGAAATCGCATCCTTTGGTCCAAATAGTTTCTTATTTCATGAACAACTTTTGGTCTTTGAATTAAACACTTATTTACGTGAGATTAGTTTCTCCCTTGGTTCTTGGACGAACTTCCGAACTTGTCAAACTTTTTCGAGTTCTTTTATAACTTTGGTTCCTTATAGTGTTCAAGACGATCCATTCCTTTGAGCAATTTTCTGAGCATTCCATGCTCAAGAAATCGCATCATTTCGACCATGAAGTTTGTTATTTTGTAAACAACTTTTACTCATTGAATTAAAAACTTATTTACGTAAGAATGGTTTCTCTCTTCGTTCTTGGTCGAACTTCCAAACCTTTAAAACTTTTTCGAGTTTTATTATAGCTTCGATTCCTTACAGTATTGAAGACGATCCATTCGTTCGAGCAATTTCTCGAATATTTCATGCTCGAGAAATCGCTACATTTGGTCCAAATAGTTTGTCATTTTGTAAACAACTTTTGGTCTTAGAATTAAAAACTTATTTACGTGAGAATGGTTTCTCCCTTGGTTCTTCACTAAGCTTTTGAAATTGTCAAACTTATTTCATGCTCGGGAAATTTGCATCATTTGGTCCGAATATTTTATCCTTTTGTAAACAACTTTCTGCCTTTTAATTAAAAATTTATTTATGTGAGAATTGTTTCTCTTGGTTCTTGGCTGAACTTTCGAATATGTCAAACTTTTTTAAGTTCTTTTATAATTTCGATTCCTTAAAGTTTTCAAGATGATCGATTCCTTCGAGCAATTTTCCGAACATTCTATTCTCAGGAAATCGCATCCTTTGGTCCAAATCGTTAGTCCTTTTGTAAAAAACTGTAGGTTTTGAATTGAAACTTATTTACTTGAGAATTATTTCTCTCTTGGTTCTAGGAAGAACTTCTGAACTTTCAAAGTTTGGAAGTTCGGCCTAGAACCAAGAGTGAAATAATTATCATGTAAATAAGTTTTTAATTCAAAGACCGAAAGTTTTTTACAAAAGACTAATTATTTGGACCAAATGATGCGATTTCCCGAAAATAGAATGTTCGAAAAATTGCTTGAAGGAATCTATCGTCTTGAATACTTTAAGGAACCGAAGTTATAAAAGTACTTGAAAAAGTTTGACAAGTTCAGAAGTTCGGCCAAGAACCAAAGAGAAACAATTCTCACATAAATAAATTTTTAATCCAAAGACCAAAAGTTGTTTACAAAATGACAAATTATTTGGACCAAATGATGCAATTTCCCGAGAACGGAATGTTCGAAAATTTGTTCGAAGAAATGGATCATCTTGAATACTTTATGGAGCCAAAGTTATAAAAGAACTCGAAAAAGTTTGCAAAGTTTGGAAGCTCGGCCTAGAACCAAGAGTGAAATAATTCTCACGTAAATAATTTTTTAATTCAAAGACCGAAAGTTTTTTACAAAAGGACTAATTATTTGGACCAACTGATGCGATTTCCCGAGAATGGAATGTTCAGAAAATTGCTCGAAGGAATCGATCGTATTGAATACTTTAAGGAACCGACGATATAAAAGTACTCGACAAAGTTTGACAAGTTCGGGAGTTCAGCCAAGAACCAAGAGAGAAACAATTCTCACATAAATAAATTTTTAATCCAAGACCAAAAATTGTTTACAAAATGACAGATTATTTGTACCAAATGATGTGATTTCCCGAGAACGGAATGCTCGAAAAATTATTCAAAGAAATGGATCGTCTTGAATACTTTAATGAACCAAAGTTATAAAAGAACTCGAAAAAGTTTGTAACGTTCGGAAGTTTGGCCTAGAACCAAGCAAAAAATAATTCTCACGTAAATAAGCTTTTTACAAAAGGACTAACTATTTGGACCAAATAATGCGATTTCCCGAGAATGGAATGCTCAGAAAATTGCTCGAAGGAATCGATTGTCTTGAATACTCTAAGGAACCGAAGATATAAAAGAACTTGAAAAAGTTTGACTAGTTCAGAAGTTTGGCCAAGAATCAAGAGAGGAATGTTTCTCACATAAATAAATTTTTAATCTAAAGACCAAAAGTTGTTTACAAATTGACAGATTATTTGGACCTAATGATACAATTTCCCGAGAACGAAATGTTCGAAAAATTGTTTGAAGAAATTGATCGTCTTGAATACTTTAAGGAACCAAAGTTATAAAAGAACTCGAAAAAGTTTGCAAAATTTGGAAGTTCGGCCTAGAACCAAGAGAGAAATAATTCTCACGTAAATATGTTTTTAATTCAAAGACCGAAAGTTTTTTACAAAATGACTAACTATTTGGACCAAATGATGCGATTTGTCGAGAATGGAATGTTCGAGAAATTGCTCGAAGGAATCGGTCGTCTTGAATACTTTATGGAACCGAAGTTATAAAAGAACTTGAAAAAGTTTGACAAGTTCGGAAGTTCAGCCAAGAAACAAGAGAAACAATTCTCAAATAAATTTTTAATCCAAAGACCAAAAGTTGTTTACAAAATGATAGATTATTTTGACCAAATGATGCGATTTCCCGAACATGAAATGTTTGAAAAATTGCTCGAAGGAATGGATCGTCTTGTATACTTTAACGAACCGAAGTTATAAAATAACTCGTAAAAGTTTGACTTGTTCGAAAGTTCGATCAAGAACCAAGGGAGAAATCATTCTCATGTAAATAAGTTTTTGATTCTAAGACCAAAAGTTGTTTACAAAATTACAAACTATTTTGACCAAATGATGCGATTTCCCGAGCATGAAATATTCAGAAAATTGGTCAAAGGAAAGGATCGTCTTGAATACTATAAGGAATCGAAGCTAAAATAGAACTCAAAAAAGTTTGAAAGGTTTGGAAGTTCAACCAAGAACCAAGAGAGAAACAATTCTAATGTTAATAAGTTTTTAATCCAAAGAGTAAAAGTTGTTTAAAATAACAAACTACTTGGTCGAAATGATGAGATTTTTTGAGTATGAAATGGTCAGAAAATTTCTCAAAGGAATGGATCGTCTTGAATACTTTAAGGAACCAAAGTTATAAAGGAACTTGTAAAAGTTTGACATGTTTAAAAGTTCGGCCAAGAACCAAGAGAGAAACAATTCTCACGTAAATAAGTCTTTAATTCAAAGACCAAAAGTTTGTTTATGAACAGACAAACTATTTGAACCAAATCATGCGATTTCTCAAGCATGGAATGTTCAAAAAATTGCTAGAAGGAATGAATCATCTTGTATACTTTTAAGGCACCGAAGTTAAACAGAACTCGTAAAAGTTTGACAAGATCCAAAGTTTGACTAAGAACCAAGAGAGAAACAATTCTCACATAAATAAGTTTTTAATTCAAAGATTGAAGGCTTTTTACAAAAGGACAAACTATTTGGACCAAATGGTGCAATTTCCCGAGGCTGGATTGCTTGGAAAATTGCTCGAAGGAATCAATCATCTTGAATACTTTAAGGAACCGAAGTTATAAAAGAACTCAAAAAAGTTTGATAAGTTCGAAAGTTCGACCAAGAACCAAGAGAGAAAAAATTCTCACATAAATAAGTTTTTAATACAAACACCAAAAGTTTTTTACAAAATGACAGATTTTTTGGACCAAAAGTTACGATTTCCCGAGAATGGAATGTTCGAAAAATTGCTCGAAAGAATGGATCGTCTTGAATATTTTAAGGAACCGAAGCTATAAAGGAACTCGAAAAAGTTTGAACAGTTCGGAAGTTCGGCTAAGAACCAAGAGAGAAACCATTCTTACGTAAATAAGTTTTTAATTCAAAGACCGAAAGTTTTTTACAAAAGGACAAACTATTTGGACCAAATGATGCGATTTCTCGAGCATGGAATGTTTGGAAAATTGCTCGAAGGAATCGATCCTCTTGAATACTTTAAGGAACCGAAGTTTCAAAAGAACTTGAAAAAGTTTCACAAGTTCAAAAGTTCGTCCAAGAACTAAGAGAGAAACAATTCTCACATAAATAAGTTTTTAGTCCAAATACTAAAAGTCGTTCACAAAATGACAGATTATTTGGGCCAAATGATGCGATTTCCCTAGAATTAAATGTTCGAAAAATTGCTCAAAGGAGTGGATCGTCTTGAATACTTTAAGGAACTGAAGTTATAAAATTACTCAAAAAATTTTAAAATTTCGGAAGTTCGGCCAATAACCAACAGAGAAACAATTCTCATATAAATAAGTTTTTAATCCAAGACCAAAAGTTGTTTATAAAATGACAGATTATTTGGATCAAATGATGCGATTTCCCGAGAATGGAATGTTCGAGAAATTGCTCGATGAAATGGATCGTCTTGAATGCTTTAAGGAACCGAAGTTATAAAAGAACTCAAAAAAGTTTGAAAAGTTCGGAAGTTCAGCCAAGAACCAAGAGAGAAATAATTCTCACGTAAATAAGTTTTTAATTCAAAGACCAAAAGTTTTTTACAAAAGGACAAACTACTTGGACCAAATGATGCAATCTCCCGCACATGGAATGTTCGGATAATTGCTCGAACGAATCGATTATCATGAATACTTTAAGGAACCGAAGTTATAAGAGAACTCGAAAATTTTTGACAAGTTCAGAAGTTCAGCCAAGAAGCAAGAGAGAAACAATTCTCACATAAATAAATTTTTAATCCAAAGACCAAAAGTTGTTTACAAAATGATAGATTATTTGGACCAAATGATGCAATTTCCCAATAACGGAATGTTCGAAAAATTGTTTGAAGAAATGGATTGTCTTGAATACTTTAAGGATCCAAAGTTATAAAAAAACTCGAAAAAGTTTGAATAGTTCGGAAGTTCAGCCTAGAACTAAGAGAGAAATAATTCTCACGTAAATAAGTTTTTAATTCAAAGATCGAATTTTTTTTACAAAAGGACTAACTATTTGGACCAAATGATGCGATTTCCCAAGAATGGAATGTTCGAAAAATTGCTCGAAGGAATCGATCGTCTTGAATACTTTAAGGAATTGAAGTTATAAAAGAACTCAAAAAATTTGACAAGTTCGGAAGTTCGGCCAAGAACCAAGAGAGAAAAAATTCTCACATAAATAAGATTTTAATTCAAAGATCGAAAGTTATATACAAAAGGATAAAATATTTGAACCAAATGATCCGATTTCCCGAGCATGGAATGTTTGGAAAATTGCTCGAAGGAATGGATCATCTTGAATACTTTAAGGAACAGAAGTTATAAAAGAACTCCAAAAAGTTTGACATGTTTGAAAGTTCAGTCAAGAACCAAGGGAGAAGTCATTCTCACATAAATAATTTTTAATTCTAAGACCAAAAGTTTTTTACAAAATGAAAAACTATTTGGACCAATTGATGCGATTTCCCGAGCATGGAATGTTCGAAAAATTGCTCGAAGGAATGGATCGTCTTGATTATTTTAAGGTACTGAAGTCTTAAAGGAACTCAAAAAATTTTGAAAATTTCGGAAGTTCGGCCAAGAACCAAGAGAGAAACAAATCTCACATAAATAAGTTTTTAATCCAAAGATCAAAAGTTGTTTACAAAATGACCGATTATTTGGACCGAATGATGTGATTTCTCGAGATTGGAATTTTTGAAAAATTGTTTGAAGTAATGGATCGTCTTGAGTACTTTAAGGAACCGAAGTTATAAAAGAACTCGAAAACTTTGAAAAGTTTGGAAGTTCGGCCAAGAACCAAGAGAGAAACAATTCTCACATAAATAAGTTTTTAATTCAAAGATTGAAGGCTTTTTACAAAAGGACAAACTATTTGGACCAAATGGTGCAATTTCCCGAGGCTGGATTGCTTGGAAAATTGCTCGAAGGAATCAATCGTCTTGAATACTTTAAGGAACCGAAGTTATAAAAGAACTCAAAAAAGTTTGATAAGTTCGAAAGTTCGACCAAGAACCAAGAGAGAAAAAATTCTCACATAAATAAGTTTTTAATACAAACACCAAAAGTTTTTTACAAAATGACAGATTTTTTGGACCGAAAGTTGCGATTTCCCGAGAATGGAATGTTCGAAAAATTGCTCGAAAGAATGGATCGTCTTGAATATTTTAAGGAACCGAAGCTATAAAGGAACTCGAAAAAGTTTAAAAAGTTCGAAAGTTCGGCTAAGAACCAAGAGAGAAACCATTCTTACGTAAATAAGTTTTTAATTCAAAGACCGAAAGTTTTTTACAAAAGGACAAACTATTTGGACCAAATGATGCGATTTCTCGAGCATGGAATGTTTGGAAAATTGCTCGAAGGAATCGATCCTCTTGAATACTTTAAGGAACCGAAGTTTCAAAAGAACTTGAAAAAGTTTCACAAGTTCAAAAGTTCGTCCAAGAACTAAGAGAGAAACAATTCTCACATAAATAAGTTTTTAGTCCAAATACTAAAAGTCGTTCACAAAATGACAGATTATTTGGGCCAAATGATGCAATTTCCCTAGAATTGAATGTTCTAAAAATTGCTCGAAGGAGTGAATCGTCTTGAATACTTTAAGGAACTGAAGTTATAAAAGTACTCAAAAAATTTTAAAATTTCGGAAGTTCGGCCAATAACCAACAGAGAAACAATTCTCATATAAATAAGTTTTTAATCCAAAGACCAAAAGTTGTTTATAAAATGACAGATTATTTGGATCAAATGATGCGATTTCTCGAGAATGGAATGTTCGAGAAATTGCTCGATGAAATGGATCGTCTTGAATGCTTTAAGGAACCGAAGTTATAAAAGAACTCGAAAAAGTTTGAAAAGTTCGGAAGTTCAGCCAAGAACCAAGAGAGAAATAATTCTCACGTAAATAAGTTTTTAATTCAAAGACCAAAAGTTTTTTAGAAAAGGACAAACTACTTGGACCAAATGATGCAATTTCTCGCGCATGGAATGTTCGGATAATTGCTCGAACGAATCGATTGTCATGAATACTTTAAGGAACCGAAGTTATAAGAGAACTCGAAAATTTTTGATAAGTTCAGAAGTTCAGCCAAGAAGCAAGAGAGAAACAATTCTCACATAAATAAATTTTTAATCCAAAGACCAAAAGTTGTTTACAAAATGATAGATTATTTGGACCAAATGATGCAATTTCCCAATAACGGAATGTTCGAAAAATTGTTCGAAGAAATGGATTGTCTTGAATACTTTAAGGATCCAAAGTTATAAAAAAACTCGAAAAAGTTTGAATAGTTCGGAAGTTCAGCCTAGAACTAAGAGAGAAATAATTCTCACGTCAATAAGTTTTTAATTCAAAGATCGAAATTTTTTTACAAAAGGACTAACTATTTGGACCAAATGATGCGATTTCCCAAGAATGGAATGTTCGAAAAATTGCTCGAAGGAATCGATCGTCTTGAATACTTTAAGGAATTGAAGTTATAAAAGAACTCGAAAAAATTTGACAAGTTCGGAAGTTTGGCCAAGAACCAAGAGAGAAACAATTCTCACATAAATAAGATTTTAATTCAAAGATCGAAAGTTATATACAAAAGGATAAAATATTTGAACCAAATGATCCAATTTCCCGAGCATGTAATGT
The DNA here is from genome assembly GCA_005610355.1 of Gossypioides kirkii. NCBI lineage: Eukaryota > Viridiplantae > Streptophyta > Magnoliopsida > Malvales > Malvaceae > Gossypioides > Gossypioides kirkii. Next base: position 28,878,213 of record CP032254.1, on the reverse strand, counting down.
TTGGAAAATTGCTCGAAGGAATGGATCATCTTGAATACTTTAAGGAACAGAAGTTATAAAAGAACTCAAAAAAGTTTGACATGTTCGAAAGTTCAGTCAAGAACCAAAGGAGAAGCCATTCTCACATAAATAATTTTTAATTCTAAGACCAAAAGTTTTTTACAAAATGAAAAACTATTTGGACCAATTGATGCGATTTCCCGAGCATGGAATGTTCGAAAAATTGCTCGAAGGAATGGATCGTCTTGATTATTTTAAGGTACTGAAGTCGTAAAGGAACTCAAAAAATTTTGAAAATTTCGGAAGTTCGTCCAAGAACCAAGAGAGAAACAAATCTCACATAAATAAGTTTTTAATCCAAAGATCAAAAGTTGTTTACAAAATGACCGATTATTTGGACCGAATGATGTGATTTCCCGAGATTGGAATTTTCAAAAAATTGTTTGAAGTAATGGATCGTCTTGAGTACTTTAAGGAACCGAAGTTATAAAAGAACTCGAAAAGTTTGAAAAGTTTGGAAGTTCGGCCAAGAACCAAGAGAGAAACAATTCTCACATAAATAAGTTTTTAATTCAAATATTGAAGGCTTTTTACAAAAGGACAAACTATTTGGACCAAATGGTGCAATTTCCCGAGGCTGGATTGCTTGGAAAATTGCTCGAAGGAATCAATCATCTTGAATACTTTAAGGAACCGAAGTTATAAAAGAACTCAAAAAAGTTTGATAAGTTCGAAAGTTCGACCAAGAACCAAGAGAGAAAAAATTCTCACATAAATAAGTTTTTAATACAAACACCAAAAGTTTTTTACAAAATGACAGATTTTTTGGACCGAAAGTTACGATTTCCCGAGAATGGAATGTTCGAAAAATTGCTCGAAAGAATGGATCGTCTTGAATATTTTAAGGAACCGAAGCTATAAAGGAACTCGAAAAAGTTTGAAAAGTTCGGAAGTTCGGATAAGAACCAAGAGAGAAACCATTCTTACGTAAATAAGTTTTTAATTCAAAGACCGAAAGTTTTTTACAAAAGGACAAACTATTTGGACCAAATGATGCAATTTCTCGATCATTGAATGTTTGGAAAATTGCTCGAAGGAATCGATCCTCTTGAATACTTTAAGGAACCGAAGTTTCAAAAGAACTTGAAAAAGTTTCACAAGTTCGAAAGTTCGTCCAAGAACTAAGAGAGAAACAATTCTCACATAAATAAGTTTTTAGTCCAAATACTAAAAGTCGTTCACAAAATGACAGATTATTTGGGCCAAATGATGCGATTTCCCTAGAATTGAATGTTCGAAAAATTGCTCGAAGGAGTGGATCGTCTTGAATACTTTAAGGAACTGAAGTTACAAAAGTACTCAAAAAATTTTGAAAATTTCGAAAGTTCGGCCAATAACCAACAGAGAAACAATTCTCATATAAATAAGTTTTTAATCCAAAGACCAAAAGTTGTTTATAAAATGACAGATTATTTGGATCAAATGATGCGATTTCTCGAGAATGGAAAGTTCGAGAAATTGCTCGATGAAATGGATCGTCTTGAATGCTTTAAGGAACCGAAGTTATAAAAGAACTCGAAAAAGTTTGAAAAGTTCGGAAGTTCAGCCAAGAACCAAGAGAGAAATAATTCTCACGTAAATAAGTTTTTAATTCAAAGACCAAAAGTTTTTTACAAAAGGACAAACTACTTGGACCAAATGATGCAATCTCCCGCACATGGAATGTTCGGATAATTGCTCGAACGAATCAATTATCATGAATACTTTAAGGAACCGAAATTATAAGAGAACTCGAAAATTTTTGACAAGTTCAGAAGTTAAGCCAAGAAGCAAGGGAGAAACAATTCTCACATAAATAAATTTTTAATCCAAAGACCAAAAGTTGTTTACAAAATTATAGATTATTTGGACCAAATGATGCAATTTCCAATAACGGAATGTTCGAAAAATTGTTCGAAGAAATGGATTGTCTTGAATACTTTAAGGATCCAAAGCTATAAAAAAACTCGAAAAAGTTTGAATAGTTCGGAAGTTCAGCCTAGAGCTAAGAGAGAAATAATTCTCACGTAAATAAGTTTTTAATTCAAAGATCAAAATTTTTTTACAAAAGGACTAACTATTTGGACAAAATGATGCGATTTCCCAAGAATGGAATGTTCGAAAAATTGCTCGAAGGAATCGATCGTCTTGAATACTTTAAGGAATTGAAGTTATAAAAGAACTCGAAAAAATTTGACAAGTTCGGAAGTTCGGCCAAGAACCAAGAGAGAAAAAATTCTCACATAAATAAGATTTTAATTCAAAGATCGAAAGTTATATACAAAAGGATAAAATATTTGAACCAAATGATCTGATTTCCCGAGCATGGAATGTTTGGAAAATTGCTCGAAGGAATGGATCATCTTGAATACTTTAAGGAACAGAAGTTATAAAAGAACTCCAAAAAGTTTGACATGTTTGAAAGTTCAGTCAAGAACCAAGGGAGAAGTCATTCTCACATAAATAATTTTTAATTCTAAGACCAAAAGTTTTTTACAAAATGAAAAACTATTTGGACCAATTGATGCGATTTCCCGAGCATGGAATGTTCGAAAAATTGCTCGAAGGAATGGATCGTCTTGATTATTTTAAGGTACTGAAGTCGTAAAGGAACTCAAAAAATTTTGAAAATTTCGGAAGTTCGACCAAGAACCAAGAGAGAAACAAATCTCACATAAATAAGTTTTTAATCCAAAGATCAAAAGTTGTTTACAAAATGACCGATTATTTGGACCGAATGATGTGATTTCCCGAGATTGGAATTTTTGAAAAATTGTTTGAAGTAATGGATCGTCTTGAGTACTTTAAGGAACCGAAGTTATAAAAGAACTCGAAAACTTTGAAAAGTTTGGAAGTTCGGCCAAGAACCAAGAGAGAAACAATTCTCACATAAATAAGTTTTTAATTCAAAGATTGAAGGCTTTTTACAAAAGGACAAACTATTTGGACCAAATGGTGCAATTTCTCGAGGCTGGATTGCTTGGAAAATTGCTCGAAGGAATCAATCATCTTGAATACTTTAAGGAACTGAAGTTATAAAAGAACTCAAAAAAGTTTGATAAGTTCGAAAGTTCGACCAAGAACCAAGAGAGAAAAAATTCTCACATAAATAAGTTTTTAATACAAACACCAAAAGTTTTTTACAAAATGACAGATTTTTTGGACCAAAAGTTACGATTTCCCGAGAATAGAATGTTCGAAAAATTGCTCGAAAGAATGGATCGTCTTGAATATTTTAAGGAACCGTAGATATAAAGGAACTCGAAAAAGTTTGAAAAGTTCGGAAGTTCAGATAAGAACCAAGAGAGAAACCATTCTTACGTAAATAAGTTTTTAATTCAAAGACCGAAAGTTTTTTACAAAAGGACAAACTATTTGGACCAAATGATGCAATTTCTCGAGCATGGAATGTTTGGAAAATTGCTCGAAGGAATCGATCCTCTTGAATACTTTAAGGAACCGAAGTTTCAAAAGAACTTGAAAAAGTTTCACAAGTTCGAAAGTTCGTCCAAGAACTAAGAGAGAAACAATTCTCATATAAATAAGTTTTTAGTCCAAATACTAAAAGTCGTTCACAAAATGACAGATTATTTGGGCCAAATGATGCGATTTCCCTAGAATTGAATGTTCGAAAAATTGCTCGAAGGAGTGGATCGTCTTGAATACTTTAAGGAACGAAAGTTATAAAAGTACTCAAAAAATTTTGAAAATTTCGGAAGTTCGGCCAATAACCAACAGAGAAACAATTCTCATATAAATAAGTTTTTAATCCAAAGACCAAAAGTTGTTTATAAAATGACAGATTATTTGGATCAAATGATGCGATTTCTCGAGAATGGAAAGTTCGAGAAATTGCTCGATGAAATGGATCGTCTTGAATGCTTTAAGGAACCGAAGTTATAAAAGAACTCGAAAAAGTTTGAAAAGTTCGAAAGTTCAGCCAAGAACCAAGAGAGAAATAATTCTCACGTAAATAAGTTTTTAATTCAAAGACCAAAAGTTTTTTACAAAAGGACAAACTACTTGGACCAAATGATGCAATTTCCCGAGCATGGAATGTTCGGATAATTGCTCGAACGAATCGATTGTCATGAATACTTTAAGGAACCGAAGTTATAAGAGAACTCGAAAATTTTTGATAAGTTCAGAAGTTCAACCAAGAAGCAAGAGAGAAACAATTCTCACATAAATAAATTTTTAATCCAAAGACCAAAAGTTGTTTACAAAATGATAGATTATTTGGACCAAATGATGCAATTTCCCAATAACGGAATGTTCGAAAAATTGTTCGAAGAAATGGATTATCTTGAATACTTTAAGGATCCAAAGTTATAAAAAAACTCGAAAAAGTTTGAATAGTTCGGAAGTTCAGCCTAGAACTAAGAGAGAAATAATTCTCACGTAAATAAGTTTTTAATTCAAAGATCGAAATTTTTTTACAAAAGGACTAACTATTTGGACCAAATGATGCGATTTCCCAAGAATGGAATGTTCGAAAAATTGCTCGAAGGAATCGATCGTCTTGAATACTTTAAGGAATTGAAGTTATAAAAGAACTCGAAAAAATTTGACAAGTTCAGAAGTTCGGCCAAGAACCAAGAGAGAAACAATTCTCACATAAATAAGATTTTAATTCAAAGATCGAAAGTTATAAACAAAAGGATAAAATATTTGAACCAAATGATCCAATTTCCCAAGCATGTAATGTTTGGAAAATTGCTCGAAGGAATGGATCATCTTGAATACTTTAAGGAACAGAAGTTATAAAAGAACTCAAAAAAGTTTGACATGTTCGAAAGTTCAGTCAAGAACCAAGGGAGAAGCCATTCTCACATAAATAATTTTTAATTCTAAGACCAAAAGTTTTTTACAAAATGAAAAACTATTTGGACCAATTGATGCGATTTCCCGAGCATGGAATGTTCGAAAAATTGCTCGAAGGAATGGATCGTCTTGAATACTGTAAGGAATCGAAGCTATAATAGAACTTGAAAAAGTTTTAAAAGTTGGAAGTTCGTCCAAGAACCAAGAGAGAGAAAATTCTAATGTTAATATGTTTTTAATTCAAAGAGCAAAAGTTGTTTACAAAATGACAAACTACTTGGTCGAAATGATGCAATTTCTCGATCATGGAATGCTTAGAAAATTACTCAAAGGAATTGATCGTCTTTAATTCAAAGACCAAAGTTATAAAGAACTTGTAAAAGTTTGACATATTCAGATGTTCGGCCAAGAACCAAGAGAGAAACAATTCTCACGTAAATAAGTACTCAATTCAAAGACCAAAAGTTGTTTATGAACTAACAAACTATTTGGACCAAATGATGCGATTTCTAGAGCATGGAATGTTCGAAAAATTGTTAGAAGGAATGGATCATCTTGAATACTTTAATGAACCGAAGTTAAAAAGAACTCATAAAAGTTTGACAAGTTCGAAAGTTCGGCTAAGAACTAAGAGAGAAATAATTCTCACGTAAATCAGTTTTTAATCCAAAGAACAAAAGTTGTTTACAAAATAACAGATTATTTGGACCAAATGATGCAATTTCCTAAGAATCGTTCGAAAAATTGCTCAAAGGAATGGATCGTCTTGAATACTTTAAGGAACCGAAGCTATAAAAGAACTCGAAAAAGTCTGAAAAGTTCGGAAGTTCAGCCAAGAATCAAGTGAGAAACAATTCTCACATAAATAAGTTTTTAATTTAAAGACCAAAAGTTTTTTACAAAAGGACAAACTATTTTGACCAAATGGTGTGATTTCCCGAGGAATATTTGGAAAATTGCTCGAAGGAATCAGTCGTCTTGAATACTTTAAGGAACCGAAGTTATGAAGGTACTCGAAAAAGTTTGACTAGTTCAGAAGTTCGGCCAAGAACCAAGAGAGAAACAATTCTCACATAAATAAGTTATTAATTGAAAGACCAAAAGTTGTTTACAAAATGACAGATTATTTGGACCAAATGATGTGATTTCCCAAGAATTGAATGTTCGAAAAATTGTTTGAAGAAATGGATCGTCTTGAATACTTTAAGGAAACAAAGTTGTAAAAGAACTCGAAAAAGTTTGAAAAGTTCAAAAGTTCGGCTAAGAACCAAGAGAGAAACAATTCTCACATAAATAAGTTTTTAATTCAAAGATCGAAAGTTTTTTACAAAAGGACAAACTATTTGGACCAAATGTTGTGATTTCTCGAGGCTAAAATGACTGGAAAATTGCTTGAAGGAATCGATCGTCTTGAATACTATAAGCAACCAAAGTTATAAAAGAACTCGAAATAGTTTGACAAGTTCTAAGGTTCAGTCAAGAACCAAGGGAGAAACCATTCTCACGTAAACAAGTTTTTAATTCTAAGACCAAATGTTGTTTACAAAATGACAAACTATTTGGACCAAATGATGCGATTTCCTGAGCTTGGAATGTTCAAAAAATTGCTCGAAGGAATGAATCATCTTGAATACTGTGAGGAATCGAAGCTATAATAGAACTCGAAAAAGTTTGAAAAGTTTGGAAGTTTGACCAAGAACCAAGAGAGAAACAATTCTAATGTTAATAAGTTTTTAATTCAAAGACTAAAAAGTTGTTTACAAAATAACAAACTACTTCGTCTAAATGATGCGATTTCTCGAGCATGGAATGCTCAGAAAATTGCTCGAATGAATGGATCATCTTGAACACTTTAAGGAACCAGGAGAGAAACAATTCACATGTAAATAAGTCTTTCATTCAAAGACAAAAAGTTGTTTACAAAATAACAAACTATTTGGACCAATTGATGCGATTTCTCAAGCATGAAAGGTTCGAAAAATTGCTAGATGGAATGGATGGTCTTGAATACTTTAAGGAACTGAAGTTAAAAAGAACTTGTAAAATTTTGACAAGTTCGGAAGTTCGGTTAAGAACCATTAGAGAAATAATTCTCACGTAAATAAATTTTTAATCCAATGACCAAAAATTGTTTACAAAATAACAGATTATTTGGACGAAATGATGCAATTTCCCGAGAATCAAATGTTTGAAAAATTGCTCCAAGGAATGAATCATCTTGAATACTTTAAGGAACCGAAGTTATAAAAGAACTCGAAAAAGTTTGAAAAGTTCTAAAGTTCGGCCAAGAACCAAGAGAGAAACAATTCTCACATAAATAAGTTTTTAATTTAAAGACCAAAAGTTTTTTACAAAAGGACAAACTATTTGGACCAAATGGTGCGCTTTACCGAGGCTGGAGTGTTTGAAAAAATTGCTCGAAGGAATTGATCGTCTTGAATACTTTAAGGAACCAAAGTTATAAAAGAACTCGAAAAAGTTTTTCTAGTTCGAAAGTTCGGCCAAGAACCAAGAGCGAACAATTCTCACATAAATAAGTTTTAAATCCAAAGACCAAAATTTCTTTACAAAATGACAGATTATTTGGACCAAACGATGCAATTTCTCGAGAATGAAATGTTCAAAAGATTGCTCGAAGGAATGGTTCATCTTGAATACTTTAAGGAAACGAAGTTATAAAAGAACTCGAAAATGTTTGAAAAGTTCGGAAGTTCGGCCAAGAACCAAGAGAGAAACCATTCTCACGTAAATAGTTTTTTAATTCAAAGACTGAAAGTTTTTTACAAAAGGACAAACTATTTGGACCAAATGATACGATTTCTCGAGCATGGAATGTTCAAAAAATTGCTTGAAGGAATCGATCCTCTTGAATACTTTAAGGAACCGAAGTTTTAAAAGAACTCAAAAAAGTTTGACAAGTTCGGATGTTCGTCCAAGAACCAAGAGAGAAACAATTCTCATATAAATTAGTTTTTAATCCAAAGACTAAAAGTTGTTTACAAAATGATAGATTATTTGGACCAAATGATGTGATTTCTCGAGAATGAATGTTCAAAAAATTACTCGAAGGAAAGGAACCAAAGTTGTGAAAGAACTCAAAAATTTTGAAAATTTCGGAAGTTTGGCCAAGAACCAAGAGAGAAACAATTCTCACATAAATAAGTTTTTAATCCAATAACCAAAAGTTGTTTACAAAATGACATATTAGTTTGGACCAAATGATGCGATTTCCCAATAATGGAATTTTCTAAAAATTATTCGAAGAAATGGATCGTCTTGAATACTTTAAGGAATCGAAGTTATAAAAGAACTCGAAAAAGTTTGAAAAGTTCGGAAGTTCGGCCAAGAACAAAGAGAGAAACAATTCTCGTATAAATAAGCTTTTAATTCAAAGATTGAAAGTTTTTTACAAAAGGACAAACTGTTTGGACCAAATAGTACAATTTCCCGAGGCTAAAATGTTTGGAAAATTACTCGAAGGAATCGATCATCTTGAATACTTTAAGGAACCAAAGTTATAAAAGAACTCGAAAAAGTTTGACAAATTCGAAAGTTCGGCCAAGAACGAAGAGAAAAAATTCTCACATAAATAAGTTTTTAATTCAAAGACCAAAAGTTCTTTACAAAATGACAGATTATTTGGACCATAAGATGTGATTTCCCGAGAATGGAATGTTCAAAAAATTGCTCGAAGGAATGCATCATCTTGAATACTTGAAGGAATAGAAGTTATAAAGGAACTCGAAAAAGTTTGAAAAGTTCGGAAGTTCGGCCAAGAACCAAGAGAGAAACCATTCTCACGTAAATAAGTTTTTAATTCAAAGACTGAAAGTTTTTTTCAAAAGGAGAAACTATTTAGACCAGATGATGCGATTTCCCGAGAATGGAATGTTCGGAAAATTGCTCGGAGGAAATAATCATCTTGAATACTTTAAGGAACCGAAGTTTTAAAAGAACTCAAAAAAGTTTGACAAGTTCGGAAGTTCGATGATAGCATTAGAGATGACACTCAATTTTTCCTTAAATTAATGTATAAATTGTTCCTTTTGTACCATATTTAGCATGCATTATTAGCATTTCATACATAGTATATACATTTTCTAACTCAGTGTTGTTGGATTTTATTTTCTTTCATTTTACCTCTATTATGCTACTAATGTCGTTGTATTTAGTACTAGTTTGCATCCAAAATTGTCAGCGCAGAATTCCAAATGGTAAGATCGGAGTAGGAAAGCATTAAAAATTGTGGTCACAAGTTGATCCAAAATTGCGGCCAAATATGTTGTCACATGAATGCTTCTACATCTCTATCAGGAATTTCACGCTACTAGCATATCCAAAAGCACCAATGCAAGAGAATGACAAACTGTCAGAGCAAATTAGAAACCATAATTTACATCCAGGAATGTCGTGACAATCTGCAACTGCTCAAAGAACACACCAGATCTGCATGAGTGCATAGCTGGCAATAACAACTTTTACAGCTGCATCAAGGAGTTAGATCTGAAGAGGGAGAAAGATCTGGAATGGCCAGTTATTATAAATAGAAGGATGAAAGAGAAGATAGATCATCAATGTGTGAAGATTTCAAATCTATAATTTCTCTTATTCATCTTCGAAGATAGCTGCCATGGAAGCTTAAATTATGGAGGAAGATGATCTTATGCCACAAGGACGCAAAAGCTTCTGATGAGAAGTGATCAGTACGACGTAAGAGGAGCAGTTAAGGGATAACTCTAGTAGACTAGGAATAGGATGCTTCAGTTCATTTGTTAATCCTAATTAAATTATTGATGAATATTATTGATAATTGTTTGAATACGGAAGTATCTTTCAATATTATATTTGCTTTGAGTTCTATTCAATTCTTCTCATTTATTTATCTTTGGATTTAACTGTTTTGACCACGGAAGTGCGATTGTAGTCACAGTCACTGGAAGGTGCAATGACAAGTTAGATTAACAAGCAAGACAGCGGAAGTTGCTTGGGACTAGGAGGAATTCTAGTCACTTGTTCTTAAGTGCTCAGCATTACCAGCACTGAAACGTGTTGTAGTAGTGGATACTTAGGTCTTTGTTAAAATAAGAGTTGATATTAGTACGATCTCATTGGAACATAATTGCGGTGACAAAATCATCTATAAGTTACCTTGTATTCACATTTAGCGTTGTGACTTGTGAAGTCAGTGATCCTTTCCACTTCTTTACACTTGATCTAATTCGTTTATATTTCTGAATTTACATTACAAACTTCTCAACCATCAACTCATCTCTTATTAATTTGCTCTAACATTTTATATTTCATTTGTACTGACATTTTATATTCTTAACCTGTGTAGTTCTAACCAATTTACGTTGACATTATTCCCAGCAAATCTTCTTATTTTTACCTCTTTTGCATCGACAAATTTAAACATAAACAGCCATCTCTGTGGGATCGATATCTGATAGTTTTACACCTATCAACTATACTTGCACCGACAAGTGTTCACTTGCATAATTGATGTGACGTTCATAGCGCAATCAAGTTTTGGCGCCATTGTCAGGGATGGCGTTTGTTTGATGTTTATTTTTTGTAGTTGCATTTATTTGTTTCTTTCCTCACCTTTATTGATTACTAATTTTTCTTGTTAATTCTTTTTAATTTTCTTTTTAGGTGTTTATGTCCATAAAGAGAAATCCTAACAATATTGTTAGTTTTGAACTAGAACTTGAAAGGATAATTCGGAGAAGAAGACAAGAGCAAAGAAAAATGGCTGGAAATAACAATAATCTACCACCATTGCTGCCACAAAATATTGTTCCTCTAGTGCAACCACAAATAGTTAACAATATACCACCGTTGCTACCAAGAGAACAAATTCCTGACAGGACAATTAGAGATTTCGTTGTTCCTGCGCTCGATGATCTACAACCAGGGGTTGTTAGACCGGTAATACAAGCTGGTAATTTTGAATTAAAACCAGTGATGTTCCGAATGCTTAACTCGAATGGACAATATGCAGGTTTACCTCACGAAAATGCGAGGGAGCATCTTAAATCATTTCTGCTTATATGTGCTTCTTTCAGTCAACATGGTGTTCCTGATGACGCCTTAAAGATGCAGTTGTTTCCTTACTCTTTGCAAAGAAGGGCACGAACATGGTTCCTTGGTTTACCGACTGGATCTATTACTTCATGGAATGCGCTAGCAACACACTTTGTTTTGCAATTCAATCCACTAACAATGAATGCTAGATTGCAAAATGATATCACGGCATATCATCAACTAGATGATGAGAATTTACACACTACATGGGAACCTTACAAAACTCTGCTGAGACGTTGCCCCGTGCATGGAATCCAATAGGAAACAGAAATTGAGATCTACTACAATGGACTAAATACGCAGATAAGAAATCTTGTCGATGCATCTACTAATGGTCCTTTGTTGGATTGCACTTACACTGAAGTCGTGCGAATATTAGAGAGAATTGCACAAAATGACTATTAATACCTGATCTCTCATGCTGCTCAGGTAAAAACAAATCCTGAAGTTATGGAATTAGATGCTATAACAGCTTTGAGTGCACAGGTATCCTCGTTGGTAAATATGGTCAAAAACATAAAGGGGACGAGTGATGTTTCCCCTATTCAAATAGCCCAACAGATGGATGTCCGGACATTTTCCTGTGAAATTTACGGTGACAATAATATCCGTGGAAATTCCTATGGTAACTCATACAACAGTTCAAGTAGAGCTCAACAACCTTGGGGGAGTCAGAATACGTCCACATACAGATATGGAAATTCCTCAAATCAAGGTAATTTTAGACAAGGGAGTTACAGTCAACAGCAATAGAATTATAATCATCCACAAATGCATACGCAATCTGATCAGATGCGATCACAAAACTAGATGCAGTCACATACTCAGATGAAATCATAATAAACTGTGCTACCAAATATGAAGGATAGTATCAATAATAGTAACAACAGTATTCTCAATCAATAGCAGATCCATTGGTTACTCTTGAAGATTTGATGCATGAGCATATTACCAGAATGGAAGCAATTGTACAAGGGAATTCATCCTCCATCCGAGCGTTAGAAGCACAACTAGGACAACTGGCTTCTAACATGAGCACACGACCACCAGGTGCTTTGCCAAGTGATATTGAGAATCCAAATTAGAAAGGAAAGGAGCATTGCAAGGCTATTACATTGTGAAGTGGAAAGCAAACTGCAGAGCAAAGTAGCAGCTCCAACCAAGCACCTGTCGACGCATACGAACCAAAGCAACAAAGAGAAGTTACAGCTGAAAAAGATGCAGCAGAAGTAGATGAGGAAGAACCACCAGTAGTCACACCGATTCCGACCATTCATACTAAAAAGTTATCGACGCAACTGCCCATGTCGACACAACTGGTTATAACAAAACAACCCACTGTGAACATACCTTTTCCATTTCCACAAAGATTCAAGGAGAAAGAGCACAATAGAGATTATAAACAGTTTGTATCTACCTTGAAACAATTGCATATTAATATACCTCTATTTGATGCTCTTGTGCAGATCCCTAACTATGGGAAATTTATGAAAGAGCTGTTATCAAAGAACAAAAAGCTATTCGATATTGAGACAATTACGCTCACAGAAGGATGTAGCGCTGTGCTGACAAATAAATTGCCACCAAAGATGAAAGATCCTGGAAGTTTTACGATCCCATGTTCTATTGGAAATCATTATTTAGGTAAAGCTCTATGTGACCTAGGAGCTAGCATTAATCTTATGCCACTGTCAACTTTCAGGAAATTGGGAATTGGTCATTTGAAGCCCATTGCGGTGACACTACAACTTACGGACAGATCTTTGGCACAACCTGAAGGACAAAATAAAGACGTTCTCATCCATGTTGACAAGTTTGTGTTCCCAGCCGACTTTATCTTTCTAGATTACGAAGTTAATAAAGAGGTGCCTATTATTTTGGGGTGCCCATTTCTCGCAATGGGACACACTCTTATCGATGTTTTCAAGGGTGAGTTGATTATGCGTCATAATGATGTTCTGGACGAGCTAATTCTAGAGGAATTTAATGGACGAAGCTGAGTAATGCCAAAAGAATATGCGGTGACATTTGACGATAATATCCCACCTAAATTTGACCACACAGTTAAGGCTAATGTTTGTGAGTTGAAACATGGCTGGCAATTGGAATCTTTGGATTTGACTAATTGGACGATCCCTGTTTTTAAATCATCGATTGAAGAACCTCTGGCTTTGGAATTAAAGCCATCGCCAACACACCTGAAATATGTTTTCCTAGGTGACAATGATACATTACATGTGGATGTCAACGCAAGTCTCGACGCGAGCCAAGAAGAAAAATTAATCGGAATACTGAAGTGATGAAAAAGAGCCATCACCTAGAGCATAGTGGACATCAAAGGCATTAGTCCCTCTTTCTGCATGCATAAAATTAGGCTGAAAGATGAAAGCAAACAGTCAATTGAGCAACAACGAAGACTGAATGAGAAGATGAAGGAAGTAATGAAGAAGGAGATTATCAAATGGCTAGACGTGGGCATAATCTACCCTATTTCAGACAGCAAATGGGCGAGCCCGGTCCAATCTGTGCTTAAAAAGAGCGGCATCACAGTAGTAAGTAACGATAAAAATGAGCTAATCTCTACTTGCATTGCTACAGGTTGGCGAGTGTGTATGGACTACCGGCGTTTAAATGCAGCCACAAAGAAGGATCACTTCCCGCTCCCATTCGTTGATCAAATGTTGGATAAGCTAGTTGGTAAAGCCTATTACTATTTCCTTGATGGGTACTCTGGATACAACCAGATTGCAATAGTACCGGAAAGCCAAGCAAAGACAACTTTTACATGCCCATTTGGAACCTTGCTTTCCGACGAATGCCATTTGGTTTATGCAATGCCTCAGCCACATTTCAAAGGTGCATGATGGCTATCTTCTCGAATATGATCGAGGATTCATTAGAGGTATTTATGGATGATTTCTTTGTGTGTGGGCAAAATTTTGATATATGCACTGACAATTTAACAAAAGTGTTGAACAGATGCGAGGACACCAACTTGGTTTTAAACTGGGAAAAATGCCACTTCATGGCAACCGAAGGAATTGTCCTTGGTCATCAAATATCTTATCAAGGCATTGAAGTGGATAAAGCGAAGGTGGAAATCATTGAAAAGTTACCTCCACTGAATAACGTGAAGGGAATAAGGAGTTTTCTCGGCCATGCCAAATTTTATAGAAGATTCATTCAAGACTTCTCAAAAATAGCAAAACCACTCTGCTTCTTGTTGGAGTAAAATAAAAAGTTTTTGTTTGATGAAGCTTGCGTTAGAAGCATTTCTAAAGATTAAACAGCATTTAGTACAAGCACCCATTGTCATCACACTAGATTGGACGCAACCGTTTGAGGTAATGTGCGATGCGAGCGACCTTGCTGTAGGTGTTGTGCTAGGACAAAGGAAAGATAAGGTATTTCATTCAATAAATTGTGCTAGTAAAACTCTAACTGAAGCGCAGGTGAATTATACAACCATTGAGAAAGAGTTGCTAACAGTAGTTTTTCATTTGACAAGTGTCGTTCATATCTTGTCGGCGCAAAAATTACAGTATACACTGATCACTCTACTTTGAGATACCTTTTTCCTAAGAAAGATGCCAAGCCCAGGCTGATCAGATGGATCCTTTTACTAAAAGAATTTGATGTTGAGATTAAAGACAGGAAAGGATCGAAAAACCAAGTAGCAGACCACCTCTCTTGTCTAGAAGCTGGAAGCGAGGACGGAAATAAGTCACAAATTATCGAAGCATTTTCAGATGAGAAATTATTTTTTGTTGACGCATCTCCATGGTATGCAAATGTAGTCAATTACGTAGTCTGTGGAAAGCTACCACTAAGTGCAACAGGTCATAGGAAGGTTAGATTTGTAACAGCCCGATTTTTAATGGTTTTGGGACCACAGCTCCGACAATTCGAGTCGTAAATTTATTTATTTTAAATATTTCTGGTGATATATGCATCATATGAAATTATGATTTGAAAATTTCATAGATTAAATAGTTAATTGAATAGAAATGACTAAATCATAAAAAGGGTAAAAGTATAAATGTTTAATTAGAAGGACCAACTGAATAAATTAACCAAAGGAGTATTAGTTAGTGGATTGGTATGGTTTATATTAAGTAAATAGATTTAATTAAGATTAAAAAGATGATTAATTAAGGCTTAATGATGAAAGTCTTAAAAATTACAAAAATGCCATTACTATATATATAAAAATTAAAAGAAAAGAAATGGAATTTCATCCTATTTTCTTCTTCTTTCTTCTTCACACGGCAACAAGGGAGAAAAACTTAAGGTTTTCAATTCCAATCTTTGAGCTTTGATTTGGGTAAGAAAACCTTGATCGTTTTTAGTAATTTTTATGTTTTTGAGTCCGTATCAACTTAATCTAGCTTATGCAAGGACTAATTTGTGAATCTGTCAAATGTTAGAAAACTTGCCATTGTTGAAATTGCTTGTTCTTGAAAGCTTTTGATGTATTTGAATGTTTGATACTTGGGTTAAATCTTTTTGTAAAGTGATTTTTGATGAAATTAGGGTTTAAAGACTAAAATGTGAAAATGGTGAAATTACATGTATTGTTGTGAAAATAAATGTGTAAATAGGATTGAATGGACACCCAAGAAATTCGAATATGGTTAGTGGTAGGAGGAAATGGTTATTTTGCATATTTTCTATTGAAAGGACTAGATTGAATAATAGGAAACTAGTAAGGTTAAAACCGTAATTTTTTCCAAAAATGACTAGATTATGTTGAATGACTAAATTATGTAACTTAATGTGAGAATTGAATGACTTGTGAACGTAGACTATGATCGTGCTACAGAACGTAGAAAAGGGAAATTGACGATTAGTCCCTGATTTCTTTCCTAAACTGTATCAAGTTCGGTAAGTTCGTAGTGTAAATCTTACTCCATATTCCTTGTTTATGTATATATTATCAATGTACAGTAAATCAGAAGCATTCGATATTGAAGATGATCGAAGAAATGAAACGCAAGAGATAGTAGGCTTTATGTCGTTGAAATAGTACCGACACGATGGCTGGGGTATCGCATGTGTTGCGAGTCCTCAACAGCTCGTGTGAGCAGCATCGTGAATCGAAAAAGAGATATAGATCCTATATGGATTACAAGTCCTACGATGGCTGGGACTTATGCTTTATGCATACTCCCAACAGCTAGAGTGAGCAGTATCGTTAGGAAACAGTTTACTGTACGATGGCTAGGATGTTATTAACTTTGATGTTGAACTAAAGATGTTTAAATCTTATTATTTTGATTGTGTAAATGCATGAAGTTCAACTTAGATGCTTAACCATATGATGCTTGAAAAGACTTAGAAGTTATGTATGTATTGTGAAGACTTAATGCATAACTTGTGTTTGATATGTTAAATTTGTGTCTTGACATAATTCTTGAGATTCTGCATACTTGTTCCTGTAGAACTTATATAGGAATCGATAGAAGTACAGGGTAGGAGAGACGTTGTTCTCTGACTTGGGTTGTATCGGTAGTTGAACTACAAGTATCGGTAGTTATAGTATTGATGTATCGGTAGTAGGTGTCCTTATACCGGTAGAAGTTACAAGGTGAGGATTTTTGCTCTCTTGAGTTTTTGGTATCGGTAGTTGCATGACTTGTATCGATAGAACTAGCACAAGTACCGGTAAAAATCTGCACAATTCTAAATTGTTCACTGATTTGACTACTATCGATAGTTGACCATCGGGTACCGATAGAAGTCCCCTAAAATGTTGGAAATGTCATTTTTACCCTTGATGAAATTATGTGAAGATTAAATATTGATTCAAAATATGAGTGGTGAATTTCATATTGAATAAAGATTAAAATATTTTGACATTTTAAAAGATGAATAGAGTTAAATGAATAGAAACACCGGAATCCTAACCGGCGACGGTGTTCGAGATTTGGGTGTTACAAGATTTCTCAGGGATGCTACTAAGTATCATTGGAATGAGCCATACCTGTTTAAGGTATGCACGAGCAACATCATTCGTCGATGTGTTCTTGAGGAGGAAATGTTATCTATCCTGAAGCATTGCCATAATACTCCTTATGGAGGCCATTCTGGTGGTGTTAGGACTGCTGTAAAGGTCCTACAATCAGGATTTTACTGGCCTACTACATTGTTTTGAGATGCACACAATTTTGCTCAATAGTGCGACAAATGTCAGCGCACCGGTTCCATATCTCGATGCAACGAGTTGCTTCAACAACCTATCATGGAGGTTGAACTCTTTGATGTGTGGGTATAGATTTCATGGGACCATTTCCAAATTCCTTTCAGAATGTGTATATCTTGGTAGCTGTTGACTATGTCTCCAAGTGGATTGAGGCAATTGTTGTTTCAAAGGACGATGCTCGAACGGTGTTAAATTTCTTTCACACATACATCCTTACAAGATTCTAAACACCTCGTACATTAATAACTGATCAAGGCACTCATTTCCATTACAATCAGGTGGCAACAGCTTTGAAACGCTACGGTGTGAAGCAT
Source organism: Gossypioides kirkii (assembly GCA_005610355.1). Classification (NCBI taxonomy): domain Eukaryota; kingdom Viridiplantae; phylum Streptophyta; class Magnoliopsida; order Malvales; family Malvaceae; genus Gossypioides; species Gossypioides kirkii. Next base: position 28,860,747 of record CP032254.1, on the reverse strand, counting down.
CGCATGGCAACCACATATCATCCACAATCGAATGGACAAGTGGAGGTCTCCAATCGACAAATTAAAAGTATTCTTGAGAAGGTAGTTAACCCATCTAGACTGGATTGGAGCTCACGGTTACATGATGCATTGTGGGCGCTTCGCACCGCTTATAAAACTCCATTAGGAATGTCACCATATCAGCTGGTGTTTGGAAAATCATGTCACTTGCCTATTGAACTTGAACATAAGGCCATGTGGGCAATCAAGCAAGTGAATATGGACTTTGATGCTGCTGGACAGAAAAGATTGTTGGACATTTCACAGCTGGAAGAAATTCGGTGCAATGCCTATGAAAATGCAGCTATTTACAAAGAAAAAAACTAAAAGATGACACGATAACATCATCTTGCAGCGACAATTTTCTCCTGGTCAATTAGTGCTTTTATTCAACTCACATTTAAAATTGCATCTAGGAAAATTGCGCTCAAGGTGGTCAGGACCTTTCCAAATTGTCGAAGCATTTTCACATGGTGCGGTGACAATTAAAGATTTGAATGATGGACACCAATTTAAAGTAAATGGCCAACGATTAAAGCATTATTGCAGTCTAGGCATCAGCGAACAAAACGAGACCGTTAACCTGGTCACATTTACTTAATAATGTCATTGTAATTTTTTTATATTTACTTTTTGTCTTTTGTTTACTTTTAATTAGTTTTCTTTAGTTTTATGCAGGAATAAAATGTCTCCTTTTTGTCAACGTACACAAAAGCATGACTTGTCGACGCATTTCTTTGATGACTCAGCGAAATGTTTTAAGCAAGAATCACGCCGATTGATTCACTCCATCCCCAATTGTTGGATTATCCTGAAAAAGTACTATCTGTGTCCTAGCATTTATTGGCTATAGACACAATGTACTCTTTGCTATCATCACATCTCTTCGCCTCCATCGTCTATAAAACAGATTTCTTATGTTGACTGTTCTCTCACACTCACAACCTCCATTGTTACTGTATTTTCTTCATCTTCAACCTTTTATTTTTTTGCTAGATACTTTTACTCTCTCCATTTTAGCAGTAATGGCAAGAACTCGCGAAGGAAAAACCTCATATAAATCGGTGACTGAATCCTCGAGTGCTATGGTCAGGAATGTCGACCAACCACAACCCAAAGAGTCTGTTTTCTTCCTGTCAAAAGTGACGAAGGACCATTATCATGAAGTCATGCTGAAGAGGAACTATCATCCTGAACAATAAAGAGTATGAAGCACTTGAAGAAGAAGGAATAAATATTGTGTCTGCACCAATTGAGGAATAAGTAAACACTATTGTCGGCGCATTAGGATTCCATTGTTAGTGCAATTTTGTATAGCTGTACTGCACTTACGGACTTAATGCTGACAAAGGAAGAAGGTCATGTGGAGGAAGAAAAAGATAAAGAAATAGGTGTCGAGGAAAATTTAGCTGAGAAATTTGTCCCCGCACTTGAAGTTGTGGGTACAATAACTGAAGACTTGGCGCAAGATGGAGCGAGTCAGGTGGAAGCTGACGATGAAAACCTATATACAACATGGGAGTGTTTTAAAACTTTGCTACGACGTTGTCCAATGTATGGAATTCAACAAGAGACTCAGATTAAGATCTTTTACAACGGTTTAAATGCTGAGACAAGAAATATTGTCGACGCATCTGCAAATGGTACCTTGTTGGATTGCACCTACACTGAAGCTATTCGAATTCTAGAGTGAATTGCATAGAATGATTATCAATATCCAATATCTCGTTCTGCTCAGGTAAAAACTAATCCTGATGTTCTTGAGTTAGATGTAATTTCAGCTTTAAGTGCACAAGTATCCTTTTTGGCCAACATTATACAGAACATGGAGGGAACAAGTGAAGCTGCTCCCATTCAAGTGGCACAAAAATTGGATGTCCCGACATTTTAATGTGAAATTTATGGCGACAACCACAGTTATGAGGATTTCCCACAACATGTTGAGAATGCATTCTACATCAACAACATTAGAGGAAATTCCTATGGTAACTCATTCAACAATCGAACTCAACAACCATGGGGGAGTCAAAATGCATCTACATATATATATGACAATTCCTCACATCAAGGGAGTTATAGATAAGGGAGTTACAATAACAATCAACAATAGAACTACAATCAGAATTCTCAGGTACATTTAATTCCTGATCAAATGCAGGCACATAGCCAGATGCAACCACAAGAGAATATGCAGCCATAACAGAATGCACTGTCACATATGCAAGAATAGTATTAGCGACAATAGTAACAATTTTCTCCATAAAGATCAGATCCTATGGCTGTTCTTGAAGAGCTGTTATGAGAGCATACTTCGTGAACTGAAGCAGTAGTCCAAGTCTTATGCAGGAATAAAAAAATCATCCTTTTATTGACGCATCATAAAGCACATATTGTCGGTGCATTATAAAATGACTCAACAAAGCTTTTTCAGCAAAGACTCGTTCCATCTTTAATCATGCTACTATTTAAACAATGGGGTATTATACCCAAAGATGGTGAAGAGGTGCCAGAGAATAAGAGCCCCATCAATGACATCTCAGTAGAGAGAATGACGAAAGGGCAAGAGACACTGATAGTGAAAGAAGCACCCAAGAAGAAGGAGAAGGGGAAAAAGAAGGAAAAACAGGATAATGCGCCCACAGACCCTCAGTTGGGGAAGAGGTTGGCTACAATGGAACTAAACAATGATCATATCGACATGCACCAGATTCATATTGTCAGCAAATTGAAAGACATGGATTACAAACAAAAACTATTTTATGCGTACACAAGAATATGGAACAAATCTATTGTCAACACATTGAGAAGTTTGAGCCCAAATCCTCTACCAGAGTTCCCTGTCTTCCTACCTATTATTAAGTAAGCTACCTTATCCTTTGACCAGCCTACTCTTGATGGTAGGCCGCAACATGTTTCCTCTCCAATAAGAATCCACATTTCAGATGACGAGGAGCACGAGGGGCATTCTAATGCTATGGAGCATTGCTACAGAACTATAGTCAGCTTGTTTGAAGAAGAGTTCTCGAACAGCCTTGGGGTTAATATGGCAAAGAGCAGCTATGGTTGAGGAAGTGCATACTCCAATTGTATTCATGGGTGTGGACGCAAAGGAAGGCGCTGAAAAAGACACACTAAGTAGGACCAGCCTGAAGAAGGAGAAGCAGAACAAGAAGAAGGCCAAGAGAAGGAGAAGGAAAGAGAGGAAGAATTTGAGAAGAAACACCTTGAAGAGAAGCAGGAGGAAAAGTAAGACGATGCCTTGATAGATATTACTAAGGATATTGTTGAAGAACCTGTAAATGTGAGGGCATCCAATGCAAACGTGGCTCCACCTAAATGAGCCAGGCTGAGGCAGTTACTAGCAGTTCTGAAGATTGTAATCATTTGGCCATAGTGCCTGATATAACACCACTTGCAAAAGTCCACCCATCAGATGTAACTGTCGATGAGGCCGCCACCCAACCAACTGAAGAGGAGCAATCCGCTGATCCGGCTGGTACGAAGGACCGAAAGAGGAAGCGTAAAGACAAGAAAATGGGGCACAAGGAGGAACGAAAGCACAACAAGAAAAAAACCAATGGAGCCACATCTTCAGCTGCAGCACATTGAGTTAGTTTTTATTTTTTAGCACTTAGTTTCGTTTTCATGCATATCATGTAGCTGTAGTATAATTGTCCCTGCATTATTAATGTCATTGCATTTTTATTGTCACTGCATATACATTGTCATTGCATTTCCATATATATATTTATTAATATCATTGCATTGGGGACAATACACACTTTAAGTTTGGAGGGAATTTGTGTGAGATGGAAATGTAATTGCACCCACATATTTTTCAATTTTACTTGTTTCTTGTGTTAATGAAAATATGCAGAATTTCAACAAAAATGTACCCACAATGTTTCTATTTTTATGCGTAAATCTTGATTTGCTTGGAATGCTAAAGTGTAAATTGGATGAATGTGAATGGATAGTGAGTCTTCTATTTTTGAATGAATGATTGGAATTGCTTCAGTAATGAATGGATAATGTGAATGTTTGAATCTTGAACTAACTGATCAATTGCAATGACATTGTATGAATAAAAGACACTCCAATGTGAGTGCATTGTGACTTTTTGAGAGAGAACACTCCGCTGCAGGTTTAGAAAAATCATCTAGCCAAAGGTTATCACTTCAAGAGTGTGTGTTGGCATAATTACATACCTCTTGGGGGGTTTGTTGCACCCCATCGTTACTGCCCAGGAGCAAAGGTAGAGTAATGCAATGACATCTCTCAGTCACTTGAAAAAGAAAAATGAGAAAAAAGAAGAAAACGAAAAAGAAAAAAATTTTAAATGATGTATTGGTTCAAGGAAGATTAGGATTCAATGCATGATACTAACATTCACAAAGTTGCAGTTTTAATTATTCATGCCAATAAATTATCGGCGCATTATTCTATCATATGAATACAATTTGTACATTAGAATTTCAGAAAATTTAAGTTGTGAGAATATTGATTGTAGTGACTCAAGTTTGGGGGTGTGATGGTATTACAAATGACATATTTTCTCCCTAAATTTGGGTATTAATTGTCTCTTTTGTGTCATATTTTGCATGCATCATAAGCATTTTATACTTAGTTTTTATATTTGCTAACTCTTTTTGCACTAATGTCGCTACAAGCATCCGATATATTGTGCCTTAGAATTGTCAATGGAGGAACTCATCTCAGAAGATCAATGCTAGAAGAATGCAACCACAAGTATAGCTTGGAATTGCAGCCAGAGATATCGACGCATAGAAATCTTTACTTTGCATGAGTGAATTCAAGCTACAAGTACATTTGGAAGCACCAGCGTAGAAATTTCACACGTTGTCGTCGCAATTAAAGAATTCAAATTGCCACCAGAGATGCGGAAACAATCTGCAGATTTATAAAGATCACACCAGATCTGCATGAGTGCACAGCTGAAATTTAACTAACTTTGACAGTTATAATTAGATCTGGATCTGAGAAGAGATGAGGTCTATCATTCTTGAAGCTAGAAAGCATTCAATTATAGCCATAGGTTGGTCTAGAAATATGGTAAATTGTCGGCTCAAATTATAAATTACGCCGACATTCTGCAACAATCCAGTAAACAAATCAGATCTGCATAGTTGTCAATAACAAACTTTTACAGCTATACAAAGTAGTTGGATCTGAGAATGGAGAAAATCTACAATTTATTGAGCCTATAAATAAAAGAATGAAGAATGAAGAAATCATCAAGAGCGAAGGGATTTAATTCTGAAAATTCTGTGTGAATTGGAGATTTGAGCTGGAAATCAGGTAGTTGATGAAGCAAGTATGCAACCACTTCTGACGAGAGGTGCTTGATGCAAAGGAAAAGGAACAATTAGAGAATAGGCCTAGTAGTCTAGAGATAGTAAGCTTCGTTGTACTCTTTAATTCTTCTTAAACGATAATGGATTTTGATGATATTAAATAAATACGAGAGTGTCTTTTAATGTTAAATCATTTTGATTTTTATTTTACACTGCTTATCTGTTTATTCTTGGATCTAACCGCTTTAAGTACGAGAGTGAAATTGCAATACGCCGACATCGAGAGAGGCAGTGACAGGTTAGGTTAACAAGTAAGTTAGGCGAGAGCTGCTTGGGACTGGGACAAACTCCAGTTACTTGTTCTTGAATACACATTGTTGCTCGCACCAAGAGGTGGAGTGATTGTGGATATTTAAGTTGGGATTAAGTAGAGAGTTGTTGTTGGTAAGAACTCAAAAGGACTTCATTGCAGCGACATTCCATCTATATTTTACCTTGTCGACGCATCCAGCCTTGCGATTTAGCAGAATCAGCCCTTTTACACTTGATCATATTTACATTTTATGCATTTAAATATTCAGCACTCAACACTCAACACAATTGGATTTATTTTCAGTACACTGACATTTAACCTCTGAAGTTTAACTCTAATTACGTTGACATTCTTGATTATTTTAGTGTGCAGATCTGACATCAGTACTCACATTACACTTAATTACAGTATTAGTTGCTTGGACATTTAAACATCAAGAACCCATTCCTTGTGGGATCGATATCCAATAGAATTGTTCTATCAACTATACTTGCATCGACATGTGTCCGCTTGCACATTGCTGTGACGTAATTTTTCTATTTTTGGTAACACTTACGATATTTGTTTGAGTAATTTGGCTAAGGTACTTAAGAGATGCGAAGAGACGAATCTTGTCCTTAATTGGGAGAAATGTCATTTTATGGTTAAGGAAGGGATTGTCTTAGGGTATAAAATCTCAAATAAAGGAATTGAAGTCAATAAAGCAAAGGTGGATGTAATTGAAAGATTATCGCCTTCAATTAATGTGAAAGGAGTCAGAAGTTTCTTAAGCCATGTCTATTTTTACGAAGGATTATCAAAGATTTCTCAAAAATTTCTAAACCTTTGTGTTTGTTGTTAGAGAAAGATACAATGTTCAATTTCAACAAAGCATGTTTGGAAGCTTTCGAAGATGTAAAAAAATGATTAATCTAAGGCCCAATAATCGTTACACCCAATTAGAACTCACCTTTTGAGTTAATGTGCGATGCAAGTGATTATGCCATTGGAGCTGTGATGGGTCAAAGAAGAAACAAAGTGTTTCACCTTATTTAGTATGCAAGCAGAACTTTGACGAGAGCCCAACTCAATTATACGGTAAGTGAAAAAGATCTCTGTTCTATAGTTTTTGCTTTTGACAAGCTCTGCTCGTATCTTATAGGTACCAAAGTTACAATATTTACTGACCATGAGACCATTAAATACTAGCTCAAGAAAAAAGATGCTAAATTGAGGCTAATTCGTTGGATAATCTTACTCCAAGAATTTGACCTTGAGATCCAAGATAGAAAAGGTGTCGAGAATCATGTAGCTGATTATCTATCAAGGTTGGAGCAAGATGAGGTAACTCAATCATGTGTGCATGTCAACGAGAATTTCCCAGATGAACATCTAGTTGAGGAAAGTCGAATTCATAAAACACCTTGGTTTGTTAATTTAGCCAATTATCTTGCATGTGGAATAATTCCTCGAGAAATGACATACCAACAAAGGAAGAAATTCCTTCATGATAATCGGTATTATTTTTGGGAGGATTCATTTTTTTAAGCAGTGTGAAGATAATATAATCCAAAAGTGTGTAGTCGAAAGTGAGATTGTCGAGATCTTGTATCATTGCCATTCATCTCCAAGTGGAGGACACTTTGGTGGTTCATGTACTGCAGCAAAGATTTTACAAGCAGGTTTCTTTTAGCCTACACTATTTAAATATGCTTATACTTATGTGAAGAATTGTGATAGATGCCTACACTATTTTACAAGCAAGTTTCTTTTGGCCTACACTATTTAGAGAAGCCCTTGACAAACATTTTGGACATTGATCTTGAAGGCTTGATGATGCATTATGGGTCTATCGAACAGCATTTAAGACACCGTTAGGAATGACTCCTTATCGGTTAGTCTTTGGAAAGGCATGTCATTTGCCATTAGAGTTGGAGAATAGACCTCACTGGGCTTTGAAGCAATTGAACTTTGATCTTAAGCAAGCCGATGAGAGAAGGATGTTACAACTTGATAAGTTGGAAGAGCTGAGGTTGTTTTCCTATGAGAATGCCAAGATGTGTAAAGAATGATTGAAGAGATGGCATGATAGTCATATACAACCTCGTGAATTTAAAGAAGGTCAAAAGGTGTTGTTCTTTAATTGAAGGTTGAAGTTATTTCTTGGGAAACTCAAGTCCCGATGGAAAAGACCCTATACCATTTACAGAGTTTATCCTTATGGAGCCGTTAAATTATATGAAAATTGCAGAGGTACGATTAAGGTTAATGGTCAACGTCTCAAGCATTATTGGGATGGTGAAGTTAAGTGAGTCAAATCCTCGTTCAATTTAATAGACCCTTGATTTTTCATGAACTCATTTGTAAATAAATAAATAATTAGAACCTATTTTTCTTAACTTAATACATTTAATTAATTCTATCTAAGGAGATTGGAACTTAAGCGGGACCACTGTGACCCCTCCAACCTTTCCTGGGAATTAATTTAATGTAATTTGTTCAGAAGAAATTTTCTAATTAAGTTTTAAATTTTTTTTAAGTTTCATGTTTGTTGTTTTAATTTTGATTTTAATTGTTATGTTAATAAAGGGGGTCAAATTTGGCCCGAGTACTAATCAGTTTGTATTTAAGTTGAGTCTGTAAATACAGTTTGAGTCTGAGGCCCAAGACAGAAAAAAGGAGGGAAAATACCCATGCATTGCTGCCACTTCCATTGCTTGCCACCCAAGTAACCCTAATGTACCTAAATTTTTGCTACATGTTGCCCTAATTTTCCCTATATAAACCCCTCTTCATCACACTATTTTTCATATCCCTCAAAGTAATTTGCTTAAACCCTAAAAATCCCTAAATTTTCCCTCTTGTGTTGTTAGCCTCAGATCCCAAAGAAAACCCTAGCTTTTCTTCCCTTGTTACCGAAACTACCCATTTCTACCGTAAGGAGTTTGTCGTAACACCATCGTCGCTGCCACACACTGTCGTTATTATCGCACGCTATAGTCGTCGCCGCACCATCCTTGCCATAGCAAGGTTGTCACAGTAGCAAGTCTCTACACCACCTTGTCGATTTCTCTTCTCTCCCTTGTGCCGAAACTTTGCCAAATTTTCGAGAAAAATATCATGTCTCGCAAAAGAACTAGATCTTCAAAGACTACTCCTAAAAACCTAATTATGATCGATGAAGAAGTGAAAGATAGATATGATTCAATCTTCAAGCATCAACCTATGATGCGGGAAAAAGGTTTTAATTTGAAAAGTCATGATTTGATGGTTGTTCTTGTGTCGATTAGAAAGAAAATCAATTATCTCAAGTGGAAACAATTTTGTGATACTCGTTCATTTCCCGATGATAAACTAGTTCGAGAGTTTTAGCTAGCTTGACTCTGCAAGATGCCACTGAAGTCATCGTTCGGAAGAAAAAGCTACCTCTTACTTTTAAGTCCATCAATGATTTATTTAACTTACCTAATGTTGAAGAAGATGAGTACTACCCTATGATGAACAATAGCAATTGGGATTTTCTTCAACAAGTGCTTGATGTTGTGACAAATCTAGGATCCCAATGGATTATAAGAAAGTATGGAAGCCATTTTTGCCGAAGGGAATACCTAAAACCGATAGCAAAAGCATGGTTTTACTTCGTTCGCTATAGTTTCATGCCTATCTCACATAGTTCCACCATCTCAATGGAACAAATGCTCTTGTTGTATGCTATTTTGACAGAAAAGTCCATTAATGTTAGGAAAATTATTCTCAAGGAGATCCATGATTGTGCTAAAAAGAAGACAGAAAGTGTCTATTTCCCATCATTAATCACTTCACTTTGCTTATGGGTCATGTTAAAACACAAGCAAATTTGAAGGGGCAATATGTTCAAGGGTACATTACAAATCACGATCTTGAAAGGCTAGTAGAGAAGGTTCATGAACTGAATCAAGGTGAGCAAGAAGAGCCAACTGAGCCAGAAACCCATGAGTTATCAAATAAAACTAAAACTGAAGCTGATTCAGTTGCTGACACTGAAGAAGTAGAACCTGAGGAGGAACCAAATAGTCTTAAATCGACTAAGGAGCCTGCAAACCCTAAACCAAAAGTTGAGCCATAAGATGACCCAGTCAAGCCAAGTGTTGAACCAGAATTCACAACTCCAATACCGACTTTTGCGAGTACTTCAAAGAAATCAGAGTTGTCAATCATGATGGATATGTGCAAGTTCATGCACAATCAATAACAAAGTTACTGGAAATATGCAAAGATTAGAGATGACTCAATTCGAAATACTTTTAAGAATATCTCTAACACTCTTTTTCATGAGTTCCCAGATGCTATCTTTGAGACATGAAAGGAAGATAACGACTATGAAAGCGAAGATGGAGTTGGAGAAAAAGAAGACAAGGGGAATGAGTCAGAAAAATAATAAGGGGGATTCTTGTCTTGTTTATTTATTTATTTATTTTTAGGTCCTTATGAATTTATTTCTTTCGTAATTAGGATTTTATTTTTGCGTAATAAAACATATCAAGCATGAATAAGCTTAACACCTCTTTAGAAAGAGAAAGACTAAGTGATGTGGTAATGGGAATGAACATGTCTAGGATTGGATTGTTAAGAAAGACTTGGTATTTAAGCAGTCTTAATGACTCACCTCTCTTTCCTTACAACCCTACATGGTGTTCAGTTTTCATTCATGACTTTGTTCTTGCAATGAGGACATTGGTTCTTTTTAAAGGAGGGGTAAGGCAAATAAATTGCTCAAATTTTTAAAATTTTGAAGTATGTTTCAATCATTTTTTCATAAGTATGTTTTAATAAATGAATGTTTAGAGAAAATTTTTGTTAATAAGATAGTTTGAATGCAAGGATGAATGATGATTCTATCTAAGTGAATGTATGTTATCATGAATGATGGAATGCTTGTATGATCTTAGTCTTAGATAAAGTTTGCATGAAAACTTAGTTTCTCTTGAGAATTAGACATGCATGAAGGTTTATATCTTTAGAATTGACTTAGCAACTTTCTTGAGGTGAAATCTTAGAAGACACAAAATTCTAAAATGATATAGGCACTATTTCCTTGGATCATTTGAGCCTTTTCAAGCCAACCTTATGATAATAAACCCTTGAAACCGTAATTTTGAACTTAATGACATGTTTATTTTAATGTACCTACATACTAAGCCATATTACCATCTTTTTAAGTTATCCTATTTTGTGCACTCATCTTAACTAAATTTGTCTTGATAATCAACATTTGAGGAAAATTTCAAAAAGATGTACATGCTCATGCTAAAAAAAATAGAGAAAGAAAGAGCGAAGAAAAGTTTTCTCAATCTTTGAAGAAAAATGTATGAGCATGAGTTCAAAATAAGTTTGGGGGTTTTCCAAAGATTCATTCGAAGAAGAAGGTTGTATTTCGAAAGATCCAAGACAAAATTAAAGGTTAAGATTTTGAAACTTAAATTTCACATCTCTTAAATTCCTACCTTTAACCGAGCCCCATTACAACATTATAAAATACCTATTGATTTGATGATTATGTCACCTACATTAGGGGAGAGAAAGTACTAAGTTCAACATATGAAGATCACAAATAAGCCTTATGATTGTTTTGTTTAGATTGATAAGAAATTATGTTGAATGAAGAACGTTATCTATGATTGTGACATACATACAAAACCATGATTCATGTCGACATATCTTGAAACTTAGAATAAAATTCTGAATAATGTTTGCAAGTGAACTACTTATTTATAAAGAAGATCTATGAACATGAATTTATTGATACATGATTATGAGACAAAGATTGATGCTGCTTACACATTTAGCAATTTTTCCTTAGCAAGACCTTTGTTGTGCATGAACATTACTCCAGACGAGCAATGATTTAAGTTTGGGGGTGTGTAAACTGTAAAATATATAGGTTTTGTCCCATGTAATTTATCACCTATTTACTTAAATTCATTGTTAAAACTAAGTAAATGTTTAATAAATTAATGAAACATGTGAAAATATGAATTTAGGACATATAAATTATTAAAATGTGATTTTATGCTTTATTATATAGTTTTAATGCATAAAATGGCTTATTTTATGGTTATTTTAACATAATATATTTTTAAGGTATAAAGTGGGCCATGCATGATTAAATTAAATAATAAAAAATGAAATTATACTTAATAATTTAATATAAAATATTTCATTAATAATTTAGGTTTATTTAATTATTTAATAATTTGGTTAATTTTATTTTTTGGTCCTTTAATTAATTAAATTATTTTGGACAGGGCTGATAATTTTGCTGGATCACAAAATTATCCAACTTGAGGAGAGACTTAGCCCAACTTCGGCTACACATTGTTGCCCAAATAAACCATTTTTGGTTTAATTTCAAGAGGCCCTTGCACTTTAGAAGAAATCAGAGATTGGCCCGAAGATTTGCTATTAACCAAATCTCAGTCCCTAGTTGATGTGGCATGAAGATTGCTTCAAAATAAAGCATAATTTCACTCAAATTCCTTTAGTGGTGGTCAGCCACACATTTGAGAGGCATGATGGATTCAAAATTCCCTATTTTTAGTAAATGAGCTCTCATCCATCACCTATAAATTATAGCCATTTCTCACCATTTCAAATCATCCCTCAACACTCAACATTCTCTCTTCTCTTCAATTCTCTCGTCTTTTCTAGCATTTCCCATTCCCTACGCCTAGCATCATCTGTTCATAGAGATTTTAGCTAATTAAGCCTCTTAAAGAGCCATTGGTTGATAACCTTGGAGAGCCATCAGCAATGGAGCAAATCGAAGGAACGAAGGAGTCTTCTTCGATCAGAGTTTTGGGTGACAGCCACTTTGATTTGGGTTTATTCTTTCTTTTCTTTAATTTGATTTAAAAATGTTTGCTATGTGTTCTTTGTTCTTGATTACAACAATGTTAGCTTAATTTTATTTAAGCTAGGATAATTGCTTTGATTAAATAATATTTGTTTGATTCATGCTTATGATGTTTGTGGCTCAATCGATCATGTTTTCAATTAATATCAAGTCTGTATTTCGTTCATACGTGATTGAAATGCACTAGAATTATCTGAGCGATCCTAACCAGACGACGGCTAGTGGACACATAATTGATATGTGCATGCTCAATTTAGATCCTAACCCGATTAAATTGCAGGTTGCATAACAACTTTAACCAAGTTCTGTTATCTGCATAGTTTTTAAATTTTTGTGATTAAATTGTTTCAAACCTAACACGTCCCTATTACCTCACACGAATGCTAAGAAACCTCAGTAAATAAAGATCAGTAAAATGCGTAATTACTAAGTAAAGGATTCTAAAAGGACCTAATATGGTTTCTAAACTCATGAAAGGTCGAGTTGCCATGGAATGATTTTTCGAATGTTATTAAGCATGTTGATAATGAATTGAGTTTAATTAAAGTAATTGCCCTAGTTTATTTATGTTATAATTGTTATGAATTGTGTTTAATCTTTGTTAAAATCTAATCATTCATATAGTTTGCATTAGGGATCATTTGCATTTAGTTTAATTACATTTAATTTTAATTATCACTCATTCAACTATATTGTGTTTTTAATTCACCAAGTTGTTAATATAATTTTACAATTAATTGATTACCATACAATCCCTGTGGAGACGATAACTCGATACATACTTATTACTTGATAACGACTGTGTACACTTGCACAAACCTACGCGTTACAATCGTCTTGAATACTTTAAAGAACCGAAGTTATAAAATAACTTGGAAAAGTTTGAAAAGTTCAGAAGTTCGGCCAAGAACCAAGAGAGAGACAATTCTCATGTAAATAAGTTTTTAATCCAAAGACCAAAAGTTGTTTACAAAATGACAAACTATTTAGACCAAATGATGCGATTTCCCGAGCATGGAGTGTTCGGAAAAATACTTGAAGGAATGGATCGTCTTGAATACTTTAAGGAACTGAAGTTATAAAAGAACTCGTAAAAGTTTTACAACTTCGAAAGTTTGGCTAAGAACCAAGAGAGAAATAATTCTTACGTAAAAAAGTTTTTAATTCAAAGACCAAAAGTTGTTTACAAAATGACAAACTATTTAGACCAAATTATGTGATTTCTTGAGCATGGAATGTTCGGAAAATTGCTCGATGGAATGGATTGTCTTGAATACTTTAAGGAAAAGAAGTTATAAAATAACTCATAACAGTTTGGTAAGTTCGGAAGTTTGGCCAAGAACTAAGAGAGAAACAAGTCTCACGTAAATAAGTTTTTAATTCAAATACCAAAAGTTTTTTAGAAAATGACAAACTATTTTGACCAAATGATGCGATTTCTCGAGCATGGAATGTTTGGAAAATTGCTCGAAGGAATTGATCGTCTTTAATACTTTAAGAAACCGATGTTATAAAAGAACTCGTAAAAGATTGGTAAGTTCGGAAGTTCGGCCAAGAACCAAGAGAGAAACAATTCTCACGTAAATAAGTTTTTAATTCAGAAACTAAAAGTTGTTTACAAAATGAAAAACTATTTGGGCTAAATGATGCGATTTCTCGAGCATGGAATGTTTGGAAAATTGCTCGAAGGAATCAATCATCTTGAATACTGTAAGGAAACAAAGTTATAAAAGAACTCGAAAAAGTTTTAAAAGCTCGGATGTTCGACCAAGAACCAAGAAAGAAACAATTCTCATGTAAATAAGTTTTTAATCCAAACACCAAAAGTTGTTTACAAAATGACAAACTATTTGGACCAAATGATCCGATTTCCCGAGCATGGAATGTTCGAAAAATTGGTCAAAGGAATGGATCGTCTTGAATACTTTAAAGAACCAAAGTTATAAAAGAACTCATAAAAGTTTTACAAGTTCGAAAGTTCGGCCAAGAACAAGGAGAAAAATAATTCTCACGTAAATAAGTTTTTAATTCAAAGACCAAAAGTTGTTTACAAAATGACAAACTATTTAGACCAAATGATGCGATTTCCCGAGCATGGCGAAAAATTTCTCGTAGGAATGGATCGTCTTGAATACTTTAAGGAACCGAAGTTATAAAAGAACTCAAAAAATTTAAAAAGTTTGGAAGTTCGGCTAAGAACCAAAAGAGAAACATTTCTCATGGAAATAAGTTTTTAATCCAAAGACCAAAATTTGTTTACAAAATGACAAACTTTTTGGACTAAATGATGTGATTTCCCGAGCATGGAATATTCAAAAAATTGCTCGAAGGAATGAATCGTCTAGAATACTATAAGGAACTGAAGTTATAAAAGAACTCGCAAAAGTTTGACTAGGTCAGATGTTTATCCAAGAACCAAGAGAGAAATAATTCTCACGTAAATAAGGTTTTAATTCAAAGACCAAAAGTTGTTTACAAAATGACAAATTATTTGGACCAAATGACGCGATTTCCCGAGCATGGAGTGTTCAAAAAATTTCTCGAAGGAATGGATTATCTTGAATACTTTAAGGAACTGAAGTTATAAAATAACTTGTAAAAGTTTGACAAGTTCGGCCAAGAACCAAGAGAGAAACAATTCTCACGTAAATACGTTTTTAATTTAAAGACCAAAAGTTGTTTACAAAATGACAAACTATTTAGACTAAATGATGCGATTTCGCGAGCATGGAATGTTAGAAAAATTGCTCGAAGGAATGGATCGTCTTGAATACTTTAAGGAACCGAATTTATAAAAGAACTCGAAAAAGTTTTAAAAGTTCGGAAGTTTGGCCAATAACAAATAGAGAAACAATTCTCATATAAATAAGTTTTTAATCCAAAGAACAAAAGTTGTTTACAAAATGACAAACTATTTAGACCAAATGATCCGATTTCCCGAGCATGGAATGTTCGAAAAATTGGTCAAAGGAATGGATCGTCTTGAATACTTTAAAGAACCGAAGTTATAAAAGAACTCATAAAATTTTTACAAGTTCGAAAGTTCGGCCAAGAACAAGGAGAAAAATAATTCTCACGTAAATAAGTTTTTAATTCAAAGACCAAAAGTTGTTTACAAAATGACAAACTATTTAGACCAAATGATGCGATTTCCCGAGCATGGCGAAAAATTTCTCGTAGGAATGGATCGTCTTGAATACTTTAAGGAACCGAAGTTATAAAAGAACTCAAAAAATTTAAAAAGTTTGGAAGTTCGGCTAAGAACCAAAAGAGAAACATTTCTCATGGAAATAAGTTTTTAATCCAAAGACCAAAATTTGTTTACAAAATGACAAACTTTTTGGACTAAATGATGTGATTTCCCGAGCATGGAATATTCAAAAAATTGCTCGAAGGAATGAATCGTCTAGAATACTATAAGGAACTGAAGTTATAAAAGAACTCGCAAAAGTTTGACTAGGTCAGATGTTTATCCAAGAACCAAGAGAGAAATAATTCTCACGTAAATAAGGTTTTAATTCAAAGACCAAAAGTTGTTTACAAAATGACAAATTATTTGGACCAAATGACGCGATTTCCCGAGCATGGAGTGTTCAAAAAATTTCTCGAAGGAACGGATTATCTTGAATACTTTAAGGAACTGAAGTTATAAAATAACTTGTAAAAGTTTGACAAGTTCGGCCAAGAACCAAGAGAGAAACAATTCTCACGTAAATACGTTTTTAATTTAAAGACCAAAAGTTGTTTACAAAATGACAAACTATTTAGACTAAATGATGCGATTTCGCGAGCATGGAATGTTAGAAAAATTGCTCGAAGGAATGGATCGTCTTGAATACTTTAAGGAACCGAATTTATAAAAGAACTCGAAAAAGTTTTAAAAGTTCGGAAGTTTGGCCAATAACAAATAGAGAAACAATTCTCATATAAATAAGTTTTTAATCCAAAGAACAAAAGTTGTTTACAAATTGACAAACTATTTGGACCAAATGATGCGATTTCCCAAGCATGGAATGTTCGAAAAATTGCTCGAAGGAATGGATCGTCTCGAATACGAAGGAATGGATCGTCTTGAATACTTTAAGGAATCGAAGTTATAAAAAAACTCGTAAAATTTTACAAGTTCGGAAGTTTGACCAAGAACCAACAGAGAAACAATTTGCACGTAAATAAGTTTTTAATTGAAAGACCAAAAGTTGTTTACAAAATGACAAACTATTTGGACCAAATGATGTGATTTCTTGAGCATGGAATCTTCGGAAAATTTCTCGAAAAAATGGATTGTCTTGAATACTTTAAGGAACCGAAGTTATAAAAGAACTCGTAAAAGTTTGAAACGTTTGGAAGTTCGACCTAGAACCTAAAGAGAAACAATTTTCATGTAAATAAGTTTTTAATTCAAAGACCAAAAGTTTTTTACAAAATGACAATCTATTTGGACCAAATGATACGATTTCCCGAGCATAGAATGTTCAAAAAATTACTCGAAGGAATGGATCATTTTGAATACTTTAAAGAACTGAAGTTATAAAATAACTCGTAAAAGTTTAAAAAGTTCGGAAGTTCGGCCAAAAACCAAGAGAGAAATAATTCTCACGTAAATAAGTTTTTAATTTAAAGACCAAAAGTTGTTTACAAAATGACAAATTATTTGGACCAGATGATGAGATTTCCTAAGCATGGAATGTTCAGAAATTTGCTCGAAGGAATGGATCGTCTTGAATACTTTAAGGAATTGAAGTTGTAAAAGAACTCGTAAAACATTGACAAGTTTGGAAGTTCGACCATGAACCAAGAGAGAAACAATTGTCACGTAAATAAATTTTTAATTTAAAGACTGAAAGTTGTGTACAAAATGTCAAACTATTTGGATCAAATGATGCAATTTCCTAAGCATGAAATGTTCAGAAAATTGCTCGAAGGAATGAATCATCTTTAATACTTTAAGGAACCGAAGTTATAAAAGAACTCGTAAAAGTTTAGCAAGTACGAAAGTTCGGCCAAGAATCAAGAGAGAAACAATTCTCACGTAAATAAGTTTTTAATTTAAAGACCAAAAGTTTTTTACAAAATGGCAAACTATTTGGACTAGAAGATGCGATTTCTCGAGCATGGAATGTTTGGAAAATTGCTCGAAGGAATTGATCGTCTTTAATACTTTAAGAAACCGATGTTATAAAAGAACTCGTAAAAGATTGGTAAGTTCGGAAGTTCGGCCAAGAACCAAGAGAGAAACAATTCTCACGTAAATAAGTTTTTAATTCAGAAACTAAAAGTTGTTTACAAAATGAAAAACTATTTGGGCTAAATGATGCGATTTCTCGAGCATGAAGTGTTTTAAAAATATTTTTAGATAATTTCAAAAAATATTATTAAATTTTCATTTAAAATAATTTTAAATATAATTTATTGAAATTTTTATTTTTAGAAATATACAAGTTAAAGCTTTCTTTTAACCATTCTCTTCAAGTTTTTCTACTTTCTCAATCTGTTCATTTTCTTTTTCTTTTTGCTAAACCTAGAAAGTCTCATAAAAATTTAGCTTATTTCTAGTTTTTGATGACTCCTCCACTTTCGGTCACCATGATCACTATTGTTAATTGCCATAACCTTATTCAAAAAAATTCTCGACTTCATCTGTTGCAACTTTTCAATCTCAATAGTTCAATTTTCAATTATTTTTCTCTAAAAATTACCAAGAAATTATAAATCTAAAAAAAATTGACAAAATCTAGCTAAAATTTTAAATAAAGAAAAAGACAAAAAATGATTTAGACCTAATAAGGGCAATACTGAAATGTTGATTCTACTACACTTGAAAGTAGTAGCTAGGTTTTTACTTTTTTAGTCTTTTAAGTTTTGGTTATTTGGATGCATAGAATAAAAGGGTTTTCAGTTTTTAGTATGGGTACTTTTTTTGGGCTTTGGCATGTGGTGGGCCGTAGGGGAGGAGAGGATTGTGTAAGTATAAAAATCCTGCTTGTGGTCTGATTTAATCTCAATTTTTGTTCAAATTTATTTTCAAGTTTATATTTTACTTAAACTTTTTTATTTCTCGAACGGATTTTTGGATCTATACGAGTAATTCAATTTATAATTAGGTCTAGATATAATTTATTATGCTCTTTTGAGTGATAGAATATTTTTACCACGTGATTTGCTCTATCGATTTGTATAACTCACTAGATTTTGTAATGATAATTTATTTAATATATAATCAATACGATACACTTTTTTTCCACTCATCAATTTGATGATTATGTTTTTTAGATAATATCTAGAATTATTAATAATTCTTTTCAACTTTTAAATGAAATGATAAAGAGCGCTTGAACACTCACATATTTTTATCGTGACAATAATACCGATATTAATTGAGTTAAAACTAAATAATGATGGATAATTTCTTTAGGAATCATTTTTGTATATTATACGATATATGTGTATTAATATACTAATCTGGTCGACGTTCTGATAACCACTGCCTAGCAAAGTCAACGAATCTGTTACAAATCTACATGGCAGCAAAAGAGAATGAATCCAACGGTAATTACTTGACTGTGACAGCAAATAATGAAAGTAGTCCTGTAGAACTAGAATATTCGGGTGTTGAAACTGAAATAAGACTAGTGAACCGTCGGACAAGAAACTAGAAAAGAAAAGCCATGAAATATTTTAAAAACTCGTCAACAAAAGTGTCTTTATTCATGAATATCCTTTTTTTATACTCAAACAGATTTCAATCCAATTGAATCTTCATCACTGTTTATTTTTCTTTTCTCTCTCTTAATCAGAAAGGTAACTTTCTCTACAAAGTTCCCTTTATTTCCATGCAAATGACTTCTTCTTCTTCTTCTTTTTAATGTTTAATTTTTGCGTTTGTAGGATTACTTTTACTATCTTTGATCTTTTCCTGCCTAGATTTCTTTGAATTGAATTTGAATTAATTTAGATATATTCTTATTGCTAGGAAGTAAGTTGGATGAAAATAGAAATGGGTCTAATTAAAGAAGCTGAGTATAAAATAGTTTTCATCTAAAAGAGAAATCCGTTTTTTCCCATAAATTTCTTGTTGATTGCTGGATATGATTATTGAAGAAGTTAAAAAGGGGGAGTTTTGGAATGACAAATCCAGCTTTGAACGTTTTAGTTTTTATTTTATTTTCTATGGTTTCTTAGCTTCCGATTGCTTTTAAAATGGAAATTATAGGGTTTATGATAGATAAACAAACTTCAGATAGATAATGGTTGTGGCTCTGTTCAACTGTTTTGGATTTTTTAGGGCTATATATTTGCTTTTCTGAGTTAATATTTTCTTTATTGCTGTTTTCTTTTTGCTTATTTTCTAGTGGAATTTGTCAAAATTTTTTGGGGTCTTAAAAGGGTCATGGAAACACATAAATACTCTAATTTGAAACTAGAAAAGATATGTAACTTCAATTCCTTCGAAATTGTTTGATCTTTAGTGCAAGTAGAAAGGGCTAATCCGTATCATCTTGACTTGGGTTTGATTTATTTAGTTTTTTAAAGAAAATGGCTTCTCCTATCTGTATCGAATTGGCTTTTTATTTCCACGAGTTTTCTATAGAGTAAAAGTGATCAGTTGTAAGCAAAATCATTGATTAAATGCTAAATATTGCTGTTAGAATTGTTCCATTTAGAAGTAAGATCACAAATTTTTTATTACCCCTTTTCAAAATTATTGTTTGCATTTGTGTTCAGAATCTTGTAAATTCATGCAGTTCTTGAAGTTATTTGTATCCTAGCTCTTATTATTTTTTAAAGTAGTTGGTTATAGATTTTGGTTTCTCACCTGAGGCTGAATTCATATATGCTGGAATGAAACTCTTTGCAATGCAAGTTAATGAATGAAGCTCTGAGAGAGTAAATGCTTGAAAAGAAGCTATAAATGTCGTGCCTTATGCGGTATTTGTATATAATAATAAACTAGTCTTCTTTGAAAAAAAATGAAAAAGAAATAATAAACTAGCATTTCCTGACACTTGTAAAGGTGTGTTTCTGTTTTCCTTAAGGTACCAATTCCTCACCTCAGGTATGGGAAATACAGAATCAGGATATGATGATTCTCCTCAAACTGACTTTTGGCATCAACCTTCTTATGAACCTTCATCCTAGCTAGCAGGAAGTTCAATGGATCGAAACTATCAACCCAGGCAGCAAGCCCCGTTTATACCTGACAATTTTAGTTCTTTGGATCAGGTTTTTACTGTTATTTTAGCTTTGAATTATTAATTTGGATAATAGGAGATATTATTTGTTGATAGTACAACTCATAAGGTGAAAATATGGCTCATACCATTATGGAATGGTATATTCTTTGTTTTGTTTTTTTTTTGGTGGCTGCTAAGTCTTGTTTGAAAAATAACACTTTCACAGTCAATTTCTAGTCTAGATAGAAAAGTTACCTGTTCTGATGTTTCGAACTGATACCTTAAATTTAAACCTATTGAACAGAAAATAATCAATTCCAGAACTGGTTGGTTCTCAAGGAAAGATTAATACAAAATCATTCATCTTAAATTTAAACGATGATTTGGATGGTTTTAAATTATTGAATGCAGGCTGATGATGCACATTAGCTGGAGTAATTAAATACATGGGGAAACAAAGAGGGGTTGAGGTAGAACTAACATCACGTGTTCAGCAGCAAACAAGGATTCAGCAGAAAAGAAATTTGGTTTTGGACTAAAGATTAAATCATCCAATAGATGAAAATAGAAGGGTTAAGAAACCTTTGACTAATTTTATTGTTTTTCCTTCTAATCCAAGTATATTTTGACATAGAGGAAGAGATCAATGTTCATATCCTTAAGAAATTGTGCTTGGCAAACTTATTATCATCATTTAGTAAAATGACCATTCATTCTTCATTATTAGGTGCTTTTGGGCCGTGCATAAAGGATAGGATCTTCTTTTGGTGGTCAGTGAAGAAGCTTCAAAAGAGAAATATTTGTTTGAATCATCATTTAGTAAAATGACTAGTCATTCTTCATTACTAGGTGCTTTTGTGTGTTACTTAAAGGATATAATCATCTTTTGGTAGCCATTTGAGAAACTTGGAAGGAAATATAAGTTTTAACTGAAATGTTGGTGTCTCGTCATTTAGTAAAATGACTACTCATCTTCATTATTAGGTGCTTTTGGGTATTGCTTGAAGGATAGGTTCATGGATCACCTTTTGGTTGTCATTGAAGAAGCTTCAAAAGAGAAATATTAGTTTGAACTGAAATGTTGGTGAATAAGTGTTGTTTATGACTAGACTCTTTTTTATCATATACATGATGATATAGAGCTGGGAAGGTAGTTTTAGCACTTACAGTTGCCTATTCATTGTACTAAAATAATGAATTTGAAAGCTAAAATCACTTCATATTATAACATTGCTATACTTTGGAGCTTGAAGTATAACTTTAAAAGTGAACCTCTATGGTTAGGAACTGAATTATATCCAGACCTTGAATTTGTATGCTCTCGAGGATTTTGAAGGTTTAGAAGTGCCACAAAAAATCAGACCTTTTAAAAGATCATTGTACTTATTTCAATGAGCATGTACTTATTTGAAAGTGGTCAAGATGGATGACAGTTTCTAGCTACAGTAGAGGCCCTAAGCACAAAAAGTGTGATATCAAGGTGCATTATTGTAATATACATTGTGACAACATAACATTCCTAGGAGTTAAATAAGTATCAGGTGATACCCCATGTGAAAAATTATTACTATAGTACTTCAGACACAAAATTGGTAGTGATTACTAAAAATAAGAAAAAAAAAAGATAATAAATTTTGAGGTCACTATGCCATTAGAAAATGTACCAGCAATTGAAGTGCAAAGTGGTCCAAGTATCATAGAAAATGTCATTATGATGCATTCTCTTCTATTTCTCATCTTTTGGATTCTGAGTTTGACGAGTTACTTTGTGTTTACATGTGCTTATCACGTTGTTGTATGGTGTTTTTTTATTTAATAGATGTAGTTTTTAATGGAATGCATTTGGTAACAAGAACTATTATACACTTTAATTAGGTTATTTCAGCATTGAGAGAGGCAGGACTTGAATCATCCAATTTAATACTTGGTATTGACTTCACTAAGAGCAATGAGTGGACAGGTAGTCATCTACCCCCCTTTTTCTGGGGTCCAATTTTATCTTCATATGTGGTTCTTTTATACACTACAAACAATTAGTATGAAAGAAGCTCACATTTTCTTGATTATAGGGCGGTATTCATTCAACAGAAGAAGCCTTCATGCTATTGGGGGCTCACCTAATCCTTATGAGCAAGCAATATCTATAATTGGTCGTACTTTATCTCCTTTTGATGAAGATAATTTAATACCTTGTTTTGGTTTTGGTGATGGTTAGTACTTTTTTAGCATTATCTATCTCAGTGATCTCTCTCTTGCTTGAATAAGTTCTCATTATGCTTGTTTTTGGTAGCTTCAACGCATGATAAATACATTTTCAGCTTTTATCCTGATCACCGACCTTGTCATGGTTTTGAGGAAGCTCTTGCACGGTATAAAGAGATTGTTCCGCACATAAAGTTGGCAGGTTTTGAACATCTTTCCTTCTATTCTGTTCAATTTATTTAAGAACTTTCAAGGCCATACACCGTTGTGGTTTACATATCTATCCTTGTCTTCTAATTTCTTTGGCAGAGAAATTGTTCTAAAATTCATGATTATCATATACTTTTTATTTCTTGAAATATTAATGCTCATGAATAGGAACTAGTATGAAACAAATTATATACTCATAAAACAATTGTGTAACTATAAACGTTTTCTTCAAATGAATAAATACACATGGTAAAATACATGTGTCAGACTTCCCTTCATCCGGAATAGCTATGAAGATTTCATTGCCATGGTGCTTTATTCAAGACTTAATTCAGTAGACTTATCCTCTTTTCTTATGGCATCCATTCGTAGCTTCTTGAGTCTTTGTTTCCTGTTGACATGCCTGTTTTCTTACTGAATGATATATCTTTTAATAGTTCTCTGACTCATTCCAAATCTTTTTTTATTATATCACATATATCCAATGTGAATTCTTATTTTAGGTATAACACATTCTCCTTTCGGTGTATGTTGTTCTTTTGTTTACCAACATTTAGAGCATCCAAATTTTCTGTTAATTGAAGGATAAAGAAAAGAAAATTATCAATTTTTATTGGAACAAAGGGGTGAAATAGTACACTTCAAAATTTGGAATAAAATTACCAATTCATGCATTTATGCACATTTGAGCTTCATTATAAATGTGACAAAAGAATTATCATGTAGGGTCTAGTATGGAACCATGATTTTGAATGGTAGGAACACTCTTGTTTAAGAGAGAATATAATAATTACATAATTGTTTCAATTATGTTAAAGTATTTATAGAAATGTTATTTAAATTCTTGATTTTGCTCTTGATTTTCTTGTGAGAAATGGCTCGGTTTTAATTTTTGAAAACTTAATTAAATTCTATATTTATATTTAGATAATACCAATTAGTAATGAAATTTATTTATGTGTTTGGACACATTAATCATTCACAGCTTACAATACCAGTCAGAATTTTATCTACATTGAATGTATGATTATGTTTGAAATTAATTATGCAAATAAACTAGTTTAAGAAAGGTGATAAATTACAGAAATTTGAGTACTTTCTATATAAAAGCTTAAATATACTATTGGGGAATCCAAGCCATGTAAAATGAGTTTTCTTATCAGGAAAATGTTTTGAAAAAATATTGAAATGTAATAAGTTGTTTGAAATAGGTAAGAAATTTGATAAGAAAATTGAGGAAGGAGGCAAAAAAGATAACAAAGTAAAGATGTAAAAACTTTTAGGATAATGTTCAAATTTATGAAAACTATCTGGTAAACTTAAAAAAAATAAGGGTGACTAAGAATTGAAAAAAGAAAACAGAAAAGAAACTCCAACTTATAGATTTTTATTTTAAAAGTCAGTTGAATATACTTGAAAGGATATTTTTGAGTTGTCTGGATACAATCACAGAGATGTGAATATGATAAATTTGTATCCTTGTTACTAGGTCCAACTTCATTTGCTCCAATTATTAATGCTTCTGTTGACATCGTGGATAGCAGTAATGGACAGTACCATGTTCTTGTCATCATTGCAGATGGACAGGTCTAAAAAACATGCTTTATGTACTTAGTTTTAAATCTTTCATTTTCTTCTATTCATCAGTCTTGCCAAATGTTTATTTGATTGCTTAGGTTACAAGGAACCCTGATGTACCGCGTGGAAGGCTTAGTCCGCAAGAACAAGAAACTGTAGATTCCATCGTTGCTGCTAGGTAAAGAAGTGTTATCACTTATGTAGTGATTAAGATTTTATTGTGTTCTTTTCATATTGGTCATGGTATTCAATAAACAGTCATTATCCTCTCTCGATTATTTTCATTGGAGTGGGGGATGGACCATGGGATTCAATGCAACAATTTGATGATAATATTCCACATCGCGCCTTTGACAACTTCCAGGTAAGTCAGCAATTTCTTTAAATCGATATGCAAAGAGCAACCTTTCTCCTATTAAGTTTAATTTGTCTTTTGTTTTCTAGTATATATCTAAAAAGTATTGTTTGTTTATGGGAATACTTGGTCATTATCATAGGATTGACACTACATTGCAATGTAGTTTTCACGAATGATGATCTCTTCATGAAGGATTGTCTTTTCCACCTTGTTTTGTGACAGTAAGTGAAACCTTTGAGCATGTTCTGTGCCACCAATTCTTTGCAGTTTGTCAACTTCACAAAGATCATGTCTAAGAACACGGAAACATCAAAGAAAGAAGCAGCCTTTGCTCTTGCTGCTCTCATGGAAATTCCGTATCAGTACAGAGCTACCCTGAGTATTCGTTTTGATAAGTAAGGCCAGAAAGCCATCTTTCAGTTAATACCTAATTTCAATTTGGAACTATTGTGAACTGTTAAAAATATGCAGTAGAGAACTAGAACGTGGACATGCAAGACCACTTCCGCCTCCACGAGAAGCGATCGAACATGATAATTCCGTTCGATCGATCCCACACATGACGAATTATGAAACAGTGCAGCCAACAGCTGCCGCACAACCTGTAATAAGTTCCGCAGCAGAACCGGTAATAGGGTTTTCTTTTACTTCGTTTTCCAAACAAGTTTTCCTTAATTTTTCACAGAAATATCCTTTCAAATTAATATCCTGGTGTGGGGATATGCATTTGCTTCTTGAAGGTCTGCGCTATCTGCTTGGTAAACCCAAAAGACATGGCTTTTGGATGTGGTCATATGGTAGGTGCATTTTGATCAAATTATATAATTCTTTCTTCAGATTTCTATCACTAATTCAAAATACAGTGTTCGGTATAGATTCTTAGGTGACTGCATTGAGAACAATATCTAGAGATTATCTCTTCTGATGAATGATTTGTAGTATGCTTTCATCTTCATCTTGTTTTCATATCTATCTATATGCCTGGGAATCTCTTAATTAACATCTTACATTTCTTGTTTGATGTCTTACTTAGTAAAGGTACCATGGAGGCTCCTATACTGGGAATTTTTAACAAAAAGAACCAATTTGATCTTTGCTCTAATGTATAGAGACTAATTTGCTTATTTTTTGTAGTAGAGGGGATAAAATGCAATCTGACTCTAGTACAGGGGTCTTTATGATACTTTTACCTCTCTTGCTGCAATATGAAGTGTTAGTATGCATACTTCAACACTGCTCTATGGACTATTTAATGTGCACCACTTAACAGTTATAGACAATATACTTATGGTATATTATGTTTTGTTCAAGACTTGCAAGGACTGTGGGGTGACAATTTCATCATGTCCGATGTGCCAGCAGCCAATAACGACACGCCTGAGACTGTATACCTAATTGAGAGCGGATTTCTGGTTCCGTTGAGTGCTATGAAGCCTATTCAGGACAAGACCTTTTACAAAATCTCAGTCATTATACAATGTGCATAAAGTGCAGTTTTATTTCTATTAGAGATTCTCAAATCCAAAGGTGGCCATGTTACTGAACTGGTCAACCTTTTTTTTTTTTTTTACAAAGGGTTTGCATTGGATTATTTTGCTCCCGCAAAGTTCTTTGCATTGTTTGAATAAAGTATTTGTATTTGGGATGTGCATTGCAACTTGCCAGAAGGTGCAGAGGTTACGGAAAAAAATGGAAAATTATTACATACACAAGTGGTGGTGTGGGCAAATGGATGTACAAAATCCATCTGTGCTTGTAAAGTTACAATACCGAGCCCTTCGATGAAAATGAATATATGGTAGATCAAAATGAATATATAGTTGAGGTTTAATAATTTTTTTACAGTAAAAACAATCTATTAAAATTTAATTAACTCTTAGGGTGGGTTTAGATAGGCGGTGAGGTACGATGTGGTGCATTTAGTTTAGTTTTTGTCTCACGTTATAGTATTGTTATAGTATCTAATCTCATTATAATCGTTGTTTTTACATTAATCGCAAGTAAACGTATCATATATTCATTTAGATCCACTATTATTTTTTCACGGTGGAAGGAGTATATTTTTTACATGAAAAACCTTTTATCAAAAAATTTCTTCTAACTTCCCGTTCCTCTTCTACAAAAAAAAAATAGAATCTAAATCTATTATACTATAATTCTTTGTTCTTGATTTTTCTGCTCCTATTGCTTTTGATCAACTAAAGGTGTGTTCTTAGTTTTTGTTTTAATCTAAAGATTTTTTATTTTGATTTTTTGATTAATTTCTTCTTCTTTTTTAATCCTTTTCATCAATATTTTGTTGTTACTTTCCAAGTTTAGGAGTAACTGAATTTTCTACTTTTGATTAGTTGAATTCAATTCCTTCTTGTCATCGCAATTCAAATTTACTAGCCATGCAAGAGACATTTAGTGTTGGTGAAATTGAGGTCATCAATGTTAGTTTCATATTATGTTCTAAATTTTTAAACTAAACAAGCTTTGATACATGACTAACAAAGTAAGTGAAATGAAAAAAAAAATAGAAAACATTAAAATAGAAAAATTTGTCACAGCCCAAGTTTTCTAGTCCGCGTTTTGGTTGGTTGAGCAAGTGTGGATAGCGATGACTCGCATATGAGTCAATCAAATTTGTGAGAATAAATTTGTTTCTTTTGGTGAAGTTTCTTTTGCGGAATATTCCGTTAGGTTTCGTCATCTTGTAGATTCTTATTCGCATTTGGCGAGTTTTATCGTTGTGAAGCTGTCATTGACGAGTTCAATTATGGCGCATAGGTTTGTTGTTTAAGAATCCGCAATCGGTGTGAACGTATAGGAAACGTGTCAAGTCCTATGTAGACGTGTCATTTTGCATGAAAATTGTAGAAATTCGTTAATGGTGTTTGATTAGTTGAATTATGTCTGATTAGTGGAATCGTGTATGATTAGTGAAATCATGTGTGCATGTAAGGTGATTAGGTAACCTGTTATAGCGGAATTACGAGCTAATTCCTATATAACCATTTCTTTGTTCATCCTTATTCTTTCAGAAGAAACCTAGTGTGTTCTTCACTATGTGAAGAAGGTACCAGCTGACAGCTTTCAGCTTGATTAGTAATTGACTTTTTCTAGCCAATTGCTGGTAATGTAACTCCCCAAATCTGACCTAGAGGTTAAAATTGAATTCGGAAGATTACATCTGTCACCAAAATGACCTAGTACAATCGAAGTTTGTAAAACAATTGTTTTAAAACATTTGTTACTTTTGAGGAAAAACTTATTGTGTTATTTTTGTTTTACTAAAAGGTATAATTTTCCCAAAACGATGGAATTTAAAGTTTACTTAGTAAAATTTAATTTCCAATTTTTATATGTTTTTCAAATCTCATTTACATAACAATGCAACAGAACCACGCTAATCTTCTACAGTACAACACTATCCACATTCGTGTACAAGATGTATGCGAGATAGGCATAACACCCTTTATGGACCGATTTCTCCGCTACTAAGGTAGAAATCACATTTTAAATGAAATTTCGACGTACTCTAACCATAATAATCTCATTTCCAGAAGAAGTCTTCAAAGTGACTCGTTTAGTATTGCAGTCTAGAATGACTCGATGCTCAGTCAATCAATTTGTTTCCAGTATGAGGTCAAATTCTCTGAAGGATAGTTCCATGCCAAAATGCTTTTAGGTATTTAAAATTAATTTTTTTTCAAGTCTAATACCTAGTTCCAATACATATCCAAATGTATCAAAACATGGCTAGTCAGTAAGCTATTGACTTGAAGGGTATCAAAACCCAAAACTAGAGGTACTAAACCTCAACCTTTAGGTGTCAGAACATAGTCTCAAAGTTTTGATACATAAGAACCCAACGGTTATAATTTTAAAGCAGGGTATCGGTGCCCAGTATCATGAATCGGAATATGTTGCTCTACCTTTGTATTTAATGGCCAGATTAATTTTGTTGAGAATTTCAAAACATCTTCAATGACCACTTGATATAAATACAAGTCAAAGACACAACAAGATATTGGAGATGTTCACGCTTAAAGATCAAAAGAAAAACCTTCAAATCTTTATTTCTTTCATTTTCTTTTGTACATGTCTATTAGAAATTTATTGTAGATATTTTATCATTCTCATTTTTATTTATTTAGTGAGCCAAACTTGTAAACACCTACCTTTCTAGAGGTTCATTTGTTTATTTCTTTATTTCCCCATTGTATATTGAGAGGGTTTTGAATTGAATCATAAAAAACTAGAGTAATTCTAGATTAACCTTGAAAATCTTGAAGTTCTAGTTCAACCACAAAGCTAAGGGGAAGAAGTTCACTTAGTCTTTCAAAAATTGAAAATTGTAAAGGTTATACATTACTCTTGAAATGTATCAATTCTTATCATGAAATGGTTGAACCACTATAAATTATTTGTGCAAACTTTTCCTCCATTACCTTTTCGTTTTAGAAAAGTTTGTAAAAATTCTTAAAATATCAAGTCACCCTCTCTTGATATTTTTGAGCCTAACATTTTAGAAATCAATACACCTATTGTGAGATTTAAATAAAAAATACTATGAATTTTGAACCTTTAATTTTACCTTTTCATCCAATGTCTTATTTTTTAATAAATAGATTTATTGCATAAACTTTTTCATATTGCATAATTTGGATTGTCATCTCGATGAAATTTGGATTGTCATCTCGATGAAATTTGGATTGTATTTAAAGAGTAATTTAAATTTTAAACAAGTAATTTGGGTTGCATTTAAAGAGTAAATTAAATTTTAAACAAGTAATCTTAATACTAACGGAACAAGTAAACCCAAATTTTCAGTTTTTTTTTTCTCTTACCAGTTTTCGCGATTCAACTGACTATTAGTTGATTCAAATAGTTCCCAATTAAATAGCATATATAGTAGAATATATGAGCCGGTCCAGATTTTACAATATATATATAGAGAGAGAGAGAGAAGGAAAAATGACAAAATAGAAAAGAAAACTCATATTTCATCACGCACAATTACCTCCAAATACCAAAGCGTTGCAATCACTGGTTTGTCGTTTGTATGTTCTACAGTTTGATTTCACATTATTGAGACACCAAATTTACACACCAATAATACATCCGCCGTGAGTAAGTTACAGGTCGAAGTGTGATACGTCTGCATCGGGACTAAAACTCTGCAAGTTTGATGACTGCAGGGATGCTTCACTAAAATATCTTGACAATATGAGCCTTGCTACATTCTCAGCTGCAACTGCACTCGTCTCCATGGTGCTAGCCGCATTCTCGAATGCGTTTACATAATACAAATGTTGACCATCCAAAATGAATGGTGCAAACAGTTCCGGAGCTTTATAATGCGGATAGGCTCCCCAGTTTATTCTTTCTGTCTGCAGCCTTGCACTAATAATACCAGCAGCAAATAAAAGTCATCAGCAACTAATACTTTAAAGCCCTATTATCGATCTTTAAAGTTTAAGAACAAGGTTTTGTCATCAGACAAGGTAAAGTATGACTCCTAAAACATTGAATTTTTACAAGTCCAATTTGGAGAAAGGAACTGGGGGCACAGGTGTCAAATAACGGATTATTTCCCTCATGAAAGAGATACCTGCACGGCTATGATATGGATACCTGTGGTGTAATTATGGTCCAAATCTTCATAAAGTATCTAAAAAGCAGTCCTATATAGTTTCTGCAATACAACTAACAGGAAGAACAAGCCATAAAATAGAGAATAGCCCAAGCCAATAGTTATGCTGCGAAAAGAAGTCTAGGCACAATAGTTTAAAGGACAATATTAACTTTTTTTCCAAGCCCTTATGCATAGGTAAAAAGTTAAAAATTAATTAAAAATGTTACCTGAAAATGCTATCCAGTAATGCATCTGACATTGGTTCTCGAGAAAATATTTTGTAAGTTATATCATTATCATCATGTTGCTTGAGAACTGAAATGCATGTGAATGGAAGGTCAGGATCCTCTAATGTGCCAACCAGTTCTGGAATCTCAGCAACAGTGCGCAGACCAAAATAGGCCTTGCCAAGAGAAACAAAAACAGCAGGTTGAAACAATTAGAAATCAAACATTTAGTAAAGAGATTCACTAGAAAAGCCATTAGCAACTCCAGGAGTACTTACTGAATTCAAGAGGCCTCTCACAAAGGTTGCATGTGTATGCTGCAATTTCCTCTCAGGAATTGAAACAGCAGGTGTAAATTGGATGTTTACTTCATCAAGGGGTGTAGCAACCACTGCAACTTCACATGAATAACTGATTCCTTTCGTGGAGTTAAGTTCATAATATTCTCCAAGATAAGAGATGGATTCTATTTCTTCATTAAGGTGCAAAGAAACATCAGAACTATTAATTAGTCCAGAAGCCATCTGCCAGTTCCCTCCATCAACGGCCCATAATCCTCCCCCAGATCCTGCCAGTGAAACTGCTCCAGCAAGTCCACTGATATACACACTTTGGCCATAATTGATTCTTGTTATGACCTTCACAATGCAACATAATAATGGCTTGTTAGCCACCCCAGAACTTAACTAGAATTTAGAAGTCCATTTTCCAAAGACACTGGAAAATGCCTCCCTTGTAATGGATCAAACAAAAGGAACTCAATAATTTACAAAAAAAGTTTAAGTTCGCTAGGGGAATGAATAAAATGGACTCCCTCCAACTAAATACAACAGTTTGCATGTCTTGTTTCTATCTTTAGGCAAATTTCATACAAAGAAATTTCAAAGCAAATAACTTTAACATACTAAACTAAGCCATTCCAGTAAGTGAGGCAGCTGCCAAAGGCTCATACACTATATGAGCTCAAGGATTCTACTAAACTAAAGTTGCACAATCTTATTTATTTCTATTACATTGAATCTAATTGCACCAAAAAATGCAACACTAAATAACTAGGTAAAGAAACCACAACCATTAGAATTACCAACATAGCGCAACAGTTAGATATAAATCTACATGTGCTTCCACTAAGCTTAAAACAATAAAGGCAAAGGTAGCTTGTAATACTTACAGTGACAAGCTCTTCTATCAATGAGGGAGACAACTTGATGCCAATGAGTTCATCTCGCAAAGTTCGAGCTGTGAGATTATATAAACCAGCCCACTTAAGCATCTCATCCACTGTTTCAAAGATGGGTCTTCTTTCAGGGCTTTCATAGTACTTTAAGAAGCTATCCACAGTACTCTGTAGTGCACAACATCATCACATTTCAGATCACTATAGAAAATATAATCAGGTTAGGCTTCTGGTTTCATTGCAGGTATTACTATTTCTCTGTTTTCTCAAAAGAGAATGCTAACATATGCAAAACCAGAATTGTTTCGTAGTATAAAAGTACATTAAACATTCAGCTATCAAATCAATAATAATATCAAAATATGAGAAATTTAATCTTTACACTTGAAAATTTTAAAAAAAATGCACTTTTTTAGGTAAAAAGAGAAAGGCAATAAAAAGAACAAAAACCTCAATGAAGCTGCCCATCTTAAGAAGAGAGAAGCCATAGCGGAAAAAGATGCGAAAAGAATTAACATAGGAAACAATCTTCTGCACCAATGGAAACTTGGAATCCACTTGAAGGGTTTTGAAAACAAATTTCTTCCCATCCCAGATCCCAAGCGACATCGAATCATCATCCTCCGAGGCAGGCGGCGGTTTGACCTTCAACCCAAGAAGATTCGAGTAGTTAAGAGCGTGGTAGTTCTTGGGTGAAGAATTGAAGCACCAGCCTCAAAAGTTTCACCCGCCAATGGAAACAGTGGCCATGCGACCACCGACGACGGAGCTACGCTCGAAGATCTTGATGTTAGGAGGGCTGAGTTGGGAAGGGGAGAGATGGAAGTAGTGGCGTAGGAAGTGGGCGACGGAAGAACCGCCGATGCCGCTGCCGACGATGCAGACAATAGGCGCAGGTGAGGCATCGGTAGATAGGCAGAAGATGAGAGGTTGTAAATAAAGGAAGAGGAGGATAAGGAAACTAAAACTGGGTTTGGGATCGGAAGACATTTTTGTTCCTTTGGGTTTCAGCAGAGGAAATCTCAGTCCATTTCCACGGCGAAAATACAGGTATTCATAAACTGCAAGCGTGATCAAACAGCCAAGTAGCACTATTTTATGATAGAATAGTAGTATGAATGTCTTGAGTTTGTTATCCAGCTGATTAGTCAATTTCTGATAAAATTGTTATGCCTACATATGAGCATGCTTTACATGATTTCCAGTATGTATCAGTCAATATATATGCACTCAGTAATAGTTGCTGAGATAGTTCTTTTGAATTTCAATTCAATAATAAAAAGTATTCATCTCCTTATTTTTTTCTCAGCTGTCAAACAGTAGCTAAACATGATATTTTGAGGTATTTTTGTTTTGTACTAAAGCTATTATTCCTCACGGTTTAAGCTTTTTGATTTCTCGATGGTTGATGTTTTCCCCTCATTGTTTATCACCAGCATTTGTCATGAATCCAGATCACTATTCCTCTTCATTTGGCAGTAATATAATTGATAGTCGACTGTTCACTACTAAACGTCTTACCATTGTACTTGATAATTAAAATTACTTGTTATGAAAACAGAAGGTTTTGTTGACTCTCAAAACACACAAGCTTCAACGTTTTGTTGATGCTTCCTTTCCTTCTTCACCTCGATTTCTCACATATTCAGATGGTAAGCATTTCATGTGGCTTTTTCATGTCAACATCATTTCTTTATCTGTTAGTCAACACGTTCTTCCTCACCTGATAGGAATGGACTCCAAGATTCAAATCTAGACAACCTTGAGCAATTTGTATGGTAGCAAAACCACCTCCAAGCTGATGTATTATCGTCAAGCTTTGCACTCTCAAAAAAAGGTGAGATGTCAATAAAGGATTTTCTCATGAAGATTAAAATGTTTCATGATCAGCTAGCGAGTTGTGGAGAAGTGATAAGTGAATCTGAGCATGTTACAACCATTCTCAATGGTCTCCTCCAGAGAATGAGTCAGTTCTCACAATTATCTCTACCAATACAGTGTCGTACAATGTTTAGGGAGTTTTAACGGTGCACCTTGATGCTGAAGCACAATAACAGAAGCTAATGATTGACGTTCTAGTCACAACTAATGTTGCTGTTAATAATTCTAATGCAGATCAATCTGGTCATGAGTCTACTCCTACTTATCATCGTCTTCTATTAGATTTTCTAGTTCGTACAGAGGACTCAGACGAGGCAGATTTGGCTCTTGGCCTTAATGTCAGCTTTGTGGAAAAATTGGACATCTAGTTTATTGTTGCTATCATCGTTTTGATACAAGTTACAAAAGCACTTCCTATTATCCACCAACTCAAGCTCATGTTTGTGGTTTGGCATTCCCTCAATGCACCCTCAAATGGCCTCTCCCACACCATCAGTATAGTCTTCTCCATATTCACCTCCTCATTTTGTTGGTTTCCTTCCAACCTGATGGTTTCAAGATATTTTGGTGCATGGTCTTATCCACAACCTTGGTTTAATCCATTTGTGGTCCTTCACCATCATGGAGTTCACCACCAGTGCCTTCACCAATGACTTCCTCATCTCCTCTTATTGACAATGATGCTTAGGCTTTGGTTGCTACACCTGATGT